>OX422212.1:377768353-379153978 GCA_949130495.1 Sambucus nigra
TATGTAAAATGTCCTCCACATTCTGGACGCGAACTCATTAGCATGCTATCATGCTCCAGGAATGTCCTCCACACGCTGGGCAGCTGGTTCGAAATCTCGCCACCGAATAAAAATCATAAACGAACATTGATGGTGGTCATGGCCTTAAGTATGTAGTTATAACCATACCACATTATTTCACAGGACTCCAACCCTACATCATATAGGCATGCACAACACATGATTTAGGGGAACGATACTGCCTCTGCTAAGATTCGCCAGAGTGACCTCCCATGGCACGCACCCTCCCTGATAGCATATTCGCTAGGAGGGGTATGTTTCACATAAATATCATGCACATAGATATTATTCTTATTCGTATATATACTGTCTCTATACCCGTATATATATTCACAAAATTCGACTAATTTGTGCCTATCACCCGAAGCACTAGCCCACGTATCTCGAGTCTATCCCCCGACTCTTAATTAATTTAATTGCTCACTAATTAAATTAATAACATAACATCACCCTGCTAAAATACCCGGACTTACCCAACCAGCCCATAATAAAAATAATTAAATTAATAACATAGCATCAACCTGCTATAATACCCGAACTTACCCAACCAGCCGTTAAATAAAATAATTGAATTAATAATGCAGCATCACCCTACTAAAGGGACTTACCCAACCATCCCGTACATCAAATATTTCCGAATCTTTCTCTAATAATTCGTCATTTAAAAATCTTCATGAATCATTTATCTTAAAATTTCTAATCAATAATTGATTACCCTATCGTCCCAAGGTGATGTAACACCGTATGTCACTTCTAATAATATTCTCTTATTTTTACGAAAGTTCTAAATCAATTTAAACCCTCCTGAATTAAACAACCCAAACTAAACCTACCCAAAATTCCGATCCGTTTCGGCCAGGATGCGAATCGGTATAACACCCCAAAATTTTAATGGTTTTTATAGTGGGATTAATTGGGATAAATTAAATTTAAAATGGAAAATTAATCTGGATCAAAAGATATATGTATTAGATAGACAAGGGTTAATATTTATTTATATTGAATATTACTTAGTGAATGGCTAATAAATTGATAAAGTAAGTAATATAATTTGTCGTGAGTGAAAAATACGACAATTGCGATAAATCTAGTCGAGACACGCGTGTCAGTCATGTCGAGACTTAATTTTATGATATAAAATATAATTTTATTTTAGATAATTCAAATGGTCATATAAATTGCACCAGTGTATCCGGAAGGGTCAAAATAGTTAAAAAAGTGTACTCGGGGGTTTAGTTTGGGTCTCGGGGCATTTTTAGGCCAAATCGGTACCCCGGGAGGGTATTTCGATCTTTTAGATTTTTGGAGTAAAGAGACCTATGAAATTCCTAAGTGTATATCATCTGGTAGGTTAAGGTTTCTAGGTTCAGAAGTTTCAAAATCAAAGAGAGGCAACTAGAGGAGGAGGAGGAGGGGGAGGAAGAAGAGTTCCTAGGCCTTCCCACAACATTCTTGCACCACCACCACCACCGTTGCGTAGATCGGGAGGAGAGGAACTCAACCCTACCATTTTTTGCAGAGATTCAGACCTACTAATTGAGGCAAGTACTTATCTTGTTAAATTCTGAATAGATATAACATCCATGTTAGTGTAGGGTGATTGATATCATGAAAATATGAATATTGGTGTTAAATTTTGGAAGACCTAAATCAAGTTCTTGGGTAGGAATCATGTTAGGTATAATCCCTTATGTATGTAGAATGAATATGACGAATTTGTAGTATGAATATGTGAAGAAATTTGAGTTCTTATTGATGTTCTTGAATAAAGATGATAATCTAAGGTTTTCTTAAATTTATTGTTGAATTAATTCTATTTAAAGGGATTTTCTTGATGATTTAGGGATTTATTCACGTTAGAAATCATGGATATATGTTAATATAATACTTGGTATACTTGGTTGGGAGTTTGGGAATGAATCATGTAGGTTTTGAGGGTTAATAATGGTGGAGAATCCTAACAACAAAGAAGATGAATTGCCAGGTACCTTAAATCGGTTCGGCAGACTCCTCAAACCGATTTGGAGGTACACCCGAACCGATTCGCTTGTACACTCAAACAAGTTTGGGGTACCTGATAGTCCTCACCTTGATTTGCTTGAATTTTAAAGAGGTTAGGGTTGGAATTTTCCCCCAACTAAAGAGAATTAAAACTAGCAAATATGGGGTGTATTATAATATGAATTGACATCACGAAAATGGGAATGAGCCACAGGGGATACGAGTGAACCATGGGGGATCATTTGATATTAAATAATATTCTAAGAATTAGAATGGGTCACGGAGAGTACGAGTGAACCTAAGACCAAACCAGTAGTAGAGTTATATTATGACTATTGAAATAATCTTATGGTGTGGTTATAACTCTTCGAGTGGTGGGAAAACTCTCGGGAAAATACGAGGTGTGGTGTAATGGTAAATCAAGAATACGTAGGATATTCAGGAGTTATATATATATATATATATATATATGACATATATTATAAGTTTATTGTATACCTATATTTATGTTATTTATATATATACATAGGTGGTGTGAATACCTATTGTTTGATTTATTATGTGTGAACATATTTAGGTTACTTGCTATCACAGGAGGTTTCACGTCGTGGACAATCTTATCCTGATGAGCCCATTCGGGGGATTTTGACTTGTACCTCAAAACATAGAACTTAGGGATTGATCGCTACTTGTGTGAATGAGGGTTTGACTGGTCATTTGGGTGCGTTAGGTGTGTGCATAGCCCAAAGGCTTAGAACTATATTCGCCTCCAACTTTATATGAATTTTTTAATGTATTGGTTCGAGAGTGATTCTAAACCCGATGTCCTTACTTAGTACGTGATGTACCGGGACTTGATAGCAGAGTATGGCCGCATCACAAGTCTCCACCTAGGGATGTCGTATACGTGTATATTATAAAAGTGATGTGTGTGTGTGTGTGTGTGTGTGTGTGTATATACGTGTGATTTATTCTACTATGGGTATTTTAGTAGATACTAGATAGTGATATCAAAATTGATCTCAGTATGTGTGAACTCTATAATTAATTGGAGACACTTAATAAATAAAAGGGGATTGAAAATTTAGTAACGTATTGTATGGGCAATACAGGTGGGCAAAGTGAATTAATAGACTTAAGTCAAACTAGTTGGGCGGGGTAGCGTAACTAGATTGGTTTAGAAGTATACGTTTGTAATACCCCGTGATTTTTAATGATTTTTAAAATGGTTTATATTTTAAATTAATGGATTAATTGGATTTTATTATTAATTAATTCATTTGGGTTTTATCCGAATTGTGGATATTAAAATGGAAGATTCTGAATATTACTTAAAGATATTTAGGTAATATATGAATTCAGTAATTTGATGTGGCTGTGTGATATAAATTCAGTAATTAGGATTTTTAGTCGGACGCGGTATGGGACGTGTCGGGACTAAATTATTTAAATTAAAAAGGAAATTTATTTTCCATCAACCTTATAGTCATTTCGACTGCATCGTTGCGTCCGGAAGGTTAGAAATAGTCAGAAAAGTCTATTTGGATGTTGGATTTGGGTTTCGGGTCATTTGGAAATGAAAAGACAACCTAAAAGGGCATTTTGGTCATTTTTATAGGGGGTGAATAGTGATTTCGGATTTTGTCCTATTATAAGTATTTGAAGATTAAGTGTACGTGGGTTATTCATCTCCTCTACACAAAATAAAAAAGTCATCTTCCTAGAGAGAGTGAAAGGTTGTTTGGGAAGAGAAGAGTTTACTTGGGAAGGAGAAGAACTAAGAACCAAGGGTCACCACCACCAACCACCACCGGAGGTTGACCGGAGAAGGGAGAACCACCTGTGATATACTACACCAAAGGATCAGACCTTCATTAGAGGCAAGTGTTTGATAATGGCAATCTAAGTATGTATATTATCCATGTTAGATTAGTTATAAAAAGATATGATTTTTTCATGTTTGGAAGATAAAGATGAAGTTATATATGGATTTCTGGAAACTGAAAAGATATAGGAATCAAACTCATGTTGTAGGTTGAGAGTAATCCACGAAATAATCATAAATTTGTTGAAGAAATTTTGAAAACCATTGATGTGTTCTTGAAGATATTATGTTGATAATTTTCTGGAAAAAGAGGATATAAACATGCTTTTAATTCAATCTCTTGATGATTCTAGGATGTTTAGAGCATTATAAATCATTTATATATGTTGATATATCATGTAGTAAGGATTATAAGTCATTTGGGTTGTTAATATGAAGGTTTGAATGATTAAAAATGGTGAAACCTGTAGTAGAAGAAATGCAGAAAAACTGGGCTGTTACCTGAGTGATCGATCGATCGACCCCCTGCCTTCGATCAATCGACCTCTCCAGAATTCCTAAAATTGTTTCTTTTTAATGTTGCTTATTATCCCAAAACTTTTGTAGATCTTTGGTGATTATTAATTGGATATTTTGGGACTTAGAGAAGATCAGTAAGCCCTAGATAAGATTTGAATTAATTTGATTGGGATTTAATTGATTAGAATAATGATAATGAATTTAAAGGAATTTCGGTTACTAGATTCACTTGATAGATTCTAATTGGTATGCATGGATATTAAATATAGGACCAGTAGGGGTGATTGAATATAACACCTGGGTATCCTTAAGTTTACAATAGGGTTTAATCCTAAGTGAAAGAAGATGTGTTTACAAGAGATTTGAAACTATCGATTTTAACCTTAATTAAAGAGGGAGTTTAATTCGTAGTAATTCGGGAGATATGGCGATATGGACCAGTAGGGTATTAATGACTTCTTACTGAATATATGTTGAGGAAAACTCTATTTGAACCTTGAGTATTGAGTGAGGCTCGGGGATAATTAAATTAAGAAGTAAAGTTATGATATTTTAATATGTAGGAATTAAAGAGATATAATGCTACGTATGGGAATAATCTAAGGGTAATGTGAGTACCTTGTTGATAGTATATTATAGGTATGATAATGCCTATTTGATTGATTGATGAATATGTGTATGATATACCTAGATTACTTGCTATCGACGGGAGGTTTGCGCGTGAGGGCAGTCATATCATGATGAATCCATGGGATCTTTGATTTGTCGCTCAAGAACATAGGTCTATGAAAGACTTATCGGGGAGTTGATAAGTCCGCTGACTGTGGGAACGTAGGTATATGCGTGACCCATGGATACGAGAATTATGTTCGCCTCCAATTTGTGTGTTGATGTTTGTGGTTCGAGAAATCCTTACCGAACCTTTAGTCCCCTATTCGGTGACCAGCGATATTGGGACATGATAGCAGAGTAATGCATTGCACCGCAGTTATGACTAGGGGTGCCGTATTATATATGAATATATATATATATATATATATATATATATATATATATATATATATATATGTGATGAATTAAATGAATGAATGGATATATTGTGGTTAGAGCATCTACTGTGTGATAATTGTAGATAACGGTGAATTGAGAAAAGAATTGAAATAAATTAATGAATATTTATTGAAGAGCTTAATTCATATTAATGAGAAATGATTCATGTTAATGAGAAACGATTCATATAAATGAGAAATGTATAAGAATGATTGTATAACGTATGGTATGGGACATACGGGGTTATAATATGGGATAGTAACATAATATGGAAACTAGTGATGAGGAACCATTAACTAGGAGGTTAATAGGAAACGTTAAGTGTGTACTCTAGTTGAGAGGTGAGAATGGCAAGTGAGAGTGGGATGCTAACATGTACATAATAAATGCTTTATTTCACTTGTTAAATACTTACTGTTTTAAAAATCATTTTTCACAATCGGGCTCTGACCCGTTTCCTTGCATATTTTCTTTTCTATTGTACCTTTTATATCAGGTGTCCAGCAGCAGGGATGCTAACCTTAGTTGATTTTGACGAACTATGGAGCTATGGAGTATTGCTTAGACGCTTATCTTCATTTTATTCACAGTGATCTTTTAGTTAAGGCATGTCGCCCAAAGGATACAGTTATCTCTTTTATATCGGGCTCAAATACTATTGTATTCGTGTCCTTTCTAATACATTTATTATTGTTGGGATTACTGTAATGGATTATTATGTGGGAATGTTTATTCCAATTTCTTTTAAATTCTTTTGTGTTAACTGTCGGTTATCAGTGTTGTAGAGTAAAATGTATTGTGTTATTCTTAAACTAAAAATGGATTTTGTTGAATTAAAATTTGGAAAGTTTTAACACCAGCTTAATTGAGTATTGGGTGAGTTGTAAATGTTTTCGATAGTGATGCTAAGAATGCGCCAATTGTATATTCTGTTTTAATTTGGTATGGGACTGGCCACCCGGTATTTAATTAGGCGGGGTGTTACAGGTGGTATCAGAGCGTCAGGTTATAGTGTCCTTTAGGATCTGTACAGCTTATTATGTTTTCAGCTTAGCGTTCTTTGATGTAGAACCCTATGAGTAGGATTATTGCTTTTCTATTTACGCCTATGATCTTCAGCTATTTTGTTTATATCAAATACTGATAGTGTACTCTCGTTTCAGATGCCTCCTCGACGTGCACCTCACTCCGCCCCAGCTCAAGGTATGATGATTGCGGCCGAAGTTGCTGCAATTGTAGCACAGGTAGTCAATACAGCTCCGGCATCTATTCAACAAGCTCCAGTACCGGCACCAGTTGTGCCACCCGCGTAAGGGCAAGTGTTTCCTACTGCATGGGAACGAGCGAGGGATGCCTTTCAGAAGGCGCACCCACCTGAGTTTCAGGGAGGATCAGATGTTGTGACTGCTAGCCAATGGAAGAAAGATATCCAAAGGCACTTGAGAATGCTCGAATGCACTGAGGTTCAATGTCAAATACTAGCCACATTCAAGCTAGTAGGGGAAGCTTTGTAATGGTGGGAAGCTACGACCACTATGGAGGAGAGAGACACAATGACTATCCAAGACTTTTGGATACGATTTTATGGGAAGTACTTTCCTTCCGCTATCTAGACAGAGATGAGGCAAAAACTACTTGATTTGAAGCAGGGAGAGAATATGGTGGCAGAATATAAGGAAGAATTCACGCGACTAACTAATTTGGTACCAGCAGAGGTACCCACTGAGGAGAGGAGAATTCTAATGTTCACTGATGGGTTGAACTATAAGATTTGCCAGCATTTATTGGGAAATCTTTCACTACACACGTATGCATATGTTCTTAATACTGCAATGCTTCATTGCCAGGACAATCGCTTTCATACTCAGGGTGTCAAGCGGGGGTTTGGGTCAAGCCTGCAAGGCAAGACTACTGGGGGCAGTTCTAGTGGGACTCAGCCAGGACAGAGTCATCAGCGTCAGGGTGAGCAGGCTTCCCAGACAGGGGATTATGCTAAACGTTTATGATCTGGAGATTCTCGATTTGAGGATAGAGGTAATGGGCAAGGACAGCAGGGCCAGAGACAGGCTCTTCAGGGCTAAGGGAAAGGAGTTAATAGCCAGTAGGTTCGGGGTCAATAGGGGCAAAGTGGTGGAAAGTTTGCAGGAAAATGTTTCGTGTGTGGCAAGTATGGCCATAAACGATAATATTGTACTGATAAAGATAAATTCCCTCAGCAACAAAATGCTCAACAGGAGCCACAGGTACTAGTGTTTCCACCAGCTGCTCTTCCAGCTCCAGCTCCGGTGCTAGCACTACCTCCCATTCCAGCAGCACCCGCGCAGTAGGGTCAGTACGGGCGTGTATATAATGTCCATCAAGCAGTGAATCAACACCACCACCCGCGAATGAGGGTATGTTTTCTATCTAAGGAGTTATGAGGCGTATATTGATTTTTGTAGCGATTAATATTATGCGGGCTAAAGGGTTGCTAAACTTAGCCTATAGCATTGTTATTTATGTAGACTCACCGAGGGGTTGGGGACACCTATATTTTTTTCATGTCATCACGTGGGTCTGATTTTTATCATGGGATTACTTACTTTGGGTCTGTTCGAGCATGATGTGACTATCGGTGTGCATTGACTTGTGGTATACGAGAGCGTATGTACTACTATAACTAGCATCTTGTCTTTAATAAGAGAGTAGATGAGTAGACTTTATTTGTAAGAAACAAAACCTGTAGAGGGGTTATATACTATTGACTAAGGACTTGAGGAGTTTCAATTACTGACTACTTTAGGTAGTAGTGTATCGGGGGGGTTCCTTATTTGGATTTCGCTTCCGAGACATCCCACACATGAAACTAATAACTGTTGGGAGTCGAAATAAGTTAGGTCTTTAGGATATGAGTTTATAACCTTTGTGATATATATTATAAGGAAAGTGGTACGATAGGGTGTATGGGCGCCCTGGATGGTTGAATAGTAGTAATTTTCATAATAGAGCAACAGTAAGTAGTTGTGACTTCAAGAATCATTGGTTTAAATACTTGAGGCTCATTTTTCCCAAACTTTATCACGAAAATGGTATAGGAAAGATTGGGTAAAGATTATATTCAATTCAGTTGAAACTATATGGTGAGGCTTGGCGTATAACATCAATAGGGATTTTTGATAATGTACTGTGTGGGCGGTACGTCTTAGATTTCTTGCGATGTGAGATTTATACTCGAAATTGACCTTACCGGTATGATTTATATTCCTGAATTTCGGGACAAAATTTTGTTATAAGGGGGAAGTATGTAATACCCCGTGATTTTTAATGATTTTTAAAATGGGTTATATTTTAAATTAATGGATTAATTGGATTTTATTATTAATTAATTCATTTGGGTTTTATCCAAATTGTGTATATTAAAATGGATGATTCTGAATATTACTTAAAGATATTTAGGTAATATAGGAATGTGAAGCTATTGATATGAATGTGTGATATAAATTCATTAAGTTGGATTTTTAGTCGGACGCGGTATGGGACGTGTCGGGACTAAATTATTTAAATTAAAAAGGAAATTTATTTTTTATCAACCTTATAGTCATTTCGACTGCATCGTTGCGTCCGGAAGGTTAGAAATAGTCAGAAAAGTCTATTTGGATGTTGGATTTGGATTTCGGGTCATTTGGAAATGAAAAGACAACCCAAAAGGGCATTTTGGTCATTTTTATAGGGGGGTGAATAGTGATTTCGGATTTTGTCCTATTATAAGCATTTGAAGATTAAGTGTACGTGGGTTATTCATCTCCTCTACACAAAATAAAAAAGTCATCTTCCTAGAGAGAGTGAAAGGTTGCTTGGGAAGAGAAGAGTTTACTTGGGAAGGAGAAGAACTAAGAACCAAGGGTCACCACCACCAACCACCACCGGAGGTTGACCGGAGAAGGGAGAACCACCTGTGATATACTACACCAAAGGATCAGACCTTCATTAGAGGCAAGTGTTTGATAATGGCAATCTAAGTATGTATATTATCCATGTTAGATTAGTTATAAAAAGAGATGATTTTTTCATGTTTGGAAGATAAAGATGAAGTTATATATGGATTTTTGGAAACTGAAAAGATATAGGAATCAAACTCATGTTGTAGGTTGACAGTAATCCACGAAATAATCATAAATCTGTTGAAGAAATTTTGAAAACCATTGATGTGTTCTTGAAGATATTATGTTGATAATTTTCTGGAAAAAGAGGATATAAACATGCTTTTAATTCAATCTCTTGATGATTCTAGGATGTTTAGAGCATTAGAAATCATTTATATATGTTGATATATCATGTAGTAAGGATTATAAGTCATTTGGATTGTTAATATGAAGGTTTGAATGATTAAAAATGGTGAAACCTGTAGTAGAAGAAATGCAGAAAAACTAGGCTGTTACCTGAGTGATCGATCGATCGACCCCCTGCCTTCGATCGATCGACCTCTCCAGAATTCCTAAATTTTCTTCTTATCCCAAAACTTTTGTAGATCTTTGGTGATTATTAATTGGATATTTTGGGACTTAGAGAAGATCAGTAAGCCCTAGATAAGATTTGAATTAATTTGATTGGGATTTAATTGATTAGAATAATGATAATGAATTTAAAGGAATTTCGGTTACTAGATTCACTTGATAGATTCTAATTGGTATGCATGGGTATTAAATATAGGACCAGTAGGGGTGATTGAATATAACACCTGGGTATCCTTAAGTTTACAAGAGGGTTTAATCCTAAGTGAAAGAAGATGTGCTTATAAGAGATTTGAAACTATCAGTTTTAACCTTAATTAAAGGGGAGTTTAATTCGTAGTAATTCGGGAGAAATGGTGATATGGACCAGTAGGGTATTAGTGACTTCTTACTGAATATATGTTGAGGAAAACTCTATATGAACCTTAAGTATTGAGTAGGCTCGGGGATAATTAAATTAAGAAGTAAAGTTATGATATTTTAATATGTGGGAATTAAAGGGATATAATGCTACGTATGGGAATAATCTAAGGGTAATGTGAGTAACTTGTTGATAGTATATTATAGGTATGATAATGCCTATTTGATTGATTGATGAATATGTGTATGACATACCTAGATTACTTGCTATTGACGGGAGGTTTGCGCGTGAGGGTAGTCATATCCTGATGAATCCATGGGATCTTTGATTTGTCGATCAAGAACATAGGTCTATGAAAGACTTATCGGGGAGTTGATAAGTCCGCTAACTGTGGGAACGTAGGTATGTGCGTGACCCATGGATACGAGAACTATGTTTGCCTCCAATTTGTGTGTTGATGTTTGTGGTTCGAGAAATCCTTACCGAACCTTTAGTCCCCTATTCGACGACCAGCGATATTGGGACATGATAGCAGAGTAATGCATTGCACCACAGCTGTGACTCGGGGTGCCGTATTATATATGAGTATATATATATAATGAATTAAATGAATGAATGGATATATTGTGGTTAGAGCATCTACTGTGTGATAATTGTAGATAACGGTGAATTGAGAAAAGAATTGAAATAAGTTAATGAATATTTATTGAAGAGCTTAATTCATATTAATGAGAAATGATTCATGTTAATGAGAAATGATTCATATAAATGAGAAATGTATAAGAATGATTGTATAACGTATAGTATGGGACGTACGGGGTTACAATATGGGATAGTAACATAATATGGAAACTAGTGATGAGGAACTATTAACTAGGAGGTTAATAGGAAACGTTAAGTGTGTACTCTAGTTGAGAGGTGAGAATAGCAAGTGAGAGTGGGATGCTAACATGTACATAATAAATGTTTTATTGCACTTGTTAAATACTTGCTGTTTTAAAAATCATTTTTCACAATCGGGCTCTGACCCGTTTCCTTGCATATTTTCTTTTCTATTGTACCTTATATATTAGGTGTCCAGCAGCAGGGATGCCAAACTTAGTTGATTTTGACGAACTATGGAGCTATGGAGTATTGCTTAGACGCTTATCTTCATTTGATTCACAGTGATCTTTTAGTTAGGGCATGTCGCCCAAAGAATTCAATTATCTCTTTTCTATCGGGGTCAAATGCTATTATATTCGTGTCCTTTTTAAGACAATTATTATTATTGGGATTACTGTAATGGATTATTATGTGGGAATGTTTATTCCAATTGCTTTTAAATTCTTTTGTGTTAACTGTCGGTTATCAGTATTGTAGAATAAAATGTGTTGTGTTATTCTTAAACTAAAAATGGATTTTGTTGAATTAAAATTTGTAAAGTTTTAACACCAGCTTAATTGAGTATTGGGTGAGTTGTAAATGTTTTCGACAGTGATGCTAAGAATGAGCCAACTGTATATTCTGTTTTAATTTGGTATGGGACTGGCCACCCGATATTTAATTAGGCGGGGTGTTACAATGTTAGGGGTGCACATTAGTTGAGAGGTGAGAATCATAAGTGAGAGCACGAAAAATTAACATGTATATAATTTCTACTCTTTAATGCATTTTAAGTACTTGCAATATCTTTTCAAACTATTTTACTATGGCTTTGGCCTATTGCAAATCCATTTTTTTAGTAAAAACATTTTAGGTGCCCAGTCATAGGGACACCAGGCTTAGGAGTTCCTTCATTTGACATGTTACAGCTGTTGTGGAAGTTGCAGGACCTTGGTAGTATACGCCTCCACATTTATCAGTTCCTATTTATCCTTTTATCTACTTCAGTCGGGCATATCGCCCATTCCTAGTTGGTTATGATTAAAGAGACATTGTACTTCCTTTGGGTTTTTATTATGGTTAATTGTATTTGGACTTTGTCTGGAGTGTTCTTCCAGGCCTATTTATTCATCTCGTTGCTTTATCATAATTACTATGTTTATTATAATGGTGAATCTGAATTGCTTAATTTAAATTATTTGCACGGGTCATTAGGATATTAGTAAAATTACTTGGATTTCGACAGTGATGCTAAGAATGACACCATTAATGAATCCTATTTAATTTAATAATGGACTTATCACCCATGATTAGAATAGGCGGACAGATGGTATCAGAGCATCAAATTATATTGTCTATAGGATCTGTACGACTTACTATGATTTTCAGCATAGTGTTCTTTGATGTAGAGCCCTACTATTAGAACTGATGTATTCTTTACTACGTACTTACGTCTTCAGCTATTTTAATACATATTGAATTGTGGACTAATAGAAAATTCTTTTTTCTTTTCAGATGCCTCCTCGACGTGCATCACGAGCCACCCCAGAGGCATAGCCCAAGCCGCAACCAACTCAGGGCCCGGGGACTATGAATGCTACCGAGGTGGCCGCCATTGTGGCACATGCGGTTACCACGTCCTTGACTACTTTTTCCCAGGAGGAACCACAAGTTCCATCTCAGCCTCAGGGTGTTTCTCTATCTCATGCACACTCATTTCCTTCTGCCTGGGAGCGAATCAGAGATGCCTTTCAGAAGGCTCGTCCTCCCGAATTTAAGGGGAGCTCGATATTGTTGCTGCTTGCCAATGAAAGAAGGATATCCAGAGGCATTTAAGGAGGTATGAGTGCACTAATGTACAGAGACAGATATTAGCTACCTTTAAGCTATTAAGGGTGTCCTTACAGTGGTGGGAGTCCATTACCACCACACAGGAGAGAGACACCATGACCATTTAGGAGTTCTGGGAGCGCTTCGATCGTAAATACTTTCCATCCGTCGTTCAGACTGAGATGAGGCAAAAATTCTTAGATGTGTCACAGGAGGGGAGGACAGTAGAAGAATATGAGGTGGAATTTACTAGGCTGGTAAAACTTTTTCCCTAAGGGAGTGAGTGCAGAAAAGAAGAAAATATAGTTATTTATGGATGGACTTACCTGGAGGATTCGACAACACTTGTTGGGTAATACCTATTTGAAGACATATATGAATGTGTTGAATGTTTCTCTATTGCACTGTTAGGACCACTGTTTCTATGTTAAGGTAAGTAAACCTTCAGGAGAATCCAGCCAGCAGGGAAGGACAGAGGGTAGTAGTGTCAGTGAGGCACAATCGACTCAGAGTCAGCCAAGACAAAGTGAGCAAGGTTCCCACCAGGGGGATGCTGCTAAGCCTTTCCATTTGGGAGATTACAGGCAGGGACATGGTGGATTTAGGCAGGGCCAGCTGGGCCAACAACGTTTTCAGCAGGGCCAGGGGAGAGGTGGTAGTGGTCAGCAAGGCCAGAGGGGAGAAAATTTCACAGGCAGGTGTTTTATATGTGGAAATAATGGCCACAGGCATCAGGATTGCTCGGATAAGGGCGCTCATACTAGAATTGCCTGCAACACCAGTCATTCCAACAGCCCCACCTCAGCAGGGGCAGTTACAATACGAGCGCGTGTATAACGTCCACCAGGTCGCAGTTCCACAGGCTTCACCTACAGTTGAGGGTACATTTTTTATACATAAAAATTTGGGGTGCATTTTATTTGACACCAGGGCTTCACACTCATTCATACCCACTAGATTTTCATGAGCCATAGGGTTATTAGACACGATCGATAGTACAGTCACGTGTGTAGACTCACCACTGGGTAGCGGGACACTTATATTCTTTATCTGTCGGGGCGTGAGTATAGATATTGGGAGACTTGTCTTGCCCGTTGATATGCTTGTGTTAGATATGTCATAGTATGATGCCATTATTGGCCTAGATTGGCTAGCAACGTATAGGTCCATGATTGACTGTTATAGTAGGAGCATAATGTTCGTGATTTTGGGCTAGGAGATGTTCTTAGTGGTGATGCCTCGTCCCAAAGGAGGATCGTCGACTCATTTGTATTATATAGAGGAGTAGACCTCTCAGGGAGTAGCTATTTCCCTATATTTGATCCAGTTGTGTGTGAGTTCGCCGACGTGTTTCAGGAGATACCGAGATTATCGCCTAGCAGAGAGATAAAGTTTGTTATTAATTTAGCGTTGGGAACTCGGTCGATAGCTTGAGATCCATATCGTATGGCTCCTATGGAGATGAAAGAGATACAGGATCAGATTGAGCAGCTATTGGGGCAGGGTTTTATCCATCGGAGTACTTCTCCTTGGGGTGCCCCAATGTTGTTTATGAAGAAAAGGGATGGTTCTTTACGACTGCATGTGGATTATCAAGAGTTGAATAAAGTCACGATACCGAATAAGTATTTGTTGCCCAGAATCGATGTCTTATTTTACTAGTTGAGAGGATATGCATACTTCTATAAGATAGACTTGAGGCCGGGATATCACCAGTTGCTCATTCGAAAGCAGGATGTATCTAAGACTGACTTTCTGATGAGATATGGGTCTTACGAGTTTTGGGTTATGCCATTTGGGCTAACCAACATGCCAGTTGTATTTATGGACTTGATGAAAAGGTTGTTTATTGAGTTCTTGGATCAGTTTGTCATTGTCTTCATTGATGACATCCTGATTCTCAGACTGAGGAGGATCATGCCGAGCAATTGCGTCTTATTTTACGGACTTAGTGCAAACACCAATTGTATGCTAAATTGGAGAAATACGGATTCTGGTTGCGTGAGGTTCAGTTTTTGGGTCACATCGTATCTTCCCGGGGGATATCAGTGGATCCTAATAAAGTTTCAGCGGTGAAGGAGTAGGGACAACCCATGACACCGACGGAGGTACGCATTTTCTTGGGTTTGGCCGGGTACTACAAAAAATTTATTCTAGGATTTTCGAAGATTGCGACTCCATTGACTAACTTGAATCGCAAAGGCATATCGTTTTCTCTGGGATGGCGCTTATTAATTGGCATTCGATGAGCTGAATGGCAAGTTAACTTCAGCACCCGTATTCATACTGCCCAGGGAAGGGGTGGAGTATCTTATTTTTACTGATACGTCTCTACAAGGACTTGGGGGTGTGTTACAATAGGAGGATCAATCTATAGCTTATGATTCCCGCAAGCTTAAGCCTCACGAGAGGAATTACCCCACCCACGACTTGGAGTTGGCAGTAGTTGTATTTGCTTTGTGGATTTGGAGACATTATCTGCTGGGGGAGAGATTTTGCCTATTCACAGACCATAAGTCACTATAATACTTGTTCACTCAGATGGAGTTGAATACGTGTCAGCGTAGGTGGCTTGAATTTGTGTAAGATTATTAGTTTGACATCCAGTATCACCCGAAAAATGCTAATGTGGTGGCAGGCGCATTGAGCCGCAGGCCAGTGGGGGATATAACTGAAGTTTGGAAGGCGAAATAGAAGGAGTTGGGACATCAGGACTCAGTTGCCAGGTCAATTATGTCGGTTATGACCGTCACCCCCCAGATTGTCACGAGGGTGGTACAGGCCCAAGTAGCGGATTCGTTCTATCAGGATTAAATCAAACAACTTTTAGTCGAGGGAGCCGAGTCGTATGTTGTGAGTTCATAGGGAGGTTTGCGATTTAACGGGAGGTTAATTGTCCTAGAGGGGGAGGATTTGTGACATGCAGTGATGCCAGAGTCACACGGGTCACAATTTGTAGTACTTCCTGTAAGGGATAAGATAGACGATAGTATCAGTAGAGTGAGATAATGAGAGACATTGTAGAGTTGGACTCTAGGTGTACCACTTGTCAACTGGTGAAGGTAGACCATCAGAAGCCAGCAGGGTATCAACAACCATTATAGATTTCAATGTGGAAATAGGAGATCATTTCCATGGATTTTATTACTGGATTGCCTACTTCGCAGAGGGGTCACGATTCCATTTAGGTGATAGTGGATTGGTTGACTAAGGTAGCTCACTTTCTGCCAGTCCGGACGTATTATACTACGAGATAATATACCCAGATTTTATCACTGAGATAGTGATATTGCATGGGGTGCCACTCGATATTGTGTCCGACAGGGATAAGATTTCCGCGTCTCGATTTTGGGACAATTTTCAAGAGGCCATGGGTACCGTGTTGCGACTGAGTACGACCTATCACCCATAGACATACAGAAAGACGGAGAGGACGAATAAGATTTTGGAAGATATGATACGGATGTGCATCCTTAATTTTAGAGGGGGTTGGGAGCAGTATCTTCCACTGGTGGAGTTTGCGTATAATAACTCCTACCAGTTCACGATTGTCATGACTTCATTTGAGGTATTGTACGGTAGATCTTGGAATTCGCCCGCCTGTTGGTTAGAGGTAGGGGACAATAAGCTACTTGGACCAGAGTTGATTATGGATACGTTAGCCAAAATTGAGTTGATTTAGAGTCGTATACGTATTGCCCAAGATAGACAGAAGAGTTATGTCGATGCCAAGCGATTCTTCCTAGAGTTTAATGTGGGGGGACAGGTGTTAATACGTGTATCTCCTATAAAGGGGATAATGAGGTTCAGGAAGAAAGGAGAGTTGACACTAAGGTATGTGGGGCCATTCTCTATCATTGAGCGTATTGGGTCAGTAGCATATAGACTCGGGCTGCTGAAGCATTTGCATCGGATTCATGATGTGTTTCACATTTCTTCACTGAGGTGATATCTATGGGACGAGTTATCTCACACTCACATTGCGTTAAAGGATATCGATTTGCAACCTGATATTTCATATGAGGAGAGGCTATTGTCTATCCTAGACCATAGTGAGAGGAGATTGAGGTCGAAGGTAGTTCCATTCGTACGTCTTCAGTAGGTGCATCATAATGCCGACGAGTCTACTCAGGAGCGCGAGGATGAGATGCACGACAAATATCCAGAGTTGTTCCACATACTCTTTTTTTTCGAATTTCAGGACTAAATTCCATTATTAAGGGAGAAGTATGTAACACCCCGAAATTTTAATGATCTTTACATTGGGATTAATTGAATTTAAAATGGGAAATTAATCCGGATTAAAATAAATATTAATTAGCAAGACAAGGGTTAATATTTATTTATATTGAATATTACTTAGTGAATGAGTAATAAATTGATAAGAAAGTATTATGACTTGTCGTGAGTGAAAAATACGACTGTTACGATAAATCTAGTCGGGACGCACGTGTCAGTCGTGTCGAGACTTAATTTTATAAAATAAAATGTAATTTCATTTTGAATAATTCAAATGGTCATTTCGAGTCGTTAGCGTATCCGGAAGGGTCAAAATAGTCAGAAAAGTGTACTCTAGGGGTTTAGTTTGGGTCCCCGAGTATTTTTATTACAAACAGGTATCCCTGGAGGGTATTTCGATCTTTTGAGATTTTTGGAGTAAAGAGACCTACGAAATTTCTAAGTGTATATCAACTTGTTGGTAAAGATTTCTAGGGTTAGAAGTTACAAAAGCAAAGAGATGTAACTCGAGGAGGAAAAAGAAGAGTTCATAGGCCTTCCCACACCATTCTTGCATCACCACCGCTACCGTTGCATAAATCGGGGGGAGAGAAACCCAACCCTACCATTTTTGTGCAAAGATTCAGACCTAATAATTGCGGCAAGTACTTATCTTTATAAATTTTGAATATATATAACATCCATGTTAGTATCGGATGATTGATATCATGAAAATATGAATATTAATGTTAAATTTTGAAAGACTTAAATCAGGTTCTTAGGTAAGAATCATGTTATGTATAATCCCTTATGTATGTAGAATGAATATCACGAATTTGTAGTATGAATGTGTGAGGAAATCTGAGTTCTTATTGATGTTCTTGAATGAAGATGATAATCTAGGATTTTCTAAAATTTAGTGTTGAATTAATTCTATTTAAAGGGATTTTCTTGATGATTTAGGGATTTATTCACGTTAGAAATCATGGATATATGTTAGTATAATGTTTTGTATACTTGTTTGGGAGTTTGGAATTGAATCATGGATGTTTGGAGGGTTAATAATGGTGGAAAATCATAACAGCGAAGAAGATGAATTGCCAGGTACCTGGAACCGGTTCGACAGACCCCTCAAACCGATTTGGAGGTACACTCGACCTGGTTCTCTTGTACAATCAAACCGGTTTAGGGGACCTGACAGTCTTGGCCTTGATTTTCTTGAATTTTTAAGAGGTTAGGGTTGGAATTTTCCCCCAACTAAAGAGAATTAAGACTAGAAATTATGGGGTGTATGTTAATATGAATTGACATCACGAAAATGGGAATAAGTCACGGGGTATACGAGTGAACCATGGGGGCTCATTTGATATTAAATAATATTTTAAGAATTATAATGGGTCACAGAGAGTACGAGTAAACCTAAGACCAGACCAGCAGTAGAGGGATATTATGACTACTGAAATAATCTTATGGGGCGGTTAGAACTCTTCGAGTGGTAGGAAAACCCTCGGGAAAATACGACGTGTATTGTAATGGTAAATCAAGAATACCTAGGATATTCGGGAGTTATATATATATATATGTAATATGTATGAGACATATATTTTAGGTTGAGTATATACCTATATTGATGTTATTTATATATATACATAGTTAGTGTGAATACCTATTATTTGATTTATTATCTGTGAACATACCTAGACTACTTGCTATCACCGAAGGTTCCGCGCCGTGGATAGTATTATCCTTATGAGCCCATTGGGGGGATTTTGACTTGTACCTCAAAACATAGAACTTAGGGATTGAGTGCCACTTGTGTGAATAAGGGTGTGACCGGTCATTTGGGTGCGTTAGGTGTGTGCGTAGCCCAAAGGCTCAGAACTATGTTCGCCTCCAACTTTATGTGAATTTTTGAATGTATTGGTTCGAGATTGTTTCTGAACCCTATGTCCTTACTTAGTACGTGATGTACCGGGACTTGATAGCAGAGTATGCCCGCATCGCAAGTCTCCACATTGGGATACCGTATACGTGTATATTATAAGAGTGATATATATATATATATATATATTATTCTACTACGGGTGTTTTAGTAGATACCAGATAGTGATATCTAAATTGATCTCAGTATGTATGAACTCGATAATTAATTGGCGACTCTTAATAAATAAAAAAAGGATTGGAAATGTAGTAACGTATTGTATGGGCAATATGGGTGGGCACAACGAATTAATAGAAGGGAAAAAGGCTTAAGTCAAACTAGTTGGGGGGGTGGGGGTAGCATAACTAGATTGGTTCAGGTATTCATTAGGCGTGCACATTAGTTGAGAGGTGATAATCTCAAGTGAGCACGAAAAATTAACATGTATATAATATCTGATCCTTAATGCATTTTAAGCACTTGCAAAATATTTTCAAACTATTTTACTTGGGCTCTAACATGTTGCAAATCCATTTTTTTGTAAAAACATTTTAGGTGCCCAGCTACAGGGACGCAGGGCTTATGCGTTCCTTCATTTGACGTGCTGCAACTTTTGTGGAAGGTTCAGGACCTTGGTAGTAGATGCCTCTACATTTATCAGTTCCTATTTATCCTTTTATCTACTTCAGTCCGACATGTCGCCCATTCCTAATTGGTTATGATTACAAAGACATTGTACTTCCATTTTATTTTCGTGTTGGATTTGGGTTTTGATTATGGATGATTGTATTTTGACTTTGCTTGGAGTGTTCTTCCAAGCTTATTTATTCATCTCATTTCTTTATTGTTATTATTATGTTTATTGGAATGTTCAATGTGAATTACTTAATTTAAATTATTTGCATGTTAATAATAAGATTAAAATTTTGACACCAGGCCATTAGAACATTGTTAAAATAAATTGGATTTCGATAGTGATGCTAAGAATAACGCTATTAATGAATCCTATTTAATTTAATAATGGACTGATCACCTAAGATTAGAATAGGTGGGGTGTCACAATCGGTTCGCTTTCCCAGACGGCAAACTCGATCCCCATTTCTCTTCCACAAATCCACCCCAATCACCTTCAACATGATTATTTATTTTTACCAGATCATAGGAAACATAAGGGAATAAATCTTAGATGATTCTAATTGTAGGCCCCTTTTTCTTATGTGTGCTTTAGGTCAAAACACTTTTTTCAAAAACAAACTTTTTTCAATTTTAGTATGCACTAATTTTGTGAATCAATTTCAGTTAACACACTTTTATCTTATTAATCCTAAACATGCATCTAGTGTGATTAAGCAAGTAAAATAAATCAAGTCCATAAAACACACAACATAGATGGAAGAGGAAACCATTAAGGGAAAAAACCTCGGACGGTCCAAGCCAGATAATCACTATGATACGGTATTACAAAGCACAGACAATGGACTTACTCAACGACTCGATACCCCACAAGCCTTGACGCTCTTCTATGCTTCAACCGCTCCCCCATAGTGCAACGCCGGAGTCCACTCACACAAGGTCCATAACGTACGAGTCCATGTATGTCTAGGTAGCCACTGAGTTGCTTTAGCAACCGCCTACGATTAGGAGCATGGCGTCCATCGCTTCTTCACCGTAAAACTCAACGAAACAAATGTTCAATAGAGATGAACAAACTCCAGATGGTGCTAGACCAAGATCTCTGTAGCATATGTATATGAAAGATCGGATCTTGAAAAACAACGGGTGTTTTTAACTTGAAAAACTTTTGTAAACAAGTGTAGAAAAATGTAACTTTCTGTTATGTAATTTTGGTTCTGTACACCTCAAAATTTTGGGAAAAGATTGCCTTAAACAAAAAATCTTAAGTCAGCAAGTCGTTAGAACAATATTGGTCTGTCTTTAGAACGACTCTACACATTTCGTTCGAACAAGATATGCATGTCATTAGAACGACCTGCTAATGTCATTTGAATGACAGTAAATGTTAGTTGATCCTTCTAAACACAAGGGAAATATCTACATGACTCTAAAACGTATTTATCTCAGAAAAATGAAGTTAAAACCTTTTAAAAACATTTTAACCTTTTAAAATAATTTTTAAACAAAATAACATCCTTAAAACATTTTTCGAGTCCTATAAACATTATGCGCTCATACCCGCGAGTATTTAAGAATGGAATATGATATGAAGACGTGAAACATGAACCAATAAACACGACATGATCTATCTTTGAAGCTTGATCACTACGTCTTCAAAACAACACGTCATAGACTATGTGAGAATCTTGATAAGTAAAAATCTATCGATGACTCATATTGGTTTTTCTACGGAATAAAGCCAATGTATACAAATCGACACTATTTAGAAATTTGTCCTACACTAACATCAAACAGTCATCCTAATTTCAAAGATTAACTACAATCACCAAAATGTCGTGTTTGATTTAAAACCCAGCTTAATCATGATTAACCTATGGATCCCTAACCAAATTTAATTTCCAGCAGGTATAAATCATTCAAAAATATCAAATATGCATTTACTCTACAAGTTATGGGATAATTTCTCAAAACCCTCTTTTTACATGTGAAAACCCCCACCCATAAATAGTTTTTCATATCACCTACAATAATATGAATAAAATCTACAACTATTCAATAAAGCAAGTCAATTACTTGTCTTGGGATGCTTGTAGAGTCTGATCCACTTCGTATGTGACTGGTTCTTGCTAGAATTTCCCGATTCCCTTACTGAATTGGCCTCCTCTAGATTTCTCCCTTGATTTCTATTCTTTCTCACATCTTCCTTCTCTCTTATGTTTTAGAAATAATAATATAACTGCCTCACCCTTGTGACACCCCGCCTATTCTAATCATGGGTGATCAGTCGATTATTAAATTAAACAGGAATCATTAATGGTTTCATTCTTAATATCACTATCGAAATTCAATTAATTACTAATACCCTAATAGCCCGGTGTCAAAATTTTAAGCTTTATTATTTACATGCAATTTAATATAAACTGAATAAATAACATTCACCATTCCAAGCACTAAATAATGGATGATAAGATAACATAATCAATAAAAAAAATGAGTCTAGAATAACACCCCAGATAAAATTCCAATACAGTCGTCCATAAGTCTACATCAAATACTGGAAATAATTAGAAATACAATGTCTCTATAAATAATGTCCAACTAGGAATGGACAACATGCTCGACTGAGATAAATAGAGATAAATAAGAACTGAATAAGTGTGTAGGCATCTATAAGCAAATCCCTACAACTTTCACAGCAGCTGCAGCACGTCGAATGAAGGAACTCCTATACCTGGCGTCGCTGTGACTGGGCACCTAAAGTGTTTTTACAAAATGGGTTTGAAACGGGCCAGATCCCAAGTAAAATAGTTTGAAAATATTTTATCAAGTATTTAAAATGCGACAAGATAAGATATTATATACATGTTAGCTCCGTGTGATCTCACTTGAGATCCTCACCTCTCAGCTATTATGCACGCCTAACGTACTACTCTAACCCACCTAGTTATGCTACCCGCCTCAATAGTTTGACTTACATCTCTTCCCCCATCTAATAAGTTATGGTGTCCACCCGTATTGCCCATACAATACGATACTACATTTTTCAATTCTTTATATTTATTAATGGATTACCAATTAATGATTAAGTTCTTATACGCTTTGAGAAATTTAGATATCACTATCTATCTTATCTACTAATACACTCGTAGTAGAATCAATCACACGTATATAAATATATACATATATTTTCATCACTCTTATTATATATACGTACACAACACCCCTAGGTGGAGACATGCAGTGCGGGCATACTCTGCTATCAAGTCCTGGTACATCACATACTAAATAACGACATCGGTTAAGAAAATATCACTCGAACCATAAATCAAATCACGGCTATTAGAGGCGAACATAGCTTTAAGACTTTGGGCAATGCAAATATCTAACGCACCCAAATGATCGACCACACCATTATTCACACAAGTGGTGCTCAATCCCTAAGTTTTATGTCCTGAGGTACAAGTCAATATCCCCCCAATGGGCTCATCAGAATAAGACTATCCCCGAGGCGGAACCTCCCATGATAGCAAGTAGCTTAGGTATGTTTACACATAATATATCAAACACTAGGTATTCACACCACCCATATATACACATATATTCAGTATAGGTATACACATAACCTATCTTAAATATCCCATACGTAGTATAGTACTCTCGAATATTCTACGTATCATTACTTTACCATCATACTTCTCACCGTATAATGATGATTGTTTCCCAATACCCAAAAGGTTACCAATTTTCCCATAAGTAATTTCAGTAGGTAACTCAGTCATGCCCTACTGGTCTGATCATACATTTGCTTAAATTTTCAGTGACATGATGTAATTCTTAGAATTAGGTTTGATTACCACACTACTAATTGATTATAACATTAAGTTCTCTTCGTGTAATAATTCTCAATCCCAACATTAGCTTGCTGAAAATTAGAATATCTCTCATTTGGATTTAGAACTACTTCAAGGGTCAACCCAATCATTTTCCATGAGTTCTAAGTAAAAAGGAAAAAACTATGCAAATCTGGGAAACCAAATCGATCCGGCCTTAGTCCGAATTGATTCGCTTTCCGAATCGATTCGGCCAAGGGGCCAAATCGATTCGCTGTAATAAGTATCATCTTCTTCCTTTAACTGCTACAAGATTTCATCATTTTTAATCATCTAAACCACCATTACGCTATCCCAAACTCCCAACCAAAGGTCTCAAACATCATAGTAACAAGTCTAAATGATTTTTAGCATGATAGAATCATAAAATCCTTAAAGAACAACTTCAAATTGGGTTAATTCAAGATTAAACTTTAAAAACCCTAGTTTATTCCTTTTGTTCAATAACCTCAATAAATCTCCCGATTTATTCATAAATATCATACTAATTCATCAATTTCTTACTAAATGTATGAGGGGTCAAGTTTATCAAATTTTCTATCCAAGAACAGAGTTAAATCTTCCAATTTAAGGCTAAAATCCATAAGGAAATCATCCTACTCTAACATGGATGATATATCAAATCATAAATCATCAAGATAAACACTTGCCTCTATATATAGGTCTGAATCTATGCAGATTGGTGATTGGGTGGCATTCCTCTCCTTTCGATCTACCCAACGGTGGTGGTGGTGGTGAAAGAATGGTGGAAAAGCCTTAGAGTCTCCCTAAAACCCTTCCTCCTTCCTCCTCCTGTAGCTTATGTTTGGTTTGGTAACTGATAATCCTAACTTCCCCAACACATAATCTGATATACACTTATAAAATTCGTAAGTCTATATTCCTTAAAATTTCAAAAGATAAAAATACCCCTCTGGAGTGCCGGTTTGGCCTAAAAATCCCGAGACCCAAACTAAACCCACGAATACACTTTTCTACCTATTTTGACCCTTTTGGACACACTGGAACACTCTAAATGGTCATTTAAATTATCTAAAATGAAATTACCTTTTATTTTCTAAAATTAAGTCCTGACATGACTAACACGCGCGTCCCAACTAAACTTACTGTAACTGTCATGTTTCTCATTCACGACAATCATAATACTTTCCTATCAATTTATTACTTATATAATATTCAATACAAATAAATATTGACCATTGTCTCGCTAATTAATATTTTTATAATCCGGATTAATTACTCAATTTAATTTAATAAATCCCAATTAATCCCAATATAAAAATCATTAAAACTACGGGGTGTTACAACCCACCTAGATTTTATGGTTTAAAACCCAAAAATATATTATTAGGCTACATTAAAATGACTCAAATACCCTTCCATGAGTCCGGGCTAGTCTAAAAAGCCCCCGGAACCCAATTATTACCCCCGGGTACTTATTTTTTACTATTTTGACCTATTCGGAATCAACCGTGTACTCGAAGTCATTATACATAAATTTACCATATTAATCTTAATATAGTATACTCACAAGTCCCGAATGAGATATCATCACATTCCTGTCGTTATTACTCACTATGACGTACTAACTATTCACCGTATTCTATTTACTATATACACACACTTAGTGAATTTACCTCATAAATATTAATCTTATTCTCACAAATTAATATTTTTTAAATATGAAATATTTCATTTTAATGAAATAACTGCACTCGTGTAATTAAAAATACCATAAATAATTAAATCCATAATTATTCAAAAATATGGAGTATTACACAAACCCCAAGTATTTATGACATTTTCCCTATGTTATCTCTTGAACCGCGTTGTGTATTACGCCATCGCAGCAGCATCTCCGGTGTCACTATCAACATCGTCCCAATCGCGCTAAGGGCAATGGTGACAAGATCACCGATGAGTTCACAAGATCTGGTGCAATTGGCCAGGTGTGTCATGTGATCAGTGGCTTTGTTGATGTTAAGTATGAAGGGTGGTCGCCAATTATTTTGAATTGTTATTTGATGATAATGATTTTCTTTTACACCTTATATTTTTAATATTTCTTGGTGTCTTTTTCAATCACAGGGAAGTTCGGTTAAAAAGAATGCAAAGACTCAAAATAATAAGCACCTTTTTACCTTATGTTCACTTATGTCTTTCTTTTATATCGAAGAGGTAAGTGCAATCTACCATCTGATCTTGCAATTTAATTTAAGAAAGATTTTCATTTGAGATTTGCATCTTAACATGGTATAGGGCACACAAACCTTTTAATGAAATGTCATACAAAATAATATTTCGTTTCATTACTCATAAGATTTTGAATAACGAAATATAGTAGATATTATTTAGTTCTTTCTTATCATTTCCTTCAAAATATTATGCACTGATTTTAAAACGTGTTCAGTATGTTACAAAACCATTACAAAATTGATATTCACACCTATTTCCTATATTTTTTTTAGTTCTAAATATGCAAAAACACTAACAACTACATGTAATGGCAAATATCTTTGGTAGATGGTTATTATTGTATCTACATAAAATAACTATTGTAAATAAAACAAAAGATAATGGAGAAAGAAAATATATGTAGATAACTTTAGTACATATAATATGTGTTATTTATATATGTATATTCACCAATTTCTCTTTTTTACATTTTTCGATTGAATTTTTATATTTAATCAACGGTAACAAATTGTTTTATCTTCTGTTTTGTGTCAGCCATTAAATATTTATTTACCTACTACTTTATACTTAAGCTTCGCCTAACGGCTTGGTAACTTTCAATCTTTCGTATTATAGTTTCGCATTTAGAATTGAATACGGTTGAATTATTTTACGATTGACTTTAGATATACAAATTTTATTTAATTCTCTTGGTTGAAGAAATCATATTTGGTGATTGAATTGTGAGATTTTTTCTTATAATTTACATTTGTTATCAGGTTAGTTTTCATGCAAATACAAACAAGAGTTTTCCAAAATTTCTATTAAATTATAGTTGGTGGTTGATTTGAGAGCTTTTTATTATAATTTTCATTTGCTAATAGGTTGATTTTCATGAAAATTCATTGTGCAATCGCCACGCGTCGCGAGGTTATACATGCTAGTAATTAATCAAGTTTGACTACTAATGCTTTAAATACATATCGAGGTGTCGGTAAAATGGTGGCAATACAAGGCCCATAGAATTATTCTTGATATAAACAAGAGTATGCGTATTGAAATAGGTGTTTTTTCACGTATTAGCACCTCTTCAACTATCTAATAGTTTTACTCAATATTTTTCTACTTTCCAATACCTTCTTCCCATTTTCTAAAGAATATAAGTTTTCAACTCACGTGATGCGAGAGCGTATTAAGATATCTTTTGAATTATAGATAAATAATATTTGTATATATATATATATATATATATATATTTTGTTTGAAAATATATGTTAAGTATGTACACACGAAGTATATGATAATTTTTATACCACTTCAAATGCAATTTTAAAAATTTGTTTACTTTAGCTTTGTTTTTTTGCTTTTTTTCCTTGCCCGTTGAAACAATACAAATGAATAAGCAAGTGAGATTGTAGTTAAATCAATACTTTTATAAGTAAAAATCTTACATTTATTGGCAAAATGAGGCACAACATGAACCGACACGAAATTATAAGTTAATGGGTTGACCCTTAATGGGTTCGGGTTATATCAGTGCCAACTCGATAAGACACGATAGTTAACGGGTGGGGTTAGGGTTGACCCTCTTCACCCGTTAATACCTGATAAAACCCATTATGACCCATTAATTTAAGTAAATAAGATATACTTTTGGAATTTATTGTAATACCCCATATTTTTATGGCCTTTAATTATGGGATTAATTAAATTAGATTGGGATAAATTAATTTAATATTAATCCGAATTTTAAAATAAATATTACTAGCATGACGAGAGTTAGTAATTATTGGTAAGAATTATGTTGAATATTACTTAATGAGTAAAGTAATATATGAGATTGAATTTATTAAAATAGTCACGAGTGAATAATACGATAATTATAGAATTTAAGTCGGGACGTGCGTGTAGTCGTGTCGGGACTAATTTAAGGAAATAAAAAGTAAATTGACTCTAAGTCGCCCGGATGGTCATTTTGAGTGCACCATTGTGTCCAGAAGGGTCGAGATATTTATTAAAGTGTAACCGAGGGTTTAGTTTGGGTCTCAGAACGATTTTAGGCCTAACCGACAACCGGGGAGGGCATTTTGATAATTTTTATTTTTGGACCTTAATTAATGACGAAATTATTAAGGCAATACCAGATGGTGTGTCAAGGAAGTTAGGGTTCTGAGAATCAAAAAGTGAGGAAAACCATTGGAAGAAGAAGGAGAGAGTTTTCCAAGGTGTTCAAGGCCAAGAACCACCCATTTTGCACCTCCACTACCACCAAAGCATAGATCAGAAGAAGAGGATCATTCCTATACCACTTAAATTCGTCGGATCAAACCTTGAATTTCCAAGCAAGTATCTATCTTGTTGTTCTTGAGTTGATATAACATTCATGTTAAATAGGAAGAACAAATCCATATTTTAGGGAGATTTAATGTAATTGGAAGATTAGAATTCACATGTTTGAATGGGAACCGTGTTAGGCTGATATCCTTATTACATGTAGAACATCTATCAAGAATTTTAATGATGATTAGAGGACTAAATCTGGAAATATCATGTGGATTCTTGAATTACTATGGTAAACTAGGGTTAAAGACCAAATCATGAACTACAACCATTTAATGATGATCCTTTAATGATTTTCTCTAGATTCTACGTTAGAAATTATTTATACTTGTTGCTATAACGTTTGTGATGTTTGGTTGGGAGTTTGGAAAATTTTAATGGATGTTTTGATGATTATAATGGAAGAGACCTGTAGGCATTATGTGAAAAATTTCTGGGCCAATAATTGTTCGATCGATCGATCGACTCAAGAATATCGATCGTCGACCGACAATTCCCATTTATCGATTGACTTCTCCAGGAATTTAAATCTTCTTTCCTTTTTAATGTTAATCCAACCCCGATGTATATGGACCCTTAGAGATAACTTAAATACCAATATGGGACTTAGGAAGGACCACTAGGGTGGTAGGAAAGGTTTGGGTAGTACGATTTTACATGAGATTTAACCATGGGGTCACGAGGGTATAAAATGGGGTGTAGATCGCGTGTATGTTAAAGTAGGTCTTGTGAGAATTAAGGATGACTGAAACCATTAGGGTAGAGAGAGTAAACCTACTTATATTATATTATGATATACTTCAGGGGTCGAGAAGTATTTGGGAACTTGCGGTAATTGAGAATATAAAAGGGTGAATTAATTATTCGTAGGACTCGGGCGCTACGTGCCACGTATGGTTAGAATATGTTGTGGGTTGTGGATGTACCTATCTGAATAATGTAAATATATATATGAGTGCATGTATATATATTATATGAATATCTGTGTTTAATCATACCCGCGCTACTTGCTATCATGGAGGTTTTCGCACCGGGACAGTCTTATTCTGATGTGACCTTTATGGGTACGCTAGAACATAGGATCATTAGTATAGGCTATCTGAGAATGATAGTTAGACGGTCCTAAGAGACGTGAGGGTATGTGATGACCTCTTAGTGACTTGAAACTATGCTTCTCCTCCAATATGTGTATTTTGTGTTAATACAATTTGAGAGTGAGTCCGAACTAGTATTTCCCTCATTTGTACGAGAGGTACAAGGAATTGATAGCAGAGTATGCCAACACCATAGATTTTATGTGGGGCGCCCTATAAGTATATCTATTATGAGTGATAAATATATGTACTTGTGATACATCTACTGTGCTTGTAAGTAGATAAAATTGAATAATTGATATTAAATAAATTATGCATTTGAGAACTTAAGGCTGTATTGAGATGTACATAGCTAGCTTGGTAAATGCATAAGAAATAGTCATCATGTATAAATTATAGTTAGGCGATCACGTGAATCAGGATTGATGAGAGGAGATTGGGTTAGATGAGTTAATTGGGTTAGCTTTATCTAGATTTATATAATAGTACGTTAGGCGTGCACATTAGTTGAGAGGTGATAATTCCCAATTGAGTGTAGAGGCACTAGCATGTATGTAATATCAACTGGTAAGCAATATATATACTTGCTAAAATATTTTAAAGCTATTTTACACTCGGGATCTAACCTGTTTCTTGTCATATCATATTTCTTTTGTATATGTATATGTATATGTATATGTATTATAGGTGCCTAGCCACAGGGGCATCGGACTTAGACCTTTGGACTGTTGACATGTTGCAGCTAGTGTGAGAATTACATGTCTTTGCATTTAGATGACTTCATCCTTGTCATATCAATTCTTCACTTAGTCATTTTAGACAGGGCATGTGTCGCCCATTTCAAGTTTCTATTTAGTTCAGAGAGATTTTGTACTCTTTATTTGTTTCAGTATTCAGTTTTAGTTGGGATTGTTTTAATTGTTACATTGTCCTTCGATTTGGGATATTTGATTGGGAATGACTAATCTAGCCTGTTTATTCCACTTGGATGGTTTGGTATTCAATATTATTATATGTGTTCAGAAAATGGTTTATGAATATAAACACATAGAAATGGAACTTAATCTATAAAATTAAATGTTTTAACACTTAGCTAAATTATTTATTAGGTGATAAATAACGAAAAATTATTTTCAACAGTGATGCTAAGAATGAACCAATCATACACTTTGATTTAATTTAATAAAGGACTGATCACCCGGTATTTAATTAGGTGGGGTGTCACAGGTATTATCAGAGCGTCAGGTTCCAGTGTCCTTAGGATCTGTACGACTTTCTATGTTTCAGCGTAGTGTTCTTTGATGTAGAGCCCTATTATTAGGATGTTGTATTCCTCTGTGTCTTATGACTTACATGCTCCTGCCCGGAAATATAAGTGATGTGATACTTATTCACGCCCGGTCAGGCATTGATGACTAGCGAGGGTCGTTAGAAAAACTGCAGGAGGTGGAGTCAACGATAGATATAGAGTGATTTGGGAAAATGGTGATTGAGGTAGAACTTACAAAAATTGTAGTTCAGGTCGATGATAATAAAGGCGTCGCTCGGGAGTTGTAGTTTCCCAAACACCGTCGTAGATGATCTTTGTGTCGTTTCAAACTCACCCGGCTCTGTCAGTGAAGGGTGAGGGGGTCAGAAAGATTTTTATGAAGGAATAAATCTAAAGGCTATTATGTAAGGTGAAGTATAGTAATGGATTTCTTATGAGTAAAGGATTAACCCTAGTGACGTGGGGATGTCACAATTTGTATGGGAACTATTAACACTAAAATTCGCGTGTCTGGTTACAAACATATTTCTCGTTGATAATCGGATTTCTTAATGTCACCCATGAGTGAACCGGGTAAGCCTTATGAGCATATTATGTTTTTACAATTTACTACTACAGGGAGTTAGCAAGGTAGGTTTTATTATGGTAATGTGTAGTGACTAATTACCGAATGTTTGAACGATAGTTGATTGAGTGATAAGACTATCATGCTGAATACTCCGTGTGAGTAATTTTACTTCAGTAAGGTGCCAACTGAAATAGGGTTGGGCTTGTACATATACATTTATATGAAAACCTCATGATATTGTAGATGTTAGTAAGTATGTTATCTAGTTATATGCGATCCTGGTGCGTAGGGATTTATTTACTAATGTGACTCAGGATACATTGTATTATTTATCTAGTGCCTAGAACTTGGGATAGTGAGAGCGCCATGTTTCACATTATTTCTTTAAGGACATAAGAGTGGACGATTAGACTTTTATGTCAATATATGGAGATGGTAGAAAGGTACATATTATGGACCGAGGGCCTTATAGATCTCGACAACCGACTATGTAGGTAGTAGTGTATCGGGGGGTTCTTTATTTGAATTTCACTTTGCGAGACACCCCACGCATGAAACTAGCGAACGTCGGGAGTTGGAGAGAAGTTTGGATAATAGTACATGGGTTTCGTACCTTGGCTAATGTACATATATGAGAATATAATCAGAGTTGATAATTATATTATGACTTAAGGCCAGTAGAGTCACCTAATCCCACCGTGAAGATTGATTTAAGAAGATTATATTTGATTTGTGAATTAATGCGCGAGACATGGGGTGTATGGGCGCCCTAGGTGACTAAATCTTGATTTTATCCACATTTGGAAATTTTGGGATAAAGTATATATATATAGGTTGAGAAATTAATATGGATATAATGCTTGAGTTATGCATTCTATTTGTATATGCGATTCATATCGTTGCGATTTATTCATTGTGCTAATTATCTTTGAGCATTTATTCCGGTCATATTGTGTACTTTCCCGTATTTTCTTTTAGTTGGCAGGTTAGCGTGGATTGGGATGCTATGGACTATTTTGGAGAATTGTTTTAGAGCATTGATTTAGACGATATTTTGATGTCAGATTTAGTGGTGTAATTTTAGTTGGAGAATTTTGTATTTGAGGGAAACTTTATTGGAACCATTATTGTAGAAATAGAAGGATTATGGACTGGTTGTATTTAAATTGTGGAAATTAGATGCTCTATACTTATTATTGACGGTTTTAGTTTTATTTTTATCGTAGTAGCACGCCGCGTGCCTCTTTTCGTTATCCGGTCGTTTATATCAGCTAGGACCATCATTCCCCAAATGTCCATGAGGATAGTTTTATATCAGGCAGTAGATGATAATTATCGTGTGAATTCATAACATTTAGCTAAGGAAGTTGAAGTCTATTCCGTAAGGTTTGTCAGAGGCTTACGTTTCACGAGGAACTATTTTTAGAGCAAGGGGAAAGATTTATGACATGCAGTGAGGCAAAGTCACGTGGATCAAAGTTTGAGGTACATTTGAGAGAATATAAGATGTATCATGTTATAAATGACAGTGGTGATGGGATTTAATGAATAGAAATATTGCTAAAGTCGTTTTACAATGGGCACCTGTCTATTGGTAAAAGGGTGGACCATCCGAAACTAGCTGGGTTTCTTAAAACATTAGAGATTCCTAAGTAGTAATGTGAAAGAATTCCCAAGGATTTTATCGTGGAGGGGGTCACGATACTATATGGTGATAGTGGATCGATTGACCAAAGTAGCTCACGTTATGGCAATTAGGACTGATCATACTACGGGACAGTATGCGAGATATTTATAACCGAGATAGTAAGGTTATATAGAGTACCATTTAATACGGTGTCCAATTGGGATAAAATCTTTGTCTTTTGATTTTGGATGAGTGTTCGCGAGGCCATAGGGCCGAGTTGTGATCGAGTACTGCCCATTATCCGCAGACGAATGAGCATAACAAGAATGGGAAGAACAAGCGAACTAATCAAATATTGGGAAAATAAATTATATGTGTACCTTGAACTTCAGGGGAGGACGAGAGCAATCCCTTCCACGAATTGAGTTTGTGTACAATAACTCATATAAGTCCACTTTTGGGCATAATGTCAGTTGAGGTATGGCACAGTAAGCCTCGTCGAATTCCTGCTTGTTAACTAAATGTGGGGGGGGGGGGACAAAGTCCTATTGCGAAAATCAGAAATGAGTTTATACTTAGAGTATAGAATGTGTATAGAATACATACTGCACAAATAACCTACTTATGTGTGATTGTCGCGAGACGAGATTGTATGTATCTAAAGAACGATTAATCTACTAAGGTGCGAATAGTAGAAGGCTAGATAGTGAATATCTAAATAAGTTTGAGTAGTGAAACTTGAACGATAAGGAATGGATAAGAACCTATGTGGTAGGGTAACATGGAATTTAAAACGAACATATGTGAGGTGTTCATTACTAAGGGTACTTGATAGCATAATGTATGGGCGGTAAGGGGTAGTTTACGCGTGAGCGTGAGGAAGCGATTTGCAATATATAGCCAGAGTTGTTATTATCTGTATACTTTTTTTGAATTTCGGGATGAAATTTCGTTATTAGGGGGGAAGAATGTAATATCCCGTATTTTTATGGCCTTTAATTATGTGATTAATTAAATTAGATTGGGATAAATTAACTTAATATTAATCAGATTTTAAAATAAATATTTACTAGCGTGATGAGAGTTAGTAATTATTGGTAAGAATTATGTTGAATATTACTTAATGAGTGAAGAAATATATGAGATTGAATTTATCAAAATTATTGAGAGTGAATAATACGACAGTTATATAAATTAAGTCGGGACGCGTGTGTTAGTCATGTCGGGACTAATTTAAGGAAATAAAAAGTAAATTAATTCTAAGTAGCCCGTATGGTCATTTCGAGTGCGCTAATGTGTTCGAAAGGGTCGAGATAGTCAGAACAGTGTACCTGGGGGTTTAGTTTGGGTCTTGGGACGATTTTAGGCCTAACCAACAACCCGGGAGGGCATTTTGGTAATTTTTATTTTTGGACCTTAATTAATGACGAAATTATTAAGGCTATATCAGATGGTGTGTCGATGAAGTTAGGGTTATGAGAATAAAAAGTGAGGAAAACCATAGGAAGAAGAAGGAGAGAGCTTTCCAAGGTGTTCAAGGCCAAGAACCACCCATTTTGCACCTCCACCGCCACCAAAGCATAAATCGGAAGAAAATGATCATTCCTATACCACTCAAATTCATCGGATCAAACCTTGAATTTTCAGGCAAGTATCTATCTTGCTGTTCTTGAGTTGATACAACATTCATGTTATAATAGGAAGAACAAATCCATGTTTTAGGGAGATTTAATGTAATTGGAAGACTAGAATTCACATGTTTGAACAGGAACCGTGTTAGGCTGATATCCTTATTACATGTAGAACATCTATCATGAATTTTAATGATGATTAGAGGAGGAAATCTGGAAATATCATGTGGATTCTTGATTTCCTATGGTAAACTAGGGTTAGAGACCAAATCATGAATTACAACCATTAAATGACTATCCCTTAATGAATTTCTCTAGATTTTACGTTAGAAATTGTTTATACCTACTGCTATAGCATTTGTGGTGTTTGGTTGGGAGTTTGGGACATTTTAATGGAGGTTTTGATGATTAAAATGGAAGAAACCCGTAGGCATTATGTGCATAATTTCCCGGCCAATAAGTGTTTTATCGATCGATCGACTCAAGAATGTCGATCGATTGATCGACAATCCCCATCAATCGATCGAATCCTCTTGGAATTTAAATCTTCTTTCCTTTTTAATGTTAATCCAACCCCAATATATAAGGACCCTTAGACATAAATTAAATACTATGATGGGTCTTGGGAAGTACCAAGAGGTTGGTAGGCAAGGTTCGGGTAGTACGATTTTATATGAGATTTAACCGTGGGGTCACGAGGGTATAAAATGGGGTGTAGATCGTGTGTATGTTAAATTAGGTCTTGTGAGAGTTAAGAATGACTCAGACCAGTGTGGGGTAGAGAGAGTACACCTACAGATATTATATTAGGATTCACTTCGGGGGTCGAGAATTATTTGGGAACTTGCGGTAATTGAGAATATAAAAGGGTGAATTAATTATAGGTAGGACTGGGGCACTACGTGCCACCTATGGTTAGAATATGTTATGGTCCCTAGGTGTACCTATCTGAATAATGTAAATATATATATATGACTGCATGTATATATATTATATGAATATCTGTGTTTAATCATACCCAATCTACTTGCTATCACGGAGGTTTTCGTGCCGGGACAGTCTTATTCTGATGTGACATTTATGGGGAATATTGACTCGTACGCTAGAACATATAATCCTTGGTACAGGCTATCTGAGAATGATAGTCAGACGGTCCTAAGAGACATGAGGGTATGTGTTGACCTCTTAGTGACTTGTAACTATGCTTCGCCTCCAATATGTGTATTTTGTGTTAATACAATTTGAGAGTGAGTCCGAACTAGTATTTCCCTCATTTGTACGAGAGGTACTGGGACTTGATAGCAGAGTATGCCAACACCATAGATTTTATGTGGGGCGCCCTATAAGTATATCTATTATGAGTGATAAATATATGTACTTGTGATACATCTACTGTGCTTGTAAGTAGATAAAATTGAATAATTGATATTAAATAAATTATGCATTTGAGAACTTAAGGCTGTATTGAGATGTACATAGCTAGCTTGGTAAATGCATAAGAAATAGTCATCATGTATAAATTATAGTTAGGCGATCACGTGAATCAGGATTGATGAGAGGAGATTGGGTTAGATGAGTTAATTGGGTTAGCTTTATCTAGATTTATATAATAGTACGTTAGGCGTGCACATTAGTTGAGAGGTGATAATTCCCAATTGAGTGTAGAGGCACTAGCATGTATGTAATATCAACTGGTAAGCAATATATATACTTGCTAAAATATTTTAAAGCTATTTTACACTCGGGATCTAACCTGTTTCTTGTCATATCATATTTCTTTTGTATATGTATATGTATATGTATTATAGGTGCCTAGCCACAGGGGCATCAGACTTAGACCTTTGGACTGTTGACATGTTGCAGCTAGTGTGAGAATTACATGTCTTTGCATTTAGATGACTTCATCCTTGTCATATCAATTCTTCACTTAGTCATTTTAGACAGGGCATGTGTCGCCCATTTCAAGTTTCTATTTAGTTCAGAGAGATTTTGTACTCTTTATTTGTTTCAGTATTCAGTTTTAGTTGGGATTGTTTTAATTGTTACATTGTCCTTCGATTTGGGATATTTGATTGGGAATGACTAATCTAGCCTGTTTATTCCACTTGGATGGTTTGGTATTCAATATTATTATATGTGTTCAGAAAATGGTTTATGAATATAAACACATAGCAATGGAACTTAATCTATAAAATTAAATGTTTTAACACTTAGCTAAATTATTTATTAGGTGATAAATAACGAAAAATTATTTTCAACAGTGATGCTAAGAATGAACCAATCATACACTTTGATTTAATTTAATAAAGGACTGATCACCCGGTATTTAATTAGGTGGGGTGTCACAGGTATTATCAGAGCGTCAGGTTCCAGTGTCCTTAGGATCTGTACGACTTTCTATGTTTCAGCGTAGTGTTCTTTGATGTAGAGCCCTATTATTAGGATGTTGTATTCCTCTGTGTCTTATGACTTACATGCTCCTGCCCGGAAATATAAGTGATGTGATACTTATTCACGCCCGGTCAGGCATTGATGACTAGCGAGGGTCGTTAGAAAAACTGCAGGAGGTGGAGTCAACGATAGATATAGAGTGATTTGGGAAAATGGTGATTGAGGTAGAACTTACAAAAATTGTAGTTCAGGTCGATGATAATAAAGGCGTCGCTCGGGAGTTGTAGTTTCCCAAACACCGTCGTAGATGATCTTTGTGTCGTTTCAAACTCACCCGGCTCTGTCAGTGAAGGGTGAGGGGGTCAGAAAGATTTTTATGAAGGAATAAATCTAAAGGCTATTATGTAAGGTGAAGTATAGTAATGGATTTCTTATGAGTAAAGGATTAACCCTAGTGACGTGGGGATGTCACAATTTGTATGGGAACTATTAACACTAAAATTCGCGTGTCTGGTTACAAACATATTTCTCGTTGATAATCGGATTTCTTAATGTCACCCATGAGTGAACCGGGTAAGCCTTATGAGCATATTATGTTTTTACAATTTACTACTACAGGGAGTTAGCAAGGTAGGTTTTATTATGGTAATGTGTAGTGACTAATTACCGAATGTTTGAACGATAGTTGATTGAGAACTTAAGGCTGTATTGAGATGTACATAGCTAGCTTGGTAAATGCAAAAGCAAAAGTCATCATGTATAAATTATAGTTATGTGATCACGTGAATCAGGATTAATGAGAGGATATTGGGTTAACTTTATCTAGATTTATATAGTAGTACGTTAGACGTGCACATTAGTTGAGAGGTGAGAATTCTCAAGTGAGTGTAGAGGCACTAGCATGCATATAATATCAATGGGTAAGCAATTTATATAATTGTTAAACTATTTTAAAGTTATTTTACACTCGGGCTCTGACCCGTTTCTTGTCATCTCTTATTTCTCTTGTATATGTATATGTATTACTGGTTCCCAGCCACAGGGGCGTTAGACTTAAACCTTTGGACTGTTGACGTGCTGCAGCTAGTGTGGGAATTACCGGTCTTTGCATTTAGACGACTTCATCCTCATCATCTCAACTCTTCACTGTAATACCCCGTACTTTTGACTATAATTATTTTTGGGATTAATTAATTAATTAGCGTATTAATTGGAAATTAATCCGGGTTATAAATACTAATGAGATGCGAATTGGTATTTGATTATGTGCATATATGATTATATATGAACTTGGTATTATAAAATTTGTCGTGAGATTTATATACGGCATTTTAGAAATTTTGTTGACGCGTGGGACCGCCGCGTCACGGTATAATATATTGATGATAAAAGTGAATTTAAAATCTATAATCCGTATGGTCGTTTTGAGTGCGTCAACGCGTCCGGAAGGGTCAAGATAGTCAGAAAACACTAGCCGGGGGTATAGTTTGGGTCCCGGGGTATTTTTAGGCCATACCGGTAACTTAAAGGGTATTTTAGTAATTTGGTATTTTTGGGTAATTAAAAGTGACGAAAATTGAGAGTTGTAATCTGATAAGGAGTTGAACCAACCAACCCTTTATTAACCCCATAAGCTACGTAGGTTATCATTTAGTCTTCCAACTCTCCCAAAGCAAACCCTAGCCACCATAGCCTTTTGGAGAAGAAAGCTTGGAGAAGGAGAGAGAGAGAGGAATTCTGCAGAGATTCTTCACCAAATCAACACCAAATCCGAAATCAAACCAAGGCAAGTGATTTATTCCATTTAAATTTCAGAGAATGCTTCTTCCATGTTAGATTATTCATAAATTTTGTATGTTCTTGGAAGATAATGAAAAACCCATAAGATTGGAGTTATTAGTTTAAATTTTGGGATATAGGTTGCATGTAGAATGTTACTGGAAGATTATATTAAGGGAATTATCGACTTTTGTTATACCAAAAACGAATTTAAGATGAAGTTTATGAATGTTCTTGAGATAAAATCTGGAAACTAGGTTTTTGATGAAGTTTGACCCATATGTAGCCTTTAGATGTTGAATTAGTGGTTTGTGGACGTTAGTAATATTGTAGGATTGTTATATGACATTACTATAACGTTATATTTGAGAATCACACGTTAGAAATAAGTTTTGGGACGTTTTCAAATCTGCAGAACGAAGCAGTCCGTAGCCATACCTGTTCGATCGATCGATCGACATTCATCGATCGACTAGATCGATCGATCGATATTCATAGGTCGATCGATCGACCTTCCCAGAATGAGTAAAATTTTCCTTAATTTGATTTTAATGGCGGGAACCCTCGGAGAATATGTTTGGAGAACTTATGAATACCCTCACCCTTAAGGAAGACCAGTAGGTGTGATTATTATAGTGGACTTTAATTAGAATGCAATTCGGGGAATTATTCTAGGTTATTGAAATTCGTTAGAGAGGTAACGTTTGGGTTAATAGTGCAAAATTGTGTAATTCGATGAAATAAGGTTTAGAGCAGAAGTAAAGACCTTAGGAATAAAGATGTTATATTTGGGAATAATCGGAACCTAATAATCTATTATAGATAGGTTTTAAGGATAAGGGACTACGGCGTGAGACGTGTCGGCAATTTAACTTTATATTAACGGGAGACTTGAAATACATAAGTTTGGAATAATGGTATTATGATATAGCCTATACCTTATTAAAATGGTGATATCTAAGATATGTGAATGCTTAGTATTGATATAGTATTTGTGTGTATGACATACCTACCATACTTGCTATCACGGGAGGTTTGCGTTCGCTTAGGACCCTCTAATCCTTGTGTGCCTACGGGGGGGATTTATACTGGTACCTTGATGAACATAGGTCATAGAAGGACTTATTGTGATATTAATAAGTCTGCATGATCATGGGAGCGTAGGTATGTGCGTGACCCATGTGATGGTGACTGTGTTCGCCTCCACTATTTGTGATTTGTGTTATCTGAACTATTCCTGAGAGATTCGGAATATGTGATCCTTATGTACGTGATGTACCGGGATGGATAGCAGAGTATGTGTGCACCATAGCTTAGATTGCGGGGTGCTTGTATCGTATATTTATGATGTGAATAATATACATTAAATTAATGGAAATCCTCATGTTAATGTTGTAAAAATATTACGGTATTGTTTCGAGTTATATAATGAGTTAGCTGATAGTTATATCAATGGCATATTTAGTAACTGAGTTTACATTAAACCTCTATTAAATTACGAGCGTTGTTATGTTAAATTAACCGAGTAAAATGGGTAGAACCTTTGGTAGTCTAGCTAGTTACGTTGTCACTTAGCTAGTGGAAAGGGTAGTTATAGATGGGTACTTACGTTAGGAGTGCACAGTTAGTCGAGAGGTGAGAATTTAATGTGAGTGCACGTCCTAGCATGTACTTTGCATTTAATGTTTTAAATATTTTTAAAATGATTTCCACTTTCGGGCTCTGACCCATTTGCTTTCAAATATATTTTCTTGTAAAACCATTTTAGGTGCCCAACCACAAGGACACCAAGCATAGGATTCTCATTCAGGTGACGAGCTGTAGTTGTTTGTGGAAGCTACAGGGATTTGCATGTAGACGCTTCTCTCATTTGGATTCCAGTCTCAGCATCTATCAGTCGTAGGGCATGTTGCCCAATTCTATTAGACATTTTTACATTTCAGTTTTCAGACTCTAGCATGTATTGCTCAGTATTCAGTTTTAGTTATTTATTTCAGTTTACTTATCAGTTGTGGGATTTGTATTGAGGAGTTTTTCCTCCAGAGTTTATTTACATTTTGTGATGGTTATTCGTTTTACTTCAGTATGGTGAATGGTGTTATTTAGTTATTCATTACTCTTGATTGCATGTTAATCAGATTTAATAAAATTTGGCACTTACTTTTTAAATACTAGGTGGTTAGTAATAATAAAACGTTTTCGACAGTGATGCTATTAACTGAGCCAACTTGGCATTTTGAATTAATTTTATAAAGGAGTAGCTACCCGGTGTTTAATTAGTCGGGGTGTCACAGGTGGTATCAGAGCATTAGGTTCTAGTGTCCTTTAGGATCTGTACGGCTATTATGTTTCCGCTACGTTTTCTTTGATATAGAGCCCTATATTTTAGGACTGTTGTACTCTTATTGTGTATGCTTCGTTCTTCAGCTATTTTAAGTTTATAAACCGTGAACTTATAAACTTTGTTCTTATTTCAGATGCCTCCACGACGTGCACGACGAGTTCCCAGGAATGCAATGCCCGAACCCCAGCCCGCTCCAGTTCAGGGCATGTTGAACGCCACTGAGGTTGCAGCTATAGTAGCTCAAGCGGTGAATGCCGCGATTGCCGTTATTCAGCAGGCACCGCCTCAGGCGCCGGTTGCCGCGCCAGCACAGGTTAATGCATTCCCGTCTGCTTGGGAGCGTGTACGTGACGCTTTTCAGAAAGCGCATCCGCCAGAGTTTGCAGGTAGCTCAGACGTGGTAGTCTCGAGCCAATGGAGGAAGGACGTACAGAGGCATTTGAGGATGCTTGAGTGCACAGATGTTCAGAAGCAGGTGCTAGCTACTTTCAAGCTAGTGGGATCTGCACTACAATGGTGGGAGTCTATTACCACCGCGGAGGAGAGGGATACCCTCATGATACAGGAGTTCTGGGTGCGGTTCGACCGCAAGTACTTTCCGTTCGCAGTTCATACAGAGATGAGGAGGAAGCTGATGAGTTTGAAGCAGGAGAGCAAGACAGTGGCCGAGTATGAGGCCGAGTTCACTAACCTGTTGAATATCGTTCCAGACGAGATTCCAACAGAGAAGAAGAAGATAGAGAAGTTCACTGATGGGTTGAATTGGAGGATCCGTCAGCATCTGCTAGGGAACCTATCGTTGGCCACGTATTCTGATGTGGTTAATGCTGCACTATTGCACTGCCAGGACCACCGTTTTCATATGGCCGAGGGCAAGCGGTCAGGGGAGTCTAGCCATCAGGGCAGGACTGGAGGACATGGTGCCAGCGGGGTACAGACCGGTCAGGGGCAGAGACAGACTGAGCAGGGTACCCAGCAGGGGGACAATAAGAGGTTCCGGTCAGGGAACTACAGGCAGGGACAGGGAGGTTTCCGTCAGGGCCATCAGGGTCCAAACGGCCAGCAGGGCCAACAGGGACAGAATGGGCAGCAGTTTCACCAGGGCCAGCAGGGCCAAGGGAGGAATGGTAACGGCCACCAGGGCCGGGGACAGCAGGGGCAGAGGGGAGGGAATTTCCCAGGGAAGTGCTTTACTTGTGGCAAGACTGGCCATAAGAAGCAGGATTGTCCTGATAGGGGCAGGGCCCCACAGCAGCAGCAGGGTGCTCGCCAGGAGCCACAGAGACCTATGTTTCCCGCCGCTCTTCCTGCACCGCCACAGATGGCAGCATTGCCACCCATTCCAGCAGTCCCAGCTCAGCAGGGGCAGCTACAGTATGGACGTGTCTACAACGTTCACCAGGCTGCAGTTCCACAGGCACCGCCCGCGATCGAGGGTACGTTTCCTATCCATGGCACTATGGGTCGGGTGTTATTTGATACGGGTGCTACACACTGTTTTATTGCTACACACTTCGCGAAAGCTTTAGGATTGTTAGCTACGGCAGAGAGCACAGTGACGTGTGTCGACTCACCATTAGGGAGTGGGTCACTTATTTTCTTTATATGCCGGGGAGTGGGGGTAGAGGTTGGTGGTTTGGTATTACCTGCGGACATGTTAGTGTTAGACATGCATGTTCACGATGTGATCATCGGTATGGATTGGCTCGTAGCATATAGGGCCATGATTGATTGCTTCAGCGGGAGCATTGTTTTTGCCATTCCGGGTCAGGAGATGTTTATAGTGGCGATGCCTCGCCCAGAGGGAGGATCGACCGCTCATCTGTATTACATAGAGGAGGATACCTCTAAGGAGGTTGTGATTCCTTTGGATTCGATCCCGGTTGTCAGGGAGTATTCAGATGTGTTTCAGGAGATACCAGGCTTACCACCCAGTCGAGAGATAGACTTCGTTATAGACTTGCTACCGGGTACGATACCTATAGCACGTGCACCGTACCGTATGGCTCCGGCTGAAATGCGAGAGTTACGGGATCAGATAGAGCAGCTGTTAGGGCAGGGCTTTATTCGCAGGAGTACCTCACCTTGGGGCGCTCCAGTTTTGTTTGTGAAGAAGAGGGATGGTTCACTGCGTTTGTGCGTGGACTACCGAGAGTTAAATAAGGTCACGATACAGAATAAGTATCCGTTGCCTCGAATCGATGACTTATTCGACCAGTTGAGAGGAGCTTCTTTCTTCTCGAAGATTGATTTGAGATCGGGATACCATCAGTTGCGTATCAGGGAGGAGGATGTCTCGAAGACTGCGTTCTTGTCGAGATATGGTTCTTACGAGTTTCGAGTTATGCCTTTCGGCTTGACCAATGCTCCAGCAGTGTTTATGGACTTGATGAACAGGGTGTTCAGAGATTTCCTCGATCAGTTTGTCATTGTCTTCATCGATGACATTCTGGTCTACTCTCAGACAGAGGAGGAGCACGCCGAGCATTTGAGGCAGGTTTTGCAGGCACTTCGTCAGAACGAGCTGTATGCAAAATATGAGAAGTGCGGGTTTTGGCTGAAGGAGGTCCAGTTCTTGGGTCACATTATTTCTGACCAGAGAATATCTGTCGATCCGGGGAAGGTGTCAGCGGTGAGGGAGTGGGGACAGCCCACGACACCAACAGAGATTCGTAGTTTCTTGGGCTTAGCAGGATACTACAGGAGGTTTATTCGGGGTTTCTCGGAGATAGCAGGTCCTTTGACACATCTTACTCGTAAGGGTGTGCCATATATCTGGAGTGATGCCTGTCAGTTGGCATTCGATGAGTTGAAGGACAAATTGACCTCAGCACCTGTGTTAGCATTGCCGAGACCGGGAGTTGAGTATTTGGTTTACACCGATGCGTCTTTGCAAGAGCTTGGAGGTGTTTTGCAGCAGGAGAGACAGGCCATAGCTTATGCTTCCCGTAAGCTTAAGCCTCATGAGAAGAATTACCCCACACATGATTTGGAGTTGGCAGCAGTGGTATTTGCCTTACGGATTTGGAGGCACTATCTTTTGGGGGAGAAGTTTCAGCTGTTCACGGACCACAAGTCCCTACAGTATCTGTTCACGCAGAAAGAGTTGAACATGCGGCAGCGTAGGTGGCTTGAGTTTGTGAAGGACTACCAGTTCGACATCCAGTACCACCCGGGTAAGGCTAACGTGGTAGCAGACGCGTTGAGCCGCAGGCCAGCAGATGAGGTGGCAGAGGTGTGGAAGGAATTGGGACACCAGGATGCAGTGGCCCGATCTTTCATGTCTGTGATGACCGTTACACCGCAGATTGTCATGAAGGTAGTACGGGCACAGGCCGATGACTCGTTCTGTCAGGAGCAGATAGTTCGATTACTTGCAGAGGGAGCCGAGTCCTATACCGTTAGCTCAGACGGGGGATTGCGCTTCAATGGGAGGTTGGTAGTTCCGGAAGGGGAAGAATTGCGGCACGATGTTATGGCTGAGTCGCACGGCTCACGGTTCGCGGTACATCCCGGAGGGGACAAAATGTACCAAGACATGAGACGGCAATATTGGTGGAGCGGTATGAAGAAAGATATCGCTGAGTTTGTCTCGAAATGAGCCACTTGTCAGCTTGTAAAAGTGGACCATCAGAGACCAGCAGGATTGCTACAGCCGTTGGAGGTTCCGGTGTGGATGTGGGAGAGCATATCCATGGATTTTGTCACGGGGTTGCCTACATCGCAGAGGGGTCACGACTCCGTTTGGGTAATTGTGGGCAGGTTGTCCAAGGTCGCTCACTTCTTACCCGTAAGGACTGACTACACTACGGGACAGTATGCCCAGCTTTTCATTTCAGAGATTGTGAGACTTCACGGTGTGCCCCTGAATATCGTGTCTGACAGAGACAAGATATTTGTTTCGAGGTTTTGGGAGAGTTTCCAGGAGGCCATGGGCACGGAATTGCGGTTGAGTACGGCTTATCACCCGCAGACCGATGGGCAGACAGAGCGCACCAACCAGATGTTGGAGGACATGCTACGCATGTGCATTATTGACTTCGGGGGTGGATGGGAGCAGTATCTTCCACTGGTGGAGTTTGCTTACAACAACTCCTATCAGTTCACGATTGGCATGGCTCCGTTTGAGGCATTGTACGGCAGGCCTTGTCGTTCCCCAGCATGTTGGTTGGAGGTGGGGGACAACAAATTACTTGGGCCAGAAGTGATCCAGGATACTTAGGCAAGGATTGAGTTAGTTCGGAGTCGCATTCGGGTAGCTCAAGACAGGCAGAAGAGTTATACTGATGCGAAGAGATTTTTCAGGGAGTTCCAAGTGGGGGACCAGGTTTTGCTCAGGGTATCTCCGATGAAGGGGATTATGCGATTCGGGAAGAAGGGGAAGTTGGCACCGAGGTATGTGGGGCCGTTCCCTATTATTGAGCGGATCGGACCGGTTGCGTATAGACTTGGGTTGTCGGAACATTTGCATCGGATTCACGACGTGTTCCATATTTCCTCGCTGAGGAAATACCTTAGGGACAATTTGGCTCATTCTCACATTGCTGTGGAGGACATCGATCTCCAGCCGGATAGCTCTTACGAGGAGGGGCCAATTGCTATTTTGGACCGAAGCGAGAGGAAACTGCGGTCAAAGATAGTCCCGTTAGTGCGTGTTCAGTGGCGACATCACAATGTCGAGGAGTCCACATGGGAGCGCGAGGATGAGATGCGCGAGCGTTATCCAGAACTGTTTTTAGCAGGTACTTTCTAGTTTCGAATTTCGGGACGAAATTCAGTTATTAGGGGGGAAGTATGTAATACCCCGTACTTTTGACTATAATTATTTTTGGGATTAATTAATTAATTAGCGTATTAATTGGAAATTAATCCGGGTTATAAATACTAATGAGATGCGAATTGGTATTTGATTATGTTCATATATGATTATATATGAACTTGGTATTATAAAATTTGTCGTGAGATTTATATACGTCATTTTAGAAATTTTGTTGACGCGTGGGACCGCCGCGTCACGGTATAATATATTGATGATAAAAGTGAATTTAAAATCTATAATCCGTATGGTCGTTTTGAGTGCGTCAACGCGTCCGAAAGGGTCGAGATAGTCAGAAAACACTAGCCGGGGGTATAGTTTGGGTCCCGGGGTATTTTTAGGCCATACCGGTAACTTAAAGGGTATTTTAGTAATTTGGTATTTTTGGGTAATTAAAAGTGACGAAAATTGAGAGTTGTAATCTGATAAGGAGTTGACCCAACCAACCCTTTATTAACCCCATAAGCTACGTAGGTTATCATTTAGTCTTCCAACTCTCCCAAAGCAAACCCTAGCCACCATAGCCTTTTGGAGAAGAAAGCTTGGAGAAGGAGAGAGAGAGAGGAATTCTGCAGAGATTCTTCACCAAATCAACACCAAATCCGAAATCAAACCAAGGCAAGTGATTTATTCCATTTAAATTTCAGAGAATGCTTCTTCCATGTTAGATTATTCATAAATTTTGTATGTTCTTGGAAGATAATGAAAAACCCATAAGATTGGAGTTATTAGTTTAAATTTTGGGATATAGGTTGCATGTAGAATGTTACTGGAAGATTATATTAAGGTAATTATCGACTTTTGTTATACCAAAAATGGATTTAAGATGAAGTTTATGAATGTTCTTGAGATAAAATCTGGAAACTAGGTTTTTGATGAAGTTTGACCCATATGTAGCCTTTAGATGTTGAATTAGTGGTTTGTGGACGTTAGTAATATTGTAGGATTGTTATATGACATTACTATAACGTTATATTTGAGAATCACACGTTAGAAATAAGTTTTGGGACGTTTTCAAATCTGCAGAACGAAGCAGTCCGTAGCCATACCTGTTCGATCGATCGATCGACATTCATCGATCGACTAGATCGATCGATCGATATTCATAGGTCGATCGATCGACCTTCCCAGAATGAGTAAAATTTTCCTTAATTTGATTTTAATGGCGGGAACCCTCGGAGAATATGTTTGGAGAACTTATGAATACCCTCACCCTTAAGGAAGACCAGTAGGTGTGATTATTATAGTGGACTTTAATTAGAATGCAATTCGGGGAATTATTCTAGGTTATTGAAATTCGTTAGAGAGGTAACGTTTGGGTTAATAGTGCAAAATTGTGTAATTCGATGAAATAAGGTTTAGAGCAGAAGTAAAGACCTTAGGAATAAAGATGTTATATTTGGGAATAATCGGAACCTAATAATCTATTATAGATAGGTTTTAAGGATAAGGGACTACGGCGTGAGACGTGTCGGCAATTTAACTTTATATTAACGGGAGACTTGAAATACATAAGTTTGGAATAATGGTATTATGATATAGCCTATACCTTATTAAAATGGTGATATCTAAGATATGTGAATGCTTAGTATTGATATAGTATTTGTGTGTATGACATACCTACCATACTTGCTATCACGGGAGGTTTGCGTTCGCTTAGGACCCTCTAATCCTTGTGTGCCTACGGGGGGGATTTAGACTGGTACCTTGATGAATATAGGTCATAGAAGGACTTATTGTGATATTAATAAGTCTGCATGATCATGGGAGCGTAGGTATGTGCGTGACCCATGTGATGGTGACTGTGTTCGCCTCCACTATTTGTGATTTGTGTTATCTGAACTATTCCTGAGAGATTCGGAATATGTGATCCTTATGTACGTGATGTACCGGGATGGATAGCAGAGTATGTGTGCACCATAGCTTAGATTGCGGGGTGCTTGTATCGTATATTTATGATGTGAATAATATACATTAAATTAATGGAAATCCTCATGTTAATGTTGTAAAAATATTACGGTATTGTTTCGAGTTATATAATGAGTTAGCTGATAGTTATATCAATGGCATATTTAGTAACTGAGTTTACATTAAACCTCTATTAAATTACGAGCGTTGTTATGTTAAATTAACCGAGTAAAATGGGTAGAACCTTTGGTAGTCTAGCTAGTTACGTTGTCACTTAGCTAGTGGAAAGGGTAGTTATAGATGGGTACTTACGTTAGGAGTGCACAGTTAGTCGAGAGGTGAGAATTTAATGTGAGTGCACGTCCTAGCATGTACTTTGCATTTAATGTTTTAAATATTTTTAAAATGATTTCCACTTTCGGGCTCTGACCCATTTGCTTTCAAATATATTTTCTTGTAAAACCATTTTAGGTGCCCAACCACAAGGACACCAAGCATAGGATTCTCATTCAGGTGACGAGCTGTAGTTGTTTGTGGAAGCTACAGGGATTTGCATGTAGACGCTTCTCTCATTTGGATTCCAGTCTCAGCATCTATCAGTCGTAGGGCATGTTGCCCAATTCTATTAGACATTTTTACATTTCAGTTTTCAGACTCTAGCATGTATTGCTCAGTATTCAGTTTTAGTTATTTATTTCAGTTTACTTATCAGTTGTGGGATTTGTATTGAGGAGTTTTTCCTCCAGAGTTTATTTACATTTTGTGATGGTTATTCATTTTACTTCAGTATGGTGAATGGTGTTATTTAGTTATTCATTACTCTTGATTGCATGTTAATCAGATTTAATAAAATTTGGCACTTACTTTTTAAATACTAGGTGGTTAGTAATAATAAAACGTTTTCGACAGTGATGCTATTAACTGAGCCAACTTGGCATTTTGAATTAATTTTATAAAGGAGTAGCTACCCGGTGTTTAATTAGTCGGGGTGTCACAGGTGGTATCAGAGCATTAGGTTCTAGTGTCCTTTAGGATCTGTACGGCTATTATGTTTCCGCTACGTTTTCTTTGATATAGAGCCCTATATTTTAGGACTGTTGTACTCTTATTGTGTATGCTTCGTTCTTCAGCTATTTTAAGTTTATAAACCGTGAACTTATAAACTTTGTTCTTATTTCAGATGCCTCCACGACGTGCACGACGAGTTCCCAGGAATGCAATGCCCGAACCCCAGCCCGCTCCAGTTCAGGGCATGTTGAACGCCACTGAGGTTGCAGCTATAGTAGCTCAAGCGGTGAATGCCGCGATTGCCGTTATTCAGCAGGCACCGCCTCAGGCGCCGGTTACCGCGCCAGCACAGGTTAATGCATTCCCGTCTGCTTGGGAACGTGTACGTGACGCTTTTCAGAAAGCGCATCCGCCAGAGTTTGCAGGTAGCTCAGACGTGGTAGTCTCGAGCCAATGGAGGAAGGACATACAGAGGCATTTGAGGATGCTTGAGTGCACAGATGTTCAGAAGCAGGTGCTAGCTACTTTCAAGCTAGTGGGATCTGCACTACAATGGTGGGAGTCTATTACCACCGCGGAGGAGAGGGATACCCTCACGATATAGGAGTTCTGGGTGCGGTTCGACCGCAAGTACTTTCCGTTCGCAGTTCATACAGAGATGAGGAGGAAGCTGATGAGTTTGAAGCAGGAGAGCAAGACAGTGGCCGAGTATGAGGCCGAGTTCACTAACCTGTTGAATATCGTTCCAGACGAGATTCCAACAGAGAAGAAGAAGATAGAGAAGTTCACTGATGGGTTGAATTGGAGGATCCGTCAGCATCTGCTAGGGAACCTATCGTTGGCCACGTATTCAGATGTGGTTAATGCTGCACTATTGCACTGCCAGGACCACCGTTTTCATATGGCCGAGGGCAAGCGGTCAGGGGAGTCTAGCCATCAGGGCAGGACTGGAGGACATGGTGCCAGCGGGGTACAGACCGGTCAGGGGCAGAGACAGACTGAGCAGGGTACCCAGCAGGGGGACAATAAGAGGTTCCGGTCAGGGAACTACAGGCAGGGACAGGGAGGTTTCCGTCAGGGCCATCAGGGTCCAAACGGCCAGCAGGGCCAACAGGGACAGAATGGGCAGCAGTTTCACCAGGGCCAGCAGGGCCAAGGGAGGAATGGTAACGGCCACCAGGGCCGGGGACAGCAGGGGCAGAGGGGAGGGAATTTCCCAGGGAAGTGCTTTACTTGTGGCAAGACTGGCCATAAGAAGCAGGATTGTCCTGATAGGGGCAGGGCCCCACAGCAGCAGCAGGGTGCTCGCCAGGAGCCACAGAGACCTATGTTTCCCGCCGCTCTTCCTGCACCGCCACAGATGGAAGCATTGCCACCCATTCCAGCAGTCCCAGCTCAGCAGGGGCAGCTACAGTATGGACGTGTCTACAACGTTCACCAGGCTGCAGTTCCACAGGCACCGCCCGCGATCGAGGGTACGTTTCCTATCCATGGCACTATGGGTCGGGTGTTATTTGATACGGGTGCTACACACTGTTTTATTGCTACACACTTCGCGAAAGCTTTAGGATTGTTAGCTACGGCAGAGAGCACAGTGACGTGTGTCGACTCACCATTAGGGAGTGGGTCACTTATTTTCTTTATATGCCGGGGAGTGGGGGTAGAGGTTGGTGGTTTGGTATTACCTGCGGACATGTTAGTGTTAGACATGCATGTTCACGATGTGATCATCGGTATGGATTGGCTCGTAGCATATAGGGCCATGATTGATTGCTTCAGCGGGAGCATTGTTTTTGCCATTCCGGGTCAGGAGATGTTTATAGTGGCGATGCCTCGCCCAGAGGGAGGATCGACCGCTCATATGTATTACATAGAGGAGGATACCTCTAAGGAGGTTATGATTCCTTTGGATTCGATCCCGGTTGTCAGGGAGTATTCAGATGTGTTTCAGGAGATACCAGGCTTACCACCCAGTCGAGAGATAGACTTCGTTATAGACTTGCTACCGGGTACGATACCTATAGCACGTGCACCGTACCGTATGGCTCCGGCTGAAATGCGAGAGTTACGGGATCAGATAGAGCAGCTGTTAGGGCAGGGCTTTATTCGCAGGAGTACCTCACCTTGGGGCGCTCCAGTTTTGTTTGTGAAGAAGAGGGATGGTTCACTGCGTTTGTGCGTGGACTACCGAGAGTTAAATAAGGTCACGATACAGAATAAGTATCCGTTGCCTCGAATCGATGACTTATTCGACCAGTTGAGAGGAGCTTCTTTCTTCTCGAAGATTGATTTGAGATCGGGATACCATCAGTTGCGTATCAGGGAGGAGGATGTCTCGAAGACTGCGTTCTTGTCGAGATATGGTTCTTACGAGTTTCGGGTTATGCCTTTCGGCTTGACCAACGCTCCAGTAGTGTTTATGGACTTGATGAACAGGGTGTTCAGAGATTTCCTCGATCAGTTTGTCATTGTCTTCATCGATGACATTCTGGTCTACTCTCAGACAGAGGAGGAGCACGCCGAGCATTTGAGGCAGGTTTTGCAGGCACTTCGTCAGAACGAGCTGTATGCAAAATATGAGAAGTGCGGGTTTTGGCTGAAGGAGGTCCAGTTCTTGGGTCACATTATTTCTGACCAGAGAATATCTGTCGATCCGGGGAAGGTGTCAGCGGTGAGGGAGTGGGGACAGCCCACGACACCAACAGAGATTCGTAGTTTCTTGGGCTTAGCAGGATACTACAGGAGGTTTATTCGGGGTTTCTCGGAGATAGCAGGTCCTTTGACACATCTTACTCGTAAGGGTGTGCCATATATCTGGAGTGATGCCTGTCAGTTGGCATTCGATGAGTTGAAGGACAAATTGACCTCAGCACCTGTGTTAGCATTGCCGAGACCGGGAGTTGAGTATTTAGTTTACACCGATGCGTCTTTGCAAGAGCTTGGAGGTGTTTTGCAGCAGGAGAGACAGGCCATAGCTTATGCTTCCCGTAAGCTTAAGCCTCATGAGAAGAATTACCCCATACATGATTTGGAGTTGGCAGCAGTGGTATTTGCCTTACGGATTTGGAGGCACTATCTTTTGGGGGAGAAGTTTCAGCTGTTCACGGACCACAAGTCCCTAAAGTATCTGTTCACGCAGAAAGAGTTGAACATGCGGCAGCGTAGGTGGCTTGAGTTTGTGAAGGACTACCAGTTCGACATCCAGTACCACCCGGGTAAGGCTAACGTGGTAGCAGACGCGTTGAGCCGCAGGCCAGCAGATGAGGTGGCAGAGGTGTGGAAGGAATTGGGACACCAGGATGCAGTGGCCCGATCTTTCATGTATGTGATGACCGTTACACCGCAGATTGTCACGAAGGTAGTACGGGCACAGGCCGATGACTCGTTCTGTCAGGAGCAGATAGTTCGATTACTTGCAGAGGGAGCCGAGTCCTATACCGTTAGCTCAGACGGGGGATTGCGCTTCAATGGGAGGTTGGTAGTTCCGGAAGGGGAAGAATTGCGGCACGATGTTATGGCTGAGTCGCACGGCTCACGGTTCGCAGTACATCCCGGAGGGGACAAAATGTACCAAGACATGAGACGGCAATATTGGTGGAGCGGTATGAAGAAAGATATCGCTGAGTTTGTCTCGAAATGAGCCACTTGTCAGCTTGTAAAAGTGGACCATCAGAGACCAGCAGGATTGCTACAGCCGTTGGAGGTTCCGGTGTGGATGTGGGAGAGCATATCCATGGATTTTATCACGGGGTTGCCTACATCGCAGAGGGGTCACGACTCCGTTTGGGTAATTGTGGGCAGGTTGTCCAAGGTCGCTCACTTCTTACCCGTAAGGACTGACTACACTACGGGACAGTATGCCCAGCTTTTCATTTCAGAGATTGTGAGACTTCACGGTGTGCCCCTGAATATCGTGTCTGACAGAGACAAGATATTTGTTTCGAGGTTTTGGGAGAGTTTCCAGGAGACCATGGGCACGGAATTGCGGTTGAGTACGGCTTATCACCCGCAGACCGATGGGCAGACAGAGCGCACCAACCAGATGTTGGAGGACATGCTACGCATGTGCATTATTGACTTCGGGGGTGGATGGGAGCAGTATCTTCCACTGGTGGAGTTTGCTTACAACAACTCCTATCAGTTCACGATTGGCATGGCTCCGTTTGAGGCATTGTACGGCAGGCCTTGTCGTTCCCCAGCATGTTGGTTGGAGGTGGGGGACAACAAATTACTTGGGCCAGAAGTGATCCAGGATACTTCGGCAAGGATTGAGTTAGTTCGGAGTCGCATTCGGGTAGCTCAAGACAGGCAGAAGAGTTATACTGATGCGAAGAGATTTTTCAGGGAGTTCCAAGTGGGGGACCAGGTTTTGCTCAGGGTATCTCCGATGAAGGGGATTATGCGATTCGGGAAGAAGGGGAAGTTGGCACCGAGGTATGTGGGGCCGTTCCCTATTATTGAGCGGATCGGACCGGTTGCGTATAGACTTGGGTTGCCGGAACATTTGCATCGGATTCACGACGTGTTCCATATTTCCTCGCTGAGGAAATACCTTAGGGACAATTTGGCTCATTCTCACATTGCTGTGGAGGACATCGATCTCCAGCCGGATAGCTCTTACGAGGAGGGGCCAATTGCTATTTTGGACCGAAGCGAGAGGAAACTGCGGTCAAAGATAGTCCCGTTAGTGCGTGTTCAGTGGCGACATCACAATGTCGAGGAGTCCACATGGGAGCGCGAGGATGAGATGCGCGAGCGTTATCCAGAACTGTTTTTAGCAGGTACTTTCTAGTTTCGAATTTCGGGACGAAATTCAGTTATTAGGGGGGAAGTATGTAATACCCCGTACTTTTGACTATAATTATTTTTGGGATTAATTAATTAATTAGCGTATTAATTGGAAATTAATCCGGGTTATAAATACTAATGAGATGCGAATTGGTATTTGATTATGTGCATATATGATTATATATGAACTTGGTATTATAAAATTTGTCGTGAGATTTATATACGTCATTTTAGAAATTTTGTTGACGCGTGGGACCGCCGCGTCACGGTATAATATATTGATGATAAAAGTGAATTTAAAATCTATAATCCGTATGGTCGTTTTAAGTGCGTCAACGCGTCCGGAAGGGTCGAGATAGTCAGAAAACACTAGCCGGGGGTATAGTTTGGGTCCCGGGGTATTTTTAGGCCATACCGGTAACTTAAAGGGTATTTTAGTAATTTGGTATTTTTGGGTAATTAAAAGTGACGAAAATTGAGAGTTGTAATCTGATAAGGAGTTGACCCAACCAACCCTTTATTAACCCCATAAGCTACGTAGGTTATCATTTAGTCTTCCAACTCTCCCAAAGCAAACCCTAGCCACCATAGCCTTTTGGAGAAGAAAGCTTGGAGAAGGAGAGAGAGAGAGGAATTCTGCAGAGATTCTTCACCAAATCAACACCAAATCCGAAATCAAACCAAGGCAAGTGATTTATTCCATTTAAATTTCAGAGAATGCTTCTTCCATGTTAGATTATTCATAAATTTTGTATGTTCTTGGAAGATAATGAAAAACCCATAAGATTGGAGTTATTAGTTTAAATTTTGGGATATAGGTTGCATGTAGAATGTTACTGGAAGATTATATTAAGGGAATTATCGACTTTTGTTATACCAAAAACGGATTTAAGATGAAGTTTATGAATGTTCTTGAGATAAAATCTGGAAACTAGGTTTTTGATGAAGTTTGACCCATATGTAGCCTTTAGATGTTGAATTAGTGGTTTGTGGACGTTAGTAATATTGTAGGATTGTTATATGACATTACTATAACGTTATATTTGAGAATCACACGTTAGAAATAAGTTTTGGGACGTTTTCAAATCTGCAGAACGAAGCAGTCCGTAGCCATACCTGTTCGATCGATCGATCGACATTCATCAGTCGATCGATCGATCGATCGATATTCATAGGTCGATCGATCGACCTTCCCAGAATGAGTAAAATTTTCCTTAATTTGATTTTAATGGCGGGAACCCTCGGAGAATATGTTTGGAGAACTTATGAATACCCTCACCCTTAAGGAAGACCAGTAGGTGTGATTATTATAGTGGACTTTAATTAGAATGCAATTCGGGGAATTATTCTAGGTTATTGAAATTCGTTAGAGAGGTAACGTTTGGGTTAATAGTGCAAAATTGTGTAATTCGATGAAATAAGGTTTAGAGCAGAAGTAAAGACCTTAGGAATAAAGATGTTATATTTGGGAATAATCGGAACCTAATAATCTATTATAGATAGGTTTTAAGGATAAGGGACTACGGCGTGAGACGTGTCGGCAATTTAACTTTATATTAACGGGAGACTTGAAATACATAAGTTTGGAATAATGGTATTATGATATAGCCTATACCTTATTAAAATGGTGATATCTAAGATATGTGAATGCTTAGTATTGATATAGTATTTGTGTGTATGACATACCTACCATACTTGCTATCACGGGAGGTTTGCGTTCGCTTAGGACCCTCTAATCCTTGTGTGCCTACGGGGGGGATTTAGACTGGTACCTTGATGAATATAGGTCATAGAAGGACTTATTGTGATATTAATAAGTCTGCATGATCATGGGAGCGTAGGTATGTGCGTGACCCATGTGATGGTGACTGTGTTCGCCTCCACTATTTGTGATTTGTGTTATCTGAACTATTCCTGAGAGATTCGGAATATGTGATCCTTATGTACGTGATGTACCGGGATGGATAGCAGAGTATGTGTGCACCATAGCTTAGATTGCGGGGTGCTTGTATCGTATATTTATGATGTGAATAATATACATTAAATTAATGGAAATCCTCATGTTAATGTTGTAAAAATATTACGGTATTGTTTCGAGTTATATAATGAGTTAGCTGATAGTTATATCAATGGCATATTTAGTAACTGAGTTTACATTAAACCTCTATTAAATTACGAGCGTTGTTATGTTAAATTAACCGAGTAAAATGGGTAGAACCTTTGGTAGTCTAGCTAGTTACGTTGTCACTTAGCTAGTGGAAAGGGTAGTTATAGATGGGTACTTACGTTAGGAGTGCACAGTTAGTCGAGAGGTGAGAATTTAATGTGAGTGCACGTCCTAACATGTATTTTGCATTTAATGTTTTAAATGTTTTTAAAGCACTTGCAGGTTTTTAAAATGATTTCCACTTTCGGGCTCTGACCCATTTGCTTTCAAATATATTTTCTTGTAAAACCATTTTAGGTGCCCAGCCACAAGGACACCAAGCATAGGATTCTCATTCAGGTGACGAGCTGTAGCTGTTTGTGGAAGCTACAGGGATTTGCATGTAGACGCTTCTCTCATTTGGATTCCAGTCTCTGCATCTATCAGTCGTAGGGCATGTTGCCCAATTCTATTAGACATTTTTACATTTCAGTTTTCAGACTCTAGCATGTATTGCTCAGTATTCAGTTTTAGTTATTTATTTCAGTTTACTTATCAGTTGTGGGATTTGTATTGAGGAGTTTTTCCTCCAGAGTTTATTTACATTTTGTGATGGTTATTCGTTTTACTTCAGTATGGTGAATGGTGTTATTTAGTTATTCATTACTCTTGATTGCATGTTAATCAGATTTAATAAAATTTGGCACTTACTTTTTAAATACTAGGTGGTTAGTAATAATAAAACGTTTTCGACAGTGATGCTATTAACTGAGCCAACTTGGCATTTTGAATTAATTTTATAAAGGAGTAGCTACCCGGTGTTTAATTAGTCGGGGTGTCACATTCACTTAGTCATTTTAGATAGGGCATGTGTCTCCCATTTCCAGTTTCTATTTAGTTCAGAGAGATTTTGTACTCTTTATTTATTTCAGTATTCAGTTTTAGTTGGGATTGTTTTAATTGTTACATTGTCCTTTGATTTGGGATATTTTTTTGGGAATGATTAATCTAGCATGTTTATTCCACTTGGATGGCTTGGTATTCAATATTATTATATGTGTTCAGAATATGGTTTATGTATATAAACACATAACAATGGAACTTAATTTATAAAATTAAATGTTTTGACACTTAGCTAAATTATTTATTAGGTGATAAATAAAGAAAAAGTGTTTTCCACGTTGATGCTAAGAATGAACCAACCAGACACTTTGATTTAATTTAATAAAGGACTGATCACCCGGTATTTAGTTAGGTGGGGTGTCGGAGGTTGTATTAGAGCATCAGGTTCTAGTGCCCTTAGGATCGATACGGCTTTATACGTTTCAGCGTAGCGTTTTTTGGTGTAGAGCCATATTATTAGGATATTGTATTCCTCTGTGTATTACGACTTACGTGCTCTTGCCAGGAAATATAAGTGATGTAATTCTTATTCGCTCCCGGTCCGACATTGATGACTAGTGAGGGTCGTTAGAAAAAGAGCAGTTGGAGGATTCAGCAAAGATATAGAGTGGTTTGGTAAAATGGTGATCGAGGTAGCACTCACCAAAATTGTTGTTCAGGCCGAGGATAATAAAGGCGTCGCTCGGGAGTTCTAGTTTCCCAAACACCGTCATAGATGATGTTTGTGCCATTCCAAACTCACTCGGCTCTGTCAGTGAAGGGTGAGGGGGTCGAAAGGATTTTTATGAAGGAAGAAATCCAAAGGCATCCAAAGGCCATTATGTAGGGTGAAGTGCAGTAACACCGAGACCTTGAAAATTTTGGAAGAAATTTTGCTCATAGGGGTAATCTAAAGTAATGAGAGTAAGACATCTCATATAAAGAAGTATGTGGAAGCTAAATGAGAAATTTGGGGTATGGTTCGATCGTGAAATCGTCCATTTAATCGGGTTATGAAGGTAATTTCAAAACATATTCCTTATGGGCAAGAAAGAAAGCCCAATGCGAGAGAGCAGTCAGCTTGCTTAACGAACCCTTACCCAGTGACTAGGTTATATAGAAGATAAGGATAATTTTTTGATTTGAAAGGACTTATGAGCTAAATACTCAAGTGCGGGTGAGAAATATGACAAAGACGACTCGGGTCAATGTCTTCAAGGAATTTGTAATCACTTTCAAAAGAAGGGAAGCTTGGAGGATTGGGAAAAACCTAGCCGAAGGAAAATATTGAATTCAATGGTGATAGTGAAACATTACCAGAAGGTTTACCCAGTAGGGGAACCTATTTAAGTCCTTACTAAGCAGCGACGAATTCAGCCAAGACCAGTGGGGTTGACAACATGTTCCATGGGATAAGTGGAGCCAACGTAACGATGAAAATCGCAATTGGGAGCTAAGACTGCCAAGTCCGAGGGAAGGACATTCCAAAATGGTCAGTAGGACTAGTGATGGGGAAATGGTTTGAAAAATTTCCTTACTTGTAGAGAGTGGGACTACCAGTGTTGAGTGTGTCCACGTTGATAAGTGAGACTCCTAAGTTTGAAAATGGAAAACCATAGGAGTTAGGCATAATAACTGGAGGAGTGATATTTCCAGTGGAGGCATTAGGTCAAGAGAGTTGGGCCCAGGAATTTACAACCCGAGAGTAGTGGGTTTAGGCAGGACCAATGGAGTCCTCGGTAATAGTAGCATGTCGTATCTTAGGCTCGATGGGGCCCAGGAAGTAAAAGGGAGGTCAGTAAGTCTATAATTGAGTCCTAGAGATTTTGAGCCAACCTTTCAGTGAGGGGCATGTAAGCCACATAGCAGAATAATTTTCCCACTACAAGGAGGGGAAAACTATCGGATGGAATCCTAAATGAATAACGATTGTAGATGCTCATGGGTCGGGTTGACAACTACGTGATGGGACCATACGATTAGGTGAACACTAAATAAAGTTTCATTTCATCCTTGTGAGTAAGGGATTAACCCTAGTGATGTGGGGATGTCATAATTCGTATGAGAACTGTTAACACTAAAATTCACGTGCGAGTCTAGTTTGGTTGGTACGTCCATATTAATAGTCCGGGGGATGCGTCTTCTGAAAGGAATACCTGACTCACTCCTATGCAGTGGGAAGATGTGATGGTACTAGCGCTACTGCCTGAACCTGGGGTGGAGCCTATTGCACCACCGCTAACGCGACATTCACCGCCTGAGCAACAATGGCGACTACTTCAATTGCATTCATCATTCCCTGAGCCGAAGCTACTGGCTACTCGGGCTGGGCATTCCTGTCTCGGGGTGCGAGTCTCGGAGGCATCTAAAATGAGAAGGAAGTTTATTAGTCTACAGTTATTATCAAATCTCAAATAGCTGAAGACGTAGGAGTAAACTCAAGAATTTAACAGTACTAAAAATAGGGCTCTCTATCAAAGACGCTAAGCTAGAAGCGAAATAAGCCGTACAGATCCTAAAGGACACTAGAATCCGATGCTCTGATACCACATATAACACCACGCCTAATTAAATACCGGGTGATCAGTCCTTTATTAAATTAAAAATCAAGGTGAACGGTGTTTTTCATTCTTAGCATCACTGTCGAAAATAATTTCCATTTTAATCACCCTAAATAATTAAGCTAAGCGTCAAAACAATTTAATTGAATTTATTTATTAAACTCCGTTGTAAAAACTTTTTTAAACATAAACAAATATATGAATGATACAAACGATAAAGATACCAATCATCCAACGAAACATGCCAACTATAATATTCAAATCTAAATAAATAACCACAACCACTGATAATGTGATAGATATGAAGTCTCTATATAGAGCACTCTTAGGGTTTGTGTTCCGTGCTTTAGCTATATAGGACTTCATCTAGTTGGACTTTGATTTTGATAAATTTTTTTGTGTAATTAGGGTAAGTGTCTTTACCTACGCCAAGCTCCTACTACTGTCTACTACTCCCAGCGATCGACTGAATGCCCCAAACTGCGTAAGGTAATTTTTATTTTCTAAAGCTCGTAGGATCTATCACATAGGACACGACCTGAACACCACATGACACTACATATTTTTATACATGTGTTTAATATTTTCAAAACTAGAGAAATTAATTTTGGAAATTAGAAAATTATTTTAATATATCTCAGCATTAAATTTTCTAGGATAATATGTTAATATCTTTTGGTTTTATGTTAAAAGATAAAGCCTCAAAATTTAGTTTGAGATATATTAGAATGACATTTTAAATTCCAGATTTAATTGTCTTTTGTATTGAAAATATTTTTTTGTGTAATTACGTGTCATTTTTATGTTCATAATATCTGTATGTATGCGTGTAATATATATATATATATAAGGTTTTATATAGCACATGTCCTTAGGCCTACTCGATTTGACCCATGCCTTATTTGTGGCCATAACTGTTGGCGTATCTCATACTTAAACTGTTGGCACTTGTCTTTATCAGTTGGCATAATTAATATATATATCTATATATTATGTTATCACATAACTATTTATGTACAACTTTTGCTGTAATAGATGTGGACGGTTGTAACAGCTCACGGTTTTTCTTTTAAAACCGAAAGTGGTTTTTGAGTATTGTCTTCAGTACGACATCGCATTCTTTTATTTGCAACGGTAATTTTTTAATGCATTACAGCTGGATTCTTATCCACATTTTTCGCCCACGGTTTTTATTAAAACCAAAGCTGGTTTTGGCATTGGCGTATTCTATACACAGTGCGTATGTTAGATGTATATCACGTGTCACGTTTTTAAGGCTATATTTTGTGTTTCTTTTACAGCCTCTAGATTATTTTTAATCTACTGATGTGTATACATCTTTCACAATCCTTGTGACTTCTTTTAGCCCAATCAGATTGGTTCTCTTTTGCCTATAAATACAGACTTTTGGTCTTCAATTTTTTCAACCAGAAAATTTATTTTTGAGCCAAAGTTCTGCAAATTTTTTTTGAGAGAGAGATTATACACCAATACTTTCTGAGATAAATCTTTTGTGTGTTCTTCAAAAGCCATTGCTGAGACTCAAAACCTTGTTGTGGATTCAAGCGTGGATGTTTTTATTTTCAGAATCTCTCATCTCAGATTTTGTTAATTTTTTCATTTTGAAAAATCTGGTTGTAACTGTTCTTATTGTCGTTCAAGCTTTATTTGTATTTTTAGATCTGTTATCTTCTAGATCTAAAATATTTCTGTCGTGTCCTGCTGAAATATAGTTTATATATATAAGCACTACACACACGAACAACTTCTTGTGATCTTAATTGTTTAAAACATATTGTTTTAAAATTTTCAAGAAATTTGTTACATAATAGGAATCATTATTTGTGGTTTAGTTATTTAAACCTAGATTTCTTGATACCTATTTTGAGAATAAGAACTACCTGATTTTCTGTATTGAAATAATTTTTCGAAATCTTATCTTTCTTTAATCAAGACTGCATGTAGAGGAATTTGTCATATCTGTGAATATTGTAATCTGTTATAACTGTTCAAGTTATTTTGTGGTATAATATTAGATTAACATCTGTTTTAATCTAAATACTCTTTAAAACAGTTACATGATATTTTCAGTCTTGATTCTTGTTTGTATATGATCAGTTGATTGTTTATGTGATTTCAGGACATTCATTTTATCATTCATATCACATTAGAATCACTCAATATATACACTATTCCACATAGGCACATATTTTTGTATATATTAGATCAACTTTAGTTCTCGAGAAAAATAAGAAGTTTTTGTTGAAACAGAATTAATTCAAGACATCTTGAATTAAACAGAAAGAAAGAACTGAAAAGTTGAGACTGATATTTAGGAATGAGCCTGTTGCATCATCATTCCGTTTGTAACTAAGGGTGAGTGTGTCATATAGCATAGGACACATCATTAAGCACTGCACATCTACACGTCACTATAAAAACCAATAGGAACTGAGCTGACTTGCGCCAAGAAGGTTAGAGAGAAAGCTAAGAAGTGAAGAGCGCAATACACGAAAGACAAGTTGAATCTGAGATTTAGAAAAGGCAACCACTGCAGAGGCTTGGTAAGGTAATAGCTGTTTTCTGTCTAGTTTAAGTTGTGTCTTGTTGTGTGATTGTAACTCGTTCCGTATTGGTTTGTTTTAGTGGACTTGTTAGATTAGGTCACTCCTAGAGGGGTCCATCGTTTTTCCCAGGGAAGGGTTTTTACGACGTAAAATAAACATTGTGTGATTTACTTTACAAATCTGCAATATCTCACCTCATATGAAAAAGTAGGGTAATTACTAGAAACTCACCTAAATAATTGAATCTTATATTTTCTTGTTTTGACACCTAGTTAAAATCAAGTTAATAAATAGGACTTAATTAACTTGGCTAAGTAAAACCTGGTTAAGCTAAGTTTTCAATTCAAGTAAAAGTTTGAATTGGTCCCCTATTGCATAACGTCGTTAACTTGTAGGTATTACGGGTTTATTCCGATAAATAGTTTACTTCCGCACACATAGTCTATTGCAAGTTGCACGCTCAAGATAAAACAAGCCCAAACGAAAACCAAATACTAAAATGATAGAAGTATATGCAATCCCTATCAAGTCTAAACAAGAGTCTGGAAATGGGCGGCACGTGCCCTAACTAAAAGAACTAAACAGAGTCTGAGGAACCAAAGGAGGAAGCGTCTACTGCAACGACCTGTAACTCCCACACAAGTTGCAGAATGTTCGGTCAAATGAATCTACACCTGACGCCCCTATTGCTGAGCACCTGCAATATATATATATATACACACACACACAAGAGAAAAAGAGAATGACAGGAAACGGGTCAGAGCCCAAGTGTAAAACAGTTTTTAAAAATAGTTTAGCAAGTATTTAAAATGCTTACCGGCTAATATAGCAACCATGTTAGTATGCAACACTCTCTTGAGAATTATCACCTCTCATCTAGTGTGCACGCCTACCGTACTACTAAAACTCATAAGTCTATCTAACTCGTCTCCCGTAAATTCTATCTCGAGAAGTCACAAGACTAATACTTTAGTTTAGAGATCAGTCTCTCAATGGTTATTTACGTCATTTATGTATTTTTCCATACTATTATAAAGTTCCCAAATACTTACTATAATTAGGAGTATTTATTCAATATTTCACTAGTTGTACGCACAGTAGGAGAATTTCATATATACGTATATATATTAATCACTCATATAATATATATACTATCGGCACCCCACATAAAATCTATGGTGCTGGCATACTCTGCTATCAAGTCCCTGTATCACTCGTACTAAGGGAAATACTAGTTCGGAATCACTCTCGAACTGTATTATCACAATACACACAAAATGGAGGCGAAGCATAGTTTCAAGTCACTAAGAGGTCAACACATACCCCTCACGTCTCTTAGGACCGTCTGACTATCATTCTCAGATTGCCTGTACCAAGGAATCCTATGTTATAGGGTACAAGTCAATATCCCCCATAAAGATCCCATCGATATAAGACTGTCCTGACGCGACAACTTCCGTGATAGCAAGTAGCGCGGGTATGATTATTCACAAATATAATATTTAGTATATGCACGCAGTCGCACGACCATAAATATTCACATTTCCAATTCGTTTCGCCCATGACCCATAATAATATTAATTAGCCGTACTTAATAAAATTTTACCCAACCTTTACGCATAAAGAACTCATCTCATTTATTCTTAATTATAATAATTTCGTAATTGCTTCTCGTCCCTCGTAGTATTCTCTCTTCCTAAAGATCAATTCAGTAGGTACACCCTCTCTAACATACTGGTCTAAGTCATTCACAAATCTCTCAATTCCGTAGTTAACGGATGCACGATTTCCAATATGTGTCAAACCCCCATTAATCCACTGTTACATCCCATATAGCATTTCCTTCAACGGAATCTACTTAGACCCTATTGGTCCTCTTCATGACCCATTATTCTCTTTAAATAATATCTAAGGGTTCCTACGCATTTTATCTGAATTAAACAAAGAGAGGAAAAACATGCAATTTCTAGGAGGGGTCGATCGATCGAGGAAAGGGGTCGATCGATCGATCAGTCGGTCAATCGACTTGCTTGAGTTGATCGATCGATCAAGCAGTTCTTGCCCAGAAAACTGTTAATCCAACCTATGGGTTTCATCTAAGAAAATTCTCCAAAACACCATTAATGACTCCCAAACTCCCAAACAAGTTTACTACTGATTCAATACACCTATACACATGATTTCCTACGTGAAGCATGTACGAATTCATCAAAGGTATTGAATTAAAGGGCTAATTCATCATAATTATCAAGAACCCTAGTTTCATTAAAATTTCCAATCTTCTAATTATCTTTCCATATTTCTCACTTCTAAACCATTATAATTTCGTGGGTAATCCTCTACATATGTTGAGATTTCCGGAATATACTTATTCTTCCTAAACACGTGATTTAAATTCCCTAAATCATCAAATTCTTCCATAAAACATATATTTATCAATCCTATTCTAACATGGGTGAAATATTAACTAGAAAAATAGAAAGTTAGATACTTGCCTCAGATATGAAGGTCTGATTCTCAGGTGTTGACGAGTATGGTTGCGTCCCTCGTTTCCCGATCTACGCGTCGATGGTGAAAGATGGGCATGGTGGTGTAGGTAGGGTGGTTCTCCCCTTTAGAGTATTCTCGCTTCTCCATTCCTTAGCCTCTTTGAAACTCTAACAATTCTAATCCTCGAAGACTCTAACTCCCATTAGATATATCCCTTTAATTTTCGTCCGTAACTAGGCCTTAAAAAGGAAAATTACTAAAATGCCTTCTCGGGTTACCGGTTAGGCCTAAAAATGTCCTGAGACCCAAACTAAACCCTCGGCTACACTTTTCTGACTATCTCGACCCTTTTGAACATGCTGGCGCACTTGAAATGACCATACGGGTGACTAATAATTTATTCACTTTTTATAATAATAATATAGTCCCGACACGACACAGGCGCGTCCCGACTTAATTTCCATAATTATCATGTTATTCACTCGTGACATTTTAATAAATTCAATTCTACATATTACTTTACTCATTAAGTAATATTCAACAAGTACTAACTCTCGTCACGCTAGTAAATATTTAAAATAAAATTATGAATTAATATTAAATTAATAACTCAATTAAATTTAATAAATCCCCAATTTTAAAAGCCATAAAAATACGGGGTATTGCAGCAGGTTTTATTATGATAATGTGTAGTGAGTAATTACCCAATATCTGAATGATAGTATATTGAGTGATAAGACTATCGTGCTGAATACTCCGTGTGAGTAATTTTACTTTAGTAAGGTGCCAACTGAAATATGGGTGGGCCTATACATATACATTTATATGAAAACCTCATGATATCATAGACTTTAGTGAGTATGTTGTCTAGTTATATGTGATCCCAGTGCGTAGGGATTTGTTTACAAATGTGACTTAGGATACATTATATTATATATCTAGCGCCGAGAACTTTGGATAGTGAGAGCGTCATTTTTCATATTATTTCTTTAAGGACATAAGAGTGGATGAGTAGACTTTTATGTCAACATACGAAGATGGTAGAAAGGTACATATTATGGACTGGGGGACTTATGGATCTCGACAATCGACTAAGTTAGGTAGTAGTGTAATACGGGGTTCCTTGTTTGGATTTCGCTTTGTGAGACACCCCACGCATGAAACTAGAGAATGTCGGGAGTTAGAGAGAAGTTTGGATAATAGTACATGTGTTTGGTACCTTGGTTAATGTACATATATGAGAATATAATCAGAGTTAATAATTCTATTATGACTTAAGGCAAGTAGAGTCGCCTAATCCTGACGTGAAGATTGATTTAAGAAGATTATATTTGATTTGTGAATTAATGCGCGAGACATATGGTGTATGGGCTCCCTAGGTGACTAAATCTTGATTTTGCCCACATTTGGAAATTATGGGATAAGGTATATATATAGAGGTTGAGAAATTAATGTGGATATAATGCTTGAGTTATGCATTCGATTTGTATATGAGACTCATATCATTGCGATTTTTCATCGCGCTAATTATCTTTGAGCATCTATTCCGGTCATATTGTGTACTTCCCCGTATTTTTTTTAGTTGAAAGGTTAACGTGGATTGGGACGCTATGGACTATTTTGGAGAATTATTTTAGAGCGTTGATTTGAAAGATATTTTGATGTATGATTTAGTGGTGTAATTTTAGTTGGAGAATTTTGTATTTGAGGGAAACTTTATTGTAATCATTATTATGGAAATAAAGGGATTATGGACTGGTTGTATTTAAATTGTGAAAATTAGATGCTTTATACTTATTATTGATGATTTTAGTTTAATTTTTATCGTAGTAGCACGTCGCATACCTCTTTTTGTTATCTGATCGTTTATATCAGTTAGGACCATCATTTCCCAAATGACCACGAGGATGGTTTTGTATCAGGCAGTAGATGATAATTGTCGTGTAAATTCGACAACATTTAGCTAAGGAAGTTGAATCCTATTTTGTAAGGTTTGTTAGAGGCTTACGTTTCACGAGGAATTATTTTTAGAGCAAAGGGAAAGATTTGTGACACGCGGTGAGGCAAAGTCACATGGATTAAGGTTTGAGGTATATTTGAGAGAATATAAGACGTATCATGTTATAAATGACAGTGGTGATGGAATTTAATGAAAAGAAATAATTTTAAAGTCGTTTTACAATGGTTTAGCTGTCTATTGGTGAAGTCTATATAAGAAATCTACTCTAAAGGCTATACATGAATGTGTATGGCTAATTTTTGAAAGAGGGTCGACTCTTCCCACTGTCACCGTAGATAATATGACCAATCTTATACGTGTGTCTAACTGAACTGAGCATGAATTTAAATGGAGCACATATAATTCACGTGGCCTAATGCAATTTTCAGAGCCGCCTCACCCGACAAGTTTTAATGTGTCATGACGTTACCACGTCAAAAGAGGCATGGGATATCCTGCAGCTTACACACGAGGGCACAAATGCTGCTAAGGCATTTAAACTGCAAAATTTAGCTACTCAGTTTGAAATAATAACCATGCTTGAATCTGATACTTTTGATGAGTTTTACGCACGTCTGTCAGAAATTGTCAATACTAGCTTTAATCTTGGTGAAAAACTCCTTGTTACAAGAGTAGTTAAATTTTTTTAAGGTCACTACCTAAGCGTTTCATCCCTAAAGTCACTGTGTTGAATTCATTAGGAATGTTAGACTCTCTTAGGTTAGAAGAACCTATTAAAGACCTCTAGACTTATGAAATTGATATGTTTCCTAAAACGGTTAAACCTAAAGAAAAAGGGATAGCACTTAAAGCCCAAGCTAGAAAAGGTGAGAAGTCGTCTAGAAAGAGAGAAGAGTCATTTGAAAGGAGAGAGGAAGAAACGTTAGATTCTAAATATGATTTTGATTTAGATTATTTGGTCCTGTTTGCTAAAAATTTCAAGAAGTTTCTTAAACTAAAAAATAATGGAAATTTTAAAGATAAAAAGAGTTTTGAGAAAAATAATTCTTGAAAGCAATTTGATAAAGATAAAAAGGACACCCCTAAGAGAGAGTAATAGAGGTGTTACGAGTGCGATGGGAGAGGTCATAAAGCCCTTGAGTGTGCAACTAGATTAAAGTGTCAAAGCAAAGGCAAAGCTGCTTTAAATGCCACCCTTAGTGATGATAGTGAGGTCGAGTCGGTGGATTCAAGAGTTAAATCACCACATGAATGTAACTTCATCGCATTTATATCTAGTCATGTGAGTAAGTCTAGTGTACCTCACGACGATGAGTAAGATACTTCACAAGGACACTTCGACAGGGAAAACGATGTGAGCGAGGGTGACCCACAACGCACGTACGCCGATTTATATGCTGAGTCCTTTAAAACAAAAAGGAAAAATAAAGGGTTAGCTCTTAGGATCATCGGGTTAGAGAAAGATTTAGGAGAGATGAGGGAGAGAGAGAGAGATAGAGATATATATAGAGAGAGAGAGATAGAGAGAAAGAGAGGCATTTTGGAGAGAGAGTAGTTTTGATAAAGAGAAAGGGGACTTGACCAAACAAGTGGCTAGTCTTACGAGTGATCTCCTTGCATCCATTGAGGCTCGGAATAAAATTGAAGCTATTGTAGTCCAACTCACTTATGATGTTGAGAGAGCCTGATGTCACACCCCGCTTAATTCTACCGTCGACCGCTACCAAAACTAAGTCGGGGGAGAGTAAATAAAATAGCATTCTTCGCATGAGACATATATGAGATATAAAAAAATCAATCCACAAGATCAATAATTGAATCAATCCTAAATGATAATAACAACTAAATGATAAAAAATCCATCAAATGCTAAAACTTTGAATAAATCCAATCTCCAATAATGATTTAATTGAAAACTAAATATAACCAACTATGAAAAAAATTCAACTGAAATCCTCTAACAACTTTGGAACCGAATGGTCCAATAAAAAATTCAAATGATGTCTCATAATGAAATACGACTGAAAAGAATGTCTAAGCTAAATAAAGCAATAAAAATGAAGTAGTGTCCAGCTGCACTTTCAAATGATAAGTCCAAAAATTCTATGCAGCTACTCCAATACTAATACCAGAAAATATTAGTCAACGCACGAGGTCAGAGCCCCGAGCATGAATACACACTACTCCTCTCAAATAGGGTCAGTGAACCCAGACAATAGTATTATACGCAATAAATATCACAATAGAGTATTTTAATTAGACGAGTAATTTAAATGCGGGAAAGATAAATTACTAACTACCCCAAGAGATTCTTATAAAAATCACACCAATATATTTTAATTATCCCCACTGCCCATAAGTATTCATTGAATTCAATTAACCCAAAGTTACCATTTATCTCAATTTTATTATCCATTACGGTACTTTTGCAATAAATTCTACACCACCCGCAATTCCTCTTGACATAGCCAGTCAACCCGTTTAAACTGTCAGCCCTGCACGTTATGCATGAGGTTCCACACACAACACGTCTTCATAGCCAACCAGACCGTTTAAACTGTCAGCCCTGCACGTTATTTAGACGTCACACACCCACACGTCGCAATAGTCAGTCAACCCGTTTAAACTGTCGGTCCTGCACATTATTAACGACGCCAATATATTTTAATACCCGTTTTATTATCTTAGGTATTAAGTTCTCAATTTTCTCAATTTCACAATTTACAAATTTCCCCCACCCTCATTATCGATGTGAGATCCTCAAAATACCCCTTAATCCGATACCTAAGGGTCCCCAAGTTATCAACACGTCCTACCCTATGTATATGATGCATTTCTAACATAAATCTCGACTTAGTCATGTACCTAGACTAGTGTAACGATAATAAAATGCCGAAAATCAGCCCACCCCCGATATGATAAAATCGCGATAATCTACCCTAACTAGTCCCATAGCTAGAAGGCGTAAATTATCAAAAGGCCTACCCACTAGTCCCATACTTAGAAGGCATCCTAAAATATTGGGAGAGCAAAAATACCCAATAACCCGTCGTCACAATGACAATTTAATAATACCAATAAGTCACACAAACAAGCATAATTAATCAATGTACCAAACTACGCATAATAGTCCAATTCAATTAAATCTTAATTTAATTTTCGCATCGTCATAAACACCCAATTAATCCCATTTAATTATTTTAAATTAAATACACCAAGATTTCATCATTAATACATCATAATTTCAATTTCATTATCTCAACATAAATTACACGATTTATACGCCCCCAAATTCATTTAAATCAAAATTAAGGTTTTTCTACATGCAACCTACACCAATAAAAACCAAAATCCACTCATAAATCCCACATACCCAAGGGTTACAAATATTATTCATATTGACAGATTTTATAAAAACAGTCCCAAAAATTGTTATCATTATTCCTAATTAAGTCACTAATCTCTTTTAAGAAAAAACATGATTAAGGGTTTAGACGACACTTAAAATGCATAATACTAAAGGAAATGAATAGAGTATTCATGCCTGTGATTTAGATGAAGAAAATCTGAGTTGACGGTTTAATTCCTCTCAAAAAAATTAGCAAAGAGTGGTTTTTTAACAATCTTGAGAAAACCCGGTTTAAAGCTTCAAAACTTGGATTGAAAATAGCTCTCCAATGGATTTAAGGTTTTGAGGGAGGAAGAAGATGTAAAAAATGAGATTGCTGCTCTTAGCGTTTAGAAGAATGTGTTTTTAAAAGTACTAAACCCTTCACTTTGTTTATATACCAAAAAGAATTTGAGTCCTAATAAAATAAAAACTCTCAAAAAATTATTACAGAAGATCTGACCATCAGAATGCCTTGAAATTTTAATATGTTGTAGTGAACGGCGAGACAGAGTTGTTGTGAAAAATTCAGCTCGATCGGATGATCAAATTTTAAAAAATAATATTTTTATCCTCCTTAGCTTGAATCCTCCCCCGATTTTTATACGAAAAGTTATAATTTCCAATTTTTAATCTCAATTTAAATTCCACTTGAAACCTTATTTTTTTTATATATATATATATATATATATATATATATATATATATATATATATATATAAACTAACATCTTTACATACCAAAATTAAATAAATCCCAAAATTATTTTTTTCAAAATTCAAAATAATTTAATTAAAATCGGTGTAAAAATCACGGGTTGTTACACCCGAGAAGTCAAGGTAAAGATTGAGGACAAATCTGGAAAGATGCTCCTCGGCCCCACTTTAGGGTTTAGTGAAAGGCAGGGAATAGGTTTTGATGGTGCTTCCACATCTCATATCGCACCGGAACCGGTTTCTGAGTTTACAATGAATTCATATGGCCATTAACCAAAACCCCAAAGAAGAGTTTGGCCAAGAAGAGCAAACCAAGGTCGGCCTAAGACCATGTACTTTTACACTTATTGCAACAGAAAAGGCCACCTTAGGGAGTATTGCTATAGTTTGGGTCGGACTCGACGTACACATTCTCTGTCACATCACACTATTGATCTTACTAGTTTTAGAGAGCATGTTGAGTTTTTAGTCTCCACGTCTCATAGTTTGAAGGAAGAGTTCCAACGGATGTCTTTGCCGTTAGTGGATACTTCCACTATCCCGACAAGAACCAACAACGACAAGGATAAATAAAAGGTTACCACTTCTTGGGTGCCTAAGCATGATTCAAAAACTCTTGTTGTTCATGTTGCTCTTAAAGCTCATAATACCTCGCAGTGATATTTTGATAGTGGGTGCTCCAACACATGAAATGTGACGTCTTATTATTCACCTACCTTGAGGATATCAAGGAAGGTAAATATCACCTTTATAGATGGGAGAAAATCTAGCGTAGTAGTACGAGGTACAATAGAGATACCCGGGTTTCTAAGCTATATAAGGTTTTGTACGTCAAAGTTTTGAGAGAAAACCTTCTCAGCATTAGCCAATTGTGTGACGCTGACTTTGTAGTAAAGTTTGACCGAAATGAGTGTAACAATTATAATCAAGCCGGTAAACTTCTATTGCTAGGGGTGAGGACAGAAGATAACTGTTACGGGATTGTGCCCAAGTCCTCATTTTCTGTAATAGCTTCATGATCTCTTTTATAGATCTGTGGCATCAGTATTTAGGTCACGTTAATTTTAGGGAGTTGGAGCGTTTAGCTAAGAAGGACCTTATACGTGGCTTTCCATAACTTGTGAAGCCAAATTTTGTGGTTTGTGGACCCTGTTAGCTGGGAAAGCAAGTCCGTAGTCCCCATTGAAAGTTGAATTCCATTACCACTAGACGCATGCTTGAGTTGATTCATATGGATCTTATAGTCCTACTCGCATTGAGAGTTTGGGTGGTAAGAGGTGTATCCTCATGGTGGTAGATTATTTCTATCATTATTCCGTAGTAGGTTTCCTAAGAGAGAAATTCGATGCTATAGAGTTTCTTATGACCAAGTGCCATGTCCTGTAAAATTAAGTTAGTGTCACTATCAATAGAATGCGTAGTGACAACGACACTAAATTTAAGGAAGCAAAAGTGGATATTTACTGTGATAGCCTTGGAATCAAACATGAATTTTTGGTCGTAAACTCCTTAGCAAAATAGGATTGTTGAGAGGAAGAATCAGACTATTAAAGATATGGCTATATCTATGCTTCTTGATCGTAGTGTGCCTAAGAGGTTTTGGGCAAATGAGGTGTCTACCGCGTTCCACACGGTGAATAGGGTATATTTTCATCCATACACACTTCAGATGCCATATGAGTTGTGGACAGGGAAGAAGCCCAACCTTTCGTATTTTCGTGTCTTTGGGAGTAAATGATACATTCATAGGGATAAAGAATAATTAGGAAAATTTGACTTCCAGACCGACGAGGGAATTCATTTAGGATATTCATCGATGAGTAAAGCATACCGGGTTTTTAACCTGAGCAACTCTAAGGTTATGGAGTCAATAAATGTCATTATGTAAGATGATAAATCGTTGACATTTGTTAGTCCTAACGTTTTGTGTGAGGATGACACACTTCCATATGATGACCCCATTGTCCCTCACACACCCAGGGTGGACCCTATTCCTAATTTTTGGGACACTTATACTTGGGTTCACAAGAGTCATGAACCTTCCGCCATTTTAGGAGATCCCACTTTAAGGGTCAAGACTTGCACTCAGGCAGAGAACATTATTAGATTTCTTCTACACATCCAAAGTTAAGCCTAAGAATGTCAAAGAAGCACTCACATATGAACACTAAATATTCGCTATGCAGGATGAGCTACTTCAGTTTAGAAAGAATAATGCCTGGGAACTTATCCCCCGACCTAGTGAGAAGAACGTGATTGGTACTAAGTGGCTCTTTGAGAACAAAATGGATGAGAATGGCACCATCATACGTAATAAGGCTAGGTTGGTCACTCAGGTCTACACACAGATTGAGGGTGCAGACTTTGAGGATACATTTTCTCCTATTGCGAGGCTCGAATCCATCAGTTTACTACTTGCCATCGTATGTCATTCGCGCTTCAAGTTATATTATATGGATGTCAAGAGTTTCTTTCTGAATGGCATTCTACAAGATGAGGATTACGTGGAATAATCGAAAGGGTTTGAAGACCCTACGAATCCTGAACCAGTCTATTATCTAAGGAAAGCCCAGTATGGTTTGAAGTAAGCACCATATGATTGCTACGAGAGGCTTACTTCCTAACTCTTGTCCAGTGGCTTCAGGAGAGGGGGAGTAGATAAGACGTTGTTTGTTAGGAGAGGAAAAGGTTATATTTTAGTTGCCCACGTCTATGTGGACTATATAGTCTTTAAATTCACGTGCTCCCACCATGCTCACGGCTTTGAGGAGGAGATAAAAAGTGAGTTCGAGATGAGCATGGTTGGCGAGCTTACAATTTTCCTTGGTCTCCAGGTTTGTCAGCTAGAGGATGGTATGCCCATCTCCTAATCTAAATATGTAAGAGACCTTGTGAAAAAGTTTGGTTTAGACTTCGCTAAGCATGCACCTACCCCGATGATTACCTCAACTAAGCTTAGTAAGGACACTTCAAGTAAGGATGTAGAGCAAACCTTATATCAGAGTATTATAGTAGTATTCTCTACTTGACTGCCAGTCGTCCCAACATCGCCTTTAGTGTTGGAGTTTGTGCGCGATATATAGTGTCCCCTAAAGAGTCTCACTTACTCGCTCTTAAATGTATTATCAAATACGCGAGTGAGACTCTCTCATACGACATTTGGTATTTCTTTGATACCGAAGACTGTTTATCCGCCTATTCGGATGCCGATTGGGCCGGGAATGTAGATGGATGTAGGAGCACTTCTGGTGGGTCATTCTATTTTGGTTGTGATTTTGTCTCTTGGTTGAGCAAGAAGCAAAACTCCATATCTTTGTCCACTGTGAAGGCTGAGTACATAGCTTCCTAGAGTTGTTGCATGCTACTCTTGTGGATGAAGAAGATGTTGGAGGATTATGCAATTTCACAGGACACCATGACTATTTTAAGTGATACCACGAGCATGATACACATATCCTGAAATCCAATCTAGCATTCTCACATGAAGAACATTAGGATACGCGACCACTTTATTCGAGAGTCAGTAGAAGAAAAAGTCGCGTCTTTGAGTTTTCTGTCCACCGAGCTCCAGTTAGCTGATATTTTCACGAAGCCTTTAGATTCCCTTAGATTCGAGAGTTTTAAAAAGTCTTTAGGAATCTGCACAGTTAACTGAGGGTGGTTACCATGTCTAGTATATGATACATTTTATTTCATGCTCATATCATATGGTTCCTATTGCTAGACTGTACCTTTTGTACTGTTTTTGTGTATTATATTACATTTTTTCTTATTAATATTTTTAAAAAATACAAAAAGATTTTTATTTTTTTAAGAAAAGAAAAAAATACAAAAATATTATCAGTTTTCAAGAAAAATTAAAATGACAAAAAAATTTGTTTTCATAAAACTTTTGAAAAAGTTTATACCTTATATGGATGGACATTTAGGATGCCCAAAGTCACAACATCATTTCCATATTCCACGTGACCTTTTTATAGTGATTTGAGACGCTAAATCATTTCATCCTTGTGCTTTAGAGTGTATTGGAATCATTGAGATGCGATTAATGATATCTTTCTACATGTTTAGCTCCTTATATCCTTTCATGCACACATGCAAGAATTTATTTTTGAACACTGCACTTGCTTGTCATATGTTGGTTTAGGTATTTTCATCTCAATTCTACCCATAAAACGAACCAAATGCGATAAAACGAGAATAATAAAAGTAGTGCATGGAAGAACCGTTGCCCACGAGGACTTTATTAGGAATCAAAATTTGAGTGATCACGTGAAAGGGCTATGAGAGAATAATTATCTCGTCCAGAAAACCACCATTTAAAAATATCCCTAAAAAATTGCGAAACTAAAAGAGCATATTTGCCAAAAATGGGCCAATAGGAAATCTCTAAAAAGAGTTATTCATACTTCATTAGATAAAAAAAAAAAAGCAATATTATATTTGAGGGAGTTTGGATGGAAATAAAACAATGGGCACTTCCTTGAAAATCTTGAAAAAGCATAAAATAGTTTGGGCATTATTTGTGTGAAAAACATTTTAGACTTTGATTTGACAATTAGATTGAGTCAATTCCATATAAATTCACGTTTTTACACCTAAGGACGATTTTGATTTCATTCGTTAGGAATATCCACAATTCATCATGCACATATCTTATGAATGTTTGCATTGATTTTCCTATCGAATTTGTTCACACCCCTACATTTACGCTATCATCGACTTGGTTATCTTAGTATTTTTTTCATGGTGTGATTATTTGTGGTTTATTTTTGTAAGAAAAAATTTGAAAAATTCAAAAATAGAAGTTTAGTACCTTGTGACACACTCCACATTAATTATTATGTTTCTTCTCATTATCTATTTGGTAGCATCATAAAAAGGGGGAGAACGAATTATGGGGGGGAGTAGCCTTGTTGTTTGTTGTTTGCTGTTTGTTTGATTTAATGATTTGCTTATGCATAATTGTTAATGACATTCATGCTTATCAATAAATTTCAAACTTTAGCATGTCACGGGTATTTGTTTTTTATTTCATGTGTGTAGGTACAGATTGAGGATCGTTCTTTTATCACATTCTGATAATGACAAAGAAACGTTGGAGAATTAAATCTTTAAAGTTGTTGAAGATTTTGAAGACATGTACTTTAATATTTCCATTTATGGGTTTTTGGGGATATTAGATTGTACGTCTTAGGATTTTTTTGGGATGCATAATTTGAATTTTTATGTATATATCTTAGGATTTTTTGGGGATGCATAATTCAGATTTTTTATGCATGTACCGGCATAGACATAAGGGGAGATTTGTGAGGACATGATTTTATAAATGTCCGTCTAGAATCTAGGAATTTCTGAGTTATCCTATATCATCGTTAATATGTCGTATATCGATACATTTGACACGTCTTCCCACGTTTAACCTTGACGCCCATCATCCGAATATCTAGCATCACGCACCATCAACATGCACCCATCATCTTCAACGTGCATCATTCATCGTGCATCTTCAATCGGTCTCCACTAACTCCACTTCGTTAAAGGTATAATGTTTAATTGGAGTTAATAATATTCACGTATATATTTGAGAGATTTTTTTAATATTTTTTTTATAACTATTCGTGTTTTATAAAAACAAGGTTGGCTATATAAAAATAAATATGTTTTGTTTAAGTCGTTCAAATGAGTTGGACATGTCGTTCAAATGACATGTACTTGTCGCGAGAAGAGGTCATGAGATGCCTTGTTTCTTCAGTGCAGCAAACGACCCCACACTATTTTGTTTTTAATTAGGTCATTTCTTTGGTCGTTCCTTCCCGGATTAAACGAAATTGTCAATGTCATTCTAACAACATGCAAATGTCGTTCGAATGACATTGTTCTGCCTTGGATTTTTTTTACTGCTATAAATACGTACTCACAATTAGGTATTTTGGAAGTCTTTTTCAACTCCGCCTCCTGTAGATCTGTTGCAATTTAAGACTTCATCCTTTTAGGTTAGAACCTATTTTGATTCATCTAAACATTACAAATCATATATGTGAATCATTATTAAACCCATTTACTCATAATACCATCTTGAAGTAAATCTTATGGGAAAGAAAGGTTGTCTCCATTACTGACTATTGGAGCTCTCGAGGGATATCTTCTTGAAGACAACAAATTGATGGTTGTGGGTATTCATCTATCAAACACGATGTATTTATTTATGTATAAGTAAGTCGAGGTTTACATTATATAGTGAAATAAATGTTTGTCCCCTTTCATGGATTTTTCCTGAATTTGTGTTTGTGATTGTTTCGATTGCATGCTAGATAGATTTTATTGCTTTCAATAAGGTTTGATTAAAACTGAAGATAAAATTGGAATTTAATTAAATAAGTTTAGACATTAAACGTAAGCGCACTCTCAGGGGCATTATCAATAATTATATAGACATATCTTGTGTAATACCCCATATTTTTAAGAGGTTTAATGATTAATTAATTGAGAATAATTTTAATTGATTAATGACCACTCAAATAAATTATATAATTGAAATTGATAAATTAAAATCATTTATGAGGATATTTCGTTAAAATGGTTTAATTTGGAATTTAAAGTTCATTTGGTTAATTAATAAAGTTTAATGGGTCAAAGTTTAATTATATTAAAGACTGAGGTTAGATTTGGAAATTATAATAAGTTATAAATTTATTTAGACTCGCGGGGAATTTTTAAAAACATTTGAGGGTTGAATGGTCCTTATATAATAATTGGGACATAAGTTAGGGTCTAATTTGAATTTTGAGAAAGTCTTTTAAACTGCCAATGACCTGGAGACCTCGCATTTAGGGCCACGACCAAGGCTGGGAGTGTCACTACCATAGGGGTTAGTGTCGCGACCGTGGCCACATCATGGTTAGTTCACATGTCTGGCCAACTTTTGTTTTATGTCTTAACTCTTATTAGTTTTTCACCCAAATCACTCCCCCAACCCTCATATTTTTATATTGTCTCTCCACCAAGAAATCCTAAAACTCTCCAAACTCCTCCGAAAGCAAACCTTAAATTTCAATCAAAAGAAAGAGATTTTTAAGTCATTCACAGAAGGATTCAAAATAGATTTTCAAGAGCAATCAAACCAAGTTTTTCAAGAGTTTTTCAAAAGGGAGTCAAGACCAAATTTTCAAGATCTTTTCTTTTCTTTTTAATTCAAATCAAGTTTTTAATTCACTCGTTTAGGCAAGTCGTTATCTACCCCTCTCCTTTTACATATACCCATTTAAATTTACCTAAACACTAATTATAGATTTGAAATATGTTTAGGAATTTGGGATTTCTTATGAAATTAATTGTCTAGGTGAGATTAGCCTCACATGTTATATATTGAGATTTAGTTGTAATTAATGTTAAAAAAATGAATATTGAACCTTGATTAGTAAATTGATATTTTAGGTTTTGTAGTTTTACTGGATATATGATTAATTGGAATATATGATGAATAATTTGGACATATTTAAGGCTTGTTTAAATTCTGAAATGCATGAGCTTAGTAAGGGTGTACCTTTAGCATTAATAGTAGCAAATTGAATAATAAATACATAATGAATGAGATTTTTAGTATGATAATTGTAGGGGGTATTGACCCATAATAAAAGAAGTAATTAGAGATTGTCCCCTAAACAATTATGAATGCAGAAAAGGAAAAATGAACACCATATGTGCAGTAATTATAGATTGCCCGCTAAACAATTATGAATGCAAAGAAGGAACAAAGAACACGAGATGTACGTGGTTCAGTAGAGATATTTTCCTACTTTCACATGGAAGGGATGGAGATTAGTATATCATTGAGGAAGAATAATGGTAATTAGAGTTCTATGGTTGCTAGTTGAGAGTCCAAGTCACCATGTGCAGATTACAATCAATGGCCTCAAATTGGGTGAAGTTGCCCTTATATATTAGCTTAAGGATCCTAATCATCTTGTCTTCTTCATTTTTATCTTAATTATAAGTTATAGAGTCCTATAAGGACTGGCCTTCTAACATGCCAACGTGATCTTTTAATATTTGTACTTATCTCCCTACATATTCGTGATCTTTTAAGATAAATCACGTGACATCCATGTAACACAAATTCGACTATTCTTCCTTTAATTCCTCGTAAGGTTGGGTGATCAACCAACACATTGTTCGCCCAACCTTATTTTTAAATTATTGGTAGAGTGTTATTAAAATAACTATTTGAACATATTTTCAAAGTTCACACGCGCCTATTCCTTAGGCCAAGTGATGGGGTTTCAATTATTGCTCTCGAAATCATTTCTCACGTATTTCACTCATTGGACCACATGATCTAACATAACTTCCCTACATAAATATGGTGCGTGAGCGTGTGGTTTCCTGACCTAACATACATATGATAGTTTATTTGACTGGAGACTGAAGGTATAAGGCCCCTAAGTCCTTATACCTCATCATTCCAACATCTATAGAGGTATTCTCATTTTTACTCTCTCTCCCTCTCTCTAAAACTTTAAGTTACTGGAAATATTTTCTTCTTGTCTTCTTCTTTTTCTTCCTCTCAATTCCAACATATCTAGACGTGGTGGAATGTATGAGGTATTTGCAATTAATAACTTTTGAGAATTCGTGAAAAAAATGGAATCTCTGATAACGTCAACATTAGGTTATCTTCAGAGGAAGAATATGTTATGGATATTTCTTTTAGTGAGGTATATTTTATGATTATTTCCATATTAGAAGAGAGGGTTCATTTCCCCCTTTCACCCATTGCCAGTGAGAGTACTTTGCTACTATGGAATACACTCAGCCCAAGCCAATGGTAGCTTCTATCGGATTGTGATGGGTATAGTCGCCATCAACCAGGTTTTTGGTACAAACCTAGGTCTTGAGGAGATTAGGTATTGCTATGAATTGAGGTCTTCCCCAAGTTCATATCTATACTATTTCCATGTCAGTGGAAAGTCCCTCAACTTGGTTACATTTTTACCCGGATCACAAAAGGATACCGAAAGATATATCCTTGTGTTTTCTGGGGAATTATATGAAAAAATTACAACGGTCTCAGGGTTCTTTCCACAAAGGTGGAACCTGGTAGGTCCTCTAATCGTTTTTCATTTTCCCTAAGTACTAAAAATTATCACTTACTAACTTGATTTTTATGCAGATCATTTTCTAAGTACGAGGTTGACCGACTACCAGGTTAATCTTAGATATTTAGCTAAGGATTAGAAACTTTAAAACACAGAAAGTGTTTTTCCGCATTAGAGGGCGACCAATATTTTGCTCAGCTACAATTTGACCATTAAGTCAATTAGAAACTTCATAGTCATTCCTGACATTTCGATCGCCGATTATTCCCCGATCAGTGATGACTCCATTCTAACTGCCACCCCCTTCCCTAGTGAGCTTGCAAGGGGTGTTTATTTAGGGTAATTATCCCATATATTATTACAACCGACACCAATTCTGTTAAGGAAGAGTAGGTTGAAGAAGGCATAGACTCCTTCTTGGATAAAATTGACCCACTTTTTACCTACAATGCCAGCGTTTATGGTCGTCGTTAGGAGGAAGTTGTAGCAAAAGAAAACTTTTGCGTAGAAGACTTTATATTACCTCCAATCCCCTGTGACCTAGAAAAGATGACTAGCAAACAGAGGAGGCTGGTCGATCTGGCATCTGTTTGAGATAAGTTTAAAAAATAGTTAGTCGGTAATATCCAGGTTAAACAAAATGCTGTCAAGAAGAGAAACAATTAATCACCCTTAGAGATAAAGATGCTCAAGAACTGGAATGTCACCGTCAAGAGGTCGAGCGATGTAAAAAGAGAAGGATGGATACGAACCAGGTAGGTCATCCACCTGTCCCAATTATCTCTCATAACTACCTATAACAATCAATGATCCTCAATGGTAGCATAAAGAACAGTCAAGGACTCCTCCCCCCAAGGGAATTGGACTGTCCCTTGGGAGATCTCCTTTCATAAAGGAAAATAGCCAGTAACTGAGGCATATTCGGCTCATAAAGACTTAAAAGTTGCATACTCCATTGCTTAAGCAACAATGATGTCATTTGACATGATTGATCTGAGGGGATTTTCTTTGGAGAGGCTCCATAAGGAAGGTTTGCACCACAGTGTCCTGGTAAATAATATCTTTTTATTTGTTGTTCGGGCCTAATTTTATTTTTAACTTTTTTTTTCTTTTATGTGAAGAGTATGAAGGTCACTCAAGAACTCGGGTTCGACCTCTTTCGAATGAATAATGATCAGCTCATGACCTTAAAGGTCCGTGTGTTCACCTAAAGCAAGGACTTGGATTCCCTTAGCAATAAGTTGAAGGTTGAGGAGGACACGAAGGCGAAAGTAGTAGAAGAAGACTGTGACATCCCACAATTTTCTACGCCTGATTGATCAGGAAGCACATGAAATAACGGGGATGATAAAATAATTTATATCATTCTCAACATCAACAGTAAACTAAAACCAACACAATAATGATCTTAAAAAAAGATGATGAGAAGACAATACTAAACTGTAAAAATTGAACATATTATTAAAAAACCTCTGATTACAATTATTCATTTGAGTAAAAGAGTATAATTAAAATCTCATATAATTACAACATCCCAATATACTGACAACTATGATGAAATAACAACTCCAACTCCACGAATACTAAGCTGGATCGCCACAATCGCAAGTCTGATTGCTCATCCTTGTTATCCTGTTTATACAATAACAATACCGGGGTAAAAAATATTTTAAAATTTGGGTGAGTGCCTTAAAGTTGCAAGATTTAACTTTCAATACGAATAAATAATGATGCAGTTAATTCAAAATATAAGCCACCCATCGTCTCTGACATGCAATAAGTATCTCACTTCTCACCTAAGTGCAACACTACGCGCATGTCCCAACCCGAGGCATATATATGATGAAAGCCCATATATTTAGACAATTAGGCACTATCACGTAACGAACGACTACCATGGAATGCTACTAATAACTCAATTAGAATTTCACCCTAAGACACACACAAATATTTTCATATAACTTATTCTTAGTCTTATAAAAGTAATGCTATATATGTTTTAATTAAACGAATCATTAACCAAACTTCAACAAAGAATAAGTAACAACTATGTACACGGATAAAGGAAGGCAACTAGCCACAAAACTAACCCCCATAGGATACAATTAAAGCACATAATGTATTTTTATGTATCATTGGGTCCATTAATAACTGTCTACCTTATTAGATTGTATTAATTCTTACGTAATATATATGTATATATATAGACCACTAAGGCATATACCCTCTGTGTCTATCTCGTGCTTTAATCGGCAAGTCTGTAGGAGTTCCTCACATAACAGGTTTAAACAAAAACACATAAGTGGGGCGATCACTACGCAGTAACACTACCTGCCACCCATACCCAAAATATGTAGATGGATCAGGTCATCCCACTTTTCTCATCACGAAGCGATGACCGCTAACCGTATGATCTCAAATATCGACCTCCACTACGTCCTAGGACATCTTAGCTGGCATGTGGTACCAAGTCCCGATGTTGAATGCAACCCTCAACCGATAGATACACCACAAATGCAGGTATGTCTATATAATCAAATAATACACACACACACACACACACACATATATATATATATATATATATATTAGGCATAGGATAACACGTACACTCAACTGTAACTAAATATCTAGATCCACACATCGTTGGATCCTTGTCAAAATTAGGTTTACAATCTCTCAAAACCAAGTTAAACATATATAAATAAGTAGGATATCATATACACTCAAGCCTACCCCAAATCAATTAAATCCCTAAATACTAGATTATTCTTTACGTTCTTAGGTTTATCAAATCTTAACCTTATTAAATTCGACTCCAAGTTTATTTCGTCTCTAAACTATGAGTATATATATCTCCATATACACAATCTCTCATAATGTAAGTAAGTGTCTCCTTATTTAATTACTAAATTAATTTCACAGTCTATCTCCTCTCAAGACCTGAATTAAATATCCCAAACACTTTAGATCATTACTCTCTAGGCTCGATATATACATATGACCATAGGGTACCTCTTAGTCGCGTGTTTACCTATTCTAACCAAATCCTAACACCAGATGTAAGTACAATAGTAGTTGGGTAATAACACTTATCTACATAACTATTCTCAATATTAATCAAGTCTGGTCCATCACTAAATTAGGTATAGTAATCATAAAGGAAAGTCCCAATTAAAAATTACCGAATCCAACTTTCGATCTCGCGCACCGTTTTGTAGAAAAATCATATCAAATAAAAAAATCAAAAAATATGAAGTCAATGCCTAAGCCTTCGTATTGCGATTATTCATAAGTTGATTTTTTTTCCAAAGTCGTTCGAATGAGAAGGGCACCTTGTTCGAACAAGAAAGGCACTTCATTTGAATGACATTCCAACGAGAAAGACATTGTGCTTCATCCCTAACTATAAAATCAACCCCCAAAACTCCCCCCAAACCTCCATTAAATCCTCATCGGGGTCTCCAATTAAATCTCCATCATATCAGAACCTAAAACTAACATCAAGGGTTAAGAATCCTAATGATCTCTAATAATAACCAAGGGTTTTCAACATGATTTCAATTAATATCAAATTAACCCCAAATTTCTCAAGAACAATTTATAAATCCCTAATATCTTTTTATTTAAGTTAGACCTGGATTCGAGTAGAAAGTAACTAAAAACCTAAACATGGATTCTATCATAATTTTCATTAGTTATGCACTGCCGATTTCGAGTTTTATTACCAAAGTCTTATCTTTCAAAGTAAGATTAATTACTATTAATAATAATATGTACTAATTATAAACCATCATGTAAATCAATCTCCAACATAATTAAAACCCTAAATCATATGAGAAAGCATGCTTATAAATTAAGAAACACATTATTAAAGATATTTCAAGAAAATTCTTGCCTCAAATTGGAAGATTGAAGAACCCCTCTTGAATTCCCCTTGATTTCTCCTCTCCAAGTTTGTTTAACTTCTCACAAGTGTTTATGGATTTCAGGGTTAGGTTTAGTGGATGGAAAATACATCAATGATGTGTTCTAACCCCTTTTAAAACTCTAATCCCACATATCTTAATGAGGCCTAATTTTTTACCCTTAAAAGATCCCATAATGCTACCCGGAATAGCCCAAAATCTCTCCTGAGGGTATACCTACCCCGTGAGACCAATTTTAAGCGATAAAAATTACATAGATGGACATTTTCATCAACCCAAACTCCAGTCTAAATGATACTACCCACAACTCACAGTAATATCACACGGTGCGAATACATAATTAATATCACTAATTAATCATTACAAACCCGCATTACGAAAAATCACAGTGCATGCAATATTCAATTATGATATAAATTATACCAAATTATTATTACTAAGCCACACAAGTAATAATTAGTTCCATTTATTACTTTATTCTCACTTAGTAAAATAATAAATATAGTCCATGAAAACACGAGGTGCTTTATTCTTCCCCTAATAAAGGAATTCCGTCCTTGGAATTCGCTAAAGCATAACGTCAAAGTGTAACCCGCACAAATATCATAGACTTACATATAATTAGCCCGTACATGTATCCTACGAGATAAAAGAAAAAAGTTCACATACGCCTATCATAGTGTGCCACGACTAGGGCGGCCGTACACCTTATACCACGTGCACACACGTAAAAATATCATATATGCAACACATATACATACAAAACTAAACCATATATGTAATTCATGACTATAAAGTAAAGCTATACTATAATACCTTACTAACCGTGACTAAAATCTTATTGAGATTTCTCTCACACATTCAACTAGTGGTGTGAACATCCCTCAATGTGCTCGACGTTTCACTTCTTGTCCCCGTTGGCCTTAAATCATATAATATCTCACCATTTGATGTGTTGTATCTCCACACAAGTAATTTCTAACGTTTTACACCAAACCTCATAGAGACCCAATGTCTCTCAACTCCCTAAGTTTCATGCATGGAACGTCTCGCAAGCAAAATCCAAATAAGGAACCCTCCCGATACATTATTGCCTAGCTCAGCCGGCTATTAAGATTCATTGGCCTAAGACTAAACATGAAACAATACACTAACCACATAAATATCAACTTGTGACAATTCCAACAAAAGGTTCACCCCTTCCAATAGTGATACCAAACCCTTTAAGTTAACCTATCTAGTAACGCTAAAAACATTATTATTTTCTTAAACATACAGTAAGACACCCTCTATCCATCCTTAAATCTAATAGAATGATTAATCACTCCTAAAACTTTAAATATATAACCATGAAAATAAGGGTCTACTATCACCAGTCTTCCTAACAATGCATTATGCTAACACCATACATGATCATACTCAACTTCATGTAATCAGGCCGTCACTAGCCATAAAATTCTCAAAATAACCAAAACATTTACCATAAATTTATTCTCATTACTCAAATCCTTAATGTAGTCACCCTATCCTAGTACCCTGCTAAGAACCTCCTTAGGTCCCTAGCACTCACTTATTAACCACAAAACCTAGGTCATACTCTGAGTATCTATCTAGAGGCCATTAGGCACTCTCGAGCCCCATTTGACTTTGGTCAACTTTCTCATCTGAGTGGAAGCTTAATGAATATTTGAAGGATTTGAATTATCTTTTAAACGGTCCATCCAATGCATGAATCGGCCTTACGGTTGGGACGAACGATACATTTGACCATCGAAAACTGAATTAAAGGCCATCGGGCGCTCCCGGACCCTGTTTATACTCAGATTAACTTTTTAGTTTTAGCTTAAGCTCAATGAATCTTTGAAGGGATCTAAAAATACTTTTCAACAGCCTACCCCATGAACGAATCGGCCTTACAGTACGAATGAACAATTCATTTTACCTCAGAAATTAATCTAGAGGCCACCAGGCGCTCTTGGGCCCTGTTTGATTCCGATAAACTCTCCAGCTTGAGTGAAGCTCAATGAAACTTTGAATGGATCTGAATCCCCTTTCCAACGGTCCATACCATGCATCAATTAGCGTTATGGTACGGACGAACGACCCATTTTACTGAAAAGGGTCACTTGGCGCTTTGGAGCGCTATTTGACCTTGGTCAACTCTCTGAACCGAACGAAGCTGAATGAATTATCTAAGGGCACTGAATACCTTTTCCAAAGGTTCATCATGTGAGTGAATCATCCTTACGGATCGTACGAATGGTCCATTTTTCTCTGAAAATTTTCAGTCTAGTGAACAATGGGTGCTTTTAGGCCCCATTTTATCTAGATCAACTCCCAGAACCGGGATTGGCCTAATGGATTCTTAAAAGTATTTGAATACCCTTTCCATCGGTCCACCATGTGCACGATTCTGACTTACGGTTTGTATTTTACGACCATTTTTTGAAAAATCTATCTCAGACTATCGAATGGCACCCCCAGGACCCTACTTATTGGCAATGTGACTGGGGTTTTATGCCGATAGGCAAGTCCATGACCCTAACGATTGGTACTCATCTTGGACCTATAAATAGAGGCCCTGATCTCACTTTAAAAGACACCCTTGAACACCCCTCTCAGCAATTCAGAGAACATTCTCACGAATTCAAATTTGTTCCCTTCCTAAAAAGCCCATTTCCCACATTCCTTCCATCCTTTTCATACTTCTTTAAGTAATATAACTGGATATCATATTCTTGAATGCTTGTGTCTACTTCGATGTATACATTCGTTCTTTTATAACGACTTATGATTTAGCAAACACTCACATTATATTTTGAATTATTATTTTTTTGGGAACACACCTAAGGATGAACTCACTTCGTCATTTTTCATGACATGAGTTGAATGATTCCATTCTCCATTTATATTATACACATAATCACACACTTCACGGAGTCTAATAGAAAAATATTAACACATGCCCATGAGAGACCGAAAGAGCAGGATGGGTGCCTAATACCTTTCCATTCCGTAACTTAGTCCCTGGACCTTTGAACTGCTTGGTTTCACAAGTATTAGTAGTGTCCTCGATGTCGTTCTCTCGAGGCGGAAACATTTCTTTTGTCTGTTTTGTGCAAAATAGGCTGGTGACTCTATCTCTACATAGTACCCACATTAACGACGACCGATCACTTCGAGAAAGGGCACAATCTCTGCATGTATTCATACGTACCTACCTGTATGTTCCCTCTTCTCATCTATTTACCTTTTGCATATTTACCTCATGTATATATCTCTTATACACTTCATAAATTTGGATATATTCTCCATGTACACTTCACACACTTACAGTGAGCTTCAGTTTTACTCACCTGCTTCACACACCACTTAGAATATTCATGATTAGGCTACAATAGCACATACCCACACTAATATATATCTCCATGCTCACTTACACATACCACAAATCACTTGTAGTTGATCCATGTATAGGCTCACTACCACACACAATCACTTGTATATATTCCCATGTCACTTACTCACTCACTTACTCACTCATATATATCCATGCGTTGTGTAGTCTCCTTATTAAATTTACTTTTCATAATACTTGTATATGCTCCCTTATTAGTATAGTACTCCCTTTACTCATCATGCAAATAAAAAATACTCTCTCTCTATCCATAATATCCTGATTAAGACTCATGTATTTTTGCACACTACATCATCAAGAGCATGGCAATATTGACTAAAATTTTGTCTCGCACTGGGGGGTCACTTTATGATGGGCGCTAGTCCTGTAGGGCGTAATTAGCCTAAGCGATATGACCCTCACCTTCCATTGGACTCGTACGTTCGATGTATATCGAATGGTTCCCCCTGCATCATACTGCTTGACTGAACTCATGATGGTAGATATATAACAGAGAACTCATTCACATTCGTAGATTATATCGAATTCTCTCTCACACGTACAGTCTCCACTAGGTATATAATGAGGAAATTCACGTACACTCAGGTATATCAAATGGCTTGTCCACACGTACCAATAAATGATTTCCCTTATAGGCAAGAGGTATATCATAGAAGTCATGCTAATGGGGGGAACCTTTCCAATAACCCAATAATTTCATAAACCTTGTTGTGGCCATCCCTCGATACCCACCGCGGAGGGAGGAAGGGATCCTTCGGGTCCCGCGAATCCCTTCTCGGGAGAGCGCTTCGGTCGGCGTCGATTTGTGAGGTGTGCTGGATGGTATCATCAGCGGGTTTTGGGAGGTTGGCGGCTGCGCTGGATGAGACGCCTCGTTCGACAACAGTCTTTTGTGCTCTGGGTGAGAGGTGGTGGGACACTACCCACACTTTCCATTTCGGCTTCGGGGAGATGACGTTGACTCCCATAGATGTGCAGCAACTGCTGGGGCTGGATTGTGATGGGGAGCAGATAGAGGTGAATCGTTCCTTGCGGGTGAGGCCGGAGGCGGTGCATGCGGCACTTGGGGATGTGAGGAGGATAGTTTCCGGAGATTCCATTCGGCTGTCCTTGCTGAAGGATGTTTTGCTGAGCAGGGTGGTTGATGTGGAGGACGGGCGGCAAGTGAGACAGATGTCCCGATTATTCATCTTGTTGGTGTTGGGAGGTTTCATGGTGGCGTCGAGCGGCGACGTCGTCCATTTGTGGTTTCTGCCATACTTAAGGATGTTTTCGAACATCCCTTTCTATGATTGGGGGAGTCTGACCTTGGCGACCCTTTACTCTTCTCTGGATGCATTCAGCCGGTGCTGCCAACATACTTTAATTGGAGCCACGTATCTCCTTGAGGTATTCTTTACTTTGCGTATTTTCATTTCACGCTTTCGCATTTTCTTTATGCGTCTCTTGTGAATTCAGATGTGGTTCTATGAGGTGATTGGGTGTAACACCCCACTGATTGCTCTGAAGGACGACATCGTTGGGGACTTCTGCCGACTGTACCGATGGCATAAGGCCAATCGGCAGTCGAAGGGATCTCTTTCCCTGGAGGCGGTGCGTCAGGTCTTGAATGACCTGACCAGTGGTCGGGTAAGGTCTTTTCCTTTTCAGTCTGGGTTTTTGCACCTTTTGATCTTGTACTGACTCATGCCTGCTTGGGGATTTTCAGGTGACCTTTTATCCTTGGGGTAAAGCTATCCAGGACACGGGGATGACTGGGGTGAATGCGCAGATGAGGCGCTTGTTGGTGCATGAGTTCAACCATTCCTGGTATCTCGGGGAGAGGGTGATTCATCAGATTGCTGAGGAGGAGGTGGTGGTGCCTCCCGCGCAGCCTCCTACGTCTATGAGGTGGGATCGACAGCTGTTGGAGGATGAGAGGATCGCGGCGATGATCGGCGAGTCTTATGCATTGTACACTGATACGGCTGCGCCGTATGACTATATGGACTTTGTGACGAGATGGTTGATGGCGCTCAGCATTCATGATGCCTTGCCTTTCCCTCCTGCTGGTTCGAGTCGGGCGGTGGGGTCTTCCCACCGTGATGGTGGTCCGTCGGCACCTGCGGCAGTGACGACATCGGAGGTTCCTTTTGTTTGGCTGCACACTCCTTCGTACAACATCCGACGGGCTGATGGAGGGATAGTGCCGATGTTGCATCGTCCTCTTGCGATGGATCCAGAGGAGCTGGGTTTGGTAGAGGAGGTCCTTCGCCCTGCGGTAAACCTTTCGATCCTTTTCCTCTTTTTTATTTCTTTTGGTTGATACTGATTCTGTCTTTTTCCCTGCAGCAAATCCGGGTGTCGACCACTTGGCTGAGAGACATCAGGGATTGGATATCATCGGCGACTGCCCACATTCGGGATGCTATCCCTGTTTCTTCTTGCTTGGTGCCATCAGCCTCATCCGGGGAAGACTCTGGCTCGGATAGTGGGGGCGCGTCGTCCCGCCGTAGGGGGAAGAGAGCGCGTCGTCGGGGTGGAAGCTCTTGAGAGAGAGAGAGAGAGAATGTGGGTTCGAGCTGAGTCCCGTTATTTTTGGATTTTTCTTTATTTCCTGCAAAATGATGTAACACAGAAAACATATAAATGCAATGCAATGTAGTTTTTTAGCTATCTTTTATTTTAATGATGAATGAATGCATGCACATGTGTTTTTTTTACTTTGCTGTTGAGACCATGATAAAAACGAATATTTTTGGAATTTTTTCGAAGGAAAGTTGTTTTATATAAAAAAAAGGAAATCCTACAAGGAAAAAACAGGATTCTTGAAATTCTTTTGCGAATATCAATTTATTTTCATTGAGTTTTCTGATTTGACAAAAGAGGAAAGGAGGAAATTTCCAAAAATGGGGGGTTGCCGATCGGCAAGCCCCCTGGCCTGCCTATCGGCAGTTTAGTCCAGTCCTATCAATTGAAAGCTTTGATTGGTACCCTCTTCAGCTTTTGGTACCTTGTGGGGCAGGATTCCCTCTGATTTCTGCAGGGATTATGTCTTTTGTGAGAGTTCTCAAGTATAAAAAGGGGGTGAGGGTGGAGTATTTTCATCACACCTTTGCATCCTTATCCATTTGCCCATTATTTCTTTGCCCCACAAGATGGCTCTCCCTGGTAGCACCGAGTTTGTCAACTACCTCAAAGCCTTGGAAGCTATGTGCTCTTATCATCTCGACTATGATGCTTTCAACATGCGCCGAGTTTCCTTATGGCGCAATCGTCCTTTTGAGTGGAATATGCTGACAGTGGCGGTACAATTCTGGTACCCCGAAGACCATGTATTCCGCTTTGGGCTGGAAGAAGTTTATCCTACCTACGAGGAATTTTCCACCATACTAGGTGTGAATCCTAGGGTTGCTGCAACTTTACCCGAATTTTCTCGCTCTCCTAGGGATTTTTTGGCCATGCTTCTTCATATCTCGCCTTCGGCGGTCAGGTCATTGGTTTATGGAGGAATGATCTCCCTCCCGGCGGTGTTGCAGTTTGTGCATTTGCGGGAAGTAGGTGATGCTGGCTATGCTGGAGCCGTTGTTCTGGGCCTAGTTTCAAAATTGCTGTTGGTGACAGGGGAGGTACGAGTGGACCCACAACTTGCAGCCATTACCTCATGGATGTCATACTGTCGCAATCCTGCGGCGGTGATATTGGCGGAGACTCTGAATGGCCTGGATGCCTGGAGAGAAGGTCGTTATGACTTTTTGAGGGGTAGCCCTGTGATACTGTTCATGTGGTTATCTGAAAGATTCCTCTTGTCGACTCCTCCAGAATATCCTTTGTTGGCTGTACCCAACTTATTTTCACGCTACTTCATCCGCATTGGCCTGTATGTTGAGAACTGGGAGAATTGGTTTGTGGAGTATGGGGCTCGTGGGTTATATTGGTCAGTGCTTTGGTGGGGATAGTTGCAGCCTGTTCTGGAGCTAGGAGAGTATTCATATGTGCGGTTGGTTGGTCTCAAACAGACCTCTTTTTATTTCCCTTGGCGGCTTTTGCGTCAATTTGGCTGGGCGCAGGTCGTGCCCCCTTGGACCTCAAATTTCTTTTCTGTAGAAGATTTGACTGAGCGTTTACATCTGTTGCTTGGATCTCTGTGGGAAAATTGACGTCCGTCGACCCGTCCCTCTCAGTCTGTCGGGAAGGTTTGGCATGCCCCCAAAGATTATATGAGGTGGTTGTGGAGGAAAGTAGTCAGCAAGATATTGGCAGTAGAGACTGGTCAAAGGTGGTTCATTTTATCTGACTCCATGGAAGGGGGTGTTGTGGTCTTTTCGAAGATGGTTAAGGCTCATCGATCCATGGAATGTTTACGACACTCCATTCAGGTAAGGAAAACTTGGGGTCCTCAGGTGTAGATGATGAGGGTGCAGGCTCTTCTAGTAGTTGTGGGTAGGATTCCTAGGGAGTTTGTTTATGTAACAGATGTGGGGATTTTATCTGGTTTTTATGGTAGTAGAGGGAAGGGAGTTATCCATTCCTTTTTCTTATATAATATGTACTGTAGTTTTCTATTAATGAAATAAACAAGTTTCTGATCATCTAGCCGTGCCTTTCGATGAGTTTTGTGTTTTGAATTATCTATACCGATTGATAAGGCATACATAATCCTTTTGTTCAAGTAGATGTTTAGAATGAACTGTCGTTCTCGGAGATAAGAAAAGAATATATTTTTGTGAAAAAGAAGGGGCCATGCTCATGTAAGATGTATGAGCTGCCTACGTACCTCTGGGGTTTTTTGAAAAGTTTTAAAATATTTTTTGTAGAGGATCAGGCCCACGTAGTTCTGGGTAGAGGGAAACGAAGAGTTTTTTTTTTTTTTTTTTTAAGAATAGAAAGGGGATGAGAGGAGTCGTAGCGCGCCGAGATTTCAGACTAGGGGTAAAATTTCTTGAGACGATCCAGATTGATTGGACGATCCATATCTTCCCCATCCAGGTCAGTGATCATGGCGGCACCGCTTCACAATGTAAGGGCCGCTCTAATTGGGCTTGAATTTTCCTCTGGGGTCCCAGATGGGTTCTATCATCTCCTTGAGGGCTAAATTCCCCTCCCGGACACCGCGGTCCTTGACTCTCTTATTGAATGATCGCGCTATTCGGCGATGGTATCCCTGTATGTGATAAAGAGCTTTTAATCTTCTTTCATCTAGAAGGGCTATCTCCTCAAGATGGCCTTAGCACCAATCTTCTTCACTAACCTTGCTTTCGAGCATGACGCGTAGCGAGGGTATTTCCAGCTCCACAGGTTGGACTGCTTCCTTGCCGTAGACCAAGGAGTAAGGGGTAGCCCCAGTAGAGGTTCGGATTGAGGTTCGATGGCCCCAGAGGGCGTACGGGATCCGGTCGGCCCAATCCCTACAACTTTCGGTCATCTTACTGATGATGGCTTTGAGGTTTTTATTAGCGGCTTCAACTGCACCATTGGTCTGAGGTCGGTAGGGAGAAGATTTATGTCTATGAATCCCATACTCGTTGATAACTTCTGTGACTTCTACCTCGAAGTGCAAATTGTTATCTGACACTAGCTCGTGTGGGACCCCATATCGGCAGATGATATTTTTCTTGATGAATTTGGCCACATTTTTGGCATTTAATACCGCGTATGACTCATCTTCGACCCATTTGGCGAAGTAATCGATGGCGACCAGGATGAACTCATGACCGTTTGACGCTTTTGGTGTAACCATCCCTATGATGTCAATACTTTAGGTGGAGAACGGCCAGGGAGAGGTCATGTTGTATAATTCCCGCGGAGGTAGGTGTTGGAGGTTGGAGAACTGTTGACATTTAGGGCATCTCCGAACATAAGCGGTGTAATCCTGGGCCATGGTGGTCCAGTAGTAGCCCCGTCGAATGGTCTTCTTAGCAAGCATGTGATCGTTCATGTGGGGCCCGCATTCCCCGCTGAGGATTTTCTGCATTATCTTTTCAATGTTAGCCCCTGCGATACAGTGCAAATGAGTTCCATCGGAATTCCTCTTGAGTAGTGCTTTATGATAGGTGATGTACTGAGCGGCTAGCCTTTGGAGGGTAGCTCGGTCGTTCTTATTGGAACCCTCGGGAAACCTACCATGCTTGAGGAGGCACCATATATCATAGTACCAGTAATCGGCTAGTTCGGGGTCTTTTGTGGAGGCAAGATCAATATGGTAGTAATGGGTCGGTTTGTCCTGCTCCTGAACTAGGAAGGGGGTCATTGTTATTCCTTCGGTCATGTCGACCATGGAGGCCAAGGTAGTGAGAGCATCGGCTAGGTTGTTCTTTACTCGGGGCAGGTAATGGAAGGTGATATCTCGGAATTGGGAGGCTAACTCTTCTAATTGGGCATGAAAGGGTTGGAGCTTTTCGTCCTTGACTTTCCACTTTCTGAGCACTTGACTGATGATGAGGGAAGAATCCCCATAGACATCTAGGTATTGAATACCTTTCTTGAGAGCGACCTTGAGGCCCACTGTGTATGCCTCGTATTCCGTCATGTTATTGGTGCAGGGGAAATTCAATTTGATGGCGATGGGAGTATAAGAGTCATCTGGGGCAACCAGGAGTATCCCAATGCCATATCCCTTTTTGTTGGCAGTGCCGTCGAAGAACATTTTACATCGAAGGCAGTCTTGAGTGGTGCAGAGGACATTTTCATCTGGGAATTCGGAGATCCAAACATCCGTTTCTTCCACAGGGTAGTCAGCGAGGTAGTCAGAGAAGGCTCTTCCTTTAACGGCTTTCTGTGTGATGTACACGATATCAAACTCGATTAGGATCATCAACCATCGGGCCATTCGGTTGGATAAGGTAGGTTTCTCAAGCAGGTATTTAATGGGATCCATTCGGGATACAAGTTTAATGGGGAAGGCGAGCATGTAGTGTCGCAACTTTTGGGTGACCCAAACAAGGGCGACACATGCCTTTTCTAAAGCAGTGTAGTTTACCTCGTACCCGAACAATTTGCAACAGGCATAATAGACGGCTCTTTCTTTATGGGAGTCTTTAAGGCATTGGGCTAGCAAAGCCCCAGCTGTAGTGTCGGTTATGGTTAGGTATAGCAGCAAAGGGAGACCAGGCTGTGGTGGCATGAGAACTGGAGGTTGGGTTAGATATTATTTGATTCGATCAAAAGCTTCTTGGCAGGCCTCGTTCCAAACCTTGGTTGAATCCTTTCGAAGGAGCTTGAAGATTGGTTCACAGATGGAGGTTAGCTGGCTGATTAACCGGCTGATATATTGTAATTTCCCAAGAAAACCTCGGACTTCTTTCTCTATTCGGGTAGGTGGCATCTCAAGTTTGGCTTTCAGCTTGGTGGGATCTGCTTCTATCCCCTTCTCACTGACCATCAATCCTAAGAGTTTTCCCTTTGTAACGCCGAAGATGCATTTCTGTGGATTAAGTCCCATCTGGTATTGCCGCAGTCGTTCGAAGAACTTTCGGAGAGCTGGAGCATGACCTTCTCTAGTTCTGGACTTGATAATCATGTCATCCATATAAACTTCAACCTCTTTATGAATCAGGTCATGTAGAATGGTCGTAGCGGCCCTCTAGTAGGTAGCCCCAGCATTCTTGAGACCAAATGGCATAACGGTGTAGCAAAAGGTCCCCCATGGGGTGATGAATGCGATTTTCTCTTGGTGGTCGGGGTGCATCTTGATTTGATATTATCCGGCAAACCCGTCGACGAATGACTTGAGAGCATGACTGGCTGTGTTGTCCATTATCATGTCGATGTTGGGTAGCGGGTAATCATCCTTCAGAGAGGCTTTTTTAAATCTCGGTAATCCACACACATTCGAACCTTTCCTCCTGATTTCGGTACAGGTACAATATTGTCTAGCCACGTGGGATATTCGATTACTCAAATAAAACCTACATTTAACTGTTTGACCACCTCCTCCTTGACTTTGAGCGACCATTCGGTGCAGAGCTTTCTCAACTTTTGTTTAATCGGCTTGTAATCTGGGAGAGTGGGGATCTCATGCTGAGCTATTTCAGGATCAATATCGGGCATATCGTCGTAGGACCATGCGAAGACATCCACGAACTCCTTTAGCAATTCTTCGAGTTGTGCGCGCTCACGCTCGTCATGGGTGGCCCCTATCCTAATCTCGCGCAGTTGGCTACTAGAACCGAGATTAACAACAACAGTCTCCTCTTCATTAACTTGAACGCGATTATGTTGTCTGTTATTAACCTTATTTAAATCAGTTAAGAATTGTTCATTTGCAAAATCATCATCATCAAAAGTTTGATTAGAATCTAAACAATTAATGTAAGGCACAACAAGATACTCAAAATCTTCGTTTATTTAATTGATAGGCAAAACAACATTGAGAACCTCATCAAAAGAGGTCTCGATTACATTCGAGCAAGGATAGACCACAGTAGAAGAAATAGGGTAAACATTGGGATTATGTGGGATTTCAACAGGTAGAGTTGGCGTAGCATGCCAGTTAAGGAGAGGTGGATCCAGTGGTGTAGCGCCTGAATGAACCATGCAGAGTGCCAGCCCCAGTGTCTGCAGGTTGAAGGAATCTTCGAGGTCACTTTCCTCGGTATCTTTGATGAGTGGTTGTACGCGGTGCGGGGAACTTTCATCCCATGGGTAGATATCTTAGAAAAAGATCTCCATTCCAGTCTTCATCTTCTTGTCTGTGTGGTCGTACCATGGTTCTGGAAAGCCGCAAAAGGGGAAGTCTTCACCCTCTTTGATAAATCGTCCATTCAAGGAGTCTCCTGGGATAGTTTGGAAACAGTCTAACCCTTTCTTTGATCGAGTCTGGTGGATCATCCTGAGCTCTGGTTCTGATGGTTGATATCCCAAGCCGCAAGGAGGGAAAGCTTTCTTCAGTTCAATGGGCTCAAGTATCCCCTATTGCCTTTGTCCTAGCCCCATTTCGGGCATGAAGTGCATGTTTCTGAACATCTGAATCACATTGACATTGCCATGAGGGTCATATTCTGGCCAAACCCTTTCTTTGAAATCGTCCCCTGCCGGGAGTAGAGGTGGCTCAACTCGAAACCCTGATAGGAGCATATCATTTAACCCATGCTGTATCTCGAGAATCGGACTGCTGGTGCTTGCACCCTCGGCGTTATCGTCGTCGCCTAAGATGGTGATGACTCGCCCATTGGCGAAGAACTTCAACTTCTGATGGAATGAGGAAGAGACACCCCTTATACTGTGGAGCCAGGGTCGCCCGAGCAACAGGTTGAAACAAGCTAGGATATCAATGACTTGGAATTCGACGACAGGATTTATAGGTCCAACCCCTATCGCCAGTTTTATGGATCCCATCACCTCCCGATGGGTATTATCGTAGGCACGCACGGCAGTGGAGGTTGGAGCGAGGTCACTTTCTTTCAGGCCTAAACATTTGAAGGTTCTCAGTGGGAAAATATTCAAAGCGAATCCGTTATCAATGAGAGAAAGAGGCACAACCTTCCCCATAACTTCGATGGAGATGTTGAGTGCATGATTATGATTCAGCCCAATTTTGGGGATTTCCTCTTCAGAAAATGACAGCATTTGGGTGGAGGTCAAGGACCCGACTAAATTTACTGGTTCTTCTGGTGTGGTAGAAGGAGGAACTACGGGTCCTGTGAGTAATTTGATTAAGGCATTTCTGTGTAGCTGGGAAGACATGAAAAGTCCCCATAGAGTGATGTTAGCTTGAGTTTTCCTCAGTTGATCGAGGATCTTGCTCTCCTCGATGGTCATTTCAAGCATAGGAAGGTTTTCAACTCCCTTCCCCTTGTCATTTGCCGGTAGCGAGCTCGGAACTTGGTAATGCCTCCCAGATCTGCTCATGTGATTTACTGAAGAAGGGAAAAACTTAAATCCAGTTTCCTCATCAATCTCAGGTTATTCCGCCGCCCTGTCTATTTCTCCGAGGAGTTCTTTAAATGATATCATCCCACATATGTCGGCTACTGGGCCAGTTCTTCCTAAAGCCCGTTCTTCGTTTGAATCTTCGAATTCTCCCCCCCATCCGGTGGCAATAATTCTGTTTTCCCTTGTGAAGTCAATGCATTCCACAACTTCAACGGCTTCTTTATATATGTCTTCCCATTCTGTGGGGATGTGTAAGGGTGAAGGGACCAAGTGTCCTTGCAGCTTCAAAGCATTAAATAACTTGGTGATACTGCAAATGTCGTTGGTTTACTTGAATGCTTCCGCCATGATGTGGACAACATTATCTAAGCTGACTTCGTCGGTTGGTACCACCCACCTATCTGATTCCCGGGCCCATTTTCGTGCTTCCAAAAATAGCGCGCTGAACCTTTGGCAGTCGATAATCATCTGTGAGGGAAATTTCAGCCCGAACCTTAGGAGTTGATTCAATACCTCTGATAATTCCATACTTCCACTTTCAGAACAGGTCCGGACAGTGATGCACGCTTTGGTAAGGAGTGACAGTGCCTGATCAGCGGGGCTAGTAGGGTGTAGGAGGAAATGTGGGTAACTTTGAAGAGGTTCAGGAGGGTATAGGGATGTGATTTGGGTTGATGGATAGAAATTCGGGTTTTCTTCCAAGAAGATGGCATTGGTGTGATTTGGGAGGGGGTTATGAGTAGTGTTTGGCTTAGGATTGGCTGGTGGGGCGAAGGTGAAAGCATTGGTCGGTGGTATGACCAGCTGTTTGGTGAAAGGCGCAATGAGCATCGGTCTTGAAATTTCTAGGAAGTGGATTGGGTAATGGACGGGGATCCAAGGGTTTTATAAGGTTTCGGCTTAACAGGGTTTGGTAGACTTTAGAGAGGGGAGCATGAAGCTCAGTGTATTCCCTTCGGATGGGGGCAGGGTGACTTTCTGGTGCCCATGATGCGGTTAGTTGAGAGATGTTGTTGATGGTTGAGACTGTAGCATTAGCAGTCTTATCATAATTTCTAGGGGTGAACTGTACGGGCACCTTCTTTGGTTCAACTTCTGTTTTGGCAAGACCTTCCTCGATTTCTACTCCTGCTTCTCTGAGATCTCGAAAGTGGGGGTAGTACTATCCTCCCATGGTTGCTCGGACATGGGGCAAGAAATTCTTCTTCACTATGTTGACTTGTTCTTCTTCAGATGGCCGATTGGTCATGGTAGCTTCTTTTTCCCTCCATCGGGCTATGAAGTTACTAACTGATTCTCCAGATTTTTGTTTGAGAAGCTCTAAATCACGACGGGTGACCTCAATCTCTTCGTTGTATTTTTACTGCGACACGAATTCTCGGGCTACATCCTCCCAGCTACGAATTCTGGATTCCTCAATAGATAAAAACCATCGGAGGGCACTGTCCTTCAAAGTTTGTTGAAACAGTTGGGACATCACCTCTTCAGAAGCCCCTAGTAGAGTCATGGAACGATGATAACTGCGAGATGAACAATTGGGGGGCCACTCCCTCCGAACTTCTCGATATTTGGCATCTTGAACTTCTCGGGTAACCTTGCTTTAGGATAAGGAGACATATGGGTGTAGTCCATGTAATTTCCAGAGATTCGGACTTGGTATAACTTCTTAATGAGCATCTTAAGATCTTCTTTGACTTTGTTCAACTCTTATTCTTTTGGATCAATGACCATAGGAAGGTTGGCCACATGCTGGGCAATGTTTGGCATTAGAAGCTGGGCAGGCGACGACCCATTAGCAGGAGGGGCACGTGGAGCGTGCTGATATTCTTCCCGGACCCAAATAGGCTCGGGTTGACCCATAGCATGAGGGAATAGGGCCTCGAGTTCTTGAGGAATATGGACCTGATTTCGTTGCATCTCTCGGACCTCGGCTTAGAGATTGTCAATCTTGGCCAGAGCTGAGCTAGGACTGTCGGCAGATCCGGTTGTATGACTGGTTCTTTATCCTCATTCTCCATGGAAGATAGATGGATTTCGGACTCAGAAGAAGTAGTAGAGGAGCGGATGAAACTCTGAGGTGATTTAACTGAAGATCGAAGCCAATAGGGAGCCAGGACAAGGGCGTGCGATCGACCTGAGAAGGCGTAGGATGAGATTTATTTTTGAGAAAAAGGGAAGAAACTATTTTTGGATTTTTGATAAAAAGGGAGAAATGGTTTTTGGAATTTTGATAAAGAAGGGAGAAATGTTTTTGGATTTTTGATAAAGAAGGGAGAAATGGTTTTTTTTGGAATTTTGATAAAGAAGGGAGAAATATTTTTGGATTTTTGATAAAGAAGGGAGAAATGGTTTTTTTTTTGGAGACGGAACTCAGCATCATTATTATGATTATTATATTCTCACTTGTATTTAATTCTCCTAAATGCAATGCCGGACGAGACCCGAGCCTGGAAAAGTGGGAGGCTTAATATATGCAAAGCTATATTTGGACTTGTAACAAGGCTCGCGGACAGGGTCTCGTTTTGAAAATGCGCGAAAATTGGGCGGCAGGCCGACCCGGAATTTCAGCAGAGTTTCGGGTTGAAACCGGCAATCTAAAGTGTGTGTCCTAGGTTTGACACCTATATGCGGTTATGCAGTTGGTTGGGTGAATCGACATGGGTTCCCCCCTTTGGCGTGACTTCCACGATACACATCTTTCTCTTGCGGGCAATCGGTACGTGTGGACAAGCCATTTGATATACCTGAGTGTACGTGAATTGCCTCACCATATACCTCATGGGGACGGTACGTGTGAGAGCAAATTCGATATACTCGGCGTACGTGAACAAATTCCCTACGATATACCTCCCGTCATGACTTCGTTCAAGCGGTACGATGCGGGGGAACCGTTCGATATACATCTAAGGTACTTGGCCAATGGAAGGTGAGAGTCATATCGCTTAGGCTAACTGCGACCTGCCGGACCAGCGCCCATCACGAAGTGACCCTCCAGTTACTGGGTAAAATTTGGTAAATAACAATGCTCTTTGGTGATATCGTGTGAATCATGCATGATTCTCTTATTAGTATCTTATGATGAGAATGCCTTTCTTGATTATGCCAAAACAGGGAGCTAAGTACAAGTACCCCAAAAGGTACACCAAGTGTGGATGGGTGATGCGTGCAATATGGGGATATACATGTGATCTTAGGTGCACGTGGTGTCAAGTGTACATGGAGAATTTTCTACAAGTGTGTGAATATAAGCATAGGCATGGGATATACATGTGAGAAAGGGGGATAGACAGATATGGGGGGGGGGGGGGGGAACATAAACAAATATATAATCCATGTAAATATAATCAAGCCCTAAAAAAAAATAAAAAAATCCCCAGCAGAGTCGCCACTGTGGCCATCCCTCGATCCCCGCCGCGGAGGGAGGAAGGGATCCTTCGGGTCCCGCGCGTCCCCTCTCGGGAGAGCGCTTCGGCCGGCGTCGATTTGTGAGGTGTGACAATGTAGAGAGATTTAGAGTCGCCAGTCTATTTTACTCAAAACAGACAAAAGAAAAGGGGGAGCCACCCCGAAGGATGGCATCCAAAGACATACTGGTGCGTGCGAAACTAAATGATTCGAGAAGGGTTCGGAGGCTTAGTTACGAAATGGGAAGGTGTTAGGCACCCATTCCGCCCTTTCGGTTTCTCATGGATATTTGCTATTTTCCTTTATATTTCCCCCCCGTGATATGTGTGCATTTGTATATATAGAATGGAGGTAGTAATCCTCGACTTGTACCATGGAAGAGATAAAGCGAGTCATCCGTAGGAATGTAAGATTAGTGTAGAAAATAAGATTTACGTGATTAACCCTACGTTGATCGTTATAAGGGAACGGTAACGCATACAGAGTAATACGTTGCTAAGAACAAGTATATAGAATATAATAGAAAATGAGATAAAGAGAAGATAGAAAATAAGAGAAAAAGTGAGAAAACGACTCGAATCTCGGGTTTTACCCCGAGACGCCTACGTAGCCTATAAAGGCATAAAAGTCCACGTAGTTCGCATACAAAATGAGGGGTGGGGTTTAACCCATAAATCCAAATGGAGAAATCTCTTATTTATAAGTGTGTGTGTGTGTAGAAAAAGTGTTTTAGTTGTGAGAAAAGTGTGGAAAAAGTGTGAGAATCCCTACTTGGAATTTATGAGCAAACCCTCTTTTTCTTGTTTTTGGGGTTTTTATTTATATGAAAATAATAGATGTGCAATAATACTAGATAAAAAGTATTTTAGGATATGTGAGATAAGATAATAAAAAGTGCTTAAGTAATAAAACAAGTTATTGCAAATTAAGAAGATTTAAAGAGAAAGGTGAGAAAGATGGACCTTCTTGGAGACTTTGAGCTTGAACTTGAATATTAAAAAGCAGCCCTTGTACTTGGATGATGATGGAGAGTGGTTAATTCATCATGTTTGATGAAAGGGATGATGAAAAGTGTGAGTAAAAGGAGGATTTGGAGGTTGAAAACACGCTGCCTTCGAGAGAGGTTTCTGGGATTCGCTGAGAGTGATTTGCTTCTGATCTGAGCTCCCCTTGCAAATGAGGCCAAGGCCTCCTTTTATAGGCCCAGGGGTCTACCGATCGGCATTGCCATGGCACTACCTATCGGCAGGTGCTGATAGGCAGGGTTTGGGAACTGCCATTTGGCAGTGCGCTTTAGGCTTTTTCGTAAAATTGGCCACCGAGGGCAAATAATTGGTCAGAATCGCGCACGGGGCCTACCGTTAGAAAGGTATTTCAGAGACCTTCGAAAGTCCTTTAGACCGCTCCCGAGTTCGGGAGTTGACTTTGGGTCAAATGTGGCTCGAAAGCATTTGTCGGTCCGCTGGACGGGGAATTATTCGGACGCAAATGGATCGTTCGTCCGCATAGTTAGTCCGAATCGCGCACGAGATGGCCCGTTAGAAAGGTTAGGAGGTGTACTTCGATATTCCAAAGAGTTTGACCCGGTTCGGGGAGTTGACTTTGGTCAACCAGGCCCGAGAAGCCTTCGGTGACCTCTCTGAGTCAAACGGATCGTTCGTCCCCATGGAGAGTCGAAATCGCACATGGGACGGACCGTTGGAAAGGGTTTTCAGTGACCTTCAAAGATTCATTCAACCTCGGTCAAGCTGAAGAGTTGACTTATGTCAAACAGAGCCCGGGAGCGCCCTGTGGCCTCTGGATCAGGTTTCGAACGCAAACGGATCGTTCGTCCGCATGGTAAGTCGGAATCGCGCACGGGGTGGACCGTTGGAAAGGTTATTCAGTGCCCTTCGAAGATTCATCAAGTCTCGATCGAGATGAAGAGTTTAAATTTTGGTCAAATGAAGCCGGGGAGTGCCCGATGGCTTTCAGGTCAGTGCTCGGGACATGACCTGGGTTTACAGTGATGAGTGGAGGTACTAGAGACGTAAGGAGAGTTAGGGGGTAACTGAATGAGGTGTCTACACTTTTATAGGTGTCAAACCTAGGGCACTCATATTTAGTTTACCGATTACCATGCGAAACTTTGCTGAAATTCCGGTTCGGCATACCACTCGAATTTTTGCACTATTTTGCCCTTTTCAAAATATGACCCTCTTCATAAGCCAGGAAACAAGTCAAACTGTGTCTTACATATTTTTAAACCCTATTTCCCAGGCTTGAGTCCTGTTTAGCATTTTGTTTGCATTTAACCAAACCTAGTACAAGTGAAAACCTAAGAATAACACTAATAATAATAATCATGCTAAAATTTCCCTCCTTTTTGAAAACCAAAAATACCAAAAGCATTTTTTCTCCTCATTCCAAAATACCAAAGATTTTCTCCCTCATTGTTTAAAAAATAAGTTTGAACCATTTCCCTCTTAGGTTAATTGCATACCCGATTTTATCCTGGCTCCCTATTGCCTTCGGTCTTCTGTCAAACTGCCCTGAATATCCATCGTTTCTTTAGTTACTTCGTTAGATTTTAGAATCTACCTTCACAAGCTCTTTATGGAGAATAGTGACCAAGCACCGAATGTGTAACCTGATCTAATGGCCATCTTAGTGCTACTCAGTGCCAAGATTGATAACCTGCAAATCGAGGTCCATGAAATGTAACATCACCGGGTCTAGATTCTTAAAGAACCCGAGGTTCTCTTTCCTTGTGCCATGGGTCCACCCACTACCGAGCCTATTTAGGTTCAGAAGAGTATCAGCATGCTCCGTGCGCCCCACCTACTAATAGGCCGGCACCAGCTCAACTCCCAATTCCTAACCTTGCCCAATCGTAGGCTAATCTGTCAGTACTCATGGATCCTAAAGAGGAGGAACTGAACAAGGTCAAGGAAGACCTCAAACTATTGTCAAAGAAGTTTGACCAAGTCAAGATATCAAGGAACTACATGGACTACACCCATATGTCTCCCTATCCCAAAGCTAGAATGCCAGAGAAGTTCAAGATGCCAGATATAGAGAAATTCGAGGGAAGTGGACCCCCAATTGTTCACCTTTGAAGCTATCACCGAGCCATGACCTTCCTTGGTGCCCGCGAAGAGATAATGGCCTAGATGTTTCAACAGATTTTAAAAGAAAGTTACCTTCGGTGGAATTTATCCCTTGAATGGTTCGGGATTCATTGTTGGGAGGATGTCGCATGAGAATTCATGACTCAGTATAAGTATAATGAGGAGTTAGAGGTTACACGTTGAGATCTAGAGCTTCTTAAGCAAAACCCTAGGGAAACATGCGATAGGTGGAGAAAGAAAGTTGCTACTATGACCAACATACCTTTCGAGGAGGAACAAGCAAGTATTATAAAGAATAACATCTTGTCTCATATCCGAGCATCCATGGGAGGACGGTATTACCCACACTTTCAAGCCCTTCGAGACGCTAGTGTAGAAATAAAGGAAGGGATTACCAAAGTAGAATCTGAACCAAAGAAAGTGATCGAACAGTTCACTCCCCGAAAGTATGAAAAGCCTTGTAGTGCTATAGTCCCAACCATCAATAATATTTCCCAGCCTGCTACCTCTTGGGCACTCGAAAGCCACCCTAATCCTACCAAGAAAGAGTACACTGAGCTCCATGCTCCCATGTTCAAAGTTTACCAGGCCCTATTAAGACAAAATATCATCAAACCCTTAGACCCCCGTCCATTACCAAATTCGCTCCCCAAAAACTTCAAACTCGATGCCTGTTGTGATTTTCACCAATCCGCAAGTCATACCAGCGACCAATGCTTCCACCTTAGGAATGCGATCCAAGTCCTAGTTGACCGGGGTATCATCACCCCACTGGCTAATCCTAAACCTAATACCACTCATAACCCACTTTCAACACGTAGAAATGCCATTTTTCTAGAAAGTGACCCAAAATTTGACTTTTCTACTCAAATTGTGCCCATTAAAGTACTCATTATCCCTATAATCTCACCCAAACCGCTCAAAGTTTGCCCATATTTGTTCCTACACCCTACATGCTTCACCGATCAAGGTTTATCACTCCTCACAAGGGCTTTCATCATCGTCTACACCTGATTTAAGGGGGAAGTAATAAAGTTAGTGACTATGTTGAACCAACTCTTAGAGTTTGGGCTGAAACTGTCCTCTAAAATGATCGTTAATTGTTAGAAATTTAGTGACTTATTCATGAAGGCTCGAAAGTGGTCTCAACAATCAGATTAATGGATGGTCCCTGTTGAAGAAGTCAGTTTAGATGATATGGTACCGATCATAGCCTATATATTTCGGCAGACAAGTAAAATCCGCAGTATTTATGAGTTGCTAACCACTTTAAAGCTTCAGGGATGGTTGGTCCCTTCACTCCTTCACCCCCCGCTGAGTGGGAAGATTTTTATGATGAATCCATTGAGGTCATCGAGTGTATTAATTACTCTTGGCAAGAAGACATAGTCGCCACTGGATAGGGGGATGATTTTAACCATTCAGATGATGAACCATGTCAGGAAGAAGTCAGTCCAGTAGCTAACCTATGTGGAATGATATCCTTTAAAGATTTGGGAGAAATCAATAGGGTAGCCATTCAGCCCAAGGTAGATTTATCCACAGTTTTTTTTCCTCCCTACTTATATGAACCACATGACCAGGTTTAGGAGACACTACAAAAATTCGATTCCTCATGCAACCAAAATAGATAAAGGAAAGGGAGTTATCGAAGAACTTCCTATGCCAGAAATGACCATTGAAGAAAGCAAAGTCCTTGATCAACTCAAGAAAACCCAAGACAATATCACCAATGGAGGATTTTCATGTCCTCTTAGTTGCACCAGAATGCCTTGATAAATCTCCTCACATGACCCATAGTCCCCCATTCCACTACTCCCAAAGAAGTCGTAAATATGGTTGGGTCCCTGACCTCTTCTAGACCCCTCTCCTTTTTTGAAGAAGAGATACTAAAATTTGACTCTGATCATAATTATTCCCTCAGCATCTTCATTGAAGTCTTGGGAAAGACAGTCCCACTTTCACTTATTGACAATGGATCTACTCTCAATGTCTGCCTGCTCAGAACCTTCAACTTCTTTGGACTGAAAGTCAGTGATCTCACGCTCACTTTTGCCATTGTGTGTGCTTATGATAATACCCATTGAGATATAATGAGTTCCATAAATCTCACACTAAGGGCTGGACCTATCAATCATATCACTGAGTTCCAAGTCATTAACATACTTACATGCTTTTATCTACTCCTTAGCCATCTATGTCTCCACAAAATTCGAGGAGTATCCTTTTCTCTTCATCAGAAACTGAAGTTCTTTGCCAAAGGTCATGTTATCACCATTATGGGGGACAACAATAACACATACAATGCCAACACTAGCAATCTAATATTATAAATCTAGCATGGGATGAATGACATGATCTTTTCTGGTTTCAGAATTGATCCACTTCCCCTCCCAGTAGGACACAAGTTCAAAGACTGAGTTTGTCTAGAACACAATGCTCATGGCAATGCCAATGTGATTAAAATGTTCAAGAACATGCACTTCATGAACAAAATGAGGCTACGATGATGCCAACAAGGGATCATTGAGTCCATAGTCCTGAAGGAGGCCTTTCCCCCACGTGGCCTGGGTTACCAACCTTCATTGGAAGAACTCAAAGGGCTCTGTCGATTAGGATAAAAAATAAGCTTAAATATGAAAATATTATTTCAAAGGACTCTTTGAATGAAAGATTTGTCAAGAAGGGTGAAGACTTCCCATTCAATGGATTCCCTAAACCATGGTACGACCATGTTGATAAGAAGATGAAATCAAGGCTGGAAATCTTCTTTCAGGGAAGTAACTCTTGGACCGAAGACTCAAAACATGAAATACAACCTCTTATCGAGAAAGCCGTGATAATTAACAAGGATTATGAGAGAAAGTGATTTCAAAGACTCATTCGACCTGCAGACACTAGAGCTAAGATTCATCAGACCCGTCCAGTTAAATCAAAGTGGCTGATAAACCTCTCCTCGACTGGAATGCCATAATAGTCCAATCTACTCAGATTCAATCTAACCCTTCTGTTCACCCTATCCAAGTCTATTCACCTGGTGTTATTTTTCCTTTTCATAATATCAATGTAACTGAGATATCTTTTAACGAGGTTCTCAATGTTGTTTTTCTCAAAAATGAAATAAATGAGATTTTGAGTATCTTGCTGTGCCTTACATTAATTGTCTTAATTCTAATAAAACCTTTGATTATGATGATTTTTCAAATGAACAAATCTTAACTGATCTTAATAAGGACAATAACAAACAACATTGTAATACCTTGTATCTTTATGGTTATTTAAATTGTGTTAATTAAATTTTAATGGGAAAGTATATTTAGAATAAATTAAATATTAATTAGTGTGATTTGCGTTTATATTTATTACTATAAATTCAAACGTATATTACTGATAGAATAAGTAATATAAATTATGTAATATGTTACAGTGTGTCGTAAGTGGGAAAAATGACAATTATTAATTACTTAGTCGGGACAGACATTTGAGATATGCCGGGACTTAATATGAGCATTATGAAGTAGTATAATATGTTGAACCCATGTAGTTATTTTGACTGCGCAGAAGTGTCTGAAAGAGTCGAAATAGTCAAAAAACTGTACATGGTCATATGTATAAGGTCTCGAGTCATTTCTAGGTCGACCCGACAAGTGAAAAGTCAATTTTTGACCTTACGGGATTAGCTACTTTAAAACAACCTCTTTGGCTAATCATATGGGTAATTGAAGAAGAAACCAAAGGAGAAAAGGTGTGAGGGATTTTTAAGGAGGTGAAGGGTCTTAGAGGAGGAGCAACACCTAGAGCCACCTTGCACCACCACCATACACTTCCAGAATTTAGGAAGAATGAGGAGGAGGAACTCACATTATCTTCTTCAAAGGAAATTCAGAATCATCCTAAGAGGCAAGTTGTTTAAACTTGCTTAATTATGAGTTTGTATACACACATGCTAGATTATAGGATTTTTGGATAAAAATCCATGTTTAGGAAGTTTTGATTTGAGATAATATCAATTGGGATTATAGAACTCATGTTTTGGATTATAAATATTATTGATGATTTTAAAATTTGAGAAAATCATGTGATTCAATTGGAGATTAAACTCTATAAATAGAAACGAAGTGAACTCATACGAATTTGAAAATCAAACGCATGTGAAATCGTTTTATAAAATGACGAACATTGTATGTTGATTTTATGTCTGTTTTAAGTGGGAATGGGTAGTGTGCACGTGAATTTCTGTATAAAATCATGTTCTGAATAACTTTACAGTTTTAAGTTTCTTGAAAATCGTATCCGAAAATCCTTAATCGACATTTTATATTTCTGCACAGAATGTAACTTTATCTAAAAAAAGGATTATTGGGAATTAAATTACAATTCGGGCTTACTATAATGATTTCGGGTTTCAGACCAGTAGGTATGGGTTGAGAGTAGCTACTGATGTAATTAGTTAAATTACTTAAATCCCTTTGGTTAACAAGAGATGTTAGGAATAATGGGAAATGGGAATAAAATGTAAATTATTAGTTTACGGGATAAACTTGAAATATACTATATGTATGTATAGGATGTGTGCTTGCATATATTATGTTTATTGGGATATCATGTGCAATGTTATACCTAGATAATTTCTATCACAATATGTTATGCGTTGTGGGTAATCTTATATTTGTGTGCCGTTAGTGAGGAGTTGGCTTCGTGCCCCAAAACGTAGCATTTACATTGTCATGACCTTGAGAGATGGTAGTAAATTAACTGTCATTTGGATACGTTAGGTATGGGCGTCATCCTTACGGTGTTAAGGATTATGTTCACCTCCATTATATTTTATTATCTTATAGGTTAAGGTGTCACACCTAGCCTTAGTCCTTTATCTGGTAAGTGGGGTACGTAGGGACTAGATAGAAAAGTATGCATGCATCACGAGTTTGATCGTTTAGATACCGTATTAGTAAATGTACATATTAGATAGTGAAATCTATACATATGCATACATACACTTGTGATAGTCTACTCTGTTATGTATTGTATAAGTGATTATTGTGAATGTTTAAAATGTACTTTAAGTATGTGAACCTAAGCGGTTAAAATAATGAGAATAAAATGATTAAGAAAGTAAGATAATATTAACGTATCATAAGGGAGATACGAATGGGTTAAGATATTTATATAAATTAGTAAAGATTAATCGAGTGTACTATTGTTGGTTAGGCGGGTAACTTAACTATGAAGGAATGTTAGAGTACATGAGGTGTGCACATTAAGTGAGAGGGAGAGTACACACATCTAAAATGGATATTTAGATATCTCATAATACATCATTTTAAACACTTGTTAAATATTTTTAAAACATTTTCGGGGCTCTAACCCGAATCAAATCTATTTTTGCAAAACCTTTTAGGTGTCCAACTACAAGTACACCAGGGTTCGGAGATTCATCGAGAGTTGATGTTCTGTAGTGTTGTGGATGTTGCATGACCTCGAGCTTAAATGTATCTATCATTCTTGTCATCTAGATTATGATTCAATATTTTCGTTCGAGCGTGTTTTCCTATAGTCTAGACTTTACATTTCATTTTTGGTATTACCTTTATACCAGTCGATTTGTCTCGGTATTGTACTTGGCTTATATGAATATTTTAATTTGGATGTGTCATCCGATTATTATTCTATTCAATTTATTGTGGTCATTATTATTATGGTGGTTGTGTTATTTATTATTTAAATATTATTTTTCTCTGTTAATTAAAATTGACATCCGACTTATTAGGATATTTAGTGATTAAAAAAATGTTTTTCAATAGTAACGCTAAGAATGGACCATTTATGAATCCTGTTTAATTGAATAGTATATTTATCACCTAATATTTTTATTAACGGGGTGTCACAGTTGATATCAGTGCATCATGTTCTAGTGTCTTTAGGATTTGTGCGGACTTTTTATGTTCCAACGTTGCGTTCTTTATTTTAGATCCCTATTATTAGGATTGTTGTGTGCATATTATATATTTACGTCTTCAACTTTAGTGATAAAAATAGGTAGTAGATATATGAAATTCTTATATGCCTCCCAGACGTGCTCCAAGGGTTAGGGCAGTACAACTAAGGTCGTAACAGGATCAAGCATAGGGAAACCTTACAATTGCAGACATTGTGACCATTATTACCCAAGTAGTAAACCCAACAATGAATGATCATGCTTAACAGGCACCTTTGGCACCACTTTAGTAGCAGGCGGTGGCACCTGTCCAGGGACAATAATTCCCAACTACATGAGAGAGAGTTCATGATGCTTTTATGAAAGGCCACCTTTCGGAGTTTTAGGGGAGCTTTGACGTCGTAACAGCTTGCCAATGGAAGAAAGATATACAAAGTATTTATGTATGTTCAAATGTACTGATACACAGAGGCCGATATTGTCTACCTTCAAGCTAGTAGGGGCAGCACTGGAATGGTGGGAATTGGTCCCTATTCAGGAGTTTTAGGTGCAGTTTGATCGCAAGTACTTTCCTTCCGCCGTTCAAACTGAAATGAGGCAGAAATTTTTTGATGTTTACCAAGAAGAGAAAACTGTGGCAAAAATATGACGAGGAATTCATGCGCTTAGCCGACTTTGTGACTGATGATTTTAATCAAAAGGCGAAGAAAGCAAAGCATTTTGTAGAGGGGTTAACTTGGAGAATCTGACAACATTTGTTGGGTAATCCAGCCTTGGTGACTTACTTGGATGTGGTAAATTCAACCGTTTTGCATTGTGATGATCATCGTCTGCACATAAAAGGGAACATGATGAGTGGTGAATCTAGCCAACCGAGTAAGATTGGGGGTAGTAACACCAATGGGAGTTCTGAGAATCAGCAAAAGCAGGGCGAACAGAATTCTCAGCGAGGGGATTACGCTAAGCGACTTCATTCTGGAGGATTCAAACCTGGACTGTATGGCTTCAGAAATGGCCATCAGGGCTAAGGAAATGGTGGTAAGGGCCAACAGGGCTGAGGCTAACAGGTCCATAAAGGATGCCAATTCTATGGTAAGTGCTTTATTTGCGACAAATATGTCCACAAGCATCAGGATTGTCCTGATAAGGTTAAGTTTCCTCAGCAGTAGGGTGTTCGTCTAGAACCGTGGAGACCTATTTTTCCCGTCGCCCTCCTAGTGCCTTCAACAGTTCCAGCGTTTTTTACCATTCCAATAACTCCAAGGTAGCAGGAACAACTTCAGTATGGGCGCCTGTATAATGTTACTCAGGCCGCAGTCCAATTGGCACCACCCACAATTGAGGGTATGTTTCTTATTCATGGGACCATGGGGCGTATTTTATTTGATGCTAGGGCGTCGCATTCATTTATTTCTACTAAATTTGTTTGGGCCGCAGGGATCTTAGATACGATCGATAGTACCATTACTAGTGTAGACTCGCCTTTGGGTTGGGGTCACTTATTCACTTTATCTGCCGGAATGTGAGTATAGAGATCGGACGCTTGATCTTCCCTACCGATATGCTTGTGTTAGATATGTCAGAGTATAACGTTATTATTGGCATGGACTGGTTAATATCATATAGACACACGATTGATTGTTTTCGTAGGAGTATTATTTTTACTATTCTGGGCCAGCAGATGTTTTTAGTGGCGATGCCTCGCCCCAAGGGAGGATCACCCACTCATTTATATTATATAGATGAGGAAAGCTCTACGGGAGGTGTAATATTTCTTGATACGATACCGGTAGTCTGTGAGTTTGTTGATGTATTTCGGAAATTCCAGGGTTGCCGCGTAGTCGAGAGATTGATTTTGTTATTGAATTAGCACTAGCCACTCGATTGATAGCTCGTGCGCTATACCCTATGGATCCAGCTGAGATGATAGAGCTTAGATATTAGATTGAGAAGCTTTTGGGGCAGGGTTTCATCCGTATGAGTACCTTAAGAATACACTATATGGTTGACTTATTTGAGTCTGTGCAATATAGGAGTTCCAACTGGTTTAGATATCGAGACAAAATAGGATTAGATTTTTCTGAGTTACTCTATCTCAAAAAGGCTCCAAGGTATCCTAGTCCAAGTACTCCAATGCGACACAAAGAGGTAAGTAACCACAATTAGGATACATACATTGCATTTACATGTTTATTATGTGTGCACAATTTTTTATGGTGGTGGTGTTGCTTCAAAATATATTTTTTGGAAAAAGAAATTCATTTGAATATTTTTTTAATCATTTAATTGAAATATGATTTTAAAAATATATTTGAGGTTAACGTAAGAATAACTTTTTATGATAAAAATTTGATTGTTTCAATTTTTAATTGGTTAATATTTTTTTTGAGTCGAAAAATTTAATTTTTCCAAGACTTTCAAAAACACATGTGTGTTATTTTTTATAAGGATAGTTGTGTTTGTTTAGTGTCTTCGTGGTTAGACTCATTTGTGACCCTAGTTTGAGTGGCTATCAATGAACCATATTAATAGTGCCTCAATCCTAGTGAACACCTTTTAGACAATCATATTAGTTGTCCCACTTTCCTTCTACACCCTTAGATCTTGAAGATTAGATCTAGGCGCTTCATTTTGTTACAAACCCTTTTGCCCGCATATATAAACTTCTCTTAGTTGTTTTTTATTAGATGATGAGATTAGAGAATAGAAGAAGAGAAAAGAGGGTTAGAAAAATAGAGGGTCGGAGGCTACATAAAAAACCGAGAGAGAGAGAAGAGGGTACCGTCGAACTCAAATCGAGAGAGAGAATAGGGTATCGCCGGACTCAAAGTGAGAGAGAGAGAGAAGAGGGTATTGCCGACTAAGAAAAACCGAGGAGAGAGAGACGAGACGCCGTTGGAGTTCCGTTACCAGAACTGTGACCCGAGATCACCGGATCTGCGTAAACTGCGTCGTCGGATCTGTCTAAATCGAGACCGCTGGAGTTGTCCCAAAACCGAGATCGTCGGAGTTGTCTCAAAATTAAGAACGAGAGAGAGAATGAAACGACATCAATGGATCGGGAAAAACAGCGAACACCAGACCTCTTTAAACCACGTTCCACGATCTCCGGAGCTGTACGGAAAAACCAAGAACTCGCCGAAGTTAGATTGGAATCTTCTATTATTTGTCCAAAATAGTAAACCCATTTTCTTTGAGTGTTAACTTGTTGGGGATTTGTTTGTGTTGGGGTATTTGCTGGTTTGATGTGTGTTGAAGACCTCTTCAGCTTTATATCTCCTTAAGAACTATATAGTTCACATAGAATAATTTTTTTGGTTCTTTATTTGTTTTCTTGGATCTTTACTATATTTGTTGTTGATATTTTTTTTGATCCAAGAATATAGTTTCAAATAAATTTGAAACACAAGAGTTATAGTTGTGGCTTATATTCAGATTTGAGAAGGACATTTTTGGTTTCAAAAATTAATTTCACAAATTGGTGAAATAAATTTTGGACATAAATAATTTTGAAACAAAACTTGATTTGAAATTTTTTATTCCGAATCTGAAAATTTTGAAGTCTTGTATTCAAAGCATATTTGAGATGATTTGCATTGCATATAGAAGTTTCTAGTGATTCATAGGATATTACTTGTATTTGATTGAGAGGCGTGATAAGCATTATTGCATTTAGTATTAATTAACAAACACTATCACTCTCACACGAACACTTAGGAGTTGTGGTTCTTGGTGAGATATTTTATTTGTGGGGCTGCTGGAATCCGGGATTCAAGGATAAAACAATAAGCTTCATGGAGAAGAACCAATCAAGATAGAATGCCTTTAAGAGTGGAGTAAATCGGGTAGGTACGTTTTCTGATCTTGTATTTTGGTTCTTAGTGGCATGCTTAGGTGTTGTAACTTGATTGTGATTCTAGTGGATCTTTTATTTTGCTCCGTAGAGGGGGCCGTGGATGCCTTTAAGAGTGGAGTAAATCGGGTAGGTACGTTTTCTGATCTTGTATTTTGGTTCTTAGTGGCATGCTTAGGTGTTGTAACTTGATTGTGATTCTAGTGGATCTTTTATTTTGCTCCGTAGAGGGGGCCGTGGATGTTTCCATTATTTTAGGGTTTCACCATGTTAAAAATCACGTGTCTTATTTGTTTGAATGTTCTTAATTAAAATTGAACATTTTAGTTTTAAAAACTTAAGGTAATCAAACTAACGAATCTAGTGAACATATTCAGAAAAATTGTTTTAAGACATCTAGTGTTCATTTTGAAAAGTGTTTTGTTCAACGAGTTTATTTCGGAGTTTACTCAACTTATAATTTTTTGTTATTAATCTTGTAAATAAATTTTTTTCAAGTGGTATTAGAGAGGGTTTATCAAAAGATATTTTGGTCCTGAAACTGCAAAAATTATTTTCGAAATCTATTTCTGAATATGGATGAAAGATTTGAGAAGTTAGGTAACCTTTCTCGACCACCACTCTTTGATGGAAACAACTTTTCCTATTGAAAAGTACGAATGGTTGCTTTCATCAAGGAACTCTTGGTGATGATGTTTGGGATATGATTGAAATTGGTTATGAACATCCAATTAAGTCTTTCTCAGATATTGATCCCACAATGGTTAAGAAACTTCATAGCGAATTTACTACGATAAAGAAAAAGAAATCTCTCGACAATAATAAGGGAAAGAATGCTATCTTTATGTCCACTAATGAGCATGAATTTAAAAGAATATCTATTTGTGCTACTTCTAAGGAGGCTTGGGACACTTTAGTCACCGCATATGAGGGTGGTGAACGAGTTAAGGCCGGAAAAACACAAATGCTTGTCCAACAGTACAATACACTGATTGTGGATGACAATGAATCCTTTGATGATTTCTACATTAGGTTAATCGACATTTTTACAAAATTACATGCAAATGGTATAACCTATACTTGAAAAGAAATCGTCCAAAAGATTCTTATGTCATTACCTGCTAAGTTTGATAATAAGAGATATGCCATAGAAGAAATTAATGACATAAACTTGACTCCTGAATTGATAAGTAGAAAATTAAAAACTATCGAGATGGAGTTAGAGTTAAAAAACAGTTGACTGCCCGAAATAAGAGACTCACTGGATCTAATATTATGTTTTCATCACAATTGACTTCACCTAAAGTCAGTCCTTTAGACTTTGACCTTGACTTGAATGATGACTGTGACTTGGATCATCTTGATAATCAAATAGCTCTTATGAGCAAGCATTTCAAAAAGATTATCAAATTCATAAATGCTTTAGCCTATAAACAAGGCAGACAAAATTATCAAGGCAATCAAAATCATAGACCTCATGAAAGACATAATAACAAAAGGACCTATGACAATAGTAGACCTAACATAGACATGAAAGATGTCAAATGTTATGGATGTGGCAAAATGGGACATATTGCTAATAAATTCCTAAACAAGTCTACCAACAATACTAGGGATAATTTGTGTAAGACATGGGACGACTCTAGTGATTCTGATGAAGTTGAAATTGAGTCAATCCATAATTATGAGTCCCTAATGTCAATCTATGCTAGGATCATATACCATGACGAGGATGAATGTGTGTCTACTCATGACTCTATTGTTCCTATTGTTGCATCTGTTGTTGATAATGTTGATGATGAAGACAACACCGTTAGTTATAGCTTAAGGGTAAGGATTTTCATTAAACCTGAAGTGTGTGTGAGTTCCACATATGAAATAAGCAATATAGGAGACACTTTACACGATACACTTAGTGATTCTGATGATGATCCTCGAGATCTGCATAAACTATACACGAAAATGCTTAAGAAAAGTATTCAACTTGATAAAAGGGTTAAGCTTCTTAATGAGCATAGTGATTTACTTAACCAGACTATTAGGAAGAACGCTGAAGAATTTATAGCACAATGTGTTGCTCATGAGACTGAAATTGAAGAATTTTCCTAAAAAATGGAAGATCTTTCTAAGAAAAATAATATTTTGGAACAAAAATACAAGTCTACCTTGGTAGAACTTGAAGAATCTAAGCAAAAAGTTTCAAACGTGTTTAAAAAATGATTACACTTTGAAACTCAAGCTAAGTCCTACGAAGAAATTATTGTAGGAAGCAAGTTTGATTCTGACTATACATCTAGTTTTGGATTTGGAGAAAAAGTTTATACTAGCAAAAATGTTTCTCCTGAAAATGTTGTTTTTGTAAAACAAGGCCAGAATCCTCAGAACACTTAGAAAGAAAATTGTTTTAAAGATGTCTCTAAGGGAAAACAAAGTGATTATACTCAGCAACCTAAATCTAATGGTCCAACTAAGTACGTCTGTCCACGTGTTAGAAATCATTGTCAGAAACCCAAAGACAATGACACTTGGACGACCATTCCTATTAGAGATAAACCAATCTTTAAAGACTTTAGTAATAAAGTCAAGTCCTCCACACATTAGTATTGTTCATACTGTGATGTCTACAACCACTCCATTGCCGAATGTTTTCAAAAAAGAGTGTATACACCTATTTTTTCAAACTTTAATTATTCTAGAAAGAGTAGGAATACTTATGTTCTCCCAAGACAGACCACTCACAACTCTAAGTATAAAAAGAAGAGAGGACCTAAAACTAATAAGAAATCATTTAGAAAGACCCATCAAAATTTTTCTAAATCAAAGGCCAATCAAACTGTTAAAACTAGACCTATTTGGATTAGAAAAGGTGACTTATTACCCCAGCTCAAGTGCAACATTGTCATATCTTCTATTAAGGCACCAAGCAGTTCGTCTGGATGGTATCTTGACTCCGGATGTTCTAAACATATGACCGAAGATGAAACTAAATTAACAAACAAAATAAACTTCCTTGGAGGTAGTGTTGTGTTTGGTGATGGAGTTTCATCTAAGATCATAGGTAAGGGAACATTGTGTGAGGAAGGTCTCCCCGAGATAAATGGTATCCTCCTAGTTAATGGTCTTAAAGCTAACTTTCTTAGTATATCTCAATTTTTTGATTCCAATCATACCGTCTCCTTTTCTAAAACTGATTGCAAAATTTTTGATGAAAAGGGAAATTGTATTTTAACAGGAAATAGAAATAAGGATAACTACTACAGAGTCCTTCCTAAGTCTGAATCTTGTAATAGATCGGAACATACAAATTTTGATAATCTTCATAAGAAAAGTTCCCAAGAAATTGTTAGAGGATTGCCTAAAATCAAAAATTCTTTTTATCCTGTCTGTGGTCGTTGTCTGAAAGTGAAATTATATAAACCCTTTCATAAGAAAGTTAAAAATGTTTTAACTTCAAAACATTTGGAATTAATCGACATGGACCTTATATGTCCCTCTCGAACTGTAAAATTCTATGATAATAGTTACATACTTGTTATTGTGGATAACTACACACGATATACTCGGGTTACATTCATGAAAAATGATGTCTACAGCCACTCCATTGCCGAATGTTTTCAAAAAAGAGTGTATACACCTACTTTTTCAAACTTTAATTATTCTAGAAAGAGTAGGAATACTTATGTTCTCCCAAGACAGACCACTCACAACTCTAAGTATAAAAAGAAGAGAGGACCTAAAACTAATAAGAAATCATTTAGAAAGACCCATCAAAATTTTTCTAAATCAAAGGCCAATCAAACTGTTAAAACTAGACCTATTTGGATTAGAAAAGGTGACTTATTACCCCAGCTCAAGTGCAACATTGTCATATCTTCTATTAAGGCACCAAGCAGTTCGTCTGGATGGTATCTTGACTCCGGATGTTCTAAACATATGACCGAAGATGAAACTAAATTAACAAACAAAATAAACTTCCTTGGAGGTAGTGTTGTGTTTGGTGATGGAGTTTCATCTAAGATCATAGGTAAGGGAACATTGTGTGAGGAAGGTCTCCCCGAGATAAATGGTATCCTCCTAGTTAATGGTCTTAAAGCTAACTTGCTTAGTATATCTCAATTTTTTGATTCCAATCATACCGTCTCCTTTTCTAAAACTGATTGCAAAATTTTTGATGAAAAGGGAAATTGTATTTTAACAGGAAATAGAAATAAGGATAACTACTACAGAGTCCTTCCTAAGTCTGAATCTTGTAATAGATCGGAACATACAAATTTTGATAATCTTCATAAGAAAAGTTCTCAAGAAATTGTTAGAGGATTGCCTAAAATCAAAAATTCTTTTTATCCTGTCTGTGGTCGTTGTCTGAAAGTGAAATTATATAAACCCTTTCATAAGAAAGTTAAAAATGTTTTAACTTCAAAACATTTGGAATTAATCGACATGGACCTTATATGTCCCTCTCGAACTGTAAAATTCTATGATAATAGTTACATACTTGTTATTGTGGATAACTACACACGATATACTCGGGTTACATTCATGAAAAATACCTTTAAAAATAGAGAACGAGAAGGATACCCAAGTATGTCGCATCAGAAGTGACAGAGGTGGAGAGTTCAAAGATTCAGGTGTTGCAAAATATTGTATAGGCAATGGCTATAAATATAGTGCGCCTAAGATAACTCAGCAGAACGACATTACTGAAATGAAAGATAGAACATTACAAGAGATGGCTATGTTTATGCTACACGTGAAAATTCTACCTAAGTGTTTTTGGGCCAAAGCTGCTCAAACGGCTTGTCATATCATTGATCAGGTACACCCTAGGAAGAATTAAAATCTGTTGATGATATTCGATATGAGTATCTTCGTAATGCCATTGGTATGATAGTTCTTACTTATTTCAACACTTCATTTATATCCTCGGTAGTTGCGTGATAATAATTGGGTTATGAGGATTTAGGGCATGAACGTTTCTCAAATGATAAAAAACACCTCCTAATATCTGTTTAATGTAGGAGACCCTTGTATCTGCCCTTGCATATGTTATTGCTTGTGTTGGCATCTTATATCACATTCTCCTGATTTATATCTTTTTACCCCGTTGTATATTTGAGCAAAATTGGGGGAGAAGAACTTGAGTACCTGTGCTACGATTTATAATTTTTGGTACTAACTCAGCTAATATTCCATTGAGTGTTTAATCTTTTTCAGGAATTTTTCAGACCCGGTTGTATAGCTTCTCCTATTTATTAGGGTATTGGTCTGTATTGTAGTTGAATAATGTATTTTCTTACCTTATTTTTGGTTCTAGGATGGGAATGGGTAGATAGAGATTTTTGTATTAGAAATCTAGGATTTTTCATTTTCACCCACGAGTTCAGGATACTCAAGGGAATTTTGTCTCCAATATCCAAAGGGGGAGATTGATAAAACACTATATGGTTGACTTATTTGAGTCTGTACCATATAGGAGTTCCAACTAGTTTGGATATCGAGACAAAATAGGATTAGATTTTTCGAGTTACTCTATCTCAAAAAGGCTCCAAGGTATCCTAGTACAACTACTCCAATGCGGCACAAAGAGGTAAGTACAACTCTTGAACCACAATTAGGACACATACACTTCATATACATGTTTATTACGTGTGCACAATTTTTTATGGTGGTGTTTTTGCTTCAAAATATTTTTTTCGAAAAAAAGAAATTCATTTGAATATTTTTTTAATCATTTGAAATGATTTTTCATTTAATTGAAATATGATTTTAAAAATATATTTGAGGTTAACGTAAGAATAATTTTTTATGATAAAAATTTGATTGGTTCAATTTTTAATTGGTTAATATTTTTTTTGAGTCGAAAAATTTAATTTTTCCAAGACTTTAAAAAACACATGTGTGTTATTTTTTTTTATAAGGCTAGTTGTGCTTATTTAGTGTCTTGGTGGTTAGACTCATTTGTTACCCTAGTTTGAGTGGTTATCAATGAACCATAATAGTGCCTCAATCCTAGTGAACACCTTTTAGCCAATCATATTAGTTATTCCACTTTCCTTCTACAACCTTAGATCTTAAAGATTAGATCTAGGCCCTTCATTTTGTTACAAACCCTTTTGCCCTCATATATAAACTTCTCTTAGTTGTTTTTTATTAGATGATGAGATAAGAAAATAGAAGAAGAGAAAATAGGGTTAGAAAAATAGAGGGTCCGTGGCTACATAAAAAACCGAGAGGGAGAGAAGAGGGTACCATCGAACTCAAATCGAGAGAGAGAAGAGGGTATCGCCGGACTCAAACTGAGAGAGAGAGAGAAGAGGGCACCGCTGGACTCAAACCGCGCGAGAGAGAGAGAGAGAGAGAGAAGAAGGTATTGCCAATCGAGAAAAACTGAGGAGAAAGAGACGAGACGTCGCCGGATTTCTGTCACCGAAACTGTGACCCGAAATCATCGAATCTGCGTAAAATATGTCACCGGATCTGTCTAAATCGAGACCGCCGGAGTTGTCCCAAAACCGAGACCGTCAAAGTTGTCTCAAAATCAAGAACGAGAGAGAGAAGAAACCAACATCATCAAATCGGGAAAAATAGTGAACGTCGGACCTGTCTAAACCACGATCCATGATCCCCGGAGCTGTACGAAAAAACTAAGAACTTACTGGAGTCAGATCGGAATCTTCTATTAATTTTCCAAAATAGTAAACCCATTTGCTTCTGAGTGTTAACTTGTAGGGGATTTATTTGATGTTGGAGTATTTGCTGGTTTGATGTGTGTTGAAGACCTCTTCAACTTTATATCTCCTTAAGAACCATATAGTTCACATAGAATAATTTTTTTGGTTCTTTATTTGTTTTCTTGGATCTTTACTATATTTGTTATTGATATTTTTTTTATCCAAGATTATAGTTTCGAATAAATTTGAAACACAAGACTTATTGTTGTGGCTTATATTCAGATTTGAGAAGGACATTTTTGGTTTCAAAAATTAATTTCACAAATTGGTGAAATAAATTTTGGACATAAATAATTTATAAAGAAAACTTGATTTGAATTTTTTTATTCCGAATCTGAATTTTTGAAGTCTTGTATTCAAAGCATATTTGAGATGATTTGCATTGCATATAGAAGTTGCTTGTAATTCATAGGATATTTCTTGTATTTGATTGAGAGGCATGAGAAGCATTGTTACATTTAGTATTAATTTACAAACACTACCACTCTCACACGAACACTTAGGAGTTGTGGTTCTTGGTGAGATATTTTATTTGTGTGGCTGCTGGAATCCGGGATTCAAGGATAAAACAAGAAGCTGCGTGGAGAAGAACAAATCAAGATAGAATGCCTTTAAGATTGGAGTAACTAGGGTAGGTACATTTTATGATCTTGTATTTTGGTTCATAGGTTCATTCTTAGGTGTTGTAACTTGATTGTGATTCTAGTGAATTTTTTGTTTTGCTCCGTAGAGGGGGCCGTGGATGTTTCCCTTATTTTAGGATTTTGCCACATTAAAAACCACGTGTCTTATTTCTTGAATGTTCTTAATTACTTTGGTGAACAATATCGAACTCGAGACTTAAATTGAACGTTTTAGTTTTAAAAACTTGAGGTTGTCAAACTAACGAATCTAGTGAACATATTCAGAAAAATTATTTTAACACATTTAGTGTTCATTTTGAAAAGAGTTTTGTTCAACGAGTTTATTTCAGAGTTTACTCAACTTATAACTTTTTGTTATTAATCTTATAAACAATTTTTTTTCATACCTCTATTTGGAGTTCTCCCATTTTGTTTATAAAGAAGAAGGATGGATGTCTTCGGTTGTGCGTCGACTACAGGGAATTGAATAAAGTCACAATACAAAATAAATATATGTTTCCATATATCGATGATTTATTTGATCTACTTAAGGTAGCCTTCTACTTCTCTATGATCGATTTGAGATTCGGATATCATTAATTATGCATCTGGGAGCAGGATGTTCTTAAGAATGCACTTGTATCGCAGTATGGGTCTTATGAGTTTAGGGTTATGTCTTTCGGGCAAACCAATGCAGCAGCAGTTTTTATGGACTTAATGAACCGAGTATTTAGGGAATTTCTAGACCAATTTATCATTGTCTTCATTGATGATATTTTTGTTTATTCTTAGACTAAGGAGGATCATGCAAAGCATTTGTATAAGGTTATAGAGAGACTACGTGAACACTAATTATATGCAAAGTTCGAGAAATGTGGATTTTGGCTTCTTGAGGTAAAATTCTTGGAACAAATTGTCACTGATAAGGGAATAACAGTGGATCTGAGTAAGGTATCTACGGTGAGGGAGTGGGGATAGACCATGACACCGATCGAGGTTCCTAATTTCTTAGGGTTAGCTGATTATTACCGTCGATTTATTTGAGGATTTTTGAAGATTGTGGGCCCATTGACAAATCTGACACGCAAAGGGGTACCATTCAGATGGGATTATTCTTGTCAGTTAGATTTTAACGAGCTAAAAGATAAATTGACTTTAACACCCGTACTTTCATTGCCCAGGCCAGGGTTGAATATCTTGTATTTACCCATGTATCCTTACAAGGACTTGGGGGTGTACTTTAGCAAGAGGAAAAGGCTATAGCGTATGCTTCCTATAAATTTAAGCATCATGATAAGAATTATCCTACGCATGACTTGGAGTTAGCAAAGGTTGTGTTTGCATTACGAATATGGAGATATTATCTTTTGGGGGAGACATTTCATCTTTTCACAGATCATAAGTCATTGCAGTATTTGGCCACACAAATAGATATGAATATGCGATAGTGCGGATGGCATGAATTTGTGAAAGACTATCAATTTGAGATACAGTACCATTCAAGGAAGGCTAATGTAGTGGCAGATGCATTGAGTCAGAGGCCGATTGAAGATGTTACTGAGGTGTGGAAGGCAAAATAGAAAGATCTGCGATAACAGGATTCAGTGTCTATCTCCTTTATGTCTGCTATGACCATCACTCCCAGGATTATTACTAGAGTTATGAAGGCTCAATCAACTAATTCATTATGTCAAGAGAAATTATGCTAACTTTTGGCTGAGGTTTGCGCTTTAATGATCGACTCATTGTTCCTGAAGGTAAAGAGTTGCGTCATGCAGTAATGGCAGGTTTATTCTTTATAGTGTATCCTCGAGGTGATAAGATGTACCAGGATATGCGCTGACAGTATTGGCAGAGCGAGATGAAAAGGGAAATTGCTGAACTTGTCTCAAAGTGCGCCACATATCAGTTAACCAGACTCTTACAACCGCTAAAGATTCCTTTTGGAAACGGGAGAGCATTTTTATGGATTTTATCAATGGGTTACTTACTTCTCAGTGAGGTCACAATTCTATATGGGTAATCGTGGTTCAATTAACTAAAGTAGCCCATTTTCTTCCAGTGAGGACATATTATACGACAACACAGTATGCTGAGTTATTTATTGTTGAGATAGTGAGATTACATGGAATTCTGATCGATATCGTGTCCGACAGGGACAAGATTTTATGTCTTATTTTTGGCAAAGTTTTCAGGAGGCTATGGGTATGATATTGCATTTGAGTACTGCCTATCATCTGCAGATGGACGGGCAGACCGAACAGACCAATCAAATGCTAGAACACATGTTGAGGATTTTTATCTAGATTTTAGAGGAGGATGGGAACAGTATCTTCCACTAGTGGAGTTTGCCTATAACAACTCCTATCAGTTCAGTATAGGCATGGCACCTTTCGAAGCATTATATGGGAGACCTCATCTTTTTCCTGCTTGTTTATTGGAGGTGGGGGATAATAAATTCCTCGATCCAAAGGTTATTCAAGAGACTTCTTTCGATATTGAGTTGATTTGGAGTCGTATACGGATAGCTTAGGAAAGGCAGAAAAGTTGTGCTGATGCTAGTAAAAAGTTTAAGGAGTTTAACATGGGAGATCAGGTATTGATTTGAGTATCTCCTATTAAAGGGGTTATATGGTTCGGTAAGAAGGGAAAATTAGCGCTAAGGTATGTTGAACCATTTACTATAATTGTGAGGATTGGACCAGTGTCATGTAGACTTGAGTTGTCGGATCATTTACATCGTATTCATGATGTGTTTCACGTTTTCTCATTACGATGTTATAATCAGAATGACTTGTCATCCAACTATATTACATCGAGAATATTGGTCTACAACGAGATAGTTCTTACGAGGAGAGACCAGTTGCTATCTTAGACCATAGTGTGAGATGTTTGAGGTCAAAAGTAGTACCCTTAGTCTGCGTTTAGTGGGGTCATCATAATGCTGGTGAGTTGACGTCAGAACGTGAGAAGGATATGCATGAGAAGTATCCGGAATTGTTTTTGCTAGGTATTTTTTTTCTTTTTCCAAATTTGGGACGAAGTCCCATTATTAGGTGGGAAGTATGAAATACCCCGTATTTTTATGGATATTTGAATTGGGTTAATTAAATTCAAATGGAAACGTATGTTTGGAATAAGTTAAATATTAATTAGTGTGACCTGAGTTAATATTTAATATTTCAAATTAAAATGGACATTACTGAGAGAATAAGTAATATAAATTATGGAATATGTTATAGTGTGTCGGAAGTGAGAAAAAGACAATTATTATTTACTTAGTCGGGACGCACATTTGAGATATGTCGGGACTTAATATCAACATTATGAAGTAAGTACAATATGTTGAACCTATATAGTCATTCGACTGCATAGAAGTGTCCGAAAGGGTCAAAATAGTCAGAAAACTATATTTAGGCATATGTATAGGGTCTCGGGTCATTTCTGGGTCGACCTGGTAAGTGAAAAGTCAATTTTTGACCTTTGAATTTCCAACCCATAAAGATTTACGGGATTAGATACTTTAAAACCAAATCTTTGGCTAATCAAATGGGGAATTGAAAATAAAAGTGAGAGGAACCAAAGGAGAGAAAGTGTGAGAGCTTTTCAAGGTGGTGAAGGGTCTTAGAGGAGGAGAAACACCTAAAGCCACCTTGAACTACCACCATACACCATTGGAATTTAAGATGAACGAGGAGGAGGAGCTCCAATAATCTTCTTCAATGAAAATTCAGAATCATCCTAAGAGGCACGTTGATTAAACTTGCTTAATTATGTGTTTGTAGAAACACACGCTAGATTATAGAATTTTTGGATAAAAACCCATTTTTAGGAAGTTTTGATTTGAGATAATATCAATTGGGATTATAGAACTCATGATTTGGATTATATACTTTATTGCAGATTTCGAAATTTGAGAAAATCATGTGATTAAATTGGAGATTAAACTATCTAACTAGAAATGAAGTGAACTCATACGAATTCAAAAATCAAACGCATGTGAAATCGTTTTAGAAAATGACGAACATTGTATGTTGAATTTAGGTATGTTTTAAGAGAAAATTGGTAGTGTGCACGCGAGTTCATGTATAAAATCGTGTTCTGAAAAACTTTGTAGTTTTTAGTTTCTTCAAAATCAGATCAGAGAAGCCTCAAATCAACATTTTATATTTCTGGGCAGAATGTAACTTCATCGAGAAAAAGGAATATTGGGAATTAAATTATAATTCAGGCTTATTATAATTAGTCCAGGTTTTGGTCCAGTAGGTATGGGCTGAGGGTAGCTACTAAAATAATTAATTAAATTATTTAAATCCCTTTGGTTAACAAGAAATGTTAGGAACAATGGGAAATGGGAATAAAATATAAATTATTAGTTTACGGGATAAACTTGAAATATACTTTTGTGTATATAGGATGAGTGCATGCCTATATTATGTTGATTGTGATATTATGTGTAATGTCATACCTAACTTCTTACTATCATAGAGGGTTACGCATAGTGGGTAATCCTATCTTTGTGTGCCTTTAGGGAGGATTTGGATTTGTGCCTAACATAACAATTACATTGTCATTACCTTGAGAAATGGTAGTGTACTAACGGTCATTTGGATACGTTAGGTATGGACGTCATCCTTATGGTGTTAAGGAATATGTTCGCCTTCATTATGTGTTATCGTTTTATAGGTTTAGGTGTCACACATAACCTTAGTCCTTAATTTGGTACGTGAGATACATAGGGACTGGATAACAAAGTATGCATGTATCGCGAGTTTCATCGTTTAGATGCCGTATTCGAAAATGTATATATTAGATAGTGAAATCTATACATATACATACACTTGTGATAGTTTACTCTGTTGTGTGTTGTAGAAGTGATTATTGTGAATGTTTAAAATGTACTATAAGTATGAGAACCTAAGCGGTTAAAATAATGAAAATAAAATGATAAAGAAAGTAAGATAATATTAACGTATGGTATGGGAGATACGGATGGGTAAAGAGATTTATATAAATTAATAAGGATTAATCAAGTGATCTATAGTTGGTTAGGCGGGTAGGTTAACTAGGAATGAATATTTGGGAACGTTAGGTCTCCACATTAAGTGAGAGGTGAGGACTCATGTGAGAGTACGCACATCTAACATGGATATCTATATTTTTCATGATACAACATTTTAAAAACTTGTTAAGTATTTTTAAAATGTTTTTGGGGCTCTGACCTGAATACAATCTATTTTTGTAAAACCTTTTAGGTGTCCAGCCATAGGTACACCAGGGTTAGGAGATTCATTCCAAAGTTGACGTGTTGTAGTGCCATGGATGTTGCAAGACCTCGAGCTTAGATGTATCAATCATTCTTATCATCTAGATTATGATTCAGTATTTTCATTTGAGCATGTTTTCTCATTGTCTCGACTTTATATTTTCTTTTTAGTATTTTCTTTTTACCAGCCGATTTGTCTCGGTATTGTACTTGGATTGTATGAAGATTTGGATTTGGACGTGTTATCCGATTATTATATTCAGTTTATTGTGGTCATTATTATTATGGTGGTTGTGTTATTCTTTATGTTGTTGTTTAATTATTGCTATTATCTGTTAATTAAAATTGGCATCCGTCTTAGTAGGATATTTAGTGATTAAAAAAAATAATTCGAAAGTGATGCTTAGAATGGACTATTTATGAATCTTATTTGATTGAATAGAAGATTGATCACCTAATATTTTAATTAGCTAGGTGTCACAAACATAACCGTGTTCAAATTAGTGATGATGAGACTATTGTTATTAATCTCGATTCTAGTAGGTATCAACACTAGATTAGGATAGGGTCCACCCTTAACGATCATGAGCGTGCGCAGTTTGAAGAATTACTGAAAGAATTCATGGGCGTCTTTGTATGGTCCTATGATGACATGCCCGACATTGAACCATAAATAGCTCATCATGAGATATAGACATTTCGAGAATTCACGCCGGTCAAATAGAAGTTAAGGAAACTCCGTAATAAATAGTCGCTCAAAGTCAAAGAGGAAGTGGTCAAATAGTTGAAAATGGGTTTCATTCACATAGTCAAATACCCAACATGGCTCGCCAATATCGTCCTCGAGCCGCAATCGGGAGGAAAAGTCCGTATGTGCGTCGACTATCGAGATTTGGGTAAAGTATATCCAAAAGTACATTACCCAGTGCCCAATATCAACATGATCGTGGACAACACAACTAGTTATGCCCTCAAATCATTTGTTGATGGATTCGTCGGATATGACCATATCAGGATGCATCTTGACCATCAGGAGAAAACCATCTTCATCAACCCATGGGGAACCTTACGCTATACCGTCATGCCATTCGGAATCAAGAACACCGAGCTACATACCAAAGGGTTGCCACAACCATCCTGTACGACCTTATTCACAAGGAGGTCGAAGTCTACATAGTCGAAATAATCATTAAATCTAAGACTCGATAAGGCAATATTCCCTCCCTTTAAAAATTCTTCGAGCAACTGCGATAATACCATATGCAGCTAAATCCACATAAATGTGTTTTTGATGTCACAAAGGGAAAACTCTTGGGATTCATGATCACTGAGAAGGAAATCATAGCGAACCCTGCCAAATTGAACGCTATACTTGAGATGCCACCACCACTGATGCAAAAGGAAGTTCGAGGATTCCTGAGTAAACTACAATACATCAGTCGATTCATCAGCCAACTGACTTCTATTTTCAAACCTATTATCAAACTTCTCCGAAAGGATTCAACTAAAGTCTAGAAGGAGGTCTGCTAAGAAGCCTTTGACCGAATCAAGCGATGCCTCACCTGACCTCTGGTGCTTATTCCTCTGCAACCAGGTTTCCCCCTCCTCTTATACTGACTAAGGGATTTGATAGCCCAATACATTGGAGAATCTCGTAAGAAAAGTGCCATCTATTATGCGAGTTAAAAAATGGCAGGGTACGAAGTCAATTACACTGCTTTGGAGAAAGCACGAGTCACCTTGGTTTAGGTTATGCAGAAATTACGGTACTACATGCTTTTCTTCCCCATTAGACTACTATCTTGAATGGATCCCATCAACTCCCTGCTAGAAAAGCCTACTCTGTTTAGACGAATGTCCTGTTGGTTGATATTATAAGTCGAATTTGATATTATGTATGTCACGTAAAAAATTAAGAAAGAGAGAGCCATCTTCATCTACCTTGCTAATTACCCCATGGAAGAGACCGATGTTTGAGTCTTTGAACTCCCGGATGAAGACATTCTCTGCACCTCTCAATAGGACCTTATATGGCAAATTTTCTTTGATGGAGCTGCTAACAAAAAAGGATACGACATTGGGATAACTCTAACCCCATTGCCATCAAAATAGACTTCCCTTATACCAATAACATGACTGATTATAAGGCATGCACTGTATGCCTCAAAATCACCCTTAAGAAAGGAGTCCGTCACCTAGACATCTACGAAATTTTTTCCCTCATCTATGGTAAAATCCACGTAAAATGGAAAATCAAAGACGAAAAGCTCCTACCCTTCCATGCCCACATAGAGTAACTAGCCTTCTAGTTTAAATATGTATCCTTCCATTACCTTCCTCGTGCAAAAAAAATAATCTGACACCCTTTCTACCCTGGCCTCCCGGTCGACATGCCTAAGGGAATAACAATGGCCCCATTTCTGGATCAGAAAAAATCTCTGTCTACCCACTGCTACCACATTGAATGTGTTACCGAGGAAGATTATAATATGGCCAACTTATTGTAATATGACATTCAACGCTTCCTCAAATATGGTAGGTATCCCCAGAACACATATACGAAGGATCACATGACCCTTCATAAATTGGATGTCGACTATATCATCTATAACAAAGAACTTTTTAAGAAAAACTTTGATGGAACCCATTTGCACCGCATAACAGGGGCTGATGTTGAAGAAATAAAGCAAAAGATCCATAATGGGGAATGTCGGCCCATATGAACGATCACATGCTTGTTAAGAAGATCATCCGTCAAGCGTACTATTGGACCACCATGGTTCAAAATTACACTGCCTATGTTCGAAGATGCCTCAAATGCCATCAGTTTGCCAATCTCTAACACATGCGTCCTCAAGAACTATACAACATAACCTCTCCCTGGCCTTTATCCACCTAAGGCATTGATATCATATGGAAGGTTACTCCTAAAGATTCAAACAATCACTAGTTCATCCCGATCGCCATTGATTACTTCACCAAATGGGTCAATGATGAGTCATACGCAGTTTTAAATGTTAATAAAGTGGCCAAGTTCATAAAAAATAACAACATTTGTCGATACAGGGTTCCCCTTGAGTTAGTATAAGATAATGGACTCCATTTCGATGACGAGGTCACAAAACTAGTCGATGAATATGGTATTCAAAGACACAAATCTTCTACCTATCGACCCTAAACCAATGATGCTATCGAAGTCGCCAACAAAAGCCTCAAAACAATAATAAAAAAAATGACCAAGAGTTACAGATATTGGGTCAGCCAGATCCCTTATGCCTTCTTGGGTTTCTATACTTCAATAAGAACACCTACTTGGGCTACCCCATATTCTCTTGTATACACTATGGAAGCAGTCCTACACGTTGAGCCAGAACTACCTTCCCTTTGCGTTATGCTCGAGAGCAAAGTTAGTGAAGAAGATTGACATCAAAGTCGCTTTAACGAATTGTCACCCTTGGATGAAAAGAGACTTAAGGATATATGCCATATATAGGGGTGTCGTTGTTGGATAACATGATCATTCAATCGAAAAGTTAAGGATCACGGTGTACAGGAAAAAGACCTTGCCCTCAAAGAGCTCATAGAAACCATCTGGGATCCCAGAGAAAAAGTCAAACGGAATTGGACCGACCCCTACATTGTGAAGAAAATTCTTACAGGCGGCACCGCTATGCTCACAGACCTCGACGGAGAAAAGATGGCACAATCAGTTAACCTGGACTGTCTCAAGAAATTTTACCATTAGTCCAAAATCTCACTGCGCTATGTAAGGACATAAATTTTCAATTGAGTCCTTTGTAGTTTTGGCTCAATTCTGGACAAAAACGTTTGAGTCATAGGATAGAGCTAATTGATCATCCTTCAAGCCTATGACGTGTTTATTGAAGACGTAGCGGCCAAGAGTATAAAGCTTCATCATATTGCCGAGTTTAAAGTGCCTCGTTTCTACGTCATCAACATGGTTCCATTGCTCCTAAGGTATGAACGCATTTGAATATATATATAGGAGCTTGGAACATTTTATATTGGGTGTAGGTTTAATTAAAACTATTGTTTATTTTCAGAAATATTTAATTAAAACTTTAAACAAAGTTTATAAAGTTTCTGGGCTAAAATTGAAAACTTCCAACTTTCTAGAAGTTCGTTCGATATGTCGTTCGAACGAGTTTTTCGTTCGAACCAAATGTCGTTCGAACGAGTTTGCTAACGAGTTCCCTTATAGGCCACTGGAAAATCGTTTGAAGTGTCGTTCGAATGAACATGATGTTCGAACGATATTTTTAACGAGTTCACACTGGAACTTCGTTAGAAGCCTCGTTCGAACGAGATTTTGTTCGAACGAAAATGTCGTTCGAACGAGTTTTGGCGGGAATAGTTAAATGACAGTTTTTAGCAATTTTTTCCCACTTTTTCACTACTTTACCCCACTAACTTTTGACAGAATATCTAAGTGCGGGAACCAACCTTTTTGGTTTAACTTTTTTACTATCCTACATCTCCTATATAGAGTTTTGAGAGTTCATCCTTCCAAAGAAAAAGTTCAAGTTTAAGCGTTCATTTTTCAAAGAAAAAACCTTTAAACACTTGTTTACACCCAAAGTTTAGTTTATCCAAGTTCCATATATATATATATACATTGCTTGGAGTTTGGCACCAGTTTTTCATCTCTACCATTTTGAAGAGACTTTTGGGTTTGCTTATACATCCCACAAAGAAGAATAAGTTTGCGTTGATTTACCCACTTGGATAAAGGCTCCTAGTTTGGGTGACGGTGACCATATAAAGTCCGATCGGTGGATTCCGAGACCGCGGTGGAGCTCCGTGGTTATTCACTAGGCAGAGGTTGATACAAGAAGACGCGTCGGGGCTTGAGAGGGATCGAGTCGAGTGTTGTAAGTCATCTTGCTTGTATTTGTAAATTTCGTACTTAGTGGATTTGAGGCTAGGGCCATCCGAAGTTTTTTCCCGTTGTGGGTTTCTCCTCGTACATCGCGGCGTAGTGATTTATTATTTATTTTATCCTGCTATACTCACCTAGAACGCATGCTTAGGTAATTCAAGTTAAAATTTGGTTTTAATCACTACATGTTTAATTTGGTGCGAAATTAAATATTGGGTAATGTTTAGTTAATTTAATTCAAGTCATTTAATTTGATTTGTTAAAATTGGTTTGGCCTAATTTGGTAATATTGAGAAATATGACTTAAGTAAAATTTTTAGGACTTGGGTTAATTAATTTAGTTTAAGTGAAATTACATAAGTGTGTGTTTAATCTTATTTCACATGGTTTAATTTTAATTTGAAAAAGAAAAATTAAAAATTGTTAAGTTATTTTTTAATTAAACCATCATCTTACGTTTCCGTCTCTAAAAAGGAAATTACTATTTGCAATAAAGATTTCAAAATTGGGGGCCTATCCTACTTTTCTAATTGGTATCAGAGCCAGAGCGCTAACTTATTGTGTCAAAGATCAATTTTTCAGCATCTATATTTTTTTGTGCTTCTTTTATTTTTAGGTGGTTCTATTTTTACTCACTCTCAATTTTTTTTAACTCTCGATGGGACACCTTAATGATAATTTGTCCATTGCTAATGATAATGAAATCTTTGCTATTTGAGAGGAATTTAATCAGCTTCATAAGTGTAATGAAAAATTACGAGAATTAAATTTGAGATTTGCAAAAAGAATTAAATTTCTGGAAAATGAAAATTCTTGTTTTAAAGCTAAAATGGAATTTTTGCAAACTTCCCTATCTCAAAAAGATATTTTTCGTGAAAAGCTCATGGACATAATTCACAATTATAATATTTTAGAAATGTCTAAGAAAGAGAGTGATAATCGAGAAAAAGACTCTTAGGGACAAGTTTGCTCACATTGAGGGGGAGCGTGATAACCCTCTAGGTATAATTGAAAATTTAAAGGAGTCCCATAAAATTGAGGAGTCTAATTTGTTAGTTAAGTCCGATATTTTAAAAATGAAAAATGACTTACTAAACTCGAGTAGTAGTTGTGATGGTTCTAGCTCATCTAGTTCAAATACTTTCGTTACTAAAGCTAAAACCATTGTTTGTTTTAGAGGGTCTACTTTGTCCAAAGACTTTAGATAAGGTCACACCTTAGGTAATATTTCTCGTGTTTTCACATGCTTGCATTGTGGTAGGAAAGGTCACCTTATGTTATTTTTTTTTATCTTAAAAGAAGTCCTAGGAAGTCTATGTCTAGCAATTCATTTGTTTCCAAATCCCATCATTTTAAATATACATCTATATGGGTTCGAAAATCATTTTTAGATGCACTAGATATTAGATTTGTTGATTCTTATTTGCTTTCACATGCTTCATCCCTTGTAAAATCTAAAGGTTGAATGTGTTAGTTTTGTTTGCATACTCTAGCTTTTTATGCTTCATATTATATATCATTGCTAGGTGTATGCATGTTTAGTCATTTTCTAGTCATTGTTTTATTTCATATCTCATGCTAGAAATCATGACTTGTTTATCTTTTGTATTTTACTTCTTTCATTTTGCTTGCATTAAATGAAAAATACAAAAAGATTTTTATTTATCATTTGGGTTTTTATCTCTTGGTAATTTAAGCTTAATGAAAAATTCAAATGATTTTTGTTTGTCTTTTGAGTATATATTTCTATTTTTGGTTAAAAATTTCAAAAACAAAAAAAGATTTTCTTTTGTGTGTATTTTAGTTTTACACCTTTTATGTGGCATATACTTGTGTTTGAATCCCATCTTTTACGCTCCCATATGGCTAGAACTTCTGGTTTAGATTGTCAATCCTTATTATGTTCTTTACCATGCTTACATGGAGTAGTTGGATTTTGTGTTAATATAATAAATTCTATTTTTATATGCCTCTATTCACACATGCATGAGCTCTTTTGAAATTTAATCGTCACGTGTTATATTTGAGCTTTGTGAGGTGTTCTCCTACCAATCTTGTCATCTACATATTTGTGATCTAGGAGGACTAGTGCATGTCAAAATCCATTGCAAGTGATATTTGTGTGAGAAATATAAAATGATAAATATAAATGTGCACGGGGAAGGGCTCCGAAAGGATTTATTATCCTTTACGAATAGTAAGCCATCGTTTATTTGGACCTAAAAGAAATACGTGGTCCAAAGGCCTAAAAAGAAAATATGGCATTAAAAAGAAGATATTTTCCAAGGCCTATGTTTGATTGATATATTCATTCAAATTTAATATATGCTTATTGAGGTAGATTGGATGGTATATCAACGGTTTGCACAATGTCCGTTTATCCTAGTTGTTCTTTCATTGTCGTGACTCTATTGGTTTTTAGAATCATCAACATGCTAGGCTTGTATGCATTGTGTATGTTTGTTCATTGAGTTCAATTTATATTGTCAAATGAGGTTATATTCAAATGTGATGAAGTTTGCAATCAATTGAGAACTCCGTGAACATGTTTTAAGTGATTGGGTCTAAATTTACTTGTTGCTAGTTCACACCCCAACACTACCGTTTCCATATGACACATTTTTTCCATACGAGTGTGAAAAGCTTATCTTATTTTGTGTCATTTGTGTGTTTATATTTATATTTATATGTGCATGTGCATCTTTGGTATATCTTAAGTATGTATATATATATGATATTCTCTTTTGATCTTTGCCTTGCTTTCTAGTCCATATATGCTTTAATTCATAATTGGTATTCATCTTGTTGCATTCTTTATTGATATCACATGCTTAATACTTTATGTATCATATTGGTATCGTTTTCTTGCATCTTAGTTGGTATCCATAATTATTTGTTGGATTAGTTGTGAAATTGTTGCCCATGTGCTTTAATGTTCTCATCACTTTATGCACAATTACATGTTTTTGCTTGTTATCCCATTCTATTTATCCCTTGCTTAGTTTAGAGGGTGTATATGATTTCTTTGGGGGGAGATAAGTTAACTTTTTACTCTTTAGCCTTTGTCTATTCCTGAACAAAAAGGGGGAGAATGATAGGGGGAGAAATGGTATCTAAACCTATTATAATCGTATCTTAGTTTGGGGGAGATTTATCTTAGGGGAAACGTCTTTCTAAGTTGATCATTGTTGATAAAAGGAAAGAATTAATTTAGGGGGAGTACTTACTTTATTTGCATTAAATATTTTGATATTCCCTATGCATGTAATGTGTTTGCTTAAGTGTGCAGGAATTATATTATAAAGTGGCAACTTTCACTGGCAAAGTTTGTGATCCTTGGGTTGTTTGAGTCAAGCATTGTATTTTTATTTTGGGTGGGACTTTTTGTCAGTCTAGTAGAGCTTGACGGCCCTTTAGGATTTTTTTTTGGTTTTTGTCTTAGAATAGCCAAAGGGAGAGATTTGTAAGCACACAAATTTCCAATTGAGTCCTTTGTAGTTTTGGCTCAATTCCGGACAAAAACGTTTGAGTCATAGGATAGAGTTAATTGATCATCCTTCAAGCCTATGACGTGTTTGTTGAAGACGTAGCGGCCAAGAGTATAAAGCTTCATCATCTTGCCGAGTTTAAAGTGCCTCGTTTCTACGTCATCAACATGGTTACATTGCTCCTAAGGTATGAACGCATTTGAATATATATATATATAGGAGCTTGGAAAATTTTATATTGGGTATAGGTTTAATTTAAACTATTGCTTATTTTCAGAAAGATTTAATTAAAACTTTAAACAAAGTTTATAAAGTTTCTGGGATAAAATTGAAAATTTCTAACTTTCTGGAAGTTCGTTCGATATATCATTCGAACGAGTTTGCCAACGAGTTCCCTTAGAGGCCACTGGAAAGTCGTTCGAAGTGTCATTCGAACGAACATGATGTTCAAATGAGATTTCCAATGAGATTTCTAACGAGTTCACACTGGAACTTCGTTAGAAGCCTCGTTCGAACGAGACTTCTTTCGAACGAGTTTTGGCGGGAACAGTTAAATGACAGTTTTAGCAATGTTTTCTCACTTTTTCACTACTTTACCCCACTAAATTTTGATAGAATATCTAAGTGCGGGAACCAACCTGTTTGGTTTAACTTTTTCACTATCCTACATCTCGTAGAGAGAGTTTTGAGAGTTCATCCTTCCAAAGAAAAAGTTCAAGTTTAAGTGTTCATTTTTAAAAGAAAAAAAACTTTAAACACTTGTGTACACCAAAAGTTTGGTTTATCCAAGTTCCATATATATATATATATATACATTGCTTGGAGTTTGGCACCAGTTTTTCATCTCTACCATTTTGAAGAGACGTTTGGGTTTACTACTACATCCCACAAAGAAGAAGAAGTTTGCGTTGATTTACCCACTTGGAGAAAGGCTCCTAGTTTGGGTGGCGGTGACCATATAAAGTCCGATCGGTGGATTTCGAGACCGCAGTGGAGCTCCTTGATTATTCACTAGGCAGAGGTTGATACAAGAAGACGCATCGGGGCTTGAGAGGGATCGAGTTGAGTGTTGTAAGTCATCTTGCTTGTATTTGTAAATTCCGTACTTAGTGGATTTGAGGCTAGAGTCGTCCATGGTTTTTTCCCGTTGTGGATTTTTCCTCGTACATCACGGGGTAGTGATTTATTATTTATTTTATCTTGCTATACTCACATAGAACGTATGCTTAGGTAATTCAAGTTAAAATTTGATTTTAATCACTACATGTTTAATTTGGTGCAAAATTAAATATTGGGTAATGTTTAGTTAATTTAATTCAAGTCATTTAATTTAATATGTTAAAATTGGTTTGGCCTAATTTGATAATATTAAGAAATATGACTTAAGTAAAATTTCTAGGACTTAGGTTAATTAATTTAGTTTAAGTGAAATTACATAAGTGTGTGTTTAATCTTATTTCACTTGGTTTAATTTTAATTTGAAAAAGAAAAATTAAAATTTGTTAAGTTGTTTTTTAATTGAACCATCATCTTACGCTTCCGCATCTAAAAAGAAAATTACTATTTGTAGTAAAGATTTCAAAATTGGGGGCCTATCCTACTTTTCTAATTTGTATCAGAGTCGAAGTGCTAACTTATCGCGTCAAAGATCCGTTTTTCGGATTCTATATTTTTTTGTACTCCTTGTATTTTTAGGTGGTTCAATTTTTACTCACTCTCAATTTTTTTTAACTCTCGATGGGACACCTGAATGATAATTTGTCCATTTCTAATGGTAATGAAATCTTTGCTATTCGAGAGGAATTTAATGAGCTTAATAAGTGTAATGAAAAAATATGAGAATTAAATTTGAGATTTGCAAAAAGAATTAAATTTCTGGAAAATGAAAATTCTTGTTTTAAAGCTAAAATGGAATTTTTGCGAACCTCCCTATCTCAAAATGATATTTTTCGTGAAAAGCTCATGGACATAAATCACAATTATAATATTTTAGAAATGTCCAAGGAAGAGAGTGATAATCGAGAAAAGACTCTTTGGGACAAGTTTGCTCACATTGAGAGGGCCTATCCTACTTTTCACGCTACGACTCTTCTCATCCCACTTATATTCTAAAAAAATATTCATTTCCCCCTACCCAGAACTACGTGGGATATGATCCTTTAAAAAAATATTCCTTTTCAAAATGAGAATCATGTAAATTTTCAAAACCCCCAGAGGTATGTAGCTAGCCTATACAGCATACATGGGCAAAATGCCTTTTTTTTGCACAAAAGGCTACTCTTTTCTAACCTCCAAGAATGGAGGTTCATCTTACCATTTATGTAAACAAAAGGATTATATATGCCTTAGAGATTGATATAGATAATTCAAATGCAAAACTCATCAAGAGGCATAACATAATTTGATCAAAATCATTTTTTATTTCTAATTAAGGAATGAAAAGCAGTTGTACGAAGTATCAATGAAAGGAGTTAAACAAACCACTCCCTTACACTGACTAAGCCATGTTTAAACAAACATAATATTTACCTAGATTCATAAAAATTATTCCAACCCCCCAAAACACACAGCACCATAACACCAAATTACTTTAGCTTGATAAAAAAATCAGCCAAACTTCATAAACATAGTAGTAACTACCCGACGACCCCACTTCGTCATTATTTTTAGCCCTCGGAGGTCCCTAAGTCTCCCACTATGGGTTAACATTCCAAATGAAATCCATGGAATGGTATGCCCTAATAAGCTTGCAATATACCACACCACCATCCTTTATGGTATCGAAGGCGATGAACCACCTATGACCACACTCTTCCTCCATGATCTTCTCCACTACCCACTTCCAAAACGACTTCAGGTAGTCTCCAGACACATGACAACCCCCGCCTACAGATTATGATAGATGAGTAGATGGCCGACGACATTGCCACAAGGAGCCCAACATCATACGTAATGATTCGGTTAGGTCCTCTACCGAAAATAAGTTCATTATGCGAGGAGGCTCAATTTTTTTCCATCCAACTTGGCGCAGAAGCCGTCAGGGAAATTAAAGGAAGTTTGGTGAAGGCCAACCTACTGCACATACCGGTACTCTCCATGCTAAAAAACAGGTTGCAAGTCTCCCCACCTTGGCACTGACTAACTGTAACACCCCGCCCGCCCGGGGAGAGCGAACGGAGTGCTAATGCGATAAAATAAATCCAAATCGACAAATAGCAGGGTATAGAGCATCTAAATAAACCCACAATAATATAAATCTACTAATCTCAATCTCTTCAATTACAACAAGTCTCTCGAATTAAAATTGCAACTATCTAACTCGAATAAAATACAAATCTCCAAAGCTCTATACATCAAAACAATACAAATATTTCCCAAATAATCCTCGCAAAAATCAATCTCCATAGCGCCCCAAAATCCGCGCTAACCTACCACTAAAAGAAAATATAGGGAAGTACACAATACGACAGGAAAGATGCTCAACAAATATATTAGCGGTGAATAAAACGCAACAACACGAGTACGAATATTCAAATCAAAATGCAAATCTCAATAGCATTTTATCATTTTAATTTCTCAATAACACTTTAACCGGGTCACCAGGCCTCACCACATCCGTATATGCTTTATCAAGCCATAGCCCGGGAAATAGGAATTTTGGCGGGTGCCCAACCTCCGTGCCTTATTAAAATCTCATGACAATGTGCTCATCAACAATATAATGATACCACATGAATCAAAATAATTTCAACAATTATTTTCCAGATTTCAATGAATTTATCAATTCAAATACGAGTTCAATTAAATAAGAATTCAAAGAGAATGACACTCGCGAGATTTAAGGAGCATATTGTGTAAAACCCAATACCTCAAACCATGATGAGAAACCAACGAACACATCCTCAAGATCAACTCAAAAGATCTACAAAAGCTCCTCCAAGAACCTCCAACAAAATAGCCACAAGAACACCTCTAATCTAAGGTTGGAACTCACAAATCTCAAGGCCCAATGTGTATATAAAAAGAAGAGAAATATACAATATATTTACTGCCAAAATTTGTGCCAAAAGTATGTTAAAAAGGTTGCCCACGACTTACTTTTATAATGCAAAGAAATGAAGAGTTGGAATCCAAAATGCTCCTTTAAATAAGGCAAAGAAATGAAGAGTTGGAAGTCAAAACAACTCCAAGAGTTAAAAACATTTAAAAATCATTTTAAAATCCGCCTTAACTCCGTTTTCAAAACCGTTTGAAATTATCGCCTTTAAAAATAATAACCAACATATTTGAGCAATAAAAATAATTTTATCAAAAACTTTATTTTCCTCCATTTTCCAGAAATTAATTAAAATAGCCCAAAATTACGCGGGTTGTTACACCAACGAGGACATTGGGCTCCGTGCTCCATAAACCAATTGACCCAGTTCTCTACATATGGGCCGAAACTGAAGAAAGGTAGGATAAAGAAATTAGGCACACCTACCAAGGGATACTCAGGAGGGGCCACCAAATAAAACCTCTCTGCAAGCCACATGAATAAAATTATCGGAATTCCCCTCAGAAAATCGGAACAACCTTCTTTTTAAGCATCACGACCGTTCAGGGTCTCCGCCAGCACCACCGACACAAGATTCTGGCAGTAAGACATCCATGCCGTTATCGCAACCAATTGGGGATCAACCGTTATGTCCCCTGTCACTAGTAAAAGCCTCGGAGTAAGGCCCAAAGCAATAGCTTGGGTAATGACAACATCCTCAAATACCCTCAGGTGAAAAGACTACATAACCACTTGAAAAGAAATAATCCCTATTGTAACCAACAGATGAGCAGTCGAAGGATAAATATGGAGAAACTCCGCCATAAATGCTCAAGGATAACGGGAAAAATTGGGTATAGCCTCCGCAAAATTAAGGGCTGACCCATAACATTGCTGAGAATTCCTAGTAGGTAGGATAGACCTCGTCCAAGCCAATATGAAAGATGTGGTCCTCGGGGTACCAAAATTGTACTTCCACTACTAGCAAGTTTCGATCTATGGCTCGATTACGCCATAGAGAAACCCGGACCAGGTCGAAAGCGTCATAGTCAATATTGTTAAGAAACATGGCCTCCAAAACTTTAAGATAAGAGGATAATTCTTCATACATAAGAAGAGCCATTTGGAGAATAGGAAATGAGAAGCAATAAGAGAAATGTGTGTGTTGGCGGAGAAAACACACCCCATGCCCCTCCTTTTATGCTTAAAATCCTTGGTAAAAAATAAAAACTCTGGAACCCGATTATTTCTTAGCCCTACAGAAGTACACTGATGTGCAAAAAAGTGAAATCAAAGACTAGGGGTGATTTAACTTGACCCCCATGTCGATAGGCAGGTTAAGGGGTATGCCGATTGACATCTCCCTTACTTTGGAAAATTCCATTTTTCCCCTTTTACAAAAATCAATTTCTAAAAAATCCTTATTTTGAAAAACTTTGCCCGAGGCATTCCTTTAAAAATTACTCCTTTTCTCTATTTATTTAATAAATATTTTCCTCAGAAAAACTATTTTCATTCTCAAAATAAATTCTTACACAAAAATATTTTCCCCGAGTTAATTATTTTTACTCATTTTTTCTAAAATAAATTAACCTTTTTCCTTTAATTATCATTTACATACTTATCTCTATCTTTGCGTGAAATAAACAATCTCAGAAAAATTAAAAGCGCATATAGGATAAGTGACTAAATCAAGAAAAATGCTAAAAGGAAAATGAATATTTTTCATATATATTTTTACTTCACATGGTTACATTTTGCAGATGTAAAGAAAAATAAAAAATATAGACTAGACTCAGCCCGAACCCACAACCTTCCGCTCAAACCCTCAAACTTCATGGTGAATACGCTTTTCCCAGCGACGGGCAGTGAAACCTCCACTACCAGAACCAGAAACCTCATCTAAAGTGACAAACAGCACACAAAAGGAAGGATCCGACTTCTTGATATAATCAGACATGGTGGCCATCCAGTCCTTGATATCCCACAACCAGTTGGTCGACACCTGAACATAGTCCATGCAAAAGAAATAACAACAAGAGGCAGATCAGTCAGTGAAGAGAAGGGAAAAATACATTGAAACAGAAAAGAGAAAAATAAAGAATATACCTCAGGCCAGAGGGGTTCATCTGTAAACCCCGTCAACCCAGAAACCGATGCATGAGGACGGTGTGGCACTCCCAATGACTTCTCGCTATTCAGTCAAAAATTATAAGAAGGGGGAGTAACTTGAATGATAGGAACCTCCTCTACTGTTGTCGTCGATGTGCTACCACCCGTGCCCTGGGCTAATCCCATTGGTGCACTAGTAACCCTACCCAAAGTCGTGGCAGGTGGAGGAATATTTTCCACATCATAGATACAGCAGGGCATCAACTAGCTCGTCATAAAATTCAGATAATGATATCTCGCCACTGTATCTGTGTAGTGCGTATGGGGCTTGCCTATCATCATCGTCTCCCTATCATCATCTGACATATCCCTCATCCGCCTCATATACATAAGGGGCACCGACGGTGGGACCACCACCTCTTCCTCCACGATTTGCCTCATCGCTCTCTCTCTTAGGTACTAGACGTATCCAAACTCATGCGCTATCAACTGCCGCATATGCGCATGTATGCCCGCCACCCCTGTATCCCGTGGAGTCACCACCTAGGAGTAGTAGGTCACTTTAATACCCAATAGAGAATCAGTATCTATTAAAAAAATGAAGATGGCAAGGAAAACTTAGAAAAACGAAGGATAACTAGGTCACTCGCTAGGGCATTTAGAACCCGCCACATGTTCGCCAAAGATAAGGACTGATTCGACCGTCGGTTGGACTTTCGCCATCGAAACCTTCGACAAAAGTCCCCCAAGTCCTCATCCTTCAGGTCCGTTAGCCATTCATTGTGCCTAATCACCTTATAGAACCATGTATGCATAAGATAAGAATCAATAAAAATAATAAAGGAAGAATGCAAGGAAATGCGTAAAAAGAAAAATAAATACAAAATTATCTCCAGAAGGTAACCGACTGCAAGAATCTAAACAAGAATAAAAGGTTGCCAAAGTCAGTCTCCCTTAATCATACAACTGTACATTAGAAATCATCCTCAAATATGACAAGAACCAAAGATGGACGATGTCACCACTCGTCGCCATTAAGAAATGACCAAGCAGAAGTAAAATAAACGGACGAACCGTTTGTCTCACCTACTACTTGTCAGTAATGTCCACCCTCCTCCTCAAGAGAATCTCCCTCAAAACAGATATACAAATAGAATCCCCCAACACGATTCTACTCACTTCCCCCAATGCCACCTGCACCACCTCTGGTGTCACCCTCAATGTGAGATCCACCACTATCTAGAACCCTCACAATCCAGTCCCGTCAACTCCTAGACGTCTATGGGAGTAACAATCATCTCTCTAAATCCAAGATGGAATGTGTGGGTAGCGTCCCACCATCTCTTCCCCGGAGCACATAACACCACAGTGGAAATGTCTTATCCAAAGCCTGGGCCAAAAAGCCAAAATCGGCATATAAAACCATCCAGTGCACAACAACAGGGATTTTCTCCAGACCTCCTTTAGCCCAATCATCGAATGCTCAAAGGAGCTACGTGAGTCTCCAAGAAAATGGAAGAAAACCCTTTCAAGATACGCTCATTAGCTACAGGATCAAACAAATCAAATTTATTCTCATTTCCAAATGAAAGGGGCACCATAGACGGCCACTCCAGGCCATCCCAGTCATCAATAACTAACCACTCGTTATTGTACACCTTACTTGAAGAACCAACCATTTGAAGTCTCGAAGAAAAAAATACTAAGGAAATTTTTTTTGAGAGAAAGTAGAATACTAAAACACTTGAAGGTGTGAAAAATGGGGAGGGGTCACCCCCATTTTATAGATAGTTAAAGGGCCTGCCGATCGGTAGCCCCCAACCCATACCAATCGACAGTTGCCTTTTCGTCTTCCCAAAAAATCCCAGGAGTCCGCACCATTACCGATTGGCACCTCCTCAAGCCTACTTATTGGCAGTGCCTTTCAAATTTTGTATAAAAAATGACAAAAAATCCAAAAATTGCTCGAAAAATTCTCTAAAATACCTGGAAACTATGGAACATAATTTTCCTCAAGAAAGTCACTTTTGGAGAATTAAGCCCCTAACAAACTGTCAAAACTGCCAGATGGATTAATCTTACACTCTTATCCTCAGCATACTTCACAACATAACTAATGATGCTCCTGCATCCAAATCTACTATAATTCCCTAGCCATAACCTCAAAAGTAATTATCCCTCAGTAGAGTTTCAAGACAACACAATCCTCAGTGAAACCACAAGTGCACCTGAGCCGCCCAAAATAATTTAAATTTACCCATGAAATCTATTGCCCATGCTACAACTCAAGTTCCTTAGAATTGACCTCGGCCCTTAGAATTGGTCGTCCCAACTTAAGGTCCCCAAAATTAACCTCGACCCTCAGAATTTATCATCACAACATTAAGTCCTGAGAATCGGCCCTCAGAATTGGTCGTCCTAACTTAAGGTCCTCAGAATTGACCTCAACCCTCAGAATTGATCATCACAAATCAAGGTCGTTAGAATTAACCTCGACCCTTAGAATTGGTCAACCCAACTCAAGGTCCTCAGGATTGATCTCGACCCTCAGAATTGGTCACCACAACTTTAGGTCATCAGAATTGACCTCAACACTTAGAATTAGTCATCATAAATTAAGGCCCTTAAAATTGACCTCGGCCCTCAGAATTGGTCATCACAACTTTAGGCCCTCAGAATTAACCTTAGCCCTCAGAATTTGTCATCACAACTTTAGATCCTCATAATTAACCTCGACCCCCATAATTGGTCATCACAAGCATAACTTTCCTTAAAACTGACCTCGGCCCGCTAAATTGCTCTCCCTATCCCTTCTGAACCAATCTTAACACATCCTCAACTCGATGAATCAATCATCCTTGGCACCTTAGGTCCTTAGAACTGACCTTAACCTCGTAAATCAGTCATTATCTTCTTCCTAGTTTTTTTAATTGAATTGACCAGCTGAATCAGTCATCCTCATCTCCTTATGTCCTCAAAATTGGCTTTGACCTGTCAAATCGATAAACCTCATACCTTAGGTTCCCAGAATTGACCTAAAATCCTCTTCCCTAATGTTGATGTGGTGTCTATCATTCGATGACCTTCACTTGCTCCAAGCTCACCCGTCAAGGGGATTTCTATAAACAACCCATCCTTTGACCCCACTAATCACCTCCTTAGGTCTCTAACACTCACTCGTTCACCACAAACCCTAGGTCACACTCTGAGTATCGATTTAGAGTCCATCGAGCGCTCTTGGACCCCATTTAGCTATGGTCAACTTTCTTATCTAAGAAGAAGCTTGATGAATCTTCTAAGATCTCTAAATAAAATTTTTAATGGTCTGTCCCGTGTGCGAATCAGACTTAGGATTCATACGAACGGTCTGTTTTACCATTGAAAACTGACCTGGAGGCCACCGGGTGCTCCGAGCCCCGTTTGACTCCTATTAACTATCTCGTCTAAGTGGAAGATCATGAATCTTCGAAGGGATGTGAAACACTTTTTCAATGGTCTTCCTTGTGTGCAGTTCATCCTTACGGTACAGACGAACCGTCCGTTTAACGTCAAAAATTGATGTAGAGGCCACCAGGTGCTCTTAGGCCCTATTTGACTCCTGTCAACTCTCTAGCTTGAGTGAAGCTCAAAGAATATTTAAAGAAATCTGAATCTCCTTTTTCACGGACTACCCCATGCATGAATTAGCCTTACGGTACGAACAAATGGTGTATTTTACTCCAAAGGGTCATCAGGAGCTTCAGGGCCCCATTTGACCTTAGTTAACTCTCCGAGCCAAACGAAGCTGAATGAATTCTTAAAGGGAACTTAATACCCTTTCCAATGGTCCATACCATACAGCGAATTGACCTTATAATTATGAAACAAATCCATTTTCCTTCAAATTTTTTTTGCCTAGTGATCAATGAGCGTATTTGGGCCCCGTTTTACGGGTCAACTTCTAAACTCGGGTGTGGCTCATGGTTCTTAAAGGGCGCTAAATACCCTTTCCAACGGTTCTCTTTGTGCACATTTTTGACTTACAGTTCACATTTTATGACCATTTTTCTAAAAAATCTATCTGAGATTGTCGAATGGCACACCTCGAACTCCGCCTATCTACAGTGTGTTTAGGGTTCTATGCCGATAGGCAGGTCTAGGATCCTGCTGATTGGCACTCCCCTTGCACCTATAAATAGATTCCATGACCTCACTTTTAATGGCACCCTTGAACATCCCTCTCAGCAGTGTGACACCCCGACTAATTAAATACTGGGTAGCTACTCCTTTATTAAATCAATACAAAATGCCAAGTTGGTTCAGTTAATAGCATCACTGTCGAAAACATTTTTATAGTTACTAACCACCTAGTATTTAAAAAGTAAGTTGCCAAATTTTAATTTAAGTCTGATTAACATGCAATAAAAGACTAATGGAAGAACAACATAATCCATTCACCATAACGAAGTAATGAAATAACCAACAAATAATAATAAGTCCAGAGGAAAACTCCTCACAACAGTCCCACAACTGAAAATAATATGACAAGTCTGAATCCTGAATTAAATTACATGCCAGAAGTCTGAATAACTGAAATAAATGAAATGTCTCTAAAAGAAATGGGCGACATGCCCTACAACTGATAAATGATGAATATAGAGTCAAGATAGATGAAGCGTCTACAAGCAAAGTCCTGTAACTTCCACAAACAGCTACAACTCGTCACCTGAATGAGGATCCTAAGCATGGTGTCCTTGTGGCTGGGCACCTAAAATGGTTTTTACAAAAATAGATTTGAAAGCAAATGGGTCAGAGCCCGAAAGTGGAAATCATTTTAAAAATAGCAAGTGTTTTAATAACATTAAAACATTAAATTCAAAATACATGTTAGGACGAGCACTCACATGAAATTCTCACCTCTCGACTACATGTGCACTCCTAACGTACCATACCCATCTAAATAACATACATATCTAACCAAACCGTAATAAGTTCTACCCTTTACTACTCGATTCCCATATTACATTCTAGCATTATCAATTAAATAGAGGCTTTACTTAAACTCAGATTCTCAATTAGTAATACAATTCACTATCGGTTAACCCGTTATGTTTTCTCAAAACATTACCATGATTATATTCACAATACCAACATGAAAGTTCCCATTAATTAAGTATATATTATTCACGTCATAAATATACAATACAAGCACCCCGAGACTAAGCTGCGGTGCACACATACTCTGTTATCGATCCCGGTACATCACGTACATAAGGATCACGCATTCCGAATCTCTCAGGAATCGTTCTCAGATAACAACAATCACAAACAATGGAGGCGAACACAGTCACATCACATGGGTCACGCACATACCTACGCTCCCACGATCAGCAGACTTATTAACATCCCAATAAGTCCTTCTCTGACCTATGTTCTCGAGGTACCAATCTAAATCCGGGCAACACAAGGATAAGAAGGCCCTAAGAGAACGTAAACCTCCCGTGATAGCAAGTATGGTAGGTATGTCATACACATAAAATCATATACATATACTAAGTATGCACACATCTTAGTAATCACCATAATTTTATTTGTGGTACACTTCTCATTCTCGTACCGACATATAATACTACACAATTTATATATTCCCGGTTAATATAATTATTTAGGCCGTCAAGTTCTCGCATCGTAATAGACACTCACGTCCAACCTCATAATTTCCCTTAGGTTCGAACTACACTTCTAGGTTTTACTCCTCATTATATCCCAAATACATCAATTAATCCACAAGGAAGTGTTATCTCTACATATAAACAAGGTTACGGGACACTCGGGATCAAAACAGGCTAAAAAGCCTAAACTGTCAGCTCGTTAGAAGACTCGTTCGAACGAGGCTGTTCGAACGAGAGTTCGTTCGAACGAAGTGGGCTTTATAACGAGATCTCATTCGAACGAAGTCATCGAATGAACATCACCCTCGTTAGAATTCAAAGGTCAACTCGTTAGAAGCTCGTTCGAATGAGCTCGTTCGAACGACCTGGGCAGGTCTTCTAACGAGTGGCCAGATTCGAGCCCAGATTTTCCCTATCTCGTTTTTCCAACTTTTCTTCACCTCTAATCTCATTTAAACATCAATCCAACAATTGTACGTGGGTTCTAATCATTCCTAAACATACTTAGGTCATATATTAACGTTTATATAGAGCCAATTCTTCCTAAACATCATTGAATCATCAAATCCCTCCATTTATCCCCAAATCACATGAACATGAACCCTAAAATTTTAAAGTCACCAACGGGTATAATTAAATCCATTTTTGTTATGAACAAGGTGTATTTCCATCAGAATAATCCTCCTAACACAATTATACATGCAATCCTTTCATCAAAATACAAGTTCTAATTCCAATTAATGGTTTTTTATCAAACTCCCAAGAACAATACAAATTTTGTCAATTTCCTATGCATGGAAGAAACATTCTTTGTAATAAACGAAATTAAACCACTTGCCTTTAATATATCTCTGAATTTAATGATGAATTGATGAGTTTCTCTCTCTCTCTCACTGCAGAATTACCCTCTCTCTACAAGCTCTTCTTCTCCAAGGTGGCAATGGTGGCTAGGGTTTGCCTTAGGAACTCTTTTGGGACTAATTCCAATAACCTCCATAGCCCAATAGGTTATTAGTGGGTTTAGTGGGTAATTGCCAAATCAGATATTAATTCCTAATTTTTGTGGGTTTTAATTCCCAAAAATCCAAAATTACCAAACTACCTTTATACGTTGCCGACATGACCTAAAAATGCCCCGGGACCCAAACTAAACCCCCGGCTAGTGTTTTCTGACTATCTCGACCCTTCCGGACGCGTTGGCGCACTCAAAATGACCATACGGTTAATAGAAATAAAATTCACTTTTTAATTAAATAATAATATTCCTGACGCGACTGTCACACACGTCTCAACAAAATTTCCCAAATTGCCGTATATCAATCTCACGACAAATTTAATAATTCAACATTCATATATAGCCATATATACTCATTATAATCAAATACCAACTCGCATCTCGCTAGTATTTTAATCCGGATTAATTTCCAATTAATACACATTTAATTCAATTAATCCCATAAATAAATATCACAAAATTACGGGGTATTACAAGCAGTTCAGAGAACATTCTCTCGAATTCAAAGTTGTTCCCTTCCTAAAAAGCCCATTTCCCACATTCCTTCCATCCTTTTCATGCTTCATTTAGTAAATTTCCCCTTTCCTTATACCACCATCACCTCATTGTGATATCAACATATCTACAATCAATATCCACTTCAGGTCTTCATAAGAAGGTCCAATTCTCCATCAATGTCTCTGAAGTCTCTTATTTTAGCTTTAGTTGTTTTATCTCCACTTTAGCGCTTTATTTCATTACATCACTTGCATTAATATCCAACCTTTATCAGTAGTATTTTCATTAGAAATCCAAAAATAATAAAAAATGAGTTTATCTATAAATTTTAGAAGAGGGATTCTCACTACACATTCTCACACTTGAAGCACATTTATCTCTATACACACACATAAGAGAAATACCCTGTTTAGATTTATGGGTTAAACCCCACCCTATGTTATCTTCGAACTACATGGACTTTTATTCCCCTTGGGCTACATAGGAGTCTTGGGTAAATCCTGAGATTCGATTCCTCCCTTATGCTCATTTGTTAAATTGTTTTTATTATATCTATATTCTTAATGGATGTCATATTCTTGCATGATTGTCTCTTGTCTGACATATACATTAGTTATTCTATAACGACTTATGCTTCGGCAAACACTCATATTATATTTTGAAATATTATTATTTTGGGAACAATCCTAAGGATGAGCTCACTCTGTCCTTTTCCATGACGTGAGTTGAACGATTTCATTCTCCATTTATATTATGCACATATGCACATACTTCACGGAGTCTAACAGTAGAAGATTAACACATGCCCATGAGAGACCAAAAGGGCGAAATGGATGCCTAACACCTTACCATCACGTAACTTAGTCCTTGAACTTTGAACTACTTGGTTTCGCCAGAATCAGTAGTATCCTTGATGATGTTCTCTCGAGGCGACAACATTTCTTTTGCCTGTTTTGTGCAAAATAGGCTAGCGACTCTATCTCTACATATTACCCCACATTGACGTTGGTCGAGCGTCTCGAAAAAGGGTGCAATCTCTGGCACAAGCTCCAGAGAGAGGGGAAAATCCTTCCGAGCCACACTCAGGATGCCCACACTTACATAATAAGATAAAACCGTCATCGGCTAACCATTCCATGTAGCCATCCTATACATTATGTCTCCACCATCATATAGCCCATATAAATACTTCGAACTCGAAAAATACCTCCAATAGACATACCTATGATGTAAGACAAAATCAATATCATCATCACATTCAGTATGAAATTCACAATAGGGCATTGCCACCGCCCAAGAATAACTACTAGAATGCATAAGGCATTTACGAACCATAAAACACTAATCCCTCTCCTAACTCACAAATAAATGATAACGATTTAGACGTTCACATGTCCACTACCATCCAACATCTGGGGAATAATATACACACAATCTACCCATACACAATAAATTACATAGTCACTTTCATATGGAATGAGGTGTCTCACCACAAAAATCAATTCCTAATGAATACTAATCCATAATCCACGTGATTGCGTTAACAGTCAATTTACCTATAAAGATAGAACTCTCAACAAAATAATTATGACCAACCAAGGAACATCACTATACAACATAAGCAATATTATGAATACTGCGAATTATTATATCCTTAATCCAAGAACTACGTCAAAATCCAACCTAAAATCCTCACATCATTGTACCTACTCTCGACAAGGTGATACTTCCCAAATCATGTGAAACCAATGACTATAACCCCAGTGCTCGGAGTAATGACCACTACATAAAACTACAAACCTCAATTGAAGAATCCTTAGTTCCACACCACTATATCCATAATCCACATTTGGGAACCTGCCAGCCACATGGACATACACCATACGCCATAAAAATTGAAATCAAAATTCATCTTAGGAGGTCTCTTTATCCGCTCAACTCTCCAATTTGTAATATCCTCTTCCATTATCCCCAAATTGTATCTAATATGGGTGCTTTCATTCTTACCTTCGTAATTATAACCCTCAACTAAAACATGCTCTTTATTTGAGCCTCTTGGAATTTACTTGTTCTTAAACCTTATTCGCAACTAATACATCAACAAAATACATTACTATAATGCACAAGTGACTTCGTCCTCGTACAGATATATAATTTAGTCATCTCAACTCGAACCAATACGAAAAATAATACTCTCTTCTTCAATTTTCACTTACTCAGGTGTGCTATAAATTATTTCTAACTAGTCTCCAATGCATATTTCGTAACTACACGGTGAACCTAATCCTAAGTTCAAACACTCTCACATTATCACCATTCTAATCATAAATGGTGTAATAACACAAATGAAACTTTCTCAAATCTGAGCACAACACCAATTTGGCTATCTGATTGGAATTAATCCAACCCTAAATCCATCTTAAAAAATTCTCACATTTCCTAAAACACATCAATACATTAACCTCTCTCTTAGGTGCACAAAATTTCATAAGGTCATTATATTAGCCTAAGTTTCCATCACAATTTATATTACCATAAGTAAAATGCAAAACTCCAATAGATTCCTTAAAACTCAAATTCCTTAATATCTCCAAAATTAAACTCAACGTGAAACACATTCATTAACTTGTGCCTGCAAAAGCCTTTAAGTTGCAGACTTTACCTCCAAACACGATAATTTCTCATAATAATCCTCACAACTAGGGTGAACACCATTGTCTAACCACTCGTTCCACACTTGACCACTAGTTCGCAACAGTCCTCATTCTTATGCTTCTCTAAGCTTGAATACTCCTAGAATCTTACCGTCACTCCCTGATTCGGAAGTCAATGAGAAAAACCTTTTTATACTTTGACTTCTTATAAGAAAATCCTATAAAGGATTTTCCCCGCCTCATAAGATAAATAACAATTTAAGAAAGTCCAGGCCACCCTATTTTATTACAAATCGAATAAAAAATACTTCCATATAGTTCCAAATAATTCCAATTAAATAAAACTTCCATTAAATAAGCACATTTAAAGTAAATAGTAAATAAAGATCTATTGGCGCGTAAATTCTTCCTTGTCTCTCACAGTTTACTTACCTTTATCTTTTCCTAGAGTAATTCGGGGGTTTGGAAAATTGTGTATGAGCGTACACCCACTAGGAGAAATACTATAAAAGTGATACGTAAAAAGTGTATCTATACATATAAAGTATATTTTAGCAATTATGAAATCATCCATCATTTGATTAAATGTTGTCATGAAAAATGGAACGTGGTATGCAATTGACGTTTTGATCATGTAACCCGGGTGATAAGCTCACTCACACTTAATTCTTTCTGTTAACTATACTTATATCCCGTTAATTTAATCATTACGTACATACATATTTTTTCAAGTTGTTTTATAAACTTGGATTTATATTAATGAGCGTCATACTCAAACTCATCTTATCACTTTCTCAATCAAAATATCAATCCATGAGTATTATACAGCCTTTCACCGACTCTCTCCATGTCGGAATATACCACTGATTAGTTGTTTGGGGTCTAAGCATTAAGTCGCGTCCTAGGGCTCCGGGCCCTTCTTAAATATCTCGATTACCTCCGAGGATCTTTTACTTGTTACGTCTTTGTAACCCTTTTTTCCTTTCTTTCTTATTTACCTTTAAACATTTTTTCTTCATTTCCCTTTTTATCGACTGATGGGGCCAAATAACCGGGATGAGACAAATCCCACCACCCTTTATTTCTAAGTTTCACACTTTATTACACTTTTCACAATTCACGAACAATCGTAAACTTGCATTTAATAGTTTTTGGCAAAGATGCTTATTTTCATCTTTACTTTAAAAAATATGATTTTTTTTCCACCACATAAAATGCAATTCTTTTAACTAGAGTCCTTTTTTGGTAAGTATACACATAAGTCCAACTATTTCATAAAAATGACACTTTCGCACCAAAATATCACTTTTGTCATTTCATGACTTATATTTCCAACTTATTGAATTTGAAGCCTTTTATTTCTTATCATTTTATGTGGTCATAATACTCCAGTTAAAACTAACTTTTCAAAATAATAATAGTTTACAAAATTTACAATTAAATCCATACTTTATATGAAATGACAGTTTTGTACTAAAAACTATAGTTTTGACATTTCAAGACTTATTTTTACAAATTGATAACTTCTCATTTTGAATTTTTTTATCCTCGTCATTTTATGCGTAAATATTATTATATTGACTATTTTAACCTTAACACTTTAATATTTTCATTTTAGTCCCTTAATTCTTAAACTTCTTGAACTTTTACCACATAAAGTAGCGCCATTTTATGTGACTAATATGCTGATTTTTCCAACATATTATTTCATATTACAATGTGCATTTAAATGTATTTTTGACACACTAAATCCATTTCTCCCAACCACATGAATTTATGTTCATGAATATGAGGTTTTATGCCCATAAAATCCATATATCCATCCTAACATTTGTTCAACTTAATATTTGAAATGAAATAACTAGTTTAAACATAGTTTTCATAAGGAATAACTTCCTTAAACATTCCAAAATTTTAAGTTAATTCCAACTTCAACTTTTAACCATTTTAGTCATATCTTTATCAACCTATATTCATATATAGTGATAATGAGCATAAATAGTCATGTAAATCATACATATATATTCATATAACCAACATGCTTGATTTTAAACTTGAAAATAGTGTAAAACCCCTACTTCTTGAAGATATAATTGTTTTGATGAAAGTTTGGAAGAATACCCAAATAATATTCCTACTTCCAAGCTACTTGCAAGATTTCTTATTCAAATAAAAACCCTCAATACCATCCTTAAACCTTACTAATTGAAGGGAAGAATGGATGTCTTACAAGCTTGGTATATGGAGAGAATATATAGGAATTTGGCTAGTCATTTTGAGCAAAAATAAGAGATCTAAAAAAACCCATCTTAATGACCCACACACTAATCAATAATGGTTCCACTAAGAGTAATGGTGGTAGGATACTAGATAACAAAGATAAAAATTTGATGAGGGTTGGTTCCTTTTCCCCATTAATTATGCAAAAAGTTAACTCAAAAGAAGCCAAATTATGTAATAACTTCGAAAAAAATATCCTTAAGGGGGTGTAAACAATTTTTTTTGACATTGGTGAAGAGGAAAAGTTATTCATAATTTAATTTATATTTACTGGATTTTTTTTTAATTTTTTGTGAGCACTTTGTTTTTGACAAAAAATCGTTTATTTATTATTATTTGAATTTCCTTCTTTTTTCTTTAAGATATTATAGTACGTAAATAATTATAAATATTTAAATTATTCCAATTAATTTATTTAATCTCCATTAAAATTCATAACTTACTTTAACACGTGTAACGTCGTACGCGATATTTTTGAATTTTTCTTCTTAATTTTAGCTAAAAGATTATTCTAATACGATTAAGACCATAATTTCTAATAACTCAATTTTTCATTAATCTACAAAAAATCGGGTGTTACAACCTTCCCACCTCGGGAATTTTCGTCCCCAAAATCAAAATATAAAACATTTCTAAGTAAACAATTAAGGATGTGATCTCTCATCTTCGATTCTCATTCCCAAGTCACTCCCTCAACGTCATTGTTATCCCAAAAACCCTTGACGAGGGAAATTGTCTTTTTATAAAGCATTTTTTACTTATGATCCACTATTGCTACAGGTCTGTTCTCGTATGAGTCATCATTCTGGAGGTTTAACTGAATCCAATTGACAACATCTAATGAATCTGGAATATACTTTCTTAACATCGATACATGAAAAGCATTGTGCACTTGAGATAACTGTGGTGGGTAGTGCTAAACGATACGACACTAGACAATTCTCTCTAAGATCTTAAAAGGTCCTGTATACCTTAGTGCTAACTTCCCTTTTATTCTAAATCGTTCAACTCCTGGTCTAGCTTTGATCTTTAGGAACACATGATCAACCACTCCAAACTTTAAGTACAAGCAACGATTATTGGTGTAGTTCTTTTGACGGCTCTGAGCGGTTTTAAGCATAACCTGTATGACTCGGATTTTCTCAGTCGTTTCCATTTTTATTTCAGAACCTGAGATGTGCTTCTCACCGATTTCTTCCCAACAGACTAGTGAACGACAAGGTCTATCTTCACACAAGGCTTCAAAAGGGTTCCATCTCAATACTCGCCTGATAACTATTGTTGCAGGCAAACTCAGCTAATGATAGATGGTCTGCCCAACTACCTTGGAAGTCTATAGGACAAGACCAAAACATATGTTTGAGTATTTAATAGTCCTCTCGAATTATCCACCCATCTATAGATGATAGGCTATATTGAGGTTTAGATTTGTTCTAGCGCCTACTGATGTTTATTCCAAAATTTGAGCACAAATCTAGGATCTCTATCCAAAATAATAAATAAAGGTGCATCCTCCAACCTTATAATTTCTCGAATATAGAGTCTGGCGAACTTGGACACATTATTCATGACTTTAATAGGAAGGAAATGTGATGACTTCATTAATCTATCAACCACAACCCATACTGCATCATGCATTGCCTGAGTCCTAGGCAAAGCGATGACAAAATCCATTATTATGTGCTCCCACTTCCACTGTGCTACCGATAGTTGTTCCAACAACCCTGATGGATTTTGTTGCTTGGGTTTTAATTATTGACATGTGAGAAAAGAACGACATATATTTCCATTCTTGAACACTAGTTGTCTTTGTAAAAATCACTGTACATCTTTGTACTACCAAGGTGAATATTAAAACGAGACTGGTGCGCTTCTTCTATGAATTCTTCCCTAAGATCATCAGTATTTGGAACCACCAACATTCCTCATAATCTAACTCTATAATCCATATCAAGCGATATGTCCTTGATTGGTTCTCCTACCAAAATTCGACTCTGAAAGTGCATCAAATCATCATCGTAATCTTGTGCATCAAACACCTTTTATTATATGATAGGTCTTGCCATAATCCTGTTTACCTTCAATTCATATCTATGAAGGTCTTATGTCATCTTATGATGGTATCATTTCATTGTCTCCAAAGATACTCTTGGTTTCCTACACAATGCATCGATTACAACATTGGCCTTACCTGGGTGGTAGTGGAGACCAAAGTCATATTCTTCCATGAGCTCTATCCATCATCTCTACATGAGATTTAGATATTTTTGAGTGAAAATATGTTATAGGCTTTTGTGATCAGAGTGCATCTCGAACCGTTCCCCAGACAGGTAATATATCCAATTCTTGAGAGCAAAGACAACTGCTCTAAGTTCAAGGTCATAAATTGGGTAGTTCTTCTTATAAACATTTATTACCTTGACGTAAAAGCTATTATGTTATTATTTTGCATAAATACTTCTCCTAAACCTAACCCTGAAGCATTACAGTATACTAACTATCCATTTGCTCATACTGGGAGGATAAGTGCCAATGTTGTAGTCAGTCGTACTTTTAACTCCTGAAATGCTAACTCGCACTTGTCTGTCCCTCAAAGCGAACCTCATTTTTTGTCAGCCTAGTGAGATGTAAGAAATTTAAGAGAAAACCTAGATGAAATGCCTGTAATACCCGTAAAGTCCTAAGCTCCTTATCTCAATGATTGTCTTTGGTCCCTCCCAATTTAGCACTGATTTAACTTTAACTGGATCCAGAGAAATTCCCATCTGGAAATGACATGGGCAAGAAATTTAACCTTGCCCATCCAGAACTCGCATTTATCAGACTTTGCATATAATTGATTCTCCTGAAGTACTTATAAAGTCATGCGTAAATGCTCCCCATGGTCCACTTTTGAAGCCGAGTAAATGAGGATGTCATCATCGAACACTGTAACAAATCGATCTAGATACGGGAGGTAAATTCGATTTATCAGGTCCACTTGTTAACCCGAATTGCATAACCAAGAACTTAGTATGACCATATCTCGTACGAAATGTTGTCATCTAAATATCCTTAGTTCAAACCCCCAATTGATGACGACCGGACCAAAGGTCTATCTTTGAAATCGTACCAACACCTCGTAATTGAGCAAATAGATCATCAATTATGGGAATAGGATATTTATGTTCAATTTTGACCTTCTTTAACTGTCTATAGTCAATGCAGAGTACACGTGAATTATCTTTCTTCTTGGAAAAAAAAATCGGTGCACCCCACGGTGACATATACGGTCTAATGAAACCTTTGGATAATAAATCCTTTAACTGGACCTTCATCTCATTTAGTTCAACTGGAGCCAAACAATGTGGAGGAATAGAGATGGGTGAGATACCGGAGTGTATATCTATCTTAAAGTTAGTCTCCCTTTGCAGTGGTAACCCTGGAAGATCCTCTGACTACACATCCTTAAATTCTTGCACAATTGGATTGTCCAAGATCATACGATTAGGGGTATCTCTTGCCACAAGGCTCGAAAGCCATCCAAAGTAATTCCATAGCTCCTTAGTATTGGTGTATTTTCATGGATGGTCCGTGAATTGCTCACTATTAAATTTGTGGCTGGACCCATCCGACAATGATACCGAAACATGATGTGGGTGACAGACATTCTATCATGGCATTGAAATAAGATAACCACTAAATCCCAAGGATTACCTTGAAATATTCCATGTCCATGACATTTAAGTTATACTCAAGAACATAATCCCCCATAATGATAATGCAATTTTGACAAACACGGTCTAAAGAAATACCCTCGCTAATCGAAAGTCCCATGAAAATAGGGGGATAAAAGCAGTCAACCTTAGGACCCAGAATATAAGCTAAAGAACTGGATATGAATGAATTTGATACAATAGCATGAAACAGTGCTCGAACCTACGTGTGGTAAATTAAAATCATACCTTCCATAATCGTGGCATTTAATTGAGCTGCTGATTATGTGAGGGCATAAGAATGCCCTTGACTAAACTTGTTATTTTGATAACATTGATGGTTGTACTTCCTCTGTCCACTATACCCCTAGTTAGTACGTGAAGTATTATTGTTGTACCTACCTTGCTAGAATCCACCAAACTGTTATGGATGTTGAATGGGTGTACTAAAGCTTGAATTCCTCATTGACTAAAAACTGGAACCTTGTTTGCTTGGATGAGAACCGTTACTTTTCTGGGGGCATTCCCTTTTCCAATGGTTAGTTGCCCCCACATATGAAACATCCCATATTTGGATGCGCTAACCTACACCTTAATTTAGGGAGGAACCATAGAAAACTGTCGCATTTAGTTTTGCAAAGAATCCTTTGGGTCCACTGCCTATAGTTTTCTGTCCCACATTGTTTTGTCCATCATTAAAACCTCTTCTATTCTATTTTATTTTTTAGCATCCTTGACTCCATTTCTAATCTGATGGATTTACTGATCATATCCCTAAACTCACGAACGTCTTGTTCGACTATGCGCCTTCGAGTGGATGGATTAGGACCCTTTATGAATAAGCATGACTTTTCTTTCTCATCACTGGCCATATACTTATTATAATCTGACAAAGCTTCTAACTTAACCTCACATTCATCGACGGACATCTTGCCTTTGAACAAGTTACGAAACTCACCCCTCTTTCCACCACGGTAGGCTTTTAGGAACTATCGGTCCAGAAGTGACCTCTTGAAATCTTCCCAAAGGGCCACTCCATTCAAACTGGCCTGATAGGATGCCCACCATTTTTTGGTTTGGTCTATGAATTTAAACGTAGCCACACGGACCCGATATAGTGGTGACACTTTAATAACATCGAAGATTCGAGTGACACATTGCAGCCACTCATCGGCCTTTCAGTCCTTGTTGTACTGCTAAATGAAGGGGGTTGAGTTTCCTAAACTCCTTACATATTGTGGCAGCCTTACTTCTTTCTATTGATCTACCGTTACTCTGGTGTTGTTGGGAGAGATAATGGGCTATTTGCCTGACTGCTTGAGTCATTTGGCACAACTCGATGATGTTTACACTCGTATGTCTACCACCTTTACGTGTAGTCATTCTAAAAAGGGACCGATAGTTTAGAATATGATGGAATATTGAAAACTACTATTTATTGGAAAACAAAACGTAAGCTTACTCTCCGATATACACATAACCTATGCTCTGATACCAAGTTGTGAATCTCGATTCTGGGGGTTAGTGAGAAAAATCTTTTTATACTTTGATTTCTTTTAAGAAAATCCGCCTTTTGGAATGAAATCTTGCTTTCAAATTTTTTCCATAAAATTCATTAAATCAAAATAATGAATTGATGTCCATCATTATGAAATTAATAAGAACACTTAAAATAATAAATTTTTGCCGACTTTATAGGATAAATAACAATTTAAGAAAGTCAAGGTCATCCCCTCTTATTACAAATTGAATTTAAAATACTTCCAAATAATTCCAATCAAACAAAACTTTCATTAAAGATTTTTTTAAAGAAATTAGTAAATAGAGCTCTACAGGAGTACAAATCCTTCCTTGTTTCTCATGGTTTCCTTTCCATTATCTTTTCTCAAAGTAAGGGGGTGGCAATGGTGGGGTATAAGTGCACCCTCAATGGGAGAAATACTAGCGGAGTAATATGTACAAATAATATTTATACATAGAAACCATATTTTAGTAATTATGAAATCATGCATCATTTGATTAAATGTTCTCATGCAAAATGCAACATGACATGCAATTGAAGTTTTGACCATGTAACTTAAGCAATAAGTCCACTCACACTTAATTCTTTATGTCAACTACTATATCCCGTTAATTCAACCATTAACGTACTTACAATTTTTTTCAAGTTGTTTCATAAACTGACATTTACATTAATGAGAGTCGTGCTCAAAATCATCTTATCACCTTCTTAATCAGGGTACCAATCCATGAGCGTTATACAGACTTTCACCAATTACACCATGCCAGAATATGCTACTAATCAGTTATTTATGGTATAAGCATTAAGTCGCACTCTAAGGCTCCAGGCCCTTATTTAATTTCTCGGTTACCTTCGAGGGTCTTTTGCCTATTATGTCTTTGTAACCATTTTTTCCTTTATTTCTTATTTACTTTTAGATATTTTACCTTAATTTTCCTTTTTATCAGCCGACGAGGCCAAATATCCGGATCGAGACAAATTCCGACACATTTTATTTCTAAGTTTCACACTTTATTACACTTTTTACTATTCACGCACATTCGTAAACTTGCGCTTTATACTTTTTGCCAAAAATACTTATTTTCATCTTTAATTTAAAAAAATGATTTTTTTTCCACCACATAAAATCCAACTCTTTTAACTAGATTCCTCTAGTTTAGAAAGTATACTCATAAGTCCAACTATTTCATAAAAGTGACACTTTTGCACTAAAACATCACTTTTGTCATTTCAAGACATATATTTCTAACTTATTGACTTTACAGACTTTTATATTACTTCTTCTCATTTTATGTGATCATAATACTCGATATAAAGCTAAATTCTCAAAACAATACTCATGCTTGCAAAAATTACTATTAAATCCATACTTTATATAAAATGACCCTTTTGTACTAAAAAATTATACTTTTGACATTGTTCTTACAAATTGATAACTTCTCATTCTGGACTTTTTATCCTTGTCATTTTATGAGTAATTATTGTTATATTTACTATTTTAACCTAAACACTTTACTATTTTCACTTTTCGTCCCTTAATCCTTAAACTTCTTGAACTTTTACCACATAAAGTAGCGTCATTTTATGTAACTAATATGCTGATTTTTCCACATTATTATTTCATATTCCAATGCTTATTTAATTGTATTTTCAACATACTAAATCCATTTATCCCAACGACACGAGTTTATGTTCATGAATGTGAGGTTTTATGCCCATAAAATCCATATATGCATCCTAACATTTGTTGAACTTAATATTTGACAAGAAATAAGTAGTTTAAACATGGTTTTCATAAGGAACAACTTCATTAAACACTCTGAAATTTTAAGTTAGTTTCAAGTTCAACTTTTAACCATTTTTATCATATCTTTATCAAGCTACATTCATATATAGTGATAATAAGTATAAATAGTCATGTAAATCATACATAAGTATACATATAACCAACATGCTTGATTTTAAATTTAAAAATAGTGTGAAACCCTACCTCTTGAAGATATAAATTCTTTTGATGAAGAGGTTGAAAGAAAATCCAAATTAACTTCCTACTGCTAAGCTACTTTCTTCAAATAAAAACCCTAAATGCCCTCCTTAAACATTTCTAATTGAAAGGTAGAATGGATTTATTTCAAGCTTGGTATATGGAGAGAATATTGTGGACTTTGGCTACTGATTTTGACCTAGGATAAGTAAGAGCTTTAAAATTATGCTTAAGGCCCAAACTCAAAAGTATTTAATGAGGATTTTTGAGGATAAACTCTCATATTCTCCCCTTTTAAAAATATCGAAACCCGTGTTAACGACCCCCACTAATCAATAATGGTTCGAATAAGTATAATGGGGTAGGAAGTAAGACAAAACTAAAAATCTGATGAGAGTTGGTTCCTTTACTGCCTCAATTATGCAAGAATTGACAACTTAAAAGACACCAAATTATGTGATAACTTTGAACAAAAAAGTGAAAATAGTAACATACCTTTGAGTATCTAAATATTCCTCTCAATTTGTCCATCCGTCTGTGGATGATAGTCTGTGTTGAGGTTTAGCTTTGTTCTCATCTCTTACTACTATTTATTCCAAAACTGGAACACAAATCTAGGATCTTTATCTGAAACAATAAATAAAGGTGCACCGTACAAACTGTTGATTTCTCAAATGTAGAATTTGGTGAGCTTGACCACATTATCCGTGACTTTATTAGGAAGGAAATGTGTTAAATTGGTGAGTTGATCAACCATAACCCATATTGCATCATGCCTTGCCTGAGTATTAGGCAAAGCGGTGGCAAAATCCATCGTTATGTGCTCCCAGTTCCATTGTGCTACCGGTAGTGGTTCCAATAACCCTATTAGCTTCTGGTGCTTGGGTTTTACTTTTTGACATGTGAAATGCCTTGACATTAAAATAGCGACATCCCCTTTCATGCCTAACCACAAGCAGTCTCTACACAAATCCCTATACATCTTTGTACTACCAGGGTGAATACTAAAACGAGACTGTTGCGCTTTTGCCATGACTTCTTCCCTATGATCCTCAGTACTTAAACCACCAACTTTTCTCGAAATCTAATTCTATTATCCTTATCAAGTGTTATGTCATCGATTGGTTCTCCTGCCAAAATTTAACTCCGAAAGTGCATCTAATTGTCATCGCAAGCTTGTGCATCAAACACCTTTTATTGTATGAAAGGTTTTACCACCATCACGTAGATGTAAGCATGATGCTTTCCATGCTTAACCTTAAATTCGTAGATCTGAAGGTCTTACATCATCTTATGATGGTAGCATTTCATTGTCTTAAAAGATAATCTTGGTTTTCTACATAATGCATTGACTACAATATTAGCCTTACCTGGGTGGTAGTAGAGACCGAAGTCATAATTTTACAGAAGCTCTATCCATAGTCTCTGCCTGAGATTTAGATATTTTTAAGTAAAAATATATTGTAGGCTTTTGTGATTGGCTTTTATGATTAGATTACACCTCGAACCGTTCCCCATATAGGTAATATCTCCAAATCTGGAGAGCAAAGATAACTGCTTTAAGCTCAAGGTCATAAGTTGGGTTGTTCTTCTCTTAAACTTTTAACTACTTTGATGTATAGGCTATTATTTTATTCTTTTGCATCATTACTTCTCCTAAATCGCCCTTAACGTATCACAGTATACGAAGTATCCCTTTCCTCGTTCTGGGAGGATAAGTATCGATATTTTAGTCAATTGTACTTTTAGCTCCTGAAATGCTGACTCACACTCATCTGTCCACTCAAAGCGAACCTCCTTTTGTGTTAGCCTAGTAAGATGTGAAGCAATTTGAGAGAAACCCTGAATGAAATGCTTGTAATACCCGATGAGTCCTAAGAAACTCCTTATCTCAATGACTATCTTTGGTCACTCCCAATTTAGCATTGATTCAACTTTAGCTGGATCCAGAGAAATTCCCCGTCCTGAAATGACATGGCTAAGAAATTTGACCTCGCCCATCCAGAACTCGCATTTATCATACTTTACATACAACTGATTCTACTGAAGTACTTGCTAACTCGTACGTTGATGCTCCTCATGGTACACTTTTGAAGCTGAGTAAATGAGGATGCCATCATTGAACACCATAACAAATTGATCTGGATATAGGCGATAAATTCAATTTATTAGGTCCATAAATAATGCAGGTGCGTTCGTTAACCCGCACGCCATAACCATGAACTCATAATTTCCATATCTTGTACGAAATGCTGTCTTCTGAATATCCCCAGGTCTAACCTGCAATTAATGATAACCAGACTGGAGGTTTATCTTTAAAAATGTACAATCACCTTGTAACTTATTGAAAAGATCGTCCATTATGGGCATATGACATTTATTTTTAATTGTGATCTTATTCAGGTGTCTATAGTCAATGCAGAGTCCGAGTGAATTATCTTTTATTTTTAGAAAAAAGAACCGGTGCACCCCATGGTAACACACTCGATCTAATAAAGCCTTTGGATAATAAATCCTCTAATTGGACCTTCAGCTCGTTTAGTTCAGCTAGAGGCAAATGGTGTGGTGGAATAGAGATAGGTGAGACACCTGAGTGTATCTCTATCGCTAAGTCAGTCTCCCTTTGTAGTGGTAACCTTTAAATATCCTCCTAAAACACATCCAGGAATTCCCACACAATTAGATAGTCAAAGATCATACGATCAGGTGTGCCTAGTGCCTCAAGTCTTGAAATCCATATGGAGTAATTCTATTATTCCTTAGTGTTGGTGTATTTGCATGGATGGCCCTTGAATTTCTCATTATTAAATTTATGGCTGAACCCATCCGATAATAACACCAAAGCACGATGTCGATGACATTCTATCATAGCATTGAAATAAGATAACCAGTCCATCCCAAGGATTACCTTGAAATCTTCCACGTCCATGAAAATTAAGTTATATATATAAAGAGATACGCCCTCCAACTGGAAGTCCCATAATAATAGGGGTAAAAATAGTCAACTTTAAGATGCAAACTATAAGGTAAAGAACTGGATATGAATGAATTTGATGCAACATAATCAAAAAGTGCTCGAACCCACATGTGGTAAATTGAAATCATACCTTCCAAAACCATGGCATTTGGTTGAGCTGCTGATTGCGTTAGGCCATAAATAAGCCATTGGTTAAACTTGTTAATTTGACTTATTTGCTGGTTGGATTGCATCGGTCCACTGTACCCCTGACTGGGACGTGAAGTATTATTATTGTATGTACCCTTATGGAATCCACTAGACTATTGTGGATGCTGGGTAAGGGTACTAAAGCTTACATTCCTCATTAACTGGAAACTGGAACCTTGATTGTTTGGATGAGAACCGTGAGTTTTTTAAAGGAATTGCCTTTTCTTACGGTTAGTTTCCCCACATATGAAACATCCTTTTCCTAGCTGTGCTGATCCTTCACCTTGATTCAGGGAGGAACTATTGGCAACTTTCATATTTAGTTTGACAAAGAATCCTTTGGGTCCACTTCCTATAGGTTTCTTTCCTTCATTGATTTGTCCACCATCAAAACCTCTTCTATTCTCTTTTATGTTTTTTAGCATACTCAAACTCCATCTCTAAAGTGATTGCTTTACTGACCATATCCCTAAACCCATGAATGTCTTGTCCAATTATGAGCCTTCGGGTGGATGCATTTGGACCCTTTATGAACAAGTGTGTCTTTTCTTTCTCATCACTAGCCACATACTTGTCATAATCCGAAAAAGCTTCAAAATTCACCTCATATTCATCGAAGAACATCTTGCCTTTGAACAACTTACTGAACTCATACCTCTTTCCATCATGGTAGGATTTTAGGAAGTATCGGTCCATAAAATGCCCTCTTGAAATCTTCCCAAAGGATTGCTCCTATGACAACCTGGATGTAAATATGATAAATTTTCTATTTGAATCATGCTTACCTTAAGTGATATAGATAATGTGTTATTAGTATATATAATTTTATTTTATTATATTTAGTCTAATCCTACCTTCAAAAATCATGAAGTATCGAGTTGGTTACAACAATAATATTTTGAAATTTTCAGTAGGAAATTTCATGTTGGAAACTAGTTTTGATAATGTAACAATGGACTCAATGTGAAAAGTATATAGTTGTAGATACATGAGTTAGGTTTGTAACGCAATAAATGGTGTGTTAAACGGATGTCCAAGTATGAAGTTATACCGAATTACGAATGAGGGAAAATCCGTCCATTCGGTTTAAGTGGTAATTTGTCTTTTAGTAAACCAAATGGTTTAATAAGATTAGTTGGAGAAGAAGGCATCTTTTGCCGAATTAAACCTCTCAATATCACCTATATCTTTATCAAATTCATACCTTGGTTAAGTTTTTTATATTTTTAGCTTGATGACAGAGAATTACGAAGTTTAAGAAGACGAGTGTGAGAAGAAAAATTGGAAAAAATCCATAGAAATTTACGTAAGAGTCCCTAAGGTAATTCTATCCATAAATGTTGTTATTTTTCTTATATTACTGATTGAATAGATAGAAATAATAATTTTTTTTATTAAACGTTCATGCCTTGGTGTATATGCATGGATGGATACGCGTTTAAATAAAGTTGAATGAATAAACCCTTTATATTCCCTTGTTTAGAACCCTTGTGTATTCAAACTTTCATAAGTTTTTGTATACTTACTAGAATTGATAAATTTCAATTGGAGATGAAATTAGACTCACATATTCATAGCATATCCAAAAATTAGAATTTAACTCGTTGTGGTTAGACCTTGGCGATGGTCGTGAGTTGATATATAACTGCTATTTGCGTAACCTATTTTGATATGCCCTAAATTTGACAAAGCTTTTGACATAGCAAATGAACTCTAAAAATTAGGAAACTTTAATTTTGTATTATTCATCATGTTTATGGAAAATGGTTGGAAGAGTGTAGAAAGTTCTAATGTAAACAAATTATAAAAATTCTTGGAATTCGATTGAGCGATATCGGACCCTATATGCAAATTTTCTATGTAGTAAAGAAATGGGCATATCTCGCTCAAGGAAACTTGAGATGTTGCGCCGTATTTTGTATTGGAAACCTAAGATGATAGGATTTAATTATGAGTCCTTTGTAGTTTTGGATCAATTCCGGACAAAAACATTTGAGTCATAGGATAGAGTTCAAGTTTATCCATTCAAGCCTATGACGTGTTTGTTGAAGAAGTAGCGACCAAGATATTAAAGCTTCATCAAATGCCGAGTTTAATGTGCCTTGTTTTTACGTCAACAACTTTGGTTCCATTTCTCCTAAGGTATGAATGCATTTTGAATATATATATAGGAGCTTGGAACATTTTTCATTGGATGAATATTTATTTTAAACTGTTGTTGTGTTTCAGAAAGTTTCATTAAAACTTTAAAATAAAGTTTCTAGGCTAAAAATAGAATTTCAACTTTCAGTTTTTTCGTTCAATATTGTCGTTCGAACGAGTTTGTCGTTCGAACGAGAATGTCTTTCGAACGAGGTTTGCAACGACCTGCTACTGGAACTTCGTTAGAATTATCGTTCGAATGAGATTTGGAAGGAATAGGTTTTTGGGCAGTTTTTGACACTTTTCCCACTTTTCCCACTACTTTTCCCCACTAACGTTTTGACAGGTTTAACTAGTGCGGGAACAACATTTTTTTAAGACTTTTTCATAATATTTTTTTCACTAAGAGTGTTTTGAGAGTTAATTCTTCCAAAGAAAAAGTCCCCTTGAATTTTTGTTAAAATGTTTAATCATTAGAACAAAATCAAGGTTCACACACCCATATTGCTTATTCCAAGTTTCAATATGTATACATCTTGCTTGGAGTGTTTTGGTACTAGGTTTTACTCTACCGTTTGAAGAGTTCGTTTGGGATTACTTCTAAATCCCTCAAAGAAGAAGAGTTTGTTTTACTGCGGCATTCTCACATGGTGAAAGGCACCATGTGTGGTTGACGGTGTACCTATGCCTCATTGGTGATTCCAAGATTCCGGTGGAGCTTCGGGGTTGTCGACTATGCGGAGGTGTTTACAAGAAGACGCGTCAAGGCTTGAAAGGGGTCGAGTCGAGGAAGTAAGTCACATGTCTTGTAATTTGTAAATTCATACTTAGTGGACTTAAGGCTAGGGCTGTCCGAGGTTTTTTCCCATTATAGGTTTTTCCTCGTACATCGCGGTGTAGTGATTCATTATTTATTTTATCAGGCAAAATCACCTAGAACGCATGCTTAGGTAAAAAGATAAAATTTGGTTTAATCCCTACTTATGTTTAATTTGGTGCTACATAATTAGTTGGGTAATGTGTAGTTAATTCAAGTCATTAATTTAATTTTTTAAAATTTGATTTGGCCTAATTTGAGTAAAATTGAAAACTATGACTTAGGTAAATTTCTAGGACTTGGGTTAAATTGGTTTAAGTGAAAAATGTATTAATTGTTTAACTTTAATTTCACTTGGTTTAATTTTAATTTGAAAAGAAATTAAAATTTGTGAATTTGTTTTAATTTGAACCATCTCAGCTTCCGCATCTATAAAAGGTTAAATCATTTTGTGAAGTAAATGAATTTTAAAATTGGGGGCCTCGAGCTCCTACAAGTGCTATCAGAGCATTGATTCAGAAAGGCTTTCGCGTTTTTAAATTGGTATATGAGCCAGAGCGCTAATTTAACGCGACAAAGATCCGTTTTTTGGCTTTTACAATTTTTGTGCTCCTTGCATTTTAGGTGGTTCATTTTTTTTCTCACTCTCATTTTTTTTTATCTCTCGATGGGACGCCTTAACGATAATTTGTCCATTTCTAATGATAATGAAGTTTTTGCTATTTGAGAGGAATTTAATGAGCTTAATAAGTATAATGAAAAATTATGAGAATTAAATTTGAGTTTTGCAAAAAGAATTAAGTTTCTTGAAAATGAAAATTCATGTTTTAAATCTACAATTGAACTTTTGCAAACCTCGCTCGCTCAAAAAGATATTTTTCGTGAAAAGCTCATGGACATAAATTACAATTATAATATTTTAGAAATGTCCAAGAAAGAGAGTGATATTCGTGAAAAGGCTATTAGGGATAAGTTTGCTCATATTGAGGGGGAGCGTGATAACCTTCTAGGTGAAATTGAAAATTTAAAGAAGGAGTCCCGTAAAATTGAGGAGTCGAATTTATTACTTGAGTCCAAAATTTTAAAAATGAAAAATGACTCACAAGACTCGAGTAGTAGTTGTAATGGTTCTAGCTCATCTAGTTCAAATACTTCCGTTGCTAAAGCTAATACCATTGTTTGTTTTTGAGGGTCTACTTTATCCAAAGACTTTAGAAAAGGTCACACCTTAGGTAACATTCCTCGTGTTTACACATGCTTACATTGTGGTAGGAAAGGTCACCATAGGTCATTTTGTTTTGATCTTAAAAGAAGTCCTATGAAGTCTATGTCTAGCATTTCATAAGTTTCCAAATCCCAACACTTTTAATATACATCTATAGTGGTTCGTAAATCATTCTTAGATGCGCTAGATATTAGATTTGTTGATTCTCATTTGCTTTCACATGAAACCTCCCTTGATAAATTTAAAGGTTGAATGTGTTAGTTTTGTTTTGCATACTCTAGCTTTTTGTGCTTCATATTATATATCATTTCTAGGTGTATGCATGTTTAGTCATTTTCTAGTCATTGCTTTATTTCATATCTCATGCTAGAAATCATGACTTGTTTGTCTTTTGTATTTTTACTTCTTTCATTTTACTTACATTAAATGAAAAATAAAAAAAGATTGTTTTTATCATTTGAGTTTGTATCTCTTGGTAATTTAATCTTAATGAAAAATTCAAATGATTTTTGTTTGTCTTTTGAGTATATATTTTTATTTTTGGTTAAAAATTTCAAAAACTCAAAAAGATTTTTTTGTACGTATTTTAGTTTGACACACGTTATGTGGCATATACTTGTGTTAGAATCCCATATTTTTCTCTCCCATGTGGCTCAAACTTTTGGTTTAGATTGTCAATCCTTATTATGTTCTTTACCATGCTTACAGGGAGTAGTTGGATTTTGTGTTGATTAAATGGATTCTATTTTTATATGCCTCTTTTCACACATGCACGAGCTCTTTTGAAATTTAATTGTCACATGTTATATTTGGGCTTTGTGAGGTGTTCTCCTACCAATCTTATCATCAACATATTTGTGAGCTAGGAGGACTAGGCATGTCAAAATCCGTTGCACGTGAGATTTGTGAGATATAAAAAAATAATATGTATAAATGTGCACGTGGAAGGGCTCCGAAAGGAATTATTTTCCTTTATGAATAGTAAGCCACCTTTTGTTTGGACCTAAAAGAAATACGTGGTCCAAAGGACTAAAAGACAATATGGCATTAAAATAAATAAATAATTGCCAAGGCCTATGTTTAATTGAAATTATCATTCAAAAATAATATATTCTTATTGAGGGAGATTGGATGGTATATCAACAGTTTGTACAATGTCCGTTTATCCTAGTTGTACTTTTAATGTCATGACTCTATTAGTTTTTAGAATCATCAAAAGTCTAGACTTGTATGCATTGTGTATGTTTGTTCATTGAGTTCAATTTATATTATCACATGAGGTTATATTCAAATGTGATGAAGTTTGCAATCAATTAAGAACTCCGTGAACATGTTTTAAGTGATTGGTTCTAAATTTAATTGTTACTAGTTCACACCCCAACACTTCCGTTTCCATATGACACATTTTTTCCATACGAGTGTGAAAAGTTTATCTTATTTTATGTCATTTGTATGTTTATATCTATATTTATGCGCGTGTGCATCTTTGGTATATCTAGAGTACGTATATATATGATATTTTTTTTTATTTATCTTTGCCTTGCTTTCTAGTCCATCTATGCTTTAATTCACAATTGGTATCCATCTTGTTTCATTCTTTTTTGATATCGCATGCTTAATACTTTATGTATCATATTGGTATCATTTTCTTGCATCTTAGTTGGTATCCGTTATCATTTATTGGATTAGTTATGATTTTGTTGCCTACGTACTTTAATGTTCTCATCACTTTACGCACTATTGCATGTTTAGCTTGTTATCCCATTCTATTCATCCCTTGTTTATTCTATGGGAGTATATGCTTTAATTAGGGGAGATAAGTTATGTTTCTATTCTTTAGCCTTTGTCTATTCCTGAACAAAAAGAGGGAGAATGATTGGGGAGAAATGGTATCTATTCCTATTATAATCGTATATTAGGGGGAGAAGTGGTATCTATTCCTATTGTAATCGTATATTAGTTTGGGGGAGATCTATCTTAGGGGAAGACGTCTTTCTAAGTAGGTAATTTGTTTGATAAAGGGGAGAATTAATTTAGGGGGAGTATTTATTTTATGCATTTAATATTCTTGATATTCCCTATGCGTTTAATAGTTTGCTTAAGTGTGCAGGAACTCTTCTAAATGGAAATATTCATCATCGGGCAAAGATATTGATCCTTGGGTTGTTTGAGTCAAGCTATGTATTTTTATTTTGGGTGGGACAGTTTTGTTAGTCTAGTAGAGCTTGACGGCCCTTTAGGATTTTTGTTGGTTTTTGTCCCGGAATAGCCAAAGGGGGAGATTTGTAAGGCGGCAAATTTCCAATTGAGTCCTTTATAGTTTTGGCTCAATTCCGGACAAAAATATTTGAGTCATAGGATATAGTTCAAGTTTATCAATTCAAGCCTATGACGTGTTTGTTGAAGACATTGCGGCCAAGATATTAAAGCTTCATCTAATGCCGAGTTTAATGTGCCTCGTTTCTACGTCAATAACTTTGGTTCCATTACTCCTAAGGTATGAATGCATTTTGAATATATATATACGAGCTTGGAACATTTTTCATTAGGTGAATTTTTATTTTAAACTGTTCTTGTATTTCAAAAAATTTCATTAAAACTTTAAAATAAAGTTTCTGGGCTAAAAATAGAATTTTTAACTTTCTATTTTTTCGTTCGATATTTTTGTTCGAACGAGTTTATCGTTCGAGCGAGAATTTCGTTTGAACGAGGTTTGCAATGGCCTTCCACTGGAACTTAGTTAAAAGTATCGTTCGAACAAGACTTCGTTCGAACGAAAATCTCGTTCGAATGAGATTTAGCGGGAACAGTTTTTTGGGCAGTTTTTGGCAGTTTTCCCACTTTTCCCACAACTTTTCCCCACTAACTTTTTAAAAGATTAAACTAGTGAGGGATAAACATTTTTCTTAAGACTTTTTCATAACCTTTTCTTCACTAAGAGTGTTTTGAGAGCTAATTCTTCCAAAGAAAAAGTCCCCTTGAATTTTTGTTAAAATGCTTAATCCTTAGAACAAAATCAAGATTTTGACACGCATATTGTTTATTCCAAGTTTCAATATATATACATCTTGCTTGGAGTGTTTTGGCCCCGGGTTTTACTCTACCATTTGAAGATTTCATTTGGGTTTTCTTCTAAATCCCTCAAAGAAGAAGAGTTTGTTTTGCTGCGGCATTCTCACATGGTGAAAGGCACCATGTGTGGTTGACAGTGTACCTATGTCTCATTGGTGATTCTAAGATTCCAGTGGAGCTCCTGGGTTGTCGACTAGGCGAAGGTATTTACAAGAAGACGCTTCAAGGCTTGAAAGGGGTCGAGTCGAGGAAGTAAGTCATCTGTCTTGTAATTTGTAAATCCATACTTAGTGGACTTAAGGCTAGGGCCGTCCGAGGTTTTTTCTCGTTGTGGGTTTTTCGTCGTACATCGTGACGTAGTGATTCATTATTTATTTTATCTTGCAAAATCACCTAGAACGCATGCTTAGGAAAAAAGATGAAATTTGGTTTAATCACTACTTTTGTTTAATTTGGTGCTACATAATTAATTGGGTAGCGTGTAGTTAATTCAAGTCATTAATTTAATTTTTTTAAATTTTATTTGGCCTAATTTGAGTAAAATTGAAAACTATGACTTAGGCAAATTTCAGGGACTTGGGTTAAATTGGTTTAAGTGAAAAATGTATTAACTGTTTAACTTTAATTTCACTTGGTTTAATTTTAATTTGAAAAGAAATTAAAATTTGTGAATTTATTTTAATTTGAACCATCTCACGCTTCCGCATCTATAAAAGGTTAAATCATTTTGTGTAGTTAAAAGAAATTTAAATTGGGGACCTCGAGCTCCTACAAGTGGTATCAGAGCATTGATTCAGAAAGGCTTTCGTCTTTTCAAATTGGTATTAGAGCCGGAGCGCTAATTTATCGTGTCAAAGATCCATTTTTCGGCTTTTACAATTTTTGTGCTCTTGAATTTTTAGGTGGTTCATTTTTTTTACTCAGTCTCATTTTTTTTGGATCTCTCGATGGTACGCCTTAATGATAATTTGTCCATTTCTAATGATAATGAAGTTTTTGCTATTCGAGAGGAATTTAATGAGCTTAATAAGTGTAATGAAAAATTAAGAGAATTAAATTTGAGATTTGCAAAAAGAATTAAGTTTCTTAAAAATGAAAATTCATGTTTTAAATCTAGAATTAAACTTTTGCAAACCTCGCTAGCTCAAAAAGATATTTTTCGTGAAAAGCCCATGGACATAAATTATAATTATAATATTTTAGAAATGTCCAAGAAAGAGAGTGATAGTCGTGAAAAGACTCTTAGGGACAAGTTTGCTCATATTGAGGGGGAGCGTGATAACCTTTTAGGTGAAATTAAAAATTTAAAGAAGGAGTCCCGTAAAATTGAGGAGTCTAATTTATTACTTGAGTCCAAAATTTCAAAAATGAAAAATGACTCACAAGACTCGAGTAGGAGTTGTAATGGTTCTAGCTCATCTTGTTCAAATACTTCCGTTGCTAAAGCTAAAATCATTGTTTGTTTTAGAGGGTCTACTTTATTCAAAGACTTTAGAAAATGTCACACCTTAAGTAACATTCCTCGTGTTTACACATGCTTGCATTGTGGTAGGAAAGGTCACCTTAGGTCATTTTGTTTTGATCTTAAAAGAAGTCCTAGAAAGTCTATGCCTAGCATTTCATTAGTTTCCAAATCCCATCACTTTAAATATACATCTATATGGGTTCGAAAATCATTCTTAGACGCGCTAGATATTATATTTGTTGATTCTTATTTGCTTTCACATGAAAACTCCCTTGCTAAATTTAAAGGTTTAATATGTTAGTTTTGTTTTGCATACCCTAGCTTTTTGTGCTTCACATTATATATCATTGCTAGGTCCATGCTTGTTTAGTCATTTTCTAGTCATTGCTTTATTTCATATCTCATGCTAGAAATCATGACTTGTCTATCTTTTGTATTTTTACTTCTTTCATTTTACTTGCATTAAATGAAAAATACAAAAAGATTTTTTTTATCATTTGAGTTTTTATCTCTTGGTAATTTAAGCTTAAATAAAAATTCAAATGATTTTTGTTTGTCTTTTGAGTATATATTTTTATTTTTGGTTAAAAATTTCAAAAACTCAAAAAGATTTTTTTTTGTGTGTATTTTAGTTTGACACACTTTATGTGGCATATACTTGTGTTAGAATCCCATCTTTTTCGCTCCAATGTGGCTAGAACTTTCGGTTTAGATTGTCAATCCTTATTATGTTCTTTACCATTCTTACATGGAGTAGTTGGATTTTGTGTTGATTAAATGGATTCTATTTTTATATGCCTCTTTTCACACATGCACGAGCTCTTTTGAATTTTTTTTTGTCACATGTTATATTTGACCTTTGTGAGGTGTTCTCCTACCAATCTTGTCATCTACATATTTGTGACCTAGGAGGACTAGTGCATGTCAAAATCCGTTGCACGTGAGATTTGTGAGATATAAAAAAATAATATGTATAAATGTGCACGGGGAGGGTCTCTGAAAGGAATTATTTTCGTTTGTGAATAGTAAGACACCGTTTGTTTGGACCTAAAAGAAATACGTGGTCCAAAGGCCTAAAAGACAATATGGCATTAAAAAAAATTGCCAAGGACTATGTTTAATTGATATTATCATTTAAAAATAATATATGCTTATTGAGGGAGATTGGATGGTATATCAACGGTTTGCACAATGTCCGTTTATCCTAGTTGTTCTTTCAATGTCATGACTCTATTGGTTTGTAGAATCATCAAAAGTCTAGGCTTGTATGCATTGTGTATGTTTGTTCATTGAGTTCAATTTATATTGTCACACGAGGTTATATTCAAATGTGATGAAGTTTGCAATCAATTGAGAACTCCGTGAACATGTTTTAAGTGATTGGGTCTAAATTTAATTGTTACTAGTTCACACCCCAACACTTCCGTTTCCATATGACACAGTTTTGCCATACGAGTGTGAAAAGCTTATCTTATTTTGTATCATTTGTGTGTTTATATCTCTATATATATGTGCGTGTGTATCTTTGGTATATCTAGAGTATGTATATATATGATATTTTTTTTATTTGTCTTTGCCTTGTTTTCTAGTCCATCTATGCTTTAATTCATAATTGGTATCCATCTTGTTGCATTGTTTGTTGATATCGCATGCTTAATACTTTATGTATCATATTGGTATCATTTTCTTGCATCTTAGTTGGTATCCGTTATTATTTGTTGGATTAGTTATGATTTTATTTCCTACGTGCTTTAATGTTCTCATCACTTTACGCACTATTTCATGTTTAGCTTGTTATCCCATTCTTTTCATCCCTTGTTTATTCTATGGGAGTATATGCTTTAATTAGGGGAAAAAGTTGTGTTTTGAGTCTTTAGCCTTTGTCTATTCCTGAACAAAAGGGGGGAGAATGATAGGGGGAGAAATGGTATCTATTCCAATTATAATCGTATGATAGGGGAGAAGTAGTATATTCCTATTATAATCGTATCTTAGTTAGGGGGAGATTTATCTTAGGGAGAGACGTCTTTCTAAGTAGGTCATTTGTTTGATAAAGGGGAGAATTAATTTAGGGGGAGTATTTATTTTATGAATTTAATATTCTTGATATTTCCTATGCGTTTAATAGTTTGCTTAAGAGTGCAGGAACTCTTCTAAATGGCAATGTTCATCATCGGGTAAAGATATTGATCCTTGGATTGTTTGAGTTAGGCTATGTATTTTTATTTTGGGTGGGACATTTTTGTCAGTCTAGTAGAGCTTGACGGCCCTTTAGGATTTTTGTTGGTTTTTGTCCCGGAATAGCCAAAGGGGGAGATTTGTAAGGCCACAAATTTCAAATTGAGTCCTTTGTAGTTTTGGGTCAATTCCAGACAAAAACATTTGAGTAATAGGATAGAGTTCAAATTTATCCATTCAAGCCTACGACGTGTTTGTTGAAGACGTAGCGGCTAAGATATTAAAGTTTCATCAAATGTCGAGTTTAATGTGCCTCGTTTCTACGTCAACAACTTTGGTTCCATTGCTCCTAAGGTATGAATGCATTTTGAATATATATATAGGAGCATGGAACATTTTTCATTGGGTTAATTTTTATTTTAAACTGTTTTTGTATTTCAGAAAGTTTCATTAAAAATTTGAAATAAAGTTTCTGGGCTAAAAATAGAATTTTTAACTTTCTGGTTTTTCGTTCGATATTGTCGTTCGTACGAGTTTGTCGTTCGAACGAGAATGTCATTCGAACGAGGTTTGCAATGACCTGCCACTGGAAATTCGTTAGAAGTATCGTTCGATCCAGACTTCGTTCGAACGAAAATCTCGTTCGAATGAGATTTGGCGGGAACAGTTTTTTGGGCAGTTTTTCCCACTTTTCCAATTACTTTTCCCCACTAACTTTTTGACATATTTAGCTTGTGCGGGAACAACATTTTTGTTAAGACTTTTTCATAACCTTTTCTTCACTAAGAGTGTTATGAGAGTTAATTCTTCCAGAGAAAAAGTCCCCTTGAATTTTCGTTAAAATGTTTAATCCTTAGAACAAAATCAAGGTTTACACACCCATAATGTTTATTCCAAGTTTCAATATATATACATCTTGCTTGGAGTGTTTTGGTACCGGGTTTTACTCTACCATTTGAATAGTTCGTTTGGGCTTACTTCTAAATCCCTCAAAGAAGAAGAGTTTGTTTTGATGCGGCATTCTTACATGGTGAAAGGCACCATGTGTGGTTGACGGTGTACCTATGTCTCATTGGTGATTCCAAGATTTCGGTGGAGCTCTGGGGTTGTCGACTAGGCGGAGGTGTTTACAAGAAGACGCGTCAAGGCTTGAAAGGGGTCGAGTCGAGGAAGTAAGTCATATGTCTTGTAACTTGGAAATTCATACTTAGTGGACTTAAGGCTAGGGCCGTCCGAGGTTTTTACCCGTTGTGGATTTTTCCTTGTACATCGCGGCATAGTGATTCATTATTTATTTTATCTTGCAAAATCACCTAGAACGCATGCTTTGGTAAAAAGATAAAATTTGGTTTAATCACTACTTATGTTTAATTTGGTGCTACATAATTAGTTGGGTAATGTGTAGTTAATTCAAGTCATTAATTTAATTTTTTAAAATTTAATTTGGCCTAATTTGAGTAAATTGAAAACTATGACTTAGGAAAATTTCTAGGACTTGGGTTAAATTGGTTTAAGTGAAAAATGTATTAATTGTTTAACTTTAATTTCACTTGGTTTAATTTTAATTTGAAAAGAAATTAAAATTTGTGAATTTGTTTTAATTTGCACCATATCACGCGTCCGCATCTATAAAAGGTTAAATCACTTTATGAAGTAAAAAGAATTTTAAAATTGGGGGCCTCGAGCTCCTACAAGTGGTATTAGAGCATTGATTCAAAAAGTCTTTCGCATTTTCATGACTACTTGAGTCAGCTATTCCAAGGCTTGTTTAAATGTATTTTTAACACACAAAATCCATTTATCCCAACCACATGAGTTTATGTTCATGAATGTGAGATTTTATGCCCCTAAAACCCATATATGCATCCTGACATTTGTTCAACTTAATATTTGAGATGAAATAACTAGTTTAAATATTGTTTTTATAAGGAATAACTTCCTTAAACATTTTGAAATTTTAAGTTAATTTAACTTCAACTTTTAACCATTTTAGTCATATCTTTATCAACCTATATTCATATATAGTGATAATGAGCATAAATAGTCATGTAAATAATAAATATGTATACATATAAGTAGCATGCTTGATTTTAAACTTGAAAATAGTGTAGAACTCTCACGTTTTGAAGATATAGATTCCTTTGATGAGGAGGTTAAAGGAAAAGTCAAATAGCTACTTGTAAACTTTCTTTTTCAAATAGACACCCTTAATACCCTCCTTAAACCTTCCCAATCAAAAGGTAGAATGGGTGTATTACAATCTTGGTATATGAAGAGAATATAGAGGACTTTTTCTAATGAGTTTGAGCTAAGAGAGAAGATCTAAAATTATGCCTAAGGGCTTCCCAAACTCAAAAGGATGTGAGAAAGATTTGTGAGGTCAAAATCTCACTTTATCCCCCTTTTTAAAGTCTCCAAGCCCATCCTAATGACCCTCCCATTATTAAATAATGGTTTCGCTAAGTATAATGGGGTAGGAGGGCAGATAGCAAGGCTAAAAATCTTATGAGGGATGATTCCTTTGTTCCCTAAATTATGTAAAAATTTGAAAACTCAAAATAAGCAAAATTATGTGAGAACTTTGGACAAAAAATACCCTTTATGGGGTCTAAATGTTTTTTTTGACATCGCCAAAGAAGGAATTTTTTTTCGGGATTTAATTTTACATTTATTAGAATGTTTTCAATTTTTTGAGAGCATTTTTATTTTTTTCGAAAAAACAATTTATTTATTCATTTATTTTATTATTATTATTATTTGAATTTCCTTCTTTTATCCTTAAGATATTATAATACATAAATAATTATAAATATTTAAATTATTCCAATTAATTAATTTAATCTCCATTAGAATTTGTAACTCACCTTAACACGTTACGCGACATTTTCGAATTTTTCTTCTTAATTTTAATTACAAGATTATTATAATTCGATTAAGCTTATAATTTCTCATAACTCATTTTTTTCACTAATTTACAAAAATTCGGGGGTTGCACCTACCAATAATCAATCGACAATTAATGATGTCGACATACAAGTCATCGAGACACCATATTACAAAATCCTATAACAGGCTCTAGACACATCAAAGATTGCTCAATAGAAAATGAAACGGATGCAACATAGATCGTAAGAACACTAGAACCTGGATGCTCTGATACCAACTGTGATACCCCATAATTTTCCTTGCCCGGTTAAGCAGACTGCACATGAAATATTGGGGATGAATTTTTTTTATATCATTCTCAGCATCAACGATAAACAAAAATTGTAGTAAACTAAAAACAACACTGTAAAGATCTTAATAAAAGATGATGAGTAGACAATACTAAACTGTGAAAACTGAAACCATTATATAAAAGCTTTGATTACAATTGTTCAACTGAGTAAAAGTGTATAACTAAAACCTTGTCTAATTACAACATCACAATATACTGACAACTATAATGAAACAGTAACTCTAGTTCCACGAACACCAAGCTGGATCACCAGAACCCCAAGTTTGACCACTCGACCCTATTAATCAGTATATACAATAATAATACCTGGGGGTGGGGGGACATTTTATAATTTGGGTTAGCGCCCTAAATTTGCAAGAAATAACTTTTAATACCAATAAATAATGGAGTTAATTCGCAATACATGGCGCACATCAGCTATCACATGCAATAAGTATCTCACCTCTCACCTAAGTGCAACACTACGCACATGTCCCAACCCGATGCATAAATATGTTGAAAGTATCCATATCTAGACAAATAAGCACTATCACGTAATGAACAATTACCATGTAACGCTACTAATAACTCAATTAGGATTTCACCCGAAACACAGACATATATTTTTATTAACATATTCTTACTCTCATAAAAGTAATGCTCTATCAATTTTGATATCTTTTAATTAAATGAATCATTAACCAAACTACCATAAAGGATAAGTAACAACTAATTACCCTGAGAAATGGATGCAACTAACCACAGTATACGATCACAGTCACAAAACTAACCCCCACAGGATACAAAGCACATAATGTATTTTTTTGTCGCATTGGGTCCATTAACAATTATCTACCCCATTAGACTATATTAATCCTTACGTTATATATATATATATATATATATATATATATATATATATATATATATATATATATATATATATATATATATATATAAAGAGACAGAGCAAGAGAGCACAGGAAGGCATCTACCCCCAGTTTCCATCTCTTGCTTATATCGACAAATTTGTAGGACTCCCTCACCTAATGTGCTTGAACAAAACACACATAAGTGGGCCGATCACTACACAGTGACAACACCTACTGCCCATACCTAGACTATGTAGATGGATCAAGTCATCTTACTTCTCTCATCATGAAGCAGTGACCACTGACCATATGATCTTAAATAACAACCTCCATTACGTCCTAGAACATCTCAGGTAATGTGTGGTACCCGATCACGAAGTCAAACGCAACCCCCAACCGTTAGATTCACCACGAATACATGTATGTCTACATAATCACACAATACATACACACACACAGCGTATATATATACATATCTATATCTATATGATAAGGACTAGAATTTGGACACTATTCAATAAGATCATAAGCTAATTAGAGGCTAGGATTAAACCACCAATGCAAGAATCCGAGGGTTGAGATTATTTTGTTGCATTTTCCTCTTTTAACCTTTCATTTTTTTTGTTTCCCACTCTTTTTCCTCACTACTATTTGGTTTCATCTCTTACTTTAATTGAAAATAAGGGCAAAATTAGGAAGTTTACACACATATTTTTATTTCATCTTAGCTTCCTCCCCTTTTGACACCCGTTTTTCTCTCCCTCGGCTCACCTTTGGGTCACGGTTCTCAATCTCCATCTCCATCATCAGGTAATGTTTTCATCTATTAATCTTTGAATCATAGGTTGTTGATTTAATCATTTTTTACCACATCTCAATCATGTTAGTGTTGTAATTAGCTTAGAGTTGTTTATTTTTGTGTTGATCATTTGGGTTGTGTTAACCCTAATTTCTTTTTAGAGATCTGACATTTTTTCCTTTCGATTTTTAGGGGAGATATTGATTTATGGAGTAGGTTTTTTAGATCTGACATTTTGTCCTTTCAATCATGTTAGTGTTGTAATTAGCTTATAGTTGTTTATTTTTGTGTTGATCATTTGGGTTGTGTTAGCGCTAATTTCTTTTTAGAGATCTGACATTTTTTCCTTTCGATTTTTAGGGGAGATATTGATTTATGGAGTAAGTTTTTTAGATTTGGGTAAACTCATTGACGTCTATTGTTTAGTCCTAATTATCTTAGCAATGTTTGAGTTCATTTTCTCAAATGTAATTTTGTTCATGTTCTTTTTTTCCTCAGATCTATCGAAACCCCAGGTATACTTTACACCATGTATTATCTTTATTTATATTTAAAGGTTTATTATATAAAAGTTTGTTTTGGTAATATATATTGATTTTTTGTTGTTTTTATGCTCTATGCAGATGCAAGATTATATTTTGTGGATTAAGTCCAATACATTTTGCGGATCCATGAATAAAATTCAGGGTTAAGAGTTTTGTTACTTTATTTCAACTGCTCTTCGGATTTTTGGAATATGGTAATATGTCTCATTTTGTTTTTTAAATCATTATAAATTTTATAAAATTGTTTTGTATGTGTTGGGTCTATGTCCTGTTGGTTTTATAATGTTATATTCGGTTTCCCAATCAACCTCAATGTCAAAATTTAGCGGATCTTTCATTATATTTTGTGTGATTTTCGGATTTGGTGGTTTAAATTTGGTTTTGGAAATGTGTGTTTTTTGTTCTTATTTGTTGTTTATCGTTGAATTTACTATAAGTTCTTTTCTAATTTTGGGATGTCGAATCATAAATATCTAATTTATAGTTTTTTTGCTGGAGGTTTTACACTCTGTTAGTTGCTTCTTTTTTTAAGCTCAAACCATAACACCACCTGAGTTTCAAAGTGTTACTATTTTGGTGTTTTCTTTTGAGTTTTTGCACATCTTTATAGGTTTAATTCCCATATTGTTTTGGTGTTTTCTTTTGATATTTTGCAGATCTTTGAATGTGGTGACTTTATAACTGGCTCATGGTTAAGGGGCTTTTTTTTTTGCATTTTATGGAGTTCAGACTGGGGCCTACTCTTCTCCTATTTTTCAGCATTTTACCGAGGTGCGTTCTTCCTCTTCTCCTATTTTCTTTCTTGATTTGTTAGGTTAGTTGGTTCACTCAGTTGTTATTCGTGGTTATGTCATCCTTTTTACCACATGGATAAGGATGTTGTGATGTTAAGATGTTGTGTTGGTGTATGTAATGTTATTTTGTTGGTATATTTTTAAGTTTATTACATTCATGGAAACAAAAAAAATATTTAATTTTTGCTAATGGATTTCACTTTTTATTTCAAATGAAGCAGTGTTATACTACAAAAGGACTTGGGTGGAATGATTAGACATGATTCACTATTAAAAGAAACACTTGACATGTTTCAAGTTTCAAAGAAGATACGTGATGATTTACAAGGCATGGTTTTCGAGGGAGTGGCAAGAGAAGAAGCAATTTCAAAATCAAAATCCGATCACAGAACAGAGGCAAGTGGGGAAATGGTCAAATAGATGGAGAGGGAAAAGGAAAGAGTTAAGGTTCGGGAACGTGAAAGGAGGGATTCTGATCAGGAATGGGAACAAGCAAGAGAGGACTATGAGAGGGAGGGAGATAAGGCCAAGAAGAGGGCCCACCGATCTAAGGAGAAAGGAAAAGATCCAGGATACCCTAAAGTCATCTCGAGACCGGGACCACCCGTATCGAGATTAGGATGCCCCGTAATATTTTGGGTTGTGTTATTTATTTGTAACAGAGGCATCATGAATTGCATTATGATTTCTTTAGGTACAACCCCCACCTTTATGGTAATGCTCATGTGACCCCCTTTTATGACTTGGTATATTTCTTCAACACTATAACATGTGTATTTGGTTACTTAGTTATCAATCACAATAAGATCATGCTGCCATCAGATCATTATAGGCCATTTAGTAATTTTAATAGAATTTTTTTCACATATAGCTTTAAAAATCAATTCATTTTGCATCTCATCCTTTTTTGCCTCAGGAACTTTATGAATGATGTTTTGATCCCAATTTAGGTTTTATGCAGTTACCAGTTTTCTTAATATTCTCACTTTTAGTTTTTGGTTTATGAGACTCCACCCCATTACCAAAATGTAATTATAATGTGTATAATACTAAAAATGTAGTCCCATCTTATGTTGATGCCAATGTTGCATACAGTTGCATACAGTTGACAATTTCTCTGTTTGCATACAGTTGCATACAATTGCATACAGTTGATGCCAATATTTTCATACAGTTGCCAATGTTGCATACAGTTGATGCCAATGTCGATAAAACATCTCTGTTTGTAGCAATTTCTCTGTTTTTTACAACTAAATGTTGCAAACAGTTGACAATGTGGGTTATAGCTGCCAACATATTTTATAAACTTCCCACAACACGAACATGAATCAATTCGACCACGTGACATGTCTAATCAATTACATAAATTTTTTTCCATTTTGCATTGGATTTTTTTTCCATTTTTGCCCGTGTGCGTGTATTTTATGGTTTTCAGATTTGGAACCTCTGAATGGGATGTGACCAGTGTCCAGGTGAGTTTACTCGACCTTTCATGTCTTTTCTTTATCTTTATCTTTTTTATTTATTATGTTTACTCTATAATATGAATTGTATTTGAAAAATGATAGAAGATTATAGTGTAGGTATTTGACATTCTAAGGCATTATCTGCTGCTATGATAGTATGACCTGCTAGAGAGATGTGAGATCAGTGTAGTAGCAGAAGAATAAATACAATTGTCTCCTACTATGATAGTATTTACACTTTCATTGGTATCTTACTCGATTTTATTCCTTCTAATTGGCTCTTGAGTCATACATGAGCACACTTTCTTGGTTTGCTTAAATTGATTGTAATGAACCTTTACGGGCTTTGTTCTATTTTTCATCTCTTACTATATCGAGGTGCCGATTTTTGTATGACTACTGACCTATGTATGATATATGCTACTCACATAAATGAATTTTCTGCTAAATTAATAAGCATAACCAGATAATCCATCTCAAATCTAATCAACAACGACATTAAAGTTTAGAATGCAGATCTTCCATAAGGGCAGGAAGAAAAACAAATTGACAATCTTTAGAAGAACAGCCAGAAAGTCAGGAGACAAATCAGATCAAAAAGCCTCTAAAAGATGACAACTATTATAGAAGAGCAACCATAAATGAGAGAGGCAAAGGAAAGCAAAAGGCATGTAGAAGAGGACCAAGGTGTTACAGAATATCAACCTTAATGGAAGGAGGCAACATAAGGCCCCTTATATACCAAATCTCACATGGGCTGAGAAGAAGAGTAATCCCCGTGGCCAGGTCTGAAACTCGAACTTATCCTCTTGCTTAATTAAGATAATCGCGAAAATTATGCGGAGCACCCGAAACATGCATAAAATTATGGTACATTTTGTTTAATGCATTGTACACGTGGGTGGTTGTCCCTCATAACTTTTGTGGTTCCCTTAGCAATCGCTATAATGAAGTGACAAATTCTTGGTTCATTAAACATATCGAGCTTAAAAATGCGATCAAACTTGCTTTCTCAAGCTCCATAGACAATCTCAAATTAGATTCTGACTTATAATTGACCCGAGCTAAAGTATCTTGATTTTGTTATATAGTTTTTGGAGTATGAGCTAATCAGGCCGAGCTCAATAATTTAACAAGTCATTGTCACACTTCATCTTCTTTTTATTCTATAGGTTTTGGAACAAGTTACTAAGATACCTACTGGAAATTATAGAATAAGAGATTGAAGTTTCTTTATAAATTGGTCTAATTATTTAATTACTCAAATTTTACTTGTACTTATTTCTTTTAATTCATCAGGTCACTTCCTTATGGTCAGTTCAACAATGGGAAGACTATTTGACATCTAATTCAATAAAGATGATCCAAAAGTTCATTTCTATGTCTGTCATACATGCCACACTCACATTGTTGACCCAAACAGGTTTATGTATAGCGGTTACATAATACCAGATGATCCGGAGGCAGACGTCTTTCATGATGTTGTAAATGTGGTAGTTGATGATCGGGAGCGAGAGATTGGTTGACTCACAGTAGTAGCAGATGTTCAATGTGTGAAATGTAATAATCTTTTGGGGTACTAATTTATTAAAATCCCACTATCTGGCTACGGATTAATTCTACCAGGACAAGTTAATTGGGTCAATCTGAATATGAGGAAGTTTCTTTTATGGGTCAATCTGAGTATGAGAAATGACTCTATACCGTGACAAGATATTATCCTCAACTCCTTGAGTTGAACGAAGCGGGGCAAGCACCCGGGCAAGAATTTCAGATTCACCCAACCCGAGATATCAATATATATGAGTGAAGAGTTGCTGCTATTATTGAGTGGCCAAAATTTCTCACTGTCTGGCTCCAATTTCTCACAATCCACAACCAGGTACTCGAGGGTTGTGGGTAACTCCTGTCCTGTTGGAAACCACGTCATAGTTGAGCACTCTTTGATCATTAAACTTTGAAGTTGAGAAAAGCTTTCTATCATCATCATCCTCATCTTTTCTGTTTTAGGTGACATATTTGGTATAGGAAAGAAGTCGAGTTTCGGGCACCCCCTGATCATCAACTTTTTGAGGCTGAGACTGTTAGCAGGATTAGGTAAATCTGCATATTCAACACTCGGAGGCAGCAACGCTTGCTCTTCTTCCTCTACAAAGGATACAAGTTCTGCACAATCATGAACTACTAAATTTTTGAGATTTACTAGATTTTCCATTCCAGCTTCTCCTTGCCACAAACACCTCAGTTCCTTGTAACCTTTAATCTGCAGAATTTCAAGTGCTCCGAGTTTATGTAAAAGCGGTTTGTATAGCATAGGTAGCGCTTGGATATTCTTAATTGTCAGCTTGGTTATTGAGGCAGCAAGGTCAATGATTCTTTGCAGCACCACCTCTAAGAATTCTTTTATCTTCAACGACACAAGAGATTGAAGCCTTGGGAGTGAAAGCTCGACCAATTCCGAACAGCCACTTATAATAAGCTGACTAAGGCGAGGAAAAACTTCTCCAACATTGGTTGAATTACAAGACCATTCCTCCCAACCCTCCATATTCTCAAATTTCAGAGTTTTAAGTGACGGGAAAGCATTTGTTCGAAAAGGTTGTATATCTGATTTGTTCGAAAAGATTAAATATTCCTACGGTAAGTGTGTTTTTATGATCCAATTTAAACCGTGTGTATTATTTTGGTTTCAAATGTATAAAAGTTGTTTGTATTATCTGAATTTGAGTTTTTGTATTAATGTGGACACTATTTTAGGTATTTCTTTAATAAGCGGTGGAATTATAAGCCATTTTGAGTATTTCTTAACATGTATTTTGCATGTTTTGCTGGGGAACAAAAGTTTTACCGTTTTGAAATTTTTGCCGTGCCTTCAGGCACGGGAATTCCGCTAGTATATATATATAAGATAACGAATACGCTTAAGCGTACCCTAATAGCTAGATCCCCACATCGTTGAATCCTTATCTAAATTAGGTTTACAATATCTCAAAACCAACTTAAACATATATAGACAAGTAGGAAATCTCATACACTCAACAATACCCTAAATCAATTAAATCCCTAAACACTGGATTATTATTTACGTTCTTAGGTTAATCAACTCTTTACCTTATTAAATTAAACTCTTAGTTTATTTCGTCCCTAAACTGAGTACATCTATCTCCACAGACACACGCTCATAATGTACATAAGTGTCTCCTTATTTAATTACTAAATTAATTTCGCAGTTTATCTCCTTTAAAGGATTGAATTAAATCTTCCAAACACTTTATCTCCTTACTCTCTAAGCTCGATTTAGATATATGACCCGATCAGTCGTGCGTTTACCTATTCTAACCAAATCTTAAAATCGTATGTAAGTACAGTACTACAAGGCTAATAACAGTAATTTACATAATTATCCTCAATATTAACCAAGTCTAATACATCACTAAATTAGGTGTAGTAATCCTAAAGGAAAGTCCCAATTAGTAATGACCAAATCCAACTTTAGGTCTCGCGCACCGTTTAGTAGAAAAATCATATCAAATAAAAAAAATTAGAAAAATATAAAATCAACACCCTCATCTTTGTATTTAGATTATGCACAAGTAAAGTCGTTCAAATGGTAAGGGAAACTTATCCGAACGAGAAAGACACCTCATTAGAATGAGAAGAGCACCTCATTGTAACGAGAAAGGCACTTCGTTCGAACGATGTTCCAACGAGAAAGACATTGTGGTTCGTCCCTAGCTATGAAAATCAGCCCCAAAACTACGAAAAAATCGCCATTAAAGCCTCACTAGGTCTCCAATAAAATCCCCATCACACCAGAACCTAAAGCTAACATCTAGGGACAAGAATCCTAATGTTTTCTAATCATAACCAAGGATTTTCAACTTGATTTCCATCAATAATCCAATTAACCCAAAATTTCTCAAGAACAATTTATAAATCCCTAATATCTTTTTATTGAAGATTCATTAAACACGGATTCAAGTAAAAAGTAACTACAAAACTAAACGTGGATTCTATCATAATTCCCATTAGTTATATAATGTCGATTTCGGATTTTACTGCCAAAGACTTAACTTTCAAAGTAAGATTACTTACTATTAATCATAATATGTCCCAATTATAAGTCACCATGTAAATATCTCTAACATAATTAAAAACCCAAAATCGTATGAGAAAGCATGTTTCTAAATTAAAAATATTGCAAGAAATTCCTGCCTGAAATTAGAAGATTAAAGAGCCCCTCTTGAATTCTACTTGCTTTCTCCTCTCCAACGTTCCCTAACTTCTCCCAAATGTTTATGGCCTCCAGGTTTAGGTTTAGTGGATCAAAAATACCTAAATGATGTGGTCTAACCCCTTTTTAAAACTCTGATCCAGCATCTCTTAATGAGGCCTAATATTGGACCCTTAAAAGAGCCCAAAATGCTATCAGAATGGCCCAAAATCTATCATAAGGGTACACTTACCTCTAGAATTAATTTCAAGAAATAAAAACGCATAAACGGACATCCGTGTCACCCCAGAGTCCAGTTTAAATATTACTACCCACAACTCACGGTGATATTTCATGACGTCAATAAAACAACACACTTAATTATTTTACGCGTACACATAACCCACAATCATATAATTAATATCACTAATTAAATATTACAAACCTGCATTACGAATTATGCACTGCATGCAATGTTTAACTAACATCTAACTTATACCAATTTATGATTCCTAAGCTACACAAGTAACAATTTGTTCCATTTATTACTTTAATCTCACTTAATAAAATAATAAGTATAATCCATGAAAATACAAGGTATTATAAAAATAAGCGATCTCAAAATGAGCTTAGCAAGTTGGACATCGAACTGCCCAATTTAAAGACCTCCTTTCAATGCAAGGTCCTTCAAAAGCTAATCCTCTAGCGGTGAAAGAGAGTGATGGAATGGGACCGAGCGGACGTTCTAGAGAAAGCCTATAATGAGTCTATTGCATTTAATAAGGGCTATGTAGATGACCTGAAGAAAGGAAATATCCACAAGGGCGATCTTGCCTATGACGTATACCCATCCTTGGTGAATCCCTTTGGGGGTGACCCTATGGCAGACCCCCCCCCCCCAGTTTTTGATCCTCTAATAACCCAGGTAGCTGATGATCAATCTGTCCTACCTAGTGCTGTTGTTCTTGGGGGGACTACCCTTGATCCTCCAACAACTCATGTTGTTGAGGCCTCTACCGATCAATTCTCCATACTTGGTGTGATCGATCTTAGTAAGACCACCCTTAGGTGTTTTTGTCTTTATTTCAATGCCATTTTTTTTACCCTTTAAGGTAATTTCCTTGTAGTCCCATGGTTGTTTCCTATTTATCAATGAAAATCGTATTTCCATTTTACTTGATCTCTCGTTGTGCATTAGTTTAATTTTTGTGATATAAATAGAATGTTTATTTTTTTATAATTATGTCTTTATAATTTGTTCTTTGAGATCATGATAGGCCTTTTCCATGTGTAATTTGTATTCTTACAAATTTCTTTTTCCCTTAATAGAAAACTAAATAGTTTGTTTTCATTAAATTGATCCTGGCCAGACTATTTCACTTGTGTTTGATCCGTCTTTGGCAGTTTTAGGTCAGGTTGTTGAGTTAATCTAAGAGGACCATTATTGAAAGGTTGTGTTAGACCTGGGGGATGCGTTTAATCATACGCTTATTTTGGGCTGACTATAAGTGGTCAATGTCATGCCTTATTTTTGGTCGACGATACTTGCTTGGGGCTATACCACCATTTCCAGGTGGTTTTAGTGTCAAACATAGGCGATCGACTTACGTTTTAGTTATATCGCGCAGTTCTTACGTGGGTTTTTATCTCTTCTAGGATGATATAATTTATATCATACCGCTTCTCAAGTGGGTTTTGGTGACAAACGTAGTCGACCAACTCATGTTCGAGTGTTCCACATAGTTCCTACGTGTTTTTTTTACCTCTTTTAAGTCAATTTACTTTATATCATACAACATCTCAAGTGGTGTCAAACGTAGGCGATCAAATCACGTATGAGTTATACCACATAGATCCTATGTTGATTTTTTCCTCTTTTAGGCTGATCTATTTTAGATCACACCACTTCTCAAGTGGGTTTTGTGCCAAATGTAGGTGACGACCTCACATATGAGTTGTACCACATAATTCTTACGTGGGTTTTTACCAGATTCCTAGGCGATCGACCTTTTTTTATTAGTCGTACTACTGTTTAAGTGGGTTTAATAAAAAAAGGGTTAAGACAACATGTTTAAATAATTTTAGTGACTAACTAACAATCTTTTTATTGTGCATAAAGAAGGAAACAATGTCTTTGAATTCTTATCTAATGATAAAACTTCGTAAGGCTTGTGGCATACCATGACCTTGGGACTACTCTTCAATCCAATTCCCCTGAATGTTTTGATACTCTTCCTTTCTTGGTAGGGTCCCTTCTAGTTCGATGTAAGTTTCCCATCTGATGGCTTCTTGACTATGGGTAGTAACTTTTTGAGCCTCAAGTCATCGACGAGGAATTCTCTGACTTTGACCTTTTTATCATGCTGTCTTGTCAACTCTTACTAGTTGGACACTAAATATATTAGAGATTTCTCCCTTATTTCTTCAGCTAGATCTAACTCTTCAGTTATTCGATCATTATTATGGCCATCTTCAAAGATCTTCGATCGGAGCATTGGAAGCTCAATCTCTGAAGGGATAATGGGAGTACAGAGTCTCTTTTATTGGCTTTCTTGGTGTTGTTCTGTATGCCTAAATAACAGAGAGAAGTTCATCCACCCATCATCCATTGGAATTCTCTAGACGACGCTTGATTTTAGATAGAATATCTTTATCAGTTGTATCTATTGCACTGGGCGAAGACTAATGATGCAAAATATATTTTAAATCCTTATTCTAAAGAAAAATAACATAAGGAGTAGTCGTCGAACTGCGTTCCATTGTCAGTAACCAACGCTCTTGGGATTCTAAATCTTATGACCTGGTTCCTTTAAATGAATCTCCTGGCATTGACTTATTTGATGAGGGTGATTTGTTCAACCTCAAACCGCTTTGTGAATTAGTCGATCAATGTTATCACATATATTCGATTCGCTAGAGCAGAAGGTAATGGACACACTATGTCTATGCCCCACTGAGTAAAAGGACATGGGTTGGTGAGTGGATTTAGATCTCTCGTAGGCTTCTTGAAGATCGACAAAAACTGCTGACACTTGGAGCACTTTCAAATGAACATCACTGCATCATTTTGCATAAAGGACCATGCATATCCTTGAGAGATTGCCCTGCCTTTATAGGATAGTGATCATCTACCTGTGTGTGCTTCGTAATTGCATTCTTGCACCTCACTTAACAATCCTTCCATTTAACCTGGGCTACACATTTTAGTAAAGTGCCGGTGAATGATCGTCGATAAGGCTTACCCTCAGAGTTAAGATAAAACCTAGACAACTTGCTCCTCAATTTGTGTGCCTATTTACCATCTGGGGGAAGCTCCCATATCCTTAGGTAGGATAAGATGGGATCGATCTAAAACGGATCTAAATCCACTTGGATAATACGAAGGCCTTGATCCGATTCTTCAATGCTCGATAGATCTCTGTATTCCACTTAAATTATTCTTTTCAGGTCGGTATTAATAGTTTAAGCTAAAGTAGTAAGAAATTATACATGGCTATTATCATTCCTTGGGATTTGCTCCACCGAAGAAGACTGGAACTGCTGAAGAAGACCTTCTTCCCTATCCCTATAAGAAAGCATTCTAGAGTATCTGGCCTACTATTTTCTATTAAGCTGGTTTGTGATTAATATAAAGTCATATTATGCAACATTTTGGTGAGAACTTAGACTAATAGACCTACAGAGACCATGCACCATGTCCTCATATTCTGCCTCATTATTTAAGCCTTTAAATGTTAATCTAGTGGCTTACTCAATGAGACTTCTTTACAATGTCACAAAGACTATGCCAACTTTTGTGACCCTCTCATTTTATGATCTATCCATAAAAAGTTTCCAAGTTTGTTCATCCTCACTGACTACCAATGACTCTAGAATAGGATTCGACTGCTCTTCCTCATCTCCTGGTGATGTTAAAAATTCTGCTATGAAGTTTGCCAAGACTTGACCCTTGATCGCTATTATAGGTTCACATCAGATGTCAAACTGTGCCAACTCCAGGTACTACCTAGTCATTTTATTTAAGAAGTCAACTTTTTTGACTGTATACTTCAAAGGATAAGTTCTAGGGGCGATAATGGTATGAGTATAAAAGTGGTGCCTCAGCGTTTTGGCTACGATTACCATTGACAAAAGAAATTTCTTAATAGGCACATATCTGATTTTTATCTCAAAGAGAGTACAGATAATTTAGTAAATTGGACTTTCTCTCCATCATGCAAGCAAACCAGTGTAACACTGGTCACGTGTTATTAGATGACTAAGTATAAGTACATATTTTCCCCATTTTAGGGGTTGATAGCAAGAGAGGAGATCTCATTAACTATTAAATTCCTTCCAAATATTGATCTCACTCTTATGTCCAGATGGTTGGGTTTTCCTAATTCCATACCTAAAAGAATGGTCGACACTTATCTGAGGATATTGAAATGAAACGATTCAGAGCGACTAGCATTTTAGTGGTGACCTGTATTTTTCTGATAGTAATCGAACTCCTGATATCTTGAAGAGCCTTTATTTGATTTCGATTCACTTTTATACCTCTTTGGGTTACCAAATATCCAACAGACTTACCATAGCTAAATCCTAAGATGCATTTTTGAGGAATTGCGCTTCATTATGTATGCTATGAGGATCTTAAAGGTCTTCGTTAGGTCTATGCTGTGATCAACTGCTTGCTTATTTTTGATAAGTAGATCATCGATGTGGACTTCCATGGTAGGGCCGATCTACTTAAAAAAAATTAGTTACAAGGCGTTGATAAGTTGCTCCTGTATTCTTCAAACTGAAAGGCATTACCTTATAGCATCAAAGTCCTAAGGTTATGATGAATAAGGTATTTTCTTAACTTAGGCCGAATAAAGGTATTTGGTGGTAGTCGGAGTATGCATCCATAAAGTTCATGCGTACATATTCGATTGTGGAATTCATAACTTGATCTATATATGGTAATATAAAGATGTATTTTGGGTAGTGCTTATTGAGGTCGGTGGAGTCTACACATACTATCCACTTGCCACTCTTTTTTTGACAACAACAGTGTTAAAAATCCAGTCTAGGAACTCTAATACCGCTGGCTTGGAGTAGGTTAACAACTTTTGCCTTTACAACTTTTACCATCTCTATGTTAAACTTCCTTAGATTTTTCTTGATTGGATTAACATCTGGATCTACGTGCATTCGATGAAAAGTGATTTCTAATTCTATTCCTGAGAGGTCATATGGTTTCCATGCAAAGACATCTACATTAGTTCTAAGAAACTGAATGAGATGCTCCGCTTCATCCTTGGGTAACTTTGATCTAATGAGAAATGTCTTCTTCAACTGTCATGGGTCGAGAGGAATAAAATAGAGTTCCTTTTTCACATTTTCGAAAGGATCTAGTTGAGTTTCTTCTATCCCCAGCCAAATGCACTTTGGTTGCTACTTAGGCTAACCGTCCTCTGAATCGCCACCATCTAGACTTTTCTTGGACTTATTGTGTCTTTCTTTGATGGATGATACGAAGTAACCCCGAGATACTAATTGATCTCCCCTAATCTCTACCACCCCTTGGTCGGTCAAGAACTTGAGTTTTTGGTGAAGGAAACAGAGGATAACTTTCATCTCGTGAATCCATCCTCTACCCATTATGGTATTACAGGTTTACTCCGATTGGATTACATGTAGCTCAACCTCCTTGTTGGTTGGTCCAGCCTTAACTGGTAGATTCATCTTCCCTAGTGGGTCTCTACATCTCTATTAAAACCAATTACTGGCCCTACATTAGTATCAAGGTCCTTGATGTTGAAGTCAATCTTATAGAGCACTATTAGATACATGATCTTCGATGAGTTTCCTTGATCCACCATTATTCTTCTCACATCAAAGTTCATAATTTATAGTGTGAGGACTAGGGCATCCTTGTGCGGCAGGTTCACATCGAATAGACCATCGTCAATGAACATAATGGCTCGATCAATGTTAAAGTCTCATATCTCCCTCTTGGAAAGTACTAGTTTAGACAAGTCTACCTGGAAATCTTGTTGATTTTTGGCGGAAATCCTCACCTTTTTCCTGAGATTTTTACCAATGTACAATGTTGGATCGGTATATTCGTGAATGGTTACGATGAGTCCTATCGGGGGATGATCCTCATCTACCATCTGAACTGCATTGATCTTTATCAAAAAATTTGGATTCACTGCATTGATATAGATGCCTGGATTGAACGAGCTCCTCCAAATTTTTCATGAACATCTTGCAGTTTTTTGTGAGATGCCCCTGATCCCGGTGATAAGTGTACTTGAGGTTGGCGTCTCTATTATTAGGATCACTGGACAACTTAGGAGGACTCTGGAAGTAGGCCTTATTTTTTATCTGCGAAATAAGTTTATAAATAGGTTCTTTGAAGACCATGTCTAATGCCTTGTAGTGATTCTCATTAGCCTGGGGCTTGGGGAGACCTTTTGGGGATTCATTCCTGAATCCTTTTTTGGAAAAAGTGAAAGTCGCCAAATAGACACCACGTGATATTTTGGGAAAGAAGTTAATTCTGTGGACCTAAAGGGACGAGGATGACCAATTCAGAGGGTCAATATATATTTTGAGGACCTAAGGTGACGCTGGGGATAGCCAATTCTGAGGGCCGAGGTCAATTCTGAGGACCTAAGATGGGAGCGAGCAATTTTGAGGGTCGAGGTCAATTATGAGGACTTAAGATGGGAGCGAGCAATTCTGAGGGTCGAGGTCAACTTTGAGGACCTAAGATGGGAGAAACCAATTCTGAGGGTCGAGGTCATTTCTAAGGACCTTAAGTAGGGAGTGACCAATTCTGAGGGTCGAGGCCAATTATGAGGACCTAGTATGGAGCGACCATTTCTGAGGGTCAAGGTCAATTCTGAGGGCCTTAAGTAGGGAGAAACCAATTCTTAGGGTCGAGGCCAATTCTTAGGACCTAATATGGGAGCGACCAATTCTGAGGGTCGAGGTCAATTCTGAGGACCTTAAGTGGGGAGCGATCAATTTTGAGGTTCGAGGCTAATTCTGAGGATCTTAAGTGGGGAGCGACCAATTCGGAGGGCCGAGGTCAATTATGAGGGTCGAGGGCAATTCTAATGACATTAAGTGGGAAGCGACCAATTTTGAGGGTCGAGGTCAATTCTGAAGACCTTCAGCATGAGCTGAAAAAACCTAACGATCCCACTAATGTGTATTAGGTTATAAAAACTCTTTTAACTCTTTGATATAAAACCTATTAAAGTTTAGAAATTAAAATACACTCACGCACACTATAAAAGAAAAAGTGGTGATGCTTTATTTAAAAATACCATTTAAGAATGAGATGAGGAAAAGTGGAATGAATATAATATTTGTTCTAGAGGAAATCAGCAAGTGGAAAACCCCGTGTCCTTTAGTCACAGGACAACTCACACACCAAGACCACTATTATATTAGTTACAAATTACAGAGTTAGCAGTGTAAATGAAGTAACTTAATCAATACAACTCCTACACCAAGATTCAGTTAAACAACCCCTCAATCTAACTGAAATACACCACTAATCACACTCACGCAGCAAACACTTGGGACATATGCACACTACACACTCAACACCCGAGAATCCTTGTAGATAGATGTACATAAAAGCAATAAAAAATCAATAAGTAGATATTGATTTAATTAATGCATAAAGTGATTAATAATTATTAAATCATTAGACACACACAAGGTCCTCTTTAATAATTAACTATCAACAACAATAATTAAACCCAATTAAAAATTCAGTTTAGTGTAAATGTCCACAAACAATTTAGGAAATAAAATTCCAGAAAATTGTGTCTGTATAACTCAAATAAAATAACCTAACACCAGATAGGATAAGAATAAATTAAACAGGTGTTATGTTACAAATATCAAGTTTAAGAAAAAATGAGCGAAAGATAACAAGTGTAGCACTAGGTCATATAATTTTGAAGTGATAAAGAAAATAAAAGAATAAAAAAGAATTGATTTTAAAGTTCATACACTGATTAAACCCAACTAAATAAAATGAACACACAAACAAAATGTTCGACTTAGAGGATATTAACAGTCAGGAACAAAAATCATATTATCCTTAATCTCTAAACAAGTTAAGTAAAAACATATTTTAAATGATAAATATTTTATTAAAAATTACGTGAGAAAAAAAAACTTTACCCAAATTTTTAAGTCTAGTTAACAAGTGCACACACACACTGATATCGGTGTAAATAAACTATCAACACCAAACACCCAAACCAGACTTGGATCTAAAAAGGGGTCCCAAAGTCTTAGTCCAAAAATAAACAAATTTAACAGATCTAAAAGATAGTATGCTTAAACACAAACAAGTCTAAGATTTTAAAATCAACACGACAAAAAAATTTGAACTAAACTCAGTTTTGAAAACCTCAAACTAAACTAAATCTGAACTTTTTTATAAAAAATAGTAAATACTTTTTCTTTGTTAACATGCAACAAACCCAACTTTAAATTATAAGACGTACACAAAAAATTATTAATCGATTTAATCCAAAGAAAATTAGATAAACCAATAGTTAAAAATGGGTATATATGCGTATACCATCAGATTTGTATAAACTCAACCCCAATTAAAAAATTTTTAGACAACAAACAATAAAGAAGATGTGCACGTCTAAATATACTAATTGATATACCCGTTTATACCCTCAGCCTGGATGAGGATTACCTCCAATACGGACGACCCTACGAGGGGACGACCCTTCACCAGGCCCCAGCTGGCCACCACCAGGCCCAGACGACCCTACGAGGGGCCGACCCTCCACCAGGCTCTAGCCGACCCTACGAGGGGCCGACCCTTCACCAGGGTCCAGACGACTCTACGAGGGGCCGACCCTTCCCCAGGCTCCGGACGACCCTACGATGGTACGACAGTACGAGGCCAGAATCAAGCCAGGCTCCCTACCGGAAGAAACTTTGCCCTCGGCCTCGGCTCATAGGCCGAGGGTGACATCATGACAGCGCGTGGTCCGGGACACGCGTGGAACAGTGCGCATCAGGCTCATATGACACGTGGCAGACCGTTATAACCGAATCACACCCTCACGTGAGGGAATATTATGTCATCATTTGGCATCTACAGGTGTCAACAGGGGATTGGTTAGATCACCATTCACATGCACCATGCTTACTTGGGGGGTACACTACACCCCCCAAGACCTATATATACTTGTCACCCCCAACCCTACAGGGGATCGATCAATTAACAGTAGCCCTAGCTAAAACTCTGCTTGTATACACAGTAAGGAGAGAGAGAGAGGGTTATGTGCATTGTATCCAAGGCCATTAGTGCCCATACTTAGTGGATCACACACTCACAGTGGATGTAGGCCAAATTGGCTGAACCACTATACACCATTGTCTTATTTCCTCTTATACTCATCCCCTTCTACATACTTATACACTCATACATCTCAATGGTTGCCATGGCTGCTACTGTTTGAGCTCACTGTCACTTATCTGGTGGTGCTAAATCTCAGCATCATCAGTTTGGCGCCGTCTGTGGGAACGAGAAGACATCTCTTCCGTAGCATAGCTTGACCTCATTGGGCACTCTGGTGGTGAACCCATGCTCCCCCTGAGAGGAGGTGTTTCACCATTGAAAGAGACCCACTAAGGTTCTCAAGCTTACCGGTCTTTTCTTCAGGCCAGCTTTTCACAGCTCAAACACATGGCACCTGAGATGCCACCACCACCTCTTCCCCCGCCGGATGAGGGGGGAAGACCCAGTTCCAGCCAGCCACCACCTCAGTCTTAGATGGCTGATGTGGCAGCAGCCCTAAAGTCTCTGGCAGCCAGCCAGCGGATGATGCAGGAGCAGTTCACAGCTCTAAGTCAGAACATACTGAGACCACCAGGGGTCTCACCTGAGATGATTACTCCGGCAGCAGCTCCAGGACAGCATGAGGCCAGGGGACCACCCCAGGCACCACGTAAAGACCTGCCAACCCCTCAGCGGCGTAGGGATGTGGCTGACCCCCGGCGTTTACGCATGGGGAGGCAAGGAAACCCTTGCCCTGAGGACAAGTATGACGATCTGGAGGGAGATGAGGCCCCGGTAGAATGCTGGGAACCGTATGAAGTCTCCAACAACATTGTGCGACCCCTCCAGGATAGTAGAGGAAAGTGCGTGAGACCAAATCCTGATGACCGCCCGAGAGGCTCTGCTTTTGACCGCCTGAGCAGGGGGTCGGCCTTCGAGAGGCTGGGCCCAGTAAATGACCTGCGGGGTAAGCTGTCCAGGTCGAGAAGTGATGCGAGATCTAGGAGGGAGGCAGCAGAGGGCCGACCCCAAAGACGGGATGACGGCCAAAGGGAAGTAAACAGCCGACACAGGCCTGCTACAGTGGAACCCCCCATCCACCTCCAAGAGGCAGCGGGGGATAACATCGGCCACGCTGACCCTGTGAGGCCCTGGAATGACTCAATCCAGCGGTTAGAGGATAATATTGGAGACATACTGAAGAACCGAGACCCTCTTCAGAGGGGATACACCATAGGCTCACCCTTTGTGGCAAAGATAGTCAACTTCCCCACGCCATCAAAGTTCAAGCCTCCTGTGGTCACCCCAAGATACGATGGGAGCACCAACCCTGTCCACCACGTGGAGATGTATCAATCGGCGGTAGACATATACGCTATCTCAGATGAGATGAGGTGTCGTGCCTTCTCTGGTACCTTGACAGGGGCTGCACATGTCTGGTACACGTCTCTTCCAAAAAATTCCATAGAAAACTTCAAGCAGTTGGCAGACCGGTTCATCCACAACTTTTGCTTCGGGGTGAGACCACAGAAGAAGACCACACACCTGCTCTATGTTAAGCAGGGAAAGAATGAGACTCTGAGAGACTACATAGCCAGATTCAATAAAGAGAAGCTGGAGGTGGAAGACTATGAGGAGAGCATAGCTATGACAGCCCTGATTGGAGGGATCCAAAAGGGGAAGCTATTATGGAAGCTTGCCGAAGACCCTCCGAGGACGATGGCTGAGATGTTGTCAACAGCAGGGAAGGTGATGAACGCCGAAGAGGCGATGGCCGCAAAACATGAAGACGAAAAAGGAGGTGCAAGCGGGGGCAAGTACCCTAAGAAGAACAAAGAGGGGAAGAAGAGGTCCACGGATGATAAGTTTGTTGGTTACACCCCTCTAACGGTCAGCTGTGAACAGATCCTCAATGAGATAAAGAGTGACCAGTCCCTGAAGTGGCCTGAGAAGCTGAGGGCAGCTCCCGACAAGAGGAACAGGAACCTGTGGTGTGAATTTCACCAAGACCATGGTCACGTAACAGAAAAATGCTTTGCTCTGAAAGATGAGATTGAGAAGATGCTGAAAGAAGGGAAGCTCAGAAAATACGTTAACCGAGAGGCCTTCAAGAGGGGCCGAGGGGATTACCCCAGAAAAAAGCGAGTTGATGCATGCAAAGAAGGTCCTCAAAAAAGAGGGGACGACCCCTCTGATGATGAGGATGACCCTGACCTCCCGTCGAGAGACGACCACGGTCCTGTCAAGAGGCTCAATATGATATCGCTCGGTGTAGGAATGATCTCGGGGGGTTTAGCAGGAGGAGGGTCTGAGGTCGCTGACAGGAAGGCCCATGTTGCTGAGGCTAAGGCAGTGACGAAGATGGTGCACTCAACCTTCCTAGAGGTCAAGTCAGAAAAAAGGAAGAAGGTTGACATGGACACTTTGATAGTGGGATTTTCAAGGATGGACTTCAAAGGCCTCTTGGCCCCGCATGATGACCCTCTCGTCATCACTACCAGGGTGCACGGGTGCGAAGTGCCGAGGATCCTGGTAGATGGGGACTCATCCGCAGATGTGATGTTTTGGCCATGCTTCAAGGCCTTGAGCCTCAGTCATGCCAGACTTGTCCCATACCATCATCCATTGATTGGGTTCAGTGGGGAGAAGGTTCACCCCCTGGGAATATATGAGGTTGATGTCAGGATGGGGGACGAATGGCCGAGATGGCTCACCAAGAGGGTCAGTTTCTTTGTGCTGGATGAGCATGTTTTATCGGCATACAACATCATACTGGGACGTGTGGCCCTCAAGGGGTTTGAAGCTGTGCCGTCCACAGTCCACCAAATGGTTAAGTTCCCTACCCCTTACGGGGTGGGGGAAGTTCAGGGAGACCAGACGACAGCGAGAGAGTGCTACTACAACTCCGCTGAAGAAAGGGAGGCACACAAGAGGGCTACAACCACTTACAACATTGATACCCTAGACCCCAGGGACGAGACGAAGCTCAAAAAAGGAGAGGCCGCTGAGGAGGTAGAACCCATCATCCTCGATGAGGATGACCCGGGAAAAACCGTCCAAGTTGGCAAGTCTCTGAAGCCCAGTATCAAGGAAGACCTCATCAAACTGTTGAGGAGAAGGCGAAGCGTCTTCGCGTGGAGTCATGTAGATATGCCAGGGATCGACCCTGAAATCATGTGCCACAAACTCAATGTGGTAGAGGGAGTGAAGCCGGTAAAGCAGAAGAGGAGGATTTACTCTAGAGAGAAGTATGAGGTCATCAGGGATGAGGTTAAAAAATTACAAGACTCTGAGTTTATCAGGGAGGTCATCTACCCTGAATGGCTGTCCAACGCAGTCATTGTCCCAAAGGCCAACGGGAAGTGGCGGATGTGTGTGGACTTCACAGACCTCAACAAGCACTGCCCCAAAGACAGCTTCCCTCTCCCTCGCATTGACCAGATGGTGGACGCTACCGCAGGCCATGAGCTCATGAGTTTTATGGATGCCTACTCAGGGTATAACCAGATCTTCATGAACCCTGATGACTCGGAGAGGACTGCCTTCATCACTGATAAGGGGACATACTGCTATAGGGTCATGCCCTTTGGTCTAAAAAATGCGGGGGCAACATACCAGCGCCTCATAAATAAAATGTTCGAAGACCAAATTGGGAAGTCTATGGAGGTCTACGTGGATGACATGCTGACCAAGAGTTTGAAAGCAGAGGATCATGTGGCAGACCTGGAGAGGACCTTTAATACGATGGACAGGTACCAGATGAAGCTTAATCCGGCCAAGTGTGTCTTCGGGGTCGGAGCAGGGAAGTTCTTGGGGTTCATTGTCAATCAAAGAGGCATCGAGGCCAATCCTGAAAAGATAAAGGCCCTTATTGAGATGAAGACCCCCAAGTCCATTAAAGACGTTCAGAGGCTCACAGGGAGAGTGGCTGCCTTGAACAGATTTGTGTCAAGGGCCACAGATAGGTGTCTACCATTCTTCAAGATCCTCAGGAAGGCCTTTGAATGGAGTAAAGAGTGTGATGAGGCTTTCAAGGAGCTAAAATCATACTTAGGGTCTCCCTTGCTGCTGTCACGGCCCGTGCAGGGTGAACAACTTTACGTGTACCTCACCGTCTCAGAGTCTGCCATCAGCGCAGCCATTGTGAGAGACGAGGACGGAATACAGAAGCCTGTATATTTTAACAGCAAGGCACTCCAGGGGGCAGAGCAAAGATACCCGAGGATGGAAAAGTTGGCCTACGCCTTGATCCATGCCTCAAGGAAGATGAAACCATACTTCCAGTCCCATACTATGGTCATCCTTACCGACTCTCCTCTTAGGCAGGTCCTACACAAGCCTGAAAAATCAGGAAGGCTAATGACCTGGGCTATAGAGCTAGGGGAGTTCGATATTGTGTATCAGCCTAAGACAGCCATTAAGGGGCAAGCGCTGACAGACTTCGTGGCTGAGTTTACTTGGGAGAGCGATGAAGCCGAGGGTGAGACCCCTGGGGAGACAAATATACAACAAAACAGGATCATCGACACGCCTGCAGCCAGACCTGAGACAAGCACCGCTAAGAGGAAAGCTACCGAAAATGAAGAGGGAAGATACATCTTTAGACAGGGGTCCCTCTCCGAGGGAAGTTTCTCAGAAGAAAAGACCATGTGGAGACTCTTCGTCGACGGGTCCTCTTGCGAAAGCGGGAGCGGAGCTAGACTGATAGTATCAGCACCCGACGGCACAGACATCGAGTACGCCCTGAGGTTCAATTTCAAAGCCTCCAACAATGAGGCTGAGTATGAGGCCTTAATAGCTGGCCTTTCCTTGGCCAAATCTCTTAGTGTCGGCCAAATTTTGGTTCACAGTGATTCGAGGCTGGTGGTGAATCAGATACTAGGAGCCTATGAGGCCAAAGATGAGAGGATGGCTAGGTACCTTGGGGAGGTGAGGTCATTGCTGAAGGACTTTAAAGAAGTGAAATTCAAGAGGATACCTAGGCTCGATAATGGCCGTGCTGACGCCCTTGCAAGGTTGGCCTCAGCTACTAGGACAGACATAAGGAGGACAATCCCGGTAGAAATCTTGCTTCGACCAACTATTGAAGACGTCGAGGGAACACTTGGCATTTGCATGAATGTTTCTCAAGAACCGTCATGGATGGATCCTCTGATCAGATACATTAAAGGGGGAGAGATGCCAGAAGCAAGCCAAGAAAGGAAGAAGCTGAGATACAGGGCTGCAAAGTTCACTGTCATCGGAGACACACTGTACAAAAAGGGGTTCCTACTCCCCTTACTTAGGTGTGTGCATACCTCAGAAGTCCCTTCTATTCTGCAAGATGTGCATGAAGGGTCGTGCTCAAGCCACATTGGGGGTAGATCCTTAGCGAAGAGGGTGGTCACCCAGGGCTACTGGTGGCCGACCTTGGGGAAAGATGCCGCAGCATATGTAAAGAAGTGTGACAAATGCCAGAGATTTGCCACCATCCCTCACCAGCCCCATCAGCCTCTCACCTCCATTACATCCCCATGGCCGTTCGCAGTGTGGGGGATTGATTTGGTAGGACCATTACCGAGAGCAGTCAATAACTATCGGTTCCTCATCGTAGCAATTGACTACTTTTCAAAGTGGGTAGAGGCCGAACCAATGGTCACGATCACGGAGCAGAAGACCTTCCAGTTTATCTGGAAGAATGTGATATGCAGATATGGTCTACCCAACACCCTCATCTCGGATAACGGGACCCAGTTCAAGAATGCCTCTTTACAGAAGTACTGTGAGAGGGTAAGTATCAAACAATTTTTCTCCACCCCAGGCCGACCTCAGGCCAATGGGAAAACCGAAGTTACGAACAGGACAATCTTAGATGGGATTAAGAAGAGGCTTGAGGAGGCAAAAGGAAGATGGGTCGAGGAGTTATATGCAGTGTTGTGGGCATACAGGACGACAGTAAGGACCTCTACTGGGGAGACCCCCTTCATGTTAGCTTATGGATCAGAAGCAGTCATCCCCACCGAGGTCGAGTTTCCCACTCATAGGGTCCAAATGTACGACCCCCAGGGAAATATGGAAGAGAGGAGACTTGATCTGGATTTGATTGAGGAAAGAAGGGAGGATGCTGAGATAAGGCAAGCTTCCTACCAGCAGAGGACCGTAAGGTTTTACAACCAGAGGGTGAAACAGAGGCCAATCGCAGTAGGAGACTTGGTTCTCAAAAAGACTTGGCAGAAGCCCAATAAACTCCATCCTAATTGGCACGGCCCCTATAGGGTCACCGATGAAGTTGTCCCTGGGACCTATAGACTAGAAAACCTAGAAGGGGAACCATTTTCCAACCCCTGGAACGCAGATCATTTGAAGAAATACTACCAGTAGTGTTGTAAGGTCTTGATAGACCATAGTTGTAATAGGAGTTTCTCCAGTAGAACACTTTGAAAAAATCAATAAGAAATATCAGTGTTTCCCTCATCTTGTGGTTATCAGTTCTAGCACGCATGGAAACATCTACAGAAATCCATTAATTTGGAAAGTTGATCCCTCGGCTATAATGGGGACCAGTGGAGGGGACGACCCCACCACTGTCCTCAAGAAAGACGAGGGAAGACTTTAAAAACCATTAATTTGGTAAGTTGAACCCTCGGCTATAATGGGGACCAGTGGAGGGGACGACCCCACCACTGTCCTCAAAAAAGACGAGGGTAGACTTCATTTAAAAACCATTAATTTGGTTACTTGAACCCTCGGCTATAATGGGGACCAGTGGAGGGGACGACCCCACCACTGTCCTAAAAAAGACGAGGGTAGACTTCATTTAAAAACCATTAATTTGGTTACTTGAACCCTCGGCTATAATGGGGACCAGTGGAGGGGACGACCCCACCACTGTCCTAAAAAAAGATGAGGGTAGACTTAATTTAAAAACCATTAATTTGGTTACTTGAACCCTCGGCTATAATGAGGACCAGTGGAGGGGACGACCCCACCACCGTCCTCAAAAAAGACGAGGATAGACTTAATTTAAAAACCATTAATTTGGTTACTTGAACCCTCGGCTATAATGAGGACCAGTGGAGGGGACGACCCCACCACTGTCCTCAAAAAAGACGAGGGTAGACTTAATTTAAAAACCATTAATTTGGTTACTTGAACCCTCGGCTATAATGAGGACCAGTGGAGGGGACGACCCCACCACTGTCCTCAAGAAAGACGAGGGTAGACTTGATTTGAAGCCATTAAGTTGGTAAGTTGAACCCTCGGCTATAATGAGGACCAGTGGAGGGGACGACCCCACCACTGTCCTTAAGAAAGACGAGGGTAGACTTAACTTAAAGCCATTAAGTTGGTAAGTTGAACCCTCGGCTATAATGAGGACCAGTGGAGGGGACGACCCCACCACCGTCCTCAAGGAAGACGAGGGTAGACTTAACTTAAAGCCATTAATTTGGTTACTTGAACCCTCGGCTATATTGACGACCAGTGGAGGGGACGACCCCACCGCTGTTCTAAAAAAAGACGAGGGTAGATTAAATTGGGTAACTTTAACCCTCGGCAATAATGAGGACCAGTGGAGGGGACGACCCCACCACTGTCCTAAAAAAAGACGAGGGTAGACTTCATTTAAAAATCGTTAATTTGGTTACTTGAACCCTCGGCTATAATGAGGCCATATGAGGGGACGACCCCACAGTGGTCCTCAAGAAAGACGAGGGAGGGGTTAGTAGCATCAACAGAGCAAAGCAACAAGGAGCAAACCATAAAAGAATTAAGTATGGAAGACAACAATTATGGAAGAGACTGGTGTTAATTAAACATAAGTATTTTTACAAGGCCTTTGAACAAAAATACAAAAACGAGGGTATGGGCTACAGGCAGCCACCCTATGGGACGACATCAGAGGGCAGGGCCTCAACATCAATGGGAATGGTCTCCTCAGTTACCAGCACCGGATGATCTTCAGATGTACCGACCCCCTCGATCTGGACTTGGGACTCCACCTGGTTGAGGGCCTCGGCAATTAGGGGGTCGTCCAGTTGAACACCCTCCAGTGAAGGGCGAACAGAGGAGACGACATCGCCAAATTTGAGGACGACCCATCGGCAGGCCGTCCTAATCCCCCTTTCTAGATATTCAAGGCCGAAGCCCTGAAATTCATCTGAGGTCTTGTATGCCTCAACAGTATCAGCCTCGACTTTCCTGATGGCTGCTTCCAGATCAGTCTTATGCTGGGCCTCCAGGTTGATCAGAGCCTCATCCCTATCCTTGATGATCAGGTCCTTGGCTTGCAAGTCGGCATCGTGCTGCCTCATCAGCTCATCTAGGACCCTAGCATGCTCGGTCCTGGCACTCTCAAGCTCAGCCCTCGCAGTGTCAAGCTCAGTCTTTGCTGTATCTAGCTCTGCCTGCAACTCAGCCTCATGTTGAATGGCCCTCTCAGCTTCGTGAAACTTTTGTTGATTCTCGGCCATCCACTTGGTGGCTGAGGTCAAGGCACAGACAGACTGCAAGAAAAAATGAAGAAATATCAAGGGGGGCCGAGGGAACAGTTAGTGAAATTAAAGAAGGTCAAGACCAATACCTGAGCAAGGGAGTGCAGACTGTAGTCGTACACTTTGGCTGGTGGCATGTTTGCCAAGAACTCGAAGTCAGAGGCCGACGGTGCAGAGAACATCGAGGCCTTAGCTGCCCTCAGGTTGGCAATAAGAGATGAGGGGTCGGCCCTCAGATGGGACAGATTTTGAGACAAGAAGGCCCCCATGATGGACGAGGAGGTCGTCCCCTCAGAGGCTTCGACCCTTGCCCTCGTCCTTGGATCAGGCCGATGCTCAACAGGAGCCTCAGGCTCCTTCCTTTTGCGACTATCGGCTGTCGGCTCAACAACCGTCGGCCCTGAGGCCCTTGTCTTCTTGGGAGATTGCTGAGGCTCCTTCCCCTTCTTCTTTGACAGACCAGCATGTAGGCTTGGAGCAGTCATATCCCAGAGGTAATCTGACACACCTGCAGGACGACCTGAAAAGGATACGATGCATCAGAAAAATACAGAGATAAACGGGAAACACTTCAAAAAAGTAAAAAATAGAAAACGTGCTGTATCACTCACATAGTTCCGTCAGAGGGCCGACCCTTAAACCAACTTCTTTGAGGTACCGGGGGATCATCAAATCTTCAAACTTTGGGATCTCACCCCCTCTCCCTCGTCCCCTCAGATACTCAATAATATCCCTTTCCTCCAAGCTAAGTCCGGGGTCTGACCTAGCTTTCATTGAGGGATTAGACCATTTGTTAGGGACCCTCGGACCGTCGGCAGAAGGGGACGCCTCGGCAGAGCTCTCCCATGCCCCAAATATGAAGAAGAACCTCTTTTTCCAATCATGATTGGAAGTTTGAGCCACGTGGAGCAGTTTCTTCTCAGACCTTCTCGCCCCTAGATGATAGTATCCGGGCTGTTTAGATGAAGAGGTGATATTGTAGCAGGCCAAGAACACGTCGGACGAGGGCTCATCAGTGAAAGAGTTTTTCCACAAAGAGATATACCCCAGAATCGTCCTCCAAGAGTTGGGTGGAAGTTGTGAGGGGGAGACGCCCAAAGCCGACAGAATATCTACAATAGCAGGATGGAAAGGGAGTCTGACACCTACTTTGAACATTTGCTCGTAGACTGCAACCTCTCCCTCTTCACCCTCAAAAACCCTCTCAGCCTCAGAGGGCACCCTCATAGTTACCCCAGAGGGCACTTCGTAAATATGCCTCCATATCAGAAGGTCCCTATCCCTAACAGAGGAGATAAAAGACGAGGCATGGGAGGTATCAACCTCATCATCTGTATCGTCGTCCTCGTCCTCACCCCCTTCCCCCTCATCACCTGCAGGGGGACCCTGAGGAAAAGCCACTTGGAAGGCATTGGGGGAAAGAGTTGTCACAGGGACAGCCTCAGAGGGGATCGTACCCTCGGCCTCTCGGGGAGGGCTAAGATCAGACGTGTCCCTTCTACCAGACGTCCCGGCACCAGTTGGAGAGAAGGCTCTCTCGTCCATTTCTCTTGGTTTAGGAGTGTCGGCCGGACGAGATGACGACCCGCAAGACTCAGAGGGTTCAGATGGTCTTATGGTGGCAAGAGGAATGGGAATGATGGGTCGTACCCAATTAGGGTCGGCCCCTCGTCTCCTCTCTTCCTCTTCCTCTATCCGTCTGATCTCGGCAAAGAGTTTTTCTCTCAAGGGTGGGAATTCAGACACTAGGTTGTAAAGCCTCCTAAGCATTAAAGGGAAGACTCTACACTTGGAGAAATTACACTACACTTGACTAATTTAGCTACAAACAAGTGGGGAGTTGACCAGGTTTGACTTTTGGATTGAACAAAGAACTTAAAGGTTTTCGTCAAGAACGATCCAAGAACCAGTTACCGGAGAAGACACCGGAAAAAGCTAAGGGGAACTCAAAGCTGATGTAACCCTATGACCCTAAAAAACAAACAGAATTGAAGACAAAGGAAAGATCTTAATGAAGGAGAATACCTGATAAAGAGGGAGAGTAACGCTGCTGAGACCTGACGAAACGAAGGCTGCAAGTGGCGAAGCTTACTGGTTCTAGAGAGAGAATAGACTTGGGCGCGAAGAAGAAGAAGATGAAGAGAGAGAGTTTGAAAATCTCTTAAATACTTTGGTAATGAGTGGACCCATTTACCAAAGAAAGATATAATTAGGGCACAAGGCCCCAAGCGTACTGCGCAGCCGCCCTGCCTTGGAAACTGGAACAACAATGAGTATCTGCACAGGTGTCACTCACCTAACTGATCACACGTGTCTCGAATTCAGCAAATATCCCTCAGCCATCTCAATGACACCTATGACTAAGGGCTGGGGGGTGATTGATATACCCGTTTATACCCTCAGCCTGGATGAGGATTACCTCCAATACGGACGACCCTACGAGGGGACGACCCTTCACCAGGCCCCAGCTGGCCACCACCAGGCCCAGACGACCCTACGAGGGGCCGACCCTCCACCAGGCTCTAGCCGACCCTACGAGGGGCTGACCCTTCACCAGGGTCCAGAAGACCCTACGAGGGGCCGACCCTTCCCCAGGCTCCGGACGACCCTACGATGGTACGACAGTACGAGGCCAGAATTAAGCCAGGCTCCCTACCGGAAGAAACTTTGCCCTCGGCCTCGGCTCATAGGCCGAGGGTGACATCATGACAGCGCGTGGTCCGGGACACGCGTGGAACAGTGCGCGTCAGGCTCATATGACACGTGGCAGACCGTTATAACCGAATCACACCCTCACATGAGGGAATATTATGTCATCATTTGGCATCTACAGGTGTCAACAGGGGATTGGTTAGATCACCATTCACATGCACCATGCTTACTTGGGGGGTACACTACACCCCCCAAGACCTATATATACTTGTCACCCCCAACCCTACAGGGGATCGATCAATTAACAGTAGCCCTAGCTAAAACTCTGTTTGTATACACAGTAAGGAGAGAGAGAGAGGGTTATGTGCATTGTATCCAAGGCCATTAGTGCCCATACTTAGTGGATCACACACTCACAGTGGATGTAGGCCAAATTGGCTGAACCACTATACATCATTGTCTTATTTCCTCTTATACTCATCCCCTTCTACATACTTATACACTCATACATCTCAATGGTTGCCATGGCTGCTACTGTTTGAGCTCACTGTCACTTATCTGGTGGTGCTAAATCTCAGCATCATCACTAATAACATGTGTAACTAAATGTCAAGAAGTTTTATATGTAGTAGATTTGTAACAACACAAATATATATATATATATATATATATATATATATATATATATATATATAACACTATAGAGAAGAGGTTAAGGAAATTACCCTCAACGAGTTCCTAAACAAAACATATCATAGCAACACCCAACTCAAAACCAAAGATCCCTGAATGAAAACGGAGGAAAGGAGATCAGATCCGAAAAAGAAAACAGGAGCTCCAATGGCTTCCTCAGCACAAGCCCAACGATTTTTCACCCCAAAAAAATCTCTGAGCAACGTTCTAAATCCAACTACAAAAAACGCAACTAACACACGATATCCTCACACAACTCAATCCAACAACTCGTTTAAGAAAATTAAACTAGAACAACACTCAAACTCACAAAGGTGTATGAGTGTTTAAAGAAGTAAAGATCAAACAAATAAATTCTCAAAGTATAAGGTTGTGATCATTTAAGTATAAAGAGAGAGAGAATGGAGGAAAATGTCGGCAGCAAAATGAGAGGAAAAAAATGAAATAAAAACCCTGAAAACTTCTCACAAAAACTAATGCATATAAAGGCCCAAGGCAAATGACAAGGTTCGTAAAAAGATTATAAATGCTAATAGGGGTAGATAAGAAAAAGTCCATAGCCGCTTGATGTAAAAAAAACTGACATAAAAAGACCAAGGCCACATTTGTAAATAACCATTAAAATAGTAAGGACTGATTAGTAAATGAATCTAGACAATGATGGACAACCCATCAAATGTCGAACAGAGCGCCATCACACGTTAAGTGATGAATACGCTAGCAGTAACATCGAGACAAACAAAATCAGCCAAAGAGATATACATAAATTGATGCCTATTGATATTTTTGTTAAAACATTTGTGATTAGGCAAACAAATGCGTTAATCAAAAGAATTGTTTAATGCAAACAATAACAAAAAAATTTATAAAAATGAACACAAACATATTAGATCTCATAAATCAGAATGTATAAAAGTATTTAAACTAAAAATACACACACAAAATTTATATATTAAATCAAAATAAGATATTAAGATTTTAGGTTTTAAAAAAAATAAATTTTGACAAACAAAAAAAATCCAGGTGCAATGCAGGAGCATATAAAAAAATATTTGTCTCAAAATTGAGCCAACATAGAAGAATAAGATTTTCAATCTCCCCGTTTGGCCAATTTTGAGACAAACTAAACTGAGACTTAAAGACAAGAAATAATACAAATTACATAACTCAACTATACACATGAGTCCTGAAAAATAAAAGATTACTTAACTCAACTATACACATGAGTCCTAAAAATAAAAAATAAAAGAGTACATAACTCAAATAACAACAAAAAATCCTAAAAGACTAAAAAAAGTTATAAAAAACAATAATAAGAGTCTCGAATTCAACCCCCATTTCTCTCAAAGGGACAAATGGTAGGGAAGAATCCTACTAAATAAAGTTAGAACAAAAGATACAACAGTTAAAAGGTACTAACAAAGAAATTAGTTTGAAATAATGGTACAATCCATTTGACCCTAAATTATCTTTCTTAATCCACATAGATTTAACAATTGGAAAATCAGTCTTGAAGGAGGAAAAATTAGAATTAATTTAGGAAAGATTCTCAACAAAGTCTAACTTTAAAGGGATCCTGGGCATATTAATAACACCACTATGTAGTTTACTTAAATGCTTATAACAAAATTGTCCCAAATGACCTGATTAAGACAAAAATTATATTTACACACATGCCTATCATTGGATTTAGCATTAAGAGGAATGTGATGTAGTTTAGCATTTTTAGATTTTCTAGTTACATCCAATCGTTTAAAACAAAATTGCTCTACATGTCCAGATTTTGAAAAAAAATTACAATGAAAAAACTTTCTTTCATCACATTTGGCACTATTACACTTAGTGAGATGTTTTTCAGCATCAAAATTTCTGTTTAAATTTGATCTTTTATGACAAAACTGCTCTAAATGTCCCTTTTTAAAACAAAAAATTACACCGAAAAACATATTTGAAAGTCTTTATACACCCAATATTTTGAATTGCCTAATTTTACCTAAATTAGATTTATTTTATCCTAATTTCTTAAAACATAATTTTTCTAAATGTCCAGTTTTATGACAATAACTACATACAAATACCGACTTAACAAATGCGGTTTCACAATCCTCAAATTCAACATGTTTATAGCATAGTTTAATTTCAGTCAAATCAATATATTGTTCACAACAACTAATAAAATAAGTTTCATAAAATTTTTTGCCATTAAACCCAATTGATTTCAGAGGAATAAATTCATCAACATGTTTATTCATGGATTTGACGATTAAACTAGAATTTGAAAAACCATCTACCTTTTTCAAAGCGACTTTAAGATCTGAACCTCTTGTGATCCCCCTGCTGGGAGCCCTGATCACCCTGTCTCTGCCCCTGAATAGATTGTGCCCCACTGGCACCATTTCCCCCAGTCCTGCCCTGATAGCTGGACTCTCCTGACCTCTTGCCTTCAGTCATGTGAAAGCGATGATCCTGGCAATGGAGCAATGCAGCGTTAACCACATCAGAATAAGTGGCTAACGAGAGGTTCCCTAACAAGTGCTGACGAATCCTCCATGTCAACCTGTCCGTAAATTTCTGTATCTTCTTCTCCTCAGTCGGTATCTCATCCGGAACAATGTTCAGAAGATCAGTAAATTCGGCCTCATACTCGGCCACAGTCTTACCCTCCTGCTTGAGGCTCATCAACTTCCTCCTCATCTCCGTGTGAACAGCCGACGGAAAGTACTTGCGGTCAAACCGCACCCAAAACTCCTGGATAGTGAGAGTATCTCTCTCCTCCACTGTGGTAACAGACTCCCACCACTGCAGTACAGACCCTACTAGCTTAAAGGTAGCTAGTATTTACTTCTGGGCATCTGTGCACTCATACATCCTCAGGTGTCACTGGATGTCCTTCCTCCACTGACTCGAAACTATCACATCGGAGCTACCTGCGAACTCCGGAGGGTGTGCTTTCTGAAAAGCATCACGTACACGTTCCCAAGCAGACGGGAATGCATGAGCCTGAACTGGCGCGGCTATCGGCGCCTGAAGTGGTGCCTGCTGAACTACTGCTAGTGCGGCATTTACCGCTTGGGCCACTATGGCTGCAACCTCGGCGGCATTCATCGTGCCCTGAACTGGTGCGGGCTGCGGTTCTGGCGTTGCATCCCTGGGAACCCGTTGTGCACGTCGTGGAGGCATCTGAAATAAGAATGAAGTTTATAAGTTCGCAGTTATAAACTTAAAATAGCTGAAGAACGTAGCATATACAAAAGAATATAACAGTCCTAAAATATAGGGCTCTACATCAAAGAAAGCTCAGCGGAAACATAATAAGCCGTACAGATCCTAAAAGACACTAGAACCTGATGCTCTGATACCACTTGTGACACCCCGACTAATTAAATACCGGGTAGCTACTCCTTTATTAAATTAATTCAAAATGCCAAGTTGGTTCAGTTAATAGCATCACTGTCGAAAACATTTTAATAATTACTAACCACCTAGTATTTTAAAAAGTAAGTGCCAAATTTTAAGTTAAGTCTGATTAACATGTAGTAAAAGAATAATGAAAGAATTACAACCATTCACTATAATGAAGTAATGAAATAACCAACACATAAATATAAGTCTGGAGGAAAACTCCTCACAACAATCCCACGAATGAAATAATAACGTAATTCTGAATCCTGAATAATTACATGCCAGAAGTCTGAATAACTGAAATAAATGAAAAGTCTCTAAAAGAAATGGGCGACATGCCCTATAACTGATAACTGAAGAATATCGAGTCAAGATAGATGAAGCGTCTACAAGCAAAGTCCTGTAACTTCCACAAACAGCTATAGCTCGTCACCTGAATGAGAATCTTAAGCATGGTGTCCTTATGGCTGGGCACCTAAAATGGTTTTTACAAAAATAGATTTGAAAGCAAATGGGTCAGAGCCCGAAAGTGGAAATCATTTTAAAAACAGCAAGTGTTTTAATAACATTAAAATATTAAATGCAAAATACATGTTAGGACGTGCACTCACATGAAATTCTCACCTCTCGACTACATGTGCACTCCTAACGTACCGTACCCATCTATAAGACATCCATATCTAACCAAACCGTAATAAGTTCTATCCCTTACTACTCGATTCCCATATTACATTCTAGCGTTATCAAATAAATAGAGGGCTTTACTTAAACTCAGATTCTCAATTTGTAATACATTTCACTATCTGTTAACCCGTTATGTTTTCTCAAAACAATACCATAATTTTTCACAATATTAACATGAAAGTTCCCATTAATAAAATGTATATTATTCCCGTCATAAATATACAATAGAATACAAGCACCCCGAGAACTAGCTGCGGTGCACACATACTCTGCTATCCATCCCGATACATCACGTACATAAGGATTACGCATTCCGAATCTCTCAGGAATCGTTCAGATAACAACATCACAAATAATGGAGGCGAACACAGTCACATCACATGGGTCACGCACATACCTGCGCTCCCACGATCAGCAGACTTATTAACATCCCAATAAGTCCTTCTCTGACCTATGTTCATCGAGGTAACCAGTCTAAATCCGGGCAACACAAGGATTAGAGGGCCCTAAGCGAACGCAACCTCCCGTGATAGCAAGTATGGTAGGTATGTCATACACATAAAATCAATACATATACTAAGTATGCACACATCTTAGTAATCACCATAATATATTGGTGGTACACTTCTCATTTTCGTACCGACATATAATACTACAAAATTTATATGTTCTCCGTTAATATAATAAATTAGGCCGTCAGTAGTTCTCGCATCGAAATCGACACTCACGTCCTACATCACATTTTCCCTTAGGTTCAAACTACACTTCTAAGTTTGACTCCTCATTATATCCCAATCATCCCAAATATATCAATTAATCATCAAGGTAAGGTTATCTCTACATATACACAAGGTTACGGGACACTCGGGATCAAAACAGGCTAAAAAGCCTAAACTGTCAACTCGTTAGAAGTCTCGTTCGAACGAGGCTGTTCGAATGAGAGTTCGTTCGAATGAACTGGGCCTTCTAACGAGATCTCGCTCGAATGAAAGTCTTCGAATGAACATCCCTCTCGTTAGAACCCAAACTGTAAACTCGTTAGAAGCTCGTTCGAACGAGCTCGTTCGAACGACCTGGGCAGGTCTTCTAACGAGTGGGCAGATTCGAGCCCAGAAATTCCTTATTTCGTTTTTCCATCTTTTCTTCACTTCTAATCTCATCTAAACATTAGTCCAACAATTTTTCAAGGTTCCTAATCGTCCCTAAACATACATAGGTTACCTACTAACGTTTTTGTGGGGTTAATTCATTATAAACATCATCCAAATATCAAATCCATACATTTATCCCCAATTTCAAGAACATGAACCCTAAAATTTATAAATCATCAAAGAGTCTAAATAAATCCGTTTTTGTTTCATCCAAAAAGTATTAACATCAGATTATTCCCCTGCATATAGTTCTACATGCAAATCCTCATCACAATACAAGTTTCTAGTTCCAAATTAATGGGTTTTTATCAAACTCCCAAGAACAATAAGATTTTTATCAATTCCTACACATGGAAGAAGCATTCTCTGAAATTAATTAGAATTAAACCACTTGCCTTATTGGAATCTCTGATTTGATGACGAATTTGATGAATGGTTCTCTCTCTCTGCAGAATCCTTCTATCTCTCCCTCTACAAGCTTTCTTCTCTAATGGTAGCAATGGAGGCTAGGGTTTTTGTCTTAGGAACTTTTGGGGCTAATTCTAATAACCCTCGTAGCCCTCTAATCAGATAATGGCTAGTAATGGGTTAGTGGGTGTTTTAATTTTCCAATTAAAACTCCTAAAATTCGTTAATAAAAAATCCCAAAATTCTAAAATTACCAAACTGCCCTTATAAGTTACCGGTATGGCCCAATAATGACCCGGGACCCAAACTTAACCTCCGGCTAGTGTTTTCTGACTATTTCGACCCTTCCGGACGCGTTGGCGCACTCAAAACGACCATACGATTAATAGAACTAAAATTCACTTTTTAATTATCATAATATAAACCTGACGTGACTATTACACGCGTCTCAACAAAATTTCCAAATTGTCGTATTTCAATCTCACGACAAATTTCATAATTCACTATTCATATATAATCATATATGCACATTATAATCAAATACCAACTCGCATCTCGTTAGTATTTTAATCCGGATTAATTTCCAATTAATACGCATTTAATTTAATTAATCCCATAAAATAAATATCACAAAAATACGGGGTATTACAATTTTAAAATGTCCCAAGCCTCTAAGAATGTGGTGCAAGTTAAAAAACCATCGCTTGGCCAATAGCATTTTTGCTTTTAATATTATATTGTGAATAAAACTTTTCATCATTAGAACAATCATAAAGGGGTTTTCTCAAGGAAATTTTTGCTTCACCAATTTGTTTTCCCATAAAAAAGTTTTAAATTATAAAAATAGATTTTAAAATGAGTTCAGGATCTGTACGGAATAAAAACTTTTAAAAAGTGAATCCGAAAGCTCTGATACCACTTTATTCTTTCTTTTTCTTTTTTTTGGGAAAAATGATGAGGTTTTATTAGAAATCAGCAAGTGGCGAACAACTCCCCACTTTAAAAGCCCTAATGATCATGCTAATACGTATTAGGATATTAAAACTCTTTTAACTCTTTGATATAAAAACTATTAAAGTTTATAAGTTAAAATACACTCACGCACACTAGTAAGAAAAGGTGGTGATGCTTTATTTAAAAATACATTTTAAGAATGAGATGAGAAAAGATGGAACGAGCACAATATTTGTTCTCAAGGAAACAAACAAGTGAAAACCCCCGTCTCTTTTAGTCCCAGGATAACACACACACCCAAGTCCACTATTACTAATGATTAGTTCAGATTACATACTTACCGGTGTAAATGAACTACCTTAATCAATGCAACCCGTACAGCAAGATTAAGTTAAACAACCCGACCATCTAATTGAAATACACCACTAATCACACTTAGACAGCGGACACTTGGGATGCACGCTACACACTCAACACCCGAGAATCCGTGTAGATGTACATAAAAGCAATAAAAAATCAATCAGTAGAGATTGATTTAATTAGTGCATAAAGTTATTATAAATTATTAAATCATTAGACACACACAAGCTCCTCTTTAATAATTAGTTATCAACAATAATAATTAAACCCAATTAAAACTCAGCCCTATTCAAACAAATTTTAAGCTGTAAATAATAACGGAGTGAAGAACCTTATACTCTCGACTCACTTGAGTCTACATTGTATAAGTGCTCATCTAGTTTGGAAATTGTGACAAAATTTGTGTCCTATCTCCTAGATACCAAAGAACCTCAGATTCTTCACATAATGCATCAATTGATTCCTCTTGGTGTTATTTGAAGGTAAATTCTTAACCATCACACACACTAAGATTGCATACAGATTATATTTTGCATTATTTGCTTGTGTGTGAGTTAATTATCTTTTAAATAAGTGTTTACTAATTTTTGGGATTTTTTAAAACTATTTTTAATTGATTTTTAAGAAATTAAAAGTTGGGTTTTAAAATATTTGGGGTCATTATGCTAATACTGATTTTATAATTTCTCACCTGGATGTTTGGTTGGGTAGAATTCGAAAGCGCTTGAGACTTCAGGGTATGTGTGTAATGAAGTTTGCATACTCGTTTTTGGCTTCATCTGAGCCTTACACCTGTCATCTTCACAACGGCCTGATTTGTGTTTGTTTATAGACTCAGAACCTATTCACAATCTCAGCCCTTGGATCTAGTTAATCAACGTTCTGCATGCGTTTTATCCCCATCCCAATGAAACCCGTTTAGACCAATCAGAGGACGTTTAATCCACCGCTGATGTTAATCCGTTGGATGGAACTCAAATGGCCAAGACCAAATCTCAGCCATTGATTTGATCTGAGTTTCTTGAACCTTCGTTGCTTAGTATAAAAGGAGGTTGAGCCTCTGCATTTCAAAAACTTTTGCCAGTTTGTCCAACTGAGAGAGAGAGAAGAGAGAGAAAAGAGAGAGGATAGAAGAGAGAGAGAAGAGAGACAAAGAGAGAGATAAACTAGAGAGAGAAAATAAACCCTAAGTTCGTTTCAAACCCTAAATTCCTTTTCTAAAATTGGTTTACAACCAAACACCAAACCTGAGTGTTTGAGAGTTATTTTGGTAGTGGTTTGAAGGTTATTTGTGGTTTGAATCCTCTGAGTTTTAGATTTTGTAACCAAGTTAGATATTTCGGTTTGATCTCTATTTCTTTTTATAGAAATTGTTGATCTTGCTATTTTATGTCATATTACGCTTAGAACTGCATTATTTAGTTTCTCATCTTGAGAAATCGTATTTGTTAATTATTTTCTTCTGTAAATGTTTTTCACAACTCAAGAATCAACAAATCCTTTTCAATTTCTAGTTCTTATGAAATAAGACTTCTGATCTAGTTAGAATCGTAATCGGTGGTTTACAATTTCAAAAATATTTTTAAAACCCTCTGAAATTGTTTAAGACCTTAGCAGTCTTACGAGCAAGGTAACCTTGGATTCTGGGTTAATTTGAAAGTCCGTGGTTTCTAAAGAAGAGAGAAATTGAAATCCTTATCATTTAGATGTGTTATGTAATTTGATAGGACTTGTTTGTATAAATAAGTGTGCATGTGTACATGAATGTGTTAGAACACTGTCACAAACACTTATCACACTATAACACAAGAAGTGTTGGCTATAAGATCTTGAAACGTCAAGAGTCGACGTAAAGCTGGAACAAAGTGTGGAGAAGTTAACAAGCTGAGAAAGCCACATCAACATCAGAACTCCAGAGAAGTTAGAGTCAAACTAGTGGGTATATATTCTGAACTTGTACAGACCTGTTTTATTTGCATGTGTGTTAAATAGCCTGTAACTTGTATATTTTATTTTAGTGGATTTTTGGTTTGTGACTTAGAAGTCACGGTGGATGTTTCCTCAGTTGGGTGAGGTTTGACCACGTTAAAAACTGTGTGTACTTAATCTTTCTACACCTCCTCATCTCATTCTTGTTGGTGTGATGATTTAACTTGATTTAAAACTGTTTTAGTTTTGTTTTTCAAAACTAGTTACATAATCTTGAACATATCTCGTACATATTTTTATTAAACACATCTTGTGATTAATCTGTTTGATTTAAAGAAAAGAGTTTCAACAAAAAATAGTTTGGAGTTATTTAGATAGTTTAATCTCGAAGTAACACCAAACTATTTTTTGCGTGTTTCTAAAATTGTTTTCTTAAAATCAAATAATAAAGAAATCTGAAAGATTTGGTAACTTGACAAGACCCCCTCTCTTTGATGGAAACAACTTTCCTTACTGGAAAGTAAGGATGGTTGCTTTCATACAAGGAACCTTAGGAGATGATGTCTGGGACATTGTTGAAAATGGATATACTTATCCTACTAGACCAATCACTGAAGGAAGTATTGAGAGGATTAAGAAAGTATTAAGTGAATTCACTCGAGAAGAGAAGCAAGCTTGTCTGAGAAATAACAAAATCAAGAATGCCATTTTTATGTCTATAAATGAACATGAGTTCAAAAGGAACTCATCTTGTACCATTTTTAAGGAAGCTTGGGATACACTGGTTACTGCACATGAAGGTCACACTAGAGTTAAGGCTGCTAAAACACAGATGCTTATCCAGCAGTATAACTCTTTAATTATGTGAGACTCTGAATAATTTGATGATGTTTACATGAATTTGAATGACATTGTGACCAAATTACATTCGAATGGGATAACTTATGATAGACATGAAATTGTTTCCAAAATTCTAAGGTCATTACCATAGAAGTTTGATAACAAAAGATATGCTATTGAGAAAATGAGTGATCAAAATCTCACTCCTGAATTACTCAGTTGTAAACTGAGAATTGTGGAAATGGAACTAGTATTCAAGAAACAATTAACCCAGTCTCATAGGAAACAGACTAGTTCTAACTTGAGTTTTTCCTCTAAGCTGATAAAACTTATGCTTAGTATTCCCAATAATGATTCTGATGAGGAATGTAATATAGATAGTTTGGATAATCAGATGGCCTTCATGTCAAAGCAGTTTAAGAAGATTGTGAAATTTATAAATAAAATGGCAACCAGACAAGGCAATCCAAATTATCCAACTCAGGTTAGGCAAACATCACAAGGACATTCATACGATACCTAACAAAGACTATATTGAATGTTTTAGATGTAGAAAATTGGGTCATATAGCACAAGATTGTAGAGTTAACTTGAACACGAACAATAAACATACTAGGGCCAACATTTGCAAGACATGGGATGATTTAAGTGATTCTGATAATTAGGAACCTGAGTCATCTGATGTTTTTGATCCTTGCATGTCTTTCTTTGCCAAGATAATATATAATGATGATATGCCTATGCCTATGTTTGAGAATGATGCTAATAGCTCTACTTTTGTTGTTATGAATCATGCTGTTACGGGTTTAGATACTTTAATTTATGAGAACATTGTGTAATACCCCGTAATTTTAATGACTTTTAAAATGGGTTATATTTTAAATTAATGGATTAATTGGATTTTATTATAAATTAATTCATTTGGGTTTTATCCGAATTGTGGATATTAAAATGGATGATTCGGAATATTACTTAAAGATATTTAGGTAATATATGAATGTGATGTCATTGATATGACCGTATGATATAAATTCGGTAATTTGAATTTTTAGTCAGACGCGGTATGGGACGTGTCGGGACTAATTTATTAATTTAAAAAGGAAATTTATTTTCTATCGACCTTATAGTCATTTCGACTGCGTCATTGCGCCCGGAAGGTTCGAAATAGTCAGAAAAGTCTATTTGGATGTTAATTTTGAGTCTCGGGTCATTTGGAAATGAACAGACAACCCAAAAGGGCATTTTGGTTACTTTTACAAAGGGATGAATAGTGATTTCGGATTTTGTCTTATTATAAGTATTTGGAGATTAGTGTATGTAGGTTCATTTCATCTCTTCTACACAAAATTGAAAAGTCATCTTCTTAGAGAGAGTGGAAGGTTGCTTGGAAAGAAAAAGAAGTTTGCTTGTGAAGGAGGAGAACCAAAGGTCAAAGGTCACCACCACCATCACCACCTGTGTTATTCAACTCCAAAGGATCAGATCTTCATTAGAGGCAAGTGTTTGATATTTGCAATTTAAGTTCGTATATTGTCCATGTTAGGATAGTTATAAAAAGAGATGATTTTCATGCTTGGAAGATGAAAGGATATAGTTGTTAATGGATTTTTGGAATCTAAAAATATATAAGAATTAAACTCATGTTGTAGGTAGTTAGTAATCCAATAAATATTCATCAATCTGTGGAAGAAATTCTGAAAATAATTTAGTGTTCTTGAAGATAATATGTTGATAATTTTTTTGGAAAAAGAGGCAAAAACGAGTGGAATGAGAAGAGCCAATTTGGAATGTTTAGATCTTCTTTTTGAGTGCATTTGGATGAGATTTAAGAAAAACTCAAAACACATACCTGACTCAATTTTTCATGTAGAATCCAAATCTAAAGTCGGATGGATGATTTGAATAATTTTTGGATCTGATTTTTCTGAGTATTTAAAATATGAGAATTCATGATGTTGTTTCTTTTTAATGTTGGTTCTTATCCCAAAACTTTTGTAGATCTTCGGTGATTATTAATTGGATATTATGGGATTTAGAGAAGATCAGTAAGCCCTAGTTAAGATTTGAATTAATTTGATTGGGATTTAATTGATTAGAATTATGATAATTAAAGTTAAAGAGATTTCGGTTGCTAGATTCATGTGTTGGATTCTAATCTGTTTGTATGAGGATTAAGGATAGTTCAAGTAGGGGAGATTTAATATAACACCTGGGTAGCCTTAGGGTTACAATTTAAACATAAAGGACTGAGTTTAAGCTCATTATTGATTTCGCAAGGACTGAGTGTAGTACAAGAGCATAGTGGTATGGCTCCTGGATAGAGATGGGAGTTTAGAACACATTTGGTTGAAAGAGGGGATGAGGTTATTCCGATCGCATATTTGAAGTTGACGAACCTCCTCGATCGACAAAGTTAAGTAGTAGTGTATTGGAGGGATTCCTTGTTCGGATTTTTCTTTGCGAGACGCTCCGCGCATGAACCTTAACGACGTCGGGAGTGGAGAGATGTTATAGGATGCGAGGATAATTAAATTATGAAGTAAAGATATGACATTTTAATACGTGGGATTTAAAGAGATATAATGCTACGTAAGGGAATAATCTAAGGTTAATGTGAGTACCTTATTGTTAGTATATTATAGGTATGATAATACCTATTTGATTGATTGATGATTTATGTGTATGACATACCTAGCTTACTTGCTATCGGTGGGAGGTTTGCGCGTGAGGGCAGTCATATCCTGATGATAAATGGGATCTTTGATTTGTCGCTTGAGAACATAGGTCTATGAAAGACTTATCGGGGAGTTGATAAGTCCGCTGACTATGGGCACGTAGGTATGTGCGTGACCCATGGGTATGAGAACTATGCTCGCCTCCAATGATTGGATTGTAGTAGTTTTCAAAATTATGAAACTGTAAGTAGTTGTGACTTCGGGATTTATTTGTTTAATAAGTGAGGATCATTTTTCCCAAACTTTGTCATGAGGACGGTATAGGGAAGATTGGGTATAATTTAAATTTGATTCAGTTGGAACTATATGGTGAGACTTAGTTTAACATCGATGGGGATTTTCGTTAATGTACTGTATGGGCGGTACTACTTAGATTTCTTGCGATGTGAGATTTATACTCGGAGTTAACCTTATCAGTATGGTTCATTTTTTTGAATTTCGAGACGAAATTCTGTTATAAGGGGGGAAGTATGTAATACCCCGTTGATATGCCCAAGTATAACCTCGGCCCTGGGGTACATACCTCGGCCGAGATAATGGCCGAGACACTAATCGACCCAATGAGGGGTAAGGGCCCACGATATCATCCCTCGGCCAGGACTAGGTCGTCCCGGGCCGACACTACTACTTGCACCTCCCCAAGGACACTACGCACATCGCAGACATCAACATCATCCTAAAGTACCCAGGAATAGCAACCTCGGCCATCAGTAGGCCGAGAGGACAAGAAGCCACTTCATCTTCAACACGGCTCCTACCTCGGCTTGGGTCGAGGCTACCAGAGGTATTAATAATCATCAGCATGCTGCATGCCCAACCTCGGCTCGGGCCGACCCAAGCATATGTCTCGGCTGATATCAGGCCGAGACTCCTCATGACACTTCGCGGATTGAGCGGACATCCAACCTTTACAGCTCGGCCTCTCCTAGGCCGAGGTCATTCACCAACATGACTGCCGAGTTTCTGTTGACATTTGGATAAGGACACCTGGGCACAAATCAGTTATAACAAGATTATTCTCCACATGTGGGAGAATATTTCATCATCATTACCTACATGTGGCCATGACAGGTGGCACACCCCCATTGGTGAGGATACCACACACATGCACATTACATGCTAGGCACTATATAAAGGGATCATCCCCTACCTTGCAAAAGGATCCAGATATTAAAACCCTAGCAAAAACTCTGTTTAAATACATACTGTAGAGAGAGAAAGAGCTTGAGAGGTTGTATCCATGGCCATTAGTGCCTTCTTTCAGTGATATTACTCACACACACTCACAGTGGACGTAGGCCAAATTGGCTGAACCACTTATCTTCAGGTGTTATTCCCCTTATCCTCACCTCATTCTTATCTTCTTTATACTGCTATGTTGCCATTGCTGCATCTATATTGAGCTTGAAAAACACCTCACCTGGTGGTGCTGATTCTCAGCATCATCATTTTGGCACCGTCTGTGGGAAGTGAGAGGCTATCTCTTCCTCTTTTTCTTCTTTACCTCACCGGAGACTCTGGTGGTGAACCAGGAACCACCCCTTGTGTGGAGTTGTTTGACCATTGAAAGAGGTCCTTTAAGGTATTAAGCTTACTTGCTATTAAAGCTCTTTATTATTAACACATGGCACCAGAATTACCACCGCCTCTTCTGCCGCCCGAAGGCGGAGGGGCTAGCTCCAGTCAGGTTCCTCCCCAATCCGAAATGGCGGAGGTGGCAGCATCTTTGAAATCTTTAGCTGTAACACAACAAGCCATGAAGGAGAAATTTGCCCAGCTCAACCAAACCATGATGATGAGGCCACCTGGAGTCTCCCCGGACATGATAACTCCGGCGGCAGTTCAACCCCATCCTGATGCCAGGGGACCACCCCAGGCGCCCATGAAGGACCAACCTGTACCCCAGCGGAGGAGGGACGTTGCTGACCCTAGGTGCTTGCGCCTGGGGAGGCAGGGAAACCCTTGCCCAGAGGATAGGTATGATGACCTAGAAGCTGAAGAGGCCCCGGAAGACTGCTGGGAGCCGTATGAGGTGTCAGATAACACCGTACGACCCCTTAGGCAGAGCCAAGGATGTGTCGGTCGAAGAAGAGACGAGGCCCAACAAAGGGGGTCGGCCTTTGATAGGCAGAGTCAAGGATGCGTCGGCCGAGGAAGAGACGAGGCTCAGCAGAGAGGATCGGCCTTTAACATGTTGAGCAGAGGGTCGGCCTTCGAGAGGCTAGGCCCAGTCAATGACCTAAGGCAGAGGCTATCGAGGTGAAGAAGCGCGGCAGGCTCTCAAAGAGGGAATAGGCAGGCTCGGCCAGATCAAGGTCGACCCTTGGAAAGAAGAACCCGGGAGCAGGAAGAGGTCAATAGTCAGCGTGTTGTGGCTGGGGAACCCTCTGTCCATCGTAGGGAGGTGGCAGGGGATAACCTCAGCCTAGCTGAAGAGAGAAGACCCTGGAATGACTCAATCCAACGTCTTGAAGAGAAGATAGGGGACCTCATCAAGAGCAGGGACCCTTTGCAGAGGGGCTACTCGGAGGGCTCCCCGTTTGTAGCTAGGATAGTGGGATTCCCAACCCCAGCTAAGTTCAAGCCTCCTACAGTGACGCCTAAGTATGATGGCAGCACTAACCCAGTGCACCATATCGAGATGTATCAGTCAGCGGCAGATATTTACTCAATACCCGATGAGATGAAGTGCAGGGCCTTCTCAGGAACCTTGACGGGGGCAGCGCACAGCTGGTTCACCTCTCTTCCGAAGAACTCGATCGAGAACTTCAAAGGTCTGGCAGAACAGTTCATCTATAACTTCTGCTTTGGGGTAAGACCTCAGAAGAAGACTACCCACCTCCTATATGTCAAACAGTCTAAGGGAGAAAGCCTAAGAGACTATATAGCAAGATTTAACAAGGAGAAGTTGTAGGTAGAGGATTACGAGGAGAGCATAGCCATGACTGCCCTGATATGAGGCCTCTAGAAGGGGAAGTTATTATGAAAGCTGGCGGAAGACCACCCCAAGTCTATGGCAGAACTGTTGTCCACCGCAGGGAAAGTGATGAATGCGGAAGAGGCAATGGCCGCCAAATATGAGGAGGAGAACCGTGGTAGCACTGGGAGGTCCCAGGGTAAGAAAGAGGGGAAGAAGAGGTCAACAGATGACAAGTTCGCTCATTACACTCCTCTGACTGTGAGCTGTGAGCACATCCTTAATGAGATCAAGACTAACCGGGCTCTGAGGTGGCCAGAGAAATTGAAGGCCCCACCACATAAGAGGAATAAGAACCTCTGGTGTGAGTTCCATCAGGATCACGGCCATGTCACAGATAGATGCTTTGCTCTGAAGGATGAGATTGAGAAGATGCTGAAATCCGGGAAGCTAAGAAAGTATGTGGATGGCAAGGCCCCGAAGGGTGGAAGAGAAGACCCTAGGAAGAGAAGAGATGACAGGTGCCGTGGTGATGTCCCGGCTAGAAGGCATGATGATTCAGAGGGTGATGATGGAGATGACCCGGATCTCCCCCCTAAGGATGACAACGCCCCAGTGAAGAGGGTAGGGATGATCTCCTTTGGTGTTAGCACCATATGTGGGGGATTCACAGGAGGTGGATCTGAGGTAGCCGACAGGAAAGCTCATGTAGTGGAGGCCAAGTCAGTGGTCAAACCTGAGGTTGTGAATCTAACGTCTTCTGACACAGTGCAGAAGAGGAAGAAGGTGGACATGGACACCCTCGTAGTGGGGTTCTCCAGACTCGACTTCAAGGGCATCTTAGCCCCCCATGATGACCCTTTAGTCATAACAACAAGGGTACATGGGTGCGATGTAGGGAGAATCCTCATAGATGGGGGAAGCTCGGCAGATGTGATGTTCTGGCCTTGTTTCAAGAGCCTGGGTCTTAGCAGGGCAAGGATGGTGCCCTACCATCACCCATTGATAGGCTTCAGTGGTGAGAAGGTACACCCATTAGGCATGTATGAAATGGATGTACGGATGGGAGATGAATGGCCTAAGAGGCTGACCAAGAAGATAAACTTTTTTGTCATGGACGAAAATGTCTTCTCGGCCTACAACCTCATCATCGGAAGAGTGGCCCTCAAAGAGTTTGAAGCCGTGCCGTTAACGGTCCACCAGATGCTAAAATTACCGACTCCTTATGGGGTAGGGGAAGTGCAAGGGGACCAGACCACGGTGCGGGAGTGTTACTTCAACTCGGCCGAAGAGCGAGAGGCCCATAAGAGAGCAACCTCCACTTACAGCATTGACACTCTTGATCCCAGAGATGAAACAAAACTAAAGAAGGGCGAGCCCGTGGAAGAGGTAGAATCCATCGTCCTCAATGAGGACGAGCCGGAAAAAACCGTCCAGGTCGGCAAAGCCCTGGAGCAAGGGATCAAGGAAGAGCTGATAGACTTCCTTAGGAGGAGGCAGAGCGTCTTCGCATGGAGCCATGCAGACATGCCTGGTATCGACCCTGAGATCATGACCCACAAGCTCAACGTGGACGGAGATGCTAGGCCTATTAAACAAAGGCGAAGGATCTACTCCAGAGAGAAGTATGAGGTCATCCGGGAAGAGGTGAAGAAGTTGGAAGAGGCCGAGTTCATAAGAGGGGTTACTTATCCAGAGTGGCTCTCGAATGCAGTCATCGTGCCCAAGGCCAATGGAAAGTGGCGGATGTGTGTAGATTTCACAGACCTGAATAGGTCTTGCCCGAAAGACAGCTACCCCTTACCCAGGATAGACCAGATGGTGGATGCAACGGCAGGGCACGAGCTTATGAGCTTCATGGATGCTTATTCAGGCTATAACCAAATTTTCATGGATACCGAAGACTCTGAGAAGACAGCCTTCATTACTGACAAGGGGACGTACTGTTACAAGGTGATGCCCTTTGGTCTAAAAAATGCGTGGGCAACGTATCAACGTCTTGTCAATAAGATGTTCGAGGAGCAGATAGGTAAGACCATGGAGGTGTATGTGGACGATATGCTAACGAAGAGCCTGAAAGCATGTACTCAGGTAGCGGACCTTGAGAAGACCTTTGATGTCATGGACTCCTACAGAATGAAGCTCAACCCAGCAAAATGTGTCTTCAGAGTAGGAGCCGGGAAGTTCCTGGGGTTCATCGTTAATCAGAGGGGGATTGAAGCAAACCCGGAGAAAATCAAGGCATTACTCGACATGAAGACTCCTAGGAGTATCAAGGATGTTCAGAGACTCACTGGAAGGGTGACAGCCCTGAACAAGTTTGTTTCCAGAGCCACGGACAAGTGTCTTCCGTTCTTAAAAGTTCTGATAAAGGCCTTCCAGTGGGACGAAGAGTGTGAAAAAGCCTTTGATCAACTGAAGTCCTACTTGGGGTCTCCATTGCTGCTATCCCGGCCCATCACAGGGGAGAGGTTGTTTGTGTACCTGGCAGTCTCTGAGTCAGCCATTAGCGCGGCCATCATACGGGAAGAGGATGGGGTTCAGAGACCTGTGTACTTCAATAGTAAGGCCCTTCAAGGGTCTGAACAAAACTATCCCCGCATGGAGAAGTTGGCTTATGCCCTGATACACGCCTCTAGGAAGATGAAGTCTTACTTCCAAGCTCACTCTATGGTAGTCCTCACCCACTCACCATTACGGCAGGTTCTGCACAAGCCTGAGAAGTCCGGACGATTGATGACCTGGGCCATCGAGCTAGGAGAATATGATCTTACCTACCAGCCCAGGACAGCCATCAAGGGGCAGGCCCTGGCAGACTTTGTCGCAGAATTCACCTGGGAAGAGACCGAGACAGAGAAGGGCTTGGATGGTGGCGAAGAGATGAACCAAAATGTGTTCCGAGATTCGGAAGAGACTGCCCCATACGTCTTCCGAGGCCGCGATGAGGTTGTCCCAGGCTTAGCTCAGAGCAGAGTAGAAGAAAATGAGGAGGATCGGTACCTCTTCGAAAAGGGGGTAATGAGAGAAGGGGTCTTCTCATCAGATACAGACGTATGGAGCCTCTTCGTTGATGGCTCTTCTTGTGACAATGGAAGCGGCGCGGGGCTAGTACTCTCGGCTCCAGATGGCGCCAACATTGAATATGCCTTGAGATTCAACTTCAAGGCCTCCAACAACGAGTCTGAGTATGAGACCATGGTAGCAGGTCTCTTATTAGCAACAACTCTTCGAGTAAAGCGGCTCCTACTCCACAGCGACTCGAGGTTGGTTGTCAATCAAGTGCTGGGGGCATACGAGGCCAAAGATGAAAGGATGGCCAAATACCTGAAGAAGGTAAGAGGGTTGCTAGAGTATTTTGAAGAAGCAAAGCTGAAGAGAGTACCTCGGCTGAGCAACAACCACGCCGATGCGTTGGCAAGACTGGCCTCGGCAATGAAGACAGACTTGGGAAGAACCATCCCAATTGAAGTCTTAGGAAAGGAAAGTATTGAGGAGGATGAGGTATGTAACCCTTGTCTCAATGTAAACCTGGGAGACTCGTGGATTGACCCGCTTGTCAGATACCTAAAAGAGGGGGAGCTACCTGAGTCCAGGATGGAAAGAAGAAAGTTGAGATACAGGGCTGCAAAGTTCTCATTGGTAGGAGATGTCTTGTACAAAAAGGGGTTTCTACTGCCTCTCCTCAGATGTGTGCACCCTGTAGAAGTTCCCCAGGTCTTAAGGGAGGTTCATGAGGGTTCTTGCTCTAGCCACATTGGGGGAATACCCTTAGCCAAGAGGATCATCACTCAGGGATACTGGTGGCCTACCCTGTCTAAGGATGCCGCAGATTATGTGAAGAGGTGCGATAAATGTCAAAGGTTCGCCACCATCCCTCACCAACCTCATCAGCCTATGACGTCGATCTCTTCTCCATGGCCATTTGCGGTATGGGGAATTGACTTGGTAGGACCTTTTCCAAGAGCTGTCAACAACTATAGATTCTTGATAGTTGCCATTGACTACTTTTTAAAATGGGTAGAGGCCGAACCAATGATAATAATTACGGAGCAGAAGACCTTTCAGTTCATCTGGAAGAACATCATATGTAGGTATGGCCTCCCAAACACGCTCATCTCGGATAATGGGACCCAGTTCAAGAACTCCTCCTTGGAGAAGTATTGCCAAAGTGTGGGGATTAAGCAGTTCTTCTCATCTCCTGGTCGACCTCAGGCAAATGGCCAGACCGAGGTCACAAATAGGACTATCTTGGATGGAATCAAGAAGAGTTTAGAAGACGCGAAGGGGAGATGGATAGAAGAAGTCTACGCTGTGCTATGGGCTTACAGAACTACGGCAAGGACACCCACAGGAGAAACCCCATTCATGCTGGCACATGGCTCTGAGGCAGTCATACCAACGGAGGTAGGACTACCAACTCATCGGATTCAGACCTACGACCCTGACAGTAATGGGGAGAAGAGAAGGCTAGACCTGGATCTCATTGAAGAGAGAAGAGAAGACGCAGAGGTCAGGAAAGCAGCCTATCAGCAGAGGGCAGCAAGATTCTACAATTAAAGGGTGAAGTCAAGACCCATTGCGGTGGGAGACCTAGTTCTTAAGAAGACCCTACAGAAGGCAAACAAGCTACACCCGAACTGGCATGGCCCCTACAAAGTAACGGAAGAGGTTGTGCCTGGCACGTATAGGCTAGAAAACCTAGAGGGAGAACCTTTCACCAACCCGTGGAATGCTGACCACCTTAAGAGATATTTTATATGATGTTGCATAGGATTTGTAATTTATAAATGTACCATCTTATCAAGAAGAGGTTGTTAATAAAGATCAGTTTTCGTGGAAAATTCTTGTTCCATTCTTAGAGCAAAGATATTATAGGTAAATAACATCATTAATTTGGTGACTTATTATGAGGCTAACCTCTTAAGTGATGACCTCAGACCCTCAAAACATCACTCGGTGGTGACGAGGTCTGAGCTCAGACACCTGGGTTAGATGACCTCAGACTCTTAACATCATTAATTTGGTGACTTATTATGAGGCTAACCTCTTAGGTGATGACCTCAGACCCTCATAACATCACTCGTTGGTGATGAGGTCTGAGCTCAGACACCTGGGTTAGATGACCTCAGACTCTTAACATCATTAATTTGGTGACTTATTATGAGGCTAACCTCTTAGGTGATGACCTCAGACCCTCAAAACATCACTCGGTGGTGACAAGGTCTGAGCTCAGACACCTGGGTTAGATGACCTCAGACCCTTAACATCATTAATTTGGTGACTTATTATGAGGCTAACCTCTTAGGTGATGACCTTAGACCCTCAAAACATCACTCTGTGGTGACGAGGTCTGAGCTCAGACACCTGGGTTAGATGACCTCAGACCCTTAACATCATTAATTTGGTGACTCATTATGAGGCTAACCTCTTAGGTGATGACCTCAGACCCTCAAAACATCACTCGGTGGTGACGAGGTCTGAGCTCAGACACTTGGGTTAGATGACCTCAGACCCTTAACATCATTAGTTTGCTCATTCATTATGAGGCTAACCTCTTAGGTGATGACCTCAGACCCTCATAACATCACTCGGTGGTGACAAGGTCTGAGGTCAGACACCTGGGGTTAGATAACCTCAGACTCTTAACATCATTAATTTGGTGACTTATTATGAGGCTAACCTCTTAGGTGATGACCTCAAACCCTCAAAACATCACTCGGTGGTGACGAGGTATGACCCCAGACCCTTAACATCGTTAATTTGGTGACTTATTATGAGGCTAACCTCTTAGGTGATGACCTCAGACCCTCAAAACATCACTCGGTGGTGACGAGGTCTGAGCTCAGACACCTGGGTTAGATGACCTCAGACCCTTAACATCATTAATTTGGTGACTTATTATGAGGCTAACCTCTTAGGTGATGACCTCAGACCCTCAAAACATCACTCGGTGGTGATGAGGTCTGAGCTCAGACACCTGGGTTAGATAACCTCAGACCCTTAACATCATTAATTTGGTGATATTCCTTATGAGGCTAACCTCTTAGATGATGACCTCAGACCCTCATAACATCACTCGGTGGTGACGAGGTCTGAGCTCAGGCACCTGGTTTAGATCACCTCAGACCCTTAAGTAATGGTTATGACAACATCATATTAAGTAATGACTTCAGAGATTGCATAGCATTCAAATACATTCAGAGATCAAGATGAAGGAAGACATTGGCATTCAATAAAAGGAAGAAATTACAACAGTTAGGTGTCTGATAAATTACAAGTCCAGAGTTACAAGTCAAAAAATACAAAATACAAGGCCAAGTTAAGCATCTGAGGGAGGAACGTTCAATGTCTCGTCTGGGTTGGCCTGTTCAGCATTGGTCACCTCAGCCACTTCATCGGCAGGGTCAGTCCCTCCGAGATCAGTCCCTTCCAGAGTAACAGTCTAACCAGGGGCAGCAGCCTCGTCCTCTATCTCTTGCAAGGCCTGGGCAAACTGAGGGTCGGCGAGGCCGAGGCCCACAAAGTCAGAGGCCTTTATAGTGCCACCCTCGGTTTCCCTGACCTCGGTCCATTTGGTGGTGGCTTTGATACCTCTTTCGAGGTATTCAAGACCAAAACCTACGAACTCCTCAGAGACCTTGTAATCAACAATTATTTTCTCTGAGGCATCTGCAAGAGAGGCCTTCACAGCAGCATTGACCTTCCTCTGCAGGGCATCATCCTTGTCCTTCAGGGCCTTGGCGTGGCTTTGGACGAGTGCAGAGATATCTTTTTCTAGACCCTGGGCCTTATTTTCAGAGTTCTGGGCCTTGGTCTCGGCATTCAGCAACTCTGACCTCAGACGGTCAACCTCGTCCTTCAGGGTGCTCTCAACCTTCTCAGCCTCTTGTCCCTTCTGAATCAGAGGCAATTTCCTCAGGGCCCAGTTAGATAGCTGGTACATGGCGGTCACACCCTGCACAGACAATAAAGAGGTTAGAGGGAAATAAATTCAGACGTTGCACTTGTAAAATTATTGGCAAAAGGAACAAGACATACCTGGACGGCTCTGTGGAGGCCGAACTCAACCATCATATGAGTATCCATGGCCCTGTAAAAATGCTTGTCGGCATCAGTCATCACATTGGCAAGGGCATCCATGGCCTGCCTGCTGTTGCCGACCACGCTGTCGATAAGCTTTAGTTGGTCCAGACGAGCTGATAATGTGTCGGCTGTGATAGGGATCGCAGAGTCTGAAGTCTTCTTTTGCTTAGAGGTCGGCCTCAGATCCTTAGAGGCATGGACCTCGGGGGCCCTCTTCTTGGATTTGGATGTTGAGGGAGCAGGTGGAGGAGCGCTCAAACCAGTCTTCTTGACGAGCCTATCCAAACTTGGAGCTGCCATCTCCCACAACTCGTCCGGAACGCCTGGTGGTCTCTCTGCAAAAGTGAAAAGATAAGAGTTAGGAATCAAATATGAATGATCAGAGGTTAGACTTGATAAAAAGAAAAATCCTTACCAAAATCAACTAGGGGACTTCCACCTAAGCTCGTCCCCTAGAGATACTGGGGGGTCTAAAGATGCTCGAACTTGATAAACAGCCCATGTGCCCCTTGGTCTTGCAGGGCCTTCACCTTTTTGCTATTTTGAACACTTAGTCCAGGATCGGCCCTTGCAGACATGGTGAATTTACCCCATCTAAGGGGTATTCTCGGCTCAAAAATGGAAGAGGGAATAGATGAGCCAAATTCCCACGGCCCCGAGGCGAAAAAGTATCGAGGTTTCCAATTATGATTCGAGGTCTGAGTGACTAAGAGCATCTTTTTCTCAAGCCTCCGAGCTACGAAGTGATAGTAGCTCGGATGATTCTTTGCCAAGGTGGGGATGTAACACCCAGCAAAGACCTGAACTGGGAGGTCAGAGTGGTGGACTTCCCTCCACAAGATGATGGCCCCTATAATAACTCTCCAAGCATTGGGAGAGAGCTGCGAGGGGGCCAAGTTGATAAAGGAAAGAATGGACCTAATGACAGGGTGAAAGGGAAGACGAAAACCTAACTTGAACATCTGCTCGTACAAGAAGATTTCTCCATCTTGACCGTGGTAAGACCTTTCTTCCCTCAGCGGTCTCCTTAATTGGATTGAGGGACTGATGGAGTATAGGTATCTGAAGTGCAATAGATCCACCTCAGTGACCGTGCTCTCGTACTCGGCCGCCTCAGATACGTCAACATCACTTTCGGTGTCCTCATCATCGTCAGGCTCAACGTCGACTGGAGCAGACGTAGACGGGTTACCAGGGAACCTCTGAGAAAACTCGGCCCCGGTAACGGCCGACAGGGGGATATCATCTAGAATGGGTGGCACAACCACACTTGGCTCAACAAGTTCAACCTCGGAAGAAGAACCTGAGGTACCTGTGCCGTTTTGAGATGAGGCGCGGTTGGAGACCTCGGCCTGGTCAGGGTCCTGGCCAGTCTGAGTAAAATCCATGGCCTCTTGGAAAGAGTCCACAGACATTGGGTCGGAGGTGGAAGACTCAGACTCAGACATCGGCAAGTTATTGGCAGAAACATCTGTCCGATAGAAATTCTCAGGTGGACGAGGGTATACCACCTTGAGAGGTGGAGGAAAGAGGGGTCTGACAGGGAATTCCTGTGACCTGCGAGCTTCTTCCTGAGCTCTCTCTATTTGCCTAATTTTCTCTAAGGTCTTTTCTCTAAGAGAAGGGAAGTCCTCAAGAAGTTGGTATAGGTGTCTGAGCATCAGGGGACGACCCAAAACTTTGACCGACCCTAAACTTGAGGAAAACTCAAACTACAAACAAGTTTGGCTTGAAAAATAAAGGAGACCAAAGATCAAATTAAGGAGTTTTTCAGAAAACCTAGTTCACCGGAAAACTCAAATCCTCGCTGGAAAACTCATAGAACCACCGGAAAACTCAAAACCTCGTCGGAAAATTCAAATCAAAATGCCAAAAATGAAGGAAATGGGGAGGGAGAGGTACCTGAAGATGAGCTGATGGATGGAAAAGAAGAAATCTCGCAAGAAACTAGGCGAATCCTCTGCAGAAAGAGCGGTGGAACGAAGAAGCCTCGGAGAGAGAATTTGCAGAAACAGTACGCGCGAAAGAGAGAAATGAGGAAGAAGAAAGAGGAAGAAAGGGTTTTACCCTTAAATACTTAGGCACACTTCCCAAGGCTCATCATTGCCTTGGAAAACCCAAGGGACAACTGACAGCGCACGCAAGCCAAGTGGGCACGCCTTAGCATGGGACAGGTGTCACGCAGGTGTTGGCCTTGGGGTGAACAGGCCTCGGAGGTGAGAATCCCCTAGCCACCTGCTCTCGCAAATGACTAAGGGCTGGGGGGTGATTGATATGCCCAAGTATAACCTCGGCCCAGGGGTACATACCTCGGCCCAGGGGTACATACCTCGGCCGAGATAATGGCCGAGACACTAATCGACCCAATGAGGGGTAAGGGCCCACGATATCATCCCTCGGCCAGGACTAGGTCGTCCCGGGCCGACACTACTACTTGCACCTCCCCAAGGACACTACGCACGTCGCAGACATCAACAGCATCCTAAAGTACCCAGGAATAGAAACCTCGGCCATCAGTAGGCCTAGAGGACAAGAAGCCACTTCATCTTCAACACGGCTCCTACCTCGGCTTGGGCCGAGGCTACCAGAGGTATTAATAATCATCAGCATGCTGCATGCCCAACCTCGGCTCGGGCCGACCCAAGCATATGTCTCGGCTGATATCAGGCCGAGACTCCTCATGACACTTCCCGTATTGAGCGGACATCCAACCTTTACAGCTCGACCTCTCCTAGGCCGAGGTCATTCACCAACATGACTGCCGAGTTTCTGTTGACATTTGGATAAGGACACCTGGGCACAAATCAGTTATAACAAGATTATTCTCCACATGTGGGAGAATATTTCATCATCATTACCTACATGTGGCCATGACAGGTGGCACACCCCCATTGGTGAGGATACCACACACATGCACATTACATGCATAGGGGGTACATTACACCCCCTAGGCACTATATAAAGGGACCATCCCCTAACTTGCAAAAGGATCCAGATATTAAAACCCTAGAAAAAACTCTGTTTAAATACATACTGTAGAGAGAGAAAGAGCTTGAGAGGTTGTATCCATGGCCATTAGTTCCTTCTTTCAGTGATATTACTCACACACACTCACAGTGGACGTAGGCCAAATTGGCTGAACCACTTATCTTCAGGTGTTATTCCCCTTATCCTCACCTCATTCTTATCTTCTTTATACTGCTATGTTGCCATTGTTGCATCTATATTGAGCTTGCAAAACACCTCACCTGGTGGTGCTGATTCTCAGCATCATCACCCGTAATTTTAATGACTTTTAAAATGGGTTATATTTTAAATTAATGGATTAATTGGATTTTATTATAAATTAATTCATTTGGGTTTTATCCGAATTGTGGATATTAAAATGGATGATTCTGAATATTACTTAAAGATATTTAGGTAATATATGAATGTAATGTCATTGATATGACTGTATGATATAAATTCGGTAATTTGAATTTTTAGTCAGACGCGGTATGGGACGTGTCGGGACTAATTTATTAAATTAAAAAGTAAATTTATTTTCTATCGACCTTATAGTCATTTCGACTGCGTCGTTGCGTCCGGAAGGTTCGAAATAGTTAGAAAAGTCTATTTGGATGTTAATTTTGAGTCTCGGGTTATTTGGAAATGAAAAGACAACCCAAAAGGGCATTTTGGTTATTTTTACAAGGGGGATGAATTGTGATTTCGGTTTTTGTCTTATTATAAGTATTTGGAGATTAGTGTATGTAGGTTCATTTCATCTCTTCTACACAAAATTGAAAAGTCATCTTCTTAGAGAGAGTGGAAGGTTTCTTGGAAAGAAAAAGAAGTTTGCTTGGGAAGGAGGAGAACCAAAGGTCAAAGGTCACCACCACCATCACCACCTGTGTTATTCAACTCCAAAGGATCAGATCTTCATTAGAGGCAAGTGTTTGATATTTGCAATTTAAGTTCGTATATTGTCCATGTTAGGATAGTTATAAAAAGAGATGATTTTCATGCTTGGAAGATGAAAGGATATAGTTGTTAATGGATTTTTGGAATCTAAAAATATATATGAATTAAACTCATGTTATAGGTAGTTAGTAATCCAATAAATATTCATCAATCTGTGGAAGAAATTCTGAAAATAATTTAGTGTTCTTGAAGATAATATGTTGATAATTTTTTTGGAAAAAGAGGCAAAAACGAGTGGAATGAGAAGAGCCAATTCGGAATGTTTAGATATTCTTTTTGAGTGCATTTGGATGAGATTTAAGAAAAACGCAAAACACATACCTGACTCAATTTTTCGTATAGAATCCAAATCTGAAGTCGGATTGATGATTTGAATAATTTTTGGATCTGATTTTTCTGAGTATTTAAAATATGAGAATTCATGATGTTGTTTCTTTTTAATGTTGGTTCTTATCCCAAAACTTTTGTAGATCTTCGGTGATTATTAATTGGATATTATGGGACTTAGAGAAGATCAGTAAGCCCTAGTTAAGATTTGAATTAATTTGATTGGGATTTAATTGATTAGAATTATGATAATTAAAGTTAAAGAGATTTTGGTTGCTAGATTCATGTGTTGGATTCTAATCTGTTTGTATGAGGATTAAGGATAGTTCAAGTAGGGGAGATTTAATATAACACCTGGGTAGCCTTAGGGTTACAATTTAAACATCAAGGACTGAGTTTAAGCTCATTATTGATTTCGCAAGGACTGAGTGTAGTACAAGAGCATAGTGGTATGGCTCCTGGATAGAGATGGGAGTTTAGAACACATTTGGTTGAAAGAGGGGATGAGGTTATTCCGATCGCATATTTGAAGTTGACGAACCTCCTCGATCGACAAAGTTAAGTAGTAGTGTATTGGAGGGGTTCCTTGTTCGGATTTTTCTTTGCGAGACGCTCCGCGCATGAACCTTAACGACGTCGGGAGTGGAGAGATGTTATAGGATGCGAGGATAATTAAATTATGAAGTAAAGATATGACATTTTAATACGTGGGATTTAAAGAGATATAATGCTACGTAAGGGAATAATCTAAGGTTAATGTGAGTACCTTGTTGTTAGTATACTATAGGTATGATAATACCTATTTGATTGATTGATGATTTATGTGTATGACATACCTAGCTTACTTGCTATCGGTGGGAGGTTTGCGCGTGAGGGCAGTCATATCCTGATGAATCCATGGGATCTTTGATTTGTCGATCGAAAACATAGGTCTATGAAAGACTTATCGGGGAGTTGATAAGTCCGCTGACTATGGGTACGTAGGTATGCGCGTGACCCATGGGTATGAGAACTATGTTCGCCTCCAATGATTGTGTTGTTGTTTGTGGTTCGAGGAATCTTAACGAACCTTTAGTCCCTTATTCGGCGACAAGCGATATTGGGACATGATAGCAGAGTAATGCATTGCACCGCAGCTGTGACTCGGGGTGCCGTATTATATATTAATATATATATAATGGATTAAATGAATGATTGGATTTATTGTGGTTAAATCATCTACTGTGTGATAATTGTAGATAACGGTGAATAGAGAAAGATAATGGAATTAAGTTAATGAATGTTTATTCTTAAAGAATTGAAAAGATTAACTCATATTAATGAAAAATGATTCATGTTAATGAGAAACTAATCATATAAATGAAAAATGTAAATGAACAATAATGTGACGTATGGTATGGGACATACGGGGATTATGATATGGGAATGGAATTATAATATGGAGACTAGAAAAGAGGAACCATTAACTAGGAGGTTAATAGGAAACGTTAAGTGTGCACTCTAGTTGAGAGGTGAGAATGGCAAGTGAGAGTTGGGTCTAACATGTACATAACAAAAGATTTATTGCACTTGTTAAATACTTGCTGTTTTAAAAATCATTTACACATTCGGGCTCTGACCCGTTTCCTTGCATATTTTCTTTTCTATTGTATCTTTTATATCAGGTGTCCAGCAACAGGGACGCCAACCTTAGCGGATTATGACAGGCTATGGATTTATGGAGTTTTGCTTAGACGCCTATCATCATTTGATTCACAGTATTCTCTTAGTAGGGCATGTCGCCCAAAGGATTCAGTTATCTTCTTCTATCGGGGTCAAATACTATGGTATTCGTGTCATTTTAATACATTTGATATTGTTGGGATTACTGTAATGGATTAATATTACTTGGGAATATTTATTCCAATTGCATTCAAATTATTTTGTGTTATCTAATTGGTTATCAGTGTTGTAGAATAAAATGTGTTGTGTTATTCTTAAACTGGAAATGGATTTTGTTAAATTAAAATTTGGAAAGTTTTTAACACCAGCTTAATTGAGTATTGGGTGAGTTGTAAATGTTTTCGACAGTGATGCTAAGAAGGAGCCAACTGTATATTCTGTTTTAATTTGGTATGGGACTGGCCACCCGGTATTTAATTAGGCGGGGTGTTACACATTGCTAGTTCTACAGCAGGGTGTGTGAGTTAAAGGGAAAGCGATAATAACGATGTCAATGTGTATGTGAGTTCAAGAATTTAATCCATAGGGGTCACTTCACACACTACACTTAGTGATTCGGACACTGAAGACCTCCCTGATGTTCACACACTTTATGCAAAAACTCTCAAGAAAAGCTCTAGACTAGAGAAGATAGTGAAAGACCTCACTAAGAAACTAGAAGACCTAAGTCTAATGGTTAAACTTAACGCTGAAGAGTATACTACCCAATTTCTAACTCGTGAAAATGAAGTCAAAATTTTTGATCAAAAATTGAAAAATTTGATTGAAACAAATGAAACTATGGAGAAAAAAAATATAAAGGGACATTATTAGAATTGGAACAAGCTAAGGAAAAGACAACAACTATTTTCAGAAAATTTACTAAGTTTGAAAATAACTCCAATTATTTTGATGAATTTGTTGATGATTCAAAAACCAATTCTAATGATAGAATTAGACTAGGATTTTTCCAAAATTCAAAGACACAAATTAAAAACTTTGAACCAATCAAGTTTGTGTCAGGTGGCAAAAGACCTATGAAGACTTGTACAGATTTTCAATCCCTAATTGATGAGTTTGATAAAAAAAAAACAACAGTTGGATATTGGAGAATCAAGTCACTCTAAGTGTGATAGTCTACCTAAGGCTAAATACGTCTGCCCTCCGATTAGGAAGGGTGATTCTGGGTTTTAAGCTGTACTTCCTAGAAATAAGGTTCAACGTCAAAATTCCATGAAACCTATATTTAGAGACTTTCCTAAGGAGATACCCCCTTCAAGCAATCTATATTGCTCTTATTGTGACATATACGGACATTCTTTCGAAGGTTGCTACTCTAGACGTTTAGTTAATCCTGTCTGTAATAATCCTTTATACCAAAACTTTAACTACTCTAGGAGAAGATGTAACAATTATGTTCTGCCTCGACAACCAGACAAAAACTCTAACTATAGAAAGAGAAAGACCAGACCTAAAAGATCATTTACAAGAGGAATTCTTAGGCACTTTTCTAAACCAAATGCTCATATCCTCCATAAAACTCAAACATATGCGCAAAATATTCTTCAACAAAAATCTAATGCTCGCAAGTTTTATCAAATGAGAGAAAATATGCGCAAAATAAAAACAAGAGCTATTTGGTTAGAAAAGATGAGCTATTGCCCCAGATGAAGTTTAACATTGTGATTACTGCTTTAAAAGCTGAACACACTCCTTCTGGTTGGTATTTAGACTCTGGTTGTTCAAAATATATCACTGGGGATGATACAAAACTTTTAAATAAAACCTGCTTTGCTGGAGGAAAAGTTATTTTCGGTAATGGTGTATCATCTTAAATCATTGGTAAAGGAACACTCCAAGAAGAAGGAATGCCTGTGCTTAAAAATGTTCTTCTAGTAAAAGGTCTTAAGGCTAATCGACCTAATATCTCGCAATTTTGTGACTCAAATCATACTGTCACCCTTTTAAACAATAATTGCAGGATTTTAAATGAAAAAGTTGAGTGCATAATTACATGACTCAAGACTCCCGACAATTGTTATACTGTCCAGAATAGTACTGAAGTCTGTAACATTACCAAAATGGATGACAATAAAATATGGCATAATAGGATGGGTCACATAAATTACGACAGCCTTAGTAGATTGTCTTCACAAGAAATAGTTAGAGGAATTCCAAAGATCAAACCTATCTTTAACATTGTTAGTGGATCATGTCAGGAAAGAAAAATTGTTAAGGCACCTCATAAGAAAGTTAAAGATATCCTTACCTCTAAACCCTTGGAGCTTATCCATATGGACCTAATGGGTCCTTCTCGTACTATTAGTCTATGTGGACACAGTTACATTCTAGTTATGGTAGATGACTTCACCAGGTTTACTTGGGTGGACTTCTTAAAACAAAAGTCAGGCACTTTCACAACTTTTTAAAAAATCTTACTTCATATTGAAAATGAGAAGGACACTCAAGTAAATAGAATTCGCAGTGATAGAGGAGGAGAATTGATAGATACAGGTGTTATAGAGTATTGTGACTATAATGGTTACAAACATGAATTTAGTGCTCCTAAGACTCCTCAACAAAATGGTATTGCCGAGCGAAAGAATCGTACCCTTCAAGAGATGGCACGTGTTATGATTCATGCCAAGTGTTTACCTAAATATTTTTGGGTAGAATCAATTCGTATTGCGTGTCACATTATTGATAGAGTCTATCTTAGGAAGAATTCTAAACAAAATGAAAAACTATTACTAAAGCCGTTTAATACAAGATTAAACTATTTAAGTAACTCCGAACTATTTTTTGAAGAAACTCTTTTCTTTAAAGCAAATCAGTTTTAATCACAAGATGTGTTTAATAAAACATGCAAGAGATCAATTCAAGATTTGTAACAAGTTTTGAAAAATAAAACTAAAATAGTTTAAATCAACACACCACCAAGAATGAGATGAGGAGAAGTAGAAAGATTATAGACAAGCACTACACCAAAATGGCCAAAATATCACCTTTCAGCCGGCCACCCTTGTCAAGGTCATTAACCGTGACAAAAAACACGCGTTTTATGTCACGGTCATTGACCTTGACTCGACCGTGACAAGTAATTATCACGGTCAATGACCGTGACAAGACCGTGATAAATTTACTTGTCACGGACTTGTCACGGTCATTGACCGTGACAATTCTTTAAATAATTGTCAAGGTCAATGACCGTGACACGATCGTGACAATGTTTACAGCAAAAACCCTTTCCCCCTTCTTTTTTCCCTCCCGCCGTTCCCTTCCTCTCTCTCTCTCTCTCGACGCTGCTCTCTCTCTCTCTCGACGCTTCTCTCTCTCTCTCTCTACTTTCAGGTTTAATTCTCTCTCTCTCTCTCTCTCTCTTCCATTTATATATATGTTTGTGTGTATATATATGTGTGTATGTGTGTATATATGTGCGTGTGTGTATGCGTGTATGGGGGGTGGGGGTAGGGGGTGAGGCAGGGTGGGGGTAGGGTGGGGGTAGGGGGTGGGGCAGGGTGGGGGTAGGGGGTTAAAAATGTAAATAAATAAGTAATTTTCTATAAATTTTCAAAAATAATATCCAAAAATGTAAATGTAAATAATATTCAAAAATAATATCCAAAAATGTAAATGTAAATAATATCCAAAAATAATATCCAAAAATGTAAATGTAAATAATATCCAAAAATATTGGATAACAATTTATTTTCATTCAAAATAAATAAGTAATTTTCTACAAATTTCATAAAAAAATGAAGGCCGGCTTAATATGTGATTTAAGTGTGAAATAATCGCTATATACTTATACTAATGGAGAAAAAAACCATATATGACGTTTTTTGTTGACTTTATATGGTGAAATAATCACATGACTTTATATCCATCAATAAAAGAATGAAAACTAAAAAACTACAATAAGGGTTAAAATGGCATCCGAAGTTGCTAAAAGCATGAAAAATAAAATATTTTTTAAGATTTGTGGTGAATAACTAAAGTTAAAAAAAGTATTACTTTAGTCATTAAATTACTTTTTGAATTCGGGCGATGCGCATAAATTTGTAGTAATTGTCTTATAATAAAGATCAATTAGTCTATGTTGTTGAAAAATTTGATCAAATTGGTGAGCCCTTCATATTTTAAAAATGTTGTTTTTATTCCTATTTAACTTTTCTTTCTATACACCCCTAATTATATTTAAAGTTTAATAAAATAGGAGTTATAAAAGAAAAGTGGGGTTTCCATAATCTTACTTTGTCACAATTACTTTATATGCCTCAAAGTTATTTTATCACTCTTAGTTTATATTTGTGATAATACTTTATTAAAGATTTTTATGGGAACTTGTTATACTAGAACTTAGATGAACACTAAGTGATGAAAATAGTCCTTAAAAGTGAAAATTAAATAAAGTTTATAAAAGTAAAGATGCTGGTAATACATCAAAGATAAATTAATAAGGACTAAATAACAAAACGTGTTCAAGTGTATAACAAGAAAGAAAATGTGGTATTTAGATTGGGTAAAATTCTTAAAGTAATGTTAAGGGACTAAAAGACCCAAGACAACTGGCCAGTAAGTCACGGACCAAAAAATTTATGACGGGTGATGAAAGCTCGTAAACATGTTGGGGGTGGGGGTGGGGGTGGGGGTGGGGTATGATTTATAAAAAGCACAAAACAATAGTAGAAATTCAATACCTGAAATTAACATTGAGATTATTTTAAATAGACAGTCACTACTGTGTGTGTGTGTGTGTGTGTGTGGTGGGTGGGGGGCTATTGTGTGTGTGTGTGTGTGTGTGTGTGTATGTGGTGAGTGGGGGTGGTGGTGTGTGTGTATGTGGTGAGTGGGGGGTGTGGAGGGAGGTGGTGGTGTGTGTGTATGTGGTGAGTGGGGGGTGTGGAGGGAGGTGTGTGTGTGTGTGTGTGTGTCTGTGTGTGTATATATATATTTGAATTAACCCATGAATTTGTATTTTTGTATTTGAATTAACCCATTATATGAAACATACTTGAAATTAAATATAGTGCGCATAGATACTAGCCTTCTAGTTCTTATGCGTACGCATTCAATAGCCCTTAGATCCGTTCGAGAGTCATTACCCCTGTAATGAGATCTCTCGAATTGTCCCGTTTGGACAGTTTGAGAGTGTATAATTTCTGTATAATATTCTTATTGGCTTAAAGTTGTTACTTTTGGAGGAAGTTCTGTAGTCGTATCTTAATGTTCTCTGGGTACATACTAGATTGACAAGTGTGACTGTTATTTCAATTGACCAATTGAAATAACACTCACACCTGCCAATCTACGTCGTGTACTTGGAGAATTAAGGGGATATGCTGTCGAATTTTTTTCAAATCGTAACAATGTGCATGAGATGTTAAGTATATTACAGAAAAATGCAGTCTTGAATGGGATATGACCACTTACCCTTTAATAGGATAATTAAATGATGGGATAATTAAATAAAACATACTACAAATCTAAGTTTTGTTTACCTTTAATAGGTGTTTAGTTGTGGTAGCTGTGATGGGATATCCGAAATACAAAGAGTGGATGGGTGAGACTAATAGAATGGGGGATGTGTTTCGCAGAGGTGCTAACGAATTTGTGAAATATGCAAAGAGATGTCGTAATGATGAAGAGTTTCCGTGTTCGTGTGCTAGGTGTAAGAATGGTAAGGTGTTTGAGTGGAAAACAGTTGAACTACATTTGTTAATATCGGGTATGCAAGATAATTATCGATTTTGGAGTTTTCACGGTGAATTGAAAGTTCCTTTTGTCCCCGACCAACCTTCACAACAACCTTCAACAAGTAGAATAGATGTAGAAGGGGACGACGTAGATCATAATATGTTAGAGGATTTAGTTGATGATGCGTACGGAGTTTATGAAGCTGAGGAGAATGAGGTTACTGATGATGTAGAAGATTCAAGTGCTCGTGAAGATAACACGATAAAACTTGACGATGACTACCAAAGTTTAAAATTTAAGGCCACCCAACCGTTATACTCTGGATGTGAGAAAGATCAAACAACTTTACATGCCATGGTTGGTTTGCACAGTTTGAAGACGCAGTACGGTTTGTCTGGCAATAGCATGACGGGAATTCTGAAATGGGTGAAGGGCTTATTACCCAAGGTGAATACACTTCCAAATAGCTATCCTGTTATGAAGAACAATTTGAAAGGTTTGGGAATGAAGTATAAATCGATTCATGCTTGTGTGTATGACTGCATACTATATCGAAAGGAGTATGAAAATCTCGATCGTTGTCCAGTTGCGATGAACCTAGATATCTCCAATCTACTAGTAAAGAAGGCACAAGCTCAAAAGTGCCTAAAAAAGTATTGAAATATTTTCCCGTTGGGCCTAGATTAAAGCGATTTTTCACAGTACCATGGATTGCAGAGGCAATAACTTGGCATGCTAGGGCAGAAGTAGGGGGTAATATCATGCGTCATCCTATTGATTCTACTGCCTGGCGGAGGATGAATTTTGAGTATCCCGATTTTGCTCGAGAACAACGCAACCATTCGTTTGGCTATATCAACAGATGGTTTCAATACATTTGGAAATCTAAACACCAATCAGAGTGTATGGCCAGTGATCCTAGCCCCACTCAACCTCCCTCCTTCACAGTGTATGAGACCTGAATTTTCGATGATGGCTTTATTGATACCTGGGCCAAAGGCACCAAGTGATGACATTGATATCTACCTGGCTCCTTTGGTAGAAGAATTAAATAAGTTGTGGGAAGAGGGTGTGAAATCATTTGACTCTTTTAGAAAAGAAGAGTTTACGCTGAAAGCTATGTTGATGTGGGCAATTCATGATTTTCCAGCTTATGGGACATTATCCGGATGTGTAGTACATGGTTATTTAGGGTGTCCTATATGTGGAGAGGAGACTGAATCTCTTCGTCTATCCTCTAGCTTAAAAAATTTATACCATTGCCACAGGAGGTTTTTATCCCCAGCTCATAGTTTCAGACTTGAGAAAGGTTCCAATTTTTTATTGGGCTGAGTTGAACATAGGCTACCGCCGAGACAACTTTCGGGTTCAGAAATTGAAAGTAAATCTTCTGAATATGGCCCAAATATGCCAGGTAAGAATCCCAAATTTAAGAATTTTAAGCATAAGAAGACCCCAACTGGGAATGAAACTGAGATAAGAAAGGCATGGTCTCGGAGGTCAATTTTATTTGACTTGCCTTATTGGAAGAAAAACCCGGTGCGCCATGTATTGGATGTGATGCATGCAGAGAAGAACTTCGTTGAACATATTGTGGGTACTTGCCTTGGGTGGAGTCATTCGAAGGATGGAGAAAATGCACGAAAAGACCTTAAAACGTTAAAACTTAAGCCACAACTATGGTTAAAAGAAGATAGTAGGGGAAGGAAAATAATTCCCCCTGGTGCGTTTACTTTGAAGAGTGGGGAAAGGAAGGTGCTTCTAGACACAATATATAATTTGAAGGGCCCATCTACTTTTTCGTCCAACTTGCAAAGGATTTTGAATTATGCTACTCATGATTTACATAAGTGTAAGTCCCACGATTGGCATGTGATCATGCAATTGGTTCCTCTATTGTTTAAGCACTGTTTCTCCAAGCACAAGGATTTGCGTAGGGCTATTATACAAATTAGTATTACCTTCTCCCTCTTGTGTGAGAAGGTAGTGAATCGAGAACACATAGTGGCGGAAAAATTGGCTGTAAACGAAGCGATTTGTGTATTGGAGAAGTACTTTCCCCCAGCATTCTTTGACATAAGTGTTCACTTGTTGGTACACCTATGCGACGAGGCACTTCTTTGTGGTCCAGTTAGATATCGGTGGATGTATCCGTTTGAAAGATTGATGAATGTTTTTAAAGATTACGTCAAGAATACGCGATATATTGCAGGATCAATTGCAGAGGAATACATCACCGTGGATTCATCAATATATACTCGGGAATATATGCCTGACTCGACCAGCGTTGATGACACTAATGAATTCCTCGATGATGGTGGTAATGTGATGGGAAAACGAGTGAAATTAACGAGTTTGCAACATGAACAAGTAGCTCGTTATCTATTTGACACACATGAAGATGTCGAAGAATGGAAAAAGTAAGTTTCAAATATTATAATGTTTAACATTATTTTAGATTATTTTATACATGATTAATTTTGTAATATGCAGTAAATATGAAGCCTGTGAGAACAATAAAAGACGAAAAACAATGGTACAATCAGACAGCGAATTTAGGCTATGGTTGACACAAGAGGTAATTATAATGAAAACAGTCGTTATATAACGTTACATTACACTCAAATTTTACCACTAATATAATTAATTTTTCTATATTCTCAGCTCCTAAAGATGGGTGATGCGACATCAAGGCTTGCTCGTCTAGCCACTGGACCCTTGTTCGTGGCACAAGAGTACAAAAAGTATCGATTGAACGGTTACATTTTCGGCTCTAAAGTGTACGAGGAAAGTACAAATGTACATAACTAGGGAATTTCATACAAGGCTCTTACTTTCTTTCGAGCGAGCGCAAAAGATAAAAACCTCGTTGAAGCTGAAATGACTTACTATAGTGTAATCCAAAATATATTTGAATTGGATTATATAAGCTTCAAAGAGGTTGTATTTTACTGTGAATGGGTAAGAGTTGAGGATAAAAATGCTTGTAAAGTTGATCCTGTCACCAATTTGATCATGGTTGACTTGTCCAAGTTGAAGAGCAACGACCACGTGAGCGATGAGCCGTTTGTTTGTGCATTTTAAAAGGTTAAGCAAGTGTTTTACTCGGAGTATATCAACAACGAGCCGTGGTCAATTGTCCAACACGCGCCAAGGCGTCTAAATAGTAGTGTGGATGACTTGGCTGCTCCTACCGAATATCAATCCATTTTTTATGATAACCCGAATTTGAAACAATTTTTCAATTTGTAATAAATATTTCAATTTGTACCGAAACATCCATTTTTAATGCTTTTAATTGATCTGCACTTTATCATTTTCACTCTTGTGTAGTGTGCGTGTGTGGAGAGGAGATTAATACATAAATATTCCAACTACATCTAAGTTTTGTTTATACTAATCTATGAATATACGCTTCTTACCTTTAATAGGTGATTAGTACATAGTTATTTGGAGCGATGCTCTGCAAATTCCTCCCAACCGTTATGTAGCCAAACATCACCAGTTGAAGTTGTCAATTCCACTTTCCATACCCCACCACTTGGAACTTCTAGCAAAACATGGGAGACCATTGAAAGGTGGAATTGACAACTTCAACTGCTGATTTTTGGCTACACAACGGTTGGAAGGAATTTGCAACGCATAACTCCATAGGATTATGGTATTTCTTAGTGTTTAGATATGAAGAGAATTATATTTGACACGATTTCCCGGGGTACATTAGTTGGAAGGAGGTGCCATATGAGCTCAAGTTAGCTATTTGAGTGACACTACAGGTAATGTATTTATATTTATATGTTAATTTCGATTTCGATTTCAATTACGATTTATATTTATCTATATTTGAGGGGCGGATACTAATTTTACTTTATTTCAATTCAGGGGACAGGGAGTGGCCCTAAGGGTAGGCCACATATGCTCTATACTTATGTGGCTATTCGGACGAGAAGGGAAGGATAAGGAGGTGTCCCCGAGCGTCGCGGTAAAAAATCTCTTTTCCATGCAAATAGTTTGTAGATTTGAGATAATTGATGGTGATGTTGTTTCTTCTTAAATAGTTTCTATTTTGAATATATATTTGCATTATCTTTAGTTTGTTTGGATATATGATGTTTGGAACAGGTACAACGTTGCTATAACAGGTACAAATATACTGCTGGGCAGTGGTAGTGGCCATACTGCCCAGCAGATTTTTTTTAAATTCTGCCCAGAATTGTCACGGTCATTGACCGTGACACGTCCGTGACAAAAGTTATCACGGACGTGTCACGGTCAATGGCCGTGACAATTTTTTTAAAAAGGGTCACGGCTTTGTCACGGTTTATAACCGTGACAAACGTGTCACGGTCATTGATCGCGACACGATCGTGACATAAAACGCGAGTTTTGTGTCAAGGTCAATGGCCGTGACAAAAAAAGTTATCTCGCCTCGAAATGTCATGGTCATTGGCCTTGACAAGTTGGATTTGTCAGGGTCAATGACCTTGACAATAGTGCAGATTTGGTGTAGTGAAGAGATTTTTAACGTGGTAAAACCTCACCCAACTGAGGAAACATCCACGACTCCCTCTACGGAGTAAAAAGAAAAATCCGCTAAAATAAAATATAACAGTTACAAACTATATAACACACATGCACACAAATCAGTCCTATATAAGTTTAGGAATGTACCAACTGGTGTCCTTCTAACTTTTCTGCTGTTCTGATTGCTGATGTGGTTTTTCCAGTTTGCTAACTTCCACTTTGTTCCAGTCTTTATGTCGACTCTTGTTTCAAGATCTTATTACCCACACTTTCAGTGTTGTAGTGTGTAAGTGTTTGTGATGGTGATCTAACACATGCATGCACACACTCACGCTTATATTTTTACAAACAGTCCTAACAAATTACAAATCAGATCTATACGATGTGATTTTCAGTCTCTCACTTCTTAAGAAAATTGAATCTTATTTGAACTTTAAAATAAACGCAGAATCCACGGCAATCTTGCTCAGAAGACGTTTCAAGATCTTAATCAATTTTAGAGTTTTGAAAATAATTTTGAAATTTAAAACCGCCAAGTGTGATTCCAACTAGGTCAAAGGTCTTGTTTCGAAAGAACTAGAAACAGAAAATGATTTTGTTGATTTTGAAATCGAAAACATTTACTGAAAAATAATCAACAAAGTATTTCTCTAGGCGAGAAACAATAAATGCAGATCTAGGTGTAATTTAACATAAAATGGCCAGATCTATGATTTTTATGAAATAGAAATACATATGTAATCCTAATGTTTAAGTTGGACACAAGATCTAAAAATGAAGAGGTTACAACAACAAAATTTTTTCAAACTAACACTCAAAAACTCTCAAACACTTAAGGTTGTGTTTGGAATGAATTTATTTTTGAAAAAAAGGTTAGGGTTTGTAAAGTGCTTGGATGAATTAGGGTTAGGGTTTCTAACTCCAAGATTTCTCTCTTCTCTCTCTTCTCTTTTCTCTCTCTAAAAGACGAAGTGGCAAAAGCTTCTAAAAGGCTGAGAGTTAACCTCCTTATATACAGGGTTGAGAAGGATCGAGAAGGGGGTTTGAAATCAAGGGCTAAGATTAAGTCTAGCAACATTGACTTTCATCCAACGGTTAAGGGTAAGCGGTTGGTTAAGAGACTTCTGATTAGAGGAAAGAGGTTCACAGGGATTGTAACAAGGATGCATGCAGAGCATTGATAAGCTCAATCCAAGGGCTGACAGTAAATGCTGGTTTTCTCTCTTAAAAGAAACACACCTTCATCCAATAGTAGGACGACAGGTGTAGGGCAAACAACGGATAACAAACGCGCGTCCCAAACTTAATTACACAAGCACCCTGATGTCTCTAGCTCTTTCGGATCCTACCCAAGTGAACATTTCAGGGATAAAACCAACAATCAGAATATATATAATGACCCCAAAACTTTTTAATTTCAATTTTAATTTAGAAAAAAATGTTTTAAAATTATTAAAAATTCCTAAAAATTATAAAAAATATTATTAAGGTAAATTAACACACACAACACACACACACAATCAAAATGGCAATATGTGTGAACAATGTATGGGGTCCTAAAGTGTGTGAGTGTTTGTGAATATACCTTTGATCATTCAAACAAGAGGAATGAAGTGTCTGAGGCTTTTTGGTATCTAGGATGAGGACTCAATTTTGTCTCTATTTCCACACTAGATGGACACTTCTACAATGTAGACTCAAATGAGTCAAAAGTATAAGGTGATTCAATCTCCCCCTTTGGAAATATGATACACAATCTCCTTTGAGTCATCTTGGACTCGTAGGGCAAAGAAAAGAAAAAACTATTCTTATACAAAAGTTCTATAGACCCATTTCCTAGAAAAGAAAATTACATAACTCAACTAATTACAATTTATTACCCTATTACTTCTATTGAGAATTACTGAGAATAATTGTACAGAATCCTGCAAATAATCACTAAGATCAAGCTCTTTAGAATATGTACAAAATAAGTGAACTCATATGACTCAAATTTCTCCCTTATTTTGTCTCAAATGGACAAAGGGAAAAACTATGCAAATTTAAGAGTTTATTCAGCACAAACCATTCCAATCGAGTTACGCAAAGAAATAAATCTATTGTAATCCAAAGGTTTGGTAAACATATATGCGAGTTGCAAATCAGTAGGAAGATAATTGATTTCTAATTCCTTAGTCTCAACTAATTCGCGTATAAAGTGATGTCTTATTTTTATGTATTTTGTTCGCGAGTGTTGAACAGGATTTTTAGAAATATTGATCGCGCTTTGATTATCACAATAGAGATGTAATTATTACTCTTTAATACCATAATCACTTAGCATTTACTTAAGCCAAAGTAATTGAGCACACCAACTTCCAGCGACTATGTATTCAGATTCAGCAGTTGATAAAGAAGTGCAGTTTTGTTTCTTACTACTCCAACCTACCAAGTTATTACCAATATAGTAACATGCGCCTAATGTGCTCTTACTATTGTCAGTACACCCTCCCCAATCGGCATCAGTGTATCCTATTATAGTGCTAGGAGTATCATTAGTGTACCAAAGTCCTAAATTTATAGTGCCTTTAATGTATTTTATAATTATTTTAACAGAATTTAAATGGCTCTCTTTAGGATTATTTTGATAACGGGCACATATGAAAACAACATATATAATATCAGGACGCGAGGCAGTAAGGTATAATAATATTCCAATCATACTATGATATAAGGTTGGATCTACGGATTTCCCAGTTTCATCCTTAGACAGTTTGATCGTAGTTCTCATGGGAGTTTTAACATCTTTTGCACTCTCAAGGCCGAATTTTTTAACAATCTCTAAAGCATATTTTGATTGCGAAACAAATAGTCCTTCTGAATTCTGTTTGACTTGAAGACCTAAAAGATTTGAAAATCCCCCATAAGAGACATTTTAAATTCTTTATGCATAATTTTAGAAAAAGATTTAACTTCAATAGGGGAGGTTGATCCAAAGATGATATCGTCTATGTAAACTTGAGCTATAATGATATGTTTGTCAAAATGTTTGACAAAGAGAGTTTGATCATTTCCACCTCTCTTAAAACCTATGACTAAGAGAAAATTGGAAAGACGCTCATACAAGGATCTTAGCACTTGTTTTAGGCCATACAAAGCATTTTTAAGACGAAAGACGTGATTTGGAAATTTAGGGTCAATGAACCCTTTTTGGTTGTTCTACATAGGAATCCTCAGTCAATATTCCATTAAGGAAGGCAGATTTGGCATCCATTTTCTAAAGCGTGAAATGTAAGTAGCAAGCTATGGAAAAGAGGAGACGAATAGATTCTAATCGAGTAATAGGAGAAAAAGTCTCGTTAAATGTATTCCTTCAATTTGAGAGTATCCTTGAGCAACTAATCTTGCTTTGTTTTTAATGATTATCCCACTTTCATCAGTTTTATTTTTAAATATCCAACGTGTGCCAATAACCTTTTTGTGATCAAGCCTAGGTACAAGATACCAAACATCATGAATGATGAATTCAAGAAGTTCTTCCTGCATTGCATAAATCCAATCAGGATCATTCAATGCATCATTTACATTCTTTAGTTCCACAAGGGAAACAAAACATGCATAATGAGCATAGTTTCTTAATTAAGATCTTGTACGTACAGGTTCACTAGGGTTACCAACAACTTTATCTATAGGATGGTCTTTAGAAACCCAATTAGGCACTTCAGGTGTCTCAATTGGTAAAGAATCGTCTATTTTTGGAGAGTCTTTTTCTAAAACATTTTCTGACTCATCCACAATAGTTGGTTCTCCAGTCTTACTCTGTACAATAGTGTCACTTACAATAAAGTTTATGGATTCCATTAATGTCTTAGTGAGAAGATTATAGACACGGTATACTCTACTATTAGGAGAATATCCTAGAAAGATGGCTTTATCTCCACGAGTCTCAAATTTGGATAAGTGTTCTCTATCTTTGCAGACATAACACGTACTACCAAAGGTTCTAAGATACTTAAGATTGGGCTTCTTCCCATACCAAAGTTCGTAAGGAGTTTGTTTAGAATTCTTTCTAAGATAGACCCTATTGATAATATAACACGCAGTACGAATAGATTCTACCCAAAAATACTTAGGTAAGGATTTTGCATGAATCGTAACACGTGCCATCTCTTGAAGGGTACGATTCTTTCTCTCAACAATACCATTTTGTTGAGGAGTCTTAGGAGAACTAAATTCATTTTTGTAACCATTGTAGTCAAAATACTCTATAACACTAGTATCAATGAATTCTCCACCTCTATCACTACGAATTCTATTTTCTTGTGTATATTTCTCATTTTCAATGCGAAGTAAAATCTTAAAAAAGGTTTGGAAAGTGTCAGATTTCTGTTTAAAGAAAGCTACCCAAGTAAATCTGGTGAAGCCAATAACCATAACAAGAATGTAACTGTGTTCACAGAGACTAACAGTTCGAGAAGGACCCATTAGGTCCATATGGATGAGCTCGAAAGGTTTAGAGGTAAGGATATCTGTGACTTTCTTATGAGGGGACTTAACAATTTTTCCTTCTTGACATGATCCACAGGCAATATTAGAAATAGGTTTGATCTTAGGAATACCTCTAACTATTTCTTGAGAAGACAGACTACTAAGGTTTTCGTAATTTATGTGACCCATACGATTATGCCATATCTCATTGTCATCCATTCTGACAATGTTACTGACCTCAACACTGTTTTGAACAGTATAACAATTGTCCGGAGTCCTGAGTTCTGTAATAATGCACTCACCTTTTTCATTTAAAATCATGCAATTATTCTTTGAAAAGGTGATAGTATGATTCGAGTCACAAAATTGTGAGATACTGAGTAGGTTTGCCTTAAGAAGTTTTACTAGAAGAAAATTTTCAAGTAAGGGTAATCCTTCTTCTTGGAGTGTTCCTTTACCAATGATTTGAGATAATACACCATCACCAAAAATAACTTTTCCTCCAGAAAAGCTTATTTTGTTTAAGAGTTTGGTATCATCCCCAGTCATGTGTTTTGAACATCTAGAGTTAAAATACCAACCAGAGGGAGTGTGTTCATCTTTTAAAGCAGTAATAACAATATTACACTTCATCTGGGGTAATAGTTCATCTTTTCTAACCCAAATAGCTCTTGTTTTCATTTTGTGTGTTATTTGCCCTAAATTGATAAAATTTGCGAGCATTAGATTTCTGTTGGAAAATGTTTTGCGCATGAGGCTAAATTTTATGGAAAGTGTGAGAATTTGGTTTAGAAAAGTGTTTAGGAATCCTTCTTGGAAATGATCTTTTAAGTTTGGTCTTTCTCTTTCTATAGTTAGAGTTTTTTTCTGGTTGTCTAGGGAGAACATAATTGTTACGGATTCTCCTAGAATAGTTAAAGTTTTGGTACACATGAGTATTATAAACAGGATTGACTAAACGTCTAGAGTAGAAACTTTAAAAATAATGACCATATAAGTCACAGTAAGAACAATATAAATTGCTCGAGGATGGTATCTCCTTAGGAAAGTCTCTAAACATAGGCTTTATGGAATTTTGCGGTTAAACCTTATTCCTGGGGAATACAGTTTGAAAGACAGAATCACTCTTCCTAATCGCGGGGCAGACATATTTAGTCTTAGGTGGACTTTCACACTTAGAGCAACTTGATTCCCCAATATCAAACTTAAATTGTTTTTTATCAAACTCATTTTTTAGAGAATGAAAATCTGGACAAGTTTCTACAGGTCTTTTGCCTCCAGACACAAACTTAATTGGTTCAAAGTTTTTAGTTTGCATCGTCAAATTGGGGCAAAATCCTATTCCAGTTCGATCATCAGAATTGATTTTGGAATCAGCAACAAATCCATCAAAATAGTTTGAATTGTTTTCAAATTTTGCAAATTTTTTGAAAATTGTTGCCGTCTTTCTTTAGATTGTTCCAATTCTAATAATGTCCCTTTATATTTTTTCTCCAGAGTTTCATTTTCTCCAATAAAATTCTTCAATTTTTGATCAAGTATTTTGGCTTTATTTTCATGAGTTACACATTGGGTAGTATACTCTTCAGTGTTAAGTCTAACCATCAGACTGAGATCTTCTAATTTCTTAGTGAGATCTTTCACAATCTTCTCTCATCTAGTGCTTTTCTTGGGGGTTTTTGCATAAAGTGTGTGAATGTTAGGGAGATCTTCCGTGTCTGAGTCACTAAGTGCAGTATGTGAAGAGACCCCTAAGGATTCAATTCTTGAACTCACGCACCCATTGACATCGGCATTATCGTATTCCCTTTGACTCACACACCCCGTGGTAGAACTAACAATATTCTCAGAAATTAAAGCATCTAAACCAGTAGCAACATGACTCATAACAACAGAAGTAGAGTTACTAGCATCATTCTCATACACAGGCATAGGCATATCATCATTATCTATTATCTTGGCAATTAAAGACATGCAAGGATCAAAACTATCAGAAGATTCAGGTTTATCATTTGCAGAGTCACTTGAATCATCCCATATTTTACAAATGTTGACCCTGGTATGTTTATTGGCAGTGTTCAGTTTCACTCTACAGTCTTATGCTATGTGTCCTAATTTTCCACGTCTAAAACATTCAATGTTCTTAAAGTCTTTTTTGGGTCTTATATCCTTATAATGTTTGTCTTGACCTTTCTCATGAGGTTTGTGGTTAGACTGAGTTGGATAATTTGACTTGCCATGTCTATTTGCCAATTTATTTATAAATTTGACAATTTTCTTAAATTGTTTTGACATTAAGGTAATTTGATTATCCAAACTATCTATATCACATTCCTCATCAGAATCATCAGTGGGAATAGTAAACTCAAGTTTCATCAACTTAGTGCAAAAACTCAAGTTGGAACTAGTCTGTTTCCTATGGGACTGGGTCATTTGTTTCTTAAATTCTAATTCCATTTCCACAGTTCGTAGTTTACTACTGAGTAATTCAGGAGTGAGATTTGATCACAGATTTCCTCAATAACATATCTTTTGTTGTCAAATTTCTGTGGTAATGATCTTAGAATTTTAGATACAATTTCATGTCTATCATAAGTTTCCCATTAGCATGAAGTTTGGTTACAATGTCAGTCAATTTTATGTAAAAGTCATCAAAGGTTTCAGAATCTGACATAACTAAGGAGTTATACTGCTGAATAAACATTTGAGTTTTAGCAGCCTTAACTCTAGTGTCACCTTCATGTGCAGTGATCAGTGTATCCCAAGCTTCCTTACAAGTGGCACAAGATGAGATCCTTTTTAACTCATGTTCATTTATGGACATAAATATGGCATTCTTGCCTTTGTTATTGTTCCGAGAAGTTTGCTTCTCTTCTTGTGTGAATTCACTTAATGCTTTCTTAATCCTCTCATTACTTCCTTCAGTGGCTGGTTTAGTAGGATAAGTGTATCCATTTTGAACAATATCCCAGACATCATCTCCCAAGGTTACTTGTATGAAAGCAACCATTCTTACCTTCCAGTAAGCAAAGTTGTTTCCATCAAAGAGAGGGGGTTTGGTCAAGTTACCAAATCTTTCAATTTTCTCATCCATTTTTTTTTATTTTAAGAAAACAATTTTAGAAACACAAGATCTTTTTTTTTTAAATTCCAAAGCTCTGATACCAATCGAAAAACTGTTACTTAAGCCGTTTAATACAAGATTAAACTATTGAAGTAACTCCGAACTATTTTTTGAAGAAACTATTTTCTTTAAACCAAATCAGTTTTAATCACAAGATGTGTTTAATAAAATATGCATGAGATTAGTTCAAGATTTGTAACAAGTTTTGAAAAACAAAACGAAAACAGTTTAAATCAGCACACCACCAATAATGATATGAGAAGATGTAGAAAGATTATAGACAAGAGATTTTTAACGTGGTAAAACCTCACCCAACAGAGGAAACATCCACGACTCCCTCTACGGAGTATAAATAAAAATCCACTAATAGAAAATATAACAGTTACAAACTATATTACACACATGCACACAAATCAGTCCTATACAAGTTTAGGAAAGTATCCACTGGTATCCTTCTAACTTTTCTGCAGTTCTGATTACTGTTGTGGTTTTCCCATTTTGCTAACTTCCACTTTGTCCCAGTCTTTACATCGACTCTTGTTTCAAGATCTTATTACCAACACTTTCAGTGATGTAGTGTGTAAGTGTTTGTGATGGTGATCTAACACATGCATGCACACACTCACGCTTATATTTTTACAAACAGTCCTAACAAATTACAAATCAGATCTATATGCTGTGATTTTCAGTCTCTCACTTCTTAAGAAACTTGAATCTTATTTGACCTTTAAAATTAATCCAGAATCCATGGCTATCTTGCTCAGAAGACGTTTCAAGATCTTAATTAATTTCAGGGTTTTGAATATACTTTTGAAATTAAAAACTGACAAGTGTGATTCTAACTAGGTCAAAGGTCTTGTTTCAAAAGAACCAGAAACATAAAATGATTTTGTTGATTTTGAAATAGAAAACATTTACTGAAAAATAATCAACAAAGAATTTCTCAAGGCGAGAAACAATAAATGCAGATCTAGGTGTAATTTAACATAAAATGGCCAGATCTATGATTTCTATGAAATAGAAATACAAATCTAATCCTAATGTTTAAGTTGGACACAAGATCTCAAAACGAAGAGGTTACAGCAACAAACAACTTTCAAACCAACACTCAAAAACTCTCAAACACTCAAGGTTATGTTTGGAATGAATTTGTTTTTGATAAAAAGGTTAGGGTTTGATAAAGTGTTTGGACGAATTAGGGTTAGGGTTTCTAACTCTGAGATTTATCTCTCTTCTCTTTTCTCTCTCTAAAAGACAAAGTGGTAAAACCTTCTAAAAGGCTGAGGGTTAGCCTCCTTATGTACAGGGCTGAGAAGGATCGAGAAGGGGGTTCGAAATCAAGGGCTAAGATTAAGTCTAGCAACATTGACTTTCATCCAACGGTTAAAGGTAAGTGGTTGGTTAACAGAATTTTGATTGGAGGAAAGAGGTTCACAGGGATTGTACCAAGGATGCATGCAGAGCGTTGATAAGCTCAATCCAAGGGCAGACAGTAAACGCTGGTTTTCTCTCAAAAGAAACACACCTTTAGCCAATAGTAGGACAACAGCTGTAAGGCCAACAACGGATAACAAACGCGCGTCCAATACTTAATTACATAAGCACCCTGATGTCTCTAGCACTTTCGGATCCTACCCAAGTGAACATTTCAGGGATAAAACCAACAATTAGAATATATATAATGACCCCAAAACTTTTTAATATCAATTTTAATTAAGAAAGAATTGTTTAAAAATGATTAAAAATTCCTAAAAATTATAAAAAATATTTTTAAGGGAAATTAACACACACAACACACACACACAATCAATATGGCAATATGTGTGAACAATATATGGGGTCCTAAAGTGTGTGAGTGTTTGTGAATATAACTTTGATCATTCAAACAAGAGGAATTAAGTGTCTGAGGCTGTTTGGTATCTAGGATGAGGACTCAATTTTGTCTCTATTTCCAAACTAAATGAGCACTTATACAATGTAGACTCAAATGAGTCAAAAGTATAAGGTGCTTCACAAACTCCTTACGAACTATGGTATGGGAAGAAGCCCAATCTTAAATACCTTAGAACTTTCAATAGTACTTGTTATGTCTGTAAAGATAGAGAACTCTTATCCAAATTTGAGACTCGTGGAGATAAAGCTATCTTCCTAGGATATTCTCCCGACAGTAGAGCATACCGTGTCTATAATTTTACCACAAAGAATTTAATGGAACTCATAAACGTTATTGTAAGTGACACTACTGTTGAGAGTAAGACTGTAGAACCAACTATTGTGGAAGGGTCTGAAAATGTTTTAGAAAATGACTCTCCAGAAATAGATGACTCTTTAACAATTGAGAAACCTGAAGTACCTAACTGGGTTTCTAAAGATCATCCCATAGATCACGTTTTTGGTAACCATTGTGAGCATGTACGTACAAGATACCAATTAAGAAACTACGCTCATTATGCATGTTTTGTTTCCCTTGTGGAACCAAAGAATGTAAATGAAGTATTGAATGACCCTCAATGGATTTCTACCATGCAGGAAGAACTTCTTTAATTTTTCATTCATGATGTTTGGTATCTTGTACCTAGGCCTGATCATAAAAAGGTTATTGGAACACGTTGGCTATTTAAAAATAAAACTGATGAAAGTGGGATAATCATTAGAAACAAAGCCAGATGTGTGGTTTTAAGAGAGGCGAAAATGATCAAACTCTATTTGTCAAACATTTTGACAAAGATATTATTATAGCTTAAGTTTATGTCGACGATATCATTTTTAGATCAACTTCCCCTTCATAAGCTAAATCTTTTTCTGAAATTATGCATAAAGAATTTCAAATGTCTCTTATAAGGGAGTTACAATTTTTGTCAAACATAATTCAAAAGGTTTATTTGCTTCGTAATAGAAATATGCTTTAGAGATTGTTAAAAAATTCGGTCTTGAAAGTGCTAAAGAAGCTAGAACTACCATGAGTACTACGGTCAAATTATCCAAAGATGAGAGTGGAAAATCCATAGATCCTACTCTATATCGTAGTATGATAGAAACCTTACTATACCTTACTTCGTCGCGTCCTGATATTATGTACACAATGTTCGTATGTGCCCATTATCAAAATAATCCTAAAGAGAGACACTTAGTATGTGTAAAAAGAATCATTAAATACATAAAAGGCACTATAAATTTAGGATTATGGTACACCAATGATACTCCTAGTACTATAATAGGATACACTGATGCCGACTGGGCAGGGAGAACTGATGATAGTAAGAGCACATTAGGAGCGTGTTACTATATCGGTAACAATTTGGTGGGATGGAGTAGTAAGAAACAAAACTACACTTCTTTATCTACTGCTGAATCTGAATACATAGTTGCTAGTAGCTGCTGTGCCCAATTACTTTGGCTTAAGAAAATGCTAAATGATTATGGCATTTAAGAAAACCAACTGCATCTCTATTGTGATAATCAAAGCGCGATCAATATTTCTAAAAATCCTGTTCAACACTCGCGAACAAAACATATAAAAATTAGACATAATTTTATACGCGAATTAGTTGAGACTAAGTAATTAGAAATTATTTATCTTCCTACTGATTTGTAGCTTGCTGATATGTTTACTAAGCCTTTGGATTACAATAGATTTCATTCTTTGCGAAAATTGATAGGAATGGTTTGTGCTGAATAAACTCGTGTGACTTAAGTATTTTTTTTTCCATTGTCCATTTGAGACAAAATGGGGGAGAAATTTGAGTCTTATAAGTTCATTTTTTCTTGTACATATGATTAAATAGCTTGATCTTGGTCTTATTTGCAAGAATCTTTACTATTGTCTACAACAGATGTTATTAGGGTATTGGTTTGTAATTTGTTGAGTTATGTAATTTTCTTTTTCTAGGAAATGGGTAGATAGAATTTTGTATAGGAATAGATTTTTATTATTTTTTTCGTATCCCTAAGAGTCCTAGTTGACTCAAAGGAGATTTTGTCTCATATTTCCAAAGGGGGAGATTGAAGCACCTTATACTCTTGACTCACTTGAGTCTATATTGTATAAGTGCTCATCTAGTCTAAAAATTGTGATAAAATTTGTGTCCTATGTTACACCCCGCCAAATAAAATACCGGGCGATCACCCATGTACCAAATTAAAACAGGAGTCGCATATGGTTCATTCTTAGCATCACTGTCGAAAATCAAATTAATTACTAATAACCAATTAGGCTGGCGTCAAAATTTTATTTAACTAATCTTTTAAACAAATTAATTAATTAAAATATTGACACAACTTGCGAATAAATGAAACTGAGATGAAATAAAAATAACCGAACACTAAGTGTTGATACCAAATTTAATCTGCTGACATGGATCAATCATGTAAAGACACGTGTCCATTCATAGGGTAAATACAAAGACTTTTGACGAATAAGGTTCGAGGAACTCCACAGATCCGAGTAACTTAAAGAGATCCGAGCAACTCAATTAGTCCGAGCAACTCAAGGCGGTCCGAGCAACTCAAATACTTGTTGCGTGCGCGTCAAGTATGCCAGAATATGACTACGCATTAAATGTGCATTTAATGCTATACAGATATATTCGGCTGCTAAAATACAGCGCATCATTCTTTCGCATGTACAGCCTCAAGGCTATAAATACATTGTAACATCCTCATGAAAGGGGACTGGGAATTTTTTGGTAAAATCCACAAATCGAGAATTCCAAACAAACAGTCAGCAATAACAAAAACAGTGGACGTAGGCCATTCTCTCAAGGCTGAACCACTTTAAAAATCTTTTGTCTTATTTATTTTATCTGTGATTGATTAATTAGAGATAATCTAATTTTTTACATCAACAGATTGACGCCGTCTGTGGGAAACGACTGTAATTATCGTTTTTCACCAAAATCAATTATCATCAATGGCTGATCATCCAGAATCCAGTAATCGAAACGATGGGATTCCTTTAAATCCATCTACTCCCCCAAATGTCCAAGATCTGGCTGGAATAATGGCTAATTTGGCCCAGGGCCAGACGACCATGCAAGAGACCATGCGACAACTCATGCAAACTATCCAAGGTGGAGCGCCGACCCAGTCAGGACAACGAAGCGTTCAGAAAAATACCCGGTTACCTTCTAGGCGAACGTTATTCTCAGAAGAATCTTGATCCAGATTCACCGATTCATATCGTACTGAGAGATCTCATGATACTTCTTATTAACCTGGACGGACTTCCTCGGTACGAGCTACAGACACTCAATAAAACATCACTCTATCTCCAGAAAGGACAAGTGCTCTTGAAAGGTTAAGTAGAGTCTCTCCTTTTGATCGTTTGGGTCCTAGGAGGAATAGAAGTCCCCCTAGGATTGTGCTGAGGAACTCTCAGCGACCATCTAATTTAAAGGAAGGCTCTGCCCAATCACGACCAGGTGCTCGTCATAAAAGATCCCAAGAGGCAGATTCAACATGATCAGTTGCTCGAACCAATAGGATCGAGGAAGGAAATGATGCATGGAAGGACTCAATCCAAAGGTTGGAGGATAGATTAGGGGAGATGGCTAAAACCAAGAATCCTCTACAAAGGACTTTTGTTCGAGGAACACCATTCGTATAAGAGATTGTGGACTTTCCTACCCCATCAAAATTCAAAGCTCCTGTGGTGACACCTAAATATGATGGAAAAACGGATCCTGTTCTCCACATAGAACAATACCAAGCTGCTGCTGATATCTATGCAGTTCCAGATGAGATGAGGTGCAGGGCATTTTTAGGAACTCTTACCGGATCTGCTCAAATATGGTATAACAATCTTCCTCGGGGGAAGATTGCGACTTTCTTTCAACTGGCCGAGCTTTTTATTGGAAAATTCTGTTTTGGGGCAAAACCAGTTAAATGAGTAGCTCACTTGTTGAGCGTTAGACAAAAGGCAGGTGAAAGTACCAGAGATTACATTACTCGTTTCAGTAACGAGAAACTGGAAGTAATTGACTATGAGGAGAAAACTGCGATTACTGCTTTGATGAGTGGACTGTTGCCCAATAAATTGTACTACACTTTAGCCAAAGATCCGCCCAGGACCATGTCAGAACTAATGGCAAAAGTAGCCGAAATCATGAATGCCGAGGAAGCTATGGCTGCGAAGAAGAACATGGACACTAAGGAGACCAAATTTGAGGACGATAAGGTTGAGAAGAAGGAGCAGAAGAACAATGGTGGCAACAAGCAATCAAAAGCAAAGAAAGCATTATAACCATTGAAGAAATTTGGAAATTATACTCCTTTGAAAGTAGATATAAACCACATTTTGGAAGAGATCAAGAGCAGGGAGGAGCTAAACTGTCCTGAAAAAATGAAGACAGATCCTGACAAAAAGAACAAGTTCAAATATTGTGAGTTCCATAAGGACCATGGTCATACGACCAAAAACTGCATAGCTCTCCAGAATGAAATTAAAGTACTCATTAGACGAGGAAAATTAACCAAATATGTTGATCGTCAAAACGGTGGTCGAACCAGGGAACGAGGAAGGCAGAGGTCCAAATATCCTCTTCAAGCAAAAGAAGACAAGAAAAGAGATCATGAAGATGATCCAGAAGACGACCCCGATCTCCCCAAAAGACCAAGGCATCCATAACGTGAGGTATTTTTAATTCGTTTTGGATCATTTGATTGCAATGTTATTACAGGTGGAGATGCAGGAGGTGAAGACCTTACTGCAGAGAGGAAAGCTTACCTCAATGAGGCTCAAGCTTGTTCATACATTCATCGAATAAATCTAGCCGAGGATGATCGCTCGAGGAAGGTGAACAAAGATAAATTGGTCATCGGTTTCTCTAAGAACGACCTCACAGGTGTGCTATATCCTCATGATGATCCATTAGTGATCAAAATGAGGATGAAGGAAGCAATGATCTCAAGAGTACTGGTGGATAATAGCAGCTCGGCGGACATCATGTTCTACTCATGCTTTGACAGCTTAAATCTGTAATTGTCTCAGTTGGAGCCTTATCACAGGCCCCTCCTCAGTTTTGCTGGCGAGAAAGTTTTTCCACTTGGGATGATCAAGTTGGATATGTTCATCAGAGCATGGCCTTCTTGTCGAACAGAAAGAGTGCACTTTTTCGTGATGGATAAGAATATCCAATCAGCTTACAATATCATCATGGGAAGGGTAGGTTTGAAGAAGTTTGAAGTAGTACCATCTACTGTACATCAATGCCTAAAATTTCCAACCAATTTTGGAGTAGGAATTGTGAAGGGTGACCAAAAAGTAGCTCGAGAATGCTACTATTCATCTGCCGAGCAGGAAGAACTGGAGGAATCTAGGAAAAAGATTACTACCTATCAAGTGGATGAAGGTGCAGAAATTGAAACATTAGATCCTAAAGACGAGTCGCATCTCATAAAAGGCCAGGTGGTGGAAGCTACTGAAAATGTCATTCTGGACGATGAACACTCGGAACGAACAACTCAAATCGGTTCGTCATTGGTTGCCTCACTAAAACAGGAATCTATAGTCATTCTAAAAAGCAGAAAACAAACTTTTTCCTGGAGCCACGAAGACATGCCAGAGATAGACCAAATCTTCTTATGTCACGAGCTTAATGTGAACAAGGAGATCAAGCCAGTAAAGCAAAGAAGAAGAGTGTTCAGCCCCGAAAAGAACCAAGCTATACAAGAAGAGGCCGAGAAGCTTTAGAAAGCCTGCTTTATTGAAGATGTCAAATATCCTGATTAGTTAGCTAATGTGGTGATGGTGAAGAAGAAGAATAACAAGTGGAGGATGTGTGTTGATTTCACTAACCTCAACAAGGCATGCCCAAAGGATCATTTTCCTTTGCCCCGAATTGATTAATTAGTGAATGCTACCTCGGGACACGAGCTATTGAGCTTCATGGATGCTTATTCTGGTTACAACCAGATTAAAATGAAACCTGAAGATAGGGGGAGTACCTCTTTTATCACCCCTAGGGTAACTTATTCTTATAATGTTATGCCTTTTGGATTGAAAAATGCAGGTGCAACATATCAGCGGTTGATGAACAAGGTGTTTGCAGAGCAAATCAGTCACAATATGAAAGTTTATGTTGACGATATGCTGACGAAGAGCAAGAAAGATGCTGATCATCTAATTGACCTAGGCCAGACCTTTGGTCAACTAGATAGATATAAAATGAAGTTGAACCCTACCAAATGCATATTCAGAGTACAAGAAGGTATGTTTCTCGGGTATATTGTCAACCAACGAGGTATTGAAGCGAACCCTGAAAAGATCAAGGCTCTATTGGGGCTACGATCTCCAACGACGAAGAAGGAAGTGGAAAGTCTCACAGGGCGTGTTGCAGCACTTAATAGATTTATGTCACGAGCAACTGATAAATGTCTCCCATTCTTCAAAACACTCCAAAAAATGTTTGAATGGAACGATGAATGCCATAAAGACTTTCAAGAGTTAAAGAAATACCTAGGAGCACCTCCACTGTTGTCCAGACCAGTGATGGGAGAAAGATTGTACTTGTATCTGGCAGTTTCGAAGAATGCAGTTAGCTCGGCATTGATAATAATGGAGGATGGAGTGCAAAAACTAATTTATTACACTAGCAAGGCCTTTTGAGGAGCATAGATTAGATATCCAAGACTAGAAAAGTTGGCACTAGCGTTGATCGAAGTGAGTAGGAGAATAAGGCCGTACTTCCAAGATCATACCATAGTCGTGTATACCGATATGCCGATAAGGCAAGATCTTCATAAACCAGAAAAATCAGGGAGATTGATGTACTGGGCAGTAGAACTTGGTGAATATGACATAGTTTATGAGCCTAGATCGTCGCTTAAAGGGCAGGCAGTGGCAGATTTTATCGCAGAGTTCACCTATCCTGACACCTCCAAAGAGAAAAAGTTGAATACCGACCAACTTGTGGATATTACAGGATCATCAAATTTAAAGCCCGACTAACTTAAGTCGGTTGACGAGCAAGAGAAGATGGTCGATGAGCAACAAGAAGTGCTAGAGGAGGATATAAAGAAGCAACAAATATTCTACCGAGAAACTTTGTCCGATCAAAAATTTGAGGATGAGATACCTATATGGAATCTATATGTGGACGACTCATCTTGCACTACAGGTTGTGGGGCAGGGATTATTTTAAACAGTCCGGATGAGATCGACGTAGAGTATGCTCTGCGCTTCCAATTTTAGGCCTCTAATAATGAAGCTGAATATGAAGCTATGATTGTAGGTCTTAGTTTAGCAAAAACCATGAAGGCAGAGCAGGTCATTGTATTCAGTGATTCACAGTTGATTATAAATCAAATGCTGGGGGTATACACAAAAAAAGGAGAATTAATGATCAAGTATCATGCGAAAGCAATGGAGATTGTATCAAGCTTTAACGCAGTGTAGTTAATTAGAATACCAAGATTGGAGAATGCAATAGCAGATGCCTTAGCTCGATTAGCCTCAGCCACACGCATCGAGCTACGAAGAACAATCCTAATAGAAATCTTAGCTAGAAGGAGCATTGACAAAGATATGATGATGAACTTCATTTCCCTTGATTTAAGACCATCTTGGATGGATCCCACCAGGGCTTATATTGAGGATGGAGCATTACCAACTGATAAACTCGCAGCCAAGAAACTAAAGTTTAAAGCTGCTCGTTATGTATTGACTAATGGCATTTTATATAGACGAGGAATTATAGCAGGTTTACAAAGGTGTGTCCACCCCTCCGAGGTGAAAAATTTGATTGAAGAGGTCCATTAAGGGTCTTGTGGAGCCCATGTAGTAGGTCGGACACTCTTGTAAATAATGACAACGCAAGGGTATTACTGGCCGACGATGAGAGCTGATTGTGTAGCTTATGCCAAGAAATGTGATAAATGTCAACGTTTCTCTTCCATCCGAAGAACTCCCCAAGCATTGCTAACACCCATCACGTCTCCTTGGCCATTCGCCATTTGGGGAATAGACTTGGTCGGGCCGCTTCCAACGACCCGAGGAAGATTTAAATACCTTGTAGTCGTTGTGGATTATTTTACTAAATGGGTAGAAGCTGAGCCTCTTATTGATATGACGTATGACAAGGTGTATCAATTTATTTGGAAGAATATCATTTGTAGATATGGTCTTTCCCATGCATTTATCACAAACCATGGAACTCAATTCGACAACGAGGAGTTCGCTGTATATTGTCATCAGTCAAACATATTGAAGACCCACTCTGCACCAGGCCATCCCCAGAGCAATGGACAAACTGAGGTAACGAACATAACTCTACTGAATGGTTTAAAGAAAAGACTGGATGATGTGAATGAGATTCTGTTACTAAATTCGTTTATTAAAAATAAACTATTTAAGTAACTCCGAGCTGTTTTTTGAGGAAACTCTTTTCTTGAAAAAATAAAACTATTTGAACACAAGATGTGTTTAACAAAACAGTATGTACGAGATCTATTCAAGATTTGAATAACAGGTTTATTAAACAGTTTTAAAAAAGCTTTTAAACCCAGCACAACCAATAATGAGATGAGAAGATGTAGGAAGATTAAGTACAAGATTTTTACGTGGTAAAACCTCACCAATTGAGGAAACATCCACGACTCCCTCTACGGAGTAAAACAAAAATCCACTATAAACAAATTTAACAGTTACAAACTATATAACAAACATGCATACAACTCAGACCTATATAAGGTTAGGAATGTACCCTCTGGTGTCCTTATAACTTCTCTGCAGTTCTGATTGTTGATGTTGTCCTCTTAGTTTGTTAACTCCAATTTGTTCAAGCTCTTTACGTCGACTCTTTTTTCTCAAGATCTTATTACCAACACTTTTCGTGTTGTAGTGTGAAAGTGTTTGTGGAGGTGCTCTTTAGCACATGCATGCACACACTCACACTTATTAAGTACAAACAGTCCTAGAAAATTACATATAAGTCTATATGCTGTGATTTTTCTTTTCATCCTTTCTCACAAAACTTTGAACCTATTTGACCTTTAAATCAATCCCAGAATCCACTGATATCTTGCTTAGAAGACAATCAAGATCTTAATCAATCTTAGAGTTTTGAAAAGATTTTCGAGATTGAAAACCTCCAAGTGTGATTCCAAACTAGGTCAAAGGTTTAGTTTTAAGAGAACTAGAAACAGAAAACATTTTTGTTGATTTCAAAGTTAAAAACATTTACAGAAAACGAATCAATAAAATATTTCTCAAGCTGAGAAACAAACATGCAAACTAAGTGTAATATATCATGAAAAACTCAGATCTGAAAATTTCTATATACAAGAACAACAGATCTAAGAAAATGGTTAAGTTGGAAACAAGATCCAAAGAAGAAGAGGTTATAGCAACAAACCAACTCTCAAATCATCTTTTAAAACACTCAAACACTCAAGGTTGTGTTTGGTAAAGTATAGAGGTTTGAAGGTTTATATTTGGTTTGAACTGTGTAGACGATTTAGGGTTAGGGTTAGGGTTTCTAACTCTTTCTCCCTCTTCTGGTTTCTCTCTTATCTCTCTACTCTCTCTTTCTTTTCTCTCAAAGGACGAAATGGAAAAAGTCTTCGAATGCTGAGAGTAGGAACCTTTTTATAAGAGGCTGGGAAGGTTCGAGAATAAGGATTGAAATCAAGGGACCAGATTTAGTCAAGTTCAATTGACTTAGATCCAAGGGCATACGATATGTGGTGGTTAAAGCTCTCCTGATTGGTTCAAAGAGGATCACAGGGATTATGATGGAAGATATGCAGAACGTTGATAAGAACGATCCAAGGGATGAAAATGATCACTCGATTTGTCTCAGTAAGGAAACACACTTCTCACCAATCTGAAGCTAACACATGTTGGCATATGAGGCGAGATAAAACGCGCGTCTAAAGTAATTACAATGTAAACCCTGAAGTCTATGCTGCTTTTGGTTTCTACCCAAACCAATTCTGAGACAATTAAACCAATATTCTAAAATAGCAGATTTACCCCATAACCTTTTAAAACCAAGTTTTATTAATAAAACCTTCCCAAAAAATATTTAAAAACAATATTGGGGATTTAAACACACACAACATATGTACACACACTAATATGCAATATTACACGTAAATGATTCATTCTACTGTGTGTGAGTGTTGGTAATTAGGTCTAGGTCCCTTCAATCAAAGATGAAATATAAATGCAAGCTCTGAGGTTCTTTGGATTCTAGGTTAGACATAATTTTGTCACAATTTCCAAACTAGATGAACACTTATACAATATAGACTCAAGTGAGTCAAGAGTATAAGGTGCTTCAGCGAAGTCAAATTAGATCAATGAGCTACATTCTGTGCTGTGGGCTTATCGTACTACACCGCGAGCAGCAACAGGAGAATCTCCATACATGCTAGAATTCGGAAGTGAAGCTGTTATACCTGCCGAGTTGGGCCTCCCCACACACAGGGTGCTGAATTTCAATTCTCCTATCAGTGACTTGATGAGGCGATTAGATCTAGATATGCTCGAGGAAGTTAGAGAAGAAGCAGCAATCAGGAATGCTGCATACCAACAACCAACAGCTCTGTTTTACAACAAAAGGGTAAAGAAGTGCGATCTGAAGGAAGGAGATTATGTTCTAAAGAAAGCAATTCAAAAGCACAATAAACTGCAAGCTAACTGGCATGAACCCTACAGAGTAACAGAGGTTGTTCGACCAGGAACATACATGATTGAAACCTTGGAGGGAGAAGAATTTAAGAATGCATGGAATGCAGAGAATCTACGCAAATATTATCAGTAGTTGGGGATTCCTATGTAAATGAAGTTTTCTTCAGTATGAATAAAGTGTTGAATGTTTTACCCAGTTCTCCCTTTTGTTGAATTTTTTTCGGAGTATTAGTGCTACACGCTACGCATCAAGTTCAGAATAAATATCTACCAACTCCGGTTGGTCGAAAAATCAATCTCCTCCAACTTCGGTTGGTCAGGAACAAATATCCACCAACTCTGGTTGGTCGGTAAATCAATCTCCTCTATCTCCGGTTGGTCGGGAACAAATATCCACCAACTCCGATTGGTCGGCAAATCAATCTCCTCCAACTCCGGTTGGTCGGGAAAATATATCCACCAACTCCGATTGGTCGGCAGATCAATCTCCTCCAACTCCGATTGGTCGGGAACAAATATCCACCAACTACGGTTGGTCGGTAAATCAATCTCCTCCAACTCCAGTTGGTCGAGAACTAATATACACCTACTCCGATTGGTCGGCAAATCAATTTCCTCCAACTCCGATTGGTCGGGAACAAATATCCACCAACTCCGATTGGTCGGCAAATCAATCTCCTCCAACTCCGATTGGTCGGGAAAAAATATCCACCAACTCCGGTTGGTCGGCAAATCAATCTCCTCCAACTTGGATTGGTCGGGAACAAATATCCACCAACTCCGGTTGGTCGGCAAATCAATCTCCTCCAACTCCGGTTGGTCGGGAACAAATATCCACCAACTCCGGTTGGTCGGCAAATTTATATCCTCCAACTCCTGTTGGTCGAGAACAAATATCCACCAACTCCGGTTGGTCGGCAAATCAATTTCCTCCAACTAAGTTGGTCGGGAAGCAAAATATCTCCAACTCCGGTTGGTCGTCAAATAATTATCACCAACTCCAGTTGGTCAATAATGAATTTTCACCAACTCCGGTTGGTCGGCAATTTAAAATAACACAGGACATTTTTTGTCTTTTTACAGATATACATACACATTCATCAGTGAATAAAAGAGATGTTTTATAAAATATTTTCAAGACGATGACAATCAAGATTGCAGAGAAAACTAAAAGTTTCTTCATTAAAATCACAACAAATTACATAAAGTATAAAATACATATTACATGAGATATCATTACACCAAAGACCCTACTCTATTGGTTTCTTTCCCTTTGCCTTTGACACAGGTTCTACTCCAGTAGGAGGATCGTCTAAGGCATAAGGAGAGTTTATGAAATTCACATCTTGGAGCATTCGAACATTCATCACTGATGGCCGATCAAGCAAATGCTCTGGGCAAGATATGTCAAAATTTAAATGGAGGTTTTAATCGCCGAGGTACTTTGAGATCAAGCACTGAGGAATTGCCCGAGCAGGAATACAACTCATGTCGAGCTTACAAGGAGGCACTGGCAACTCAAGCAACCCAGGATCATAATAATCCCATAAGTAGTGACCCCGCTCCAATTTCAGCACACCCAGTGCATTTAGCCATCCTTGATTGTACTCCTCATTGTTTGACTATTGGATCCGATCATCTAGATGGTAGAGGGCTTCATTGTAACCATCCATCAAAAACTCTCTGGGCTGTTTATGGAACTGGTAGGTCAACCTCTCAAGCTGCTCGTGAAGATTCTTCACCAGATTTGTTTTATTTTCCAAGGCAGAGCTTTGTGTAGAAAGTTGCTCGTCGAGATTCATAATCTTCTTGGACATCTCTGCTAATGCTTGATTCTTCGCCATCAATTGGAATGCCTGATTCTCCAAGGCTGATTGAGTTCTTGCCTCTTCAACTGAAGCCCGAGCAGCTCTTGCTCGTCCCCGAGAAGAAGATCTTGCTCGTCCACAAGTAGACGAGGAGGGCCAGCCCTTTTTAATGTCTCCAAATCATCTCTTAAGTTGGCATTCTCTACCTCCAAGAAAGAGAAACCTTCGTCATTGACAGGGATCAAGGCTCCAGAGGAAGATGCTGCAGATTTTAGTTGGGATATCTCTTCTTGCAAAACATTATTTTCCTGCTCCAACAGTTTAGCGATCTTCCTGTGCTCTTCAACCACAAGTTTCAGGATGCTCTCTTTCTTCTCATAAGCAGCAATAAACTTATCATATCCTTTGTCAGCATTTAGTTGCTGATATTTTTTCTCATACCCCTGATGCAAAAGGGTACAAGACTCCTTATATTGTTGTTGAAGTTCCTCGATGGTACCCTGCATATCTTCAATCATCTCGTAATATGCCACATTGTTGGCAACTGCACGGTCGAGCAAGCACTTCAGATATTGGTAGGCTTCGACTGCTCGTTCAGAAGTATCTGGACCAAGGATGTCAATGATTTAAGCTTCATTCAGATCTGCATGACAAGCTTTGAAGTAGTCATTGCATTTTTTCATCAATTCCGTGTCATGAGCTGATAATAACTCCATCCTGGCCATAAACTAGCAAAGGAAAGCCATAAACAGGATCAATAATGATAAAGACAGAGCAAGAAGAAGAAAGTGGATCAATAATGATAAAGACTGAGCAAGAAGAAGAAAGTCAATATGAACAACCAAAAGTTCAAATTTTATTTCATCATAAAAAGAAGTACATAGCCCAAAATTACATTCAACAAAAAGCAAAGAGAAAGATCTGAACAACTCTACACCTTCTCCTTGCTTCCTAAGACTTCCTTGGGAGGCTTGTACGAAGAGGTACGTTTCTCGAAGGGCAGGGAAAGCTGCTCGGTAGACTTATTGGCTGGTAGGGGCTGCTCGGAGCAAGGTTCAACAGCAGTGACCTGATCCCCAATTATCATTGAATACTCTTCTGAGGCACCTTCGTCCTCTTCTTATTCTCCAGGAGAGGGAGGAGGACCATGAACATGACGCTGAAACAGTTCAGAATTCTCAGTGATCTTTAGTTCCTGCAGAGCTGCAACCCATCCATCCCTGAAGTATTTAAGGCTAGCAAACTCTATCTGAGAGGACATGGCAGCTAGGCCTTTGTTCCAACCTTTGTCCCAGCCAGCGCTAAAGGACTTTTTGATCGCAATTTTTCTTTTTGTCTTCTCCGAAGAAATCCTCTCAGTAAGAAGTTCCTCGGCAGCTTTCATTTTCCCTTATATCTCCTTCTTCTGACGAACAACATCGCGAAGTCTAACAACTTCCTCTTCAGTCTTTTTAAGCTTTTTCTCAAGCTCTTCAACATTCTTAAGCTTCTCCTCCTGCTCTTTATTTTTCTTCTCAAATTCCTTCAATTTCTTCTCCAATTTCTTGGAGGCATCTATAGCCCGATCTCTTTCTTGCTCAACAGATTTAATCTGCTTCTACCAAGCGAATTTGTTCTCCTCATACTTCTGATGAGAATCTCTTAAAGACTGGGTTAATCTAGTAAAAGACTTTTCTACTCCATCCGAGGAACTGGAGGCTCGGATGTCTTTATCTCTTTTCACGATGCTGTTGAAACACGTTACCAGCTGAAAATATAAATAATTCAAAGTCAACGAATGAACATAGTATGAAAAAAGTAAAAGGCTCAAATCAATAATACTTACTGAGGCAATGTGTTGAGCAGCCAGAGGAGTAACTCTCTCGCGAGTAAGAGCATTTTCAATGTCTTGGACCTCTGGAATAGTCCAAGATTGTACCAAGCCCACAACGGAGCTCGGAGTAATAAATGATGGAACACTACCTTCAACATTTGAAGGTTGAAGGATAGTTTCAACAGGTTTCTCTGACAAACCCTTTTTTAATATCCTCAATGGAGCAGAAGCATCTTCAACCAGTGATTTCATCTTTGTTGGAGAGATGACAACAACATCACTTGCAGGCAGGACAGTGACAGTATTGCCCGTACCCACAGGGGGCTTTTCAGCAATCTTGCTCGGACCCACAGGGGGTTTCTTACTAGCTTTCTTGGCAGCATCAGAAGGAGGTATCTCTATAGTTGTCAACCCCTCTTCTGGGATATATTTCTTGCTTTTCTTTGCCTCCACAGCAGGAAAGGCAGACTTGTCAAAATAAGCAGGAGCTTTCCTCCTCTTCATCATATCACCAATTGGAATATTTGACTCTGAAGAAGAACCTTCCACACTAGTATCAGCATCTGGTACTTAGTCAATGTCAACTACCATGGGACGAGCAATGAAAGATGAGCTCGAAGTTTTATACTGCAGAAAATAAGATGCCGACCTAATATGCTCCACAGCTACAGATTGATGCAAACTCCAGATAAGTTTTAAACTTTTTATATTGACATCAATCTCTTTTGGGGGCTTCCTTTTACTGTCAACTGTAATAAATAAAAGTGAATGTCAGTGAAACATTTAATCAAACACAAAAAAAACATAATTTTGAAAATAAAGCAAAAATAAAAACAACCTATCCCATTGCCATAAGGAGGACACTTGGGACCTTAATACACATCGTTTCCATCAAGGGGAGGATGTTGCCAATTTTTCATCACTACTCCGTGATCAAAATAGTCCTTGTTGGTATCAGGGAGATTGACGACTAAAGCTCTAACTAAAAATCTAGTTTTTAAATAAAAAGTGTTATCACTAGTGACCCATTTATAACAATACATGATTTCTAGGATTCCTAAGAGAGTCCCATGGATTTGATTCAATCTATATACGCCATTAACTACCCTCCATGTATTTGGAGCTACTTTTGTAGGTACAATATCGAAATATTGGCAAAACTCCAAACACAGTGGATTAGGCGGGAAAGAAAAGCCACATTCGGCTACAAAAATACTAGGGAACCAGTGTCCCTCAGCTAAAGAAAACCAATCAGAAGGACCAGAGAGTTCTTCCAAAATGGAGGAATTGAAAACTTGGTTCGAAACTTATCTAATGATTCAACAGGGTAAACCATGACGAATAAAGAAATTAAAAAGAAGGAAGAAAATCTTACAGAAGAAATAGAGGTCAGTTTTCAACAAAAGATGGAAGAAACGAAGGCACGAGACAGAGAAAAGGTGAAGAGTCCAAAGATACAAATTTGAAAAAGTAAAGGACGATAGGGTTTTCTGTAGTGCTTATATACTTTGCCTCGGGAATGAAGACAAGTAATGATTATAGAGAAAGACGTTTGCATTACCGGCGGCTAAAAAGAGAAAAAGGGGCTCGAAAACCAAAGTAGGTGGAAAAATTCAAAATATTCATGAAGTCCGATTCTATGAACTCAAAGAAGAATTAAATACAAGGAGAACATTCCTAAAATTTGGGATGACTACTTAATATCATCATATTTCGAGAAGAATGTTCCACAATCCTCCTCAACCTCGAACTGTGAAACATTGGGGGCTTCTGTTGATACCTAATTTAATCTGCTAACATGGATCAATCCAAGGGCTGACAGTAAACGCTGGTTTTCTCTCAAAAGAAACACACCTTTAGCCAATAGTAGGACAACAGCTGTAAGGCCAACAACGAATAACAAACGCGCGTCCAATACTTAATTACATAAGCACCCTGATGTCTCTAGCACTTTCGGATCCTACCCAAGTGAACATTTCAGGGATAAAACCAACAATTAGAATATATATAATGACCCCAAAACTTTTTAATTTCAATTTTAATTAAGAAAGAATTGTTTAAAAATGATTAAAAATTCCTAAAAATTATAAAAAATATTTTTAAGGGAAATTAACACAAACAACACACACACACAATCAATATGGCAATATGTGTGAACAATATATGGGGTCCTAAAGTGTGTGAGTGTTTGTGAATATACCTTTAATCATTCAAACAAGAGGAATTAAGTGTCTGAGGCTGTTTGGTATCTAGGATGAGGACTCAATTTTGTCTCTATTTCCAAACTAAATGAGCACTTATACAATGTAGACTCAAATGAGTCAAAAGTATAAGGTGCTTCACAAACTCCTTACGAACTATGATATGGGAAGAAGCCCAATATTAAATACCTTAGAACTTTTAATAGTACTTGTTATGTCTGTAAAGATAGAGAACTCTTATCCAAATTTGAGACTCGTGGAGATAAAGCTATCTTCCTAGGATATTCTCCCGACAGTAGAGCATACCGTGTCTATAATTTTACCAAAAAGAATTTAATGGAACTCATAAACGTTATTGTAAGTGACACTACTATTGAGAGTAAGACTGTAGAACCAACTATTGTGGAAGGGTCTGAAAATGTTTTAGAAAATGACTCTCCAGAAATAGATGACTCTTTAACAATTGAGAAACCTGAAGTACCTAACTGGGTTTCTAAAGATCATCCCATAGATCACGTTTTTGGTAACCATTGTGAGCATGTACGTACAAGATCCCAATTAAGAAACTACGCTCATTATGCATGTTTTGTTTCCCTTGTGGAACCAAAGAATGTAAATGAAGTATTGAATGACCCTCAATGGATTTCTGCCATGTAGGAAGAACTTCTTTAATTTTTCATTCATGATGTTTGGTATCTTGTACCTAGGCCTGATCATAAAAAGGTTATTGGAACACGTTGGCTATTTAAAAATAAAACTGATGAAAGTGGGATAATCATTAGAAACAAAGCCATATGTGTGGCTCAAGGATACTCTCAAATGGAAGGAATAGATTTTAACGAGATATTTGGTCCTGTTACTCGCTTAGAATATGTTCGCATTCTCTTTGCCATAGCCTGTTACTTGCACTTTACGCTATACCAAATGGATATGAAGTCTGCCTTTCTTATGGAATCTTGACTGAAGAGACCTATGTTGAACAACCCAAAGGGTTTATTGACCCTCAGTATCCAAATCATGTTTATCGTCTTAAAAAGGTGTCGTATGGTCTGAAACAAGTGCCAAGATCTTGGTATGAGTGTCTTCCCAACTTTCTCTTAGACAAAGGTTTTAAGAGAGGCAAAAATGATCAAACTCTATTTGTCAAACATTTTGACAAAGATATTATTATAGCTCAAGTTTATGTCGACGATATCAATTTTGGATCAACTTCCCCTTCATAAGCTAAATCGTTTTCTGAAATTATGCATAAAGAATTTCAAATGTCTCTTATAAGGGAGTTACAATTTTTGTCAAACATAATTCAAAAGGTTTATTTGTTTCGCAATAGAAATATGCTTTAGAGATTGTTAAAAAATTCAGTCTTGAAAGTGCTAAAGAAGCTAGAACTACCATGAGTACTACGGTCAAATTATCCAAAGATGAGAGTGGAAAATCCATAGATCCTACTCTATATCGTAGTATGATAGGAACCTTACTATACCTTACTTCCTCGCGTTCTGATATTATGTACACAGTTTGCGTATGTGCCCATTATCAAAATAATCCTAAAGAGAGACACTTAGTATGTGTAAAAAGAATCATTAAATACATAAAAGGCACTATAAATTTAGGATTATGGTACACCAATGATACTCCTAGTACTATAATAGGATACACTGATGCCGACTGGGCAGGGAGAACTGATGATAGTAAGAGCACATTAGGAGCGTGTTACTATATCGGTAACAATTTGGTGGGATGGAGTAGTAAGAAACAAAACTACACTTCTTTATCTACTGCTGAATCTGAATACATAGTTGCTAGTAGCTGCTGTGCCCAATTACTTTGGCTTAAGAAAATGCTAAATGATTATGGCATTTAAGAAAACCAACTGCATCTCTATTGTGATAATCAAAGCGCGATCAATATTTCTAAAAATCCTGTTCAACACTCGCGAACAAAACATATAAAAATTAGACATAATTTTATACGCGAATTAGTTGAGACTAAGTAATTAGAAATTAATTATCTTCCTACTGATTTGTAGCTTGCTGATATGTTTACTAAGCCTTTGGATTACAATAGATTTCATTCTTTGCGAAAATTGATAGGAATGGTTTGTGCTGAATAAACTCGTGTGACTTAAGTATTTTTTTTTCCATTGTCCATTTGAGACAAAATGGGGGAGAAATTTGAGTCTTATAAGTTTATTTTTTCTTGTACATATGATTAAATAGCTTAATCTTAGTCTTATTTGCAAGAATCTTTACTATTGTCTACAACAGATGTTATTAGGGTTTTGGTTTGTAATTAGTTGAGTTATGTAATTTTCTTTTCCTAGGAAATGGGTAGATAGAATTTTGTATAGGAATAGATTTTTCTTATTTTTTTCGTATCCCTAAGGGTCCTAGTTGACTCAAAGGAGATTTTGTCTCATATTTCCAAAGGGGGAGATTGAAGACCTTATACTCTTGACTCACTTGAGTCTATATTGTATAAGTGCTCATCTAGTTTGAAAATTGTGATAAAATTTGTGTCCTATGTTACACCCCGCCAAATAAAATACCGGGCGATCACCCCTGTACCAAATTAAAACAGGAGTCGCATATGGTTCATTCTTAGCATCACTGTCGAAAATTAAATTAATTACTAATAACCAATTAGGCTGGCGTCAAAATTTTATTTAACTAATCTTTTAAACAAATTAATTAATTAAAATATTGACACAACTTGCGAATAAATGAAACTGAGATGAAATAAAAATAACCGAACACTAAGTGTTGATACCAAATTTAATCTGCTGACATGGATCGATCATATAAAGACACGTGTCCATTCATAGGGTAAATACAAAGACTTTTGACGAATAAGGTTCGAGGAACTCCACAGATCCGAGTAACTTAAAGAGATCCGAACAACTCAATTAGTCCGAGCAACTCAAGGCGGTCCGAGCAACTCAAATACTTGTTGCGTGCGCGTCAAGTATGCCAGAAGACGACTACGCATTAAATGTGCATTTAATGCTATACAGATATATTCGGCTGCTAAAATACAGCGCATCATTCTTTCGCATGTACAACCTCAAGGCTATAAATACATTGAACATCCTCATGAAAGGGGACTGGGAATTTCTTGGTAAAATCCACAAATCGAGAATTCCAAACAAACAGTCAGCAATAACAAAAACAGTGGACGTAGGCCATTCTCTCAAGGCTGAACCACTTTAAAAATCTTTTATCTTATTTATTTTATCTGTGATTGATTAATTAGAAATAATCTAATTTTTTACATCAACACTAAGTTTAACAATATACAACCAAACCGAACCCGTATAAAAGGCACTAAAAGAATAAATAAATGCAGTTGGGTTATTAGCCCGAATGTTTATACAGTACCTCCTATCTAGATTACAAGGATAGAAGTGTCTACAGTAAACCTGTATGCATTCACAACTGTTGTAGTAGACGTCTGACTCGAAGGAATCGTCATCCAGGCATCCCTGTGTCTAGCCGCACACACACACATGCACACACACACACACACACACACACATGTATATATATATATATATATATATATACATATATATATATATAACAAAAGATAGGAAAAATATATACACGGGTCAGAGCCCGATTTGTGAAAATATTTAGCAAGTGCATAAATACTTTATTTATGAAAAAATATGTTTATCTCATATTTAAATTGGTATCGTACTCCCATTAGATACCCCTCACCTCTCTTCTAATAGTGCACACCTAACACATATCTCCTACATAACCTAGTTAAGCTACCCTGCCTAACTAATCCGTTTCACCAAAATTCTACAAATTCTATGTACTAAGGGCTAAACTTCTCCCCAGTCTCAACATTATGCCACGTTCATGCGTGGGGTGTCTCGCAAAGCAAAATCCAAACAAGGAACCCCCCGATACACTACTACTTGGCAGTGTCGATCGTCGAGATCCATTAGGCCCTCAGTACATAACGTGTGTGTATATATATATATACCCACATAATTATATACATTTTCATACTCACTTTTATATACATATCACATTTTAAGTCCGGATAAAATCTCCTAGAATGAGAATTTCTTTCATATTCCATTTATCACTTTACTCTCGTATAGATATAATATCTTGTTCTCATACACAAGTAATGTACTATACACACAAGTTGGATAACCATCCCTACGAGATATAACTCGAGGATGCGGTCTCTATGCAATCATGTGCCACGGAATCGTTCACGTATCATCCTGGGTACCAACGGTCGGAATATCACACCGCCTTGGTAAAATCAAATAACAGCATATGGGAAGCGGTCATAGTTCCTCACCGAAAGTGAGACGAAACATACCCACCACGTCTCACCCCTAATAAAAATCACATATTATAAAAATGGACGCTATGACCCGGGGACTATACGCTCCCTGCTCGTCAAGCCAGGGGTCTCACCCACATCGCGCAACTTACCATGATAGCAAATAGGGGGTATGCTTCAAATAAATATATATATACCATTCACACACACACACACACACACACACACACACATACACACACACACACACACACACATATATATATATATATATATATATACACATATCATATAATTTTATATATATACTGTAATCACATTGTATATATAATCGACATCATTCCTCAAATATATAAATGACCACAATTGTCAATCCAACATAATGATGACCAATAACCCCAAACTCCATCCTAATCACATTCTAGGATTTTCTCGATTATAATCGGCCCATATTTATTCTAACCGCATAAATATATCCATACATGCTTGCCGAATGATTCTCTCGAATGTCTCTTGTCCCAAAACATTAATAAAATCCATACCCCGGATTGAACTCTAAATTAATCCGAGGTTTAATTATCCTCAAATCATCATATAGAAGTCCTAGCATCCCATTTAGAATATCCTAAAATAATCTTTAAAACTATAATTTAAGTCTCCCTAAACTTAAAAGGAGAAAACCTAAAAAATCTTCCAGGACCGAATTGATTCGGCCTGTATGAATCGATTCACTGGCCACCGAATCGATTCGGCCTATCTGAATCGATTCGAAATGGTTCTACTTTCAAACTGTCTCTTACCGAATCGATTCGGCTGGTCCGAAATCCCCAAATCTGCTTAGGTTTTATATATATATCCCAAAAACCTAAAACTCAATCCAATCTCCATTTAAATTATAACTCCGATTTATTCCCAAGAACCCAAAGTTTTCATATCTCCTCAAGTCCTTTATAGGTCCTAACACTTTATTTGGAAACCCATAATATTTATCTCCAAATAATTCTAGCCTTAATTTCTGACTAACAATTTCGATCTCGAACAGCCTTCCGTAGAAAAATCATTATAAATCCAAAAAAATCATAAAAATACGCGGTCAGCGCCCACGCGACCGTATAAAAAAGATCTACAATTTATATTTTTTGACCAAGAGCCGAATCGATTCGAAAAGGACGCTGGTCACTATTTACCTTCTTCTCCAAAAATCCAAACCTCCATTATTCTCCATTTTTGTTGTTTCTAATATCATCCAACAACTCCATAAACATATAATCTATTGTTTACAACTAACACATCAATTAATTTGGGGTATTAAACCATTTCTCTTAGATTTAAACCCTAAAACCATAAAAACCCCAACTTATCATTTTAACCCATTTCAATCCATTTCTTCACTCCATTTACATGGATTTAACACTAGAAACCATTAAGAGTTTACATTACATCAATATGTAAACTCATATTCAAATTTTCCCAAATTTATTTTAAGGGTTCTAACCCAAAATCATATAGTTTACCAACTATAATATGAGATTTATGCATAAAATGAAATAAAGCAAGTACACACTTGCCTAGAGGATGAAATCCGACGACCTCGAGTCGAATCCGGTGGAGTTTGGCTAAAATCCCCCATTTCTCTCTTCTTTTCTCCTCTTCCTTCTTTCTCTCTTTCTTTTCTTTCTTTCTTACTCTCTCGTGTCTCTTATAAGAGAGAAAAGGGTTTATCCCTTAATAAGCCCAAAAATGACTCGTTTACTCAATTAGGAGTCCCTACTGGTCCAAAAATTCCCTAAACTCAATTTCTTCCCCCGGATACTCTATTTCGACTATCTCGGCCATTCCGAGACCAACCGAGCAATCGAAATTTCCATCTGAGGTACTTGACCGCAATTTACTATTTTAACCCAACACAACTTAATGCGATTTTCCAATAAAAATATAACCCTTTGTCGCTTTACCCAACGATGACATATAATAAAATACTCCGACTCATTTACTTAATCCCAAAAGTAAATATAACATACATCAAAAATCATTAAATCCTTGAAAACCTCAAAAATTATTATTCACGATAATTTCTTAAATTCCCAAATTGCACTTAATTATTAAATTTAATTTCCCATAAAAGTGTGGGGTATTACATACTTCCCCCCTTACAATGGAATTTCACCCTCGAAATTCAGATACAACCGTTACTACCAAAACTAACCTAGGGTCATGAATCACTCCACATCCTAATACCTCAAAGTGGAATGGTACTAACCTAAGTGGTTCTCAACCATACATTCCTTCAGTACTCACCTCTAACAAGGTTTATACTATACTACTAACTTATCTATATTTACATATGCTACTCTGATCCCTCGATCGTAAGATTGACTCTAATAACGTCGCGCCGCACCTGGTGATTCTATAATCGTATCTAAAGGAACGGGCCTATACTAACGCTCGACTATTCCCATCAGTCTCATTGCTTAGTTTTAGGCATGCTACCTCTTATATAATGTGCCCCTTCTATTTGATGCGGTATATAAAACCAACTTACCAGGGTGCCCACACACCTTATAACCTATGCCTATTTGCACAACTATTGTAAACATCACACGCGTAACATTTTCTCCAAAATGGGCATCACTTTCTCGGCTTGGCGCTCACACCTGTAAATCCTCAATCACCTTTTTAAGATCCCATGCGTCCTATAACGTATGGTTAACTCACAACTAACTTCTCACCTCGACGCTACTAATTCTACGGAATTTACTTTCTAATAATCCTAAGATCGATGCGTATCCCTACCCACGTGAAATAAATACTATCCTAACTTGTGTCCCTAGCGACTAAGACCTCTCTCAACTTTCGATATTTTCTCGGTTTCATGCGTGGGATGTCTCGCAAAGAAAAATCCAGATAAAGAACCCTCCCGTAACACTACTCCCTCGCGTCGTCGGTCATCAAGACATAACGGTCTAAGTCACACCAATGGGACGTCCTAAATATTACCTTGCTAACCTACAAACTTACCTCTACCACCATGTCTTTCCATGTTGGCAACATGTAAAGCCTAACTAATCGAGACGCCTACTCTCTCCAAATAGATTACAAACATCACACCTAAAAACATCTTACCTCTAAAATATGCCTTTTCATCCAGGCCTGGCTATAAGCCTCCCATCGATTTCCTTTACCTTACCTCACCCATATACTTGCGGTGTGAGAACAATTTCAGTTCTTTTCCATAACACTTATATCTCTATAAACATACAATCATCAAATGACTCTCAGTCTATAGTGTTTTTATCTACACTAGGTGACTTATCGTCAAAACTAACATCCTCGCATTCTATAACATCTCTCCACTCCCGTCGTCATTAAGGTTGTTGCATGGAGCGTCTCGCGAGCGAAATCAAAACAAGGAACCCCACCTATACACTACTACTTAACTTTGTCAATCGTGGAGGCCCGTTAGTTCAAAATATACCACTGGAAAAAAAATCCCACGTCTCCTATCGAAAAGGTGTGGTCAAAACTCCTACTTCTCTCTAGGAGTCACACCACCAAGCGCTTGTACTCACACTAAGTCCTTGCGCAAACAGCAAAGAGCTTAAGCTCACAGCTCAACAATAAATCCTTCATACTTTGAATCATATCTATAAGTTTGCCACGCACTCAAATCATGATAATGAAACATCTACTCACCGAAGTTTCATCTACCCATACAAATAGAGGCGAACTCAACCTGTATCCACGTGAGATATTGCAACAACAGCTTGTTCCATCCTGGAACCGCAGACACGATAGTCTTACAATCATTAGCCTGCTATTGCTCCGATCGACGAAGAACATATGTACTTAAAATAATACCATACTCGTATAACACACACAAAATGAGCAATACATAGCCAATATAAACTCATAAAACTAAAACCCGCTTTTCACAGCGAATGAAAGAAAATAGATCTCCGCTATTGCGGAAAAACACATAAACATATACTATATAATGTTACCGATACTACTAGTAAACTCAAATCACACACGAATCTAAGGCTAAAAAAATATTGTGACCCAAATCTAGTGACACAGAATATACCTCTTGCATTCAAGGTAAAGCTCATAATAATAACCTCGCCAATTTCCCTAACTGCTCCAAATGGTTATCAAACATATTACACTTGCCTTAACCGAACTCAAGATTACTTTAATCAATCGCCATCCGAGCGGCTTACTCTTGTCCTTTAATTCCTACTGGGCAAGGACCAAGGTTCTAAAAAACGCGGGGCGTGATCGAGGCGTGGAGGCCAAGCCTTAAGCCTTAGAAGCCTAGGCGGGCCTTGGCGTAAAAAGGCGTGAAAAGGCGTTTAGGTCTTTTTAATATATTTTAATATTTTTTAACCATAACAAGGCTATTAAAATACTAAAATTGTACATATCATAAAAACATGTCTGAATATTTGCAAATAAAAATACTATTTGATTATTTTGGATGAGATAATGGTCCGGTTTGCAAAAAAATCTTTAAAAGGCGATATCGTTTCGCTAAAGCATTGTTGTTTTTAGAGAAAAAGTATGCCTTAAGGGTTTTACCAAGCATAAGGCGTCAAAATCTTAAGGCGGGGCGTTTCTCCCAAGCCTCAAGCCAAGGCGTGCCTAGGCGGAGCCTATGCGGGTTTTTTAGAACAGTGGCAAGGACTAACTATGTGGTTATACGTTCCACATTACAACTTTCCCCATTTATGGCTACCCTGACCATGTTGAGGTTATCAGTATCTCAGACTCTATAGCCTTAATCCATATGATTGCCTTCATCGTATCCTTAACTTCTTTATCCAAGGAAACTATACTAGTGGCCTCAACAACCCTGTTTTAATGAATTCCACAGGTGGATGTCCACCAATGGGGTTCTATGATCCCAAATTCTTCATAAGTGTTAGAAACAGTTTTTAGTGAGCCTATCATTCTTCTGAAGGACTCTCTCTTCATTATACCTAACTTACTTCGGTACAAGGTTCACTTCTCCACATCAATCTTTATTCACTGTCGGCCTCCGATCGATCCTTATGTGAATAATTCAAAACTGCATTCTCTTTACTCCTGATAAACCAAAGGAATTAATGGTTATATCCATCCGTAAGATCCCTCCATTTAAGTATATCTCCCACGAGTGATAAATTTTTCCTCAAATTTTCACATATGGGTATTTCCATACCCTGCTTTAAGTTAAATCTTTCGAGCCTTCTACTTCCACTGAGTAATGCTACATTTACTCCGCAGAACTCACTTTAACGTATGGTCCTTATTAAAGAACTTATTCCCAATTCACTTCAATGCGTAATCCAATTTTAGCACCACTCTCTACAACAGTGGTACTTGAATGCTTATAACTACTATACTCTAGTAGTCATTGTAGCAATCCTAAATAGCAACACAAAAAGGGGAGTGACCTCTACTGCGGTCCTCAATCCCGACTATAACTTATAACTCTAACTAAGATTCACCTCCGGCTACCCTCATCGCGGCCTTCCTATAGTAGTCCTTCATCGATCAACACCCGAGTCTCCAACGAGAGCGCAAAATATTTACTATAATCTTACATAATAACAGGAGAACGAAATCTCATAAGAGTAATCAACGATCCTAATCCTAAGGCTCTATATCAAATTGAGAGGAACGCTAAAAGTGTAGTACGTCCGCACAGATTCCTAAGGACATAAGAACCTGATGCTCTGATACCATCTGTGACCTTGCCAAATAAAATACTGGGCGATCACTCCTGCACCAAATTAAAACAGGAGTCGCATATAGTTCATTCTTAGCATCACTGTCGAAAACCAAATTAATTACTAATAACCTATTAGGTTGGCGTCAAAATTTTATTTAACTAATCTCTTAAACAAATTAATCAATTAAAACATTCACACAGTTTGTGAATAAATGAAACTGAGATGAAATAAAAATAATCGAACACTCGGTTTAACAATATACAACCAAATCGAATTCGCATAAAAGGCGGTAAAAGAATAAATAAATGCAGTTGGGTTATTAGCCCGAATGTTTATACAGTACGTCCTATCTAGATTGTAAGGATAGAAGCGTCTACAGTAAACCTGCATTCATCCACAACTACTGCAACAGACGTCTGACTTGAAGGAATCGTCATCCAGGCATTCCTGTGTATGGAGACCTATATGTGCATATATATATATGTGTGTGTGTGTGTGTATATATATATATATATATATATGGCAAAAGTGAGGAAAAATAGATACAAGGATCAGAGCCCGATTTGTGAAAATATTTAGCAAGTGCATAAATACTTTATTTATGAAAAAATATGTTTTATCTCATATTTAAATTGGTATCGCACTCCCATGAGATACCCCTCACCTCTCTTCTAATAGTGCACACCTAACGCATATCTCCTACATAACCTAGTTAAGCTACCCTGCCTAACTAATCTATTTCACTAAAATTCTACAAATCCTATTTAACCCAAGTACTAAGGGCTAAACTTCTCCCCAGTCTCAACATTGGGCCACGTTCGTGCGTGGGGTGTCTCGCAAAGAGAAATCCAAACAAGGAACCCCCCCGATACACTACTACTTGGCAGTGTCGATCGTCGAGATCCATTAGGCCCTCAATACATAACGTATATATATATATATATATATATATATAATTATATACATTTTCATACTAACTTTTATATACATATCACATTTTAAGTCCAGATAAAATCTCCCGGAATGAGAAAGACTTTCATATTCCATTTATCTCTTTACTCTAGTAGAGATATAATATCTTGTTCTCATACACAAGTAATGTACTATACACACAAGTAAAATAACGATCCTAACGAGCTATAACTCGAGGATGCGGTCTCTATGCTATCATCTATCATGGAATTGCTCACGTATCATCCTGGGTGTCAACGGTCGGAATCTCACTCCGCCTTGGTAAAATCAAATAACAACGTATGGGAAGTGGTCATAGTTCCTCCCGAAAGTGAGATGAAACATACCCACCATGTCTCACCCCTAATAAAAATCACACAATATAAAAATGGATGCTATGACCCGGGGACTATACGCTCCTTGCTCCTCAAGCCAAGGGCCTCACGCACATCGCGCAACTTCCCATGATAGCAAGGGGGGGGGGGTATGCTTCACATATATATATATATATCATATTATTTTATATATATACTGTAATCACATCGTATATATAATCGACATCATTCCTCAAATATATAAATGGCCACAATTGTCAATCCCACACAATGATGACCAATAACCCCAAACTCCATCCTAATCACATTCTAGTATTTTATCGATTATAATCGAACTATATTTATTCTAACCCCATTAATATATCCATACACGCTTGTCGAATGATTTTTTTGAATTTTTCTTGTCCCAAAACATTAATAAAATCCATACCCCAGATCGTACTCTAAATTAATCCGAGGTTTACTTATCCTCAAATCATGATCTAGAAGTCCTAGCATCCCATTTAGAATCTCCTATAATAATCTCCAAAACCATAATTTAAGTCTCCCTAAACTTAAAAGGAGAGAACCTCAAAAATCTGCCAGGACCGAATCGATTCGCTAGCCTCCGAATCGATTCGGCCTGTCCAAATCGATTCGAAATGGTTCTACTTTCAAAATGTCTCTTACCGAATTGATTCGGCTTGTCCGAATCACTTTGGCAGGTCCAAAATCCATAAATCTACTTAGGTTTTATATATATCCCAAAACCCCAAAACTCAATCCAATCTCCATTTAAATTATAACTCAGATTTATTCCCATGAACCCAAAGTTTTCATATCTCCTCAAGTCCTTTATAGGTCCTAACACTCTATTTGGGAACCCCTAATATTTATCTCCAAATAATTCTAGCCCTAATTTTTTACTAACAATTTCGATCTCGGACAGCCTTCCGTAGAAAATTCATTATAAATCCAAAAAAAATCAGAAAAATACGCGGTTAGTGCCCATGCGACCGTATTGAAAAGATCTAAATTTTTTATTTTTGACTAAGAGCCGAATCGATTCGCCCTGGCCGAATCGATTCGGAAAGGACGCTGATCACTATTTACTTTCTTCTCCAAAAATCCAAACCTCCATTATTCTCCATTTTTGTTGTTTCTAATCTCATCCAACAAATCCATAAACATCTAATCTATGTTTTATAACTAACACATCAATTAATTTGGGGTATTAAACCACTTCTCTTAGATTTAAACCCTCAAACCATAAATACTCCAACTTATCATTTTAACCCATTTTAATCCATTTCTTCACTCCATTTACATGGATTTAACACTAGAAATCATTAAGAGTTTACATTACATCAATATGTAAACTCATATTAAAAAAAATTCAAATTTATTTTAAGGGTTCTAACCCAAAATCATATAGTTTACCAACTATAGTATGAGTTTTATGCATAAAATGAAATAAAGCATGTACACACTTGCCTGGAGGATAAAATCCGACGACCTCGAGTCGAATTCGGCGGAGTTTGGCTAAAATCCCCCATTTCTCTCTTCTTTTATCCTCTTCCTTCTTTCTCTCTTTCTTTCTTCTTTCTATTTTTTTCTTTCTTACTCTCTCGTGTCTCTTATAAGAGAGAAAATGGTTTATCCCTTAATAACCCCCAAAATGACTCGTTTACTCAATTATGAGTCCTTACTGGTCCGAAAATTCCCGAAACTCAATATCTTCCCCCGGATACTCTATTCTGACTATCTCGGTCATTTCGAGACCAACCGCGCAATCAGAATTTCCATCTGAGGTACTTGACCACAATTCACTATTTTAACCCAACACTATTTAATGCGATTTTCCAATAAAAATATTACCCTTTGTCGCTTTACCCAACGACGACATATAATAAAATACTCCGACTCATTTACTTAATCCCAAAAGTAAATATAACATACATCGAAAATCATTAAATCCTTGAAAACCTAAAAAATTACTATTCTCGATAATTTCTTAAATTCCTAAATTGCACTTAATTATTAAATTTAATTTCCCATAAAAGTGTGAGGTATTACATCCTATCCCCTAGATATCAAAGAACCTCAGATTCTTCACATAATGCATCAATTGATTCCTCTTAGTGTTATTTGACGGTAAATTCTCAACCATCACACACACTAGGAGTGCATACATATTATATATTGCATTATTTGCTTGTGTGTGAGTTAATTCTTTTTTAAATAAGTGTTTACTAATTTTAGGGATTTTTTAAACCTATTTTTAATTCATTTTTAAGAAATTAAAAGTTGGGTTTTAAAACATTTGGGGTCATTATGCTAATACTGATTTTATAGTTTCTTACCTAGATGTTTGGTTGGGTAGAATCCGAAAGCGCTTGAGACTTCAGGGTGTGTGTGTAATGAAGTTTGCATACGCATTTTTGGCTTCATCTGAGCCTTACACCTGTCATCTTCACAACGGCCTGATTTGTGTTTGTTGATAGACTCAAAACCTGTTCACAATCTCAGCCCTTGGATCTAGTTAATCAACGTTCTGCATATGTTTTATCCCCATCCCAATGAAACCCGTTTAGACCAATCAGAGGACGTTTAATCCACCGCTGATGTTAATCCGTTGGATGGAACTCAAATGGCCAAGACTAAATCTCAGCCATTGATTTGATCTCAGTTTCTTAAACCTTCCTTACTTAGTATAAAAGGAGGTTGAGCCTCTGCGTTTCAAAAACTTTTGTCAGTTTTTCCAACTGAGAGAGAGAGAGAACAGAGAGGAGAGAAAGAAGGGAGACAAAGAGAGAGAGAAACTAGAGAGATAAAATAAACCCTAAGTTCGTTTCAAACCCTAAATTCCTTTTCCAAAATTAGTTTACAATAAAACACTAAACCTGAGTGTTTGAGAGTTATTTTGGTAGTGGTTTGAAGGTTGTTCGTGGTTTGAATCCTCTGAGTTTGAGATCTTGTAACCAACTTAGATATTTCGATTTGATCTCTATTTCTTTTTCATAAAAACAGTAGATCTTGCTATTTTATGTCATATTACACTTAGATCTGCATTATTTAGTTTCTCATCTTGAGAATTCGTATTTGTTGATTATTTTCTTCTGTAAATATTTTTCACAACTCAAGAATCAACAAATCCTTTTATGTTTCTAGTTCTTATGAAATAAGACTTCTGATCTAGTTGGAATCTTAACCGGTGGTTTACAATTTCAAAAATATTTTCAAAACTCTCTGAAATTATTTAAGACCTTGGAAGTCTTACAAGCAAGGTAACCTTGGATTCTGGGTTAATTTGAAAGTCTGTGGTTTCTAAAGAAGAGAGAAACTGAATTCCTTATCATTTAGATCCGTTCTGTAATTTGATATGACTTGTTTGTATAAATAAGTGTGCATGTGTACATGAATGTGTTAGAACACTGTCCCAAAGACTTGTCAGACTACAACACAAGAAGTGTTGGCTATAAGATCTTGAAACGTCAAGAGTCGACGTAAAGATGGAACAAAGTGTGGAGAAGTTAGCAAGCTGAGAAAGCCACATTAACATCAGAATTGCAGAGAAGTTAGAATCAAACCAGTGGGTACATATTCCAAACTTGTATAGGTCTGTTTTGTTTGCATGTATGTTAAATAGTCAGTAACTTGTATATTTTGTTTAAGTGGATTTTTGGTTTGTGACTTAGAAGTCACCGTGGATATTTCCTCAGTTGTGTGAGGTTTTACCACATTAAAAACTGTGTGTACTTAATCTTTCTACATCTCCTCATCTTATTCTTGTTTGTGTGCTGATTTAACTTGATTTAAAATTGTTTTAGCTTTGTTTTTCAAAACTAGTTACATAATCTTGAACATATCTCGTACATATTTTTATTAAACACATCTTGTGATTAATCTATTTGATTTAAAGAAAAGAGTTTTCCCAAAAAATAGTTCGGAGTTACTTAGACGGTTTAATCTTGAATTAAACGACTTAAGTAACAGCTTTTCAAGAAGATGTACGGATCTAAATCTCTAAATAACATGTATAACTAAATTTCTATATATAGCAGATTTGTAACATTACAAATATATATATATATATATATATATATATATATATATATATATATATATATATATATATATATATATATATAATATAATATTGAGTTAGATGTAATACCCCGTACTTTTATAGATATTTAAATTACATAAGTGACGTAATTTGGTAATTCGAGGAATTTATGAGAATAATAATTCTGGACTTATGAGTGTTAGATTATTCGATGTGTGTTACATTTACTTTGGGGACTAAGTAAATGAATTATAATATTTTTATGTCATGTCATCAGTTGGGTTAAGTGACGGGTAATATTGTACTTGGAAGAAAACACGCGTTAAGAAGTGTTAGGTCCGATTAGTAAATTTTAGTTAAGTGACTTAGATGGATATTTCGAGTGCACGGTTGGTTTCAGAATGGTAGAGATAGTCAGAATAGAGTATCCGGGGGTAATGTTTAGATTCGGGGAATTTTTTAGACTAGTAGGGACTCACAATTGAGTAAATTAGTCATTTTTGGATTTATAAAGGAAAAGCCCTTATTCTCTCTTATAAAGTCACGAGAGAGTGAGAGAAAGGAAAGAAATAGAGAGAAGAGAAGAAAGGAAGGAGAAAGACGAAGAAAAAGGGGATTTCAGCCCAAACTCTGCGGGATTCTACTCGAGGTCGTCGGATTTTATCCACGAGGCAAGTGTTTACTTGCTTTATTATTTTGAGCATGTATCTCATATTATAGTTGGTAAACTATATGATTTTTGGGTTAGAACCCTTAAAATAAATTTGGAAAATTTGAGTATGAGTTTACAAATTGATGTATCGTAGACTCTTAATGATTTCTAGTGTTAAACTTATGTTAATGGTGTGTAGAAATGGTAGATATGATAAACTAGGGTTTTAAATGGTTTTAAGGTTTAAATCTAAGAGAAATGGTTTAATACCACAATTTAAGGGATGTGTTAGTTAAAAATCAGTGTTTAGATGATTGTAGTGTTGTTGGTTGAGATTAGAAACCATAAAAATGGAGGTTGGGATCATATTTGGTATTTTAGAGATTTAGGTTTTGTAAGAAATGGAGAGATGGACAAAATATCTGGTGTAACCGTTCGACCGCGGCCAAAGATCCGGTCGACTGGTATAAGGGTAAAAGGCCACTGGTTGGCTCCCAAGGCAAAATACCATTTAGCGGTCGATCGGCGGTCACGGACCAGTCGACCGGTACTCTTATTTCTGCCCAAGATAAGGATTTTTCTACTCCTTTTTCTTTTGGGTTCACAGCTTAGGGTCCATCTTAATTAGAGTATTATAGATGGTTATGACCTAAAGGACTGGAGGAGTTATATATTAACCTTGGATTAGTTGAGTGTACAATCCGGGGTATGGATTTAATTAATGTTTAGGGCGAGTAACATTTGAGAGAAGTCTTTGGCAAGTGTGTATAGATATATTTATGCGGTTAGAGTAACTATGGGCCGATTTCATTTGAGTAAATCTTAGGATGCGAGTAGGATGTAATTTAGGATATGGGCTAAAGATGATTGAGCGATTATCCGATACGTCTATTGATGACTATTATTGTAGGTGGTGCGATACCTATGGAATTAGAATAAGTTACGTGTATACTTATTTAATTATTACGAATTGGTATATTTAGGTTTGTGTAAAACCCTTAAAAGTGATTAAGGTGTAAGTTAAACCTTAAGTAATAGAATGCTTATGGGTTTAGTATTTTAAATGTATGAATACTTATATACTTTTGCGAATGGGAACATTCAGGATTTCATCTCTCGCTGTAAGAGCTTGGAAATCATAGCCATAATATACTGAGGATTGATATATTATACGTATGATGTTGTTACAATATATATGTTATGATACGAATATAAATATACATGTGTATGATTGGTATACTTGTATTTAGAGGCTAGTTCCACGGGCATTGGGATGGACAACCTTGTTATATTTTCTCTAGTGCTATCCAAGGAGGTTGTGCGATGTGAGTGAGTCCCTTGGCTTACGGAGAAGGGAGAGCATATCCTCAGGTCACACTGTCCCGTATATGGGTGCGATATTTTTATCCCACTTTCAGGAGGGAATATGATCACCTCCACCGTTTTGTATTTCTACCTTGATCATGAGAGAGTCTGACTAGGTATCGGGGTTAATTGGAGTATGCCCGGATGATGATAGCACGTCGAGACCGCATCCTCGAGTTATAACTCGGTGGGATGGTTGTTATACTTATGATTGTAAAATATGTATAAATATACTTGTTGTTATAGTATATTGCTTGTATATGATCATGAGATATCATATAACTTTAAAAGGTGTAAAATGTAAAATGAATAAGATGTTATTCTTCTTCCGGTAGTTTTATGTCCGGAGTAGTACAAATGTAAATCATAGGTTCAAGTGAGAACTATATAATAAGGGATATTTTATATTAAAGTGAAAATGGTATTTAAAACAACTGAAAGTTATGGTATATGAATGATATAGTTTGATATAGAAACAAGGACTATATTTACATTTATCTAATGAGAATTATATCCATTAAAGCTTAAGTAATAGCTTATGGTATAACTTATATTATATCACAATGGGGAGTGATAGTTATGGGGATTTAGAAGATGGGTTAAATAGATTAGTTATGCGGGATAGCTTAACTAGGTTATTTAAAAGGTATAAGGTAGGTGTGCACTATTAAAAGAGGTGTGAGGTGTATCTCATGAGAGTGCGATACCAGTTTAAGTATGAGAGATTTCATATTTTAAACTATGGCCTTTATGCACTTGCTAAATATTTTCAAACTCTGGCTCTGACCCGTTTCTCTATTTTTCCCCACTTTTGCTATATATGTATATATATATAGGTGTCCAGACATAGGGACGCCTGGATGATGATTCCTTTGAGTCAAACATTTGTTGCAGTAGCTGTGGATGCGTGCGGGTTTATTATACACGCTTCTATCCTTGTAATATAGATAGGAAGCATTGTAGTAACATTCGGGACGATAGCCCAACTGTATTCATTTATTCTTTTATTGCCTTTAGTTCGGAATTCGATTCGATTGTATTATGTTACCGAGTGTTTGGTCATTTTATTTCATTTTAGTTTCGTGTATATAAACTGTTGTGATGGTTTTACTTGAATGTTTTGGTAAAAAAAAGATTAATTAAAGAACATTTCTACGCTATCCTAATAAGTTATTAGTAATTAAATTGGTTTTTGAAAGTGATGCTGAGAATGAACCATATGAGATTCATGTTTTAATCTGGTATAAGATTGATCACACGGCATTTTATTAGGCGGGGTGTCACATCAAACTCTTGTACATACCAAACGATACATGCCAACGGTGCATACCGCTGGCGCGGACATATTTTATAAATGATTTTGAGTTGAGTTTTTTATATGATGTTTAAACATTTCAATTGACCCATATAAAAAAAATCAACTCAAATTAACGTTTTTTGCTATTTTAAAAAAATAGGTCAAACTTTTGTAGCTTTTAAAGTGCTTTAAAAACTGCGAAAGTTTGACCAATTTTTTAAAAATAGCAAAAAACGTTATTTTGAGTTGCTTTTTTATACGAGCCTAGTGAAATGTTTAAACATCATATAAAAAAATACAATAAGAAAATAATTTTTACACTATTTTAAAAAATTGGTATGCACCGTTTGTATATATCATTTGGTATGTACAGGAGACTCTCACTATATATATATACTAGGGGATACCCGTGCCTGAAGGCACGGCGAAAATTTTCAAAGTACGTAATCATAAAACGACGAAAATTATGTAATAACAAAACGGCAAAAATATTTTTCCCGAATAAAAAATCTATATATCGCTCCCTAATTGTTACTACATATATAGGGAAAACTAAATAATGATTAACACTGGTGTGATGAGGTTGTCAATAAATAAATATATAGGCTATCCTAAGCACTAAAATTGAAATAATGCAAAACCTGACCATATGCTATCCTAAAAGTGTAATTAGTACCTAACCATAGGTAGTCCTAATAGTGTAATCCGTACTTGAACATAGAAAATAATCTATACCAATCAGTGCATGACCATGTCCATAGACTGTCCTAAAAGTGTAAAGTAGTTAAAACCTAACTCATAAGAGTTGAACTCTAACTCGCGATTCAGATGAATCTAACTCATAGTAAGTGAAATCTCAAATGTGTACCTGTGTCGATGACACACAATAAATTTGTTCCCGTGATATATATGTACCCTTGCCGATAGCACGGTGAAATAAAAAGTCCAATAAATGGGTCATAATAATTATTTTCCGCACTTCACAATTCCTACAGTTCTAAGATTAAGGTTTCACGCCTCCACTTATTCCGTCACCTCTTAATTAATTTAGACTCCCCAGTCCTTTCCTTATACGAATGTCAATAAACCATCCCGCATATAAATATGTACACGCATATACCCTTTTATCGCTAAAATGTTTATATAAATATTGCATACAGCTTGCATATTACCTACAGCCACAACACTTGTTAAATATGTGTAGCTCATACAATATAATTCTTGTTGAATATGTACACACATGTACACTTTTACCCTTTTTGTGATGGCGTTTAAATGCACATGGTATATTTGTTCCATTATTTTGATGGCATGATAATAATATAATTCTTATTAACAGTCAAATATATGTGCTCCATTATTAAAATATTCAACTCTCCCCTCACATTCTTGAAAAACGTTGCTAATGCCGTTTAACACAAGATTAAACTGTATAAGCAACTCGGAGATGTTTGTTGGAGAAACCCTTTTCTTTTGAAAATAAAAATTATAAACAACAAGACGTGTTTACAAAAAAAACTTATGTACGAGAGTAATCAAGACTTTGTAATCAGTTTTTAAAACAAGACAGTTTTAAAAATCAGCACACTATAGACTGAGATGAGGAGATGAAGATAATCAAACACACAGTTTTTAACGTGGTAAAACCTCTCCCAACAGAGGAAACATCCACGGTGACTTCTAAGTCACAAAAACAAAAATCCACTAATAACAAATAATAGTTACAAACAATACAACATACATGCACACAAATCAACCTATTCTAAGTTTAGGAATATACCCCACTTGGTGTCCTTCTAACTTCTCATAGATCTGATTGTTGATGATGTTCTTCCAGTTTGATAACTTCCTTTGCTTTAGCTTCCTTATGTCGACTCAATGATCTTTGATCTTATACACAACACTTTCAGTGTAGTAGTGTTTTAAGTGTTTGTGAAGTGATTCCTATTCACATGCATGAACTCACACACACTTAGATTTACAGACAGTCCTAGAAAAATTACATATAAAGACTATATGCTGTGATTTTGTTTTCTTTCTTTCTTACAGATCTAAAAAACTTTTTGACCTTTAATATAACCCAGATTCCACGAATATCTCGCTTCAAAATCGGTCAAGATCTTAATCAATCTCGGTTTTAAAAATATTTTTGAGATTGAAAATCTCCAAGTGTGAATCCAACTAGGTCAAGGTTAAGTTTCGTAAGAATAGAAACCATAAAACATTTTCAAAACCAAATCAGTAAAGATTTTCTTAAATCAAGTAAGAAATATGCAGATCTAGTGAAAATGTAACATGCAGAATGTAGATCTAAAGTTTCTATGAAAAAGAAACACAGATCTTCACATGAATGTTTAAGTTGTAAACAAGATCATAGACAAAGAGGTTATAACATCAAATGAACAAACCACTCTCTCTCTCTCAAACACTCAAGGTTGTGTTTGGGGTTAGGTGTATACGAAGGTTTGATTCAGAAAAATAAGTGTTTAGGGTTAGGGTTTGGTTTTTGGCTAACACAGTTTCCTTTCTCTTTCTTCTCTCTTTTCTTTTCTCTCTTCTCTCTCTCACTTCTCTCTATTTTTTTTTCTCAGAAATGACGAATGCCCAAAAGTCTTGAAAGTCTGAGAAGTGGGGGGTTTATATAGGGGTGAGGGAAGGTTCTGGAAATGCGCATGGAATCAATGACTGAGATTAAGTCATCCTACGATTGACTTGATCTAAGGGTTATAAAATATCGGTGGTTAAGTCCAAAGTGATTGGTTCAAACGATGGCACACGGATAGGTTTAAAACACATGCAGACCATCGATCAGCTTTGATCCAACGATCATCAATCCACCAGCGAACCCTCTCACATAACAAACACAAATAGATGAACCAGGACGATGACAAGTGTTGAAATATGAGTGGCTCACACACGCGCGTCCAAAGTAATTACAGCAAGCACCCTGAAGTCTCTAGCGCATTTACATTCTACCCAAACAAACATTCCATTGAAAAATGAAGTTTTTAAAATAGAAATTTTACCCCACAAATTATATAAACACATTTTATTAATGAAAACATTTATCTAAAAAATGTTTAAAAATGTTTAAAAATTCCCAAAAATAATTAAAACCACATTTTAAGGGGAATTAATCACATAATCAATTTTAAGCAATATATACACATGTATGCACTTCTAATTGTGTGTAGTGTGATTCAATTTATACCTTCATGGATCATTGAAGAGGATTAGAGAGATAAGTTCTGAGGCTTTTTGGATTCTAGGATAGACAACCAATTTTGTCACTATTTCCAAATTAGATGAACACTTATACAGTATAGACTTAAGCAAGTCAAAGGTATAAGGTGCTTCAATTCTAATTAATATGTCCAACTCATTGCATACTTTTCACTCGATTTTTTTTTATCTCTAAAATGTGCCTATCTTAACTCTTCTATTATATGGCAATCTCAAGAATATAAAAAAAAGATTTCGTGTTATTATCACTTTTATTTTATTGTAGTTTGTATTACATAAAAAATAAAATTTTACAGCGCATCACATTTTAATAAGATCGTGCCCGTGTTTGATAAAAAATAAGAGAATGTCGTGCACGTGTTGGCATTTGGTAGAAAAAGAAAAAAAACGTATTTTAATTGGATTACGTTCAAATATGACCCAATAACATAATAGAAAACCATAGCAGCTTTACAATGTCCATAGAAAAAATTAAATGACCAAAACATAGGGGCGTAAACCACCCAACAAAGAACCAATTCCAGCATTAAATAAAATATATAATAAAAAACTGAGCACCAGTCCTAATCGGGTTCTACCCGAACCAAACGGACAGTCCGAGGCCCGTATAACTCTCGGCAACAAATAAATTCGGTACGTCTGACCGACGCCGAAAAACTACATTGGTGAAGAAGTTTGGTAGAACAACGCCCCTGGTTTGCGCTTGGAACTTGGAGAAAGAATTGGATAAGGAAGAAAAAAGTTTTCTGACGCATTCATCCAAGATCTTGGCCGGTAGTTGGTAGTTGGAAAAAATCTCGAGCTAGAAGACAACTATTAAGCCAGATCAGCTCGAAGTTCAAAATTACGAAAAAAAAATTGATCGAAAAAAGGCAATAACTCAGCTAAACGATGAATCTAACCTGCTACAGGCGAGGGAGGTGGAACCCTACATCGCTTTCTCTCTCGCATAGCCCGACCCATGCAGATTCGAACCCCCATAACCATACCCATTTCAGCTTCAACAAAGTACCTGTTCAAAATCAAAATCAAAACAAATGAGATTTGGATCTGATTCTCAAAGCAACACACAAACCTCAAGTTTACGGGGAGAGAGAGAGGGGTTTACGAAGAGATTTTCAATATGCAGTGTTTAGGTGAGGTTTGGATCTGATTCTCAAAACAAATTAAAGGTTATTAATATTTGAATCCTAAAAAATGAGAAGAAGAAATAAATATTCAATATTCTTGCGCATGAGAGAGAGAAAGATAGTATAACCTAGGCAAAGTAAAGAGGGAGAGCGCAGCTTTATAGTAGATAAGAGAGAATAAATGATGTGTTTGAAAATAAGCATTGGGGGAAGAAAATAGTAAAGGTTTCTCGTGTCAGTAGATAGAGAGGACAAAAGGTATATTTGTGTTTTAGGCGGGATATGAAAAATAGGGCGATGGTTTTAGGCGGGATGTAAAAAATGAGGACGGCATCTTAACCCTTCACTTATTCTGAGAAGATCCCATCCGTTATTGTGCTTTGATATTTTTGGAATTCAAAAACTATGCTATCTTATTATATGGATATATATATAACACTACAAAGAAGGGCTTAAGGAAATTACCCTCAACGAGTTCGAAAACAAAACAGATTAGAACAACACCCAACTCAAAATCAAAGATCCGTGAATGAAAACGGAGGAAAGAAGCTTAGATTCGAAAAAGAAAACAAGAGCTCCAATGACTTCCTTAGCACAAGTACAACGATTATTCGCCCAAAAAAAATTCTCCGAGCAACGATCTAACTCCAACTTGAAAAAATGCAACTAACACACGATATCCTCACACAACTCAATCCAAGAACTCGTTCAAGAAAATTAAACTAGAACAACACTCAAACTCACAAAGGTGTATGAGTGTTTAAAGAGGGAAAGATCAAACAAATAAACTCTCAAAGTATAAGGTTGTGATCGTATAAGTATAAAGAGAGAGAGAATGGAGGAAAATGTCGGCAGCAAAATGAGAGAAAAAATGAAATGAAAACCCTGAAACTTCTGACAAAAACTAACGCATATAAATCCCTAAGGCAAATGGCAAGGTTCGTAAAAAGATTACAAATGCTAACCGGGGTAAATAAGACGAATTCCAAAGCCGTTTGAGGTAAAAAAGCTGAAATGAAAAGACCCAGGTAACATTAGTAAATAACCATTATAATATTTAGGACCGATTAGTAAATGAACTTGGACAATGATGAACAACCCATAAAATGTCGAACAGAGCACCATCACACGTTAAGTGATGAACACGCCAGCAGTAGCACCGAGACATACAAAATCAACCAAGGAGATATACATAAATTGATGCATATTAATGTCTGTGTTAAAAAAATTGTGATTAAGCAAAAAAATGCGTTAATCAAAAGAATTGTTAAACACCAAAAATAATTAAAAAAAAAACATAAACATATTAGATCTCATAAATCAGAATATATAAAAGTATTTAAACTAAAAATACACACAAAAAATTTATATATTAAATAAAAATATGATATTAAGATTTTAGGTTTTTTAAAAAAAAAAATTTGACAAACAAAAAACATTCAAGTGCAATGCAGGAGCATATAAAAAAATATTTATCCCAAAATTGAGCCAATATAGAAGAATGAGATTTTCATGAGCGACCAATTCTTAGGGTCAAGGTCAATTCTGAGGGCCTTAAGTGGGAGAGAGAAATTCTGAGGGCCGAGGTCGATTCTACGGACCATAAGTGGGGAATGACCAATTCTAAGTGTCGAGGTCAAATTTAAGGACCTTAAGTGGGAGCAACCAATTCTGAGGGTCGATATGGGATAGACCAATTTTGAGGGTCGATGTCAATTCTGAGGACCTTAAGTGGGAGCGACCAATTCTGAGGGTCACGGTCAATTCTGACCACCTTAAGTTGGAGGGACCCATTCTGAGCGCCGATGTCGATTATGAGGACGTTAAATGGGAGAGTAGGTAATTTCTCCTAAGGATTTTTTTTTAGCTTTACTGGGGAGAAGTCATCTGTCTGGGGTTTCTATCTTTTTTTAGAAGAGATAGCTTTGCCGGGGAAGCTAAAATTTTAGTCTGGAAATCCTTCTAGAGAAACAACTGATGACTTGAGGTTTTGTGATTCCGTTAAAGAATGTGTTACTAGGGAGAGACGTTCGATACGGCTTCTAGCTCTGCTAGGGGTAATTGGAATCATAAGAGTTTAATTTGGGAATTTTGACTAGGAAAACGGGTAGCCCCACTGAGGAAACATTTGACTTCTTCTGAGGATGAGGTAGTTGTAACGAGCTTTGCGGGCACGCAAACGTGGTATTAATTCTGTTGGGGATTTATGATCTTGAAAAATGATATTCTTGGCGAAGAAATGTTCTAATATTTATTTGGCAATTTTAGGAATATTCTAGGAATTTTTTTGAAATTCCTAGCATTTTCTAGAATTTTTTGTACAAAATTTTATGGGGTTGTCGACTGGCATGTTATAGGGGCTGCTAACCGGCAGTGGCATGATATTCTGGGCTGCCATAGGAAGGGGAATAAGCAGGTGCCGATCGGTGGATTCAACATCTATTGGGATTGATTGTGAGGGTTTTCAGATAGTGGTTGATCGCACACTGAGGGTGACGCGGAAGGCGGGACAGGTGGCGTTGGGTAGGATTGCTAAATTTCTGTTGTGGATGTAGGTAACCTTTTACCCTTTAGGGATGGCTTCTCGGGATGCGACAGTTGATGGCACGTGAGTTTTGGTACGTCTGGTAGTTAGGAGAGAGGGTTGTGGGGTAGATAAAGTGACATCCAATTATGGTTCTTTCCCTTCGAGATTTTCTGGCAGGTTCATCGCTGACTATGGGAGCTTGGAATTTACCATGTTGCACGTTTGATGTAGCATCATTGCACCAAAAATTGAAAGAAGGAAAAAAATGTACATATTTTGTTTGATTATCTTGATTTTGTGGCTTACTCTACATGCACTTTAATTTGCTGTTGAGTTTTTATTTTGATAAAGAGTAAGAAAAGTGTGATTTGTGGAAAATTTTGAATATATTTAAGTAGAAGATGGCCTCAGAGGAACGGTTGAAAGAGATATTCCCTTTTGAAGTGATTTATTTGGGAAAAAGTATGAAAAATGAGTTTTTTGGAATTTTCTGAACAGAGGAAAGCCTTAACGGCTTCGTTAGCTTTAGGATTAGCGGATATAAAACTTGGTTGTAAAGTGGGGCTTACCGCCTTCATTGGATTGTGCCAAATCTAGCGTGTTGAGCAAACTATAATGATGCTGGTTTTATTGGAGCTACCGCCTTCGACCTAACTTTGAGTCTCTTGCGGGTCGAAGCTAATTCTGTGGGCTTAAGTTTGAAATGACCAATTCTGCGGGTCGAAGCCAATTCTGAGGGCTTAAAGGTGAGATGACCAATTTTACCGGTCGAAGCCAATTCCGCGGGCTTGCGGTCAGATGACCAATTTTGCGGGTCGAAGCCAATTCTGCGGGCTTATGCTGGGATGACCAATTCTGCGGGTGGAAGCCAATTCTGTGAGCTTACGGTGAGATGACCAATTCTGTGGGTCGAAGCCAATTCTGCGAGCTTAAGTTGAAATGACCAATTCTGCGGGCTTAAGTTGAGATGCCCTATTCTGCGGGTCAAAGCCAATTCTGAGGGCTTGAAGATGAGATGACCAATTCTACGGGTCGAAGCCAATTCTGCGGGTCGAATCCAATTCTGTGGGCTTAAGGTGAGATGACCAATTCTGCGGGTCGAAGCCAATTTTGCGAGCTTGAAGATAAGATGACCAATTATGCGGGTCGAAGCCAATTATACGGGCTTAAGTTGAGATGTTCTCGGGGAACTCTGTCGGGGAAAATTACCTTGTGATCTTTCTTTGAACTGGGGAGCCGATGGCTGGGGAAATCCTTATGATTTTGGAGATTTTACATAGGAAAGGAAAATTTGATGCTATAAACTCCATTGGGGGAGTGATTAGGTGGTCCTGGTATTGGACGTATTGCTTGGGGAGGTTTGAGACCTTTGGGGTATAGGAGGTGATCCTTGGAGATTCTACGGGGACATTTTCGGGAGGGGAATCACTTGGCTCTTGATAGTTCCGCTGGGAAAATAGGGGTTCTGCTTGAGGGAGCGTGAAATTTTCTTTGTGAAAATGTTCTAAATCCTTCCTAGGATTTTTAAAAAAAATTTAAGTCTTTTTCAGGGCTTTCTAGTACTTTCTGGGACCTTTTGTACAAAATTTTAAGGGGGTGCCGGTCAGCATGGTGCAGAGGGTGCCATTCGGTAGTGGCACGGACTTTTGGGCTTCCTTGGGAAGGTGAAGGGGTAGTGCCGATCGGTTGGTGGGGGTATCATGCCGATCGGCATGACCCTTGGCATCCTATATAAAGGGTACGAATTCACTTCATTTTCACAACTTCTTTCTTTCTCTCTTTCTATAATTTTCTTCTGCGAAGCGTTCTAGCATTCCGATCTCTAAAAAATTGCCGCTTTTGTGAGCGCTGCAGCACATAGGGAATGGTTGACTGTTGATAACTGGGTGAACATGGAATGGAGGGCTAGGTCACCTCTTGCTTTGGGGAGAGAGAATTCTTTTGATGCATTTGAGCCGATTGCGGATGAGCGGACCTTATCGCAGGAGCCGTCGGATCATCCCTTTTCGAGGGTGGTGAACCCTGGCGGTTATGTAAGTAAAGTGACTGTTGGCATTGCTTTTGGTGATTTCCTTTTTTTTTTCTTTCTTGACAAGATTTTTCTTTTGACAGTCTAATGTCTGTTTGAATAACATGCGTGCCCGTAGGACGACGGGGCTTAAGGATGTCTGGGAGCATCTTTCGCCTGTGGTGCGTTGGGTGGTATCATCAACGAGTTTTGGGAGGTTGACATCTGCTTTGGATGAGACGCCCCGTTCAACAGCGATCTTGTGCGCTCTGGGGGAGAGATGGTGGGATAATACCCACACCTTCCATTTTGGCTTTGGGGAGATGATCGTGACTCCCATAGACGTGCAACAGCTATTAGGGGCGAATTGTGATGGGGAGAAAATAGAGGTGGATCTCTCCCTGCGGGTGAGGCCGGAGGCAGTATGGGCGCTGCTTGGTGACGTAGGGAGGATAGTGTTCGGGGATTCCATTCGGCTGTACCTGCTGAAGGATGTTTTACTGAGTAGGGTGGTTAATGTGGAGGATGGGCTGCAGGTGAGGCAAATGGCTTGGTTGTTTATTCTGCTAGTGCTGGGGGGCTTCATGGTGGCATCGAGCGACGACGTTGTCCATTTGTGGCTCTTGCCGTACTTGAGGGTGTTTTAGAACATTCCCTTCTATGATTGGGGGAGCCTAACTTTGGCGACCCTTTATTTTTCTCTGGATGCATTCAGCCGGTGCTGCCGATTGACTTTTACTGGAGCCATGTATCTCCTTGAGGTATTCTTTAATTTACGCATTTTCCTTTCATGAATTCACACTTTCCTTATGTGTCTTTTTTTTTTATTATTGTGGGTTCTTGTCTTTGGCAGACGTGGTTATATGAGGTGATTGAGTGTAATACCCAGTTGATCGCTCTGAAGGATGGGACTGTTGGGGACTTCTACCGGTTGTATCGATGGTGCAAGGCCAATCGGCAGCCGAGGGGATCTCTTTCATTGGAGGCAGTGCGTCAGGTATTGAATGTCCTGACCAATGATAGGGTAAGACTTTTCCCTTTCAGTCTTGGTCTTTGTATACTCTCATTCTGTATTGAGTCAATACTATTGACTTATACCTTCTTGGGGATTTTCAGGTGACCTTTTACCCTTAGAGGATTGCTATTCAGGACACGGGGTTGACTGGGGTGATCGTACAACTGTGCACTTACTGGCGTATGAGTTTGGCCACTCATGGTATTCAAAAGATCGATGAGGAGGAGGTGGTGGTGCCACCTGTACGTCATGTTATGTACACGAGGTGGGAGTGGATGCTACCGAAAGATGCGAGGATTGTGGTGATGATCGACGAGTACTACCTGTTGTACACTGATACGGCTGCGCTGTATGATTACATGGACTTTGTGATGAGCTGGATGATGGCGCCCATTATATATGATGCCTTGCCTTTCCCTCATGCGGGTTCGAGTCGGCCGGTGGGATCCTCCCACAGCGATGGTGGTCCGTCGATGTCTACGACGGTGGTGACTTTGAAGGTTCCATTTGTGCGTTTGGATACCCCTTCGTACAACATTCGACGGGCTGATGGAGGGATGGTGACTATGCTTCACCGTCCTCATATGATGGATCCGGAGGAGCTAGGTTTGACATAGGAGGTTCTTCGACCTGAGGTATATCTTTTCCTGTTCCTCTCTTTCTTTCTTTTTAATTTCTTTTCTGTTTTGATACTGATTCTGGCTTTTACTTGCAGTAAGTCTGGGTGTCGACCACTTGGCTGAGGGACATTAGAGACTGGATATCTTCGGTGATTACCCATATTCAGGATGTGGTTCCTATTCCTTCCTTCTTATTGCAGTCTTCTTCGTCAGGGGAGGAGTCTGGCTCGGGTAGCGGTGGTGCATCTTCTCATTGCAGGGGAAAGAGAGCGCGTCGTAGGGTGGAAGCTCTTAAAAGAGAGGGTAAGTGAGAGAAAGAGTGAGAGATTGTGGGTTCGGGTTATGTCCCGTTGTTTTTTGTTTTTCTTTATTTCCTGTAAAATTGATGTAACACTGAAAAAATATATATGCAATGTAATGGAGTTTTTTATTATCTTTTATTAATGGTGAATGAATGCATGCACATGCGCTTTTTACTTTGCTGCTGAGACCGTAAAAAGAGATATTTTTAGGAAGGAAAGTTTTAAAAATGAGAAATTATATATGGGTGGAAGGGGATTTTTGAAATTCTGTTGAGAATATCGATTTATTTTTTATTGAGTTTCTGATTTTGACAAAAGAGGAAAAAGGAAAATTTCTGGAAATAGGGGGTTGTCGATCGTCAAGCACCTTGTCCTGCCTATCGGCAGTCAAGTCCAGTCCCATCAATTCAAAGCATTGATTAGTACCCTCTTTAGCCTTTGGTACCTTGTGGGGCAGGATTCCTTCCGATTTTTGTAGGGGTTTTCCAAGTATATAAAAAAAAGGGTGTGGATGGGTCTTTCATCCTCAGACTTTCACTTTCTTCTCTTCCAACATTCTTACTTGCTTACTATTTCTTAATCTTGCAAGATGGCACTGCCTGGTAGCATTGAGTTTTCTAACTACCTCGAAGCCCTGAAAGCAATGTGCTCTTATAATGTCGACTATGATGCTTTCAACATGCGTCGAGTCTCTTTGTGGTGCAATCGTCCCATAGAATGGAACATACTGATGGTGGCGGTACAATTTTGGCACCCCGAATACCATGTATTCCGCTTTGGCTTAGAGGAAGTGTGTCCTACCTACGAGGAATTTTTTACCATGTTGGGGACAAATCCCAGTGTTGCTGCAGCTCTTCCTGAGTTTTCCCATTCTCCCAGGGATTTGTTAGTCGGGCTTCTTCGCATTTCGCCTTCGGCGTCCAGACCACTGGTTGCTGGAGGAAAGATCTCCCTTTTGACAGTGTTATAATTCGTGCATTTGTAGGAGGTTGGCGATGCTGGATACGTCGGGGCCGTTGTTCTAGGCTTAGTATCAAAATTGCTACTAGTGACTGGGGAACTGCTGGTGGATCCACAACTTGCAGCTATTATTTCATGGATGTCATACCATCGCAATCCTGTGACGGTGATACTGGTGGAGACTTTAAATGGCCTGGATGCCTGGCGAAAAGGTCGTTCTAAATTTCTGAGGGGTAGACCCGTGATGCTGTTTATGTGGTTGTCTGAAAGACTTCGCCTGGTGACTCCTCCAGAATACCCTTTGTTGGTTGTACCCAACTTCTTCTCGCCATTTCATTAGCGTTAGTTTTGGATATTGAGAGTTGGGAGATTTGGCTCGTGGAGCATGGGGCTTTAAATCTGTACTGGTCAGTGCCTTGGTGGGGATAGTTGTTACCTATTCTGGAGCTGGGATAATACCCGTATGTTCAGCTGATTAGCCTCAGACAGACCTCTTTCTATTTCCCTTGGAGGCTTTTACGTTAATTTAGCTGGGAGCAGGTCGTACCACCTTGGACACTAGATTTCTTTTCGGTAGAAGAATTTACTGAGCGTCTGCGCATGCAGCTTGGCTCTTTGTGGGAGAGTCGGCGTCCGTCGACCCGTCCCTCTCAGTCTGTTGAGAGAGTTTGGCATATTCCTGGGGATTATATGAAGTGGTTGTGGAGGAGAGTAGTCAACAAGATGTTGGCAGTGGAGACTGGACAAATGTGGCTTGTCTTATTTAATACCATGGAAGGAGGTGTTGTGGTTTTTTCGAAGCTAGTTCAAGCCTATCGGTCCATGGAGTGTCTGGGGCACTCCATTCAGGAAGGGGAAGCTTGGGGACCCCAGGATGCAGATGATGATGATGGAGCAAGCTCCTCTGGTAGCTGTGGATATGACTCTTGGAGAGTTTATTTTGTAATGGGGAATAAATGTGGGGATTTTATTTGGCTTTTTAGGAAAGTAGGGGGAAGGGAGTTATCCGTTCCTTTTCGTATGTAATTGGTACCATAATTTCTTATTAGTGAAATAAACAAGTTTTTGATCATCCACCCGTGCCTTTTGATGAGTTTTATATTTTTGAATTATCTATACCGATCGCTAAGGCATACATAATCCTTTTATTCAAGTATATGTTAGAATGAACTGTCGTTCTCGGTGATACGAAAAGAATAGTTTTTTTGTGAGCCGTGCTCATGTAAAATGTATGAGCTACCTACGTACCTCTCGGATTTTGAAATTTTTTAATTTTTATGAGAAAGATTTTTCCAAAGGATTAGGCCCACATAGTTCTGGGTAGAGGGAAGTAAAGATTTGTTGTTAAGAATAGAAGGGAGATAAGAAGAGTCGTAGCGCGCTAAGATTTCGGACTGGAGGTAAAATTTCTTGAGACGGTCCAGGTTGACTGGACGAGCCATCTCCTCCCCATCTAAGTCAGTGAGCATGGAGACACCATCGGACAAGATCTTCTTTACAATGTATGGGCCACTCAAATTGGGCTTAAATTTCCCTCTGGGGTCCCAGATGGGTTCTGTAGTCTCTTTGAGGTCTAGATCCCTTTCTCGAACACCGCGGTCCTTGACTCTCTTGTTGAATGAACGCGCTATTCGACGATGGTACCCTTGTATGTGATATAGCACTTTTAGTATCCTTTCATCTAGGAGGGTCAGCTCGTCAAGACGGCTTTGATGCCAGCCCTCCTCACTGACCTTGCTTTCAAGCATGATGCGTAACGAGGGTATTTCAATCTCTACGGGTAGGACTTCTTACATGCCATAGACTAGAGAGTAAGGGGTATCCCCAACAGAGGTTCGGATTGAGTTTCGATAGCCCCAAAGGGCGTATGAGATTCGATCGGCCCAATCTTGATAACTTTCGGTCATATTACTGATAATGGATTTGAGGTTCTTATTGGCGGCTTCGACTGCACCATTGGTTTAAGGTCGGTAGGGAGAAGATTTGTGTCTCTGAATCCCATACTCGTTGACCACCTCTATGACTTTTGCCTTAAAATTCAACCCGTTATCTGACACTAGCTCGTGCAGGACCCCATATCGATAGATGATATTTTTCTTGATAAATTTAGCCACTTTCTTGGCGTTCAGGACTGCGTATGACTCAACTTTGACCCATTTGGTGAAGTAATCAATGGCAACTAGGATGAACTCATTCTCGTTAGAGGCCTTGGGTGTAACCTGCCCTATGATGTCGATGCCCCAGGTGGAGAACGGCCAGGGAGAGGTCATGTTGTGTAATTCTCATGGAGGAAAGTGTTGAAGGTTGGAGAACTGTTGGCATTTGAGGCATTTCCGAACATAGGCGATGTAATCCTGCATCATGGTGGTCTAGTAGTAGCCTTGTCGCATGATCTTGTTGGCAATCATGTGATCGTTCTTATGGGCTTCGCATTCCCTCCTGTGAATTCTTTGCATCACCTCTTCAATGTCAGCCCCCGCGATGCAGTGTAGATGGGTTCCATCGAAGTTTCTTTTGAACATTGCTTTATGACAGATGATGTATTGGGCGACCAGTCTTCGAAGGGTTTCCCAATCTTTTTTGTTGGAACCCTCGGGGTAATTACCATGCTTGAGGAGGTAACAAATATCATAATACCAACAGTTGTCTAGCTCGGGATCTTCTTTGGTGATGAGCTCAATGTAGTGGGTTGGTTTGTCCTATTTTTAAACCATGAAGGGGGTAATTATTATTCCTTTGGGCATGTCGACCATGGAGGCCAAGGTAGCAAGATCATCGGTTAGGTTATTCTTTGCTTGAAGTAGGTAATAGAAGGTGATATCTTGGAATTGGGAGGCTAGTTCTTCTAAGTGGTCATGGAAGGGTTAGAGCTTCTCATCCTTGACTCTCCATTTTCTGAGCACTTGATCGATGATGAGGGAGGAATCCTTGTAGACATCTAGGTATTGAATACCTTTCTTGAGAGTAACTTGGAGGCCTACCGTGCATGCTTCATATTCAGTCATGTTGTTGGTACAAGGTAAATCCAGCTTGATTGCGATGGGAGTATGGGAGTCATCTGGGGCAATCAGAAGTATCCCAATGCCATATCCCTTTTTGTTGGCAGTGCCGTCAAAGAACATTTACCACCGGAGATTGTCCTGGGCAGTGTAGAGGATGTTTTCATCTGGGAATTCAAAGATCCAAACATCGGCTTCATCTATGGGGTAATCAGTGAGGTAGTCAGAGATGGCTCTTCCTTTCATGGCTTTTTACGTGACGTACACGATATCGAACTCGACTAGGAGCATCAACCATCGGGCCATTCGGCTGGATAAGGTGAGTTTCTCAAGCAAGTATTTGATGGGGTCCATTCGGGATACAAGTTTGATGGGGACGGCGATCATGTAGCACTGTAACTTTTGGGTGACCCAGACAAGCGCAACACATGCCTTTTCTAAAGCAGTGTAGTTGACTTCGTATCCGACCAATTTGCGACAGGCATAATAGATGGCTCTTTCTTTACGGGAATCTTTGAGGTATTGGGCTATCAAAGCCCCGACTGCAGTGTTGGTTATGGTTAGGTATAGGAGCAAAAGGGAACCAGGCTGTGGTGGCATAAGTACCGAGGGTTGGGTAAAATATTTCTTGATTCGGTCAAAAGCTTCTTGGCAGGCCTCATTCCAAACCTTTGTTGAATCCTTTCGGAGTAGTTTGAAAATAGGTTCACAGATGGAAGTTAACTAGCTGATGAATTGGCTTATGTATTGCAATTTCTCAAGTAAACCTAAGACTTCTTTCTCTGTTCGGGGAGGTGGCATCTTAAGTATGGCTTTCAGCTTGACAGGATTTTCTTTTATCCCTTTATCACTGACCATGAATCCCAAGAATTTTCCCTTTGTAACACCGAAGACGCATTTCTGCGGATTGAGTCTCATCTGATATTGTCGTAGTCGTTCAAATAACTTTCAAAGAGTGAGAATATGATCTTCTCTAGTTTTGGATTTGATGATCATATCATCTACACATACCTCAACTTCTTTGTGAATCAGATCGTGTAGGATGGTTGTGGAAGCCCTCTGGTAGGCAGCCCCAGCATTCTTGAGACCAAATGGCATAATGGTGTAGCAAAAGGTTCCCCATGGGGTGATGAATGCAGTTTTTTCTTGATTATCTGGGTGCATTTTGATTTGGTTGTATCCGACAAACCCATCGACGAATGACTTGAGAGCATGACTGGCCGTATGATCATGTCGATATTGGGTAGCGGGTAATCATCCTTTGGAGAGTCTTTATTCAAGTCTCGGTAGTCTATACACATCCTAACTTTCCCTCCTGATTTTGGCACATGCACAATATTGGCTAGCCATGTGGGATATTCGATTACATGAATGAAGCCTACTTTTAGCTGTTTGACCACCTCTTCTTTGACTTTGAGCGACCATTATGTGTGGACCTTTCTTAACTTTTGTTTAACCGGCTTGTAATCTGAAAGAGTGGGGATCTCATGATGAGCAATTTCAGGATCAATGCCGGGCATATCGCCATAGGACCATGCGAAGACATCCACAAATTCCCTTAGCAATTCTTCGAGTTGTGCACGTTTATGCTTGTTAAGGGTATCCCCTATCCTAATCTCGCGCAGTTGGCTACTAGAATCGAGGTTAACAACAGTCTCTTCTTCATTAACTTAAACGCGATTATGTTGTTTATTATTAACCTTATTTAGATCAGTTTAGAATTGTTCATTTGCAAAATCATCATCATCAAAAGTTTGATTAGAATCCAAACAGTTAATGTAAGGCACAACAAGATACTCAAAATCTTCGTTTATTTCATTGATAGGAAAAACAGTATTGAGAACCTCATTAAAGAAGGTCTCAATTAAATTTGAGCAAGGATTGACAACAGAAGGAGAAATGGGGTAAACATTGGGATTAGGGAGGATTTCAACAAGTAGAAGTACTGGCGCAGCATGCCAGTTGAGGAGAGGTGTATCAGCACCTTTAATCAGGTGGGATGGATCCAGTGATGTAGTGCTTGAGTGAACCATGTAGAGTATCAGCCCCAGTGTTTGTAAGTTGAATGAGTCCTCGGAGTCACTTTCCTCAGAATCTTTGGTATCTTTGATGAGCGGTTGTACATGGTGTTAGGAACTTTCGGCCCATGGGTGGCTATTTTGGAAAAAGATCTCCATTCAGGGTTTCATCTTCTTGTCTGTATGGTCATACCATGGTTCCGAAAATCCGTAAAAGGGGAAGTCCTAACCCTCTTTGATGAATCATCCATTCAAGGAGTCACCTGGGATGATCGGGATGTAGTCTAGTCTCCTCTTTGGTTGAAACTGGCGGATCATTTTGAGCTCTTGTTCTGATGGTTGATACCCCAAACCACAAGGAGAGAAAACTTTCTTTAGTTCAATGGGCTCAAGTATCCCTTGATGTCTTTGTCCTAACCCCAGTCCGGGCGTTAAGTGCATGTTTCTGAACATCTGAATCACATTGACATTGCCATGGGGTCGTATTTCGGACAAACCCTTTCTTTGAAATCGTCCCCTGCCAGGAGCAGGAGTGTCTCAACTCAGAATCCTAATAGGAGCATATCATTTGACCCATGCTATATCTCAAGGATTGGACTGCTGGTACTTGCACCCTCGATATTATCGTCGTCGCCCAAGATGCTGATGACCCGCCCATCGGTGAAGAACTTTAATTTCTGATGGAGTGAGGAAGACACACCCTTGATACCGTGGAGCCAAAGTCGTCCGAGTAACTGGTTGAAATAAGATGGGATATCAATAACTTGGAATTCAACGACAGGGTTTATAGGGCCAGCCCTTATTATAAGTTTTATGGATCTCATCACCTCCCGACGGGTATTATCATAGGCACGTACATCAGCAGAAGTTGGAGCGAGGTCACTTTCTTTAAATCCTAATAATTTGAAGGTTCTTAATGGGCAGACATTCAAGGCGGATCCATTATCGACAAGAGAGAGTGGTATGACCCTTCCCATAACTTCGACAGAGATATTAAGTGCATGATTGTTGTTTGTCCCAATTCTGGGGATTTCTTCTTCGGAGAAGGATAAAATTCGGGTAGAGGTCAAGGATCCGACCAAATTTACCACTTCTTCTGGTGTGGTAGCAGGATGAACTGTGGGTCCAGTAAGAAACTTGATCAGAGCGTTTCTGTACAGCTGAGAAGACATGAAAAGCCCCCATAGAGTGATGTTAGCTTGAGTTTTCTTCAGTTGATCGAGGATCTTACTCTCCTCGAGGGTCACCTCTGGCATAGGGAGGTTTTCAATGCCCTTCCCCTTGTCATTTGCTCTTAGTGAGCTTGGGATCTGGTAATGCCTCCCTGATCTGGTTATGTGATTTACTAAAGAAGGGAAGAGCATGAATCCCATTTCCTCATCCATCTCGGGTTGTTCTACCACCTTATTTATTTCTCTAAGGAGTTCTTCAAATGATATCATCCCACATATGTCGGCTACCGGGCCAATTTTATTGGGAGCTTGCTCTTCGTTCGAATCTCCAAATTCTTCCCCCCATCCGGTGGCAATAATTTTGTCTTTTAATGTAAAGTCGATGCATTCCAAAACTTTGACAGCTTCTTCATACAGGTCGTCCCATTCTGTGAGGATGTGTAAGGGTTAAGGGACCAGGCGTCCTTGTAGCTTCAGAGTATCAAGTAACTCGGTCATATTATAAATCTTATTGGTTTGACTGAATAATTATTCCATGATCTGGACAACATCATCCAAGATGAATTCATCGTTCGATACCACCCAACTGCCTGAATCTTGAGCCCATTTCTATGCTTTCAAGAACAGCGTACTGAACCTCTGATAATCAATGATCATCTGTGAGGTAAATTTCAGCCCGAACTCTAGGAGTTGGTTTAAGACTTCTGATAATTCCATGCTTCCATTTTCAAAATGAGTACGGACAGCGATGCATGCTCTAGTAAAGAGTGACAGTGACTGATCAACGAGGCTAGTAGGGTGTAGGAGCAAACGTGGGCAGGTTTGGAGAGGTTTAGGAGAGTATATGGGTGTGATTTGTGTTGAGGGATCAAATTCTGGGTTCTTTTCTAGAAAGATAGCATTGGCATGATTTGGGAGTGGGTTGTGAGTAGTGTTTGGCTTAGGTTTGGCTGGCGGGGCAATGGTACCCCGATCAATTAGACATTGGATTATGTTTCGGAGGTGAAAGCACTGGTCATTGGTATGGCCATCAGCTTGGTGAAAGACGCAATGGGCATATTCCTTGAAGTTTCTTGGTAGTGGATTGGGAAATGGATGGGGGTCCAAGGGTTTGATGAGGTTTCAGCTCAACAAGGCGTGATAAACTTTGGAGAGGGGAGCATGGATCTTGATGTATTCATTTTGGATTGGGACAGGGCGAATTTCTTGTGCCCATGAAGTTGTTGGTTGATAGATGTTGTTGATGGTTGAGACTGCAGCACTGGCAGGTTTGTCATATTTTCTGGGGGTAAACTATCCGGACACCTTCTTTGGTTCAACCTCTGTTTTAGCAAGACCTTCCTCGATTTCTACTCCCGATTCTCTGAGAGCTCGGAAGTGGGGATAGTATTATCCTCCCATGGTTTCTCGGATATAGGGTGAGAAGTTCTTCTTCACTATGCTGACTTATTCTTCCTCGAAAGGCCAATTGGTCATGGTGGCTGCCTTTTCCCTCCATAGGGATATGAAGTTATTGACTGATTCCCCAGAGTTCTATTTGAGCAACTCTAAATCGCGGCGAGTGACCTCAAGATCTTCGTTGTATTTGTACTGCGACATGAATTCTCGGGCCACATCCTCCTAGCTACGGATTCTGGACTCTTCGAGAGACAAAAACCATCGGAGGGTGCAATCCTTCAGAGTTTGCTAAAATAATTGGGCCATCACTTCTTCAGAAGCCCCTAACAGAGTCATGGAACGGTGATAACTACGGAGATGAACAATCGGGGGTCCACTTCCTCCAAATTTGTCGATATTTGGCATCGTGAACTTCTCGGGTAACCTCGCCTTAAGATAAGGAGACATGTGGGTGTAGTCCATATAATTCCCAGAGATTCTGACTTGGTCAAACTTGTTAGTGAGCATCTTGAGGTCTTCTTTGAATTTGTTTAACTCTTCCTCTTTCGGACCAAGGATCATAGGCAAGTTGGCCCCAGGCTGGGAAAGGTTAGGCATTGAAAGCTAGGCAGGCGGCGGCCCATTAGCAGGAGGGGCACGTGGAGTGTGCTGATATTCTTCGGGAATCCAGATAAGCTCAGGTGGACCCATAGTGCGAGGAAATATGGCCTCGGTCTCTTGAGGAATGGGAACCTAGTTTCGTTGCATCTCTTGGACCACAGTCTGTAGGTTGTCAATCTTGGACACGAGCTGAGCTAGGACTGTCGTCAGATCCAACTGCACAACGGGTACTCGATCTATGTTCTCCATGGAAAGCGAATAAATTCCGAACTCGAAAGAAGTAGTAGGGGAACGAATGGAACTCCGGGGTGATTTGACTAAAGACCGAAGCCAATAAGGAGCCAGGCCAAGGGCGTGCGATCGACCTGAGAAGGCGTAAAATGGGATTTATTTTTGAGAAAAAAGGGATGTAAATATTTTTGACATTTTTTTTTGAGATTGGAAGACAAAATATTTTTGGCTTTTTGATAAAGAGAGGAGAAATGTTTTTTGATTTTTGACAAAGAAGGGAGAGATATTTTTGGGTTTTTGATAAAGAAAGGAGAAATGTTTTTTTTTGCGATTTTTGATAAAGAAAGAAGAAATGTTTTTTTTTTTTTGGGAGACGGCCTCGGCATGATTATTGTGATTATTATGTTCTCACTTTTATTAAATTCTCCTAAATGAAATGAAATGCCGGACGGGACCCGAGCCTGGAAAAATTGGGTTTATAACATATGCAAAGCTATGGATGGACTTGTAACAGGCTCACGAGCAGGGTCCCATTTTAAAAATGCGCAAAAATTTGGGCGACAGGAAAACCCAGAATTTCGGCAGAGTTTCGGGTTGAAACCGACAATATTATATGTGTGTCCTAGGCTTCACACCTATATGCGGGTAAGCAGTTGGTTGGGTGAATCGAAAAGGGTTCCCCCTTTAGCGTTACTTCCACGATATACGTCTTGCTCTTGCGGGAAAACGGTATATGTGGACAAGCCATTTGACATACCCGAGTATACGTGAATTGCCTCACCATATACCTCATGGGGACAGTACGTGTGAGAGCGGATTCGGTATACTCAGCGTACGTGAATGAGTTCCCTGCGATATACCTCCAGTCATGACTTCGGTCAAGTGGTATGATGCGGGGAACCTTTCGATATAAGTCAAAGGTACTTGGCCAATGGAAGGTGATAGTCATATCGCTTAGGCTAACTGCGCCCTGCCGAACCAGCGCCCATCACGAAGTGATCCTCCTGTTACGGGACAAAATTTGGTCAATAACAATGCTTTTTGGTGATGTCATGTGAATCATGCATGATCCTCTTATTAGTATCTTATGATGAGAGTATCTTTATTGATCATGCCCAAGAGGGAGCCAAGTATGAGTACCAATGGTATACCAAGTATGGGTGGGTGATGCGTGCAATATGTGGATATATGTGATTCTAGGTGCACGTGGTGCGAAGTGTACATGGAGAATTTTCTACAAGTGTGTGAATATAAGCATAAATATGGGGGACACATGGAAAAGTGGAACATGCAAAAATGGGGGAAAATATAAACAAACATAACACCCATGTAAATAGAGTCTAGCCCTCAAAATCAAATACCTAGCGGAGTCGCCACTGTGGCCATCCCCGATCCTCGCGACGGGTGAGAGAGTGAGGATCCTCGGTCCCGTGCGTCCCTCTCGAGAGCGCTTTGGTCGGCGTCGTTGATGAGGTAAAAAATGTAGAGAGATGGAGTCACCACTCTATTTTACTCAAAACAGACAAAAGAAAGGGAGCCATCCCAAAGGACGACATCCAAAGACATACTGATGCATGCAGAACCAAAATGATTCGAAAAGGGTCCGAAGGATAAGTTATGAAATGGTAAGGTGTTAGGCACCCATTCCGCCCTTACGGTCTCTCATGGGTGTTTTGCTATTTTCCTTTATTTTTCTCGTGATATGTGTGCATGTGTATATATCATCAAGATAGGAATCCTCTACTTGTATCATGGAAGAGATAAAGCGAGTCATCCGTAGGAAGGTTCATAAAAAATAATATTAAAAAATAGAATTTACACGATTATCCTTCCGTTGATCGTTATAATGGAATGATAACGTGTGTAGAATAATACGCCACTAAGAACAAATATATGCATATATAAATATATGTAATCTAAGAGAGTTGAGTTTAGAGGAAATAAAAAATGAGAGAAAAAGTGAGAATAGGACTCGAGTCTCGAGTTTTACCCCGAGATGCCTACGTAGCCTATATAAGCATCAAAGTCCACGTAGTTTGCACACAAAACGAGGGGGTGGGGTTTATCCCATAAATCCAACCGGGGACTTTTCTTATTTGTGTGTGTGTGTGTAAAAAAGTGTTTTAGTTGTGAGAAAAGTGTAAGAATTCCCGTTTGGAATTTATGGGCAAACCCTATTTTTCTTGTTTTTTGGGTTTTTATTTGTATGAAAATAAGAGATGTGCAATAATACTAAATAAAAAGTATATTAGGATATGTGAGATAAGAAAATAGAAGTGCTAAGTAATAAAACAAGTTAATGCCAATTTATGAGAATTTAAGGAGAGAATTGAGAAAATTGGACCTTCTTGAAGATCTTGAATGTTAAAGAGAAGCCCTAGCACTTGGATGATGATAGAGGGTAGTGAATTCACCAAGTTTGATGATTAGGATGATGAAAATTGAAGGTTGGAAAGGGATTTGGATGTGGAAATCACGCCGACTTCGAGAGAGGTTTCCTAGATTTGCTGAGAGTGATGTATTTCAAATCTGGGCCCATTGCAATGAGGTCAGGACCTCCTTTTTATAGGCCCAGGGCATTGCCGATTGGCATAGCCCTAGTCCTTCCAATCGACAAGTGTGTTTAGTCACACTGCCGATAGGCAGGGTCTGGGACCTGCCATTTGGCAGTGTCTTTCAGGCCTTTTAGGAAAATCAACCGCTGAGGGCAAACCGTTGATCCGAATCGTGCACTGGGCAAACCATTGGAAAGATAATTCAGAGACCTTTGAAAGTCCTTTGGACTACTTCTGGGTTCAGGAGTTGACTTTGGTTTAAATGTGGCTCAAAAGCGCTCATCGATCCTTTTAATGGGAAAACGTGGGACGCAAACGAATCATTCGTCCGTATGGTAAGTCAAGATCACACACGGGGTGGACCGTTGGAAAGGTTGGGAGATGTACTTAGACATCCCAAAGAGTTTGACCCGATTTGGGGAGTTGAATTTGGTCAATTGGGCCCTGGATGCATTTGGTGACCTCTCGGAGTAAAATGAATCATTCGTCCATACCGTAAGTTAGAATCGCATACGGGGCAGACCGTTGGAAATAGATTTTAGTACCCTTCGAAGATTAATTCAGTCTTGATTAAGTTGAAGAGATAACTTTGGTCAAACGGAGCTCGAGAGCCCCCGGTGGCCTCCTGATCGGGTTTTGAGGAAAACAGATCGTTCGTCCGCGTGGTAAGTTAGAATCGCACACGGGATGAATCGTTGGAAAGGAGATTCAGTTCCCTTTAAAGATTCATTAAGTCTTGATCGAGCTGAAAAGTTTGATTTTTTGGTCAAACGGAGCTCGGGAGCGTCCAATGGCCTCTAGGTCGGTACTCGGGGTATGATCTGGGTTTGTAATGATGAAAGGAGGTGATAGGGACCTAAGGACAGTTTAGGGGGTAATAGAATGGGGTGTCTACAGAGCCCCTCAATGGGTGAGTTTAGAAGAAATAATAGCAGTCAAATAGACACCGCATGACGCCTTTGGAATGATGAAGGGAGGTTCTAGGGACCTAAGGAGAGTCTAGGGGGTAATAGAATGGGGGTGTCTACAGGTTAGGTAAGCAATTTAATTAAGGAATTTCATTTTAGTTGGGAAGACATAAAGAGTTCCCATAAATTAATGTTAGCCTAAGTTTTCTTCAACTGGTCGAGAATATTGCTCTCCTCGATGGTCATTTTTGGCATGGGGAGTTTTTTTACACTACCCTTTCCTTTATTTGTTATTGATTGAGTGTTCAAACTCTGATAGTTCCTTCCAGATCTTATCATGTGGTTCACAGAAGAGGGGAAGAACATATATCTTGTTTCTTCATCTATCTCGAGCTATTTGGACACTTTGTTGATCTCTCCCAATAGATCTTTAAACGACATCATCCGACATACACTGATCAAGGCTAATATTTTCCTAACTTGTCTCTTCATTTGAAATATCAAACACGTCCCCCATCCGATGGAAATGTTGTCATCCTTCCATGAGAAGACAACTTCCATAGCTTATTCATATTGATCCTCTCACTCAACGGGGAGATGCATAAGTGAAGGGACTAATCACCCTTGTAGTTTTGAAGCATCAAGTAACTCGGATATACTACAAATTTTATCGATCTATCAGAACAAATGTTCCATGATCTGCACTGCATTGGCTGAGCTGACTTCGTCAATGGTCACTACCCAATTATCTGACTCGCAAACCCACTTTCAGGATTTTAAGAATAATCTGCTTTACTTTTGGCAGCTAATGATCATTTTAGAGGGGAATTTTAGCCTGAACTTTAAAAGCTGGTTTAGTATCGCTGGTAATTCCATATCCTTTCCCTCGGAATGAGTATGAACGACAATACATGCTCTTGTAAGAAGTGACATAGTCGACAAAAAAAGTAGGGTGTAGGAGAAAATATTGGCAAACTTTAAGGGGTTTGGGTGAATATACAGGTATAATGGGTATTTTGCTAGGTACAATCCGGGGAGATAAGTTAAATTCTGGATCATTTTCTTGGAAGATGGTATTTGCATGATTTGGAAGGGGATTGTGAGTAGTGTTTGGTTTAGGATTGGATGGTGGGGGTGATAACACCCCGATCAATCAGACCTTGGACTACATTTCGAAGATGGATACACTGATCAGTGGTATAGGTGGAATTTTGATGGAAATCACAATGGGTGTCGAGTTTGAAATTTTTGGGAAGAGGGTTTGGTAATGGATGAGGGTTCAATGGCTTGATGATATTTCAGATCAAAAGGGCTTGGTAGACATTAGAGAGGGGATCATGAAACTCGCTGTATTTTTTTCTGATTAGATTAAAGTGGCTTTTTGGTTCTTGAGAGGTAGTAGGCCATGAAATGTTGTTGATAGTCGAGACTGTAACAGAATTCTCATATTTCCTTGGAGTGAACTGTCCAGATATTTTCTTGTCTCAGCTTCTATCTTGGCAAGACTATCTTTGATCTCCACTCCTGCTTCCTGGAGGTCTCAGAAATGGGGGTAATATTGTCCTGCCATTGTCGCTCGGACATGGGGCAAGAAGTTCTTCTTCACATTACTAACTTGCCCCTCTTCGAAAGTTCGTTTGGTCATGGTGGCCGCTTTCTCCCTCCACCTTTCTATGAAATTACTGATAGTTTCTTTGGGATTCTTCTTGGGAAGTTCCAAATCAGAGCGTGTAACCTCCAACTCCTTGTTGTATTTATTCTGCAACATGAAATTATTGGCAACATCCTACCAACTGCAAATTTTGGATTCCTCGATGGACAGGAACCAACGAAAAGCGCTGTCCTTTAAAGTCTGTTGGAACATTTGGGCCATTATTTCCTGTGAGGAACCTAGGAGAGTCATGGATCAGTGGTAACTTTGGATATGAACAATTGGGGGTTCGATACCCCCGAAACTTCTCAATGTTAATCATCTTAAATTTTTCTGGCAGTCGTACTTTAGGGTAGGAAGGCATATGGGCATAATCTATGAAGTTCCCAGAGATTCATACCTGGTCAAACTTTTTGGTCAATAGCTTGAGGTCTTCCTTGACCTTATTCAACTCTTCTTCCTTCGAATCAGTAGGTACTAGAAGGTTAGCCCCTAGTTGGGCAAGGTTTGGCATAAGGAGCTGAGCTGGTGGTGGCCCATTAACAGGAGGGGCACATTCTAATATTCTTTTGAGATCTAAATAAGCGCAGGTGCAGGTGGATCCATAGTGCGAGGGAAGAGGACCTCGGGTCCTTCGATAATAGGGACCCAGTTTTGCTGCATCGCATGAGCCTCGATTTGAAGGTTTTCAATCTTGGCAATAAGTTGGAGTAGGACCGTTATCAAATCAGGCTGCACATTCGGTACTTGATCGACGTTCTCCATGGAGAGTTGGTGAAGGTGTATTCCGGACTTGGAGGTAGTAGTGGGAGAATTGACAGAGCTTCGGGGCGGTTTGACGGAAGATCGAAGCCAATAGGGATCCAGGCCAAGGATCGGGTATGTGATTGACCTGAGAAGAAAAATGATTCAAATTTATTTTTGAAGGAGAAAGGGGAAAATCTTTTATAAGAAAAGAGGAAAATATTTTTGACATTCTTTGGAAAAAAAAGGACAAAATGTTTTCGATATTTTGATAAGAGAGGAGGAAAAATGTTTTTGACATTTTAATTGAAGGAGGGAATTTTTTTTTTTTGGTATTTTAATAAAAGAAGGGAAAATGTTTTTGACACTTTTAGTAATAAAGCAGGGAAAAATGAGAGAAGGTTCTCAACATGATTATTATTATTATTATTATTATTAATAATAATAATTATTATTATGTTTTCACTTGTATTAAGTTTACCTAAATGCAAAAAGAAATGTCGGACTAGACCCGAGACTGGAGTAAACTGGGCTTGAAAAATATGTAAAACATGGTTTAACTTTTTTCCAGGCTTATGGACAGGCTCCCATTTTGAAAAAAAGATGAAATCGTTCGAAAATTTGGGCGACATGCTGACCCAGCATTTCGATAGAGTTTAGAATAGTAAATGACAAACTAAATATAAGTGCCCGCGGTTTGACGCCTATATGAGGGTATGCAGTTGTTGGGTTAGTGGAAAGGTTCCCCCCTTTGGTATGACTTTCGCGATATAGGTCTTGATTTTGATGGCAATCAATACACGTGGACAAGCCATTTGATATACCTAAGTGTATGTGAATTGCCTCACATACCTCGTGGGGACAGTACATGTGAGAGAGCATTCGATATACTCGACATACGTGAACGACTTCCCTGCTATATACCTCCCATCATGACTTCGGTCAAACGGTATGATACGAAGGAATCGTTCAATATACGTCAAAGGTACTTGTCCAATGGAAGGTGAGAGTGATATTTCTTAGCCTAACTGCGACCTGCCGGACCAGTGCCCATCACAAAGTGACCCCCCAATAAGGGACAAAATTGTAGTCAATAGCCATGCTCTTTGGTGATGTAGTGTGCAAAATTAATGATTATTGATTAGTATATTATGGAGAGAGTATTTTATTTATCATGAGGAGCATTATACTAATAGGGAAGAATGTACAAGTATCATGAAAAGTAAATCTAGCATGGAACATGTAGATTACACTAAGCATGGATATGTAAGAGTGAGTGATGTGTGAGTATCTATAAATTAGTGTGTGGTAATGAGCCTAAGAATGGATCATCTACAAGTGGTGTGTGACAAGTGGAGATGTATGCTAGTGACACTTAAGGATGGATATTCTAAGTGGTGTGTGCAACATGTAGGTATAAGTGAACCTATATACAAATGTAGGTAGTGTGAGGTGTACATGGAGATTATTTATTAGTGTGTGAAGTGAGAGGTGATATAAACATGAAGTAGATATATACAAGAAATAATATAGGGGTGAAGGGAGAATACAAGTAGGTGATTACGCAACTAATAGTTCAGAGGTTCGAAGGCTAACTTACGAAATGGGAAGGTGTTGGGTACCCATCCTGCCCTTTCGGTCTCTCATGGGCTTGTGTTACTATTTTCCTTAATTTCTCCATGAAGTGTGTGTGTGTGCATATAAGGGGAGATTGGATCGCTCAACTCGCACCATGAAAAGGATAGGAATGTTCCCAAAATAATAATTAGAAAATATAATGTATGCGCTTATCAAGATATTGATCGTTATGATGAAACAATAATATATGTTAGATAAGATGCAAGTATGAATTACAAGCATAATATGTATGAATAATATATGTATAAAATAGGAAAAAGATGAAAAATATGACAATAGGACGTGAGTATCGGGTTTTTGCCCGAGACGCCTACGTAGCCTATAAAGGCATCAAAGTCCACGTAGTTCGCATGCGACATAAGGGTGGGGTTTATATAATAAATTCAAACGGGAATTTTATTATATGTGTTTGTGTAGAAAATATACTTTTAGTTTTGAGAAAATGTGATGAGAATCCCATCGAAATTTATGGATGTAACCATATTTTTATTTGTTTTGTTTTTTTATAAAAAATAAATTAGGTGCAATATAACTAATAGATGATGAGATATTAATGTGTATGAACTAAAATAAAAGCAAAATTAATAATTTATATAACTAATGGAAAAATAAAGAAATTTAAAGCGAGAGAAGGATGATTGGACCTTCTTTGTAGATTTAAAGCTTGCCCTTGATCCTTGATGAGCTTCCTTGCAAGTTGGGATGAATATTGGATGAGAGAGAAGGAGATTTTTTCTAAATCGGGTATGAGAATGATGGGAATGAAAGGTGGAAAGGAATTCCATACAAGAAAACCTTGCTGATTGCAGAAGAATATTACTGAGATCATTGATATTGATAGATCTGGCGTGTCTCTCAAAGTGAGATCATGCTCTCCTTATATAGGATGGAGGGACTGCAGATCGGCATAGTCCTTTCCCTGCATGTCGGCAGTGTAACACCCCGTATTTTTGGTACATTTAAAATTTAATTTATTAGGAAATTCTAAATTACTAAGTGTGTTGTAATTTAATGAATTAATTAGGATAGAATAATATATAAATATTAATATGGGATTGAATGGTTAATATTTAGGGAAAACTTATTTACTAAGTGAATAGTAATAATGTAATTACGTCGTCTCGAGTATTAATGACGAGGTATGTACTTATCACATCCGGAAATCGGTATAGACTATATTGGGTGGGGGATAAGTATTTTTATAAATTAATTCAGATGCAAATTCTGAGTGTACAGTTGAGTCCGGATGGGCCGAGATAGTCGGAAAAGTGTACCCGGGGGTAGTAAACGGGTCACGGGACGTTTTTAGACATAGTCGGGCCCACTCGGGGACATTTTGGTCACTTGGGCTTGGCCCATTAGTCAAAAAACGTGAATTGAATTATTAACCTAATAAAAAGAAAATTGAGGATGGCTGAGCTTAATTAGAAAGAGGAACTTAAGGGTTAGGACACCCTAGCAGCAGCCAAGCCATTTTGGGGATCTCAAAGAACCAACAAGGTCATCTTCAACCTTGGAATCCATCAAATTCAGACACTACGAAACCTAAGGCAAGTGAATAACTTGCAATAGCATGAAAACTGTCTTTCAATTCATATTTGTGTGCTGTTATGAATTTAAAATTCGTTTTGGGGTTCATGGTATAAACATGGGGCTTTTATAATTCTAAAGAAAACATGAATCTGTTTTGGCCGAAATTATGAGGAGTTATGTAAAACCTGATATTTGAATATTGATGTGTACCTGTTAGGATGATATTTAGTTAAACTAGAACGAATCAAATGAAGAAATTTGGAGTAAAAATGTGTTTAAGGAAAAAGATGAATTTTCCCCAAAATTTATGAATCAGTTGTTTATGGACGAATTGATGATTGTTGTAGTCTTTCTGGGTTATCCTAATAAGGTTTCTAGTATACTCTGGTGATAAGAAGGCTTAAAACTCATGTTAGAAGAGGTTAGGTTTTGAGGAAGTCCGTCCATGGCTGCCCTGTCTTCGCGAAGAAGACGAAGACCTGTTCGATCGATCGATCGACGGTCTGGGGTCGATCGATCGACGATCGCCAGAATCTGGCAGTTTCGCCAGTTGGTTATATAAGAGGAAAAATTTATATAAAAACCCTATGTAATTAATTATGGAGAAATTAAATACATAAGTTTAATCTAATTAATTGTAGATGAATTAAATAGGGTTTGAGGCTAATAAATTAGAGTCGGAAATTTTGACTCGGGTAAATTTGGGCTACGAGAGTAAAGTCCAAATTTATGGTGGGGGCGACACCAAAACTAACTTAATTAATTAAAGTGCAATTTAATTAATATTTAGAGTTGGACCATAAACTCTTAATAATTTTTATAGGCTTATATTACGGATTTAGCGAACGATATAGTCGGGACTTTTATATTTATATATATACGGAGGCGATAGTATATATATATGATGTGTACCATTAATATCTGTGATTAGATATTTTGTACTATAGTGCTATAGGGGGAGGTTGCGCGTAGTGGATGAATCCCCTAGCTTGAGGAGTAGGGTGAGTATATTCCCGAGGTCATAGCGTCCGTTATATGGGTGAGGGACATCTCACTTTCAGGGAAGGAATATGACCGCCTCCAATTATTTTATTTTTATCAAGTTGGTGTGAAAATTCTGACTTGGGATAACTAGGCTATGTGATTGTACCTAGTGGGATAGCACTTTATAGAATTTACGTTCCGGGAGTATTTTGCTCGGGAGGATGTAAGTTGTTATATATATTACAGTATGATTGTGAATGCTGAAATATGATTATAAGTATATAATTGGATGATTAATTATAGACGGGCTATTAATGAAAAATATGAGTTATTTTACATGTATAGCAAGTGTAGAAGTTATATGAATATAAAAAGGGAAATGATTTAGTTAAGTGATGTTACAAATAACTTATAAATCATAATCACTACATACTCAGTTAGAGTAGGGTGGGTATAAAGGAACTTTGTTAATTATCATAGTCATGAGTTGTATAACTAGGTAATTTAATTAAAGCGTTAATAGGGTACATTAGAGGAAGGGTAAGGAAGTCCTCAAGAGAGAGTGCGACATTAACTAAAAATATGAAGAGCATGCATATTTTTTTATTACTGCAAGTTAATCATTTGTTAAATATTTTTTTTAAATGTTTTGGGTACTAACCCTTGCTATAAAAACTTTTTAAAAACCTTTTAGGTGTCCAGCCACAGGGACGCCAGCCTTGACTATATTCCAGGAATCCGTTGCTGCAGCATATGTGGATGTTGCGGGGTTTTGATAGACGCCTCATTCTTCATTCTTAAATGTAGAAGTTCGTGATTAGTATTCGAGCATGTCGCTCACTTTCCATTTATTTGTTTTAGACTTGTTGGGAGTTTATTCTTGTCTTTATGGGATTTATTCTTTGGACCGTTGGTTTATTCGGTCAATTATATTTTTACTTGTGGATGATAAATTCAGTTATCTATGATTGTTATATAGTTTTATATTCTGCATGGGTTTTGTTTAAATAACGAAAGATAAAAATGACACCAGTCTATTTTTCTCACTTAGGTGGTTAGTAATTTAATATGACGACAGTGATGCTAAGAATGGACCAAATGAGAATCATGTTCTAACTTGATTTAGGACTGATCACCCGGGATTAATTAGGCGGGGTGTCACAGGCAGGTATCCCAAGACTCACTATCGATAGGTAGGGAAATGGACTTATCAATTGGCAGTCCCGTGTAGATTTTACAGAAAAAAATATCATAAAACGCAATCCTTTAGTCCAAATTGTGCATGGGGCATACCCTTAGAAAGGTAATTGAGAGTCCTTTAAGAATCCCTTAGGCCTCTCCCAGGTTAGGGAGTTTACTTTGGGTTAAACGGGGCTCGGAAGCGCTTATCAGTCTTTTAGATGGAAGATAATCGGATGACGATGGATCTTTCGTTCAAATCGTAAGTCTTAATCATGCACGGGGTGAACCGTTGGAAAGGTTGTGCAAGGTAATTAAATGTTCCAAAGATATCTCTAAGAGTTGGAAGCGTAGGAGTGTCCTAAGCCCCATTAATAGTTATCTCTAAGAGTTTAAATTTATCCTCTATCATGATCAATCCTTACTAGTGATTGAGTTGAAGGATTCTATTCTGACTTGGAGTTTTCATTAATTATTGAAGTACGTATCTGGAGAGCACGTGCTCGGGAATGTGCCAGTGCGATTCTTAATCCCATAATTGATCCCAAAGTCCATGGGCTCTCTGAGGTCACTGGGCTTTTCACCCAGGTCGACCATTGAATTTGGACAACCTTCTAACTCTGTGGGATGGCTGGTGTAAGGACATAAGTTTATAAATATATGTTATAAATTGGTATGTCGCATACCACTGCAGCCGTCGAAGAATGTTCAAGATCACATATGCAACACGACCGATTCGAATATCAAGTTTCTTTAACAATCAAGCCTTCGTGAGATGAATTTGGTAAAGGTTGTGTTTTTATTCCTTAGCATTTCACTTAGAATATTGGGATATTTTTCATCAAAAATTTTCTAAGTGTTGGAGCAGAGTTTTTAAGTTTTTCGTCAAATTTAATTTTCGAAGTGTTAAGGCGCTGCATTTTCAGGGAAAAGAAAAAGGAAAAAATATTTATTTAAAGGCTCGATCGAGCGACAGCCTATGTCATTGAAACGACATGCCATCTCGAGCGAATTTCATTCAAGAGACATGTGAAGCCATTCAAGAGAGATTCGATCTCGTTCGAGCGATCTTTCGCCTTAAGATTTTGTGTAAATACACGTTAAACTAGGCGTATTTTGTCAAGTATCTTTTTATTTTTCATTCTATAAATAGTGCAAATCGGCAGAACACTTTTGGCTTCTTCATTTAGGGCTTTAAACCCTTATTTTTCAATTCACAAAACCCCCAATGTTTAGGTGAATTGTTTTGGAACCCAAGAACATAATTTGATTTTGTCACCTTTATGGCGTGCGTCTCTACAATAAAGGACTGAGGTCATTGAGGTTCAATGTGTCTGGATCTATGCTAAAGATTGGACTACGATTGATGTGGGTTCGCTGCATGGTTTAACTTGATGATTCTAAACGGTGCATCTATGTTTGTTTGCTGAGGTACACTTATTGTAGATTTCATTATAATCCATGTAAATTGTGATTTACAAAATATAGTTAAATAAAAGGTTTTGCCCTGAGGGGAATTTTCCTAAAATCTTTGAGTTAGCATATTTGTGTTTATGATATGCACACACATAGATATTTGTTTAAGGGCTGAATTAATTTGATTAAAAAATTGACTCTAATTAAATAAGTTTATAATTTGAATTTGCGAATTTATTTGAATCTTTATCACACATACTTATTACAACAGGGTTACTCCTCTGATCGGAGGTCAATAATTTTGCAAGAGTTTCTATGAACTATACCAAAACTGTCAATCTTGCATGCTTGGACAAGGAGAATCTGACACGGTTTCAAACCGTGACAAATTTTGGCAAAGTTTAAAACCGTGCCAAAATCATCCCAAATTTAAAAAGGTAAAATAACATAAACAAAATATTTAAAGTGAAAGGATTTTCATTTACATCCAGTCCCGCTCAGCCTCTTCACCCAATTATCCCTCTCTCACTCTTCACCCAATCTCGGTTCAGGTGTATCACAAATGCTAAAGCTCATGATGGGGGTGGACGTTCCGGCGAACAGAGATCATCAAACGATGGTGGAAGATATCACACACACACACACACACACACCCACACATACATACATACATACATACATACATATATATATATATATATATATATATACATATACATATGTACATACATAAATTGATTAATTATGGCTTTATCAATATTTGATCTACCTGCAATGTACACTCTCCTATCCAATTCACTCTGCGGAGATGAAACCTTGTGAAAGCTATATGAAACAACCCTAGCTCAACCTGAAAGCAGACCTAGATTTTTCTCGTGTCTCATTGTATCTAACATTGAGACATCTCTTATCATTTCACTTCATTTATGAGGGTTTTGGATAAAGAAAACACTATGTTAATGAAAATTTAATGTGAGTTTTGATTTAGTGTCTGGAGGTGATTACTTCGAAGGATTTAACGTCTCAGGTGGATGTTCAATTGCTAACATCGGTGTATTTCAAGAATAGTATTAATCATTATTCGAGGAATATGTGGGGCTTATCGTAAGATTTTTTTGTGTGTTTAGATTATACATTTTAGTTTAGTATATGATGGTGTAATGATGAGAAAGGTTTAGGTCTTTATGTTGCAAGAATGTAAACAAATGGTGAGAAATAAGGAGGGTTTCATTTTGTTTTGCTTAACACAATAACATTGATAGAAGAAGAAGTCATCAAGAGGTGACACAAAAATTATTTTATTGTATTTAGATTATTCATTGTTGCTTAATATATGATGGTGCAATGATGAGAACGTTTTAGGTCTTTATATGATTGAAATTACATGAAGCTTATTGATAGAGGGGCATGGGGATTTCACATTCAAAAAATTTTTATAACGCAAATTGTTAAACCCACTTCGACATGTTATTTTCCAAAGACCCCTATAGCATACCTGTTTAGTGAATCCCACCTCCTCCCTCCTGAATCAAACTCAACTCAGATGGTATGGCCAAAGGTTCTCCTAGACCTATCAAGTAGAAAATTGATATATTTTGGTATCCTGCCTAAAGGGAGGCCCTACCCGACCACCCACCCTATCTATAAAAATGTTCGGGCATGTCCCCCACTATCGTGTGTAAATCATACTAAAAAAATTGATGGAATTTTTAGCTTCAAATTTCTTCTAAAGAGTCAAACTGTGTTGTTCTGTCATCGTGGACTAGAATTGCTACTTTATCACATTGGTTTTTTTATTCGAGATGTTTTCGAATCTTGAAATACTAATGCTCATATTAGCAATGAAAAATTATAATTTTGTTTGTTCAACATGTGTATACAAATTTCTATTACTATTGTTGCAGGTTACATCTACTACGCTGGACATTTGGCTTCAAGATCAGGTTGCATTTATTCAACATGAGTATCACACTTTAGTTTCTTACTTTGAATAATTCATGATAGACATCATTTTATGAGCGGAGAGATTGTTGGTTAAAAGTCTGTTTGATTGGGGTTTGCTTTCAGCCATGGGAAATGAGAAATCAAATAGTTACTGGGAAGTTGAGATGCCTCGTAACTCTGACATAGTTGGTATTAAGAATTTCATTCGAGCAAAGAATGAGTTTGATGATGGAAATGCCTTTTTATAACATTATTTATCCTTCATTATCTTCCTTGGTATTAAGCTTAAGATCACTCTATTGTTTATACTAATTAATTCTAATTTATTAAGTATGAAGAAAAGAGATGGATTTCTAGAGACAAAAACCAAGATCACCTTTAAATGCGAGAGAAGAGAAGGTTCTAATTCATAATTAAGGATTTGGTGTTAGTATTAAAATTGGATATACCACTAGTACTGAATAGTTCTCTAAGGAGAGAAAAAGACCTCAGTTGCAAGATACAAGTAGAAGTTTAGTTTGGAGGATATAAGAAGAAATTCAGTTTTTTTTGCAGTTCATTTTATTATTTGATTATATAATTTGTACAGTCTAGTTTGGTGTCACCATATACCACCCATCAACAACAACCATTTGTCATGCCACCAGCAGCAACAAAGCCTTTTGTGCCCCCCCCCAGACATTGCCTGTAAATATGCATCAACTTGGCCACAATAGTATACACAAATCTGCACAAAATTGGGGAAGCATTGGCAATCAAGTTCATGGATTGATGATGCTAGGAGTTGGGATACAAAAATTTAAGCAGGTTGAACTCGTTGACTTAAGTGAATGTTTCTTTCATCGAAATTCCCTCTTTTATCTTATTGTTTTCTTTTTGTGCCAGATAGGAAACATTTTACCTTCACATCCTGCAGGAAGTTTTGCTCCTTACCAAATGTCTAGGTAAACAAAGTACATTCAGTGTCTGTAGCTTTTAGTGATTTTATGGAAAAACTAGAGTAAATGGGCTTGTTTATTGAATTAGACTTTACAAAAGGTGAATACTTTGCTCTATTTGTTACTTGATAGAACGAAAAAAATTGTGTAATGTTTTGATAATTTGAAAATATCTAGGGGAGACTTAAAAACATGTCGTGGGGTAGTGAAAACCCACTCCTGCCCCCAAACGGCCCCGTAAGAGGCACGAACTTCTCGTACGGGGCCAATTTAACTCATAGGAACTGATCGCGTAGTTATGGTACTTATGGTTTGAGAATACGATGATAATTTGAAAATATCCAGACTTTGGATTAAAAACATGCCTTTAGAGGGTAAAAACCGAAACCAAACCCTAAACAGCCCCATTAGAGACTCTAACACGTCACACAGGACCAATGTAACTCGTCGGAACTGACCTCGTAGTCATGGGTCTCCTAGTTTGAGAATATTATGATAATTTAAAAATATCTAGATTAGGCTGAAAAACAAGCCATTAAAAGGGTGAAAACACAAACCAGCGCCCCAAATGGCCCCGTAAGAGGCACATACACCTAACACGGGACCAATGTAACTCTTATGAACTGACTGTATAGTCGTGGGACTTCTAGTTTGACAATACGACGATAATTTGAAAATATCTCGATTTTAGCTTAAAAACATGCCTTTAGAGGGTAAAAACCCCAACCAAACCCCAAACGGCTCCGAAAGAGGTACGAACACCTCACATGGGACCACTGTTACTCATAGTAACTGACTGCATAGTCATAAGACTCCCAGTTTGAGAATACGACAATAATTTGAACATATCTAGATTACGCTTAAAAATATGTCATTAGAGGGTGAAAACCCAAATCAACATCTAAACGGCCCTGTAAGAGGCATTAACACCTCGCAAGAGATCAATGTAACTCGTAGAAACTGACCGCGTAGTCGTGGGACTCCCAGTTTAAGAATATGATGATAATTTTAAAATATTTAGATTATGCATAAAAATAAGTCATTAAGGGTGAAAACCCAAAGCAACCCCCAAAACGGACCCGTAAGAGGCATGACACCTCTCACGGGACTAATGTAACATGTAGGAACTGATCACATAGTCAGGGGTCCCCTGGTTTGAGAATATGATGATAATTTAAAAATATCGAGAGAAGGCTGGAAACATGCCATTAAAGGGTGAAAACCCAAACTAGCCCCGTAAGAGGAATGAACACCTCACACCAGACCAATATAACTTGTAGGAACTGACAGCGTTGTCATGGGTCTCCCAGTTTGAGAATATGACAATAATTTGAAAATATCTATATTAGGCTTAAAAACATGCCGTTAGAGAGTGAAAACTTAAACCAACTCTCAAACGGTCCCGTAAGAGTCTCTAACACCTCACACAAGACTAATGTAACTTGTAGACCATGTAGTCACGGGTCTCCAAGTTTGAGAATATGATGATAATTTGAAAATATCTAGATTAGGCTTAAAAACACGTCGTTAAAGGGTGAAAACCTAAAACAATCCTCAAACGATCCCGTAAGAGGCATTAACACCTCGTAAGGGGTCAATGTAACTTGTAGGAATGGATCGCATAGTCAGGGGTCTTCCGATTTGAGATTATGACGATAATTTAAAAATATCCCGATTAGCCTTAAAAACATGCCGTTTGAGGGTGATAACTCAAACCAGTCCCTAAACGGTCCCGTAAGAAGCACTAACATCTCGCATGGGATCAATGTAACTTGTAGGAATTGATTGCAAAATCACGGGATTTTCGATTTGATAATATTATAATAATTGTAACTCGTACATGAAATTTTTTAGCTTGAATAAGATTTTTTAAAAATTACTTGGTTACTAATATCATCTCTTTTTTGTATCCTATTTTTTTGGAGGCTAACATTTTATCGTTAGCTTTTATTCATGTGGGACATACGAAGAAGTCAATGGTTTACAAGAAGGGGATTATTTATCTAATGTCGTTAATATTTAGGATTCTAATTTTTATATGTTATGGTCGTTCCGGCTTTTGTAGTTTTATTGTTAACTTTTATGGCCGTGCGGGCATTTGTAAATTTATTGTTATATTTTATGGCCATGAGGGCTTTACATTACATAGTTTTTATATTAGTATGTTTTAGAATGTCCAGAAAATAAAGGAAACTCTGCCCAATTTTTTTGGTCCATCAACTATTAATACTTGTAATGTTTTGAAGTTTGTATGTACATTAGTTTATCAACAACGATCGAGATTCACAAGTTGTGAATTTTCTTGATTTTTTTGCAAATAATATATATTTTTTTGACCAGATTTGGAATTTGCTAATTTCCTATATTTGTTTTCAAATAATAATTTTTTTATTAATTGAAAAATCTGGCACGGTTTAACACCGTGTCAAAATCATAACAAATTGTAAAATTTGAGTACGCTTATAAAGCATCTGGCATGCTTTATAACCATGCCAGATTGGGCAATCTGGCATGGTTTTAGACCGTGCTAGAAAATCGAGCACCCTTGATTATGCACGATTTTAAACCGTACGAGATTACTATTTTTGGTGTAGTGATGCGTTGGTCGGAGGGAAATATAGTAAATGCCCTAAAAACTAAAAAGCTTATATTTGTTGAGTTCCCCTAGGGCAAGCTTGGAAATTTGGCGTCTTTATTTAACCCTGGGGAAGGCAATCGTCCCTTCGATAGCCATCACACGCATGTGATAATTACTTATTGTGGGTTGTAATGTCATTTTTCACTAAAAAACAATCATTCCCTCTCTTTCCCTTTTATTTCAAAACCTGAACATTTTGGATAAGGGATTTTATTACTCTCACTTCACTGTAAACACATTTAACTCCACTTCTATCATTTTTTTTTTCACTTCTCAATTTATTTCCTTAATTATTCCTCTGAGTGGCCATCATTCTTCGAAAATGGTACACATTATTAATGAAATCACTATGGAGTAGTTAAAACTTGAGTATATTCTTGAATGGGTTACGATAAAACTGGACAAGGGCCTATGTGAGATCTATAAACTTCCTGAAGGCCATTGAATGACTTCGATCTCCATAGATGAGTGTGGGGTAACCTTTCCACCAAATTAGATATTTCTTGAGTTTTAGCAATACACCTATGTGGTCCTAGATCATTTCGCTCCAAATACTTGGAGGATCTTTAATGGGGTTCAACAAATTAACGAGTTGTATGGGACCAATATTAGTATAGATGATATCAAGTACTGTTACCAAAAAACATCAAACCATAAAAATATTAATTATTTGAAGACGAGGGTGGCTAATCGATCCTTGGTCATAAACTTGCCTAATTCTAACAAAGAGTATCGGGATCATAGTGTTATCATAAAAAATTGGCAACACATCCCCCTTCTCGAGGGAGAAGTATATGAAGGGCCAATATTCCCTTAGGAAGGGTAAGTAATATGTTAGGTCATAATTAAATTTTTGTGTTTTGTTATCCTTTTCATTTAAATGTTTGTGAATTTTTCTTCTTCTTTTTATGATGGTTGACAGCAAGAGTAACACTCCTCATAAAATCAGTTCAAGTCAGTTCCATAAGTCAGTTCAAGCCAGAAGACAAAAAATCTTCATACATAAAAAAAAATAAAGAAGGTGATTGGATTGATGATCAACAGTTGATTAAAATTGAAGGCCTAAGATTTTTCCAATCCTTGCTTGGTGTGGATGTGATTAGACTTGATGATGAGGGATTTATGGATGTAATTCCTGGTTTGGTTAATGAAGAAGACAATGCTATGCTTACTTTAATGCCATCTATAGAGGATATAAAATCTCCAATTTTGGCCCTAAGTGGGAATAGTGCCCCAGGTATGGATGGATTCACTGGTAAATTTTTCACATCAGCGTGGGAAATCATTGGTGTTGATGTATGCAAAGCTATTGAATTGTCGTGGAGATTCCTAAGTTCTTCACCTCCAGTATTATGATTCTTATTCTTAAAAATGAAAATCCTCAATCTTGCTCTGAATTTAGACCTATAAGACTATGCACCTTTTTTTTATCAAAATCATCTCCAAAATTTTAGCCTCTAGACTTTCCTCCATCCTTCCAAAAATTACTTCCCCAAATCAAAGTGCCTTTGTTAAAGATAGAGGTATTGTGGATAACATTCTTTTTAACTTAAGAGATGAAATGCATGATCAACTCTAAGAATGAAGGAAATAATGTAGCTATGAAGATTGATATGTATAAAGCATATGTTTTGGCTCTTCTCGATTAAAGTCATGAGGAAATTTGGCTTCAATGAGGTATAGTTAAATTACATATGGAGAATTATTTCTAATAATTTTTTTTAGTGACGATTAGTGGGGAATCATGTAGTTTCTTCAAATGTTTCAAGGGATTAAAATAAGGAGATCCATTATCACCTGACTTATTTATCATCTATGCTGAAGTCTCGAGCAAGAATGTAGACAAATTCTTCATCAATCCTAAAATTCCAAAATTTAAAACCCCAATCAATTGTCCTACGGTGTCTCATCTTGCCTATGCTGATGATCTAATCACTTTCTCATCTGGGAGTGTTAAAGCCATAAAAAAAGTTAATAAGGTGTTGAACATGTATGAGGAAATCTATGGTCAAGGAGTTAATAAGTCCAAAGTTTCTATTTTCTGATCAAATATGATCATTAATGCTAAATCAAAGAAAATCAAGCTTTGGGAGTAACCTTCCCTATGATGTAAATACGCCAAGTGAAGAAAGTCCGGGGAGAGGTAATGTTGTATAGTCCTCGAGGATGCAAGTGTTGGAGATTAGGAAACTACTAGCATTTGAGGTAACTTCGAATATAAGCATTGCAATCCTGAACTATTGTGGTCTAGTAGTACCCTTGGCAGATGATCTTCTTAGCAAGCTAATTTGTGAAGTATCACATGGTCTTTCTTATCTTCATCTTAGAAGTACCTACCATATTTGAGGAGGTTCCAGATATGATAGTACCATTAGCCGGCCATATCGGAATCATCCTCAATTACGAGCTCAATGTGGTCGCAGTGGGTGGACATAACTTGTTTTTGAACTAGGGAAGGGGCCATTGTTCTCCCTTAGGCATGTCGATGATAGAGGCTAAGGTAGAAAGGGCATCAGCTAAGTTATTCTTTGTACGAGGTAGGCAGTGGAAGGTGACATATTTGAACTGGGAGTCCATCTCTTCTAGGTGGGCATGGAGGGGTAGGATCTTCTCACCTTTAACATTCCATTTTCTAAGGATTTGGCTAACGATGAGGGCAGAGTCTTCGTAGACGTCAAGGTGATAGATTCCTTTCTTAAGGGAGATATTGATTCCTATAGTGCATTCCTCATATTCATTCATGTTACTGGTGAAAGGAAAATCTAATTTAATGGAAAGGGTGGTGTGAGAGTCATCAGGGGTGATGAGGAGTATCCCAATGTCGTATCCTTTCTTGTTGATAACTCCATTGAAGAACATTTTCTATATAAGGTTCTCTTGAGAGGTACAAAGAATATCTGCATCCGGGAATATCTAAACATCAGTTCCTTCTATGGGGTAATCAATAAGATAGTTTGATATGTCTCTCCCTTTCATAGCTTTCTACGTGACGTACACAATATCGAATCCGGCTATCAACATCAACCGACGGGCCATTTAGATGGACATAGAGGTCTTTTCTATAAAATATTTACTGTGATCCATTCGGGATACTAGTTTAATGGGAAAGTCAAGCATGTAATGCTGTAACTTCTGCATGACCCAAACCAAGTCGACACATATTTTCTCCAAAGTAGTGTAGTTGATTTATTATCCGTCTAATTTTCGGCTGGTGTAATAAATGGAACTTTTCTTGTGAAATTATTTAATGCAATTGGCTAGCAAAGCCCCTAATGCGGTATCTATGATGGTCAAGTATAGGAAGAGGGGGAGACCTGGCTACAGAGGCATAAGCACCGGAGGTCAGGTGTGGTATCTATTAATTCGATCAATGGATTCTTAACAGGTCTCGTTCTAGATTTTAGTTGAATATTTTTTTGAGAAGTTTGAAAATGGGTTCACAGATGGAAGTCAGCTTGTTCATGAATCGACTGATGTACTGTAGTTTACACAGTAATCCTTGAACCTCCTTCTCCATCCGTGATGGGGGAATATCAAGTATGGATTTCATATTAGTAGGGTTTGCTTCGATTCCTTTCTCACTGACCATGAATCCAAGGAGTTTTCCTTTCATGATGCCGAATGATAATGCTCTAAATAGCACCACCAGTATGAGGAGTTGGTAAGCTCAAGTTAGCAATTATAATGGCAACACAAGAGTAAATATCTAGTTGAAGGTAGTGAGGAGAAGAGGAGAAACACTAGTATATAAGTGGTTCATGCAATTTGGCCTATGTCCACTGTGAATGTGTGAATAAGTTTCACTATAATGAGGGAACTAATGGCCTGTGATACAATCTCTCACTTTTTCTCTCTACTGTGTATACAAATAGAGTTTTAGCTAGGGTAACAATTATCGATCCCTTTACAAGGTATGAGAAGTCCCCTATTTATAGTGTTTGGGGGATGTAATGTACCCCCAAGCATGCATTGAGCGTGTATGAGTTGAATGTACTAATCATAAGTGGACACCTGAATGTTCCATATGTAAGGAATGATGACCAAATATTCCCCCACGTGAGGGGAATGATTCGGTTATAACTGAATCATGACGTGCTTCAAGTCTTCCATGTGCTTGAGTATGCTTGGACCTATAATATCATTTATTGTAACCTCGGCCTGGTCAAGTATGAGGTTTCAAGAGTCTGATAGTTGCTTTTTCATATCAATCATCAATATGGACTCGATCTGGAAGACTGATCGAGGTTATGTATGAGGTAGGATGTAACGTCGTCTTAGTCAGAGTATGATGTTAGCAATAGCTTGAGCCCATAAGACGCTGCTGACCTCTGCTTATGGCCAGCTGAGGTTGGTTAATGAGGAGTCGACCTTGCAGAAACAACCTTTCTAATGACTGTTATAAGCTTGTTGTCAACTCGGCAGTGAGATAGGCCGAGGTACATGACTATGAGTACGAGGGTGCACTTTGGGTATATCAATCACCCTAGCCCTTAGTCTCCTATGTGAGTAGGTGATTGAGGGGTATGTAGGTTAGGCCGAGGTTGAGTTGCCCTTGGTGCCTTGGGACGTGAAGTTATTCCTTGACACATGTCACTCATTGAAGTGGCTAACGTACTCCCTAAGGTATGATAATTCTGATAGCATCTTTTGGGTTCTCCAGGGTAATCATGGGTGTATTGGGAACCATGCCCCATCATTAAGAAGGTTTAAATGGCCCTTCTCTTTCTTCTTCCAGCTTTCTCGCCTTTACGTTTTATGCAACTGCAATTTTCTCTTAAGCCGTCCATTATTTTGCTGCGATTCAAGGTTTTCTTTGCCTTTTAATCTCCTCCTTCTTCACTCGTGACTAGTCAGGTATTGCTCTTCGACCTTTCTTTTTTTATTTCTGGTAATTACTTTTATAGTTTAGTTTTCCAATGATCTTTTCCTTTTTTTGGTGATGCTTTCTGCCACTATTGAGTGGCTATAGGGTTAGTTTTTTAACACTTGAGTTACTTTGGGGCCATTCTAGGTCGTCTAGGGGTTATTTCAGCCAAAAACACTTCCTTTTTGGCCTCCCGACGACCCTCCGATCATCTTCTCGGGTGACCCTTCTTTGGGAGTTCTTAGTGTTCTTATTTGAAACCCTTTGGATTCCACTTTTTGATCTTAGTTTGAGTAGCACAATTCGTTTTCCTGTTTATCCTTTAGTTCGAACCAAAGTGTAGTGTCGTCTTCTGAATGCTCAGACCTTTGTATAAACTCATTGAAGAATTCCCGTCTCTGCGTAAGAAGACCTTTGAGAAGATTAGGCTGATAGAGTCAGCCCAAGAGGAAGCTCGTAGGGCTGAGGCCTTTACCTTCAGACCAATATTTCCTCCTCCCTTAAAGGTCATATACCCTGAGCCTGCAGAGGTTCCTGAACCAATGTCTGAGGATAACACTTCTTTAAACCCAATGTCAACGTCTGAGGCACGCGAATCTGTAAACTATTTTTAAGAGGTTATGGATTATTATACAAAGAAAGGTGAGGCTTCGGAGGACGCCGAGGTTTCAAGCCGAGCCTCGTCCCATAGAGAGGCTAGCACTTCACATAGATATCCTTCTATAGAAATCGTAGGGCTCAGCGTAGCAATTCTGCCTCCCATTGATGCCATTTCTCCATCGGCTGCCATCAGGGTTGAGTTTGCAAAGCGATTTCCTGGTGGTGCCCCTACAAGTGCCCAGGCCGATGTTGCTGGGGATGTTGATTATGGTGAGGGGAGTAAACTCGATACTTTTGATGATGCAGAGTATGAGAGTACCATTAATGATTATAACCTTCTTTCCTTTAGACACCTGTATTACATAGATTCCTCAATCTTCCTTAGGAAACTTCTGAAGGATGATAGGGCCTTCGACGACCGAGATGGAGAAATCTGTGTCTGTGAGTAGATGTTTAAGTTGGGCTTTCATCTTCCTATCCACCTAGTTATCAGAGATATACTCTCACACATAAATCTTGCCCCTTCTACATTGTCCCCCAATGTTTGGAGGGTTATGATTGGGGCCATTGTCCTTTGGAAGGATGTTCACCATTCAGACCTTCCAGTTAGAGTTTTTATGGGTTTTTACGTCCCCTCATCTGCTCAAAATCATCCCATCTACTATCACTTCTTAGCTAGGAAATCTGAGAAGAATATGCTCTTGGTTACCTAAACTTTAAATTATAATTGGAAACCACGGTACTTCTTTATTTCTGGGACATGGGAGTTTGGTTCAGATGAAGCTTCTGGAATGTCGGTTCCAAGGACCCCCTGAGATGGGGGAAAGTCTCCCTCGTGGATAAAGCCGATACTGGTCTTAGCCAGGATAATTATAAGAACGTTGAGGACCTTCGCAATCAAGGCGAGAAAGGTCATCTCATTAAATATGAACATCTGATGACCCCCTATTACCTTTCTCAGATAGGTTTGGGGGTGGTCCCCTGGAACAGCTTCGTAAGTATTCAACATTTTTCTTACCCAAGTTATGCCTCTTATATTTTTTTTTATCTCTGACTAACTAACTCATAGACCTATCTTTTGAAGAGTGTCCAACAGGCATACCAGACGAGGTTTGGGAGACGTCTGTTCCTAGTATTTTGAAGCTTATGGAGAAGCGAGGTGGTAAAAATGTACCCCCACCCAATACAAAAAAGTGCGTTGGTGTCTCTAAGGCCGATGTTAGCAAGAAGAGGAAGCCGTTCATAAGAGGACCCATTAACGAAGAGGTTCCATATGGTTTCATATGAAGAGAAGTTACCCTCTGCTAGGGTTCCCTGCCTGAAGAGGTATCTCTCTTCTTTATTCTCAACTGTTCTTTGTTTGACAACACTTATCTCAGCCTCGTACGAATTTTGGCTGACATTTCTCTCTACTGGCTTATCTGCAGCCTCTTGGTTCTTCTCAACCTCGGCCTCATCATAGGTAAACTCGGCCACAAAATTTATGAGTGTTTGTCCCATGATGGCAACCCTGGGTTGATAAACAATATCGTACTCCCCCAACTTGATTGCCCAGGTCATTAGCCTTCCTGACTTCTAAGGCATATGGAGAACCTGTCTTAGTGGGGAATCAGTCAGGATGATCATGGAATGGGCTTGGAAGTATGGATTCATTTTCCTATAAGCATGTATCAAAGCATAGGCTAATTTTTCAATCCGAGGGTACTTCTGCTCAGACTCTTGGAATGATTTGCTATTGAAGTACACTGGTCTCTGTGATCCATCCTCTTCTCTTATGATTGCACCACTGATGGCTGACTCTGAGACAGCTAAGTATACATACATCTTTTCACCTTAAATTGTCCGAGATAAGAGTAGAGGGGATCTGATGTATGACTTGATCTCTTTAAAAGCTTTGTCACACTCCTCATTCCATTCAAACGCCTTTCTGAGAATTTTGAAAAAAGGAAGACATTTACCTGTAGCTTTTGAGATAAACCTGTTAAGTGAAGCTACTCGTCCGATTAGCCTCTAAATTTCTTTGATGGTTTTGGGTGTCTTCATTTCTAGAAAAGCCTTGATCTTCTCAGGGTTAGTCTCTATTCCCCTTTGATTGACGATGAATCCCCAAAACTTTCCAGCTCCTACCCCAAAGGCACATTTAGCCGGGTTGAACTTTATTCTGTATTTGTTTATGGTGTCAAAAGTTCTTTTAAGGTCGGCCACATGAGTGTCGGCCTTCAGAATTTTAGTCAACATATCGTCCACATAAACTTCCATGGTTTTTCCTATCTGATCTTCAAACATCTTATTTACAAGATGTTGGTAGGTGGCCCCTGTGCTCTTCAATCCGAAGGGCATGAACTCGTAGCAATAGGTCCCCTTATCTGTAATGAATGTTGTCTTCTCTGAGCCCATCGAGTCTATAAAGATCTGATTATACCCGTAGTATGCATCTATGAATCTCATGAGCTCATGTCCAGCTATGGCATCCACCATCTGATCCATACAAGGCGGGGGGAATTATCTTTTGGGAATCAGTGAAATCTACACACATCCTCCATTTCCCGTTAGCTTTGAGGACTATGGCAGCGTCAGATAACCACTCAAGATATATGACCTCTCTGATGAACTTGGCCTCTTCAATATTTTTAACCTCGTCTCTGATGATATCATACTTCTCTCTTGATTATATTCTTCTTCTCTGCTTGATGGGATTAGCATCCTCTACAACATTGAGTTTATGGCACATAATCTCAGGATCAATAACTGGCATGTCTACATGGCTCCAGAAAAGATATTTTGTCTCTTTCTTAACAGCTTTACTAGATCATCCTTCACCTCAGGCTTTAGGGACTTACCGATTTGGATGGTTTTCTCCAGCTCGTCCTCATTGAGGACGATGGATTCTACCTCCTCCGCGGTCTCTCCCTTCTTGAGTTTGGTTTCATCTCTAGGATCAAGGGTGTTAATATTGCAATTGGTTGTTTCCCTCTTATGAGTCTCTCTCTCTTCTGCAGAGTTAAAGTAGCATTCTCGTGCTGATGGTTGGTCACCTTACACTTACCCTACTCTATAGGGAGTCGGGAATTTTAACATCTGGTGGACCGTTGAAGGCATGATCTCAAATTCCTTGAGGGCTACTTATCCCACTATGAGGTTGTAAGTTGATAAAATATTTTCACCCATCACAAAGAAAATGATTTTCCTGGTCAACCTCTTAGGCCATTCATCTCCCATTCTCACATCCATTTCATACATACCCAATGGATGGACTTTTTCACCGCTGAAGCCAATTAAGGGATGATGATAAGTAACAAGCCTAGCTCTGCTGAGGCCTAAGCTCTTGAAATAGGGCCAGAACATAACATATGCACAACTGCCCCCATTAACAAGGATCCTCTGAAATTCACACCCATGCACCCTCGTGGTGAAGACTAAACGGTCATCGTGGCGAGCTAATATACCCTTGAAATCAAGTCATGAGAAGACGACTACCAGGGTGTCCATATCTACCTTCTTCCTCTTCTCATGTTTAACCTCTGTAGATGCCAAGTTCATAACCTCAGATTTAGTCGTTGCTTTGGCCTCTGCTACACGAGCCTTGCGATCATCTACCTCTGAGCCACCCCCTGATAGTCCTCCACAGATAGTGCACACTCCAAAAGAGATCATACCAACCCTCTTTACTGGGGCATTGTCATCCTTTTGTGGGAGGTCAGGGTCATCGTCATCATCATCATTTGAGTCATGGGCTCTTCTGATAGGGGTAGCTTCCCGATATTTATCATTTCTTTTCATCTCAAGGTCGTCTCTTACCCCCTTAGAAGCTCTACCATCCACATACTTTCTGAGCTTTCCTAACTTCAACATATTTTTAATCTCGTCCTTCAGCGTGAAACACTTCTCAGTTAAATGAACATGATCTTGATGGAACTCGTACTATAAGTTCTTGTTTCTCTTATGTGGTAGAGCCTTCAGCTTATCCGGCCATATCAGAGACCTATCCTTCTTTATTTCATTGAGGATGTGTTCGCATCTCACAGTTAAAGGATTATAGTTTGCAAACTTGTCATTTATAACCCTCTTTTTTCCATCATTTTTCTTTTGAAACTTCCCACTTCTACTTCCATTCTCATCCTCATACTTTGCGGCCATCACTTCTTCTACGTTCATGACCTTTCCAGTTGTTGCTAACGGCTCGTCCATAGACTTAGGTGGGTCTTCAGTAAGCTTCCAGAGTAACTTTCCCTTCTGAAGTCCTCCTATAAGGGTTTCTATGGCTATACTCTTTTCATAATCTTCTACCTCTAACTTTTCCTTGTTAAACCTCACGATGTAGTCTCTAAGGCTTTCATTCTTACCTTGCTTTACATAAAGCAAGTGAGTCGTCTTCTTCTGTGGTCTTACTCTAAAACAGAAGTTGTGAATAAACTGCTCGGCCAAACCTTTAAAACTTTCAACTGAATTCTTTGGTAGAGAAATGAACCAAATATGTGCAGCCCCCGTTAGAGTGCTTGAGAAAGCTCGGCCTCTCATCTCATCAGAGATTGAATAAATGTCTTCCGGATATTAATACATTTCAATGTGATGGACTGGGTTAGTACTTCCATCATACTTGGGAGACACCACCGGAGGTTTAAACTTGGGAGGGCTTGGGAAGTTGACAATCCTTGCAACAAAGGGTGAACCCTCTGAGTACCCCCTTTATAATGGGTCTCGACTTTTTATGAGGTCCCCTATCTTCTCTTCCAGCCTTTGAATGGAGTCATTTGAGGGCCTAGCAACGTCGGCCTGGACGAGGTTATCCCCAGCCACCTCCAAAGGGTGGACAGAGGGTTCCCCAACTACTGCACAACGTCGACTATTGACCTCATCCTGACCACATTCTCAGCCATATGAGGGTCGGCCATGATGAAGCCGACGATCGTCACCTCCTTACCTTCTAGAGCCAGTGAGACTTCTTGATCTGGACAGCCTTTCCCTTAGATCATTAACTAGGCCGAGCCTTTCAAAAGCCAACCCTCTACTCAAGTGATCAAAAGATGATCCTCTTTGGCGTGCATCACCATCTCGTCTCTCACACTGACCTCGATTCTGCTAGATAGGACATACATTGTTGTTAAGACCTCATACGACTCCCAATAGTCTGTCGGAGAATCCTATGCCTCAATTTTATTGTACCTATCCTCAGGACAAGGGTTTCCTTGCCTCCCCAGACGTAAATGCCTAAGGTCAGCAACATCCCTCCTTCGCTGAAGAGTAGGTAGATACTTTCGTGGTGCCTGGGGTGGTCCCCTGGACTCATGACGTGGATGAGTAGCTTCCAGAGTTATCATCTCTGGTGATACCCCATGTGGTCTCATTATTATGTTCTGGCTTAGTTGGGAAAAGTTTTCCTGCATCGCTCGTGGAGTTGCAGCTAAGGACTTCAAGGCTGCTGCCACCTAAGCCATTTCGGACTGCGGTGGTGCTTGACTGGAACTAGGACCTCCAATACCAGATGGTGGAGGTGGTAACTCTGGTGCTATGGAAAAAGACTAGAGAGCTTGATGCCTTTGAGGATATCTTTCAATGGTGAAATATCTCCACGCAATGGGGGCGGACTGGTGCACCACCAGAGTCTCCGATAAGTCCAAGCTTCAAGAAGGAAGAGATATAGCTTCTCGTTCCAATAAACGGTGCCAAAATGATGATGCTCTAAACAACACCACTAGTATGAGGTGTTGGTAAGCTCAAATTAGCAATTATAATGGCAACACAAGATTAAATATCTAGTTGAAGGTGGTGAGGAGAAGAGGAGAAACACTAGTATATAAGTGGTTCAGCCAATTTGGCCTATGTCCACTGTGAATGTGTGAGTAAGTTTCACTACAAAGAGGGAACTAATGGCCTGTGATACAACCTCTCACTTTCTCTCTATACTGTGTATACAAACAGAGTTTCATCTAGGGTAACAATTATCGATCCCCTTCCAAGGTAGGAGAAGGCCCATATTTATAGTGTTTGGGGGGTGTAATGTACCCCCAAGCATGCATTGAGCGTGTTTGAGTTGAATGTACTAATCATAAATGGACACCTGGATGTGCCATATGTAAGGAATGATGACTGATGAATAACTTTTTTGTGTGTCATTGTTGTGAAAGCTCTTCAATCAAAACCTCAATTACCTACAAATATATAACAAACTCAAGTCTAGAGTGGTAAGTAAGGATGTCAATCCTAATCTTAGGCGTGAACATGCTAAAATGAGAAGATAATGAATATAATCCACTTGATTATTTTTTTTAGAATTTTTGGTTTGTTATATATATTTTTTATTTTTTCAAATATTAAAACAATATTAATGATGGTGAAAATTAAGTAGCTACACTAAGTGAGAGATATAAAACAATACTAAAAAGAGTGTGCTAAAACAAGACTAAGTAACTAAAATGAGATATAGCTAATTTGAGATAAGATTGAGTGAGAAAAATTCAAGGAATGAAAATTCACCTCCAATTCATGAATTAAATGTATTAGATCATTCAAGTTTACTAAGTTCCCAAATATTAATTTATTTCATCAATTGATTCTCATCATTTGACAAAATAAACTAACATAGATTTAGTTAATTCATTTTTCATTCCTACTAATCAAGTGAAGAGATGATTTAGAGAAATTATATAAATCACTCGCTAGAGAAAATTCATATAATTAACTTTAAATCCCAAAAATTAATGTGTGAGCATAACAAAATATAATATACTCTAATTAGTGGATCATCATATCTCTTGTTTGAATCCAAAAATTAAAAGTATATTAGATTTGAATCCTTTCTCAAGGATGGTTTACCATCTCTCGATGCATAAACACATGTAGGAATAACAAATTATTAACTAAATGAAACAAAGTAAACAAGGATAATTAATTCTTCTAATTTCATTCATGGGGCTTCATTTCACTCCTTGAAATGGTATCTTCAATCACAATCTATCAATTTAGAATGACTCAATATTTGTTTTAGTAAAAAAAAATTAAAACTAAAATTTTCTTTCTAACTTTCTTCTTCTTCTTCTTCTTCTTCTTCTTCTTCTTCTTCTTCTTCTTCTTCTTCTTCTTCTTCTTCTTATTATTATTATTATTATTATTATTATTATTATTATTATTATTATTATTATTATTATTATTATTATTATTATTATTATTATTATTATTATTATTATTATTATTATTATTATTTTTCTTCTTCTTCTTCTTCTTCTTCTTCTTCTTCTTCTTCTTCTTCTTCTTCTTCTTCTCTAATCTCTAATCTTCCAATCTCTAATTTTCCAATCTCCTAAAAAATGGCCTAGAGGTCTTCATTTTATAGTGGACCATGGAGCAAAAGGGTATAGTTGGAAGAATTAAGGTGCAAGAGCATGAGGTGTATGCACATGGGGTCAAAATAGAGAAATGCACAAATGTGCATGTGTTGTGCGAGGTCATGTGAATGAGGGGTGAGGGTTTAGTTGGGTGGAAGTTTGTTTGGGGGTCAAATGGGTAATCGGGTATCAGGTCACACTTAAAGCACATGTGGCTTTATTAGTTTCTTCTTATATGTTTGCTGGCCTGGGAGATAATGTCGTGGGATAAAATACAGGTGGATCTAGGTCCGGGTTTAATGGGTGGAACCTGGTGGAGTTTTCAAATCGGGTTACTGGGTATGGGCATCACCGGAATCGGGATCGGAGCAGGTGGGATAAACGGTTTGAACATGATCACGGGTTTGGCACTTTGGGAAATCGGGTCAAGGCTTGCCGGCACTGATAAGGTTGGACTTGGCGCAGGGGGTTGGAGGTCTGAAGGTGGCAGGTCTCAGGTAAGGGTCATATGGATTAATGATGGTGATGGATTTAGTGTTTAGGCATCTGGGTCGCGTTCACTGGGCTTGAGTTAGTCCGATTTGAAACTCGAAGGTGTCGCCGATGAGGGGGTCGTCGGAGAAATAAGGAGGTCCGATAGGTTTTTGTTTGGTGTTGGTTTTGTTGGGAAGTGATGGTGGTTGGAGGGGTTATGGGAGTTTTAGGAGAGAGAGTGTGTGTGAGGTGTAAATGATGATGAATAGTAGATGGGGGTTTTGGGGTGTTGTAGGGTGTATGGTAAGGAGTGTGGGTAATGGTGAGTTGTTTGGGTATGAGTGACTGCATGGGATCTTAGGATGTGTGTGTTTGAGTTTGTACCTAAAAAAAAACTACCTGACTAAAAATAAATCTAATAAAATTAAACTCCTAACCTATATATATATAAAACTCAAATAATAAAATAAAATAAAAGAAGTAAAAACTAAAAATCTAATAAAAATAAAAACTAAAGTCCTAAAAATTATAAAATCTAATAAAACTAAATTCCTAAAAAAACTAAAAAAAAATAAAATCTAATAAAAATAAATTGCTAAAAACTAATCCTAATAAAATAAAACAAAATAAAGATTAAAACGAAAATAAAATTAAAAATACACTAAGGAAAAATAAATATAAAAAGGTAGAAAATAAAACCTAGAAAATTCTAAATAAATCTAAAATAAATCCTAAAAAATTAAAATGACTCAAAATAAAAATCTAAACATAATAATAAAAGTACAAACTGAACACACACCGGGTTTGGGGTAGGCTTAGAGAGGCTACATGGTAGTTCGAGAATTTGGACTTTTCGCTCCATTTTGATGCGCATTTGCCTTGAAATATAGCTTTAATAACCGCAACACGCAATCAAACTACAAAATAGACATTAAAGCACATAAGACCATTTTTATTGCAAATGAGCGACTAAAATGCATCTATTCGGGGTATAAAATGAATACTTTTGGATGCTTATCACACCACCCCCAAACAAAACACTGCTAGTCCTCGAGCAAAAGTGTACCACTTTCGCGGGAACTTGCGATTGCACTTAGCATGTGCAACAAGCCTTTAAACCTATAGGTTGCCCTAAAGGACGAGTTGTGTCTCTTGAGGGTTTGCAGGGAATATAGCCACAAAATTCTTTATTTGCAAAAATTTATTAAAAAGCAGTCAATCTCTTATTAGACATTGAATAATCGCACAATCCATCATGAGAGAAATGATTTTAGAAATACAATCTAGAATGTGTAAAAAGTTTAACTAAGTAAATACTCAAGGCACATCCTTCCTAGAACTCAACGTGTGTAGTGTGAATCAGTCAAAACAGGTCGAGTATCATCAGAGTAATTCCTAGATTGCCTTGTCGGAATCAACACTTCAACTTCCAATCTCACTAGATATATTTGTCTCAATAGAACTCTCGAGATTAGGGTTAGTGAATCGCTCTTGTGTGTGAGGAGGTGAGTAAATGTAAGCAAGTTCAAACGTCACACACACATAAGAAAGAATGAACATATAGAAGGAAAATGACCTCACGAAAGAGATGTTAATCACTATAGTGAGAACGTCGAGTTATTCACCACGTTGACTATCATTTGCCTGAATACCTAGGGGAGATATGGATGCATACGGGTGAGGGGAAATGAAATGGGATGAGAAGGATATGATGTGAAGTAGGATAGTGATATGAATGATGAGTGATGGATGAAAAATGGATGTATATGCGATAAGATTGAGAAGAGTGTATAGCACTTGAAGAACAGATGTATTTATTTCAAAACTAACTACTAACTACACACTCTCTTTCTTTTCTTTTCTTTTCTTTCTTTTTCTTCTTTTTTTCTTCTCGATTTTTCTTTTTCTTTTTCTATTTTTGCTATTTTTCTATTTTTTTTGTTTTTCTTTCTCTTTTCAGACCAACAATGAAGACATTTAACATTTGTAACCTACACTCTTTTATTTGAAAATGAAAGATGATATGGAGATGATAGGTGATGGTGTGGGGAAATATGTGAAAATATGGAAGAGCATGGGAGTGTAATGGGTGAAAATCTAGTGACCGGGACAAATTTCAAGACACGTATTTATTACATCTCGAAAGTGATGTCATTCTCAGTAATCAAGCTAAAATTGAAGAATAATGAGATCATACAATAATTAAGTGCGGACCCAAAAGAAGTTGAATCAAATTTTGACTCAGAGATTGCGTAAAACTCTCTAAAAGGTTAAAAGGCACGAATCTCAAAAACTAAAGTCTCTACTAGTGATCCTTAAGGTTCTCTTGAGAATTGTAGTACTCTTCAACTCTAAATCGTAGTGACATGATAAGTGCGCAAATTTTGTTGAGTCTAGAAATTCATGGTAAAAAATGCCTTGTTATGTATTACATAAGCTATTTAAAAATATATTCTCTAGCTTGATTTCTAGACTTAAAAAGATGGACGATAGAAAATTCACGTCAATGAATGAGATGAAAGAAACTGCACGAAATTTTAAAAATCAGGTTTAAAAGATCAAATTTTTTTCAAAAGAGGCACGATTTTGATAAAATTACCCACCCTCAAACTAAAAGGCACATCGTCCTCGATGTTAAGTAAAATGATTATTAAAATTGAGAGCATAAGGTAGGAAAGAGATTACCAGAATCAACCGCTAATGAAGTGGAAAGATGAAGCTAAGATGAAAATTGAATAAATGAGTGAGATAGTAATATATGTACAAGTCTATAATCATGATAGAACATTGGGTGGTGTGAAACACCACCCCCAAACAGGATAAGACTCATACTCAGAAAAAGTGGGTTACCTCCCGATAGCGCTAAGTTTAACGTCTTCAGCCAGACCGATCGAAACTCAATAAAAAAGAAATGATAAGCAAGGAGAGAACGGGGGTGGCAGAAAAATCGGGGGATAAGAATCACCCTCAAACGATACTGAACGGTCAGTCTTCATAAATGGGGTCAACAAGGTCAATTTGTTCTATGTGAGTGGAGCCTAGCTCCAAGAAAGGCTTCAAGCGTTGACCATTGACCTGAAAAAGGCTACCATCCTTGGGATTTTGCACGGTAATGGCACCATAAGGAGTGACTGACTCAATAATGAAGGGTCCAGACCACTTGGTTTTTAATTTCCCGGGAAAGAGATGCAACCGAGAATTATACAACAAAACTTTTTGACCAGGGTGGAATTCTTTGCCCATGATGCTTTGGTCATGGATCCACGTCATATTGTCCTTATGCTTCATGGAAAAATCATAGGCATCATTTATGATTTCTTCCAATTCATTAAGTTACAGCTTCCTATGGACACCCGCCTCATCAATATCAAAATTAAGGGCTTTGACAGCCCAATATGCATGTTGTTCAATCTCGACAGGAAGGTGGCAAGGCTTGCCGAAGACCAAGCGGTAAGGAGACATGCCAATTGGAGTCTTTTAAGCAGTACAATATGCCCAAAATGCGTCGTTCAAGCATAAGGACCAATCTTTCCTATTATGATTGATGGTTTTTTCAAGAATTTGCTTGATCTCATGGTTGGAGACCTCAACTTGACCACTAGTATGTGGGTGGTAAGAGAGACCAACTTTGTGGGTAACACCATACTTTTTGACAAGGTGTTCAAAGACTCGAATACAAAAAAGATTTACCCCCATCACTAATGATAGCCTTGGGGGTTCCAAAACGTGTGAAGACATGCTCTTTGAAAAATTGGACCACACGATGGTCATTGGTGCGGCAAGCAATTGCTTTGATCCATTTGGAAACATAGTCAACAGAAACTAGAATATACTGAAAACTATAAGAGGAGGGAAATGGTCCCATGAAATCGATACCCCACACATAAATTTTTTAACAATGAGGATGGGTGTGAGAGGCATCATATGACGACGAGAGAGACGCCCAGAGTGTTGGCAATTGGAACAAGCTTGGCAGTATTGATGGGCATCTTGGAAAAGGGTAGGCCAATAGAAGCCACTTTGTAAGATTTTGGCGGCGGTTTTCTTTGAGCCAAAGTGGCCTCCACAAGCACTATTGTGGAAGAAGGACAAAATACTGAGTTGTTCACATTTGGGAACACAACGACGAATGACTTTATCAATGAAATACTTGAAAATGAATGGGTCATACCAAGAGTAATATTTCACATTCGCTATGAATTTTAATCGATCCTGTTTCGATCAATGATTGGGAAGTTGATCAGTAACAAGAAAGTTGACAATATCAGTATACCAAGGAGAGGTGGAGATAGAAAAAAGTTGTTCATCGAGAAATGACTCAGAAATGGGTAGAGGATCATAGTCAGACGTGACAGTAATGCGAGAGAGATGGTAAGTAACAACATTTTCACAACCTTTCTTGTCGCAAATTTTAAGGTTAAACTCTTGGAGTAAGAGAATCCACCGTATCAATCGTGGTTTGGAATCCTTATTATAAAGCAGGTGCTTAAGGTCAGCATGGTCAGTATACACGATGATAGGGCAACCTATGAAATATGAGCAAAATTTATCAAGAGCAAACACAACCGCTAACAACTCCTTTTCGGTTATCGTGTAATGAAGCTGAGCATCATGTAGGGTTTTGCTAGCATAATAGATTACATGTGGGCGCTTTTCAACTCTCTGGCCAAGCACGAAACCAAGTGAAAAATCAGAAGCATCACACATGAGCTCAAATGGGAGAGACCAATTGGTAGGTTTCATGATAGGAGCGAAAGTGAGCTAAGATTTTAGGCACTCAAAGGAGGCAAGACATGCTTCATTAAAGATAAAGGTACATCGAGCGATTTTAGAAAAGTCCTTAATGAAACGCTGGTAGAAGCACGCATGTCCTACGAAGGAGCGAATGTCTTTAACAGACTTAGGAATAGGGAGTGAGGAAATCAAGTCGACTTTTGCTTTATCGACCTTAATACCGGAACTGGAGACAACATGACCTAAAATAATGCCCTTTTTTTTACCATGAAATGGCATTTTTCCCAATTGAGGACCAACTTCTTTTCTTGACAACGCTGAAGGACCATAGTGAGGTGAGATAGGCATTGTTCAAAGGATGAACCAAACGCAGAAAAATAGTCCATAAAGGCTTCGAGGAAACGCTCCACCATGTCACTAAAAAGACTAGTCATACACATTTGAAAAGTCACAGGTGCATTGCAAAGGACAAAGGGCATACGAGAGTACGCAAATGTGCCAAATGGACAGGTAAAGGTAGTTTTTTCTTGGTCTTCAGGGGCAATGGGTTTGGTTGTACCCTGAATATCCATCAAGGAAGCAGTAGTAAGTATGGCCTGCCAAGCATTCAAGCATCTGGTCAATGTATGGGAGAGGGAAAGGGGTATTTATGAGTGACATCATTGATCTTTCTATAATCAATACAAACACGCCAGCCAGTTTGTATTCGGGTAGGCACAAGCCCATCGTCACTATTTTTTACAACGGTGACTCTAGACTTTTTAAGCACCACATGAATGGGACTGAACCATTGACTATCCGAGATGGGATAAATGATACCTGCATCAAGAAATTTTAAAATTTTAGCTCGAACGACCTCTTTTATTGTGGGATTGAGTCATCATTGCGGCTCACGAGAATTCTTGACATTCTCCTCTAAATGAATGTGATGGATACAAACATTGGGGCTGAGACTTTGAATGTCAAAAATGGTCCACCCTAAAGCAGTGCTATGTTGAGTGAGAGTGAGGACCAATTGCTCTTCTTGATTCAGTGTCAAGTCAGAAGCAATAATGACGGGGTGATTTTTGGTTTGGGCCTAAGATAGTATATTTTAACTTAGGAGGTAATGTCTTAAGATCAAAACTAGGTGGTGGCTCAGCAGAGGCATCAGACTCAGACGTAAAAATAGAGTCTGGGAGAATATCGGGACAGGGGTTGACTAGGGCATCCACAGGGAGAAGAGTATCAACAAGGAGAAGCTCAAATGGAGTATCCCATGTGGATGTGTCTATTAGTGGGGTGGAATCTAATAAGGCATTTACCTCATAGATGGAGGAATCAGTATCAAAGTCCGACCCAAAGTGAGCCAAACATTGATCGATAGGATCTTCTGGGTAGGTGAGATCCAATATCTCTTGGACTAAGGAGTCAATCATGCATACCTCATCAATAGAATCAATGTCGACCTTTTGTTGCATGAGGTGGAAAATATTAACATCGACGGTCATGTTTCCAAAAGAAAGATTCATGGATCCATCTCGACAATTGATGATGGCATTGGCAGTTGCCAAAAAGGAGAGATCCGAAATGATAGGAATATTGGTTGGGTCTGGAGCAAGATTGTCTAAGATGATGAAATCCATAGGGTAATAAAAGTTAGACACTTTGACCAAAAAATATTCAACGATTCCTTTAGGCACTTTCACAGAACGGTCTTCAAGTTGAAGAGTAACCCATGCAGGTTTCATGTTTTGTAAACCTAACTCAAGGTCGAGACAGTAAGGTAGAAAATTAACACTAGCTCCAAGATCAAGCAAAGCCCGAGTAGTGAACTTATCTCCTAACATGAAAGAGACAGTGGGACGACTAGGGTCTTTATACTTCACAATACTATTCTCATGGATAAGGGACCTGGCTTGCTCAGTGATAAAGGAATCACGAGGTACATTCGTCCATCGCTTGACAGTGCACAATTCCTTCAAGAATTTTGCATAGGAGGGAACTTGTTGAATCATGATGAGGAATGGAATGTTTATGTGAACATTCTGAAAAACTTTCTTAATCTCATCAAATTGTTGAGCTTTCTTTATCGGGGCCAACCTATGAGGAAAGGGTTATTTAGGGACAAAGGCGGTGGTGGCCTCAGTAGGTTTAGAGGCATTCTTGTCGGTGGATTTATGGGGTTGTGGGACCGTAGGGAGTTGTTCTAATTGGAAATTCTGTGTGGGTGGGATTGGAACATCACGGGGAGCAACAACACCATTGTCAACCTGTTTACCTGATCATAGAGTACTCACCGCTTTTATGTCCTCTTGGTATGTGGGTGGAGTGGAAATGGATCCAACCTCATAAGTCGACTCCTTTCCATTCCCCTTAGGGTTAGGAATGGGTTGGCATGGAAAACTACCTTTCTCTTGCTTGGACTCAAACTGATTAAGACGTTGCTCAAGCCTTTGAATGGCTTGAGTTTGTGCTTGCGTGGTTTGTTGTTGAGTCGTGATAAATTGACTGAGAAGATTCTCGATAGAGGAGGTGGATGATTGGGGTCGAGGGGCATAAGGGGGTTGGGGGACTAACTCTCGGTTATAACTAAGCGATTGTGAATAGTCATAGGAAGGAGGTGGGACAGGGACAATTTGATGAGTTGGGTTGGACGGTACTCCTTGGGGGACAAAGGATGATGGATGGTGTTTTTGGTGGTGTGGAGCATGGTGGTGTTGGATAGGAGGGTGATGTTGTCTTTATGGGTTTTAGTGAAACCCTGGTGGACCACCAACATGTTGATGTGGTTGTGATGGAGCAAGGTGATTGTCGTACTTATAAGAAAAATAGGGATGGTTCCTATTATTGGGATTGTAAGTAAACGATGGTGGTGCGGGTTTCCTAGTGGTATCAAAGGCACATGCTTGTGCTAGAGTGGGTTAGGGATAATCTTGAATAAGGGGGAACAAAAGAGATAAATGATCTTGACTTAAACAGACATGACAAGAAGGACTAGAATTGTTGACAATCATCACTGGTTTAGAAAGAGAAACATTTTGTTGCATATAACAACTGAGAGCATCAACTGTCTTGGTGAAAGTGTTTAAGCCATGAAGCAAGGTTTTAAAACTGGGATCATTTTTTACCTCATAGGTGATACCTACTCGTGGTGGCTCGGATCTCGAAAATTCATTGGTGCCCTCCCAATCTTGGGAGTCATCGCCTAATTCAAGGAGAAAATTGTAGGCAGTAGTGGGAGTTAAGTGCATGAATTTGCCTTTGTGCATGGACTCAATTATGGTGCGAGAGGAAGGAATGATACCATTGTCAAAACTATGGACAAGGAGACTCTTCTCGAGACCATGATGTGGCCAACTATTGATATAGTCTTGAAAACGGCCCCATGCTTCACGAAATTTCTCGGTGGGCTTTTGGCAAAAATCCTAAAGGGCTTGGCGCATCTCATTGGTTTTACTTATGGCATAAACATTTGACACGAACTTCTTCAAAACTTGTTCCCATGTATGGATAGAATCCGGTGACAAGGAATGTAGCCACATGGATGCTTTATCATGGAGATAAAATGGAAATAAGTGAAGACGAACATTTTCTTCATCTAGATTTTGATTTTTGAAAGTCGCACAAACTGTGAGAAATTTTCGCAAGTGAGTGTATGGAGACTCACGTTCAAGGCCATGGAAATTCGGCAACATGGAAATGGTCGTCGGGAGAATTTCGAATTGAACCGCCGGGGTGGGTGGAAAAACTATGCAAGATGGTGGGGTGGCCATTATCGGGGCAAAATAGTCCCTTAAGGCACGCTCTTCAGCCATGGTGGGTGGATGAATGGTGGGAGTAGATATGTCAACTCGGGTACAACTCAAAGTGATAGGTGGAATTGATGAAGTAAGGGGAGCACTTGGTTCTCCTAATAGGGAAGAGACGGGAGAAAGACTATGGGAACAAATTAATCGAGGATTAACTCATTACCACGTGGGCATGCAAAGAGTGAATTTTTTTGGTTTTTTTATTTTTGGAAAAGAAAATATTTTTGGAGTTTTGCAAAAAAAAATGAGAACAAAAAATATTTTCTTGGAAAAATAAAGGAAAATATTTTTGTGGTTTTTGGAACAAAATAAAGGAAGAAAATACATTTGGATTTTTGATAAAAATAATAGAAGAAAATATTTGTGGATTGTTTTTTGGGAAGAAAATAGTGGGGGGGGGGGGGGGGGGAATTTGGACTCTAAGAATTTGGAAGAATTCACTAAAACGGACTATCGAAAAAGGAATTGGACACACACAAGTTAAGGAAAAAAATCCTAACTAGCACATAGCCAAATTTTTATCTTGAAAATTAATGAAAGGGTAGTCAAGTTTTAATGAAATTTACGGGTGATGAAAATCAGGGAATTTATATGAGTGATCGCCTTTTGCAAAATGTGTGTTCCTACTTTAATCACACGATGACAAGAGGCTTGCCACAGAGATTCTCCACAAAGATACTACGACGAAACGATCGGCCGGTACAATGCTGGGGACAACACAAACCCGTTTTAGTGGGCGGCCGCACTTAAAACCTAGTTTCCCTGGACACTTTTGTGCCGCAAAGCGAGCCATTCGAGGTTTTGCTGGGTGGAGAGGACTTTACAGGTTATCCTATAAGTCAAAATGATCGAAAGGGTCCTATGAACACCGTATCCTATGGGGCTATCTAGTTGAATGATTTTAAATTAGTGATGGCAAGGGTAGCACTCAAAGGATAAGTGATTGAGTCGGGTGATGAAATCCCTTCTCGTGAGTGACCGGGCGTAGGTCTTAGTCAATTTAATTCATCATTCCATTCAAATTTAAATGAAAGTATTAAATCACACAAGAGCACGTATGAGCACACAAGGTATTAACTCGCTAACAGGAGGGCGCGAGGGTATAAGAGATGTACCTCCCACGGTTTTTACGCCATGGGGGTGCCAAAATTGTTGAGTCGATCAGGGGGAGATTACGCCAATATCAGTCGGCCTCGGGAGTCCGACCGACCAAAGGTAGAGAGGCTTCTTTTCCTCGCCGTGGACACCCTCTCCCTACCGTGTTCGGTTTTCCTATCACTCTTTCTTCAATTATTACAAATTTAAAATGAAAATAAAATGGTGTCTCTATGCACCGCAATACAAGCAAGGTAATAAAACCCTAATTACAAGACTTTTAAAAAAAATGGTACTAAAAATGAAAAAATGCAATAAAGTGAATCCCAAAATTCGGAAATCCTCTCAAGCACGTCGAGCTCCAAAGATTGGCAACGACGCCATTTGATGAAGAACTTTTTGGTGTGTCGTTGTTGTGAAAGATTTTCAATCAAAACCTCAATTACCTACAAATATATAACAAACTCAAGTGTAGAGTGGTAAGTAAGGATGTAAATCCTAATCTAAGGTGTGAACATGCTAAAATGAGAAGATAATGAATATAATTCACTTGATTATTTTTTTAGACTTTTTGGTTTTTTATATTTTTTTTCAAATATTAAAGCAATATTTATGATGGTGAAAATTAAGTAGCTACACTAAGTGAGAGATAAAAAACAATACTAAAAAGAGTGTGCTAAAACAAGACTAAGTAACTAAAATGAGATATAACTAATTTGAGATAAGATTGAGTGAAAAGAATTCAAGGAATGAAAATTCACCTCCAATTCATGAATTAAATGTATTAGATCATTCAAGTTTACTATGTTCCCAAAAATTAATTTATTTCATTAGTTGATTCTCATCATTTGACAAAATAAACTAACAGAGATGTAGTTAATTCATTTTCCATTCCTACTACTCAAGTGAATAGATGATTGAGAGAAATTATATAAATCACTCGCTAGAGCAAATTCATATAATTAACTTTAAATCTAAAAAATTAATGTATAAGCATAACAAAATATAATATACTCTAATTAGTGGATCATCCTATCTCTAGTTTGAATCCAAAAATTAAAAGTATATTAGATTTGAATCCTTTCTCAAGGATGGTTACAAGAATAATTTATTCATCTAATTGCATTCATGGGGCTTCATTTCACTCCTTGAATGGAGTGATTAGCCTAGCATGATCATCATTCAAGAATAATTGTAAACAAGTAATAGCATAGAATGATTAATAAGAGAAGAATTAATCAAAAACAATTTTGCCTTCAACTTGAAATGGTATCTTCAATTACAATCTCTCAATTTACAACGACTCAATCTTTTTTTTTGGTAAGAAAACAACTAAAACTAAAATTTTCTCTCTCTAACTATATTCTTCTTCTTCTTCTTCTTCTTCTTCTTCTTCTTCTTCTTCTTCTTCTTCTTCTTCTTCTTCTTCTTCTTCTTCTTCTCCAAGTCTCTAATTCTCTAATCTCTAATCTTCCAATCTATAATTTTCCAATCTCTAATATTCCAATCTACCAAAAAATGGCCTTCAGGTCTTCATTTTATAGTGACCCATGGAGCAAAGGGGTATAGTTGGAAGAATTAAGGATCAAGAGCATGGTGTGTGTGCACATGGGGGCAAAATAGGGAAATGCACAAATGTGCATGTGTTGTGTGAGGTCATGTGAATGAGGGGTGAGGGTTTAGTTGGGTGTAAATTTATTTGGGGGTAAAATGGGTAATGGGGTATAAGGTCACACTTAAAGCACATGTGGTTATTGGTTTCTTGTTATATGTTTGCTGGCCTGAGAGATAATGTCGTGGGACAAAAGCCAGGTGGATCTACGTCCGGGTTTAATGGGTGGAACTGGGTGGAGTTTTCAAATTGGGTTGCTGGGTATGGGCGTCATCGGAATCGGGATAGGAGTAGGTGGGATAAACGGTTTGAACATGGTCATGGGTTTGGAGTTTTGGGAAATCGGGCTAAGGCTTGTCGGCGCTAATATAGCCGGACTTGGCGCAACGGGTTAGATGTCCGAAGGTGGAAGGTCTCGGGTAAGGGTCAGATGGATTAATGGTGGTGACGGATTTAGTGTTTAGGCATCTGGGTTGGGTTCACTGGGCTTGAGTTGGTTCGATTTGAAAATCGAAGGTGTCATCGGTGAGGGGGGAATCAGAGGGATAAGGAGGTCCGACGGGTTTTTGTTTCGTGTTGGTTTTGTTGGGAGGTAATGGTGGTTGGAGGGGTTATGGGAGTTTTAGGAGAGAGAGAGTGGGTGAGGTGTACATGATGATGAATAGTAGATGGGTTTTTTTGGGTGTTGTAGGGTGTATGGTAAGGAGTGTGGTTGATTGTGAGTTGTTTGGGTATGAATGAGTGCATGGGAGCTTAGGATGTGTATGTTTGAGTTTCTACCTAAAAAAAACTACCTATCTAAAAATAAAACTAATAAAATTAAAATCTACTCATAATTTAACTCCTAATCTATATATATAAAAAAACTCAAGTAATAAAATAAAAGAAAAGAACTAAAAACTAAAAATCTAATATAAATAAAAACTAAAGTCGTAAAAAATGTACAATCTAATAAAACTAAATTCCTAAAAAAACTAAAGAAAAATAAAATCTAATAAAAATAAATTGCTAAAAACTAATCCTAATAAAATAAAATATAGATTAAAATTCAAATAAAAATAAAAAACACTAAAGAAAAATAAATATAAAAAGGTAGAAAATAAAAGCTAGAAAATTCTAAATAAATCTAAAATAAATCCTAAAAAATTAAAATGACTCAAAATAAAAATCTAAACATAATAATAAAAGTACAAACTCAACACACACCGGGTTTGGGGTAGGCTTAGAGAGGCTAAAGGGTAGCTCGGGAATTTGGACTTTTAGTTCCATTTTGATGCGCATTTGCCTTGAAATATAGCTTTAGTAACAACAACATGATATCAACCTAAATAATAGACCATTTTTATTACAAACGAGCGACTATAATGCATCTATTTCGGGATATAAAATGAACACTTTTGGGTGCTTATCTGATATGCCCTAAATGTACCTAACAGCTCAAAGACACCAACCTCGGCCCAGAAGATGGACGAGGTAATAAAGGCCCCAGATTGACCACCAGCGATCTCGTCCAAAGCTAGGTCGGCTATGGTCGACGTTACTAGTTGCCTCACAATCAGGCAACATCTGAGGTCTTCATGGCCCATGGGAGCAGTTATTCATCAGGTCGTCCGGAGATGACATCACGTCTACCTCATACAACAACCTCGGCTGTGTATAAGCCGAGGAAGCAAGGACTACACCACCATCATCATAATCAACCTTGGCTGGGAATCAATCGATGTTCCAACTACTCCTACATAACCCCGGCCCAGGCCGACGTTATAGCTCCACCTGCCTCACCTCAGATTTCTACTGAGCCGAGACATCATGAATAACCTCTGATTCTATAGCAGCCATACTTCACCAACCTCGTACTCTTGCAGGCCGAGATTGGTGCCAATCGAAGACAACCGAGCCTTTACCCGCATATGTGTGGTTGGGAACACGTGTACTAAATCAGTTGTAACAAATCAATCCCCTCACGTGGGGGAATATTTTATCATCATTCTCTACATGTGACAGATGTCTTCATTGCATTGGCTAGATCAACACACATGCTCATTGCATGCATGGGGGTGCATGACACCCCGCACACTATATATGCTTTCCTACTCCTAGATGGAGGGGGATCAAAAATTAACAACCCTAATTGAAACTTTGTCCAGTTACACAGTAGAGAGAGAAATCTTGAGAGATTGTATCCATGGACATTAGTGCCTTATTCTGGTGACCTTACTTACTCACTTGCACAGTGGACGTAGGCCTAATGGGCTGAACCACTTATATATTGGTTTTCATCCTCTTCTCCTCATCTCAATCTCTTATATTTAATATACTCTTGTGCTGCCATTGTTATCACTAATTTGAGCTTACGAACGCCTTGAAGGGTGGTGCTGTTTCCAGCATCATCTTTTTGGTGCCGTCTGTGGGAACGAGAAGCTATCTCTTCCTCATTTTCTGACTCTGGTGGTGAACCAAGCCTCACCCTTTGTGTGGAGCTGTTTCACCATTGAAAGAGGTCCATTAAGGTATAAAGCTCATCTACTCTAAAATCTCTTTAGTGTTAACGTATGGCGCCGGATTTAACACCACCTCTTCCACCGCCTGGTGATGGAGGACCTAGTTCCATCCAGGCACCGCCTCAGTCTGAAATGGCGGAGGTGACAGCAACCTTGAGGTCTTTGGCTACAATGCAACAAGCAATGAAGGAGCAATTTGCACAACTCAGTCAAAATATGATGAGACCACCTGGGGTCTCACCGAAGATGATCACTCCGATTGCTTCCCAGCCCCATCCTGAAGCCAGGGGACCACCCCAGGCACCATAAAAGACCAACCTACACCTCATCGGAGGAGGGACGTTGCTGACCCTAGGCGTTTGCGTCTAGGGAGGCAAGGACACCCTTGCCCTGAGGATAGGTATGGAAATTTGGAGGCAGAAGAGGTTCCAGAAGATTGTTGGGAGTCGCATGAGGTTTCAAATGACACAGTGCATCCTATCCAGTGGAGCCGAGGTTGTGGAGACAAAAGAGGTGAAGAAGACCAACAAAGAAGGTCAACTTTTGATTGATTGAGTAGAGGGTCAGCCTTTGAAAGGTTAGGCCCAGTAAATGATCTAAGACGGAGGTTATCCAAGTCGAGAAGTGCTGCTGGCTCACAAAGGGAAGAGAGGGAACGTCAACTTCATCAAGGCCGACCCCACATAGGACGAGGTAGGGACCAGGAATTAGTTAATAGCCGACGTTGTGCTGCGATTGGGGAACCCTCAGTCCACCCCTTGGAGGTGGCTAGGGATAACCTCAGCCAGGCCGACGTTGTAAGGCCATGGAATGACTCCATCCAACGTCTTAAGGAAAAGATAGGAGACGTCATCAAAAGCTGATACCCACTGCAAAGAGGTTTCTCAGAGGGCTCTCCGTTCATGGATAAGATAGAGCTTCCCAACCCCTGCCAAGTTCAAGCCACCTACGGTGTCTCCCAAGTATGATGGTAGCACCAACCCTGTACATCATATTAAGATGTACCAGTGTGCGGCGGACATTTACTCAATACCATATGAGATGAAGTGTTGAGCCTTCTCCAAGACTTTGACGGGAGCTGCACACATCTGGTTTACCTCTCTTCCGAAAAACTCAATAAAGAACTTTAAGGGCTTGGTTGAATGGTTCATTCATAATTTCTATTTTGGGGTAAGACCTCAAAAGAAGATCACTCATCTGCTATATGTCAAATAAGGAAAGAATGAGAGCCTAAGATACTACATCGCAAGATTCAACAAAGAAAAACTAGAGGTTGAAGATTACGAAGAGAACTTAGCTATGACCGCTCTCATAGGAGGTCTCTAGAAAGGGAAGTTGTTGTGAAAACTCGCAGAAGACCCTCCCAAGTCTATGGCAGAGTTATTGGAAACTGCAAGTAAGGTCATGAACGCTGAAGAGGACATGGCCACGAAGTATGAGGATGAGAACGGCAGTGGCAGCATGAAGTTCCACAGAAAGAAGGATGGAAATAAGAGGTCAACTGACGAAAATTTTTCACGTTATACCCCTCTAACTGTGAGCTACGAACACATCCTCAATGAGATCAAGAATGACCGGTCTCTGAGATGGCCAGAGAAGCTGAAGGCTCCTCCGCATAAGAGGAACAAGAACTTGTGGTGCGAGTTCCACCAGGACCATGGCCATGTGATAGACAAGTGCTTCGCCTTAAAGGATGAGATCGAAAAGATGTTGAAATCTGGAAAGTTGAGGAAGTATGTTGATGGAAAGGCTCCTAAGAGGGGAAGAGATGACCCTAAAAAGAAGAGAAACGATGGATGTCATGACGATACTCCAGCAAGAAGAGACGATGACTCGAATGATGATGATGAAGACGATCCATACCTCCCACTAAAAGATGACAACGCCCCAGTGAAGAGGGTTGGTATGATCTCCTTCGGTATTAACACCATATACGAAATACTAGTACGGGGTGGCTCTAAAGTGGATGATCGAAAAGCTCATGTGGCAGAGGCCAAGTCAGTGGCCAAACTTGATGTGGTAAATCCGACGTCTTCAGAAACCAAGCATAAGAGAAAGAAAGTGGATATGGACACTCTTATAGTCGGGTTCTCCCGACTCGACTTCAAAGGCATCTTAGCCCCGCATGATAATCCTTTGGTAATTACAACAAGAGTGCATGGATGCGAGGTACAGAGAATTTTTGTAGATGGAGCAAGTTCAGCAGATGTGATGTTCTGGCCCTGTTTCAAAAGCCTAAGCCTTAGCAAAGCTAGGCTGGTACCCTATCATCATCCGTTAATGGGATTCAGTAACAAAAAGGTCCATCCATTTGGCATGTATGAGATGGACGTGCGAATGGGTGATGAGTGGCCTCAGAGGTTGACACGGAAGATCAATTTTTTTGTTATGGACGAAAAAAGTCTTCTTTGCCTATAACCTCATAATAGGAAGAGTAACCCTTAAGGAGTTTGAAGTTGTGCCGTCGACGGTCCACCAAATGCTAAAATTCTCGACCCCCTATGGGGTAGGGGAAGTGAAGGGCGACCAGACCATAGCAAGAGAATGCTACTTCAACTCGACCGAAGAGAGAGAGGCCCATAAGAGAGAAACCACCACTTATAACATTGATACACTTGACCCTAGAGATGAAACAAAGTTAAAGAAAGGAGAGGTCGTGGAAGAGGTAGAATCCATCGCCCTCAATGAGGACGAATAAAAAAAACCGTCCAGGTAGGAAAGGCCTTAAAAGCGGAGATAAATGAGGATCTGATAAATTTCTTGAGGAAGAGGCAAAGTGTCTTGGCATGGAGCCACGCGGACATGCCTGGCATCGAACCTGAGGTTATGTGCCACAAACTCAATGTGACTAAGGATACTAATCCAATCAAATAAAGATGAAGAGTTTACTCTAGGGAGAAGTATGAGGTCATCCGGAAAGAAGTCAGAAAGTTGGAGGAGGCCGAGTTTATCAAGTAAGTTATATATCCGGAGTGGTTATCAAACGCTGTCATTGTGCCCAAGACCAATGGAAAATGGAGGATGAACATAGATTTTACAAACCTGAACAAGTCTTGCCCAAAAGACAATTATCCCTTACCTCGAATTGATCAGATGGTAGATGCAACTACAGGGCATGAGCTCATGAGCTTCATGGATGCATACTCAGGCTACAACTAGATCTTCATGGATATTAAAGACTCAGAGAAGATAACCTTCATCACTGACAAGGGGACATACTACTACAAGGTCATGCCCTTCGGCTTAAAAAATGCAGGGGAAACGTATCAACATCTTGTGAATAAAATGTTTGAAAATAAAATAGGCAAGACTATGGAGGTATATGTAGACGATATGTTGACGAAGAGCTTAAAGGCCCGCACTCACGTGGCAGACCTAGAAAAGACCTTCGATACTATGGACTTATACAGAATGAAACTCAATCCCGTGAAGTGTGTCTTCGGGGTAGGAGCTGGGAAATTTCTTAGATTCGTTGTCAATCAGAGGGGAATAGAGGCGAAACCTGAGAAAATCAAGGCTTTACTTGACATGAAGACACCAAGAAATATCAAGGACGTTCAGAGGCTCACTAGAAGAGTGGCTGCACTCAACAGATTTATTTCCAGAGCGATGGACAAGTGTCTTCCCTTATTTAAGGTGCTTAGAAAGGCCTTTGAATGGGATAAAGAGTGTGAGGAGGCTTTTAATCAACTCAAGTCTTACCTCGGATCTCCCTTGCTCCTATCTCGGCCCATAGTGGGAGAGAAGTTGTATATTTATCTAGCAGTCTCTGAGTCAGCTATAAGTGAAATAATAGTACAGGAAGACGTTGGAGTCCAAAGCCCTGTATACTTCAACAGTAAGGCCCTTCAAGGGTCTAAACAGAACTACCCTCGGATGGAAGAGTTAACCTATGCTTTGATACATGCTTCTAGGAAGATGAAGCCCTATTTCCAAGCCCACTCTATGGTCATCCTCACTGACTCCCCGTTAAGGAAAGTCTTCCACAAGCTTGAGAAGTCAAGAAGGTTGATGACCTGGACCATTGAGTTGGGTGAGTACGACCTTACTTATCAACCTAGGGTGGTCATTAAAGGGTAGGCACTTGCAGATTTTATTGCTGAATTCTCATGGGAAGAGACCGAGGTTAAGAATAACCTAGAGACTACAGAGGGATCAAACAGCAACACCTTTCGAGACCCAAAAGAGGTTGTGTCCAACAGAGCTAGAAACGAAATAGTCGAGAATGAGGAAGACCAGTACCTCTTCAAGCAAGGAATCATGTCAGAGGGGAGCTTCTCATCAGATAAAGATATTTGGAACCTCTTTGTTAATGGGTCTTCTTGCAAAAGTGGAAGCGGTGCAGGACTGATACTCTCAGCCCCGGATAGTACCAACATTGAATATGCACTAAGGCTTAACTTCAAGGCATCAAAAAACGAGTCAGAATATGAGTTCATGATAGCGGGCCTCTCCTTGGCAAAGACCCTTAGAATAAGACGACTCCTATTTTATAGTGACTCAAGGTTAGTTGTTAACCAAGTGCTTGGAGTTTATGAGGCTAAGGATGTAAGGATAGCCAAATACCTGAAGAGGGTAAGAATAATGCTAAAAGGTTTTGAAGAGGTAAAGATGAAGAGGGTACCTCGACAAAACAATAGCCACGCAGATGCACTAGCAAGGTTGGCCTCAGCAACAAGGATAGATATCAGAAGGACGGTTCTGGTCGAGATCCTGCTCAAGCCGACCATTGAAGAAGAAGAGGTTACTAACCTTTGCCTCAATTTGAACCTAGGGGACTCATAGATGGACCCCCTTATCAGATATATCAAAGAGGGAGAGCTACCGAAATCAAAGCTAGAGAGGAGGAAACTGAGGTACAGAGCTGTAAAGTTATCAATAATAGGAGATGTCCTATATAAGAAGGGATTTCTATCACCCCTCCTTAGGTGCGTTCATCCTACAGAGGTCCCCCACGTCCTGCAAGATGTACACGAGGGTTATTTCTCTAGTCAAATAGGAGGAAGACCTTTAGCCAAGAGGATTATCACGTAGGGATACTAGTGGCCAACCTTGGCCAAGGATGCTGCAGCCTATATGAAGAGGTGTGACAAATGCCAAATATTCTCCACTATCCCCTATCAACTCATCAGCTTGTGACGTTAATAAGCTCTCCTTGGCCATTCGCAGTATGGGGAATTGACTTGGTAGGTCCCTTACCAAGAGATGCAAGCAACTATAGGTTTTTGACAGTTTCCATTGACTACTTCTCCAAATGGGTAGAGGCCGAGCCGATGATCATGATTACAGAGCTGAAGGCCTTCCAATTCATCTGGAAGGGCATCATATGCAGACATGGCCTTCCAAACACCCTCATCTCGGAAAATAAAACACAGTTCGTGAATTCTTCCTTAGAAAGGTATTGCGAAAAAGTTGGGATCAAGCAATTTTTCTCTTTTCCGGGCTCGCCTCAGGCAAACGGTCAGAAGCTGTCATACCAACCGAGGTAGGCCTCCCCACTCACAGGGTTCAGACCTATGACCCTGAGAAGAATGAGGAGGAGAGAAGACTTGACCTAGATTTGATTGAAGAGAGAAGGGAAGATGCGGAGGTCAGACAGGCAGCCTACTAAGAGAGAATAGCAAAGTTCTACAATCAAAGGGTGAAATCAAGACCCATAGCCGTGGGAGACCTGGCGTTGAAGAAGACGTTGCAAAAAGCAAACCAACTTCACCCAAATTAGCATGGCCCTTACAAAGTGATCGAAGAAGTTGTACCGGGGACCTATATGTTGGAAAACCATGAGGGGGAACCTTTTTCCAATCCATGGAATGATGATCTTTTAAAAAAGTATTACATATGATGTTACAATGGTTCCTATGTAAATGTGTCAACTTATGAGAAGATTATTAATGAGAAGATCAATTCCTGTGTCAACTCTTGGTTCATTAATTTGGTGAATATTTTATAGGGGTAACATCTTAGTTGATGACCTCAAACCTTAAATATCATAGTTTCATGATAAGGTCTGAGGTGAACATCACTCTTGGATGACCTCAGACCTTGAACATCATTAATTTAATGAATATTTTATGGGGGTAACATCTTAGTTGATGACCTCAGACCTTAAACATCATAGTTTGGTGATAAGGTCTGAGGTGAACATCACATTTGGATGACCTCATACCTTGAACATCATTAATTTGGTGAATATTTTATGGGGGTAACATCTTAGTTGATGACCTCAAACCTTAAACATCATAGTTTGGTGACAAGGTCTGAAGTGAACATCACACTTGGATGACCTCAGACCTTGAACATCATTAATTTGGTGAATATTTTATGGGGATAACATCTTAGTTGATGACCTCAGACCTTAAACATCATAGTTTGGTGACAAGGTCTGAGGTGAACATCACACTTGGATGACCTCAGACCTTAAACATCATTAATTTGGTGAATATTTTATGAGGGTAACATCTTAATGGATGACCTCAGACCTTGAACATCATTAATTTGGTGAATATATTATGGGGGTAACATCTTAGTTGATGACTTCAGACCTTAAACATCATAGTTTGGTGACAAGGTCTGAGGTGAATATCACACTTGGATGACCTCAGACCTTAAACATCATAGTTTGGTGAATATATTATGGGGTAACATCTTAGTTGATGACCTCAGACCTTAAAACAATGTTACAAGGCTAATAGAGACACCATTATATTGAGGCTTCAGATCTTAATACAAACACATTGCATGACATAGAAAACCATTCAAAGAACATTCAGCAAAAGAAATAAAGCCCTCTTCAGAGGTTGATATAGCATGAAGTTAAGAATTACAAGTCAAGAGTTCATAGAAAATGTTATCAAAAGTTACATATCGATATGAATCAAGAACAATTTTATGTAGTAAGAGCTTCACGAAATGGGTTTTAAGTATCTACAGTCTCAGGGTTGGTGACCTTTCCCACACTTCCTTGTCCGAGGTTGGTCACTTCTACCCCATCATCTAAAGGACCAACGTCTTCAGTCCTCGTGTCTTCTTGTTGAGCAGTCTCGACAGGTGCGTCACCTCCTTCCTCCTCGACCTCTTACAAGGCTTGAGCAAATTGAGGATCGACATAACCCAGACCAACGAATTCAGAGGCTTCCAAGATTCCTGACTCTTTCTCTTTCATTGCAGCCCATTTTCCAGTGGCCTTAACACCCCTTTCTAGGTATTCAAAGCCAAAGATGACGAATTCGTCAGAGACCTTGTAGTCCTCCAAAATCTTCTCTGAGGCGTCTTCCAAAGCAGCCTTCACAGCGACATCAACCTTGTGTTGAAGATATTCAACCTGAGTCTTGAGGGCAGAGATATGATCCTTCTTAAGCTTGTCCATGTCCTTCTCCAGCCGCTTAACGCTAGCCTCAGACTTTTCCAAGGAGGCCTTCAGATGCTCGACTTCAGTATTAAGAGAAGCCTCGGTCTTTTGGGCCTCTTTTCCCTTCTCAATCACAGGAAGTTTCCTTAGAGTCCAGTCAACAAATTGGTGCATGGTGAGGAGACCCTGCAAAGCATGTGCAGAAATGTCAGCTCAAGATTTGGTATAATTTAAAGACGATATTACACTTATTCAACAAAAGCAAAAAGTCTTACTTGGATTGATCGATGGAGGGCGAACTTGGCCAACATAGGGGTGTCTAGAGAACGGCGGAACCGTTTGTCAGAGTCGGTCATGACGGAGCCAATAGCGTCCAAGGCCTTCAGACTCTGGCCGATAAGATTGTCGCCGATCTTCAGTTTCTCCAGATGAGCAACTAACGCGTCCTCAAAGGAGATGGGGATCACGCGATCCCCCTTGGAAGCTTTCTTCTTCTACCTCTGATCCTCAGGGGCAGGGTCACTGGACTTCCTTTTCTTTGAGGCATCGTCCCTTGAAGTGGTGGGGGGAGGTGGAGGAACATTTAGACCCGCTTTCTTCACAAGTTTTGTAAGACTGGGGGCTGTCATCTCCCAAAGGTCGTCCAAAATTCCTTTTGGACGCTCTGCAAATAGAAATATCTGAGTTAAAGGATCAGAGACGTAACAAAATCAGAGGTATAACTTATTAAAATGATAAAGTAACTTACGGAGCTCAGTTAGAGGACTCCCCCAAGGCCAGTTTCAGAGAGGTAGTACGGGGTAATCAAATGCTCGTACTTGACCAACAGGCTATGTTCCCCTGATCTTGAAGGTGTTTGACCTTATGAAGGTTATTCTGGCTTAACCCAAGGTCATCCCTAGCAGCCATTGACACCTTTCCCCATTTCAGGGGTATTCTCAACTCTAGGGAAGAAGAGGGGACACAGGGGCCAAACTCCCATGACCCTGAGGCAAAGAAATATCGTGGTTTCCAGTTGTGGTTCGAAGTCTGGGTCACCAGCAACATCTTCTTGTTGGACTTCTGAGATACAAAGTGGTAATAACTCGGATGATTCCTAGTAGATGAGGGGACGTAGCACCCTATGAAGACCTGGACATGAAGGTTTGAATGATGGACTGCCCTCCATAAGACTATAACTCCAATTATCACCCTTGAGGCATTGGGGGATAATTAGGAAGGAGCCAAGTTAATATAGGATAATATAGCCCTAATTATTGGATGAATGGGAAGACGAAATCCTAACTTAAACATTTGCTTGTATAAGAAGATCTCGCCATCTTGGCCGCCAAAGGCCCTCTCGTCCCTCAGAGGTCTCCTAAGTTTTATGGATGGACTTATAGAATACAGATGTATGAAACCTAGGAGGTCGAGTTCACTGATAATGCTCTCTATCTTGGCTGCCTCCGAGGTGTCAACATCATTTTTGCTACCATCATCCGCATCCCGGCCAACATCGGCTCGAGCAGACGAGGGAGCACCATCAGGGAACATTTGAGCAGACTCATCTCCTGTGGCAGCCGACAGGGGAATAACGTCAAGGATTGGGAGAAAATCCACACTAGATCCTATAATTTCTACATCAGAGGAAGAATACGAGGTTCTAGAACACTTTCAGACGAGGCACGGCTGGAAACCTCAGCTTGATCAGGGGCCTGGTCCACCAGGACAAAATAATCCATGGCCTCTTGGAAAGAATCCACAGACATAGGGTCTGAGGTAGATGACTCAGACTCAGACATCGGAACAGGTTCTACTGGGACCTCTACAAGCACAAATGGCTTAGGATATATCACTTTCAGAGGAGGTGGGAATATAGGCCTGATAGGGAAGGCCTCTGCCCTACGAGCTTCCTCTTGGGCTCGTTCTACTTGTCTAATTTTATCTAAGGTTTTCTCCCTAAGAGAAGGGAATTCCTCTAAGAGTTGATAAAGGGGTCTGAGCATATGGGGACAACCTTACACTTGTGAACACAAGCTAAAAAAAACAGAATGACACAGCAGTTAAAGATCAAATATGGCTATTTGAAAAGAAAGCCAATAAAAAATAGTTAAGAATAGCTCATCGAAAAACTCATAAACTCACCGAAAAACTCATAAACTCACCGAAAAATGCAAAAAAAAGAAAAATAAGGCTGAAAAAATGGCAAAGAAGAGGTAATAAGTAATACCTGGTGAACTACGATGAGAAGAATAGGAAGATTGGCAAGAAAAATCCACAAAAAGCACCCTTGATCAAGCTCTTGAAGAGAGAGGAAATAAAGAAGGTTTAGGGGGAGAATGAAAGAAAATGAAGAAGAAAGAGAGAGAAAAGGGTTAAAACCCTCAAAATCCACTTGCACGCGCCCCAAGGCCCATCATTGCCTTAGGATCCCAAAAGACCATCATCATTGCACTTGCCAAGCATGCAGCCTACTTCAGAAGCTGACACTTGCCAAGAAAACATTGGCACATAAAGAAATCCAACCTCGGACATATATACCCCTTGGTTACCTGTTCACATAGGTAACTAAGGGCTAGGGGTGATTGATATGCCCTGAATGTACCTAACATCTCAAAGAAACCAACCTCAGCCCAGAAGATGGATGAGGTAACAAAGGCCCCAGATTGACCACCAGCGATCTCATCCAAAGCTAGGTCGGCTATGGACGACGTTACTAGTTACCTCACAGTCAGGCAACAACTGAGGTCTTCATGGCCCATGGGAGCAGTTATCCATCAGGTCGTCCGGAGCTGACATCATGTTTACCTCATATAAAAACCTCGGCTGTGTATAAGCTGAGAAAGCAGGGACTACACCATTATCATAATCGACCTCGTCTGGGAATCAGCCGATGTTCCAACTACTCCTACATAACCCTGGCCCAGATTGACGTTATAACTCCACCTGACTCACCTCAGATTTCTACTGAGTCAAGACCATCATGAATAACCTCTGATTTTGTAGCAGCCAGACTTCACCAACCTCGTACTCTTTAAGGCCGAGGTTAGTGCCAATCGAAGACAACCGAGCCTTTACTCGCATATGTGTGGCTGGGAACATGTGTACTAAATCAGTTGTAACTAATCAATCCCCTCATGTGGGGGAATATTTTATCATCATTCTCTACATGTGACAGTGATATATGTCTTCATTGGATTGGCTAGATCAACACACACATGCTCATTACGTGCATGGGGGGTGCATTACCCCCCCCCCACTATATATGCTTGCCTACTCATACATGGAGGGGGATCAAAAATTAACAACCCTAACTGAAACTCTGTCCAGTTACACAGTAGAGAGAGAAAGCTTGAGAGATTGTATCCATGGCCATTAGTGCCTTATTCTGGTGACCTTACTTACTCTCTTGCACACTGAACGTAGGCCTAATTGGCTGAACCACTTATATATTGGTGTTCATCCTTTTCTCCTCATCTCAATCTCTTATTTTTAACATACTCTTGTGCTGCCATTGTTATCGCTAATTTGAGCTTACGAAAACCTTTAAGGGTGGTATTGTTTCCAGCATCATCATTATCAATGACCAAAAATTCCCCCACGTGAGGGGAATGATTCGGTTATAACTGAATATCCACGTGCTCTAAGTCTTCCATGTGCTTGAGTATGCTCGAACCTATAATATCATTTGTTGTAACCTCGACCTGGTCGATTATGAGGTTGAAAGAGTCTGATAGTTGCATTGTCATATCAATCATTAATATGGCCTCAGCCTGGAAGACTGACCGAGGTTATGTACGAGGTAGGATGTAACGTCGGCTTAGTCTGAGTACGATGTTAGCAATAGCTTGACCCCATGTGACGCTGCTGACCTCTGCTGATGGCCAACCGAGGTTGGTCAATGAGGAGCCAACCTTGTAGAAGACGACCTTTATGATAGATGTTATGAGATTCTTGTCAACTCGGTTGTGAGACAGGCCGAGGTACGTGACTATTAGTATGAGGGTGCACTTTGGGTATATCACCAAAAACACATTGTGTGCTTTGTCGCATCTGGTATTATCACAATCGTTTTAAGAACTGTTGAAGGGAAGGAATCTGACCTTCCCGAGTCTTAGACTTAATGATCATGTTGTCTACATAGACTTTTAATTCCTTGTGAATGATGCCATGAAAGATGGATGTGTCAGCCCTTTGGTAGGTATCCCTGGCATTCTCGAGTCCTAATGGAATGATAGTATATCAGAAAGTCCCCCATGTGCTGTTGAAGGAAGTTTTCTCGTAATGGTCAGGGTGCATCTAGATTTGGTTATATATGGTGAATTCATCAACAAAACGATTTAAGGGCGTGGCTATCTGTGTTGTCTATCATCATGTTGATGTTGGGCAATGGGTAATCGTCTTTTAGGAATGATTTATTAAAATACTCAACGTACATGCAGACTTTTCCTCCTGATTTTAGCACAGGGATGATGTTGGTGAGACATGTAGGATATTCGACTACGCGAATGAAACCCACGTTCAGTTGCTTTACCACTTCTTCTTTGACTTTGAGCGCCCATTCGATATGGAGTTTCCTTAGCTTCTATTTAACTGGCTTACTATCTAAGAATATCAGGATCTCATACTGAGCTATTTCAGGGTCAATGTCGGGCATGTCATCATAGGACCATGCAAAGATGTCCACGAATTCTTTTAATAGTTCTTCAAATTGATCACACTCATTCTCGTTAAGGGTGTACCCTATCTTAATCTTGCGTTGGTGGCTACTAGAACAGAGATTAATAATAATAGTCTCATCATCATTAATTTAAATGCGATTATGTTTTTTGTTATTGTCCTTATTAACATCAGTTAAGAATTATTCATTTACAAAATCATCATCATCATCAAATATTTGATTAGAATTAAGAAAATTAATATAAGGAACAACAAGATACTCAAAATCCTCATTTATTTGGAAAAACAACATTGAGGACCTCTTCAAAAGAGATCTCAATTACATTGATATCATGAAAAGGAAAAACAATAACATGACAAGAGACTTGAATAGGGTAAAAATCAAGGTTGGTTTGAATTTGAGCAGGTTGGATTGGTATGACATTGAAATTGAGGAGAGGCATATCAGTAGCTTTGATTTGAGGGGATGGGTATGACAATGCGACATCTTAGCGGATCATGCAGAGACTTAACCCCAGTTCTGGAGGTCTAATGAGTCTTTGAAATCACTTTCCTCAGAGTCCTTGGTAATTGTAACAGCTTTCTTGGTGAGAGGTTGCACTTCATGTTTGTAGTTTTTATTCCAAGAGTTACTGCCTTGAAATGAGATTTCTCGCCCTAGTTTCTTCATCTTGTTAATGTGGTCATACCACGGTTTAGGAATACCACATAAGGGGAAGTCTTCGTCCTCCTTGATAAGCCTTCCATTTATAGAGTCTTTTGAAACAATCCTTTTATATTTTAAGCTTTTTTTTGTCTCGATCGACGAAGCATTTTGAGTTCATCCGCTGAAGGTTGGTAACCCAGACTATATGGGAAGAAGGCCTCATTCAGGACTATGGGATTAAGGATCCCTTTTTGTCATCACCCTAGCCCCATTTCGGGCATGAAGTACATGTTCTTGAACATCTTAATCACATTGACATTGCCATGAGGGTTGTGTTCTAGATATACTCGGTCTTTGAAATTGTCTCCTGCTAGGAAGGGAAGTGGATCAATTCTGAAACTAGAGAGGAGCATGTGATTCACCCTATACTGGATTTCCAATATTGGATTCCTAGTGTTGGCATTGTTTGTACTGTTGTCATCCCCCCAAAATGGTGATAACTAGACCTTTGGCGAAGAACTTTAGTTTTCGATGAAAGGAAGAGGATATTCCTCGGATGCTATGGACCTATGGATGGCCAATGAGAAGATTAAAGCATACAGGTATGTGGATGACTTGAAACTCTATGGCAGGATTGAGAGGGCTAACCCTTTGTGTGTGTTTTATGGACCCCATTACTTCTCAACGAGTATTATTATAAGGGCGCATGACGGCAGAGGTACGAGTGAGATCACTAAATTTCAGTCCCAAGTAGTTGAAGGTCCTGAGTGGACAAACACTAAGAGCAGATCTGTTGTCAATAAGTGATAGTGAGACTGTCTTTCCCAAGACTTTAATGGAGATATTGAGGGCATAATTTTGATCAGGGCAGAACTTTGGTATCGCTTCTTAAAAAAAAGAGGAGTCTGGAAAAGGTCAAGGACCCAACCATATTTACAACCTCTTTGGGATTAGTGGAAGGAGGGATCGTGGGTTCAGTGAGGAATTTTATCAAGGCATTTCAGTGCAATTGAGAGGACATGAAAAGTCCTCATAGGGTAATATTGGCTTGGGCCTTCTCTAGTTGATCAAGGACTTTGCTCTCTTCAATGGTCCTTTCTAACATAGGAAGTTCTTCAGCAACTCCCTTTCCTCTATCTGCTTCAGTTGCATGAGGAATATGATATTTATAGTGTCTCCCAGACCTGGTCATGTGTTTCAATGAGGCGGGGAAGAACAAGAACCTTATGGATTCATATACCTCGAACTGAATTACCACCTTATTGATTTCCACAACAGATATTCAAAGGATATCATTCCACATAGGCTGGTTATTGGACTGACTCCTTACTGACCGGGTTCGTCATCTAAGCTATAAAAAGCATCCCACCATCCGATAGTGACTATGTTCTATTTCCAGGAGTATTCAATGCATTCAATAACCTTAATGGCTTCATCGTACAAATCTTCCCACTCAACAAGGAGGTGCAGGAGTGAAGTGACCAACCTTACCTGGAGCTTCAAAGAAGCGAGCAACTCAAAAGTGATACAGATTTCACTTATCTGTCAAAATATATTGACCATGGTTTGTACCACATCATATATACTGATTTTTTCAATAGGTACTACCCATTTATCTGGTTCCCAAACCCACATTCGATATTGTAAGAACAATTGACTGAATTTCTGATAATCGATTGTTATCTCGGTGGGCAATTTCAGCCCTAACTCTAAAAGTTAGTTCAACACAATTGGTAACTCTATGCCCTCCTCAGATTAGGTGCGGACGACGATGCAGGCCCTCATAAGGAGTGATAAATCCAAATTGGTGAAGCATATAGGGTGTAGGGGAAAATATGGGCAAACCTTGAGTCAATAACTCCATGCTTTGTTGGGCACGATTTGAGTTAATGGGTCAAATTTTGGGTCACTTTCTAGAAAGATGGCATTTGTATGTGCTGGAAGTGAGTTATGAGTGGTATTGGGTTAAGGATTAGCGGTGGGGAGATAATGCCTCGGTTAATTAGGCATTGGATCACATTCCTAAGGTGAAAGCATTGGTTGGTGATATGACATGTGGATTAATGCAAATCACAACGGGCATGGGGTTTGAAGTTTTTAGGGAGTGAATTTGGTAATGGACGATGTTCCAAGGGTTTGAACAGATTTTGACTTAATAATTCCTCTTAACTTTGGACATGGGAGCATGGAGCTCGGTGTACTATTTCTTGGCAGTATTAGGGAGACATTTGGGTGCCCAAGAGGTAACAGGTTATGAAATATTATTAATGGTTAAGACTGTAGCAATTAAAGGCTTCTCATACTTTCAGGGAGTGAACTGTCCGGTCACTTTCTTTGGTTCATATCCCACTTTGGTAATGGCTTCCTCAATTTTTACACCAACTTTTCGAAGGGATCAAAAGTGTGGGTAATACCGTCCTCCCATAGATTCTCAAATATGAGACAAGAAATTCTTCTTCACAATACTAACATTTTCCTCTTCAGAGGTTCTATTGGTTATGGTAGAAATTTTCTCTCTCCACCTTCTTATGAAGATACTGGTTATTTCCTCGGTTTTTTTTTTAAAAGGCTCTAGATCTCAATGCATAACTCTTAGCTCTTTATTGTACTTATACTGAGACATGAATTCTTGGGCGACATTACCCTAACTACGAATCGTTAATTCTTCGAGGGACATAAACCATCAGAGGGAACTTTTTTTCAATATCTACTGAAACATCTGGGTCATTATCTCTTCAGAGGCACTAAGGAGGGTCATGTCTTGGTGATAGCTTCGAAGGTTAACAATTGGGGGTCTGCTTCCCTTGAATTTCTTGATATTTGGAATCTTGAACTTTTATGGCAATCTATCTTTAGGATAAGGAGACATATGGGTGTAGTCCATGTAGTTCTCGAATATCTTAACCTGGTATAACTTCTTCGATAGCAGTTTGAGGTCTTCCTTGACCATGTTCATCTCCTCCTCTTTTGGATCCACGGGTATTGGCAGGTTAGCCCCCGGTAAGGTTCGAAATAGGGAGTTCAGATGGTGGTGACCCATTGGCAGGTAGGGAAAGCGAAGCATGATGATACTTTTTTGGGACCCAGACATGATTAAGAGATAGCGAACCCATTGCACAAGGAAAGAGAACCTCCAGTTCTTCAGGAGTTTGGGCCCGGTGCCGCTATATTTCATGGACCTAGATTTGAAGGTTATCAATCTTGGCACTAAGTTGGGCTAAGACGACCAATAGATTGGGATGCACATTCGGCATGTCATCAATTTTATCCATATAGAGCTTGTGGAGGTAGATACCAAACTCGGATAAAGTTACAAAACAATCGATGGAGCTTCGGTGTGGTTTGACGGAACACCGAAGCCAATGGGGAGTGACGCGAAAATTGGGTATGCGATCGACCTGAGAGGGAAAATGGTCCAAATTTATTTTTGAAAGAAGGAGGGTGAATTTTTTTTGTATTTTGGAAGGAGGAGAAAAAATGCTTTTGGTTTTTTTGTCTTTTAAAAAGGAGGAAGAAAAGAAGGGAATCTCAGCATGATTATTGTTATTATTAGTGTTGTGATTTGGTTTTCACTTATATTAGGTTTGCCTAAGTGCAAAAAAAATTCCAGATGGGACCCGAGCCTGGGAAAATGGGGTTTGAAAATATGTAAGACATGATTTGACTTATTTTCAGGCTCATGGACATGGTTCTGTTTTGAAAAAGGCAAAATAGCGTGAAAATTCAGGCAGTGTGCCGACCCGAAACTTTGACAGAGTTTCGCATGATAACCGGTAGACTAAAAATGAGTTCCCTTGGTTTGAAAACTATATCAGGTTTATGCACTTGTTGGGTTAGTGGAAGGGTTTCCCCATTTAGCATGACTTCCACTACATATCTCTTGCCTATAAGGGCAATCATTCAATGGTACGTGTGGATAAGCCATTTGATATATCTGGGTGTACATGAATTGTCTCACTATATACCTCGTGGGGATAGTACATGTGAGAGCGAATTCAATATACCTGACATACATGAACGATCTCCCTATTATACACCTCCCGTCGTGAGTTCGGTCAAGTGGTACTATGTATGGGGAATCGTTAGATATATATCAATGGTAAGAGGACAATGGAAGGTGAGAGTCATATCTCTTAAGCTAACTATGCCCCGTAGGACCAATGCCTTTCACAAAGTGACCGCCAGTACGGGACAAAATTTTGGTCAATATTACCAAGCTCTTGGTAATGTGGTGTACAAAAATGAATGAGTCTAAATCATCATATTATGGAGAGATGGTATTTTTTATTTGCATATGTATGATGAGTAAGGGGAGCATTATACTAATGGGTGAGCATATACAAGTAAATCTAGCATGGAGACTATACTACGCATGGATATATGTGAGTGAGTAAGTGACATGGAAATATATACCAAGTGAGTGTGTGTGGTAGTGAGCCTATGCATGGATCAAATACAAGTGGTGTATGGTATATGTAAGTGAGCAAGGAGATATATACAAGTGTGGGAAATGTGGGTGTGTACTCGTGAAGCCGAAGCATGGATATTCTAAGTGGTGTGTGAAATATGAGTAGAAGTAAAGCTAAGTGTAAGTGTGTGAAGTGTACATAGAGGGTATATAAAAATGTGTGAGGTGTATAAGTTAGTGAAAAGTTATATATACATGAGGTGGGATCATGATAGATATAAGCATGAGGTAGACATACACAAAAGGTAAATAAGGAGAAAAAGGGACATACAAGTAGGTGCATATGCACACAGGCAAAAAAGAATAGCACCCATGTAGAAATAGAGTATAGTCCTCTTAAAATGTTCCCAGCGGAGTTGCCTCTGTGTCCTTCCCTAGGGGGGCTAGGAGGGCTTCCCCCTCTCTCGACTGAGCATAGTATTTCATCCTTTCTTGGGGCTCTCATTCGTCATAAATATGGGATAATATGTAGAGATAGAGTCACCAACCTATTTTGCACAAAACAGGCAAAAGAAAGGTTGTCGCCTCGAGAGAATGGACTTAAGGATAATACTGATGCTTATGAAACCAGATAGTTCAAAGGTTCGGGTACTAAGTTATGGAATGGGAAGGTGTTAGGAACTCATCCCACCCTTTCAGTCTCTCATGAGAATGTGTTAATCTTCTCCTATTAGACTCCGTCAAGTGTGTGCTTATGTGCATAATATAGATGGAGAATGTAATCCTTCAATTCGCGTTATGGAAAATGACAGAGTGAATTCATCCTTAGGAGTGTTCCCAAAATATAATGTAAGTGTTTGCCGAATCACAAGTCGTTATAGAATAACGAATGTATACATCGGATAAGACATAATCGTGCAAGAAAATGAAATTTATTAAGAATATATATATAATAAAAAAATATAACAAATAAGCATAAGGGAGGACTCGAATCTCGTGATTCACCCAAGATGAACATGTAGCCCAAAGGGCATCAAAGTCCCTGTAGTTTGATGATAACATAGGGTGGGATTTAACTCATAAATCCGAACATGGTATTTGTCTTATGTGTGTGCATAGAGATAAACGTGCTACAAATGTGAGAATGTGTAATTAGAATCCCTCCTTTGAAATTTAAAGATGATCCCTCTTTTTCTTGTTTTTTTTTATCAAAATAAACTACGGTCAAATTCTAATAACAACGGTTTGAGATAAAGGTATGTGATGTAATGAAAAAGCGCTAAATTAGAAATAAAAAAACTAATGCTAAAATAAGAGAATTCAGGGGCAAGGATGGAGAATTAGACCTCCTTATGAAGATTTAAAGTGGATCGTAAATGTAGCTACCGGTCTTGAAATGAGGAGAATGTTGTATGAGGAGAGAGGAGGGAATTTACTAAATGAATCATGAAAAGGATGGAAGAAATGTGGCAAATGTCTCTTTAGGAAGGGAACAACTCTGAATTTGAGAGAACGTTCTTTGAATTGCTGAGAGGGATGTTTAGAGGTGCTTTTCAAAGTGAGGTCATGACATCTATTTATAGGTCAAAGGGGGGTACCGATCGGCAGGGTCCAGGACCTTCCTATCCCGTATGGGGTGGATTATTGGAAACGGGATTCAGATCCCTTCAAAGATTCATTGAGCTTTCTCTCAGACAAGAAAGTTAATCGGAGTCAAACGTGGCTCGGGAACGCCCGGTGGCCTCTAGATCAGTTTTGGATAGTGAAACAAACCGTTCATCTGAATCGGATGTACAATTCATGCATAGGGAGGATCGTTGGAACGGGTATTCAGAGCCCTTTGAAGATTCATTTAGCTTTTGATCAGGCGAGAAAGTTGACCAAAGTGAAACGGGGCCAGAGAGCGCTCAGTGCCCTCTAGATCGGTACTCGGAGTATGACTTAGGGTTTGTGGTGAGTTCTAAGGACCTAAGGAGGTGCTTAGGGTGGGTCCAAGGATGGGGTTCCTACAGTAGGTGTGGGGTGAAAATCGTAATGGTGCAAATTTTGATAGCCCAACTAGGACCAATCCAAAAATACAAAAATTACTACTCAAGTCAAGCTTAATGTCACATGGGATAAACATAGAAATCTCAATCTTGTTATCTATAATCTCGGAGGGGATAAAAATGGATCAACAATCACTCCTATCATTATTAATAGAATCCTTACTTTGGGGAAAAGGGGCATGTAATTATTATTTCACAAATTATAAAGAAGTAATATACAGAGATAAGCACCTCATGGACATAGGCAGTTATTGAACCATGTAAATTCTTTAGTTGTGACATTGTTGTTATACCCATATAGTCCGGAAGGTGAATAAAAACCAATTAAAAAATAATTAATAAATGTGTTCGGCTCCACTCCGAAATAAGGTCAGCTCAGTAATAATCTGCACGGCCAACCTGGCTTAACAACCGTCACATTCCTTAAGGGATAATTAGGCTTGAGCTGATGACTACCACCAGGTCAAGGTGACACTCTACCGATGAGTTATATCCCTTCCATGCCCCCATCGATATGTAGAACTGACTAATCCTAAGGTAAAGGGTCGAGAAACTCAATGCCACTATTCTTGAACAAATTGGATCCAGACCTTCTTTTAGCACTATTACGGATATGAAAATAATGGGAAAAAGGATAATTCAAATCGAAGCAATTGGATGTCCAACTCGGGCCTATATGACATGAACTATCAATAGAAGTACTCCAACGCTCCACCACTGTCATATATTCCATACATCAAACTAGATAGATATCATATTCATGGAAGACGATTCACTTTAAAGATGCCTTGGTGGTGAAATGGTAGACACGCAAGACTCAAAATCTCATGCTAAAGAGCATCGAGGTTCGAGTCCTCCTCAAGGCATAATATTGAGAATGCTCATTGAATGATCAATTCAATAAGAGAGCGTGGATCGAATTGGTATATGGACACATCGTATACTCCTGTGGACATGTGTACGCTGAGTGCTCCTCATTAATCACGTCGAAATATAAGAACGTGTCCATTGCAAATTAATCACCCACGCATCTATCCATAAAGTCAACCCATGATCCATGGCACTTTAGTTTGTTATTATGATAAACATGTCTCTTCAGGTGTAACTACCCGACTTATAAGGGCAATTCACCTATCCTCATGTAAATATCCAGAAATCACCTATAAATATGACACCAATCCCCTTAAGAAGGGGACTTCTGCTGGTATCTTCTCAATCACCGAGTTGTAACAGCAACCCTAATTGTAACCTTGGAAATTGTGCAATAAAAACCCAGAAACACCATGGAAGTAGGTTTCCTTGAGGGGCTAAATCATATAAAAATCATTGTGTTATCTTTGTCTCTCATCCCCATTCTTTATTATCACCGTTTCTCGTTTATTGATTTTCCTATCATTTATTGTCTCCATTTTTGGACGTCAATAATTATTTTACACCTTGTTTGGTTCCGAATTTCTTAGATTTATTCATTTTGATTATTTTCCCTCACACCAGGGCTTCTCCACTTGTTCCTTAGCTTCTAGGGTTTTTTCAAAAGTGTATTATGATAAGTAGGTTAACCTAAAAGATTATATTAAGCTATTACCCACGAAATTAAGCCAAGACCCAAAATAACTCCAACTATAAAGGCCCACAACATGCTCCAAGTGGCTTAAAACTCGGCTCAATCCATATACTAACTCAGCGGGATAAATTACCACTATAATAAGATGAAACCGAACTTAAACATCTCATGAACCTAATCGAAGGTTAACATCTTTTACTAATCATTCATATTATTAATCAAATTAATTATATCATTAAATTAATTAAAAACCCAATACAAGTTGCTTAGGTTCAATATTAATTATTAATTAAATCGATTCTGAGTCGATATTATAAGAAACTTCTTCATGATCGGTGGGATCTAACGCAAATAAGAGTAATCCATATAATAAAATCCATGACACCTAGAACCTGAGCATTCCATAAGCGGCCATAGTACTAAGTCACTTAACTATCAGTAAATCATTATAAGTTTGCTAACATTAAGCAATAGGTCAGATCAACAACTCAATCACGTGAAGTATATATATAGCATCCCAAGGTCACATCTTAAAATCATAAGAAAGTCCAACATCTCAAATCACCGATTGACATATCACATGTCATAAGGAAATAACAACTCCATAAAGTTCGATAATCAAATATAAGAATTAGTTAAATACCATAAAGTATGTGGTATTACATTCTTCCCCCCTAAATAAGCAATTTCATCCTCAAAATTCAACTCTTTCATGTTCCTAACCCTAAGGCCTAAGAATATCTAGCCATCATAACGTTCCCTCAACTATAAATAAAATATACTCTCTTTGAAACCTAATACTCGATAAGGTTTATCATCGTAACTCACGTTTGGATAAACCTCAACCTAACAAGCCTAACAATTGAAATTCCAACTTGTCTAGAGGAACTTCCTCAGTCATGTACCTGTGAATGATGTTTTGAACATAGTGAAAGTGATCAGGTAAGGTCGAAAGACACTGGCCCTACCTTATAAAAGATCATTAAAAGGGCATATGTATTGGGGAACCAACTCCCATTGCAACTGAATTCCATAGTTCCCTTCATCGGTGAGACCTTTAAAATTACTTGGTCTCCCTTACGGGACTCTAAATTACGCTTCTACCTATCTTTATATCTCTTACCTACTCCAATAATTTTTATATGTTCTCTGATGAGTAACACCACCTTCGAAGTGTTCTAGATATAATTTGATCTGAATACCTTGCTAGTTCTCGGCTCTTACTAACTTTGGTCAATCTGTTATTAATGACACAAATGGTAACATGTCCCCTTTGAGTCCCATTACCCTACAAGAAAACTAATTTAACTTGTCTTTTGCTTTTATACTGGGATCTTTAACCGCTGAAATTCTTCGAGTGTCTCTGGTGCTCTACCTTTATTACTAGCAAGGGAACACCTAGACATAAACTAAGCTACTACTTGCTTCACCTAACCATGAATAACGACTCCTCATATTATGGCATATATAGTATCCCTAGTTATATATGATGAATCATGAATCATGTACCTCGTTCAAAATTGCCTTCTGCATCTTGGAACCCTTCAGCATAAACATTCCCCCTTGGAATACCAACCCTTATCTTAATCAAACAAAGTAAGGGAACTCCGCCAACAAAAGGTTTTAATCATCTCTTGATAAGATCATTCAACACTTAAACTAGAACCACTAGCGACTTGAAATCGGGTGTAACGACTACCACTACTACTAATGCTCTTTCTTCATTAAAAAGTCATCACTAAACACAACAATGAACAATTATTCCATATCATGACCTTGCCCGGTTCCAATAATCCATACGTAACTTAGTGAATCTTATATGTTTTAATGAAGATAACTGGAGCTTCTCCACAGTGACTTACTCCTCCGAATAAACTCTTGGATCACAAAGTCACTAATCCCTCTCCCACAAAATTTCTTTCATCTCTAATAGAGTCAATCAATAATATGTCATTGCTGCGGGCCTAGTTATAATGCCAACACTATGAATACAATAATATCTTGCATATTAACTGATAATAATATTAGGCCAAACGGAAGCTAGATGAACCATGATAGGACTTAGAGATATGGAACTATATCTGATACCACTAATGAAAAAGTTCCACTAACACAATTTTTGCACCATATCTTCCCCTCTTGGAATGCGCCAATGGGTAGATAATGCGTCACACCCGTCACTGGTTTTGGTCGCAACCAATGACTTCATTTACCCAAGAACACATAATCCTCTTTTTGAAATAAAACACGAACTTTTGTTCCAAGACAATGGTATATGATAAGAATCCCTTAAAATATGAATATCACTTTATAATGTGTCAGAATCCAAAAGATTTAAAGGTGTATAAGTTTGTCTTGCTGAAAAACTCACGATATATTTTTGAGATAACAAAAATGTAAAATCACACAAGAACAAATCAAAAAGGAATCTGTTCAAGGTTTTAAATTTTGAGGAAATAAATACTTTAACGAGATTTTAATTCAATGTAAAATACTCATTGTATCTTAAAATATAAAGAGGGAAAAACAATAAGAAAAACAAAAAAAAATTCTTAAAATATTTCTCTCATAAAAATCATAAACTCTTCTTCTCTCACATATGGCTTCAATGAACTTGGAATCTCTTTTTTGGAGAAGATAAAAACTTACCTAACTGTACACACTAACTTATAAGAGAAATTATGGGGGACAGTTTTGTAAAAGTAGCCGATAAAGAAGATCTAGGCACTCAAGCCAGAGAGATATGGGTGATTTTTTTGGTCATGCACAAACTCCCATGAAAGATATATAAGATCTCGTCGAAAAAGTAACTTTTTTCCCAAGCAACTACATTCAACGAAAATAAATTCATTGCAGAAAATTGTGCTTCGGTTTAGCGTGGCCACACCAATGGGAGTCATGACACAAGTATAAATGCTATGTGTGTAGAAGGGTGTGTTATCAATTCCTCAGATACTAGTGGGTTGTGCGAGCAATAGCTAATGAAGGACGTTGTAGGAGGAACACCTAAACTACAAGGAGGATAAGTGCAAGAAGAATGAGTGAACGAGAAACCTCTATGCATTCCAAAAGTTATGCGATCAATAAAACCAAGGGGATTGCACTAGAAAACCCAAGTCACAAAGCTCTCAGAATAAGAGCAAGTTCACAAAAAACCCCTAAGATAAGAGGGGATAAATGCAAGAAGTACAAGTTCATGACAAACCCCTATGCATTCAAAATAATATGCGAGCAATACCATCAAGAGGACTACGAGAGCAACCCCAAGTGAGAAAGTTCTCAAAATAAGAGAAAGTGCACGAGCAACCCCAAAAACTCTAAGGGGAATAAGTGGGATTAGAATGAGTTCATAAGCAACCCTTCTATATTTCAGAAGTTATGCTAGAAGTACCAGCAAGGGGACTGTGGGAGAAACCCCAAATCATAAAGCTCTCAGAATAAGAGCAAGTGCATGAGAAACACCTTGACTGCCTAGCGAAGTAAATTTTGAATAGTCACTCCAACAAGTTAAATAAAATCAGATGAGTACATGTCTCACTAATAATCAATTTTGTTGTTTTACACATGCTTGGTTAGCAAAAAGCATTGGCTGAGAAAGTAGGTATCGAGCATATGGTTAGTTGGTACCTCTTAAGAGATTTGGTTTGAAGGCTGGGAGGTATGTACTTTTTGTCAAGTTAAGGCTCAACCACTTCAATATCTTTGGAAAGAGATAATACTGAGGAGAGGGCCCCAAGAGGTCACTCTCACTCACTCATATTATCCAATCCACGTCTAATTATTAGGGATTAGTTAGTGACTTGCTCTCAAGACATTTTTAAAAAGAAAATGGCGAGTGATCCTTAAGGTCAATCACAAGTTTTCAAATTATTCAGCAAATAACCCTTTATAAATAGACAAAAAAGTAATTTTGTCATGATGGTCGACAATATTACTTTTGTCCATTATTACACCAAGTGTCACTCCCCAATAGAGAGATTGCAGTAGACAATGATAAATATTAATAAGGATAAATGCATTTTCAGATATTTTATTCCAGGGGAATATCCCTTTAGCGTGCATGTGTCACATCATACCTAAAGTTTTACTATATATAGAGAACTAGGTGCACAGTTATCAAGAGACAATAAAAATAGAATCAACACTGTTATAGTGGCCATCTCTGATCCCCGCCCCGGAGGAAAAGGATCCTTCGGGTCCCGTGCGTCCCTCTCGGGAGAGCGCTTCGGCCGGCGTCATTTGAGATGTGATGTAAAAAATGTAAAGAGATTCAGAGTCGCCAGTCTATTTTACTCAAAACAGATAAAAGAAAAAGGGGAAGCCACCCTGAAGGATGGCATCCAAAGACATACTGGTGCGTGCGAAACCAAAATGATTCGAGAAGGGTTCGGAGGCTTAATTACGAAATGGGAAGGTGTTAGGCACCCATTCCTCCCTTTCGGTCTCTCATGAATATTTGCTATTTTCCTTTATATTTCCCCCCATGATATGTGTGCATGTGTATATATAGAATGGAGGTAGGAATCCTCGACTTGTATCATGGAAGAGATAAAGTGAGTCATCCGTAAGAAGATATAAGAATAATATTACAAAATAAGATTTACGCGATTACGCCTACGTTGATCGGTTTAAGGGAACGATAACGCATATGGAGTAATACGTCACTAAGAACAAGTATATAGATGATGAGGAAATTGGATTTAGAGAAAATGGAAAATAAGAGAAAAAGTGAGAAAAGGACTCGAGTCTCGAGTTTTACCCCGAGACGCCTACGTAGCCTATAAAGGCATCAAAGTCCACGTAGTTCGCATACAAAACGAGGGGTGGGGTTTATCCCATAAATCCAAATGGGGGATCTCTTATTTGTGAGTGTGTGTGTGTGTGTAGAAAAAGTGTTTTAGTTGTGAGAAAAGTGTGGAAAAAAAAGTGTGAGAATCCCTATTTGGAATTTATGAGCAAACCCTCTTTTTCTTATTTTTTTGGGTTTTTTATTTATATGAAAATATGAGATGTGCAATAATACTAAATAAAAGGTATATTTAGGATGTGACAGATGAGATAATAAAAGTGCTAAGTAAGAAAACAAGTTATTGGGAATTTAAGAGAATTTAAGAGAGAGTTTGAGAAAGTTGGACCTTCTTGAAGATCTTGAACTTGATCTTGAATGTTGGAGAGAATCCCTTGCACTTGGATGATGATGGAGAGTGGTTAATTCACCAAGTTTGATGAAAAGTATGATGAAAAGTGGAAGTAAAAAAAGGATTTGGAAGTTGAAATCACGCTGCCTTCGAGAGAGGTTTCTGGGATTCGTTCAGAGAGATTTTTATCAGATTTGGGCTCTCCTGAAAATGAGGTGAAGGACTCCTTTTTATAGGCTCGGGTCAGTGACGATCGGCATAGACCCTTTCCTGCCTATCGGCACCTGCCTGCCGATAGGCAGGGTCTGGAACCTGCCAATTGCCAATGCGCTTCAGGCTTTTTTGGAAAATTGGCCATCGAGGGTAAACCGTTGGTCAGAATCATGCACGGGGCATACCGTTGGAAAGGTATTTCAGAGACCTTCAAAAGTCCTTTGGACCGTTCCTGGGTTTGGGAGTTGACTTTAGGTCAAATATGGCTTGGAAGCGTTTATCGGTCTATTGGACGAGGAATCGTTCGGACGCAAACGGATCATTCGTTCGTATGGTAAGTCGAAATTGCACTTAGGGCAGACCGTTGGAAAGGTTAGGAGATGTACTTCAACATTCCAAAGATTTCGACCCGATTTGGAGAGTTGACTTTGGTCAACCGAGCCCGAAAGGCGTTCAGTGACCTCTCGGAGTCCAATGGATCATTCGTTCGCATGGAAAGTCAGAATTGTGCACGGGACGGACATTTGGAAAGGGGATTTAGTGCCCTTCGAATATTCATTTAGCCTCGATCGAGCTGAAGAGTTGACATGGGTCAAACAGAGACCGGGAGCTCCCGATGGCCTTTGGGTCAGGTTTCGAACGAAAACAGATCGTTCGTCCGCATGGTAAGTCAGAATCACGCATGGGGAGGACCGTTGGAAAGGGTATTCAGTGCCCTTCGAAGATTCATTGAGTCTCCGTCGAGATGAAGAGTTTGACTTTTTGGTCAAATTGAGTCGGGGAGTGCTCAATGGCTTCTAAGTCAATACTCGGGACATGACCTAGGTTTGTAGTAATGAGGGGAGGTACTAGGGATCCAATGAGAGTTAGGGGGTAACAGAATGGTGTGTATATAGAGCCCCTCGATGGGTGAGTTTAGAACAAATGATGACCGTCAAATAGACACCACATGATACTTTTGAGGGAGTATGGCCGATTCAGAGGGTCGATGCCAATTCTGAGGACCTAAGGAGTGTGATGGGGATGATCAATTCTGAAGATCAAAGCCGAATCTGTGGGATTAAGTGATGAGGGTGACCGATTCTACGGGTCAAAGCCAATTCTGCGGGCTTAGGGTTAAGTTCTAATAATCGAGGTCAATTCTGACCTAAAGAGTGGTGACGACCGAGGAACGGGGTCAATTATGACCCAAGAGTGGTGACGATCGAGGACCGAGGTCAATTCTGACCTAACTCAGGTGACGATCCAAGACCGGGGCCAATTCTAACCCAAGAGTGGTAACGACCGAGGATTGAGGTCAATTCTGACCTAACTCAGGTGACGATCCAAGACCGGGGCCAATTCTGACCCAAGAGTGGTAACGACCGAGGACCGAGATCAATTCTGACCTAACTCAGGTGATGTTCTAATACCGGGGCCAATTCTGACTTAAGAGTGGTGACGATCGAGGATCGAGGTCAATTCTGACCTAACTCAGGTGACGATCCCAGACCGGGGCCAATTCTGACCCAAGAGTGGTGACGACCGAGGATCGAGGTCAATTCTAACCTAACTCAGGTGATGATCCAAGACCGGGCCAATTCTGAACAAAAAGTGGCGACGACCGAGGACCGAGGTCAATTCTGACCTAACTCAGGTAACGATCCAAGATCGGGGCTAATTCTGACCCAAGAGTGGAGACGACTGAGGACCGAGGTCAATTATGACTTAACTCAGGTGATAATCCAAGACCGGGGCCAATTCTGACCTAAGAGTGGTGACGACCGAGGACCGAGGTCAATTCTGACCTAACTCAGGTGACGATCCAAGACCGGGGCCAATTCTGACCCAAGAGTGGTGACGACCGAGGATCGAGGTCAATTCTGACCTAACTCAGGTGACGATCCAAGACCGGGGCCAATTCTGACCCAAGAGTGGTGACGACCGAGGATCGAGGTCAATTTTGACCTAACTCAGGTGACGATCCAAGATCGGGGCCAATTCTGACCCAAGAGTGGTGACGACCGAGGATCGAGGCCAATTCTTACCTAACTCAGGTGATGATCCAAGACCGGGGCCAATTCTGACCCAAGAGTGGTGACGACCGAGGACCGAGGTCAATTCTGACCTAACTCAGGTGACGATCCAAGACCGGGGCCAATTCTGACCCAAGAGTGGTGACGACTGAGGACCGAAGTCAATTCTGACCTAACTCAGGTGATGATCGAGGAACGAGGTCAATTATGACCCAAGAGTGGTGACAATCGAGGACCGAGGTCAATTCTGACCTAACTCAGATGACGATCCAATACCGGGGCCAATTCTGACCCAAGAGTGGTGACGATCGAGGACCGAGGTCAATTCTGACCTAACTCAGGTAACGATCTAAGATCGGGGACAATTCTGACCTAAAAGTAGATAAAGATTGGAATTCGATTCTGCTGGAGAAAGAGCTTTGTGATTTTGATCTGAGCTGGGAAGCTGATAGCTGGGGAAGCTTTTAGGAGGCCTCGCAGGGGGGGAACAACCTATTTTGGGTGCTGTAAGAGAATTTCGCTGGGGGAAGTGATCAGGTGATCCTTCGGGATCCTCCGGAGTTTTGCCGGGAGGAGTTTCACTTGGTTTTTGAGGATTCCACTGGGGAAGAGGGGTTCCGCTTGAGGTAATGCAAAGTTTTCTTGGCGAAAATGTTGAAAATCCATCCTGGGATTTTCAGGAATATTCTGAGGATTTTTCGAGGCTTTCTGGTATTTTCTGGGAATTTCTGTACGAAATTTAAGGTGGGGTGTCGGTCGGCATGGTATGATGGGTTCCATTCGACAGTGGAACGAACTTTTGGGCTGCCTCAGGAAGGTGAGGAGTCAGTGCCGATCTGTATGGTAGGGGGAGGTGCCTATCGGCATGGAGCTTGGCATCCTATAAAAAGGGGGCAAATCCCTTCATTTATTCACAGCTTCTTTTGCTTTCTCTCTCTAAGATTCTTCTGCAAATCATTCTAGCATCCCGATCTTCAAGAAATGGCCGGCTTTGTGAGCACTGCAGTCCACCGAGAGTGGTTGACCGTTGATGATTGGGCGAATGTGGATTGGAGGGACAAGGTGCCCTTTGCTTTGGGGAGTGAAAACTCCTTTGATGCGTTTGATCCTGTTGCGGATGAACGGACCTTGCTGTGGGAGTCATCGCATCATCGCTCTTCGAGAGTGATCCCCGACGGTTATGTAAGTAACCCGACCTTTGGCATTCTTCTCTTTTTGGTGATTTTTCTTTCTTGACTTTTGATTGAGACTTTTCTTTTTTCCAGTCTGATATTTCTTTGAAGAACATGCGTGCCTACAGGACGATGGGGCTCAAGGATGTCTAGGATCATCTCCCACCTTTGGTGCATTGGGTGGTCTCATCAGCGAGTTTTGGGAGGTTGGCATCTGAGCTGGATGAGACGCCTCGTTTGACAGCGGTCTTGTGTGATCTGGGAGAGAGGTGGTGGGACACTACACGCACCTTCATTTCGGCTTTGAGGAGATGACTGTGACTCCCATAGACGTGCAGTAGCTACTGAGGATGGATTGTGATGGAGAGCAGATAGAGGTGGATCGCTCTTTACGGGTGAGATCGGAGGCAGTGCATGCGGCACTTGGTGATGTAAGGAGGATAGTTTCTGTAGATTATATCCGGCTGTCCCTACTGAAGGATGTTCTGCTGAGCAAGGTGATTGATGTGGAGGACGGGCTGCAAGTGAGGCAGATGGCCCGGTTATTTATTTTGCTGGTATTGGGAGGTTTCATGGTGGCGTCGAGGGGCGACGTCGTCCATTTGTGGTTTCTACCATACCTGAGGATGTTTTCGAACATCCATTTCTATGATTGGGGGAGTCTGACCTTGGCAACCCTTTGCTTTTCTCTGGATGCATTCAGCCGGTGCTGCCGATAGAAATTTACTGCAGCCACGTACCTGCTTCAGGTATTCTTCAGTTTGTGCATTTCTTTTCATGCATTCGCATTTTCCTTTCATGCATTCGCATTTTCCTTATGCGTTTCAGACGTGGTTCTATGAGGTGATTGGGTGCAATACCCCGTTGATCGCTCTGAAGGACGACACTATTGGGGACTTCTGCCGATTTTATCGATGACATAAGGCCAACCGACAGTCGAAGGGATCTCTCTCCCTGGAGGCGGTGCGTCAGGTCTTGAATGACCTGACCAGTGGTAGGGTAAGACTCTTTATATTTCAGTCTTGGTTTTTGCACCTTCTGATCTTGTATTTATTTATGCTCGCTTGGAGATTTTTAGGTGACCTTTTATCCCTGGGGGACAACCATTCAGGATGCGGGGGCGACCGGGGTGAACGCGCGGATGAGGCATTTGCTGGCGCATGAGTTCGGCCATTCCTGGTACCTTGGGGAGAGAGTGATTCGTCAGATAGCTGAGGAGGAGGTGGTGATTCCAACCACACAGCCTCTTACATCTATGAGGGGAGAGCGACAACTGTTGGAGGATGAGAGGATAGCGGCGATGATTGGCGAGTCCTACTTGCTATACACCGATACGGCTGCGCCGTATGACTATATGGATTTTGTGATGAGCTGGTTGATGGAACCCAGCATATATGATGCATTGCCTTTCCTTACTACGGGTTCGAGTCGGGCGGTGGGATCTTCTCACAATGGCGGTAGTCCGTCGGCATCTGCGGCAGCGATGACCTCGAAGGTCCCTTTTGTGCGGTTGCATACTCATTCGTACAACATCTGGCGATCTGATGAAGGGATCGTGCCTATGTTGCACCATCCTCATGCGATGGATCCGGAGGAGTTGGGTTTGACAGAGAAGGTCCTTCGACCTGCGGTATAACTTTCTGTTCCTTTCTCTCTTTCTTTTCTGCTTTGGTCATCCTTGCTTTTATACTCATTTCAACTTTTCTTGCAGCAAGTTCGAGTGTCGACCACTAGGCTCAGGGACATCAGGGACTGGATATCTTCGGCGACTGCCCAGATTCGGGATGCGGTTCCTGTTCCTTCTTGCTTGGTGTCGTCCGCCTCATTCGGAGAGGACTCTGGCTCAGGTACTGGTGGTGCATCATCTCGCCGTAGGGGTAAGAGAGCACGTTGCAGGGGTGGAAGCTCTTAGTGAGAGCGAAAGAGAGAGAGAGGGGATGTGGGTTCGGGCTGAGTCCCGTTGTTTTTATTTTTTCTTTTTATTTCCTGCAAAATTGATGTTACACATAACACAAATATATGCAATGCGATGGAGTTTTTTATTATCTTTTATTTATGATGAATGAAATGCACATGCGCTTTTTACTTTGTTGCTGAGACCGTAAAAAGGAATATTTTTGGAATTTTTTGAAGGAAAGTTTTTAATTAAAAGGTGAAAATTATATAAGGAGAAAAAAGGGATTCTTGAAATTCTGTTGAGAATATAAATTTATTTTTATTGAGTTTTCTAATTTGTCAAAAGAGGAAAAAAGGAAATTTCCAAAAATGGGGGGTTGCCGATCGGCAAGCACCCTGACCTGCCTATCGGCAGTTCAGTCCAGTCCCATCAATTGAAAGCTTTGATTGGTACCCTCTTCAGCCTTTGGTACCTTGTGGGGTAGGATTCCCTCTGATTTTTGCAGGGACTATGTCCCTTGTGAGGGTTTTCAAGTATAAAAAGGGGTAAGGGTGGAGTGTTTTCATCACACCTTTGCATTCTTACCCACTTGCCCATTATCTTTTAGCTTTACAAGATGGCTCTCCATGGTAGAACCGAGTTTGCCAACTACCTCGAAGCCTTGGAAGCTATGTGCTCTTATAATGTCAACTATGATGCTTTCAACATGCGTCGAGTCTCCCTGTGGAGCAATCGGCCCTTTGAGTGGAACGTACTGATGGCGGCGGTACAATTCTGGTACCCCGAAGACCATGTATTCCACTTTGGGTTTGAAGAAGTTTGTCCTACCTATGAGGAATATTCTTCCATGCTGGGTGTAAATCCCAGTTTTGCAGCGGCTTTGCCCGAATTTTCCCATTCTCCCAGGGATTTATTGGCTGGGCTTCTTCGTATTTCACCTTCAGCGGCCAGATCATTGGTTGCTGGAGGAATGATCTCCCTCCCGGCAGTGCTGCAGTCCGTGTATTTGTGGGAAGTAGGTGATGCTGGCTATGCTGGAGCCGTTGTTCTGGGCTTGGTTTCAAAATTATTGCTGGTGAATGGGGAACTGCTGGTGGACCCGTAACTTGTAGACATTACTTTATGGATGTCATACCGTCACAATCCTACGGCGGTGGTACTAGCGGAGACCCTGAATGGCCTGGATGCCTGGAGAGAAGGTCGTTCTGACTTTTTGAGGGGTAGCCCTGTGATGCTGTTCATGTGGTTATCTGAAAGATTCCGCTTGGCGACTCCTCCAGAGTATCCCTTGTCGGTCGTACCTAACTTCTTTTCACGCTATTTCATCAGCGTTGGCCTGTATGTTGAGAACTGGGAGAATTGTCTTGTGGAGTATGGGGCTCATGGGCTGTATTGGTCAGTGCCTTGGTGGGGACAGTTGCAGCCAGTTCTGGAGCTAGGAGAGTATTCATATGTGCGGCTGGTTGGTCTCAGAAAAACCTCTTTTTATTTCCTTTGGAGGCTTTTGCGCCAATTTGGCTGGGCGAAGGTCGTGCCTCCTCGGACCTCGAATTTATTTTCGATAGAAGATTTGACTGAGCGCCTACGTCTGTTGCTCGGGTCTCTGTGAGAAAATTGGCTTCCGTCGACCCGTCCCTCTCAGTCTGTTGGGGAGGTTTGGCATGTCCCCAAAGATTATATAAAGTGGTTGTGGAGGAAAGTAGTCAGCAAAATGTTGGCAGTGGAGACTGGACAAAGATGGTTTGTTTTATCTAACAGCATGGAAGGGGGTGTTGTGGTCTTTTCGAAGATGGTTAAGGCTCATCGATCCATGGAATGTTTACGACACTCTATTCAGGAAGGGGAAACTTGGGGACCTCAGGATGTATATGATGAGGGTGCAGGCTCTTCTGGTGGGTGTGGGTAGGAATCTTGGTGATTTTATTTTGTGTGACAGATGTGGGGATTTTATTTGGCTTTTATAGTTAATGGGGAAGGGAGTTATCCGTTCCTTTTTCTTATGTAATCCGTGTTGAATTTTCTTATTAATGAAATAAACAAGTTTCTGGTCATCCAGAGGTGCCTCTCGATGAATTTTGTCCTTTGAATTATCTATACTGACCACTAAGGCATACATAATCCTTTTGTTCAAGTATTTTTAGAATGAACCGCCATTCTCGGAGGTAAGAAAAGAATAGTATTTTGTGAAAAAGAAAGGGCCGCACTCATATGAGGTGCATGAGCTGCCTACGTACCTCTGGGTTTTTGATTTTTTTTTAAAATAGTTTGTAACATAGTTTTTTGCAGAGGATCAGGCCCACGTAGTTCTGGGTAGAGAGAAATGAAGAGTTTTTTTTTTAGAATAGAAAGGGGATGAGAAGAGTCATAGCGCGCCAAGATTTCGGACTTAGGGGTAGAATTTCTTGAGTCGATCCAGGTTGACCGGACGAGCCATATCTTCCCCATCTAGGCCAGTGAGCATGGTGGCACCGTCGGATAAGATTTTCTTCACAATATAGGCGCCGCTCCAATTGGGCTTGAACTTCCCTCTGGGGTCCCAGATGGGTTCTATTATCTCCTTGAGGGCTAAGTCTCCCTCTCGGACACCTCAGTCCTTGACTCTCTTGTTGAATGACCGGGCTATTCAGCGATGGTACCCCTGTATGTGGTACAGTGCTTTTAACCTTCTTTCATCTAGAAGGGCTATCTCATCAAGACGGCTTTCGCACCAGTCTTTTTCACTAACTTTGCTTTCGAGCATGATGCGTAGCGAGGGTATTTCCAGCTCCACAGGTAGGACTGCTTCCATGCCGTAGACTAGGGAGTAAGGGGTAGCCCCAGTAGAGGTTCGGATTGAGGTTCGATAGCCCCAGAGGGCGTATGGGATACGGTCAGCCCAATCCCTACAACTTTTGGTCATCTTGCTGATGATGGATTTGAGGTTCTTGTTGGCGGCTTCAACTGCACCATTGGTCTGAGGACGGTAGGGAGAAGATTTGTGTCTCTGAATCCCGTACTCGTTGACTACTTAGGTGACTTCGGCTTTCAAATGCAACCCGTTATCTGATACCAGCTCGTACGGGACCCTATATCGGCAGATGATATTTTTCTTGAGGAATTTCGCCACTTTCTTAGCATTCAATACTGCATATGATTCAGCTTCGACCCATTTGGTGAAATAATCTATGGCAACCAGGATGAACTCATGTCCGTTTGAAGCCTTTGGTGTAACCTTCCCTATGATGTCGATACCCCAGGTAGAGAAAGGCCATGGAGAGGTCATGTTGTATAACTCTCGTGGAGGCAAGTGTTGAAGATTTGAGAATTATTGGCATTTGAGGCACCTCCGAACATAGGCGGTGCAATCCTGGATCATGGTGGTCCAGTAGTAGCCCTGTCGTATGATCTTCTTGGCAAGCATATGACCATTCATGTGGGGTCCGCATTCCCCGCTGTGGACTTTCTGCATTATTTTCTTAATTTCGGCCCCTGCGATGCAGTGTAGATGAGTTCTATCAAAGTTCCTTCTGAGTAGGGCTTTATGATAGATAATGTACTAGGCGGCCAGTCTTTGAAGGGTTGTTTGATCTTTCTTGTTGGAACCCTCGGGATACCTACCATGTTTGAGGAGGGACTAGATATCATAGTACCAGCAATCGGCTAGTTCAGGATCTTCGATGGAGACAAGCTCAATATGGTAGCAATGGGTCGGTTTGTCCTGCTTTTGAACTAGGAAGGGGGTCATTATTATTCCCTCGGGCATGTCGACCATGGAGGCCAAGGTAGCGAGAGCATCGGTTAGGTTATTCTTTGCTCGGGGTAGGTAATGGAAGGTGATATCTCAGAATCGGGAGGCTAACTCTTCTAGTTGGGCATGGAAGGGTTGGAGATTTTTGTCATTTACTTTCCACTTTCTGAGCACTTGACCGATGATGAGGGCAGAATCTCCGTAGACATCAAGGTATTGAATACCTTTCTTGAGAGTGACTTTGAGGCCCACTGTGCATGCCTCGTATTTCTCCATGTTGTTGGTGCATGGTAAATCCAATTTAATGGCGATGGGAGTGTGGGAGTCATCTGGGGCAATCAGAAGTATCCCAATGCCATATCCCTTTTTGTTAGCAGCGCCGTCAAAGAACATTTTCCATCGATGGCGATCTTGAGTGGTGTAGAGGATATTTTCATCTGGGAATTCAGAGATCCGGACATCTGCTTCGTTTATGGGGTAATCGACGAGGTAGTGAGAGATGTCTCTTCCTTTAATGGCTTTCTGTGTGACGTACACGATGTCGAACTCGGTTAGGAGCATCAACCATCGGGCCATTCGACTAGATAAGGTGGGTTTCTCAAGCAGGTATTTGATGGGGTCCATTCGGGATACAAGTTTGATGGGGAAGGAGAGCATGTAGTGTCGCAACTTTTGGGTGACCCAGACAAGGGAGACACACGCCTTTTCTAAAGCAGTGTAGTTGATTTCGTACCCGACCAATTTGCGACTGGCATAATAGATGGCTCTTTCTTTGCGGGAGTCTTCAAGATATTTGGCTAGCAAAGCCCCAGCTGCAGTGTCGGTTATGGTTAGGTATAGGAGCAAAAGGGAGACCAGACTGTGGTGGCATGAGAGCTGGAGGTTGGGTCAGATATTGTTTGATTCATTCAAAAGCTTCTTGACAGGCCTCATTCCAAACCTTGGTTGAATCCTTTCAAAGGAGCTTGAAGATTGGTTCACAAATGGAGGTTAGTTGGTTGATGAACCGGCTGATATACTGTAAATTCCTAAGAAAACCTCAAACTTCTTTCTCTGTTCATGGCGGTGGCATCTCAAGTATGGCCTTGAGCTTCACAGGATCTGCTTCTATCCCCTTTTCGCTAACCGTGAATCCCAAGAGTTTCCCTTTGTAATGCCGAAGACACACTTTTATGGATTAAGTCTCATCTGATACCGTCGCAGTCGTTTAAAGAACTTCCGGAGAGCGGGAACATGACCTTCTCTAGTTTTGGACTTGATAATCATATCATCCACATAAACCTCGACCTCTTTGTGAATTAGATCGTGCAGGATGGTTGTGGCAGCCCTTTGGTAGGTAGCCCCAGCATTCTTGAGACCGAATGGCATAATGGTGTAGCAAAAGGTTCCCCATGGGGTGATGAATGCAGTTTTTTCTTGGTGGTCGGGGTGCATCTTGATCTGGTTGTATCCGGCAAACCCGTCGACGAATGACTTGAGAGCATGACTGGTTGTGTTGTCCATGATCATGTCGATATTGGGTAGCGAATAATCATCCTTTAGAGAAGCTTTGTTTAAATCTCGGTAATCCACACACATTCGAACCTTCCCTCTTGATTTTAGCACAGGTACAATGTTGGCTAGCCATGTGGGATATTTGATTACTCGAATGAAACCCACGTTTAACTGTTTGATCACCTCTTTTTTTGACCTTGAGCGACCATTCCGTGCGGAGCTTTCTCAATTTTTGCTTAACCGGCTTGTAATATGGGAGAGTGGGGATCTCGTGCTGAACTATTTCGGGATCAATACCAGGCATATCATCATACGACCATGCGAAGACATCCACGATCTCCCTTAGCAATTCTTCGAGTTGTGCGCGCTCATGCTTATCAAGGGTGGGCCCTATCCTAATCTCGCGCAGTTGGCTACTACAACCGAGATTAATAACAACAGTCTCTTCTTCATTAACTTGAATGTGGTTATGTTGTTTATTATTAACCTTATTTAGATCAGTTAAGAATTGTTCATTTACAAAATCATCATCATCAAAAGTTTGACTAGAATTCAAGCAGTTAATGTAAGGCACATCAAGATACTCAAAATCTTCATTTATTTCATTGATAGGAAAACAACATTGAGAACCTTATCAAAAGAGGTCTCGATTACATTTGAGCAAGGATAGACAACAGAAGAAGAAATAGGGTAAACATTGGGGTTAAGGAAGATTTCAAGAGGTAGAACTGGCGCAACGTGCCAGTTGAGGAGGGGTGTATTAGCAGCTTTAATCATACGGGATGGGTCCATTGATGTAGTGCATGAATGAACCATACAGAGTGTCAGCCCCAGTATCTGCAAGTTGAAGGAATCTTCAAAATCACTTTCCTCACACTACACAAAAATACTATTTTTGTGACTGCCTTCTTGTAACTGCTAATGGAGGTGACAAACTTTATCACTGCCATTAGGAGTCACAACATTATTTGTAACTGCCAGTAGGAGTCATAAAATATTTGGGTAATGAAAATTTTGAGTCAAATGGTTTGTCACTGCTAATGACAGTCACAAATCTTACCATATAATTGATTTGTGACTGCTATAAGGAGTCACAAGTTTATAACTGCCACAAAGAGTCACAAATTTATCACTAAGACTAAGTTATGACTCTTATGAGCAGTCACAAAATTATAACTGCTATGAAAAGTCACAAATTTTAAATTTGTGACTGCTTGTAGCTGTCACAAATTTGTTACTGGTCGTATCTGTCTCAAATTTTGGTTTAAGACTTAATTTGTGACTGCTATGAGCAGTCACAAATTTATGACCGCTATAGGCCGTCACAAACTTTGGTGTATTTTGGCTTTGCTTTAATTTCCCTCTTCTCTCTCCTATGTGGTCTTCATTCTCCCGTTCACTCTTCCATCCCTCTAAAATCTCCCTCTCCATTTATCAACCAAACTTTGAAGTTGGATAACAAAGCTTCCTCTCTCTCTCTCCCTCTTCACTGTAACCGACTAAAATAGTACCTACTAGGTGCGTTTTTTATTTATTTAAATGTGTCTATGTGCATTTTTTTACTGCATATGAATTTTGAGGGTAAAAATTGTATGTTTATGTGCGTTTTTTCGATTTTGGTTTGCTTGTAGTCTTTTTTATTGGAAATAAGTTTTAGGTCTGCATTTTTTTTTTTATAAATTTTCGATTTAGGTTGCTTTTCTAGGGTTTTCGGTTCTTAGGCACTTACACATACACATTTACTGCCAAAATAATAGGGTTTGGGTTTTCAAATAGTGGCTACTTGATTAATGTTTGTGATAACTATTGCAACTCCAAAGTAAATTCGAAATTTGACTCAATTTACTTATTAGTTGATACTTGATAGTGAAGTGATTAACATTTATAGCTATTGCACAAGTAGAATTAGATGAGTGTGGTAAGAGAGATAAGTAAAGGAATTGAAATTTAACTTACTGCGTGGAGATGAGGAGTCATTCAAGCTCTTAAAATACAATGTTGGAATGTTTTTGGGACACTAATAAATTAACTCGAAGCATGCCATACAATAAACATAGGATTGACTCTAAATATTATTTCAGTGTGTGTGTATGTGTGTGTGTTACGTCTAATACGACATTGTTTCTCAACTATGTTTCTTGTTTCAAACGTAGAAGGGAAATATTTCATTCTAAAAATATTATTCTTGGATTATCATTATTTATTCGTGTTTTTTGGCAGGAAGACAAATTAAATGATCTGATCTGATCGGCTGAGTTAATCTAGCCCCGGACATTCAAGTTATAATATCGTTGAATTGATATAGATAAAGGTAATTTTAATTCTTGGTCATTCACTAATATCATTAGTCTTTGTACTCAATTGATTTGTAGTGGTGATAGGAGGTTGAGGGTGAGCCAATTGAAAACCCGGATTGTCAATTGGTTGTTATTGTATAGTTTCAAGATTAATTTATGAAAATATTTGTATACTTGTTTGTGTGAATTTTAGTTAGAATTATTGATATGTTCGTTTGTGTTTATTAATTCACATCCTTCGTAAGTAGTTCATGCCATACAAGTTAGAATTATTGATTATCTACACTTGTTTATGTGAGTTTACTATTCAATATGAAAGTAATTTAAGGGAAGTGATCGCCATCGGACTCTCGATTTTTCGAAATTGGGTAGTTGACATTTTTTTTGGAATTAAAAAGAGAACTTAGGTCGGGGAAACTCAAAAAAATAATCGTGTGGCCCAGATAAAAGTACATACACCCTAAACATTACAAAGTAACTTGTAGGAAGTTGCGTGTCGCATCGGGTTCCTAGTTTTTTAAATTGACTAGTAAGCGTTCGCTTTGGGGTTAAAATGGAATTTAGGGGTGAAAATTGAAAATAACAATCAAATGGCCTAGACAAACCAACAAATACCCTAAGAGGTACAAAAGTAACTTACAGGAAGTGTGAGTGTCCTAATCAGACTCCTGATTCTCGAAATTGACTATTAGACATTCGTTTTGGGTTTAAAAGTGGGCATTGGGGTGTGAAAAGCAAAAACAATAATGAAGTGTCCCGTAAATAGGCACGCATAATCAAGATGATACCAAAGAAATTTAAAGAAAATGGTATGTCTAAATTAGAATATCAGTTTCAAAATTGATTAGTATATGGTCGTTTTGGGCTTAAAATGGGATTTAGGAGTGAAAACTCAAAATAGCAATCGAGTGACCGAAAAAGAGGCATGCAAATCTTTAGACGTACAAAAGTAACTTGTAGGAAATGTTCGTATCCTCATAAGACTCATGGTTTCACAAATTGACTGGTAAACGTTCATGTTGGGGTTAAAAGTGGGCTTTTGAGGGTGAAAATTGAAAACAACATTGAAATGGCTCGGATGGAGGCAATTCCAGGCATAGTCGCGCCTAGGCTCTAGGCTCACCTAGGCTCAACTAGTTCAGACCTACTTGTAAATGTTGTATCAGACCTATTCTAGAATGTTGTTTCTAGATTTCCATAACTCGTGCAAAATGACTTTAGGCAGGATGTTGTATATGAACTGTTGATGATCTTTTCTAGGCATTTTGAACCACCATGAAAGAAAAATGGATTTTCAAGAGGAATAGTTGATTTGCACCCTAACTTGATTGCTAAAGTAGTTCCATACTTCTTTAGCTATCTTGCATTGAATGAACACATGCTTTATAGTATTTTCATAAGCTTCACAACCTCTGCACATTGTGGCCATCATGATGCCTAACTATTGTATTTCATCTTCTAGTGGAATAGATTTGTTCAACAGCTTCTAAATGAAATTAGAAATCTTAATAGGACAGTCTGATTGCCAATTTAATTTCCAACTTAAGGAAACAGGTCTTGTTTGTCTACAAATGTTGAAAGATGATTTATCCCTCTATTAATTTTATTTGAATTAAGGTCTAGACGACTAATAGTCCTCAATTGACCAATAGAGGAAGGTGTAGGAGCAATGAGATTATTATGACTAAGGTCTAGATATTCTATAGATTTCAGGATAACCAAACTAATTTATCTAAATTATCATTAGGTCGAGGAGATCTTGAATCCTGAAATTTTTTACGATGCTAGTTTTATTAGTTTAGTTATCCATAGGATGTTTTTACCTTTTTTAGAACGGTTATGTGAGATTCTAGAGATGTGAGATAGGATTTTATGCTCCATTTTGACCATTTCTTTTTACTAGGTCTGTGAATAATTCATTTTCAGACCAATCTTCCCCCTCTTTGAGGGGACTGGTATGGCATTATAGCAGTCCCCTTCAAGCTCGAAATGGAAAAAAATGCAACTAAATGCAAAATCGATCGTTTCAAGTTCTACCAATGTTTTCGCTTCTTCCTTTTGGAGCATTTAGTTAATTATAATGTTAGGGTACTATACTTATAATCAAATTGAGGCTTTGTTAAAGAATTGTCGTCTGGTACGGAGTTTCTTAAACATGCCCTACTATTGCGAAGAATCATTGTGCATGACATAATTTTCACGGCAAAAAGTTCAATCATAGATTGTAGAAGAAAAGGTTTTATGTTCGCCTTGAAGCCGTGTGCAAAAGTTGGAGATTGGCACTTGAAAAATCGTAAGGTGGAGTATGGGAAATGATCTTTGGTGGATTACATATTGAGATCCCTATAGTCTAGGCACAATTAAACCTTGGTGTAGGCTTTAGGCACTTTTTAGGGAAGAGGGACAATATCCCCACTAATATTATTAAAAATTAACTGGAGAAAGTGCCTCTCCAGTGTCTTTTACAAGCACTAATGATAATTTGATAAAATTGAAATATAGGGATTTATAAACATCCCCATTACAAAATTAAGGCAAGAATAAATTTGGAGGTTAATAAATACCTCCATTACACAAAATAAATAGATATAATAGAATAAAATCATAAATTTTCAAGACCTTTTATGATATTGGGAATATGATCGAAATTATGAAATTTGGGATTTTGAAGCTTGATCTGCCAAACCACCAGCTATAATGTTTGATTGTCTCCATATATGACTTGTTTTGTACTTGAATTTATCAATGATGCATTGAATTTATGAAATACTCTGCTAAATAATCTAAGGAGGTTTCCAAATTCCCTTAACTATATTTACAATGGCCTTGTTGTCTGATTCAATAAGGACCTGATTTAGCCCTTTAGGCATGCACAATTTTACTCCAAAAAGAAGAACCAAGACTTGTGCTTGAAGGCTATCATATGTGTTAGTGGATATAGAAAGAGGTTATGAAAATCACCATAAGAGTTGATGAACCAAGACCTGATTTATCCCTTTTTAAATAGTTGATGAATTCTTTATGGATTTATTTCTTGTTAACCACCCAAACTTGGTCAAATTATTTAATTTTGTGTATATGTAACCTATTCTTTTTATCTTTGACTATGTAATGAAAAAAATTAGTATTTAGATTCCCGTCTTTGAACCATTTCAGGATATATTTTTTTTTTCATTAGGCTTTCCTAAATATAATCATCATCGGTTCTAAAGTTATACTAAGTTAATTTAGAATCTGAGTAGCCTAAGTCTGATAATCCAGTGAATGAGATCATTGACTACAGAGGAAATGCCCTTTGTATTCCAAAAAATAAATAAGATCATGACTGCACAGGAGATAGAATTTGAGCATTTCTTTGTCTATGATCTTATGAATCTTTTAAAGATAGTATCTTGAAACTTTGGATGAGTTTTTGAGACTTGAGGAGTACTTAGTTGGGCATGATGGGTGGAACGTTTATTGTTAGTAGGGTTTTTATATTATTTGTATTATATCCATTTTCTATCAAAAGAGGAGGAAAAAAAATTCTAATTCTTCTTGTGTTATAATGGAAATTTGATAATTGTCTTCCTAGTATGACATGTATAGCTTATGAGAAGCCAAATACTTGTCATACTTGGGAATGTCATTGGCTCTTGGAGACAAATTAAAAAGATCCACTACCATGGCTTCATCTGTACTAATTTCACAGTGCTTAATCCTTTCAATATTGTCTACAATAGTACTTTTAGGGGCCATCTTAACATCTATTTCAAAACTAGATGACTTGAGTGTGGCATGAACTATTTTGTTGAGAATATCTTCTACGATTATAAGATATGCTTCATTGTAAATGACAGAATAATCTATAGGCTTTGAAACTTTATAAGTTTTGGTTTTCCAAATGGCTTTTGTAGTTTTTTAATGTAGTTGAAGTTTGTTTTGATATTGTTAAACTTGTGGCATGTTTTTTTTAGAATCGTGAATTGTGCGGGATGTAGTGGAACAAATTGTTCCATAGAATATGCATATTTGTGGCTCAAGGATCATATTGTTCCATAAAATACACATATCTGATAAACAAAGCAGAAAATGGGAGAGTAGAAGGCTTTTGTTTTTTAATTATGCATCGCATCTTAAGGAGGTAATCCAACCTTAATATTTCTCCAATGGGAGCATTTAATCAATTAGATAAGCCAAAAAAAAGCCCTGAAAACATGTGTTTTCCCAAGTCTACAGATTTATAGCCTTAGGAGTGCTTTTGGAATAGTGTGTGAATAGTGTGGAATATTGTGTTAATTGAGATCTATATGTGCAGTGAGGGCGTTAGAATATTAGAAATCATGTGTCTAAATTTTTTATCTTTTTTTTTAACAAAATAAATCCTAACAGATTATATCATGAGGCATCATTATAATGTTAATAATTTAAGGTACAACTGTAGGAAAATAAAAGAACCTAAAGTCAACTTTCTAATAGTCCTTCTAAGTCCCAAAACATTTTGGCAAAAGGACAATCAATAGCTTCTCACAAGTAATGAGAATTACGTTGATTTTCTTAAGTTGGGATCATGAAACTGCTTTCTCTATTATAATTATACAGATAATCGAATGCATACGACATCCAGAACCCTTTCTTCAGCTTCTGTAACTTTCTTTTAGTTTGAAATTTCAGGAACTCTAGACCTGCTAAAAAAAATCTTAAATTTTCAATAAAAAGATCCTTTTATACTCAATAATCCATGTATTTAGATTGAATTGCACAATTGAGGAACTCCATTTCCCTTGTGTCCAAGAAACTATTTGCTTCCCGAATCGAATATGCGAGCTCTCCATTGGACCACTCTGTGACTCTTCCTGATAAGATAGTAAATGATCGAGAAGAAGTTTCAGGTGTGAGCAATCCAGTAGTCTGTAAGGGCCATCCCCATATGCTCATTTCCTCCGACGCACATTTGTACAATACAAAACATGAATGTAAGAGTAAACCGTCATGGATTATCTGACATATGGAATCAACAGAGCTGCGATTTAAAACCTTGGTACCAAACACATATATTCATTTATGATTTTAACCATGCTATCGGCACGAGTGAAATCTAACTATTATAGCATAACCATTATAATAGTTATGTTATATAACAAATGTCCTACCCTTTTCCATCTCTACCGTCCCTAATAGAAGCTCTTCAAGTTGTAATAATGGTTCAGCTCCAGAAAAGAAATTTAAAAAGAACAGCCACCTTATCCATGGGCTCGGGCAAGCATTTCGCAACAGTTGGAGAAGAAAAGATTCTGAACACAAAACACACTAATGTTGTGTCCCCATTGTATTTGTTGTTTAACAATCATATCTTAAAACCTTAGCCGGAACCATTAATCTAACACAACATTAGTGTAACTGTATGCATAAACTGTTTTGATATGTAAGAAAAATGTGGGTATGCCAAAGTTGGATTGATTAGTTAATATCCCTTAGATGCTCATTGTTATGTGAGTGGACCTAATCCCTTACTAAGCCTAGCTGCAGAGTTCAGATACTGCATGTTCTCCAAGGAATTGCCTTTGGTAAGTTCATTATATACTCCCTCTATTCCAAATTCCAAGTCTTACGTTTCTATGTCGTCAGAGTCCATTTTGAATAGCAATAAATTCCACGATGCTCGTGTTAATATATAGAGAACATCCCATTGTATTGAACACAAGCATGTATTTTAAGACCCTACCTATAGATGCGATGATTAGTGTGAACTGGTCATACTTTAGAAAATTACCAGCACTTGCACAAACACTTTTTTTTATCTGTCCAGCTCTCATGTTTTGGTTTGTTATGAAAGAGAATTGATAAATAGTTCTCTACTATTGACATATATAAGTTCTAATATTGACATATATATGACTTTGCGTCAATGATTTGATGTAGTCATGAGGGTATGCACATCCTCACATGGTTTTATACACACACGCACTGCACTACATAAATTTCACACATTGCACCTACACACAGTTTCACTCACTGCATGAACACACACTGCATAGACAGTTTCAGTGGGAGAGAGGGAGAGTTCTCTACACACTTTCACACTCAGTTTTACACACTACACACGAAAACACAATGCACAAACATGAATTATAATTCTAAATAAATACCAATTAAATATCACAACATAATCAAATAATTGAATTTAATGGCATGGAATTGAAATTCATTGATTTTTAATTACATTGAAATAGAATTCTAGTTTAATTCTAAGTACACGTCCTAAGAGATATGGTAAAAGGGCCAGGTCATGAAATTTTATAGTTAGTTAAAAAACTAAGGCTCATTTTGGTTTATGAATAAAAATTTCCTTTCTTTTAATCCCCAAATTGTTTTAGAAAGTTTCTTTTCTTTTTCTCTAATTCTGCTATTCGTACTTGTTTATTGATTTACATTATTGGTAGAAATGTTAATTATGTAGAAAAGGGGATGCTTTTAGTGGATATTAAGGTTCTGTTCCTCCATTATAGACTGGGCCATTACCAGGAATTGATACTGGGCTATTAAGGTTATGTTCCTCCATTAAGGTTCTGACATAGAATGATCTGCAGACATATGGTTCCAGCAATGGCCAAGTAAGCTTGGATTATATCGAGTTGACTCGGTTTAGTAGTGGCCAAATCGAGTTTGATATACTATTCATAAGTTCTCAAAACTACTAAAAAAGCTTATCTAGGTGATATCTTGGTCTTGGCATCTGAAAATTTGGCATCTCTATTTAGTTATATTGAGGTTGAGTGAGTTAGAGAGCGTTTTGTTATCATCATGCTTTGCAAATTAGAGAGCGTTTTGTTATGGTGATGATCTTGTTAATGGTGCTGCAGTTCACACACATTTTTTTAACTTACATATAGCTAAGTGGAACTTGGACTTAACTACTTTAGCCTCTTATGAAGTTATGACCTCCTTCAAAAACATATTTTTGTATTTCTCCCTTCACTTCGGTATGCTAAATAAATTCGTTTGATAGCTTATTAGTTTTTGCAATTTTGTGCCATGACATAGTTAATTGATAAATGTAAGAAGTTGGGCAAGGAGATAATGAATCACGACAGATGAAAAAGATGGCAATAGTCAAACAAAAATACATATGAATGTTGCTTTTAGTTCTCAACTTTTAACGTACGTGCATCTTACAATATAATTGTCATATAACAATTATATAACATAAGTTATATAACAGTACTATTATATAACAATTTAATGATTTGCATTTTTTGAGCCAGGATTTGTATTGAACTCTAGCATTTTTTATTGGTTTGGTGGGGAAATTAGTTTTCCATCAATTTATGATTCTTTTCATGTTCAAATATCATATTTTTACTTTTCGTGTTAATACTAGACTTGTTTCTTGTTTGCAGGTTAACACATGGCATCCCGGGCATACATAGTATTCAAAGGCCTAAATCCAGGTGTTCACACTTCATGGAAAGCAACACACGAACAAGTCAGTGGATACTAAGGCGCCGTATTCACAAAAATTGAGTCCATTGAACTTGCTCAGTAGGCATACTCTAAGTACACGAAGGAGGTTATCACCGCATCAATAACCCCGCGGTTGATATACCCAGACTCCACGAAGCGTATCCACCGCGTGGTGACCCATAGTTTAGGTTTAGAATGATTTTTTATATGCTCATGACATTTCTTGTCATCGAAGTGTTGTGTCGTTATTTTTTATTCTATGTTCATTTTGTACTTGGTGCCCAAGAAGGGGTTGTTTTATTCTATGTTCATTTTGTACCGGATATTTGCAATATTAAAAATATAAATGAAATATTGTCAAATTTTTTAGCCTTGTTACATGTTCATGATATTTATTTTTCTCTCATCATTTCATCATTTTGTGAAAATCTAAAGATGATTATAGCATCTCTTACCAAATTTAACAAATTCAACTTTTGTAAATGCTAATAACAGTTACAAATATAAGATTCGTAACTGCTGTCAGCAGTTATAAATATCAAATTTGTAACTGTTGTCAGCAGTTATAAATTCATAACTGCTCTCAGCAGTTACAAATATTAGATTTGTAACTACTGTCAGCAGTTATAAATATTATATTGGTAACTGCTAACAGCAGTTACAATCAGCAGTTACAAATTGGGGTCACCAGTCATAACCCCATAGGGGTTATAAAAATTTGTGACTGCTATTAGGAGTTACAATATTTCCTTTGTCACCCTCTAAATTATGACGGTAAATAGCAGTTATAAAGGTCATTTGTGACTGCTAACTGCACTCACAAATCACCCATTTAGGTGTAGTGTCAGTCTCTTTGGTATCTTTGATGAGCGGTTTCACGCAGTGTGGGAAACTTTTGGTCCATGGGTAGCTATCTTAGAAAAATATCTCCATTCCAGGCCTCATCTTCTTGTCTGTGTGGTCATACCATGGTTCTGGAAAATCATAAAAGGGGAAGTGCTCGCCTTCTTTGATGAATCGTCCATTTAAGGAGTCTTTCGAGATAGTCCGGATGCAGTCTAATCTTCTCTTTGGTCGAGGCTGGCGGATCATTCTGAGCTCTTGTTCTAATGGTTGATACCCCAAGCCACAAGGAGGAAAAGCTTTTTTCAGTTCGATGGGATCAAGTATCCCTTGTTGCCTTTGTCCTAGCCCCAATCCGGGCATGAAGTGCATGTTTCTGAACATCTGAATCACATTGACATTTCCATGAGGGTCATATTATGGACAAACCCTTTCTTTGAAATCGTCCCCTGCCGAGAGTAGGAGTGGCTCAACTCGGAATCCTGATAGGAGCATATCACTTGACCCGTGTTTTATCTCAAGAATTGGACTGCTGGTGCTTGCACCCTCGACATTTCCATCGTCGCCCAAAATGGTGATGACTCGCCCGTCGATGAAGAACTTCAATTTCTGATGGAGTGAGGAAGAGACACCCTTGATATTGTGGAGGCAGGGTCATTCGAGCAACAGGTTGAAACAAGCTGGGATGTCTATGACTTGGAATTCAACGACAGGGTTTATAGGGCCAACCCCTATTACATGTTTTATGGATCCCATCACCTCTCGGTGGGTATTATCGTAGGGACGCACACCGGCAAGGTTGGAGCAAGGTCGCTTTCTTTCAGGCCTAAACACTTGAAGGTTCTCAGAGGGCAAACGTTCAAGGCGGATCCGTTATAGACAAGGGAGAGCGGCACGGCCTTTCCCATAACTTCAACGGAGATGTTGAGTGCATGATTGTGATTTGTCCCAATTCTGGGGATTTCTTCTTCAGAAAATGATAGCATTCGGGTAGAGGTTAGGAATCCGACCAGATTTACCGCTTCTTCTGGTGTGGTAGATGGAGGAACTATGGGTCCAGTGAGTAACTTGATTAAAGCATTTCTGTGCAGCTGGGAAGACATAAAAACATATCATAGAGTGATGTTAGCTTGAGTTTTCTCCAGTTGATCGAGGATCTTGCTTTCCTCGATGGTCTTCTCTGGCATAGGAAGGTTTTTAACACCCTTCCCTTTGACATTTTCTGGTAGTCAGCTTGGAACCTGGTAATGTCTCCCTGATCTGGTCATGTGATTTACTATAGAAGGAAAGAACATGAATCCCGTTTCCTCATCAATCTCAGGTTATTCTACCACCTTATTTATTTCTCCGAGGAGTTCTTCAAATGTGACCATCCCACATATGTCGGCTATTGGGCCAGTTCTTCCTATAGCCCGTTCTTCACGCGAATCTTCGAATTCTTCCCCCCATCCAGTGGTAAAAATTATGTCCTTCCATGTAAAGTCGATGCATTCCATAACTTCAGCGGCTTCTTTATACAGGTTTTCCCATTCTGTGGGGATATGTATGATTAAAGGGACCAAACGCATTTGTAGCTTTAAAGTGTCAAGTAACCTGGTGATACTGCAAATGCTGTTGGTTTGCTTGAATAATCCTGCCATAGTCTAGACAACATCATCTAGACTGACTTCATCGGATGGTACCACCTATTTGTCTGAATCTCGGGCCCATTTCCGTGCTTCCAAGAATAGTGTACTAAATCTCTAGCAATCGATGACCATCTGTGAGGATAATTTCATCCCGAACTCTAGGAGTCTGTTTAACACCTCTGAAAATTCCATACTTCCATCTTTAGAACGGGTACGGACAACGATGCATGCTCTGGTAAGGAGTGACAGTGCCTGATCAGCGAGGCTAATAGGGTGGTGTGATTTGAGTTGAGGGATCGAAATCTGGGTTTTCTTCCAAGAAGATGGCATTGGTGTGATTTGGAAGTGGATTGTGAGTAGTGTTTAGCTTAGGATTGGCTGATGGGGCGATGGTACCCCAGTCAATGAGATCTTGGATTATGTTTCGAAGGTGAAAGCATTGGTCGGTGGTATGGCCAGTAGTTTGGTGAAAGGCGCAATGAGCATCAGTCTTGAAATTTCTTGGGAGTGGATTTGGCAATGGACGTGGATCCAAGGGTTTGATAAGGTTTCGGCTTAAAAGGGCTTGGTAAACTTTGGAGAGGGGAGCATGGAGCTCAATGTATTCCCTTCGGATGGGGGCAGGGCGGCTTTCTGGTGCCCATGATGTGGTTGGTTGAGAGATGTTATTGATGATTGAGACTGTAGCACAGGCAGGCTTGTCATGCTTTCTAGGGGTGAACTGTCTGGACACCTTCTTCGGTTCAACCTCTGTTTTAACGAGACTTTCCCCGATTTTTACTCCAGCCTCTCTGAGAGCTCGGAAGTGGGGATAGTATTATCCTCCCATCATTGCTCAAACATGGGGCAAGAAATTCTTCTTCACTATGTTGACCTTCTCTTCCTCGGACGACCGATTGGTCATGGTAGCTGCTTGCTCCCTCCATCGAGTTATGAAGTTACTGACTGATTCTCCAGGATTCTGTTTGAGCGTCTCTAAATCACGATGGGTGACCTCAAGCTCTTCGTTGTATTTGTACTGGGACATGAATTCTCGGGCTACATCCTCCCAGCTGCGGATTCTGGATTCCTCAAGAGATAAAAACCATCGTAGGGCACTATCCTTCAAAGTTTGTTGAAACAATTGGGCCATCACCTCCTCAGAAGCCCCTAGTAGAGTCATGGAACGATGGTAACTGCGAAGATGAACAATTGGGGGGCCACTCCCTCTGAATTTCTCGATATTTGGCATCTTGAACTTCTCGGGTAACCTCGCTTTAGGATAAGGAGACATGTGGGTGTAGTCCATGTAATTCCGAGAGATCCTGACTTGGTCAAACTTCTTAGTGAGAATCTTGAGATCCTCTTTAACTTTATTGAACTCCTCCTCCTTTGGATCAGCGACCACAGGCAGGTTAGCCATAGGCTGGGCAATGTTTGGCATTGGAAGCTGGGCAGGCGGCGGCCCATTGGCAAGAGGGGCACGTGGAGCGTGTTAATATTCTTCTGAAACCCAGATAGGCTCGGGTGGACCCATAGCACGAGGTAACAGGGCCTCAGGATCTTGAGGAATAGGAACCTAGTTTCGTTGCATCTCTCGAACCTCGATTTGGAGGTTGTTAATCTTGGACACGAGCTGAGCTAGGACTGCCGTCAAATTTAACTGTATGGCTGGTACTAGATCTGTATTCTCCATGGAAAGTGGATGGATTCCGAACTCGAAAGAAGTAGTAGAGGAACGAATGTAACTCTTGGGTGATTTGAATGAAGACTGAAGCCAGTAGGGAGCCAGGCTAAGGGCTTGCAATCGACCTGAGAAGGCGTAGGATGAGATTTATTTTTGAGAAAAAAGAAAGAACTATTTTTGGATTTTTGATAAATAAGGGAGAAATGTTTTTGAATTTTCGATAAAGAATGGAGAAATGTTTTCGGATTTTTGATAAAGAAGGGAGAAATGTTTTTGGATACGAGACTCAGCATGATTATTATGATTATTATGTTCTCACTTGTATTTAATTCTCCTAAATGTAATGCCGAACGGAACCCGAGCCTGGAAAAGTGGGGTTTTCAATATATGCAAAGCAATGGTTTGGACTTGTAACCAGGATCACGGACAGAGTCCCGTTTTAAAAATGTGCGAAAGTTGGGCGGCAGATCGGCCCAAAATTTTGGCAGAGTTTCGGGTTGAAACCGACAATCTAAAGTGCGTGTCTTAGGTTTGACACCTATATGCTGGTATGCAGTTGGTTGGGTGAATCGGCATGGGTTCCCCCCTTTGGCGTGACTTCCATGATATACGACTTGCTCTTGCGGGCAATCAGTACGTGTGGACAAGCCATTTGATATACCTGAGTGTACGTGAATTGCCTCACCATATACCTCGTGGGGACGGTACGTGTGAGAGCGAATTCGATATAATCGACGTACGTGAACGAATTCCCTGTAATATACCTCCCATCATGACTTCGGTCAAGCGATATGATGCGGGGGAACCGTTCGATATACGTCAAAGGTACTTGGCCAATGGAAGGTGAGAGTCATATCACTTAGGATAACTGTGACCTGCCAGACCAGCGCCCATCACGAAGTGACCCTCCAGTTACTGCGTAAAATTCGGTCAATATCAATGCTCTTTGGTGATGTTGTGTGAATCATGCATGATTCTCTTATTAGTATCTTATGATGAGAATTCCTTTCTTGATTATGCCAAACTGGGAGAAAAGTACAAGTACCCCAAAAGGTACACCAAGTATGGATAGGTGATGCGTGCAACATGGGGATATATGTGATCCTAGGTTCACGTGGCGTGAAGTGTACATGGAGAATTTTCTACAAGTGTGTGAACATAAGCATAAGCATGGGATACACATGGAAAATGGGAACATGAGGATATGGGGGGTGGGGCAACATAAACAAATATAGCATCCATGTAAATAGAGTCAAGCCCTCAAAACAGACACAAATCCCCAGCAGAGTCGCCACTGTGGCCATCCCCGATCCCCGCAGCGAAGGAAAAGGATCCTTCGGGTCCCGCGAGTCCATCTCGGGAGAGCGCTTCGGCCGGCGTCATTTGAGATGTGATGTAAAAAATGTAGAGATATTCAGAGTCGCCAGTCTATTTTACTCAAAACAGATAAAAGAAAAAGGGGAAGCCACCCCGAAGGATGACATCCAAAGACATACTGGTGCGTGCGAAACCAAAATGATTCGAGAAGGGTTCGGAGGCCTAGTTACGAAATGGGAAGGTGTTAGGCACCCATTCAGCCCTTTCGGTCTCTCATGAATATTTGCTATTTTCCTTTATATTTCCCCCCGTGATATGTGTGCATGTGTATATATAGAATGGAGGTAGGAATCCTCGACTTGTATTATGGAAGAGATAAAGCGAGTCATCCGTAGGAAGATATAAGAATAATATTGCAAAATAAGATTTACGCGATTACCCCTACGTTGATCGTTATAAGGGAACGATAATGCATATGGAGTAATACGTCACTAAGAACAAGTATATAGATTATGAGCAAATTGGATTTAGAGAAAATGGAAAATAAGAGAAAAATTGAGAAAAGGACTCGAGTCTCAAGTTTTACCCCGAGACGCCTACGTAGCCTATAAAGGCATCAAAGTCCACGTAGTTCGCATACAAAACGAGGGGTGGGGTTTATCCCATAAATCCAAATGGGGGATATCTTATTTGTGAGTGTGTGTGTGTGTGTAGAAAAAGTGTTTTAGTTGTGAGAAAAGTGTGGAAAAAAAAGTGTGAGAATCCCTATTCGAAATTTATAAGCAAACCCTCTTTTTCTTGTTTTTTGGGGTTTTTTATTTAGATGAAAATATGAGATGTGCAATAATACTAAATAAAAGGTATATTTAGGATGTGTGAGATGAGATAATAAAAGTGCTAAGTAAGAAAACAAGTTATTGGGAATTTAAGAGAATTTAAGAGAGAGATTGAGAAAGTTGGACCTTCTTGAAGATCTTGAACTTGATCTTGAATGTTGGAGAGCAACCCTTGCACTTGGATGATGATGGAGAGTGGTTAATTCACCAAGTTTGATGAAAAGGATGATGAAAAGTGGAAGTAAAAAAAGGATTTGGAAGTTGAAATCACGTTGCCTTCGAGAGAGGTTTCTGGGATTCGTTCAGAGAGATTTTTATCAGATCTGGGCTCTCCTGCAAATGAGGTGAAGGACTCCTTTTTATAGGCTCAGGTCAGTGCTGATCGACATATACCCCTTCCTGCCTATCGGCACCTGCCTGCCGATAGGCAGGGTCTGGAACCTGCCAATTGGCAGTGCGCTTCAGGCTTTTTCAGAAAATCGTCCACCGAGGGCAAACCGTTGGTCAGAATCGCGCACAGGGCATACCGTTGGAAAGATATTTAATAGACCTTCGAAAGTCCTTTGGACCTCTCCCGAGTTTGGTAGTTGACTTTGGGTCAAATATGGCTCGGAAGCGTTTGTCAGTCCATTGGACGGGGGATCGTTCGGACGAAAACGGATCGTTAGTCCGTATGGTAAGTCCAAATTGTGCACGGGGCGGACCGTTGGAAAGGTTAGGAGATGTACTTCGACATTCCAAAGATTTTGACCCGGTTTGGAGAGTTGAGTTTGTTCAACCGGTCCCGAGAAGCGTTCGGTGACCTCTCGGAGTCAAATGGATCGTTCGTCCGCATGGAAAGTCAAAATTATGCACGGGATAGACTGTTGAAAAGGGGATTTGGTGCCCTTCGAAGATTCATTCAGACTCGGTCGAGCTAAAGAGTTGACATAGGTCAAACAGAGCCCGGGAGCTCCCGGTGGCCTCTAGGTCAGGTTTTAGATCCAAACGGATCGTTCGTCCGCATGGTAAGTCAGAATCGTGCACGGGGTGGACCGTTGGAAAGGGTATTCAGTGCCCTTCGAAGATTCATTGAGTCTCGTTCAAGACGAAGAGTTTGACTTTTTGGTCAAATTGAGCCGGGGAGTGCCCGATGGCTTCTAGGTCAGTACTCGGGACATGACTTAGGTTTGTAGTGATGAGGGGAGGTACTAGGGACCCACAGAGAGTTAGGGGGGGTAACAGAATGGGGTGTCTACAGTTAACCTACACAAATTTCTACACATATATTCTCTCCCTGCACTCTCCTAGATATTAAGGTCCTTATCTCTCCACTCTTTTAAAATCAATACTCTCAAGTGGTTTATTCCTTTATTTACATTGCAAATTTGTGTTCAATGAATAATTGCTCATTGTTGTAACCAGAAACATTATTATTATTATATTGAAAAGTTTGTTGCTTGGTCTCTGATTTCATTCTTGAAATACTATTACCTTAAAGATAGTCTCCATTGGAGTCAATTACACCACCCGTATACAATTATTCATAGACCCCACTACCATAACTCTGTAACATTTGGCGATTCTACTAAGGATGTATCCTAATTTCTATGGATAAAGAAGGTTATAATATTTCAAAGCAGTTGGTCTTTGAAGACACTCCAATAGGAAATGGAGTTCAAGCAACAAAACCAACAATGAAGACGTTGTTCTTATAGGGACGTGAGGTCCTAGTCCTTTGATGGGACAAACGAGTAACTCAGCTTCTACATAATTGATATAAGTTTTTTTATTCGATTTTCTGAAGCATCACAAAATAGATATGGCAATTTTGGGTTAAGGTTATGCTACGCTAATAGTGGATTCTACTGGAGGAGCAGTTATACTAGTGGTGTCACCACCAAAGAAAGGTTTGGATGACCTGGCCCCTACCCCATATGCGTCCCCTGGAGCAAAGAAGGTTGAGGCGGAGGAGTAACCCTCCAAGTTGGTTACATTAAAGGAGGTAAAGAAAATCCTCTCACTCAAGTAAAAACCTCCTCTCTAATACGAGGAGTTGAAAAATCCTTACCCATATAGAATCAATTAATTACCATACCCCGAGCGATATATCCTACCCAAGTTCATAAAGTTCAATGGCAAAGGACAGAACCTGAAAGATCACGACAAAAGGTTCATGGAGTACTTTTGAGAAAGTTACAAACAATTATCACTTGAAAACCCTACTCGTGGTATTCCCACTTGACTCCAAACAACATCCCTACTTGGGAATAAAAGTACAAGTAGTTCATCCAAAAATTATTTTTGGTTGAAGACGAGTTTATTTTAAGGCACTTGGATGAAGAAATGCAGTGGCGAGGAGTTGATGCATTATATTAAGAATTTTATAGAGAAATCTCTAGATGTTCATGAGGAGGCTACAAAGGCAAGATTGTTGCAAAGTTGCATGGAAGGACTACTTGAGGAATACAAAGTCCACTTGATTAATGGAATACGAGAGGGTATATTCAGAGAATTCACATGAGCAATAAGGAACATCAAGGTGATCATAAAACTAAAAGTCCAGAGAACCTAGGCTATCCCTCAACCAGGGAGAACTTGAAACTTTACACTCAACAAATTTTACGGGCCTATGAGAACTTGGTCAGGCCAAGGTAATTACAAATTGGGGACTTAGTTCTTCGAAAATCCACTCATCATTTGAGGATCATGCCAGCCTCCAAGTTCAAGCCCAACTGGGAAGGGCCATTCGTGTTTAATGAAATGGGTAAGTCAGGGTATTGCCAGATTTTAGAGCCCGCGAGTGATTGTATCCAGCTAATCAATTTCAAGTGGCTCAAAAAGTACTATGCATGAGGTATCTCAATGGTTATCTCTTTTCCTGTTTATGAAAATTAAAGTTTCTTATCTAAGAAAGAAATCGTATTTTTATATAAGTAATACCTAAGAATACCAAGTTTGATACAATGAGTACAATAGCTCATGTTTGGTAATAACAAGTTTTCTCCATAGTTTTATAATAATGATTATATTACTCATATGTGATGTATTGTCTAACCAATAAGTTTTTTTTATTTATTTGCCCGCAAGACTGTGCGAGGGGATACACTTCAAAGTTAAAATTATACTGCTTTTGTTAACAACATATAATAAAAATATCAACCCATGGATTCTAATGGTATGATGAAAATATATTCTTTTTAAAAAAGGGGAAATTAACGGCTTGCCATATCTTCATGGGATATGCTCTCAGGTTAAGAACAAACAAAATTCGGTGAGCAAGGCACTTTAAAATTCATGACGTATAAGGAAACGAACTTTCTCTATTTAATAAACTTATCTATACTCGTAGTATTTAGAGGGGATATACATTTACAATTATAATTGAGTGGATTATAATCAAGATATAATGAGCATATCAGTGAGTTCCCAAAGAATAAGGAAAAATACTTTATAGAGAAATATTACTAACTCACAAAATATTTGAACATTTAACAAAGTTTTGCGAGCGGCTAGTCCCACTGTATAAAGGAAAGACATTAAAAGAGTATCAATACTTAATCACAATTTTTTTTATAAAGTAAAAAGTTTTGTGAGAATATATCCTTATAGTGGAAGAGGAAAGAAATAAAAAACTGTAAAGTAAGCTCACACGTAATTTCACAGACCCACGTCATTTGCTCGAAGGCAATGAAAGCAAAGTGTGAAGTACATGCAAGAGTTAAAAAACATATTTGCCATTTCATATTACAAAAATAACCTGCTCAAAAGACATGCAAAGATATTACAAGTGTTAAAAACATACAAACAAGATAACACATAATAAAATGACCGCTCAAGAAATAGTTAAAAAAAAATAAGAAAGTTTAAAGTTTACCTTAGATCCCACATGTACGAGGGGCACTTGCAATGCCAACTTGAAAAGAAAGAAAAAACTTGTGCATATGATCAAGTGATAGGTACAAATAAAACAAGGTACGCCTGCTTAGTACCTAAGGTTCTAAAGTCACTCGCGTAGTACTAACCTGAAAATAAAGAAACAAGGTTTGCATACGGGGAAATGCCAAGTACAAAAAGAAAAACATTAGTTTAGTACCTCAGGCTCTAAGGGCATAGGAGTGCTCATAGTTTTAACTTTAAAACAAAGAAACAAGTTGAAAAAATGAGCAAATGTCAAGTAAAAATAAAATAATAAAAAGAAACAAAAGTTAATTACCTGAGGTTCCAATGGCATAGGAGTGCTTTTGATGTTAACCTGAAAACAAAGAAATAGGTTGAGGAGACGAGCAAGTGATAAGTATAAATAAAAGAATAAAAGTGGTATGAAAGTTTAGTAACAGATATATGAGTGCTCGTGGTGCTCACCTGGAAACAAAGAAATGGGTTGAGTTACCAAGCAAATATTTGCAAAGTATAAGCAAAAGAACAAAGATGTATGAAATTTTAGTACCCGAGGCTCCACATGAGTAGGAGAACTCGAAATTAATATATTTGTATCCTAAAAATAAAAAAAATAAGTTGATCACATGATACACAAATTTGAAAAGTATGAGTGCATCACAAAGTATAAGTGCAAGTAAATAATGTACTTGGGACTCCGTAGACTCGCTAGTACCTAAGAAAAACGTTTTAGCAACGGGTTCAATCTAAAAACAAGGAAACATATTGAGATATGCGACCAAGTTAAAAGCACAAATTAAACGTCCAGTTAATTACTTGGGACTCCATAAATATTTGAGTACCAAAGACATAAAACTCAACATTAGCCTTAACTTGAGAAAATAAGTTAAGATATGAGTGTTGCAAAGTAAACACAAAAAAATTAAGATACCAAAAGTTAACATACCTAAGGATTTAAAGGTATGCGAGAATATAAATTAAATAATCATTGTATTTATATCAACTAGGAAATGAGTTGAGCAATGAAATCAAGGGTCAAAGATCATTAACACACATGTACAATCTGTTACTTATGCGTGGGGTTCCAAAGATGAGTGAGTAGCCAGGATAGAATCTTTAGAAGTATGTTTAACCTAAAAATTGATTAGTTAAAAATATGTTGAGCAAGTGTTTAAAAGCAACAGTCACAAAAGTATAAACAGAAAAAGATAAGGTGTTTGGGATTCCGACGCCAATGGAGCACATAAAAACACGAAACTGATTTGTGCATATATATTTTGAATAAAGAGGCTAATGTAGAGACATCCTAAAAAAAGTAAACAATGAGAGCTTATAATCATTAATAGTTGAGACTTAGTGCACAAGTGTCCTCATAATACAATACACTTCTACACGAGGGGGATAATATAGAGGAATCCCTAAAGAACAAAGTACAAGACGTGGCCCACCCCAATTTGACACATGTCTCCTTAAAGTACAAAAATCCATGTCTCACCAATTGAGAATGGGAATTAAATGCAACATGATAAGGTAATGATGACAACAGATTTTTTAAAACCCCCCAAAGTAACTTGTCGTGAACAACTCTCTCTTTTCAATTGAATGAGAGACTACTGCACGATGGGATTAATCTAGAAGGGTACACAAGAAATTCCTTAGCTACCAGGGGGTTATACAAGAAGTACCCAACAAAGGAGGTTGCACGAGCAACGCCTAAGTTAGAAGGAGGATAAGTGAAAGAAGAATGAGTGCACGATATAACCATCTTCATTCTAGATGTTATGAGAGTAATACTAGTAAGGGGATTATGCGAGAAACCCTAAGCCACAAAGCTCTCAGAAATAGAGCAAGTGCACGGGAAAGCCCTAAGCTACAAGGGGACAAGTACAAGAAGAATAAGTGCATGAGTAGCCCCTCTGCATTTCGAAAGTTATGCGAGCAATATCATCAAGGGGACTGCGTCAGTGACCTCAAGTGACAAAGCTCTCAGAATAAGATGAAGTTTACGAGAAACCCCTAAGCTACAAGGGGGAAAAGTGAAAGAAAAACGAGTGGAGGAGCATCCCCTCTACATTCTAGAATTTATGCATACTATATTAGTAAGGTGGCTGTGCGGGAAACCCTAAGTCATAAAGCTCTCAAAATAAGATCAAGTGCGAGAGCAACACCTTAACTTCCTAGTGAAGTAAATTACAACAAGTCAATCCAGCAACACAAAAAAGAAAGGATGATTACTTATCTCACTAACACTCAATTTTATTACTTTACATAGGTTTACTTAGAAAGAAGCCTTGGCCGAGTAAGCAAGGATCAAGTAGATGGGTAGTTTGGACCTCTATACAGCTTTGGTTTGGAGGCTTGGAGGTAGGTATTATTTAGAAAGATAAGGCTTAATCACTTCAATATCTTAGGAAATAGAGAGTAGTGAGGCGATGGAGCAAGATGTCTCTCACACTCACCCACATTACACAATCCACATTTACTTATTAGCTAACAAGGAGTGACTTGCTCGCGAGACATTTTGACAAAGTAAATGGAGAGTGACCCTCAAGGTCATTTTTAAAATTATTCACTAGGAAACTATTTACAAATAGAAAAAATAGTAATTTTTTGTTGATGGTCGACAACATTGCTTTTGTCCACTATTACACCAGGTGTCACTCTACATCAGAGATATCATGGTAGACAGTGACAAATAGTAATAAGGACAAAAGTGTTTTCAGATATTTTACCACAGGGGAATATCCAATATGTGCATGTGCCATGTCAGCCCTAATGCTTTGCTATATGTAGAGCGCTAAGAGCAAAGTTACCAACATACAAGAAGAATAGAATCAATAATGTTACTCTATGAAAATTTCCACATAAATATTCTCTCCTTTCTCTCTCGAAGATATTGAGATGCTTATTTATCCACGCTTAGAGAATCATTACTCTGAAGTGATTCATTCCTTTATTACTATTGAAAAGATGTGTTCAATCATTAGTTGCTCTTTGTCGTAACTAGAAATATTATTATTATATTGAAATTTTGGGTTTTTTGGTCTCTAATTTTGTTCATTAAATATTATTGCCTTGAAGATAGTTTTCATTGGAGTGGCTCACACCTCAACCATTTATAGTTATTCATAAGCCCTAGTACCACTACCATCCTATAATGTGTACACATTGTAAACTAACTTACAACAATTAATGAAATCCTAGTCCGGTTTTAGGATCGCATTTGTAAAGGTACACCGTCGTATACATTGTAGATAAATACAATTATAAAGTATAATTAATAGTTAATAAAAGTTTGGTCCCTTTCCAACACTGTTCATGATATAGTATGAATTCACATGCACAATATATAAATATGTTGTAAAAAAAAATTTGGCTCAATAAAGCCCTAACCCCACAGATGAATATTATCTTGCCAAAAAATTATTCTTCTCTCCACTTGTATAATGTTAATAAAACCCATATAAGAGACAAACAAAAACAATAATGTTTAGTTAAAATTTACTGAAAATGAGTTTATTAGCTTGTTTTAACTCTCTTCCTCGACTTAGCCCTGGATATAGACTATGTGAAAACATTTATTCCTTTAGAACCAACCTTCATATCAGTTGTCCTTATCTAAACACCTAATTACGGCCCTGCTCAAAGGCTTACCACTACACAAAGCTAGTTTTTGAGATAGTGTTCTAGAGGTCTCAAAGTCATCCTAAATACTATTAATGACACCTTTTGGGACGCCTCAAGGGGGTTTTATTAGCAACCAATTTTAAATAGTTTTTGAGAAGAAAACAACCGTCTCAAAAGGTTGTTTTGAGACGAGAACTAAACTGTCTCCAAATCTCATCATTTGTGGGACCCTTTTGAGACAGCAGGGAAGTTGTATTTAATAAATATTTAGGGACGATTATTTAGGGACGATAAAATCTATCCCTAAAGTTTAATTTAGAATTAAACATATCATTTGAGATGCCTTACGAAACCGTCACTAAACATATGTTTAATAGATTGAATATAAAGAATGCTTTACACCCATTTAAGCATATATTCTATATAATAATAAACAAAAACTTGTTAAAAAAAATATGTAAAATCTTTGGAACCCATTTCAACATTTCTCAGTTACAAGATTAATCATCAACACATCAACCCATTCTTTATTCAACTATAATTATAGTTTATACAAGTAAAATCTCTCTACACAAACAGTAACATCCAACATAGTGTTTTACCAAAACATTAATAGTAATAACACTTTTTTGGAGAACACTAGATAACTTAGGAAGAGATGGTCTATATGCCAAAAAGTCTATTTTTATAATTTTGTAATTTAATGAATAAAACCTTAAATAGATTAACCTAACAAAACATTGTGCCCCAATTTAAGCCGTTTTTGGTGAAAACCGATTTACCCAATTTTATCTTTTTAACCTAAAACATGCACCTAGGTGATCACGAATAAAATAAGTAAAAAAAATCATACAACACACCGATGTACGAGGAAAACCCACAATGGGAAAACTCTCGGATGACCCAGCCAAACATATCATTATGACAAGGTTTTACCAAAGACATACATTAGACTTACACAGTAACTCGTCGTCCTTGCAAGCCTTGACTCTCTTCTATCTTCAATCTCTTATCTATAGTGCAACTAAGGAATCCACCTATGTAATCTGCCACGTGTAAATCCACACACATCTCGGAGTCCATCGAGGAGGCTCATCATCCATCTACGAAATCGAAACACATAATGACCATTTCTTCACCTTAACACAACTAACCAAGTATTAAATCCATCGCACAAATCCTCTTCTCTATCCATATGAATAGAAATAAACTTTGGTTCCCACACAAGAAGATCCCAAAGCATAAGAAAGATGACACTTGAATCTTTAAATGATTTGGGTTAAAATAGGGTTTGAAAACTTTTGTATAAAGATGGAAAAACATTTTTCCCAAAAGTTCTTCAAAAATCTGAGTCCAGTACACCTATAAATAGTAAAACATTAATTTCAAGGCACAGGTTCATTCGAATAAAAAATCAGGGTCCCTTCGAACGAAATTTTCATCTCATTTAAACAAACTCTACACCCATTCGAACAAATAAGTAATTTCGTTCAAACGACCTTTGGACGAGCTTCTAACGGGTAGGCCACTATTAGACAGAGAAATCTCGTCGGATGTTCATTTGATGTGCATTCTAATGAAGCCACTGATTCCTTTAACCTCATTTGAACGAAACTCTCATTTGATTCTAATGACATTTAAATCTCGTTAGAACGAACTAAAAAAATATTTTTCTCAAATTTTTATTATATAAATAGTTCTAAACATTTTGTACAAAAACAAATCACCCAAAATAAATTTTCAAGGATCATAATCATTTGCATCCACACCTACGAGATCCTCAAAATTTTGAAGATAGACGTGGCACTAAACACAACACAACGTGTAACAATGTTTAAAGCTTTGTTAATACGTCTTTATTAACACATCGTAGGATTACGAGTTCAACAATACAAAGCCTAACCTATGTCTCAAAATGTTTTGCCTAGAATTAAGTTAGTTATAAACAAATTGACTCAATTGGAAATTTGTCCTTATGAATCTCCCCCTTTGGATATTCCGGGACAAAAATCAAAATAAAAACACCTATGGGCCGCTTAGCTCTTTAAAATACTCAATCAACAACCCCTAAATAAAAAAGTACAGACGCTCGATAAACACATACACTAAGTAGCTTTGCTAGCTTGAAATCCTTTGCCACGTGTTGAAAATCTACAAACTAAAACACACCTTCAAATGCTAAGAGAATATAATAAGCATAAAGTTTGCATAAGAGTAAGATACTACTTAGGTCTAAACAATATCAACCAAGGTAAGACGTCTACCCCAAAGATAAAAATCTTCTAATCATGAAAGGAAAGATACCATTTCTCCCCTTTTTGTTCATGAATAGACAAAGTAAGAATGCCTAAACTATTTCTCCCAATAAACCAAATCTTGCCCTAAATATGTGAACATATGACATCAAGAGAAATTATTAAAGAAATAATGATACATACGATGTGTAAGGTGCAACAAAAACACAACATGTAAACACAAGCTCAAATAATCCAAACAATGATAAAACAATATAAATATTGATGCAAACAAGATATCGGCTTGAACAAATAAGAAACCATGAGATTTTAATTCAGGCAATCAACAAGAGATACTAATACAATCATATGTCATCCAAAATATAATCAAAAGATAAAGCAAATGTCTAACATGGATTAAATGCAAATGCAAAGACTCAACAAAAATAATACCATATATATAAATATGAAAAATATACATATGGCATACCGGCACATATATATAGGTATAAACAACCATAAAAACTGACACAAAACATATAAGATTTACACACTAGCATAGTATAGATGTGTCTAAACATGTGGAATAGAATGAATAGGAGTGAACTAGATACAAATGAGTTATGACCCAAGCACTCAGATATCTCCAAGGAATTTTATTTAACCAAAAATCTTTATCAAACTAAGATTTAGCCTTATGTGACTGATAAAGAGCAAACAAGCATAATGCACGCAAGCCTAAAATATTAACGATTTTGCAAATCAATGGCGTCAAGACATAATAGGCATAATTATGATTCATTGTGAAAACTCGTTGATCATTAATTATGACACGCTAAAAATCTAAACAAATATCATATTTTTTCACTCAAATCTTTTGGAGATATCACTTTTCAAAATCTAATAAAAAACTAGTTGGCCTTAGTAATTTTTCTATTTTATTGCCTCTCAATATTTTAAGCTCTTGCCAATGGTGGCTTTCCTATAAAATAGATTTGCTCATTTTGTAGACCTTTCCCATCCACCTTCATATTTTCAATAAAAATCAACCAAACTTACGAGAAACGGTTATTACATGCACAAATCCCCACATTCAATAAATATGTAGATGACAAAATTGATGGGAAAACATCTCACACAGATCAAGTATAACATGTGAAGTTAAAATTCAAAAGAGCTCATGCATGTGTGTGTGGAGGCATATACAAAGTGAATCCATTAGCAATTCTAAGTTGAACAACTCCATGCAAGCATGATTAAGAACAATTTAAGCATTGAAAATCATAATAAAATATCCTAGACACATGAAAACATGGAATGAAGTGAATTAAAACACACTAATATGCCACACAAAATGTATAAAATTAAACTATAAAAAAACTAAAAATCTTTGAGAATGCACGATAGATTAGGCAAACATGGTCCATATGCCACAAAGTCTATTTTATATTTTTCAAATTTAATGAATAAACGTTTAAATAGATCAACCTAACAACTAAAAGATTTAAAATACAAAAGATTCAAACCACATACAACTAGCAAACACATATATCATTAAGTATAAATGCCAGTGTATGCAAACATGTGAACATAGTCAACCATTAGATATAGCATCAGAAGTATTAAGTTCAAGCAAACGAGAATGAAAAAGTCTAATATGTAAAGCCTCCAAATTCGATTTCCTCACCCAAATAGGTGTAATGCGACGCTCTAGGGTTTTGGGAACCTTGGTGAGTCTAGCATTAGACTTTATTGGTCTATTTTTAAGATCAAAAGAAAAATGCCTAAGGTGACCTTTCCAATGTAAGGTGTGCATGTATAGACATGACGGGCAGTGTTACCTAAGGGTTGACCTTTTTCAAAGTTCTTATTGATGATTGACTCTTTTAAATGCATGGTCTTAGCATGGGTAGTGGAATCATTTGGAATATCAAAGTCAATTGCACACATGTCATATCTGATTTGGATGATGACTAACATTTTATCCAACTTTTCTGACCTAGATTGAAAATTAAATTTCACATGACTCGATTCTCTCAATTTCTCTTCAAGCTCAACTATTTGATACTCAAGTAAATGCCTAGATTCTTCAAACTCAAGAAGCATTTTCTTCATAACCCCATCAAATCTTTAAGTCTATGTATCTATCCCTCAACATACTCTAGATTCTCTCAAAGAGTCCTCTCACGCGCACTAATATCCTCAATTAAACACTCTCATCATTACTTATAGCACGTTCTTTCAACTTATCTTCCAACTTAAAGTTTTCCTTATTCATTCTCAATGTTTTTGCATAAAACCCATAGAAGGAAACTTGGAGTTCACTCTCCTCACCCTCCTCATTTTCTTCATCCTCATTCTCTTCTTCACTCTCTCGACCACCACTCACTTGGTAATCACAAATAATAGCCTCGAAAGTGTCATGCTTAGAATTATCTTCATGGGAATATTTTTCATTAAGGCTCACATGACTAGCCATGAATGCGGTGAAGTTGCGCTTAATGGGGGAATCGAGTCCCTCTTTCGGTTCACTATCACAAAGGGTGGCATTGTACACCTTCGATTTTTAGCCCTCCTTCCTTATTTTAGTGGGGCACTCAGCTAACCTATGACCATAAAACTCACAACTAAAATATCTTTTCGACTCATTCCTCTTAAAGTTATCATTACGATTTTTAGGAAGTAATCGATCTTGTTATACATGTTTTTCCTCAAACTTTTTTGCATATTTTGATTGCTTTTGAAACTTGAGAAATTTCTTGAATTTCTTTGGAAACATGTCCATATCTTCGGACTAAATGTTAGACTCATCATCTAAAATATGTGTTTCCCCCTTTTCAACTTTCAAAGCAAAGCCATTGTCCTTCTTTATCATTCTGGAGGAGAACATGACAAGCTCATAAGTTTGTAGGTTACCTACAAGATCTTCAAGTTTTGTAGAATTTTAAGTACCCAAGGAATTCAAAACCGTCACTTTTGAACAAAATCTTTCAAGAAATGACCTTAAGGTCTTCTTAATTACTCGGGTTTCAGGTATTCTCTCTCCCAAGTTAAAAGACGGGTTCACTATATCAGATAATTTAACATAAAACTCATTGAAGGTCTCACTTTCTAACATCTAAATGGTTTCAAACCGAGTGATGACATTTTGGAAAGTGGAAGCCTTAACGACACTAGTTCCTTCATAGGTGAGTTGGAATATGTCCCATGCCTCTTTTAATGTCTCATAAGTTATAATATGGCGGAACTCCTCTGGGGTGATAGAACAAAATAAATCATTTAAAACATGCGATTTGTTATTCGCTAACTTATGCTCAACTTCACTCCGTGATTATGTGGGTTTGGGAATCCTAGTTTCACCAACTAATATTGTAGGTGGAGACTAACCATTAAGAACCATTTGCCATACATACTCATCTATCACCTTAAGTGTTGATTTCATACACAATTTTTAGTACGCGTGGTTTGACCCATCAAACATCGGAGCCCTAAGACCTTCAAAACTACCAAGATTTATGCTTAATAACATGCAGATCGAAACACAATAACATAATGTTATAGCTCTCATACCAATTTAAGAATACCCCATAGCTTAAGTAGAGATGGTTTATATGCCAAAAAGTTTATTTTTATATTTTTCAAATTTAATGAATAAAACTGTAAACATATTAACCCATCAAAAACTTGTGCACTAATTTAAACCGTTTTTTGTGAAAAATCAATTTACGTAATTCATCTTTTTAACCTACAAGATGCATCGAGGTTATTACGGATAAAAATAAGTAAAGCAATCGCACAACACGCCGATGTAGGGAAAACCCATAAAAGAAAAAAACGTTAACTACTCCACCAAACAGTTCACTATGATAAGGTTTTACAAAAGACAAATATTAGACTTATATAATGACTCGTCACCCTCACAAGCCTCGACGATCTTCTATCTTCGACCTCTCCTCCACGGTTCAACGCAAGATTCCACCCACACAAACTGTCACAATGTGCGAGTGCACACACGCATTGGTATGCACTGATGAGGCTAATTAACTGTCTATGAAATCAAAACATGGAATCACCTTTTCTTCACTATAATATAGAAAACCAAGTACAGATTCCACCACATGAAACCTTTTCTCTATCCAAATGAAGAGAAATAAACTTTAGTGCCCACACAAGAAGATCTTAATGTATAAGAAAGATGAAATTTAGATTTTTAAATAATTTGGGTGAAACAAGGTTTGGAAATTTGTGTATAAAGATGGGAAAATGTTTCTCACCAAAAGTTCTTCTAAAATCTGAGTCCAACACACCTATAAATAGTAAAACCTGAATTCGAAGGCGACGGGTCAGTTCAGATGAAAAACTAAGAAATTTCATTCAAACAACCTTGGAACGAGCTTCTAATAGGCATGCCATTATTAGATAGAGAAACCCCAGTAGAGGTTCGTTTGATGTCTGTTCTAACGAAGCCACTGATTCATTCAAATGAAAGCTCAACCTCTTTCGAACAAACTTCTCATTTCGTTCTTAACGACATTTAACTCTCCTTCGAATGAACTAAAAAACATTTTTCTAAAAAATCTTTAAAAAAATAATTCCAAACATTTTTTTCAAAAATAGATCACCCAAAATAAATTTTCAAGGATCATAATCATATGCATCCATTTTTGCGAGATCCTAAAAAATGTGAAGAAAAACGTGGCACTAAACACGATTCAAAGCGTAATAATGTTTGAAGCTTTGTCGCTACGTCTTCATCAACACGTCATAGGCTTACGAGTTCAACAATACAACGAATAACCTATTACTCAAATATTTTGTTCGGAACTAAGCTAATTACAAAAGAATGGACTTAATTGAAAATTTGTCCTTATATTTTTCAAAAATTCCACTAGTCTCATTAGGAAAAATACATAAAAAAATCAATCTACTCCTAATATAAGACAATGTCAGTAAGTAAACCCACGATCTCGAAGCATAAGACCTCAAAGAAAATAACTTTAATGATTTTTATAGTCTACAAATGTTTTCACCTATAATAAGATTTATTTATTAGTTTTAGTTACCTTAAACAAAGAAGAATTTTTTTAATGGTTTTTATAGATGAAAATATTTAAAAACATTATCGAATTTGTGTATCTTCATAATAATCATATTTAATAACACTTAATATTAAAAAAATGGGCAGATTCTCCTTTGTACATTCATGAAAACCAACCCATTTAAACATTAAAATGAACTAAAAAACCATTACAATAATAGCTAAAATAAACCAGTAGAAAATTCCCACCACTGAATGCAAAGTTCAAACTAAATTTAATTAACATTAGGGTTTATATGTCAAGATAATGATTTAATTCAAGATGGTTTCACCGCCCCCACCACCTAGATTAACACAAGTTGTTTTTGAAGTTCTTGAAAAAGCATTATTTTTAAAAAATTCGACAGAGTCTCATTTATTTATTCATAAAAACCGACATGTTCAAACATTAAAATTGACTCAAAACAACTACATCAATAGCCACAACAATGTAAATAAGTAACTTGAAAAGGGAGAATTTTTTATCAGAAAATTCTAAAATATAAACAATATATCCAAAGGGTAGAAAATATCGATACATGTATCCTACCTAACACTTTCTCACACACATATATAGAAATAAAATACTGTTATAAGGTATAATATATGTGTAATTATCAACACATATCTCTATACATAATAAGTAGTTATACATAAATTATATCAACCTCATAATGATAAAGATGTGTTATTACCTAGTAAGTATTGGTAGTTGAGGTACTAGAAGCATGATGAGGGATAATACTCTGAAACAAACTATGCATTTCTCTTTTCATGTTAGTCTTTATATGTACTAGCATTTGTTGGTGGTAAATCTCTAATTCTTCGAGATCTTGTCAATGCCGAGCGTCTTCATCTCTATTGTCTTATCAATGTCGAGCCTATCGATCTATGCATTTCTAAATCATCTTCTAATGGGGTTATGAGTAGTTCTTTCTCAAGGGGTCTTTCCTCACGTATGAGGTCGCACATACTCAAACTTTGTTGATGCTTCTCTACCATGGATTTGTATCTGTTCATATAACATATATAACCAAGTTAATCAAGTGAATTACACAATAATAATTAATAAAGAGAGAGAGAGTAATCAAGTTAATTGTACATGAAACAAACATCAATTTGTAATTGGTCATGACAAATATATCATCACAAAGTCTAATGAAACATTCTCAACATAATCAAATGAGGGTTTTAATATAATTAAAATCATAGAAATTTAAGCTAACAAAATGCATAAAACAGATTTTAGCAGAATGTAAACAGAGCTTTACATCAGTGTTATGCTCAAAAGGGTGCATTGGGTCTGGACTACAAAATTCATTTCAGTTGATAAAATTTCGTATGTAGACGGATTTAAAACTAATCAATTACAGACTTGTGGCATTTATACTTAGCATTTGAATAAACAGAGAGGATCCACATATTAACATAAGCAAAGTTTCTTATCCTAAGAAAAGTTATAAGAAAAGTATCTATGATCATGCAGTAAAGTCACATGTCCTCATATCATCTTAGATTTATTGGTAAATTATTTAGCTTTATTATGATTTTAAATGTTGAAAAATAAGTATTGAACATCTCATATTTGATCAACTTTAGCTTAAATAAAACTAAGATCCACACATCATTTTGAAAAGATTCATGTACCAATGCATTATATTCTATATGAAGCTAATGTGGTATATTCACATGTTCAAAACAATTAGGAGGTCAATTAGAAATTGGCCTCATATGTATACTTACATACACATAATTATAGTTAAAAAAACTACTATGTTTCATAATCTAATGTATACTCCCATATATAAAATTAAAGTAAAAAACTATTATGTTTGGGACCCTTGAATTGATTTTACAACGAGTCATCATAAATATCCGTAGGGGATGACTTACGATTCATTGGGCATACAAGTGTCTAGAAACCTTATTGTATCTTGTGGTTTTGAACTAATCAACTGGGTGGAGACAAATAGAAATAAATGGTTGTTTTAGGATAACAATCATGAATCACAAAGTTTTTGAAAGTGATATTAAAACAAAATAATACCTTAAGGATCTCCTCATTCCATCGATGTACAGTCTCATTAAACTTATTCCCTAATCGACGTCTTCTACCTCCCTCAATTGCATTAAATTGAACCGCATAAGTCCATTATCCACATGGTTCAACAAATACCCCATTATTTTAAATATATGTTAAGAACTCCATTCACTTGTCAAACTCTGTAAAGCTAATATTTACATCTAAGAAATTAAAATAATTCTGAATGCATAATGTACAACTAACTTTATTCCGTAGCAACTCATATATTGAAAAATGGATGTGATTGACATCAATAATTAAAAATTAAATAAGTTGTTTTAAAAATATGTAATTACACATGAAACAGTGAAAATTCTCTAGACAAATGCATATTTTCGCACTTTTATTTAATTGTAAAGTCAATAATAAATTAAACCACCCCTAATATACATGAACACAGTTCAAACATAAGTTATATGTGCACTGCATCTATTAGTCCAACCATTTATTAGTCTAACTTTTCACTTTACTAATTAATCTCTCCTTTGAAACCTTAGAGCATATACAATGGTGATCGCTCCATGAAAGCTATAATACAAACTAGGTGGCCAGTTTACCTTTCGCTTGGTTAGCTGGTAAATACTGGTGGAGCTTCTTATGAACTTCTGAAGTACGTAGGAATTGATACGAACTTCAGTTGTTCGTATCAATTCCTACGAACTTCAGAAATTCGTAAGAAGTCCCAATGGCTCTTTAACACCTAGTAACGGCTAACTCTCAATGCATCATCAATATATAATCCATATTAGGCAGACCTCCATCTCCACCTCTCTACTGCCTAAACTCTACTCGATAAACTCTACTGCTTCTTATTCCTCAATCCAACATTTCTTTTAGCCCAAAATTCAGCACCTCAATTCCAAATCAACAAATATTACTTGCGCAATTTTTTTATTTATACATTATGGACGAAAAAATATGGAAGAAATATATAAATATCGGTAAAAGCAAGAAGCACGGATCCACGTCAACGGCAAATCCTGCTCAACCTCCGGCGAGTGAACCTGTTGATCCCATGTACAAGCATTATGCCCGTATTTTTGGTGGGGATACACACGCGTCCGATGGACAGACGCCCATTATAAATGGCAATAAATATGAATTTCGGGGTAATTGGGCAGGGCCAATAAAACTATATAAATTGATCGGAGAGAATAAACTGACGATAAAAGAATTTATCGACGGTGTCAGTGTAATGTCCAATATATTTTCACGGGTGATGCCAAATTCCGACCAGTGCATTGTGACGGCGATGATCGAACGTTGGTGGGACATGACACATACCTTCCAACTGCCGTTTGTTGAAATTTCGTTCATACCTATGGACTTCACGATGCTTTCCGGTATTATTTATTTCGTATTAAATCCCTTATTTAATTTTATTTATATTAAATTTAAATAATTTGAAGGTGTACAAATAATTTTCATATTATTTGTATATATGACGTGTATTGTTAATTTTTTTACAGGTATCTCGATTGGGCAAGGGTTACCCATTCTAAATTTGCCAATAGAAAAATACACAAATTTTCAAAATACCGTGAACGAATTTTCCCCCCTAATTCATATTGAACGATTATCGGGTGCGGGAATTTCGATTGTCGACCTTAAGAAATACATTGTAAATTTTGTGAATCAATCGGACCTTCCCGATTATATGATGCCAGTCATAGCTCGAGCATTTTGGTTTTATGTAATTGACAGTCTATTCTTTCCAAATGCCAATTCAACGGCGGACCTCGGGTATTTACATTATTTAGAGGATGTTGTGGCGATTGGCACCTACGATTGGGGTTTGGCAATTTATGGCCGTATAATATGGTCAATGGACAAAGCGAGATGACGGTTGTTAACTAGTGTCGAGTGTATGTGGAAGTTAATAGAGGTACAATTTATAATATTATTATTTAAATGTTTATGCATTATATATTTAGTTACAATGAATGTACATGTGTCCTAATCAATTTAATTTATCTACATATTTTGCAGTACTTACATCACGAGTATATGGTGATCGCATGTCCGATTATCGTTAATCCGACCGTAGATGTATGGCCCTGAATATTTCATTGGTTAAAGTCAAACAGGAGCTAAGCAAAGGGCTCACAATGGTTTAATATATCGAGGAGCCAACATCAGCTTGAGATGCGGTCCCCTGAATCCATCATATGGCAGCCGTACGAGACATCGATGTACCAACATAACGCTTTCATTACATACACACATCATTTATCTAGGATGCGTATGATTTTTTGGGATCCCTTAATTAAGGGATTTTGGTACTTGGGCGACTGGGGGTTTTGACAGTTGATGGGCCAAATTTGTATAGCAGACAACCCACCCCGAAATTTGATCTTAGTCTCACAATACGAATACCAATCCTCCCTTGCCCAAAATTGTCCTGTTACAAATGCGCATACATAAGTGGTGACCCAAGAAGAGTATAATACATACTGTAAAGCATTTGCAAAGGGGCCCTTACTTCCGATGATGGCACACTATGTTAATGTTGATTTGATTGGGGTTAGGATAGTGGCACCATCAACATTGCGCATCCCACGGGTGCCAACTCCAATTAACCGGCCGTCTGAGTATCATACACAGTTTGCATCGGCTAGCCCTACACAAATTCATGCACCTAGGCAGAGTTGGACGGTAGACGTCGGCCTTTCGCAAGGTGCTTCATATGAAAGAAGTGTGCCGCGACCTGAGTTCCCAACTAACACTCCCCCAGCGCATGCGTTGTCACAATTAGAATGGCGTTCTGTATTCATCAACACAACAAATAATATTCGTGGTGTCCGTTATTTACTCCTTACTGAGACACGAGAGCGTGAGGACATGGTTGAGGAACTCGAGCGATAACTTGATGCCTGTAATTTGCGTGGTACTGGTCCTACCGTAAGTGGTCCGAGCTACACCCGTGAGGATGTTTACGTACCTCGACCATCTAACCCATACACGGGATATCAAACGCAACAGAGTTGGGGCAGCCATATTGGCGACGATCTGATGTCAGGGCTGCACGTTGATTTGGGTCAGGATTATGAATTTGGGAAGGGGCCATCTTGATTGTATTTATTTTATTTTATATTCATATTATTGTATTGTATTAAATTTATTATTATGAATTCATTTGCAGCAGACAATTTAATTGTATTGTATTCATTTTATTATATTGATGGCACACTACCGATGGCACACTAACTAATGGAACACTAACCAATAACACACTAGAATGATAATGATTACATGGCACACTAACCGATAAATGATTAAAATAAGATGTCGGTACACTAACCGATAATAAATTTACGGTGATACTCTACGAATTGGTTGGTCCAATATCTAACCTATAAATATTCGTGGTTTCAGTTGGGTATTCCTCCACAAATCAAGTTATACTTCCTTACATCATAAACGTCATAATGCGTAACTATGAGTACATGCCTGACGAAGATTCACCCTTCTTAACCCATGTTCCCAAGAAAACTCTTTCTGAGAAAAAACTTCCACATTAAAACTGGTCACCACCTTAAAAAAATAGTGCGAAGTGATTACCTCTCAACTGGAGGGACAATATGAAGCATCACGTTGCAAAGAAAAAGGGTAAGGCCAGAGCATCAACATCAGCTGTTGTTGAACATATAGCGATAACGCGCAGTAATGTTGAATAAGTGTTGACTAACCCAGGGATCTATCAAGATCCCCATGGAGGCAGCTAGTTTGGCGAGAAAATGATTTTTGAAAACATTCCTATATGCACGCTACATTCTTTAGGCAACGTTAATCATGTTATGAAATGGTTAACGCCGACAAAAGGAAATATCCATGGGATGATCATTTGAAATGGCCGAGGTTATTTGATAGGCGTTGCGATTTGGAGTGCTACTGCCATTGGCATGGTTTACCCGTGCTACAAGAAAAATCGACTAGATTTTGCAAAGATCCAAACAAAGATAATGAAAAATGTTTACATTTATTGTAACGCGAAATAACAAAAATGGAGAAAAGGCTAGAGCGGTGGCATGCTAAATATTTGATAAATACGGAACTTGACGATCCAATGTATGCATCAGATTCAGACTTGCCAGATTACAAAGGGGTCAAGTCGAACATGGATTTAGTACATCATTTACCAACAATGTTCATGGGGGATGATAATGCATTATGTTGTGTTCCATGGTTTCCTAGGAAGTAATTGTAATCACTAGACAAATCAGTCATTACTATGTAACGCATGTTTCTATATGAATCAGTTTTATGTTTTATATATATTTTGAACTAGTAATTTTATATAGCACATATACAGCAGTAATAGTAAATGCATACATTTATTACAAATAACTGTATTACTTAATATACATAGAAATAGTAATTTTATATAGTAAATATAAAGTGGTAATAGTAAATGCATACAGTTATTACATATAACTGTAGTAGTTAATAATTATTGCAGCGGTAATAGTAAATGCCAATTCCAAGTACAAAAGATAGGCACAATTGCCAATACCAGCACACTTACCAATTCCAGCACACTTACCAAATTGCATCAGATTGTTTTCTGTAGGTCACACTTACCAATTCCTACAATAGTAACTGCAGTATTTAATAATTATTGTTTTATGTAGGACAGTTTACCTTTGTACATTAGATTGGCACACTTACCTATTCCTACCAGCACGATTATTATTTACCAATTCCATAGTACATCAGTCTCCGTTTATACAATTATAAATAGAAATACAGTGTATGAAATATTATAATACAACTTCTTACATTTCATAATTATTCCGAGGAAAATTAACATCATGGATTACTCCAATTCTAGTGATGAGGGACGAAATCTAATGCTTCAGTGTGCTCAATTTAATGATGGATCATCATCAGATGATTCAGATGAGGAGATGATAATATGCATGGAGATTACACGTTGGATTGCAGAAGAAAATATAATTCGAGATGGGAAATAACTCGAATTTAGACGTCGAGTGAATCGAAGGAGAGAAGGGGACACCAAACACTATGGGAAGATTACTTTGGTGAAGATAAGGTATATAGTGAGTTTTTCTTTCGGAGGAGATTTAAGATGCGGTATTCTATTTTCAATCGCATCCTATATTCTGTTTTCCAATACGATAACTAATTTGTACAAAAGTACGACGCCTGCGGTCGGCTAGGTTTATGATCACATCAAAAAATTATGGGGGGCTGTACGACTCCTCGCTAATGGAGGATCTCACGATGTATGGTCTGAGTAGTACGCAATGAGTGAAACAACTCTATTAGAAACTGTTATTAGATTTACTGAGGTAGTAGTGGTCGCATTCGGTCCCGAGTATGCGAGAAATTCGACAACAGGCGATGTCACCAGGTTACTCTAACAAAATGCAAGCCGAGGATTTGCATGAATGCTTGGGAGTATAGATTGCATGCATTGGCGCTGGAAAAACTTCCCCACAGCCTGGCACACTCAATATAGTGGTCGAAAAGAATCTTCAACTATAATCCTAGAAGTGGTTGCCTCGTACGACCTATGGATTTAGAAATCGTTCTTTGGGGTTCCTGGATCTTACAACGATATAAACGTCTTGCACCGATCTAACGTCTTTCGAGAATTACAAAATGGGACTACACCTCCCATTAATTACAATGTTAATGGAACTATATACGATATGGGGTATTACCTTGCTGATGGCATATACCCTCCATACGCAACCATCGTTAAAAGTTTTAGGAACTAACCTGGCCTATCATAAAAACAAAAATTATTTTGTAAGAAATAAGAATCATACGGGAAAGATGTCGAACGTGCTTTTGGTGTACTACAAGCACGATTCGCTTTCGTGCGCGAACCTTGCAAATTATGGAATAGGTCATCCTTAGCAACCATAATGAAATCTTGCATTATAATGCACAACATCATTATTGACGATGAACGTAGAGACTGTCCCTGGCAAAATGAATACGAATAAACTGATCCCACACTTGAAATACTACGGGGGCAAACTAATTTTTATGACTACCTAACGCGGGATGCAAATGTTAGGTACGCAACTACACATCAACAACTACGAGATGATTTTGTAGAGCACATTTGGAACACTAGTGGTGATGACTTGGCCGAATAATGATTATATAGTATATGTGTATTTGAGGGTTTCTATTCTCTTTTTAGTATGTTACTTTCTACATTGTTCTTTTACGGTTTGCATCAAAATAATATAATATATGTAATATTTCTTATGTAATTATTTTGAATCGACTGCTTCAATTTAGCACACAATAATACAACAATTGCAACACATCTTAAAATAAAATAACAATTATTAAAATAACATTACACTTATTATAACACTATAATTGAAATTACATTTATTAAATAACAGAAAATTAAACAGGCCACACACTTAACATACTAGTCAGCATTGTTTGCACCAGACAAACCGGAATCAAAATTTGATGAGCCGATAGTGTTTGACATAAGCGCGGTAATCGCAACTTTCGTCACAGCTACCATATTTGAGAGGTCGGTGTACATTTTCACATGGAATTGCTATTACAGCTCGTTCATTTTGGTCATATCCAACTCCATGATGTACCACTGTTCTCGGCCTAGACGCACAAGCTGATCTTGTTTTCTTGTAATTTGATCAGCTTTTCATCTCAATGAAAGCATCCATTTGATAATCAAATTTAATGGCTCGACTTTGCTTCCAATCTTTCTTACTTTTAAACATCTCGGTGAATTCTTTGCAATGTTTAAGGATCGTCATATTACAAACAAGGTTGTCTGAACGGGCACATTGTTTCTCCCCCTTTCTGCCTGGGGGTCTGTACGGTACGTTACGTACATCCGGACCGTCCTCCGAGTCTACAGGCGTAGGGTCTTCGTTGTTGTACGTAGTGTTCTTCAAATCAAATTTCGATAAGTCTTTCAAAATTTGGTAGCAATTATCAAACATGAATTGTTTGCTCGTTTCCACGCGATATGCCTCACAGGCCTTTGTAACCGCGTCGAACTCGTTATTGCCTCTTCCTACATTATCTATTTGGTGAGACAATTTCAAAACGTATATCATTAGGCGAGAGGAAATATGATTGTAGAATGTTGAAAGCATGGTCCTCGTACGTTGAATATAATTTTTTGCATTTTGTTATATTCATTCATTACAGAATCCCAAAATGTTCCATGAAATATCGAGTTGCCTTCAATACCACGACTCGTATATCTAGCATATATGGTACATAATATTTAATCTTCAATAGGAGTCATATTCTATTTTCTAGAAGTACTATAATTAATGGGTTGAGATAAAGACATATTAATCCGTAATTAAAATGTAAGGGAGACAAAACGGATTACTCGAATATATTTTTGGGAAAGAATTGGATTGGATGGAAGAAAAATGAAAGAAATATTGGGTTGGGTGGGATTTACGGGGACGGATTGATGAATTATATAGGAAAATAAGGGATAACTGTCGTTGGTAGTTACTGTGGTAAAAAGGTTTTTCTACGAACTTCTGAAGTTCGTACGAATTTCTACGAACAACAGAAGTTCGTACCAATTCCTACGAACTTCAGAAGTTCGTAGGAACCATTTACAAATTCTGCTACCCTTTTGTATATTTGCAAAACGTATCCAAACTCAACTACAGAATCTCCCCGTTTTACCTCACCACTGTGATCGAACCAATTTGTATCAATTTGTAAACTTGCCTTTTCTGTTGTTGTTTTCCCCTACCATTGTACATGATCTTACAACTATAAGCTTTAATTCTATTAGAATTCGTACTTGACTCGACATTCCCTCTAAGATTTATAGAATTTATGATTAGACAGAGTAGACCCGTCCTTTTGTTTCTTGTCAAGTAAAGCAGATGCAATCTGCGAGTAAACAAATAAGTTAAAACGAACAATTATCAAAATTAAAAATACTCTTTATCCACTTTAGCGAAAGAAGATATACCTCCCATGTGATCCCACGATCCAAAGTAAAAGTAAATAGCATAGTAGACGCTCCCGACATCTTGTCAACATGAACAATCTGGAAAAAACTACAAGTTAACATGTGAATATTTTAAATCCAATAAGAGAAAAATCAAGACAAAACCTTTGGAGTTTCATGTCATTCAATACTTCTAGCTTTCATATCAATTATCCCAGAATCAAAATTCCCTTCAAACTAAGCATTTTATACAAGAAGATCAAAGATGCTAACAAATAACTCAAAGGTCGTGTATTTAAATACTAGTGTTTATTTGAACCCAACACATATGTAAACAACCATATAAAATTAGAAACAATAACCCAATGACTTATTTTAGATCTTAGGCGGCAACCCTAAGAGTCGATTGAGGAAACATCCAACATCATTCATGTCAGAATCAACTATCCGACCAACAAACATTCCCGAATCCTTCCCATTGCCCGGGATAATAATTAAGAAAAAAAAGTTATAATCGAACCTTATCAAATGATAAGAGATTCTGCACTAGGAATCACATATTCCACTATAAGTAAGTTTGAATTAAGATCTGCAAAACGAATTGAAGTTAATTAGTAACAATTATGTTGTAAAACATAAAATAGAAGCTTCATAAGGTTGTTTCTTGGAGTGCGAGGACATAAATGCTAGAATATAAACGTTGCATAAGAATGTAAACGCTCCATATGAGTATGGTCTTTAAGACCATCAATTCAACTATACCCAAAGTCATCACTAAATTGCTCTTTCAAAATATGCTAGGTATGTAATGGATTTAATTCCTTAATGAAAAGGAAACTAAATAAAATAAAATGTGCCAAAATCTAAAAAATTAAGCTATATGTCATTGGTTAAAGCTCAGTCTAACCATCTTATGATGACCCACTTTCCAGAATCTAGTCGGAGCCAGCTTCTAATGAGCTTGTAATGACCCTCTTTAAAATATTTTTAGCCCCCATTCTCAACCTTCTCTTTCAAATGACTTACGTCTCATTCGAGAGTTTTTTTAGTACATATTATTAAATAAAACTCTTTTTATTCCATTGCAGGTTGCTTTTTGCTCAGAACAACTCTTTGATATTGTAGGCCCGAGGGAATTAAATATGCTTTTTGGGAAAAATTGGGGAGCACCTAGTTGAACTAATTGGCCATTAATTTAAATATTTATTTTAATACAGTAATATTGATAATTTGAAAGGTGAAGTTAAGAAATCGGAGGATATGAGAAATGGATCGAAACTATCAGTTGATGTTGCTAAAAAATGGGGTGTTGGAAAGACAACCATGTTGGAAAAAGTTTCCAACATAGCAAAATTTGAAATGAAATTCGATGAAGTTGCGATGGAAATCGTGTCCCAAAATCCAAAATTGATTAAGATTCAAGTCCAACTTTTAGACATATTGGGCTTGAAGTTGCAGGAGATGACGAGCATCCTCGCAAAAATGCAACGCCTTTAGACAAGACTAAAAACGATAAAATGATTCTGGTAATATTGGATGATGTTTATATATATATATATATATATATATATATATATGTGTGTGTGTGTGTGTATATTGATCGAAGGAAGATAGGAATACCTTTTGGGGATGATAGCAAGGGGTGCAAAGTTATTTGACATCGTGAAACGAACAAATATGTAGTGACATGCAAAGTGACAAGAATTTCATAGTTGAAGTCCTTTATGATTAAGATACATGGAATCTTTTCAAATAGATGTTGGGAGAATGTGTGGACACTATGGAGATAAAGAAAATAGCGAAAGAGGTTGCAAAAGAATGTCGAGGCTTATCTCTTGCAATCGTAACTATGGGTAATGCCCTAAGGAATAAAAATAAGTGTGAGCGGGATGATGCTATACATCAATTAAGGAAGTCTATTTTTATCAAAATCTATGTACACAAGAATAAAATTAAGAATTAATTATTTATAAATTAGCCAAGCCAATTCGTTACATCTTTTTTATTATGTATTTCCAAAACATAAGGAGATTTCAATCGAATGATTGGTAAGATATTTTTTTTTGGGTAGAAAACAGGAAGAAGCAAACCAACAAAACAGAAATAATGCAAATTACAGCATTAAACAAAGTAGAAACCCTCTTCTTCAATTTCTCTTTCCATCAATTGAAGCAGGATCTCGGGCGCATAATCAAACTCCACATAGGTAGTGTCTAACCCTCTCGCAACTTTTACCATGCAGTCAGCCGTGAGATTGCTAGCTCTTGGTATATGGGTGATTTTTGCCTTTAGGTCCCTAATCAAATCTTTGCAGTCTTCAATTATGTTATCCAACGGATGTTTTTGGACAGTCTCTTAGTTGATGAGGTTGATGGATTCTAAACAGTCATTTGTTAAGCACACTATTCTCTATTTCTTTCTAAGGGAAATGTTTAGTCCGTGAAAAATTCCTTCCAGTTCCGCACGTAGGGGACTAGCAGCACCTTGCAGTTTCCCCGCAAAACCCACTATTCATTCTCCTTCTTGGTTTCTAACGACCCCACCAAACGATCCCATGCCGCTACCCTGATCAAATCTTCCGTCACTATGTATGATGAAGTTCCATGCATTAGACATTGGTTCAGTTACGAAGAGAAGTTTGTTTTCCCCACTAACTTTTGCGCACTTGCTATATTGAGCTTCAAAAAAGTAGTTTGAGAAAATTATAGCAGAGTGAGCAACAGTTTATGGGGATTCAATTACCTTATTAAAATTGTAATTGTTTCTGGATTTCCAAATGTGCCACAATATAATAATAAAAATTTTGTACCTCTCATTGTTTGGTTTGCCCCAGACATTTAGGACAATCCAATCATTGATACTACGAATAGTGTTACTATCAATATATTGTTCAAAACCAAGAGTGCTCCAAACCTCCCTAGCATCGCTGCATTACTTGAATAGATGAATGTTATCTTCAAGTAACCCACACCTTGGGCAGTCCCCATTATTCGTGAATCCTCTTCTCATGCGTTGCTCGTTTGTAAGGAGTTTTCCATGTAGAAGAAGCCACAGAAACGTGTTAATTTTGGGTGGTATACTGAGTTTTCATAGTTTTTTCCAAACCTCCCCCGGATGAGATTCTTCTTTGATATCGATAAGACATTGGTAGCAAGAGTTACTAGAGAATTTACCATTTTTATATGGGTTCCAAGAAGGTTTGTCTTCACGCATACAAGTACGAGGGAGAGGGATGTTGATAATATCATTCCATGTGTTGAAGTTGAAAGAAGATTCAATAGTAGAAACATCCCAATGTCCGTTCCCATCAATTAAAGTGTCAACAGTAGTATTGCCCAAGTTCCCATATTGTTCATCAACATTTAAGATTTTTCCCCCACCCACCAGTCTTGTAAGATATTAATGTTCTTACCATTTCCAACAATCCATTTGACATTTTTGGTTAGAGTTTCACGGCATTTTACTATACCCCTCCAGACATGGGAAGCAACATTCCTTTTTTTTTCCATAGTCTAGGATTTTGAGTAATTTTATATTTTTTTCTTCAAAACATTTGCCCATATGGACTCATCATTATTCACAAGTTTCCAACCCAGTTTAGCAATTGAGGTTTGGTTATTATTGGCACATTTCCTCAACCCCAAGCCCCCAAGACTTTTAGGTTTACAGACTTTATCCCAATTAACCAGATGTATCTTTTTCATATTATTGTTGTCATTTCTCCACCCTCCCCATAGAAAGTTTCTATTGAGTCTATCAATTTCATTACAAACTTTAATAGGGAGCATAATAGTTGCATATTATAATTTTGGATGGTGGAAGTCACAGCCTAGATCAGAGTTTTCCTACCAGCCAGTGATAGAAATTTAGCTTTCCACCCAGTTAGTTTTTTTTGGACTTTATCAATGATATCTTTAAAATGGGAACCATCCAATCTATTGTGTATAAGTCTATTACCCAGGTATATTCCCAGGTCATTTGTTAAGCTCATGCCAAACGTATGGCTTCTCTCCAAGGCTTCCCTTTTTGGGATATTGGGAGAGGCAAATACTTTGGACTTGGAATAATTTATTTTCTTCCCCAAGATATGATAAAATTCTTCAAGGGTGTCCATCACTTCTTCACAAGAGTTAATATAATTTTTCGTGAATCATATAAGGTCATCAGCTAAAACGAGATGGGTGATGGTGGGCCCATTTGGGGACGCCTTTATTCCTTTCCATTTATTTTACTTTACTTTATCTAAAATCATAGCAGATAAATATTCCATACACATAACAAATAGATAATGAGATAAAGGGTCTCCTTGTCGAAGACCTCTAGAGGGGCTAAAACTAGGGAGGGGGTGCCATTCCATAGGATAGAAGTAGTAGTATTTTTAACACAACTCATAATAAGATTACAAAAGCTTTTTTCAACGTTAAACCATTTAAGAACTCCTTCTAAAAAATCCCATTCCACCCTATCATAAGCTTTTTCAAGGTCAATTTTTAGAATAAGATCCCCACTTTTACCTTTAAGGTTCATGAGTGTGTGTATAATTTCTTGGGTAACAATAATGTTATCCGATGCTTGTCTCCCAATGAGGAAACTAGCTTATTGGGGACTAATATTTCGACATAGAATAGGTCTCAATCTATCCACAATGATTTTTGCCAGGATTTTATACGAAACATTACAAAGCGTAATAGGTATAAATTGTGAGATATTTTCTAGATTCTCAATTTTTGGGATAAGAGTTATATAACTATTATTAAGCTCAGCGGGGAATAGGTTTTCATTAAAACATTTTTTACAGAGTTTGAATAGACTCGTAGCAATGGTATTCCAAAAATGTTGGTAAAATAATGGTTGGACCCCATTAGGGCCAGGGGCTTTGAGCGCTTTCATACTAAAAGTAGCTTTTCTAACTTCCCTCGTAGTTATGGGGGTAGTTAAAAATTTATTATCGTCATCAATTAATCTCATAATATCCAAGTTACGAATTTGACTTTGAATGTCATAGTTAAACTCGACTTTAAATAAATTACCGAAGTACTCATTAACATGACTTAAAATAGTAACACTATTATCAATCCACTCCCCATTGATTTTAAGTTTGTTGATACAGTTTTTTCTATGTCTAATAATTATAGACATCTGGAAAAACTTAGTGTTTCTATCACCCTCATTTAGCCATTGTATTCTTGATTTCTATTTCCATATACTTTCTTCATGTTTAAGTAAAGTGTTAAACTCATTACGCAGATGATTTTCAAGCGTGTTAAGATTATGGGAATAAAAACTTTCTTGGGATTTTTGGATACCACTAAGACGGCGAAGAATTCGTTTTTTTATTTTTGAAGATGTTACCATAGGTAACTTTGTTCCAATTACTAATTTTTTTTAACATTGTTTTTGATTGGTTTAAAGGTTATCCGAATTATTCCAACTTATTTTAACAATGTCATTAAAGTCATGTCTATCAAACCAATAAGCTAACAATCTAAAAGACCTACTAGTAGTATAGTTCTGAGTAGTACCTTTAAATCTGATAATGATAGGGCAGTGATCAGAAGAAGTTCGAGGAATGTTTTCTACTACCGCTTCCGGGAAGTTTAGACACCGTTCAGCGTTAGCAAGGCCTCTATTCAGTCTAATGAGAGTATTCGCCATCCCCTTGCTACTGTTAGTCCATGTAAGTTTTGGTCCGGAGCAGCCCAGGTATGTGAGTTTGCATTTGTTGATGTTGTCCAGGAAGACTGTGTTTTTATTGCCGCTCACCTTTTTTTCGAAGCTTCTTTTTTCAATATCTCCAATGTGGTCATTGAAATCTCCGGCAATAATCCAAGGGATATCAATATTCTTCGAAATTTCAAATAAGTTATCCCATAGTTTTCCCCTCTACCGGGGGTGAGGACTTGCATAAACCACTGAAAATATTCAATCACCATAGTTCTGTTTGGTAGCCATGAGATGGATGGTCTATCTAGTAATGGAGAGAGTTTCAAGTTTAATGGAGATAGGGTTCCAAGTCACCCAAATACCCCCAGATCTTCCCACGGGTTCCAACACCTCTTTGTTGGTGAGTCCAAGGTTTTCAAAAAACTCAACCAAACTGTCAATATGGATGTGGGTTTCAACAATAACCATGATATCTGGTTTGTATATATTAAAGAGTTCAGTGATAGTGGGTTTGAAAAGGGGTTTGCTCGCCCCTCTACAGTTCCAAATAATCGCTACCATTGATGAATAATGTTGAATGCACGTGTTCACTTCTTCAATCGTCAGCTTGCAACTGTTAACAACTTCCTGGGGCACTTGCATATCGCTACATATCTCCTCCCTAATTGTTGTGGTAGTCCACTCCTTCCCCCACAATGATTCTAGAGTGTTGACCAGTAGCTTGACTTTGGATATTTTCCAGTTTACCTGGAATATCGCAGCTTCCTCTACATCCCCCATTAGGTTGACTAATGCCTCCCCTGATATGAGATTCAGCATCTGGATCTGCACGTCTCCGAGCATGTCCAGGGGGAAAGGGAGGTCCACTATCAATATGGTTAATGGGTATAGGGTTTGGTCATGGGATATTATGTGGTTTTGTGTTATTGGTAGTTTTATCTGAGCCAGGAGGGTTAGCGTTTATAGCTGTCCCATCTTTTTTTTAATCTTCCAACAGTAAGGCTATCATTTTCAACTGTCCCATTTCTTGAGTTATCAACTCCATGACATGAGGGATTGACAACTGCCGCCAGTTTAGCTACTCCATTCTTTTTATACTGATTTTTCGTTATTATGACCCTGTTTGAGTTGTTCGTTGTCGCCTTATCCACACCAACATTTTTCCTTTTTGATATCTGGTCACGATTAACGCCACTGTTACTGAATTTATTTGCTGTCATGTCGTTTGGTTTGTGTAGAGTCTTATGGTTACTGTTAATTGGAACCTCCATTTGCCCTCTCGTGCATTGTGTTCTGAGTAATGTACCTCCCTTACCCTGACTTTGATCCGTACCTACATGTGGCAGGTCACTACCATCGCTATCTAGCGCTGCAAACCTATTGCTTCCTTTTCCCAACAAGCCCTTATTTCTAGTTAGACTAACCTTGCTTTTTCCATTAGTATTTCTCTTGTTACGTTAGACTAACATCCAAGGTCCATATCTTTCTTTCTCCTTCTCCACGTCAGCGGCGGAGATCATCTCCCTAAACCCATTTGTAATTTTTTGAATATAGCCGTTATTTGTCACAACTGTAGTATTTCCTCCTTCGCTACTTTTTCTTGGGTTTTTTAGTGGCTTGAAATTCTGGGGGGTGCATTGAGTGGACAGTAGTCAGTTTTATAACCAATTTTTGCAAATTTAAAACACATATACGGTAAAAACTCATATTCGACTCTATATTTTCTGCCATTCAGTTTATACGCAAGTATCAATGGTTTGGATAAGTCAACTTTTATACAAATTCTTGCATATTTACCTCTAGTTGATGATACTGAGTTGAAATCTGTTTTTATGGGCCTACCAAGATTTGATCCAATTTGGAACAAGGTTTTTTCATCAAACCACTCTATTGGAAGTCGAGGCAGCCTAACCCATAATGATGTAGTAACCCGGTTAGACTCTAGAGGATTGAAGTTAGGCACCCATTTACGGATAATTAGATAGTGATTGTTTATTATCCAAGGTCCACCAGTTAAGACATTATGATAATCCTCTTTCATCATAAATTTAAATAGAAAGAGACCTTATTCTAAATCCACAACTTCATAATCTCCTTGTAGATTCCAAAGGGTGGGAATTCTTGCACATATGACCTTGAATCCAAAGTTTCTACCAAGTAAGCTAACAATGACACTGTCATTCCATTTCTTTCTAAGTTTTTCAATGTGTTTCTTTGGAATATTAACTACTGGGCACAGAGGGTCTTCTTTCTCTTCAACCAGGTTTGAGTTGAGATCCATCAAGTGTCCATTGGTTTCCATTGATATCTCCATTTCATCCTCAGACCACACACAGTTATCATCATTAAAGAGAATATCAGAGTTAGCTCTTTTGTTCACCACTTCCTTATATGATAGTGTAACTTTTGTAACTACCTTCTCAGTTTCAATAGGTGTTGCCACTGGTTCTGTCTCATTTTCGTTGGGAGATCCTTCTATGACCATATCTGATTTAGTACCATCCTTGTTGCTAGGAGTATCATCAGAACTTGTACCAATGTTATTTGTCACTTCTTCATAATTTTCCACATCCATATCAACAGCAACCGTATGATTTTCCTTTTGTGTCTTTTTGCTCCTTACAAGAAAATCTTTCTCTTCTTTAGAGCTGCTTACTGACAAAGGTGGTGGGGGTCTCCCACTGTTTCCACTCTCTAATGCAGAGAAATCAGTATGAGCTGCATGAGCAGCATGAGTATCATTCATGGTGGTAGGTAATCAGTAGGCTTAGGTAAACAGAAGTGGGACTACAATTGTACGATGTTGTCCGCCTTAACACAAATGAGATTATCTCAATCAAGCATGTTTAATGATGTTGAGAGAATGAAACATGCACATAATAGAGTATACTGAGTGGCTAGTGTACTAATAAGAAGCTATTTACTATTAGGCGACATCAACAATAGCTACGTGAAAATGCATAATGTTTTTAGTGATATGGGATTACAAATTACAAGAGATAAGAATGAAATGGAGTACATGGTAAGGCATGATCCTGGATTGAAATGGTGGCCACAAATGGATACACAAGAGCCTTACACTTACATCTCAATTTATTCATTTGAAATGCCAGAGCTTCCATCTGGCTTATATTGTCCAAAGCTTAAGCTGTAATTGTTGATGTGCAGCAAATCGCGACTAAAAGTAAGATACCAAAGTCTAAATACGACCACAAGTGAGGTACCCAAGTCAAAACACCTTAATTTTTAATTGGCATTTATTTTCTTATGCTTGAGGATTTTTCAAATCTTGAATTGGTGTGCCCATTTATTGTGTTTGAATGTGTTTCGTTATCTTCTCATGAGTTAATTTTCTTTTTTAAAAAAAATACGTTTTAATGTTTTTCTATCGAAAGTATTTAAAATATAGTTTTTCAATGGGATGTAGAAGTATGTAGATGTGTAGTTTGTTGGATATCATATTAGTACTACTTATTTTATTATTCGGCCCAACTATTTTGGGCTTTAGTTATTTTGACTCTTTCTATGACATCTCTTTTATTTTACCTTGTACTTGTTGACACTTCTATTAGGTAATAATAAGTACCAAGTGTGGCACAATTATTTGGTAAGCCAATACATCATAAAAATTATCTTGGTATCAGAGCTAAATCAAACCCTAACTTCATCCCTACCATCAATATAATCAAATCTCCCCCATAATGCAAAAACTCCCCCATAACATGATAATTCTTTCTTCCCCTTTTTATGATGTCCCCAAATAAACAGATAAGAAAAAATAATCAAAACATGGAGTGTCACGATTACAATGCACAACAAACATGAATCAAACTACGCGCATGCAAATTAGTATCTCAAAAATTTTCACAAACTATTTTTGATTTTTCAAATTTTTTGTACAAAAATAAGATACCAAAAATCACACCATGGATTTAACTAAAACAACCAAGTCATGGAAATAGAATGAATGGGTGTGAACACATTCGATAGGTAAATAAACTCAATTAATCATATGTGCATGATGAATACGTGTACTCCTAATGAATGAACATCAAAAGTATCCTTAGGTGTAAAATTGTTGAATTTAGATGACATCATCTTATACGAATCAACAAATCAAAGTCTAAATGATTTCCACACCAATAACGTCCAAAACTATGTAGCGCTTTTTCAAGACTTTCATGGACATGTATACCCGTTTTAAATTCAATCCAAACTTCCTCATGCATATTTTCTTATAGAGGTAATCTAAATTCTCAAACATTGGATAATTGGTGCAAAAACCTAATGGCCCCTTTTTGGCATGAATTTCTTTTTATTGCTTTTAAATTTTTTTCGGGATCTTTTAAAACTCATTGGACCCCGGATAATAAAATTCCTCAATTTTCTAGGTCCAATTTAAACGGTGGCTTAACTGCAAAGTATAGATGAGTACCTTTCATAGCCCTTCACAGTTTTCAAATAAAGCACACAACCTCGCCAAATGGTTCCTACATGCACTATTTTCTTGTCAAGCTTTATTGCGCTTGGTTCGTTTTAAGGACAAGATTGAAGTGAAAACACCCAACCAACATGTGATAAGACAAGCACAATAATCAAACAAATTCGTGCATGTGTGAAATAAAGGAAATCACGAGTCAAACATGTAGGAAGTAACACTTAAATACATCTCAATGACTCCACACATTATAAAGCATAAAGATGACATGATATATTGTCTCAAAACACTATCAAATAGTCACATGAAAAAAATGGAATGATGTTGTGACTCGGCCATCCTAAGTGTGTATCCATAAAAGGTGTAAAGCAAAATACAAAACTCTTTTTAGATTTTTTCAAACTTTTATAAAAATAAAATCTTTTTGTATTTTTCAAAAAATTTCAAAAAAATGGAAAATATACAAAAATGATACATACTAGAAATAGGCAAATAATGTCATCATGGTATCAGAGATAAATCACCATTATTTGATGATTCTTGAGGGTTTATACCCTTCTATGTTGCTGAGTTAGATTGATTCACTCATTGCTAATTTTTTGGCCTTATTTGTTTGGGTTTTATTCCCCTTTTTACGGCTGAATTTTTTGGATTACCCTATTGTCAATTTTTTGGCCTTTCTTGTGTATTTATTGGGGGTATATTTGGATATTTTGAAGTTATGGCTGAGTTGAATGATTCGGAAGATGTCATTTCTACCCAACATACACCTACTCATCGGGTGACTAGTGTATTATTGAATGGAACAAATTTTAATTCGTGGTCTAGATCTCTTCGTCTATTTATTGGGTCGAAAGGAAAGACTAATTGGTTGTTGGGCACTGAAACCCAATCGGATGCTAAGTATGTTACTATTATTATTCAATGGGAGATGGACCGTTGCACGATTTTAGGGTGGATCTTCAATTACATAGATGAGAGCATTTATACTATGTTCATGTTTTATGAGTCTATTTCAGGCTTATGGAAGGCTCTTAATCAGATGTATGCTCACGCTCGGAATGATGCCTGAGTATTCCAACTTTATCGGGAAATCGCTCATGCCTCACAGGAATCGCTTAACCTCTATATTTCTCACTACTTTGGATATCTATTATGCCGTTGGGAGGAGTTAGCCCTGTTTGAGACTCGCTCTGCCTTTCCACCTGAGGCCGTTTCTATCCTGAGTTAGCGTCCGGATCGTCAGCACACTTATCAATTTCTTATGGGTTTATGATCTGAGTATGATGCTCTCTGTACTCAGATCATACACACATATCCTATGCCTCCACTTCGATAGGCCTTTGCTATTATGGATTGAGAGGAGTGATGTATCCAGTTATCTCAGACCTCTCAGGTTGCTGCTCGGGTTCAGCCTCCTCCTATTGGCCAAATGACATTTGCGGCTCATACCGATTCCCGTACTCGTGACAGACCACTGACATGTCATCATTATGCAGTTGTTGGCCATTCCAGAGACCGATACTTCAAACTTCATCCCGATTTGAGGCAAAAGTTTGCTAAGGCCAAACACGGTGGCCCTCCCAGGACTGCTGCCATTGTCGAGGCTTTCGCTTCTTCTTCTCCTTGTGCTCCTAAGGATGACAGTCATCTTCAGGCTCAGATTGATCTTCTCCAGGCACAGTTGAGATCTCTTGGTCTCTCTACTCCCACTGCCACTATTGTTTCAGGTACCTCATCTGCTTTTCATGTTAAGGTTGTTAAGCCTACTTGGGTTTTGGATTTTGAAGCGTCTGATCATATGACTGATGAGCTATCTTTTTTTACTTCCCCCATTACCCCTGTGTGTCGTAGTGTGTGTCTTGCGGATGGTTCCCTTGCTCGTATTTGTAACAAGGGAAACATTTGTCTCTCACCCTCTCTCACTTTATCTTCTGTATTGCATATTCCCGACCTCTCTTTTAATCTCATCTCTATTCGTCAACTCTGTAACGATCTCAATTGTGTCGTCATATTCTTATCCTCGTATTGCTATTTACAGGACCTGAGTTCGCAGAGGATTTTTGGCAGGGAATATGAGCGCGATGGCCTATAACACTTTTGGGATCCTCCTACCCCTACTAGATTTGTTTCTGGAATATGTTCCTCTGCTTCCACTGAGCCCATTATTTTTTATGTTTCCTTACAAACTTTGCATCTGTGGCATGCCCGTTTAGGACATGTCAATTTTCATTACTTATGTTTACTTTTTCCCTCTTTGTCTAAAACTTGTAAAGACAAGAGGTTTACATGTGAGACCTGTGAATTATCTAAATATATTCGTACTAGTTATATTCACTACAAAAAAAAGTGGATATGACAACATTTTTTTTGCAGCGCTTATACAAATGTTGGGATATAGTGTATATGCCGACGTTTGTTTAACAACGTGGGCTATTTATGGACGTTTTATAACAGTGTCAAAATATTAGTGGCGTTTTCTGAAAAATGTTAGAAACTAACAACGTTTTAGGAAAAACGTGGGCTATTTCCCCTCGTTTTGGGATAAAAACGTCGGGTACCTAAATTTTTTTTCCTTGCGCGTTCCTGGAAGCACCCTCTAATTTTTTGTTTCATTCCAACAAACCACTACTCACAGAACATATATTCGCATACGGATCTTATTGTTTATCAAAGTTGCCCTAAGCTAAATCGAGACAGTATCCTATACGACTCTAATTGTTTATCCACTACTCACAGAACATGTATACGGCCGCTGCTTCTCCATCTTAGTCATCAACCTAAAATCAAGGTAAATCGGCTGCTGCTTCTCATTAGCGATTTAATTTGAATTTTTGATTCTGAATTTTCTGAATCTCTGAATGAAATTTTGATTTCGTTAGCGATAAAGCTCTGATCAAATCTCTAAAAAAAATTTAATTTCATTCACAATGAAATTTCTTAATCTCCCCTGCTTCATTTTAATTAAAAAAGCTCTGTAAATCATTGATTACTAAAAAAAAGCTTTGATGGTATCAATTTGTGATTCACATAGTATCCTAACATGCTTTTTTAATTTTAATTAAAAAAAACTCTGATGGTATCAATTCTAAGAAATCGCCCCTGTTTCATTTTAATCAAATTTTCATGGTAGAGACGTGAGTGATAAAGACAGAGACGTGAATTTCATGTGTGTGGGGGAGGGGTGTGCGTGTAAGAGATGTGAGTGATAAAGATAGAGACGAAACCAAGGGGTAGGGAAGGGCCAGCAGCCATGGCAGGGGGTGGAGGGGAGGTAGAGAGCTATGGCCGTAAAAGAGAGAGTTTGAAAGAGAATGTGGGTAGAGAGACAAGATTATTTTTTACTTTTTAAACATATAAATGAGGTTAAATATCAAAATACTCTTCTAAAGTGACATGTGACCGACACATGACCCTTTTTCCCATCCAAAAACTAACGGTACGAGGTTGCTTGAAGTCGTGTTGGAAGTTCAAAGGGTTAGGTATAAAAACTTAAAGTTCAAGTGGTGAAGTGATAAGGAGGGTAAAGTTCAAGGACCCAAGTGTAATTAACCATTAAAAAATTATTCCCATTCAATTTTTTCAATATTAATTTAAACCGAAAAGGAAAATATAAGGTCTGAAAACAATTATATTTTCATTTTAATTAAAAAACTCCGATGGTATCATTAAAAAGCTCTGTTTCTTCTCATGACAACCACTCTACCGCCTATTACCATAAAAAAGTCTATTATGGCCAATGTATAACTTTCAATAACAAATTAAGGAATCCACATGTACGTACATACCTTCAATGCTAACCAAATACCTAATTCAGTCCAACATAACAAGTAGAATGAAGACAACTTAGATAGTCTTCTCCTTACAGATTCCAATGAAAATTTTAATAGATTTGAATTTTCTAGACAGATCATACTGGTATAAAAGAATGATTAGTTAAGAAACAAAACTATTAAAAAAAAAACAAAAAAAAAACCTAAGCTTCTGCTCTTAGTTTGCCTTTGAAAAAAAATATAAAGAAATTGAAGGTAGATTTATTCTTACACATGTTATTAAAACTAGCCTGTTTAACATTGGGTTAAGGATTAGTTTGTTAAACCTTTATGATTTAAGAATGTAAAAAAATTTGATTTAAGAATGTAAAAAAATTTGATTCAAGAAAATAAATTGTTTTTGAGTCAATTAATAATGAAATTACCTTTCAACAATCAAAGATATGGGTATGGTATTTTGAATTTGATAGAATAAAATTATGTTTCTTATATTGTCGTATTCTTTGCTAAAGCAAACGTGACCTGAACATCAATAGGCATATCAAACCGATTATCTCAAGCTCTTTCTAATATCGGCCTTTAGAGACCCTCTCTCGTTCAGGTATCATTTTTACTTCTACTAATGTATTCAATGAAATAGTAATGAATACATAATGTCAAAAGCATCTTTAAAATATGCATTGACTAATAATACATTAATGTAGTTGGATGGTAAATAAATGATATCAAAAGCACTCAGAAGCTATAAAATTTGTAATATTTCTTATTTGTAATGGAAAATAAGGTTCTTAGGACATTAGGGTGTGTTTGACAGGAAGGGTTGAATTAATTTCAAATGTTGGATTATGTTTGTTGTGGGGATGAAGTGATGTTTCGGTAGAGAATCTTGTTGTCGTAAGTTGTGTCCAATTTTATAAATTTCATCTCAATAGCAGAATTTATATATTTCTGTTGCATTTGACAAGTTGTGTAATCTTTTCTTTTTTGCATCCTAATATGTTTTTAAAATAATTAAAAAAATATTAAGTCGACCATATTTTTTTTACTCTCTATTTTTTATATTTTACAATCTTGGATCATGATGTTTGTTAAGAAATAAAAGTCATGTTACATGTTACTTTTTTGTTACCTTTGTGTTGGACTTACCAATTGATTTTTTTTGTTATGTTTACTTATTCATTTCATTAGGTTAATCTATTCATACTGATGAATAAGAGTTGGATTAATATAACACATAGAGGTCATCCCTTGTATGAGAAAGGAGCAGAAGAATTCATTAAGTTTGCCTCTGATAATAGACCGAATGCTGAAAGAATATTGTGTCCATGTAAGAAATGCCTCAATATGCTATATGTGAAGAAAGATGATGTTGTAGAACATATATTGCTAAATCAGTTTTTAGATTGCTACACATGTTGGACTTATCACGGGGAATCTGTATCATCTTCAGTTCCTTCTTCTGACTCGATTATTGGCGATGAAATGCGAGAGATGATACATGATGCTTTTGGGATTCCTCCTATAAGTCCACTTAACTTTATGGGTGGTGGTGATGCACATCAACATATGGATGGCCCGGATGAAGAAACCAAGAAATTCTCCAATTTGATAAAAGAATCTGAAAGAGAGTTGTACCTAGATTGTAAGAAGTATACAACTCTTTCGTTTCTTATCCGATTATTGCATTTAAAGTGCCTTGGTGGGTGGAGTGACAAGACATTCACAATGTCGCTTGAATTATTAAAAGATGCATTTCCTGATGGTGAGACATTGCCAAAGTCTTTTTACGAAGCGAGGAAGTTGATTACAAACTTAGGGCTAGAGTACAAGAAGGTACATGCATGTCCTAACGATTGCATGCTCTATTGGAATGAGACAGAACGAGAGAATGAATGCCGGAAGTGTCATACTCCAAGGTACAAACAAGTAAATGGTCAATCAGATGCTGATGCCATTATAAATCGAAAAATTCCTACAAAGGTGGTACGATACTTCCCTTTGATACCAAGACTTCAAAGGCTCTTTATGTCATCAAAGACAACATCACTGATGAGATGGCATGCGGATGAGCGTGTTGATGATGAAAATTTAAGGCATCCAGCTGATTCTCTTGCTTGGAAAACATTTGATGATATTTATCCAGATTTTGCACTAGAACCGCGGAATGTTAGGCTTGGATTATCCAGTGATGGGTTCAACCCTTTTAGGAGCATGAGTATTGTCCATAGCATGTGGCCCGTAATTGTAATAATATATAACTTGCCTCCATGGTTGTGTATGAAACAACCGTATATGATATTACCAATACTTATTAATGGTCCTCGCAGCCCTGGAAATGACATTGATGTTTATTTGTGCCTTTTAATTGATGAATTAAAGGAATTATGGATTGGGGTAAACACTTATGATGTAGCCAGTAATCAGATGTTTAAAATGCGTGCATCGTTGTTATGGACAATTAGTGATTTTCCAGCTTATGCAAATTTGTCGGGGTGGAGCACAAAAGGTAGATTGGTGTGTCCCTATTAGCATAAGTACACTCGATCCTGTTGGTTGTTTAATGGAGGTAAGAATTGCTACTTGGGTCATCGTTGATGGTTGCCTGAAGGGCATAAATTTAGAACAGATAAAAACTCCTTTGATGGTACAGTTGAGTTGGATACAAGGCCCATCCGATTATCAGGAGCTGAAGCATACGACGAGGTAAAAAGTTTCAATAATAATTTTGGGAAGGATCCAGAGGTAGAGGTAGGAGGTAAGAGGAAAAGGGTTGATGAGAGAGATGAAACCTTAACACATAATTGGAAGAAAAAAAATATATTTTTTGAGTTAGATTATTGGAAGGACAATTTTTTACGTCATAATCTTGATATAATGCATATTGAGAAGAATGTATGTTATAATGTGCTTTGGACATTATTAAATGTTGATGGAAGGGGGAAGGATAACTTAAAATCCCGTCATGACTTGAAAGATATGGGTATTCGTAAGCCGTTGCATCCTTAGAAACAGGCGAACAATAAATATTATTTGCCACCTGCATGTTTCACCTTGGACACTAAGGGTAAAGACAGTTTGTAAAATGTTCAAGGAGGTGAAAGTCCCAGATGGTTATGCTTCAAACATATCGCGTCGTGTTAACCTTAAACAACGTACGATATCGGGACTCAAGAGTCATGACAACCATATCTTAATGCAAGAACTACGTCCCATTTCCTTAAGAAATGTGTTGCCTAAGAATGTTCTTGGACCATTAGTTGAGCTAAGTAACTTCTTTAGGAATATGTACTCGAAAGTGATGAATGTAACTGATTTAGATCGTGTTCAATCTCGCATTGAGCTCACTCTATGCCAACTTGAGAGGATCTTTCCACCTTAATTTTTTGATGTCATGGAGCATTTGGTTATTCATTTAGCAGAAGAGGCGAAAATTAAAGGACCACCACAATACCGATCGATGTATCCTATTGAGAGGTGTGGTTTTGGTTGATGTATTTTTGTTTTTTTAAATTATTTTTCGCTGTAGTTTTTTCTTACTAATTGAAATTTCCCTCACCATAGATACTTGTCCACATTGAAGAATTATGTGAAGACCCGCAGTCATCCAGGGGGTTCAATTGCACAAGGATATTGGGTAGACGAATGTTTGACATTTTGCTTAAGGTACCTACATGAAGATGTTGAGACGAAGTCTAATCGCCCAAAAAGGAATGATGATGGTAGTTCTTTTGATCACTTTTGTGGTCGTAAATTAGGAAAAGCGATGGGATTTGTGCTTGATGACATTACATATGTACAAGCACATCGATATGTGCTTGTGAACACAGATGCAATTGCTCCATTCGAGAGTAGGTATCTTCTTAAATAAAATTCCTTCGTTTTTTAGCAAAGTAAAGAATAATGTCATGATTCCTTTTAATGCAGCACTCATCGTGCATCAATTAGGAGTGATTCTCGTCTCAGACCACATGATGTGGACCGCATTGATAACGAAACATTTCATCTGTGGCTTAAGGATCATGTAAGTAAAATTCACATTGAAAACAATGTTTCACATTTAAATGTATTATTACATAACTATGGGTTGTAATGCATATTTTTTGTAATAAAATAGGTGAGGAAGTTAGTCCAGGCAAAAAGCACAGATGTATCACAAGAAATTTGGATTTTATATATCGGTCCCCTAAAAAAGACAAAATGATTCACTGGATATATTATCAATGGCGTTAGGTATCACACTAAGGCTCATGAGAGGAGAAGAGCCACGTAAAATAGTGGAGTCATGTTAAATGCAATGACTGAAAGTTACGCAAGTGCAAGCGACATAAATCCCATATCTGGAGATGTCAATTTTTATGGAGTTTTGACGGATATCATTGAGCTGCATTATTCAAAAGACTATAAGTTCGTGTTGTTCAAGTGTGACTGGGTTGACAATAGTAGAGGTCTCATTGAGCAGGATGACTTTGGATTCACGCTTGTAAACTTCAATCATTTGTTGTATCCTAGGCATCAAAAATCCGATGAACCATTCATACTAGCATCTCAGGCAAAGCAAGTATTTATGTACAAGACCTAGTGAAGAAAGACTGGCATATTATTGTTAAAACAAAGCCTCGAGACTTTTTTGATGTGTTTGGGCAACAGTTAACAACCGAGATCACTATGAATGATGAAACAGAGGCATGGAGTGATGAATGTTTGGATGATACAACATTGACACGTGATGATGATGTTAGTTGGGTTAGACAAGGTGTGACTGGAGCATTAGTTGATGAGGAAATCATGGGGCATATATATGAAGATGAATAGAAATATTGATTAGCTAGGCATTTGAATACGTATTAATAACTTATATGGATTTGTGTTCTTTAGTCCTTCTTATTTTGAAATTTTTTCTATAGGTTGCATACAATGGTATAATGTGTTAACTAGTATTGATTAATAACAAGCACTAGTTTAGAAGTTTCTTAAAATTCACAAATGTCCTCGTATATGTTTATTGGACCCAAAAGCTGAAGTGATGAAAATTGAAAAATTTATAGTTAAATGTGGTTTTTAATGCTGATGTAGTAATGTTTTGTGTAAAATCTGGATTTAAAGATTCCAAAGGTTGTCAGTTGGAGGATAGAGAACACATCAATTATCTAATTGTTTCTCATTTTCAAAGTCTTATGTCTATAGAACCTACATCTAATAATTATGGTATTTTAGTCGACATTCCCTCTATAATTCAAGTTGATACAAATAAATTTCTTGAGGCATTTGCTACTGAATATGAGGTGTTCCAAATAATGAAGACAAACTTGTAATAATAACACTTGCGCGTATGGTTAATGATAGGGGTATTATGGATCTAGTTTCTAATTTCCTGTATTCTAAAATTGTTAATATAGATGAAAATTACTGTACTTCTACAATAGGATGTATTTATCTGATGTCAGATTTGTAATGTTAACCTGCCCACTCATAGGAATATCGATGTGTTGGATTGATGTATCAACATAGCTTTGACCCTCTACACTTAGATAATGTACCAACAAAGAAAGCTTTTGCGAACCATATTGCTATGATAATTATTGTAATGGATCATTCTAAATTAGTTTCTATGAGAGGTGTCTTGGTTGAATAAATAAGTCGTTTATACCCTATATATAAATGGGGTTATACCTTTTTTCAAATTGAGTCCGTTAAGGTCTGAGTGTCCTATTCTTTATCCTAACTCCCATGCTTTTATGCCATAAAAAGGAATCTCCTCTTTTCTTAATACTTACAACATTATTTCAGTGAGGCCTGAGGTTGTACCTTTGCTTTAGACTGTTCGTCTGGTCTGCCCTGTTTCAGCAGCAACTGCTAAATGCTCTAGAAAGTCCAACATCATACAATGACTCATATCTTTAAACTCCAATAATACAAATATATGATCTTCACTGAAATATGTTTCAATTGAATAATTAGGATAACGACTCTTCCTACCAGTAGGTTTCAGTTCTCGTGGTTGAGTACCAACAACACGGGAATTAATTAATTCCCAAATTAGGAAATCAATATGATCGTAGCTAAGAGAGAACTCTTTCTCCTGAACACCTTCCATATACAGTCAAATGATTATACGATTTAGTTGATAATTCTCGTAAATCTCAACAATTCTCACATTCTTTCGTAAATACTAACATACACATCCGTGTTAGGAACAACATTTCCTTTAGAATCATTTAAAGATATGGCATTACCAATTGTATAGCAAACTAAACTTGATGGTATCATAAGTATATAACTTACCGTAAATAATGTTTCATTATTATCATATACATTTAATAGTGCAAGTTTTAGTTAAACTTGTAAGATTCCCAGCTCTGGAGTGTAAATAATAAGAATCCCACTTTTCAGTATGACACATACCACTATATAGAGCATCACAACACATTGTATTTACATATTCCTCGTAACAAATAGCAATATCATCTATCTCTTTTTCCATTTTAACTTATCTTTCATATTCAATTCATTTTGCATCAGAGATATTGAATGATTGCTACGCATACAATCCTGAACAGTTGTGAAGTAAGGCATATTTTTCGATTTTAACTCGACAGTAAGCCTTCCCATTTACTTCTGCAGATCATCAACGGAGTACCATGGGGATTCATTGTCCTTGTATGTTTACAGTAATGTTCAGGGCCATGCTATGCAACAATCCTATTTTGGGTAGGTCGATGTTGGCAAAGGATATACTTTTTATGAAGTTCAGGATATCAATAGTTTTTTTAATCTCTTCTAGATTGGTAGAGATGGGTATAATTTTTTGGTAAAACTTCTTGAGGATGAAGCCTCTATGGGATTGGGAGGATGTGAGAAGTATCCATAAGGAAATGTCGGCTCGTGTTTTCTTTATTTGTTCTAGCAGTCAGTTATAATCGACCTCTTATATGGTTTCCATTTTTAGTGTCTCCTTCCCTTTGTTCTTCTCCTTACCCCTGTAAGAGTAGGGTTCAGGAGATGGTCCTTGTAAAATCGCTTGGAGCTGGTTATGTGGTCGAATTTCACGGACTCTCATTCTGGAATAAGGATGATTTCACAATTTGGCGGTCCTCTGATACACCCGATAGTTTATTGTGCTTCATTTTACATTCCTTCCTATTTTTCATAGAGGTTCTCATGTTTGTGCACCGTTTTTGAGAATAACAGATCATAGTTCTCCCGAAATGGTTCTTGCAGATTCTGTTTTCGAAGTTTTGGCAATATGGTTTGAATGATGAGAGATTATTTAATTATGTAAATTATTATGCCGTGTAGGTATTTCGTTGGGGTTACGGCTACTGTTGCAGTTCACTCTTCTCTTCAACTACAGATTAGTTCATTCTTTGGAACTCTTATTTCCCTAAGACCATAGTGCAACACGTCTCTAAAAATTGTTGTAGGTGAAACATGCAGGTGGTTGACAGGCCTAGGTGTGCGTGTGTTAACATTCTTTGCCCAATTACTTTTCAACTATTATAATAATTAGTAGTATATTTCACATCAAATACATGAGAAACTAAATATATGTTTCCTATAGGGGTTGTTTGTTTGGTTACTTTCTAGATTTACTTAGTGCTAAGAAGTGACAATTTTGCCCAGTGGCTTAATACGAATGCAGTGATTAAAAATCTCTATAAGTTTTAAAATCAGCAATGCTCGACACCAAGTCAAGTGCAATAGAAGCAATCCACCTATGACATGTCCGCAATGCTTCAATGCCCTCAAAATGTTCAAAACATATTTATGCAAAATGATTATGAACGTCATCCGAATAACGCCCTACTAACAACAACATGACGCTAAACATTGGTCATCCAACTCTGTAAAACAAGACTAAACATTGGTCATCCAACTCTGCAAACCAAGGAAAAGTCTGTTAGAACAAAAAATTCTTCTAATTCAGCTCCCACTGCCTGTTATTGAGAGTATCCAACAGTTTATTTCAACCAAGGCATTGATTATGTTCCGTTAAGATCATTAATTGGTCCTCGACTTGCAAGGTTTCATGAATGTCTACTCTGTTTTATTTTTTTACCATTTTTGAGAATATCCTTAAGTTCACTAGAGAATTTGTTGGTGTTAAAATTGGCACTGAAAAGCGGATGTTCAATAGATACCACTGATGTAGTTTTATTTCATATGTATTATATGTTGACCAATCTTCATGTTTCAAGAATGAATATGCTAGTAGTTTTCTTTCATTTGTATGATATATTCAATATATATTGTTGATATTGCTAATGTTGTTTTCTCAAACCCACTCACAGGTCAAGGTATGGTCAGGTGTTATCGCCTTACGATAGAGATGAAGACGCCGATGTCGTTGATGATTTAGATAAAAACTAGTTTTCTAATGTAAGTTATGTTTAACTTAATTTCCATGATTAAATGTCTAATGCACTGTTTTAGTCATGATTTTCTTGTAAGTGAAGAATCTTCACTTACAAATGTCTAATGCATTATTGTAGTAGTAAAGGATTTTCTTGTAAATGAAGACCTGGCATATGGTCTAATTTGCGCTAGATGTTTATAATATCTTGTAAGTGAAGAATCTTCATACATTCTCTTAGTCATGATTTTCTTATCAACTTCTGCCAATTAGAACCATGCATCTAAACTTGAAATATCAGTTAATGAAACCTAATTTTATTTTCTTGAAGTTGTATCACAGTTGTAAGTCTTGGGCTTATGGGATTATGTTAAGATCTTGAAAGTCTAGTCATTTTCTGATGTCAAAGCCTCTTATATAATTGTACCTTTATTAATTTTGTTGCATAAACTGGGAGCCATTGGTTTTCCTTGCCAGCATTGGGGATTTGTTCCATTGAATATTTAGAGGTTTCGGCTCAGGGACATAAAAGAAGATTCTTTGGAGAAATTCCATGTACGCAATTATTGACAGAGTTTCAGGACCAATACCTTCTTTTTCACTTATTATGCTTTTTTACGGTCCCTTCTAAGGGACATCTATAGGGACTGGAAGGCTGTTATACATTGCCTTTTCATTATTATGAGTTTTTTAGTCTTTGTTTTTATTTGCTTTAGAGGACCCCTTTTCTAATTAGCTTATAATCGTATTTTTTTTCTTTATAGAGAAAATTATCTCTGTGATTTTGCTGGTATGCTCCTATGTTGATAATGAGTTGTTTTTATACTTTTGTCAGTAATTATCCCTGGTTAACAATGACTGGGTGCATCCTGTAGTGGTAGAATGTTTTTCATTTTACTAATAATGTTGTGTAGAACTAGCAAAAAAATTAATAATTTGATATTCTTTCTAGTTTCCACACATATGATTATGCGAGGCATTTTGTTAGTGCTTGTACTCGTATTCTTGGTCTTGAGGGTACACTTGAAGGAGTAGAGGATCAAGGAAGGCTGACTCGCGTAGCTGCGGTATTTTTTTATTAAATTATTTATGAGTTCACTCTTGCCTTATATTGTTATTAGCCTTCAAATCACTTACCGTATATTGATGTTGCATCAACTAAGGATGTTAAGTGTCAACATTATTCCATTTCAACAACAATTTAATATATCAAGAGTTTAAGATATGCCATTTTAAATTAGTAAGAAATCTTCTTTTTACTCTTATTTTGATTCTTTATGTTGGTGGAATTCCAGTTTCCTATTGGGATAGATTCAGATCGATTCATTCTAGCTCTTGAGCTTCCACCAGTCCAAGGACACATCAAAGAATTGAAGGACAGATTTTTTGGGCGAAAGGTAATCCCCCCCCCCCCCCCCCCCATTTTCATCCTTATTTTTCTCATGAAATTGCTTATTACTTCATTAACTACTTGAATTTCAAATAATTTTTCAAGTGAACTTGTAAAAACTCCGTTTAGCTCATGTTACTACTTTTTCTGAAAATCCATGGGGTGAGTTTTAGTCACCATGATTTATTGTGAATAGTCTAAAATAATCTTCATGGTTGATTGCCATCACATCACATTTCTTATTTGGATCAAACTCACATAGATGAATTTTTAATGATCTAATGAATCTACTCATAGTTGAACCACATTTGGTTGGGTTGAGTTTTTGGGATAAATAACTATATCTGTCACGGCAGGAAGATAATTCAAGCTCTCGTTGCAATATATCTAAATAATGAATTTAATCTTAATAGGTATGAAATGGTAAATAATTATTATTCTAAAATTTGCATCTCAATATATAATATTTCAGGCCTCTCCATGTGTGGTCAATTGATTCTGGGCTTAATATTCCAACTCCAATACAAAATAGATATGTGTTTCTAGTATATCAAGGCCAATCCAGTTATGCATATTTACGAATTTCTCTGCCAATTTATTCACCCACCTAATTTCAAATTTTGTTGCCTATAAAGGTTAGGAAACCAGGTGGAAACTTTTTGGATATGATTTACAACATATAGACGTCAAAATTTGATATTAGGGTTGATGTTAGACCGAATGTTATCCATACCCAATCAGATGTAGAATATAAGTTATTTTGTTTACTGTCTTAAATAGATTTGTAAAAATAATTGGTCGGTTTGTAGACAATATTGTAGCATAGTTTATCCTCACTATGACAAACGGGTATATTTTCTAAATAGTATGCTAGTAGGTTTGGTGGAATAATTATTGAAATTAGTGTATGATAAATATTAAATATTTATCATACACTAATTATTGAAACTAGTTTTATTATTCATTTATTCCATTGGGGTGCTTCACCGCCATAAGGCCCATAATTATCTTGTTCTTTGTCAAATGCATTATTTTAATTACCTGGGAATTCTGTAAACATTGTGAACAATAAAATTATGTATACAACAAGCTGAATGAACAGTCTTATCTCCTCGATGTTTTGATCTTTCTCAAAATTTATTATTAACCTAGATAAATTCATCACAGTGGGAAGAATAAACCTTTTTTTTTACTAAATTGCTAGAGCATCCTAATTGGAGAGGGTGGAAGAAGGACTTCACTTATGAAGGGCTTTGTTGCAGGGGAAGGCTCATTAAGTTCAGCTTTCCACTCGCGAAGCATCTGATGAACCTCCTCTTCTAATACATTTTGCAAGAATTTTGAAGAATCCATTTTGCATACCTTCCTTCGAAGCCTAACTGCCGAACAAGTTTGGTCCTTTTTTTTGGTAAGTTCCTCAGCTCTAATTTGAATTTCCATTCTTGTATGTAAACTTTGACACTACTTGTATCTAAACTAAACATACATATGACACTACCTGTATGTAAACATTGAAATAATATAATTATTATATTTTTGTGTTTGTTGAGAGGATTTTAATACCTAGTTGCTATGAACACAATAGTTAGGCAATGATGTTAGCTATGTGTGATGCAAGGATTTTAATACCGTTGTTCCTCCACTCATTTGGCATTGCAAGGTTCTTTAAAATTATGTTACAATAAAGTTAGATTTAATTAATTGGTTTTTTCTAATGTTTTTTCATTCAGTATGATGACGATCAATGGATCTCAAACAAAACACATTAGAGGAGCTATGCTAACCCCTGAGCAGGAACAAGAGCATGTAGGAGCCAACCCTACCATGCCTGAACCTCCATTGAATTTGCCACCTGTTAGACCATTGATCCCTTCATTGTCGGGGAGCAGCGAACAACAAGAAGAAGCTACATGTATTGTTTTTAGTTGACTTGTTTATATTCGTAATTCATGAAAAATATTATTCTTGACATTTAAGTAATTCTTGGGGGATTTTTTTTTATCAATCCTACTTAAAACTTAGATTCGAGCTCCGTCCAAGAGGAGGAGCTAGAGGAGCAGAGACGAGTTCGAGGCCCCACTTTAATGCATAGCGGGTGGGGTAAAGATGGTGGCATTTTACAAATTGAGGTGAATGAGCTTGGCCAACCCATTGAAGAACCCGCATCTAGACTTGCTTCAAATTTAGGGGTTCTAGCATGCAATGGCCAACTAGCACCATTGACCTACTTTGATTGGAGACAAGTCCCCATAGAGGATAAAGACATGATTTGGATTCATATCAAGGTATAATGTTAATAAAATGAAAATAGGGTTCCTAGTTTGTATATGTGAATATATATTTTCCAGTTTATTTCTATAATAAATTGATGTAATGTAGGAGAATACGAATGCCACAAAAGAGATGAGAAAATTTATGATGCAATCCGTTAGAAGAAAGTGGAAGGAGTGGAAGGCCACAGCAAAGCTCCAAGGTTATACTAAGTATAGAACTAATGAGGAATAATTGGCAAATTATCCCCAACGAGTCGAGGAAAATTAGTGGAAAACGCTCGTCTATAACTGGGACTCCGCCCCAACACATGTATATACTAGTTATTGAGTCTAGTCATGAATTACGTGTACAAACTATGCTTATCTCGCCTATAAAGAACAACATGAAATGAATTAATTTATTAATAAGATTAATATCAGGATTTAATCAAAATTTGTTATATGATTAACTGTATTTCCATTGTATTAGGCTAAAAGTGCGAAGAACAAAGCCATTCGTGCACTTTTACAAACACCGCACACATCTGCTAGAAAAACTCATGCTCAAGTTAGACACACGGTAAATTTTTTGTATTTACTAGTTCATTGTTATTGTTGTATTGTTATGTTATGATTTGACACTTAATATATTGTACTTGTAGATGACTAAAGCGATGGGATTCAAATTAATTCGTAGGATGGTGTACAAGGAGACGCATGTAACCAAAGGGAAGGGGCCAGTTAATGAAGCAACTGCCCGAGCGATTGTATGTATCTTATGTGTTGTGATTTATTGTTCCATATTATGAATTATCACTACACTAAAATGGAAGATTTGTGAGTGTTCTTAGCAGTCACAAATGACCTTTATGACTGCTATTTATCGTCATAATTTAGGGGGTGACAAAAGAAAAAATGTAACTCCTAACAACAGTCACAAAGTTTTATAACCCCCCGGGGGTTATAGCAGCAATGACCCCTTCTCATTTGTAACTGCTGTCAACAGTTATGAATATAATATTTGTGACTACTAACAGCAGTCATAAATTAAATATTCGTAACTGCTAAGAAAAATCAGAAATTAAATATTTGTGACTGCTAATAGCACTTACAAAATTGGCAATAATGACAAATTTATAACTGCTATTAGCAGTTATAAACAATATTATATTTAAAAATTAATCATTATATTTTTGTGTCATTGATAAGATGAAATGCTATGAATATGTAACAAGTCTAAAAAAATTAATGTAGACATTTATAAAGTCTGAAAAAATCGACCATATTTCATTTATATTTCTGACATTCCAAATATCCAATACATATAAAACTTGATTACACTTAAATTAAAATCCAACCAACCCATCTGGGGCGCAAAATACAAAATGAAAATCAAAAAAATAAACTAAAAAATATAGCTGCACAACACTTGGATGATATGCGGCTCCTCAATATCAGTTGTCAATTATCAATGGCATGAATGGCCTCTTTTGTGTTTATTGTGGGATCCACAAGACCATAATGACGTGTATCTTCTGCTTTCGACTTTCCAATAACCACAATATCTAAAACTTAACTACAACTGTATCAACACCAAAAAATCTCATATGCACATCTGATTCTGAAACTTCATTATTGTTAGAAAATTACTCTCAGAACATATAGGCATGTTGGTAGTTTTACTTCCCTGTCGCTGAATTCTCTTATTTTTCCGTTGCTCCATGCGATGAAGAAATTGGTCGAATGACTCTTATAACTCATTTATGGGATCGATAAGGTTCTTCACCCCCAAATGGTACAACTTCCCAGCCTCCTCAAACTTCATCTTTTGAATGTAAAGAGCATACGACTGATAAAATAGTGACCTCTTTCTCCCAATGATATTTTCCTCCATGGTTCCAAGGAGTGGGCCCGGATCATCCACAAAATTCATCAATTGTAACCAAGCACGAAGGTACCTTAAGTCATTCATACAAGACCTATCGATCTCGAATGTTTGTGCATGTTTTGAAGAAAGCAATGCAATTTCATAAACTCTGAAATTATTTAACAAAAGTCATTCAAAAAATCACAATTATTTTACAATATACCCCAAAACTAGGAGTAAAAAAAAGCGATAGAATCAATTTTTTACATGAATTAACCTTCTCCTACGCTTCAAACAGAGCTTTCTTGTGCTTATTCGTAAACCACCGAATACGAATTTCATTATGTAACGGAGCTCGATATGAATAAGGGATCAAGAACACAACAAATCGAAACACCTTAGTTAATATATATATTTTTTTAGAATGAGCAATAGGAAAAGAAATTAATAAATGAGTGAGCATGTGGATGACAATAACAACCACTTCAATTATAGATCCAAATGACAATACGATAGCTGCAAAAAATGTCAAAATAGTTATGGAGTCTTTGACACCACTTCACTTGAATTCCTTTAAGAATGATAACAAGCTCTTTCTAGGAAGTTTCTCCAGACCCCTGTTCTATTTTTCTAGTGGCCTATATGCTTTGGAATTTGATACATATGCATCACCCTCATTTCAATTGTTAAACTTTATCAACAGTAAAACTCAAAATTTTTTATTATAGGATGTCAGTTTCTATACTATGATACTTGTATCTAATCATAAGCTTGATGCTAATGATATGAATATAAAAAAGTTAAATTTATTTCGCCTTCAATCATAAACTATCAATATATTCATTACTTATGCAGTCAGCTCAGCCAACAGTAGTCATAGATTGACTTACCAAGAAACTTAACAATTAATAAAACTTGATAAGAAATGTTACCTGCACCAATAGATGTCACTGTTTGATAAATTGCTATAAACTTTCATGGAGTGAGTAATGTTCAATACTCCATTGTATTGCATAATTTCTTTATGCACGTAGCATTACTCAACAAGGTATATGTTTATGAAAAAAGTATTTGTTTCTAAAAAATAGTATATGTTTCTAAAATTAGTGAGGAAAAAATACTTGTGTCTCTTAGACATCACATGGACTATATAAGAACATGTTTAGCCAATTATTTACCATTATAAACAAGCCTACCTTCGCAAATATACTAAAAGTAAAATGAATGGTCATGTGATAATATGAAGAATTCTGAGTTAATTGATTCAGTAACTAGGATGCAAAACACATTCTCAATATATTCATAAAATAGGCAACTAACTGATAAAGCGGATGTGTATAGTTTTGGAATTGTTGTGTTGGAAATCATCACGGGGAGGTGCAACAAGACAAAGGAGAATTCATTTTATCTTCTTGATTGGTCTCTCGCATTGAAGGAGAAGGGGAATTTGATGGAGTTAGTGGATCTAAGATTAGAATCAGAATTGAATAAAGAAGAGGTGATGGTGGAGATTGATGTATCTCTCCTCTGATCTAGTGTCACCCTGGGCGATTAGGCCTACTATGTCTTCGGTTGTTCAGGAGCTTATTATGGACACAAGTTCCTCAACCAACTTAAGGAATATCAAGTTGACTGAAATACTGGAAAACCAAAACCAACAGAGTCAAGTAACAATCGGGAGTATGTCGATGGAAGAACCATGTACATCATCTTCTACATCTGCTGTTGAACAAATTTCAGTGCTCAGTTGAACAAATTTCTACCTTTAGTTTCCAATTTAAAGACAAAATTAACTGTGTTCAAATACATTATGCACAATAAACCCAAAACTAAGCTCTCAACTATCTTTTATGTTTTTTTAAGCTCCAAAACTTCAATCTCTTCTCTTTTGTATGCATACACAGAGTATAGAAAATGAAACACTTCAGCCTCTTCTCGTGTATAAGAAAGAAAGAATTTTCTAAAAGGTATCCATAATTTGGAAAAAATATCAATTAATAAAAGAAAAATGAATAAAGAACAAGCCCAATGAAAATAAAAACACTAACAATGGTCAAACGAAATTTGACGCTATAATATTAGATTAACATACTTGAAGGCCGCCTTCTGAATACAAATGCTTTTACATCATAAGAAGAATATTTGGCACACTATTCCCTCTTTGATCATAAGAACACTGCATTGAATTGGCAGAAACTCCAAACACGCTAGCACTGAAAAATAGGAGAAAAAGATGTTAAATAAACTTACCATATAAAGTAATAAGGAACGAGGATATCAAGATAACGGGATCTTCAGGTGGATGGAGTAGTTCCACGAGGCAATCTTGAAGTTCACAATTCAGCTTTGGTATCCTATCAACATCAAAATATGAAAATTCGAAAAAATAAAATGATAAAGCATTTAGGAGGAGTGCGATAGAAAGACAAACGAGAGATCTAAACTTACATAGTATCACGTGTGGTATTTTCCATGGGACCACGCAAATGGATATGCTCAATAGCTTACACAACAACTTAAACAATATGAGATGGAAGGTATAGCATAACAAACCCCAACTCAGCATTACTTTTTGTTTCTTAAACTTTCATCACCTATAGATACACACTCATGTATCTATGACTACCCTTAAAAGACCAAAATTATGGAAGACACCGCCATAAAGATCATAAATTAACTATCTGAGCAAACTAAAATGTAATCTATATGCAAATAGGCTAAATAAATAAAGCTTTACAACAAAGAACAATCATCCTATGCTTTGTTGATAATCTACAATTAAAAGTTCTGCCACATGGAACACCCCATTTTAATTTGCATAATCAAAAAGCAGAAGCCAAATTAGAGTTAAAGTGAGTGCCAACATAGCATACTTCACATTCATTTGTGTTTTAAAAAAATGAAAGTAAATACCAAAGTTTTATGAATCATAATATACCCCAAACATTTAGATGAAAAAAAATCAAATAAAAAACATGTCGCACATTGGAAAAATAGGCACATGATCCTTAAACAACAAAGATTAATACCCATACATCAAAAACCTCATACTTGGCAACATCTGAGAATTTATATTATACCTAAGACCCTCTTTCAACACATCATTTGAAGATATTGGACATAGTATTACCATGTACTCAAGATATTATAAAATTTGAAAATATTATTGAATACCCCAACTTTCTACACATCCACCTTCAACAATTCATAATACTCTAATTGGAAGCAGGTTGTTGTGGATATCCGAACTACACGCTCATACCATATTAGATTCCAAAAACATTCTCTCATATTTATAGTTATATAAAACGAATGAGACCTCACACTTAAAATTCCATCCAACACTAAATCATTTTTACTCGCTGACATGTCAAAATTGGTCAGTGTTTAAAGTCCACTAACTATTAAAACACAATCAATGCAATAAAAACCATGATTAACCTCTTGGAATTGCAGATAATGTCCACACATTTATTCAACCTTTCGTTCAGTTCATCCAATTTTTTTCCAGACCAATGGCCGTCAACATACTCGAGCTCTTCAATGTATCTTGTAGAGAAAAATCAATATTTTGGTATAGTGTATATATGTGCGTCTTGATGGAAACTTGAATCATGTATATAGGGATTCTTACATGTGTATGATATAATTTGAAGTTTGTATAATAACTATTGTTGATTTTTGCAGCAAGAGATGGATGATCTAGAGACAATGGAGACCGGTGTTGCACGGGATGATATATTTGGGCAAATTATGGGACCTGAAAGATATGGGCATGTGCGCACATTTAGACTCGGTGTCTCTTCGAGTATTATATTTGGACCATCATATAAGCAATCCCAATCTGAGTTGAGAGATATTGAGACACGTCAACAACAAGAGCTAGAGAGGATGCGACGTGAGATGGAGGCAGAATATGAGAGGAAGCAAGCTGAAATGAAAGAGAAACTGGAAGCTCAGATGCAAGAAAATATATTTGCTATGGAATCTCAAATGAATGAACGGGTGGAAGCTCATATACGGGATTTTATGGAGTCTCGTATGCATTCTATGGGTGATTTTATCCCATTTACGCGAGATGTTTCTTTAGGCACTAAACAGGTAAACTTTTATTAATCATTGGATGTATGAGTACAATTTCTTAATTTTATTCATTACTTCTAATATTTTGTATATTCTAATTGCTAGGTTCCTGTCAATGCCAATGTTGATCCTGTAGCATCACCACAGTTGCAACCGTTAACATCTGAGGTTCAATCGCAACGTCGTTCGCAATCCTCAATGAAGGGACCACCACAAATCATATCGCGGACTCAACTTCGTAACTATTGTGGGGTTAGTATTTTTGCCTCTAAAATTCTTCTTGACACATTTTAAAGCAAGAGAGTTAATATTTTCATCGTTTAATGCATGTATGATCCATTATATATATATGATAGTTATACTCATTCCAACGGCAAGTCATTGAAATTGGCGGAAGGGATTTATTTGTGGTTTAATTTGGTGGTTGTTGCTGCTGTTGAGTTAATTTTAAATGTTAAAACAAGTTGGTTTTCATGAATAAACAAAGGAAACTCTGCCGATTTTTTTTAAAATAATAAGCATGTTAAACATGCTTTGCTGCTATATAACTATTTACTTTATCAACATCCACATGTTTTTATCACTTCACTTATTCGAATGCATGAACAAAAATAGAATATATTATAGTAGCCAACAAAGAAAAAAAGTAATTTACAAAATATTAAGTATATTTTTATAAATCTTATAATAATGCGTTGACCACAATGTCATAAAAATGTTAAAACTTCAGGGATCCTTTTTGAAAATTAATCTTTTAACTTGGAAATAAAAAATGTTACCAGACCTAGATTCTGGCTTACGATTTTTTTTGGGTCGGGTCGCAAACTACATAAGCTATATGGGAATATTATTTTCTAACATATTACATTATTTTGGTTCTTTTATATTTGAAAATATATTTTGAAGTTATATAAATCACTATTTTTCAGTTTGATCGTACAAGTTGTTGTAAGTTTTCATTATTACCCCATAAGTTGTTGATTTGAAAACATTGAAGCTAATTACTATCCCTCTTCCAACTATTTTTTTTGTTCAAATTTTAGGAGCGGATGAAGAAGGCAAAAAATACCAACTAATTGAAAAGTTTGAATGGGGAAGTAAGTCCCTAATCACCTTTCATTTTTCTTTTATGCATCACTTTTACATTAACTTATTTACTTTTTAATACTTATTTTCTTTCTTTTTAAAGGTGGTTATGTCATGCCCATGGTCGCGAAGACATCGTATTGACTGTTTTGAACATTAATCTAGCATTTTTTTTATGATAAAATATATTTCATATTTTGTTTGGAATATTCAGGTACAAATTTATGGCTTATTAGTAGACAACTTTAGAATGTTTGAAGATAAACTTTCTTTTTTTATTTTGGGATGATTACATATTATTATATACCGTTTTTCTTTGGTTGATTGAGAATTTCTTTGAGGGATCCATTATAATATTAATGATGTCTATTTGGATATTATATGATACTTAAAATATTTACGCTTTAAAAAAAATGTTGGAATATAGTATGGAAAAAGTCAATTAACATTGTGATGTTTTTAAGTAAATCATTGAATTTTGTGTTGAAATCTTGATTTAATATTTTCGACGCTTTTGGGAAAACGTTGAGAAAAAAATCGACGTTTTTATAAAAAAAGTCGCATTTATATCGCAAGGCAGGAACAATTACCGACGGTTAATAAACGTAGCTGGAAGCGTTGGAAAATTTGTAACCGACGTTTTTAACAAACTACATTTATTTTCCGACTGTAGATACGCCGATGTTTCTTAAAAACGTTGCCCAAACGTCGAGATTTATGTTACCGACGTTTTTAGAGTTTATTGCGACGTTTAAAAAACGTCGCTAAAGCCAAGTTTTCTTGTAGTGATTTCCCATATGAGTCGTGCACCTAGTATGTTTGATCTTATTCACTCTGATGTTTAGGGACCCTCACCTATCACTGCTATATCTGGTCATAAGTACTATGTCACTTTTATTGATGATTTTTCTAGATGTACGTGGGTATATTTACTTAAACATAAATTTGAGGTGTTACCTTTATTTGTTCAATTCCTCCAAATGATTAAAACATAATTTAACACCAATGTTCATAACATTCAGTCTGATAATGGGGGGGGGGGGTATGTTTCTGATGCTTTTCGTTCAGAACTTAACCAAAAGGACATTTTACACCAACTTACTTGCCCCTACACTCCGGAGCAAAACGGGGTGGCGGAACTTTAGAACCGTCACTTCATGGGAATGGTTTGGTGCCTTTTACTAGGTATGTATGTTCCTAAATATTATTGGCGCCATGCTCTTCTCACTGCCACATTTATTATTAACCGCACTCCAAGTAAAGTTTTAAATGGAAAAACACCTCTTCACTCTATCTTTCCTACTGCCCCCCTTTTTCCATATTACCCCGGGTTTTTAGGTGTGTGTGTTATGTTCAGGACCGGCGCCCCTCACGTCACAAACTTGATGATAAAGTCATTAAGCGTATTTTTGTGGGCTATCCTACCATTTCTAAAGCTTATAAATGTTATGATCCTCTCTCTCGACGTATGTATCACTCTTGTGATGTTACCTTCCATGAGGATACTCCCTTTTATAGTAGGACTACTACTCTGTCACCCCCACCCCCTCCTCCTCTTGAGGAAGCTTCTCTGGTGGCCCGTCCTATCCCTTTATTAGATGTTCCTCCCTCTCAGGCCCTTGCAGGTCTATGCTCATCGCCCTCGGCTGCCCCTGCCTCCTCCTCCTACGGACTCAGATATTGTTTCTACTCCTTTTTTCCCACCCCCTACTCCATCTTCCCCACCCCCTCCCCCACCTCTTGCTGGTTTTCAGTCCCGTTATCTCACTCGTGATCGCTTCCTTCCTGCTCGTTATGCTAACTGTTGTAGCACTAACCATTCTATTCTCAAGAATCTTTCGTATGCAGGTCTTTCAGAGTCCTATCGTGACTTTTTGTGTTGTCTTGACTCTTTTTCTATTCCCCAGTCTTTGTATGAGGCTGTCCAAAATCAGAAATGGGTAGCTGCCATGAAAACTGAGATGGATGCCTTGGAAAACAATGGTACTTGGGAGTTAGTGTCTCTTCCTCTGGGGGCGAAACTTGTTGGTTGCAAATGGGTGTTTAGTGTTAAATATTTGGTTGATGGCTCCGTTGAGCGATATAAGGCTCGTCTTGTGGCACGTGGCTTCACTCAGATTCCGGGTAAAGACTTCGGTGCTACCTTTGCCCCGGTTGCTATGATGACTTCTGTTCGTCTCCTTATATCTCCTGCCGCCTCTCACTCTTGGCCGTTACATCAATTGGATATTAAGAATGCCTTTCTTCATGGAGATCTTACTGAGACTATCTATATGGCTCCTCCCCCTGGTTTTCGGGCTGAGGGGGAGTATACGATCAAGGTTTGTCGTCTTCGTAAATCTTTATACGGGTTAAAGCAGTCTCGCCGAGAATGGTTTAGCCGATTTAGTGGGGTGATTACTTCTATGGGATTCTCCAGATGCCAGTCCGATCATACTTGCTTTATTCGACGTCAGCCCAACCACCGGTGCATTATCCTCTTGGTCTATGATGACGATATCATTATTACCGGTGATGATCTAAAGGGGATTACCCAGGTAAAGAAGGACATTGGAGCTGTTTTTTATTCTAAGGAATTGAGTCCTCTTAGGTATTTTTTGGGGATTGAGGTGGCGAGATCTCGTCGTGGGATTTCCTTATCACAAAGGAACTATGCTCTTGATTTGTTACAAGATACAAGGATGATTGGTTGTCTTACAGATTCTACTCCTATGGATCCAAATGTGAAGTTAGCGGCCGAGTCTGGGGATCTACTTTTGGAGTCGTCTAGGTATCAGCATTTGGTTGGTCGTCTCATCTACCTGACCAATACCTGTCCTGATTTGTCCTTTGCTGTGAGTATTATTAGTCAGTTCATGCATGCTCCTCACACATCCCATGTCTTCACAGGGTCTTGGTCTCTTCTATACTTCAGGAGACCAAAGGTGTCTCTCTTGCTTCACTGATGCTAATTATGCAGAATGCAGAACTGATAGGAGTTATACTTTTGGATTCTGTACTTTCTATGGTTCTCATCTCATATCATGGAAAAGTAAGAAGCAAGCGGTTGTTTCTTGTTCTTCAGCAGAAGCAGAGTACCGTGCTATGGCCCATAGTACATGTGAGCTCTTTTGGCTTCGATCGATTTTGGGTGAGCTAGGCTTTACTGAGAACGGTCCTTTTGATTTGTTGTGTGATAAAAAAACAGCTATTATGTTGTCATCTGATTCGGTTCTTCATGAGAGAACCAAACACATTGAGCTGGATATTCACTTTCTCTGGGAGAAAGTTTCTACAGGCATCATTCGTCCCTTCATCAGCTCAGACTGCAGATTGTCTCACTAAGGCAGTTGGACCCTCTTTGCTTCACCCATATATTGGCAAGCTGGGCTTGGTGGATATCTTTTCTCCATCTTGAGGGGGAGTGTTGGATATCATATTAGTACTACTTATTTTATTATTAGGCGCACCTGTTTTGAGCTTTAGTTATTTTGACTCTTTCTATGACTTCTCTTTTATTTTTACTATGTACTTCTTGACACTTCTATTAGGTAATAATAAATACCAAGTGTGGCACCATTATTTGGTAATCCAATACATCACAAAATTATCCCAGTTTACATAAGAAGCCCGTCCTTATCATTTATGCCCATATTTAATTTTTATATAGGTTTTATTCCTTCAATAATTCAGAATTTTGAATCTTGATAATTGTATTATTTTTATTGTAATGAAATGATGTTCGGATCAAATACAATAAATTAAGTGACACATACCAGAATACATTGTAATTTTTTGGGAAAAATGTGAAGAAATCGTGGACAACTTAACTCTTTCAAACCACCAAATGGATGGAAGCACAGCTTCCTTCTTGACACTCATAACATTTCTTTATAAAGATATTTTACAACAGACGTGGTATGTTTTAATATAATTTCTCCCCCTCAACTCCCCATTAACTCTCCATTATCTTTCTTTATATACTTTATTAAAATAATTTGAAGATTTTAAATATCTATCATTCTCAAAATCTTAAGGTCAATAAGGAAAAAGGTTTTCCCTTTAAGGTTTACAAAACCTCTTATTTTTATAAGCTAGTATCACATGTGCAACGCACATGTTGAAAACATAAAATATTTACAAAACAAGATTCACATCTAATACTATCAATAAGCATAGTTACATTGCAACTATCAAGCAAATAAGTTTTTGAAAAATTTACAAAACATATTTTCAAATATAAAATTCATAATGTCGATTTAAACATTTTTCGTTATACAAAAATAGTTTCAAGAAATATCAGAAAATAAAATAAAATATTCATTCGTCTAAACAAATTATTTTTACTAATAGAAGTAGAGAAATTATCACAATAAGCATAAATTGACAACATGCAATATTCAAGGAAGAATAACAATGATATCATCATTAAGAACCTAGAACATTCTTTCGGAGCAATATGTAGGTACACAACAAACATATAAATAATCTAACTAAAATTCACACAAAACAATAAATAAATATTCTCTTGTATTAATCTAAAAACTATACTACAACAATAACTTGGCAGTTCAAGTTTTCAATTGGCTCACCCCCAACCTACTATAACCACTACAAATCAATGCATATTTTCAATTGGCTCGCCCTCAACATCATATCACCACTACAAATCGTATGTACAAAAACTAATGATATTGGTCGATAAGTATGAATTAAAATTAGCTATTTCCTATATCAATTCAATATTGTAACTTGAATGTCTCGGATTAGATAAAATGTTTGAAAATGAATGAAAAACTATGACACCAGCAATAGCTCTATGTCAAATACCCATAAATGAAAAGCATGTGCACCAGGTATGAAGCCAAATATGAGAAACAAATAAATTTTTTCACAAACTACCATAATCGACATACTTAAATTATAACTCACGGACTAAATTTAAATACATTGTTTAATTCGAAATTTTCTAACACTAATTCGTGTATTTTCCTTTATTTCTATATTATTTACATAGTAAGAATACGACGATTAGTCGCAAAACAAAAAGATTCACTAATACTATAATGATTTCATCGCTTTTCTCTTTTTTAATTACAAAATACAAATATAATAAATAGCAACCACAGAGGTGAATTCAAAAACAGAATAGAAACAACCCATTCCCATGTGTGATACATGCACAGTCATGTAAAATAAACCTATAAGTGCAAATAAATAGTTTACAATTGTTGCAAAATCTAATGTTGTTGTTTTTAAGAAAATAAATACAATAGAGTGAGATTCAAAATGAACACTTCACATAATACTTAAAAAAAATAATTCAATAACCTAAATTTAAACGTTAACACACAAAACAAAATCAAAACTAAATATACCTAACTAGATCTATAAATGAAAGGATCCAGTATTCAGATTGTCAGATTCAAACCAACTACAACTTTAAATCAAAAACCTAATTGATTCTCATGGTGATCTACTACAAAATTCAATTACATAAACAAAGAAACACATTTGTAGAGCTTAAATCAGTATACCTAGAGAAATAAAACGGCGGGAGAAATCGACGATTGGGAACCGACGACGGTGTGAGTGTGAGCGAAGAGAGAGAGAGAGAGAGAGGGTGTATGGATTTAGTGGAAAACGAAGTACAGGAAAATATTAAGGTCATGGAGGAGACCGATGTGGATATAAGAAAAAAAATAAGGAAAAAATAAGTACCCTTTGTTTGCCTTTTTTGGATAATAGCAAGAGGAAGCTAGAAGGAAAAGTTTAGATGGGAACCCAATTTTTTTAGCCGTCTCAAAAGGGGTATGATTTGGGACTACTACTAATAACCCGCCCCATTAAAATCATTTTACAAGATGGTAACCAAAGGGTTTTCTAAATAATATTATCTTTTAGGATTATTAATCATACACGTCCCAAAAAATATGTTTTTAGGACTAAATTAGCCGTCTCAAAAGCTTCAGTCCTAAGAATATTTTTTATTGTAGTGTACTCACCATTGTAACGACATAAATATTTGAGTTAACATATTCCTCATTTTACAAAACAAACATGTATCTGGGAAAGATCCTATGTGACTTGGATGTTCTCAAACCCCCTTGATATGGTCAAAGTCAATAGTCGATTTGTTTTTGCGCACTCTTCTTGGAACATTTTTGTGTTTTACTGATAAGAATCACAAAAGGTATGTTTATGAAAAAAATCTCTATTGGCACCACATTGATTTATTTCCTAAAAAAATGATGTAATATTATAGTCATAAATGGAATATGCTACTGAGAATGCTACTACCAATTGTATATATATAGGAATGGATTACAAATTGCCAAATTTTAATCCAACTAATTAATAAGTGAACAATTAATCCAATTTAAATTTAAGCATAGATTAAACATATGTTGTGAACAACTTTAATTCAATTTTATTTGCCTAAGCATACACCTAGGTTTATCATGTAAGAATAAAATAAGCTAGTCACACAATGCCGCAATGTACGAGAAAAATTCACAATGGAAAAAATCTCGGACGACCTAGCCTACGAAAATTCACTATGATATAAGGTTTATACAATAGTAACACGAATACTTACTCACAAACTCGATGCCTTCAAACTTGATGCAATCTTGACTCCTTGAACCTTTTTCACAATAACACTGCATGAATCCACCCACAACACAGTCCTCCCGTGTCTCAGCGTGTACTGATCTTTGGCTATCTACCGTGCAAAACTGTACTCGAATGATGTAGGGTAAATAATATTAGTTCTCAAAAATTGATATCTCAAACTAACATATGATATAGAAACTTAGGCCCCATAAACTGTGTGTAAATAGGGTTATAAGATACGTCGCGTTCTCTATGGAAATTGATTTTGGAAACCTTTACTAATAAACTAAATTTTATTTCCCCTATATTTATATAAAAATGGTAAAAGACGGTGGCATAAAAAATTAGGCAACTCAATCGAATGTAAATTGGGGTTTCATTCGAATAAGTCAAACCTAAGTCGTTCGAATGAGATACCTAAACTCATTAGAACGAGTTTCTCATGAGCTTTAAGATATATCATACAATCATAGGCATTTTAATCCTTGTTTGAATCTCATTCGAACGAGACGATCAACCTTATTCGAAATGAAAATAAGACTCATTGGAACGAGATCAACCAAATCGTAGAACGAGAATAGAAGTCACTCGAACGAAATATATAAACTCGTTTGAACAAATTTTAAAACCAAAATAATATTTTAGTATAAATTCTTTTTGAAAAATACCATTAGAAACTCTTAAATACAAGGATCAATATAATAAAACAAATATCTTTTTCTTGAGATCCTCAGGTTGAAAACAATGAAATATTTTCCTTACAGTTAAGGATGGATCCCAAGCGATGTAGGCACATTCACACTTCCTACATATGGTGTCCATGACTAACTTGTGGCTTCCTAAACACCAGTCCAAACTACATAGGCCTTAATCCTAGTAACACACGAGTATGTAGGTATGATATCGAGCCCCACGCATGAGCACAAGCCACCTATGATTATCACCCCCACAATATGCCCTAGAAACGTATTGACCCAAATATATCCTGGGTATCTTTAAAAAAAACTATTTTCTACCCCTAGACACACAATATCCTTATATGCATCTTTTCGCATTCTGCCCATGAGATATCACAATGCCTCCAAACCAATTTCACCCCCTCTAACTACGTAGGCTTTAATCACATTGACATACAAGTACATAAATGTAATACCTATTTCTTTCTTATGAGCCTAAGCCATCACACTATCACACACTCACGTAATTAAGTCATACACATAAAGTGTCACCCAAATGCTCCCAAATACAAAGAAACAACCAGATGTCCACCACATAAGCGACACCCATATGTTCGTACACATATACTCCCTTAAGAGACACCATATTATCAACCTCTGATGGAACATCTCCATGGTCCATCATGATTATTCACTCTTTAGTCTTAAGGAAAGTATCTACATTTATTGGGGATTCTAAATAGTAATTTTTTTTTTTAAATAAGTCCTTATATTCCATTTAACCAGTATAAAATAAACCAACATATAAAATAAATAAAGAATGAGTGAGGTGCCTAACGCCTTCTCCACCCGTAACATGGTCCTCAAACACACACATCTTGAACTTGTTGTTTATATACAGTACGACAAAGCCTTAGGTTTAGACCACAAGGGTTTACAGACCTCATTTTCTTATTTTTATATAAATAAATTAGCGACTCTAATCAATCCCCCGCTCATACTAAACATGGTAGACAACAATCTAAGGGCAAATAGTCATAAAGAGACCAGCCGAGCATGGTCAGGAACATGTCTTATAGTTCATAATACCATAACTACAACTTATAATGATGGACTCCAAGGAGACTAATGGTTATTCACGTTTCTATCAAATTATTTTGTCCAAAATGAAGATGAAATATGAAGTGAGGGAGGTCTATCAAAAAATGGCTTTTGCTTAGTAACATTTAGATATTAGGACTTTATTTTCCATCAAATGACATCCTTGGCATTCCATCTAGTGGATGGATCGATTGGATTTCCACCATCCTACATTACTTAAACACCAGACGGTCATTATCTGCATTCTCGATGTATGAAAATGGTACTTGAGAGGTTGGTGTTGGTATCGGGCCTATGGTTTCCTTGTAGTCCTAACTCTATCACCCACTGGCATAACATGTACTATAACCCATCAAGTCAAAATCATACATCATTAATAACATGGTTAGCCAAATGCTCCAGGTTTTATGTAAATTGTCCTAAATATGATTTTTACTTAAGACATGTGGGGGCAAGATCCTTTGTGCTCCATGTATACTAGGTAGTCAATTATGAGTCATTATGGAATATGATAACTCCCCTCCCAACATCGCCTATGCTTGCCCTTGAATTGTACCTTGATATTATACTAATATTTCTAAAATCACATAGGATTAAACCACATGGGATGTTAGGGATATTGAGTGCGAGGTCACGGTGCCCCTAGTTAATGTGCATGAGAGAGACTTTTATGATAGTTGGAAATTTTACAAGATCTTGATGTAGATGAGTTGAGGGAAATGTACAATACCTCTGTCCGATGTAAGTAGGCATTATTTAAACAGGGTATGGCCATTTAATATATATATATATATTAAATGACGGATTAACTATCTTTCAAAAAGTATTGGGATTGCTTTGTCTTTAATGAACTACTTTCTCTTTCTAAGGTTTCTGGAATATACATTTCTACCAAAACTGATTCTAGAATCTATTGAGCTTATTTTAAAATCTGTTTAATCTGAAAGCGTAAGTGTATAAGGTTCGGGGTTACCACTCAGGCTTTCTTTGTTATTATCGTATTGTATTTCAAAATATTATCTATCCAGTTATCTTCTTTAGGGTGTCTAGAAATTTCAATATTTTTTGAAGGAAAATAATCTAATCTTAAACACCTTATATGATAGTCCCTATATAGATCTGGTGTTTAAACACCTTATCCGTCTAGTCCCTGTATAGATATGGTTAATTGTCTTGATTATATTATCTTCTATGAACTCGTCTAAATCACTGTCACCGTAAGATGATAAAAATCTGCAATAAGTTTTTGGTGCAACTGTCTCTACATAATTAAAAAGTGGACGAACTCCTCCGGATCTAATCAAGGTAGTTCTTGTTTCAACTAAACTTTTGCGTCTAATATATCTTAATACATCTATAGTATTTCTAATTATCCTATTATATTCTTAATACTTTTCTATTTTTAAAAGTTCTTCTACGAATTCTTCAGTTCTTAAGCCTTGTACGAAGAGATCATGGATCTCTGTTATAATCATTTCCATTCTAGGTACTTCATGTTCTAGCCACATAAAAATGTGGTCTATATATTTTACCCCCTCCGTATATTAATGCAGTTTCTATAAGAAGTCTTTTTTAGTGGTTTGAGAGAGTTCACCCATAGATTTCTCTTATCAAGTCTGGGTTTGTTTGATTAATAAAGTCTAGATAGTCTGTTGTTATTCGAAGGCTCATATGATTTTTTTTTTAAATTTAATAATATTATTTGAAATATCTAGGGGTTAGGTTTGAATTTATACTTTCCTTATGGTCTCCAACTATTTTATCTTCTTCCCCTTATCTCTTCAGCTTGTGATTATTGTTCTCCGGTCTGTAACTCCCTTTTTATGTGTCGTACCTCAATCCTCTATTGGCGTTAGACCCATTTCCTGCCAGTAAACCACCACACCAAATTCCCACATAGATCATGACTCACGAAAAATCGGTACCTGATGGTGGTTCAATAGCATAACACCTATGTGCTACACTCGAGTTTCCACATAACAGTCCTCTAAGAATAGGAAGTTGGAGATGATTGCAGCATAACAACAACTTAACAAAAGAAATTTTGGAAAAGAATTTTTTTATTGCATAACATAAGTAAGTACAATTCTCACCTCTCCCATAGTTTACTCACTCATTGACATACTCTAATTTACACAAATTATTCTCTCACTCTTCCAAATACCCCCCCATAGTGACTGACACTTCCTTTTATAGATCAAGAGCACTACAATGACTAGAAACTAGTTGCCAAAAGCTATCCGACGAAAAGAAAAACTAAATAATTAAAATCTATCATGCTTCTTGCTTTACATAAAGCAGCATTGTATTCTTTTGATAATTGAGCCTTTTAGTCACATGTCTTCTGTCTTTAATAATTCCTCAAATAAGAGGAATCTTCTTCTTTTGGTATGGGACCCTTCTCTGTCCCTTCCTTGTCATTTTTTGCTTTTTCTATTTTGTCTTCATTCGATGGTGGAGCATTTTTATAACAAAGGTATTCATCAATAAGGACCACCACTCTCATGCTAGCTGGAAAAGCAACCTCCACCATTTCTTTAGATGCTTTCTTAAGTCTTACGGTGAATGGTTAATCTACTTGAATGATTAAGTTTGAATTATGGTAAATAGTATACCATCTTTCTTGACTTGTTAACAACTCTATGATTTCGATTGTTTCAATGTCCTGGGAAATATGGATTTTGGACTTGTTAACAAATAAGTCTTTAGTTTCGTCTTGAGAGAGGACTTCAAAGTCTTCAAACGTAAATGAGGAAAATCTAACGAGTTTGAAACCTTCAACTCTTTTTCCTCTGCACGAATTAGGAGGAATCTGATAAATTCTAGCATATAAGGAAAATATTTTTTCTATTTTCTTAGCATACTCATGGACAGTCTTTTCAAAAGCAACAATGTCTTTTATAGTTTGTATATGAATGAGTCTAATGAACCCACAATCTACAAGAGTCATATGCATTATTTTTCCTTCTCTAACGCGATAAATTCTTGGAACTTCTTTGTCGAAACAACTAATTATTAAGGTATCTCCAATAATTCTAGATAATAATATATTGACATGATTAATAATGTTACCACCTTCCTTCTGGTAGTCTTTTGAGAATGGAATATTATTGTCACAAAGGTCTTTTGCTGATAATAAAAATTATCAATAGTTCTATCTTTAAGGGTCGATTCTCTAAGAGTCTGCGCATATGTCTGAGTCTAAGGTCTAGGAGTAGCAGTACTACTAAGTTGAGTAACTACAAGTCTTTAAGTTCTCATGAATCTGGTAGTAACTACTAAATTCTGCTTGAATTCTATCCATAGTTTATTCTTTAAATTCCACCATATGGCATCTATAAGAGTACTTTCATCATCTAAAATTATCGTCTATATTTTATTAGGTCTAGATATCTTTGATCTGATATATATTGGGGAAAATATATTTTCACAATAAGTCTATTGTGAACAATAATTTCATTTTTTGATTTTTCAAGAGGAACTAAAATATCATCAAAGTTCTCTAAAATTAGTCTTTCTTGGTTGTCTTGGACATGGATCTGAGTCTGCTTTTGTGTTGTGCCAACATTTGGTTTTACGCATCTAAGATAGTTTGCAACATTATCTTTGTTCATTATACTTGGTCCTGAGGAACTCATGATGTCTATATCTTATGGCATCATAAAATAAAAAATAATATTAATATTAGCAAATATAGGTTTTCTAAATATAATGTCTAATATGGTGCTTTTACTTCCTTTAATATGAATAATAGAGAAGTCATATCCACCAAGCAATTTCTTCATTTAATTAATCTCTTAGTTTTTTATTTTCATAAGTCTAACTCTCAAAATTTCACTGCATAAGATACTCACTATAACTAGTGAAATGCTTAGGTCTAAGAAAAATCATATATTTTTCTATAGCACTAATTATAGTTAAAACTTTTTTTCATGGGCAATATATCTTATTTTTGCGTCAGTAAAAGTTCTAGAATTAAATTTATAAAGATTCTACTTTTTAGTCTGATGATCAATGGCAAAGTACACTACTCCCCATTATTTGTCAGAGACATCTATTTCTACTATCAACTGATCTTAAGCATTAGGCAGTTGAAGTAGAGTAATATTCTTGACTGCTTCCTTGATTTATATTATGGCTTCAAAATCTTATTTAATCTATTTAAAAGGGTTAGTCTTATATTTACCTTTTAATTTGGATGTTAAGCTTTGTCTTTTTGAAGCAAGGTTCTTAATAAAGTCTCTAGCATAATTAAGCAATCCTAAAAAATGATTGCAATTATTTTTTATCTTTAAGTTTGTTTGGAAATTCGAGAATTTTTTTGGTTATATGTTCAGCTGAGGATAATTTTCCTTTATGAATATGCATTCCTACAAAGTCTATTTCAGTTTGGAATAAATGTGTTTTCTTTTTAGAAATAATGATTTCATGTTTATCTAGCTCTAAAATAATCCTCTTAAAATAGTCTGCATGTTTTGCATTAGTCTTGTTAGACACAAGAATATCATATATGTAAACAAGACAAAATTCTGAGTAAGGTCTAAAACTGTTATCTATGCGTCTTTGAAAAATTTAGGGGGTTATTCATGTATCCAAATGGCATAACTAATCATTCATATTTTTCTTAGAGAACACTAAAGGTCGTTCAAGATATACTGTATGGGTGCATCGTGATTTTCCAGAAGCTTGACTTGTAATCAAACTTACTAAATATAATTATATCTTTAATCAGGTTGATTAAATTATTCTTATCTGGTATTTTATGTGAATCGAACTATGACCGTATATCCTTTTTCCTCTTTCGTTCAAGATAATTTTGAACGTCAAAAGGCAAGACTATTATGTCTACTTTTTTTCTCTAATAATGCCTAGTTTAAGCATCTCATCTACATCTTTTTTGAATTCTTCTTTATCTTCTTGTGAATATCATGTCTTATAATTTTCACCATTAATAGTGGCATATGGGTTAATAGGAATAATTTCACATTAACTTTAATCTGTGTCCCACTAAGCAATGGGATTTTCTCCTAATGTAGGCTCTGTTAATTGTCTATTTTTTTTTCTTTTTCTGCTTTTATATTCATTTTATTTTGTTTGGATATAATTTGGGCCTTTTGTAAGGTTTGTTGGGCTTGGTATAAAATTTATTGTTGTATAATCGCAACTTGCATATAACACTTTTGATCTGGACACTTACATTCTATATTTGTAAGGACTTAGTTATTCCTTGAGCTTATTATTGGTTTGTAAGTCTAAGTCCACCTCACTCAGCTAAATAACTCTCATGGGTTATTGGTTTATATTGGGGTTTGACTTGCATAAGGTCAAAAGTCGTCTTATGATCAATTAGAGGGACAATAATATTAAACCCCTTTTTTATCACTAAGTAATATCATATCATGATATTGGGTATAAGGATAGTATTTACTAATAAAGTATTATCCTAAAATAATGTGTCTTGTGAAACTGGGTCAGGGATCCATAATCCAAAACTGATGATTTACGATTTTGTTTATCTGATTTTATAATTTGAAAAATATAGGAATTGTCTAAAAGTATAAGGTAAATGGTTCTCCATTAGCTGTCTTTCCATGGATCTCATAATCAGTGTCTTAAAAATATTTTTTGAGGAAGGCATTAACCTTACAAATACTCTACGAGCATCCTATATCTATAAAAGTTAAAAGTCTTTTAGTATAATCTTTGTGTTGTATAAATAATTGTACAAAACAGGCATTAGTTTTTGTAAAAATTCCTAAATTATTCTTTCCAGAAATAAATATTCATTTCTCAGGTTTATCTATTAAATCTAACGGTGTTAAGTCTTCTGTACTGCTTTTCGAGTGTTTTTTGTATAGTTCATAGGAAATTTCCTTTACTTTTATGTCTTCGTTTTCTTATAATATTTTGCTTATGTTTTTATTGATGTCTTCATAATAGAGTTTAATATCTTAATCTATTTGATCATCATATTGGGTAGTATAAATTTCTCGAAATCTCCAACAACCTTCGTGGTAATGTAATTGACAAGTAACACATATTATAAACAACTCTGTTTGTATAGTCTCAAAACATTCTACACAAATAAATTTTCTCTTCCTACATTTCATTTCGAATGTGCAATAGTATTTTTTATCATAGTAACATCTAGGTATATATGTTAGTACCTCTGGTTTACTGACTGTCCATCCTTTTTTTTAAAAAGGGGATTAATATATATCTATACCAAGCTTTTTTAAAATCTATATAATCATTTTCTTGATCAGTTTGCATCGTATATAAGTCTAGAGTGTCTTGGGAGTCTTCATACTCGTCAGTATCACTATTAGAGTCTTTTGAATCACTATTTGTATATAAACTATAGATATTAGTATTATCATCATATTTTATGTTTGATATTTCTATAGCATCTAATATATCTAATTTTTTTATCTGCAAAATCTAATCTTATATTAATAATCTTAACACTCTCTTTATCTTTCTTGTTAGGACAATCTTTAGCAAAGTATCCTTCTTTGCTACAAGTCCAACATTCTTTGGAAGAGGTCTTAGATTGGGCTGCTTCTTTTTCTTTCCTATAATTAGGAATGTTTTTGTGTTTATTAGTATTCTTCTTAAAATATCGTCTGTGGTTAAATCTATTTTTCTTAGCTCTAAAATTCTTTTACCTCTGAATTTATATTTCTTTGAAAAATCTAAAGGTCTATCCCTTTTAAACTTATTTTGTTTCTAATATGGTTTATTCTTTTTGAATTTCTTTTCTTTAATTTCAGTACCACATCCCTATTGGATTGGGGCTATATCCCTTTCTTCTTTAATTAGTGGGATCTATTTGAAGTTTCTTTAATTAACTTTCCTTGAGTTATATCTCGTCTTTTAGATATAATATAGTCTTTGAAAAAATTAATTCTTTCACCAAGGGAGTTTTCCTTAATTCTAGAAATTCCTGGCCAATTCCTGTATTCATTGATTATGATGTGTCCAATAGTTGGTATTTTTCTAAAATATTCATCCTTAAGGACTCACCAAATTCTTTAATTTGGTAATATAGTTCTTCATAATTATTGCTATATTCGTTAATCTTATTTAATTTGCAAATACTGAGAAGAACTAGCATAATGTTTTCTAACTCTTGTTCATTAATTTGAGCTAGATGTCTGGCTCCAATGAATTTTGTCATAAATAATTGAATATATTCTTCAATTGATCTTTCATCTTGATATTATCTCATTTTTTTCAACTTTAGCTATGTATTTTTCATTTGTGGCTTGTCTTAGGTTGCCTAAATAAGTTTTAGCAATTCCTTGATTGGATTTCTCAACGTATTGTTTACATGAATTTGTATTCCATGGTTCAATAGATTTAAAACATATATTCATTTTATTATGCCAATATTTTAAGGCGTTCTTTCTATTTTGGACATTATCTAAATTAAGGAATATTCTAACTGGGTTTATGGCTTATCTTGGCATGGTATTCACCGGAGTAAAACTCTTGTCACTAGATGAAAAATATTTTATATAATCAGGTTTGGTTTCTACTAGAGTATTTGAATAAATAGGAATATTAGTTCCTATTAGTTTACTAAAGTGTCTTGGGGCATCATTCAGCCTACCACTAGATCCAATTTCTTGCATAGAAGGACCTACCTGTGTATCTAGCATCAATCTTTCTTCTCCTTCTTCTATTAATCTAAGGTTTCTAAGTTCTTTGGTATTCTTAGATCTCTTAATTTTAATATATGGTCTTGAGATACCATATTAAATCTATCCTAATCATGGAATCTAACAAATTTGACTTCTGTTAAGATGTTCGTTAAATGTATTCATGTCCAATTCTGAGGGTACATGCCCAAAGTTCTGGATTATAACCTTTTCTCTAACTAAATCTTTTTGTTTAAATGATCTTTCAGGTCTAATTGTTGGATCTTGTCATAATAAGTTAGAACTAGCCTTACTACTACATTCTCCTTCTAAGGGATCACTAAGTATAGCTTCTCCTATATTTCTAAATTTAATTTCTTGAGTATGGAGACTTTCAATAGTAATTCGAGGAGGAACAAACTGGATAGTCACGTTTCCAATGACATCGTCTTAATTAATAAATAATGGTTTATTTTGTATATTCTTAGTTTCTTAAAATTTTGGCAATTGCCAAAGAGCCTTGGCTTTTTCTCTTATTGGTCCAGTATTTCGAATACAGTAAGTACGGTTGTAGTCTGATCTATTGGTTCTAACCAATATTTATTCACTAAGTTTACCACTAGGAATTTTCGGTTCCATTCCTTCATGGGGAATTGGAAAAATTCACATAGCTTTGGAATTATATATTAATATTAGCATCTGGGATAATATCGTCTTCATAGCCACTAGCATATAAAATTAACTTAAAATGTTTGGCTATGTCTACGATTACTGTAAATACTGGAAAGACATTAAAGTATCCTATGTTGTTTGACACTTCTAATTTGGTTATCTATATAAGGTTTTTTCTCAAAATCCTTCCATCTCTTGTCTATTAAGCAACATAGTATACTGATATCATTTTAAGGTCTATGCAGACCTTAGATTCTTGCCTGAAAGAGTCCAAAGGTTAGGAACTTGAATTTCTATTTGTTCTCATTGATCTTATCTATTCTGAGTCAAAAAATTGAAGCTCGGTATATGACTTTTCTAACACGTGATTTCTACAATGGTAAGTCATATTATAATTAGGAGTCTTAGGAATGGTTCCTTCTTTAAACAAGTCAATGTATCTAACTGCTGGAAGTTGTCTATTATGTATAGAATCTTCTATAATTTTCCAGTCAATTTCACCCCATTCTTTCCATTGAAGAGGGTTAGTGAAATTTCTTTCTTTCGACTATGTTCTAATGTTAGAGGATGAGTCTTTAAGTCTTTGAATCATAAAATTATTATGTTCAGTATTTGGGATAGGGTTAGCTTTCTTACTAGGCTTATCCAATCCATCATTTATGATTCTTCTAGCTATGGTTTTTCCTTCTTTACTTTCTATGTAAGGAGATTCTCTAAATTTACAAGTGATAAACTATTTTTGTTCAAGTCTTTTTTTCAATTCTTTACAAAGGGTTTGAATAATCATTTTGTCCTTTTATCTGACTAAGGAATTTTTCTTTAAAAAGAGCTTATTTTCTCTACTTGCATTTTCAGCAATATTATCATTATGCTTAGCAAGAGAATTAATGATATTTGTAATATAGTCCTTTACTTCATCATCTTTTTCTTGTTATTTCATAGATTCTTGTGTCATTCTTGAGTCTATAAATTTTATGGATTTTTCTATTTTATTTAGACGTGTTAGAATAAAGGGAGAGTCTGGGGAAGGTTTATCATATATAAACTTAATTCCCTTCATAATTTATTCATACTTTGTTTCTTCTTGAGCTATATTAAGTCTAAGTTCATTAACTATACTATCCATTCTAGATAGGTTATGGTTTTCTATATTGTCAAGGTAACTGGCTAAATTCTGTTAAAATTTAACAAAGTCTGTATAAAAGGTGGTCAACCCTTATGTCTTAGCCTTTAAATCTAGATGTAGTCCTTTAACAAAGCTACTATTGTAGTCTTGTGTGTCTACTATAGATGTTGAGATTAAATTTAATACCTCAAAGTATTAGTCTTGATGCCTTAACAGCATTCGCCATCTCATTTTCAATTATTTGGTAGTAAAATCTTTAATCACTTATTTTTTCTAGAATTCTTTGGTAAAAATCTGTCAGAGTCTGAATGAAGAGGTTTTTAGGTACCTTTTTTCCAGTCTGATCTAACTATTTCTATTAGGAAGATAATTGTCTAATCTTGAAATAAGTTTAGCTTATTCTCTAATGAGTTTAACTAACTCACCTTCTTGATTTATTATCAGAATTATGATTTATGAAATTTACTTGTTAATAACTTTTATGTGATTAGTCTTAGTATTTATACCTTGTAATACTTGTACAAGGTGTATAGGGATTTATCTGTTTATTTCTTGTATTTCCTTTGAGATATTTTTGGTCTTTGCTTTTAGTGATTGGAAGTGTGTGGATAATTATCTTAAAATAAGGAGTATATACTTATTTTGGTCTAGTATGCTATTGATTGCACTAGCAGTAACTTGCTTGTTGTCTGTGTGTTTGTTTGGAATGTGTTCAACGTATGAACAATGGTCAATGTGTGGGGTTAACCAACCTTTTGGGTCTAAATCACTTACAGGAATATGTTGGTAGCCAGGATGGGTTCCAAAAATGTCTTTGTGAATGCACGAGATAAATTCTAAGGGCATTAAAGTCTTTTACTAATGGAGGTCTGAAAGTAGCGTCTTAGCTCTGATACCATAATTGAATATTCTCTGCTTTTCTTAAATTTTCGAGGTCTAAAAATATAAATCTAATATATATATATATATATATATAGTCTTGAAATAGAATTTCACTATAAGACAATCAGGGAAAAGTAACAAATTTGAATTTGGGACCACAAGGGGACTACAATTAGTCAAGGTCTAAGACACTGATGAATTGAGAAAAGGAAAAAGTTCATTCAATTCGTTCTTTAAGCAAACCATTCTAGAGCCTATATATATAGCCTCATTCTATGAGTACTCTTTAAAGTGTGCAGACCCTGGTACATACCATTTTTTTAAATAGTAAAAAAATAAATTTTTTAATGAAACTTTATGGATGCGATCTCCAGAGTGAGAAGATCATCTCCAATTTTTTTCATCAAAAAATTCAATAAAAGAATCGCTGAGATGAGATGATATTTAAAAAAAAATGGTATATATATATGCATTTTGGACCGTTGAAGTTTTGGTAATCATCTTACCCACTTTTTGATTAATTTTTTTTATGAAACTTCATGAAAATGATCTCGACAGTAAGAAGATTATATATATGAAGTTTCATCAAAAAATTCAATCAATCAAGTGGTTGTCGTCGACCCAGAATTTGAACGGTCGAAAATTTATATATTTTTTTCACATATCACCTCATCTCAACGATTTTTTTATTGAATTTTTTGATGAAAAAAATTGAAGATTCCAAGAAGTTTCATTAAAAAATTATTTCTTTTATAATTTTTAAAAAATTGTATGTATCGGTCTACACCATAAGGAATCCATATAAAAGACTTTCTCATATATATATATATATATATACTAGCAGATGCCCGTGCCCGAGGGCACGGCGATAAATTTGCCCTGGTGATAAAACCCAACCCATAATAACTACCCTTTTTAAAAAAAACTTTTAAAAAAAATATTTTAAAAAAATATTTTTTATAAAAAAAAAATATTTAAAAAAATTTATTTAAAAAAAAGTATATTATTAAAAAAATAATAAAATAATAATATATGTATATGTATACATGCATGTGTATGCATGCAAGCATGCAACATATAAAATGTCATGGATGTTTATCATGCATAAGTTACTATTTATAACACCATTGTCCCATATTATATATATATATACATTCCTGCTCTTGTGCGGACCAGTTCGCATTTTAAGAATGCGGACGGGACATGTGTCACCTGGCGGTGAGCCGAAAAAAGAGAGAGAGTGTGCCTATAATTTAGGCGATAGTTTTTAGGCGCACCGTTAGATGACACATGTCCAGTTCGCAATCTTAAAATGCGGACTACTCCGCACGGGAACATTATATATATATATATATATATATATATATATATATATATATATATATATATATATATCCTGTATATTAAAAGTGCGAACCGGACATGTGTCGCCTGGCGGTGAGCCCATAAATTATCGGCTAAATTATAGGCGTTTTTTCTCTTTTTTCTACGCTCAACGTCAGGTGACACGTGCCCTGTCCGCACTGTAAAAATACGGGACAGTCCGCACGATATATATATATATATATAGTTTCAGTTTATTTAAACTCATTAATTTCAATTTAGTTTATTAAATTTGAGTATAACTATTGATTTTGACATCAATCTGAACAAAACAGGCCTACCTGTTGTTGGAAATGAGGTGGAGTTGCACCAATGGAATAAAATGGATTTAAACCCATAGATTATATTTAGTGCAAGTGGGAATATAACCAAATGGTCAAATCCTCCTCTTGGTTCTTGCCAAGGGCCAAAGTATCAACATAAATAAATATTTTATCTCTCTTACATTAATTATCCAGCTATAATCTAAATCAAATATTCCTCTTGTTGTGGACAAAGAACCTTACGAGGGCACCTATTACATACAGGCATGCAATCTTCTAGGTATCAATTTTGCCATCTCCAGACATTTGTATGCAAGTCACTACAGGTTTTGATTCCCTAGTCTCACTCGGTACCAGGTCACTTAATTTTAAAATATAAAATAGTTAAATAGTTAAATTCTTATATTTATTTATTTTATTTTATTTTATTTACAAATGAAGGATTGATAGCATGTGACTGTGAGGTTCTGAAGGTTACTTGGGAGCAATATTGCAAGGACTGAGGATACGTAAGTGTATAATTATTCCTCCTTTTGTGTGGTGGTTTCATTTTTAGAAAAAAGCTTTTGTATATTTGTGGTTGATTATTGCATCTAAAGATTGTGGTTAGTTTTTGCGAGGACGATGGTGTGTAGTTCATTGTGTTGACCGAGTAGTTAGGAATATTACCATTATTTTTTTAGTTCATTGTTTTGACCGAATAGTTCATCATCTCTCTGTCTTAACCTATATATAAATGTATATGTATTATTACATGTTTCACAAGTCGTTCATCTGATTCCCCAACTCTCCTTTCCTTCAACCCTTTCAATCTCGGGTATGTCTTTGGGTTTCCTATTTTATTTTGTTGCCAATCGATTTTCCCCGTGCTATTTTTTTCTACTTATATATAGATATAAAGAGAAATATGGTAACTATCATACCTTATGTGGCCAAATAACTAAGTCTGATCTACACTCTTATCACCATTTATGAGCTGTATGAATTATATTTTAAGTGTCCAGGGAATTAGATGCTATGCAGTGAATGACTTATCACCCAATCATCCCTCATTATGCAATCAATTTATTTAAACTTACCAATTTCTTGATTTAATTGCTTTTACTTATAATTAATCATCTTTATATCAGGACAAAAAATGAGTGAAGAAACTCATGCTCACCGCCAAGCTCCTCGTCTGAACGAGAGGATCCTATCATCTTTGTCAAAGAGATCAGTTGCTGCACATCCTTGGCATGATCTTGAGATTGGTACCTATTATATAATTATGTTTTATATTTTTCATATACATTCACAGATGAGGATACTTATACTGCCAATTCCTAAAATTTTCTGCAGGACCCGAAGCACCCTACATTTTCAACTGCGTAAGTATTTGGTCCAACTAATGAATTTGGCTTTTCAATTCACAAGTTTGATCATCGCAACGATTTATGTTATATGGATGTTTGAATTGTTCTTCATATGCTGCAGGTAGTTGAAATTACAAAAGGAAGTAAGGTCAAATATGAACTTGACAAGAAGACAGGGATGATTAAGGTACCAACCAGCAGTAAATTTACGTTATTACATTGACCGACTGCTTCTACAAGCGATTTGATGATGATGATAATACCTACTTAGCTTAAGAATATTTCTATTTAGATTATGTATTTTTATGACTTAAATAATATTGATTACGGATATAGGACAACAAATATTTTGTTTTCATTATTAGTCCCTATTTTCAGATTAAAGGGACACGTGACATGCTGTGATGGGTTGACGTTTTATGAATATAGGTCCGCGCCAAGAACTTTATTAAAAAATAGGGATTAAAACTATAAATAAAATGTTTGTTGTCCTATTTTCAAAATACATATTACAATAAGTCCTAAATTTACAAAGTCCCTTCTATTTATTGAAATTGAAGATTACTTTCATACCCCGTATATGAAATTTAAAGCCATGTAGAAAATATTCTGATTGATCTTACTGTTTAAATGAATCCCAGGTTGATCGCGTACTATATTCATCCGTGGTTTATCCCCATAACTATGGTTTCATACCTCGCACCCTCTGTGACGACAATGACCCGTTGGATGTCTTAGTCCTTATGCAGGTGATTTGAAAATGTTTCTAAGACATGACCCCTATGCGTTATAAATGTGAAACTATCCAACAAGGTCAATTACTAACCCACTCTGGAACAGGAGCCGGTGGTCCCTGGTTGTTTTCTGCGAGCCAGGCCTATTGGTCTAATGCCTATGATTGATCAGGTATTCTTTGAAGTCTGGCATGGTGGAAAATTCTTATTTTTAATCGTGTCAGTTTATACAACACAAAAATTCTACTTAAACAATTAATTGGTGCTTTTCAAAATAGGGAGAGAATGATGATAAGATAATTGCGGTGTGCGCTGACGATCCTGAGTACAAGCACTTCAATGACATCAAACAGCTTTCCCCTCATCGCCTTGCTGAGATCCGACGCTTCTTTGAAGACTGTACGCCCTTCTGCATAACTGCTACATGTTATAATAAATTATTTGAGATATGGTTTAGGGACTAAATTAAGGAAGGGTACAAAAGTTTAGGGACACGTCTCAATAGATTGGGCCATGGGGATACACAAGGTGTGCCCCATTTTGTGTCACCTTATACTTCTATTGTCTAAGTACAACAAGTCTTTCATCAATTGAATGTATTAAAAAAAAACTTCAAATCATAAGAGTTTAATACTTTTACATGTCAATATTTCTTTAACAATAACATTTCCTTAGTTTTTATTACTGGTCTATTGATTGTATTCTTAACAAAATGAACAGACAAGAAGAATGAAAACAAAGAGGTTGCAGTTAATGATTTCTTACCTCCACAAACTGCCATTGACGCCATCCAGCACTCAATGTAAGTCTATTATTGGAACGACTTCTTTATATCATGGCATGTAAAAATAATTATGAAAATACATATGAGTCTTAAGAGATTGCACTAAGGTTTACACCAAAAATCATGACAGTGCAAAACAGCGGTGTATATTGCATAACTCTTCATTGCATTCATATGATATGAACTCGGAAAAACCACTTGATATGCATAGTATTACTCCTAAGATGAAAGTTCTTTATTCAAACAAAACAAAACACGCATATTCTAAATATTGTTTTCTGCATAGTTGCAAGTGACCAATTATATTTAAGGGACTATAACTCTGCTATAAAAGCTATATATTGACAATTCAGGGTAAAGTGCTTAGGTCAGTAGTTTCAAACTTTAAAAACTATATAGGGCTCTTCACTCATAGCGATATTTTCTTAATCGAATGTTGTAACATGGTAGATGCCAAGTGTTAGGAGGGTATGGGAGCTTGTCCCACGGAGAAAATTTCGAAATTCCCAGGCTAGAGCATAACCTTGGATGGGGCCTCTTTGCTTATAATCAATTGGTTTTGAGTTGCCTGTTCCAAATATAGTGTGGTATCGAAGGAGGTCTTTTTATATACATATATAATCTAATTTAGCCACATATGCTCCACATGGCCGGATATAAATCATTCGAATGTGGACTCAGTCTCCGCATTAGCAGTTATTGTCCAAAAATGTTTTTATATATTTATTGTTTCTTCTTACCTTATTTGTTAATATTACGAAAGTCTAGTAATTTAACATGGAACATGAAATGATTGCGCAGGGACCTGTATGCTGAATACATCCTGCACACTTTGAGGCGATAGACACGACCGAAGACATTTTTCTTCAATATAAATAAGTCCGTTGTATGAGAAGTTAAAAAACTTCTCTTTTATTGTTGTTTCATAGTTAACTACGTAAGCAATTGCTTCATAATAATTTGATGGTGTTTGATAAACAAAATTTTGTACTAAGAAGATAGAACTGCGACACACTTTGTTCCCAGAATTATGATCCAGTTTTACACTGTTACGATATGTTCTCCTGCGCTGACTGAAGTTTTTTTTTTTTTTGGGTGTGTGTGTGCTTACAAGAAAGCACGGCACATATACGGATTTAATGGAAATATTACACAAAGAAGCTTGAGAGAAATATAAAACTTGGATTCGTGCTTGATATTTTTTATGTTCATAGAATACATAATAACAAGGGGACTAATCTCATGTTTGATTTTCAATTGATAAAAAAGAATAGTGCAAAGGAAACAGTTATCATTCAATAAAACCCAGTGTGATTTATTTGGGAATAAGGGATTGAGATTTTGTATATCCCTTGTAAGATCCTTTAATACTCAAATAATTTTTTAATATTAAGATATGTTTGTTTTTCATCTGAATCTAAAGTTCGAATCTGAAACCTGATGTCTGAAATTTGAATCTAATTTTTTTTTATGTCTAAATGGACCTCATAATGAAGTTAGATTCAAATATAATTTTAGCTGTTAATTATTCGGAGACAACTATAGCCGTTAACCTCGTAATCATTTAAAGAATAAACACTATTTTGTGGCATTCTTTGATAAAAATAGTTTAATGATCCCCTCCCCCATCCCTCCCCCTCTCCTCTCTTATGTGCATCTTTTTTTATTTTAGCTTGTTTTGGGTCTATTTTGAAATAAAAACTTGAGACACTCTTTTTTCGGGTGAGTGTGAATGAGGGTGAGACCTGCAATCTTTTGTTTCCAATGCATTTTGTTTGAAGCATCAAGATGACCGGCTTGTGGCCGTTGGAAATTAATAATTAAGTGCGAAATTAATATGTTAATTTCAATTTTATTAAATTTCGAAATTATGAATTTCCCAATTATGTTGTCTTGATAAATATCAGATAATTCATTAGGCATGTGATAAATACAAATAATAAAAGATTGAGTCAATCTTATCCGTTAGTCACATGATGGTTAGTGGCATTAGTGGGAGAGTTGAAATAGAGTCCCACCTTGACTAGGATATCGGCCCTCTTCCCCTTATAAATAGAGAAGTCCTACATCCAGTATCTCTGATAACACACTATTTCCGAGGTGGGAGAGAAATTCTGAGATTCCATTTGAGTGTAATTTTTTCAAGAAGGGATATTAATGGAGCAATTAATCAAGATTGATCAATGCATTGGATCAAGGTAAGTCTTATTTTTTATATTTTAGATATATTTTGTGAAAACATGAAGATTCAAGATCCTTTTACTAAGAACAATTGTATGCTAAAATTTTATCATATTAATGTGTTCATGATTAATATTAGGGTGTTCTTAAGAATGATTTTACATGTGGTGATGATACCAAATTTAGTCTGCTAACGTGAACCAATCACTTGAAGACACATGTCAACCTATATGGCAAATACAAATACCTTAGACGAGAAACTTAAGCGTACCGAGCAGCTCAGGCACCCCGAGCAACTTAAGCGTACCTAGCAACTTAAGCAGTCCGAGCTGCTTAGCGTGCAGAGCAACCAAATCAAGAGAATCAAAAGACAACTACGCATTAAATGTTCATTATTATCGTACAGATGTATATGTCTACTAGATAACAGCGCATAATTCTTTCATATGTACAATCTCAAGGCTATAAATACATTGTAACCTCCTCATAAGAAGCGGACTTTGGATCTCTTGGTAAACCAATTATCGAGATTTCAAATAAACAGTCAACAATACAAAAACAGTGGACGTAGGCCATTTTTCATCAGGCTGAACCACTTTAAAAATCATTTGTCTTATTTAATCATTTATCCGTGATTGATTAATTAGAGATAATCTAGTTTTTTACATCAACAGATTGACGCCGTCTGTGGAAAACGACTATACTTAGCGTTTTTCACCAAAACAATTCATTATTAATGGCTGATAATCCGAAATCCAGTAATCGAAACACTGGGGTCCCTCCAAATCCTTTTACTCCCCCAAATGTTCCAGATCTAGCTGCTATAATGGCTAATTTAGCCCAAGGGCAAACGGCCATGCAGAAAACTATGCGTCAACTTATATAAACTCTTCAAGGAGGAGTGTCGGCTCAATCAGGACAACGAAGCGTTCAGAGAAATACTCATTTGCCCTCTTTAAAAACTAGACGAATGTTATTCTCGGAGGTCCCTCAATCTAGACATACTGACTCATATAGTACTGAAAGATCTAGTGATCCTTCGTATCAACCAGGTCGAACTTCATCAGTACGAGCTACTGATTTCCACCGAAATGTCACTCTCGCCCCAGAAAGGACTAGTGCTATAGAGAGGTTGAGTAGAGTATCTCCTTTTGATCGATTGGGTCCTAGGAGGAATAAAAGTACTCCTAGTATTGGGTCAAGGAACTCTCAACGACCATCCGACCTAAGGAAAAGGCTCTACTCAATCACGCCCAACAGCTCGTAATGAAAGGTCCCAAGAGGAAAACTCAACACGATCAGTTGCTCGAACCAATACGCCCGAGGAAGGAAAAGAAGCATGGAAAGGTTCTATTCAAAGGTTGGAGGATATATTAGGGGAAATGGATAAGGCCAAGAATCCTCTACAAAGAACTTTTGTCCAAAGAACACCATTTGTACAGGCAATTGTGGATTTTTCCACACTATCAAAGTTCAAAGCTCCTATGGTGACGCCTAAATACGATGGAAAAACTGACCCTGTCCTTCATATAGAACAATACCAAGATGCCACGGATATCTATGAGGTTCCAGATGAGATGAGATGTAGGGAATTTTCAGGCACTCTCACCGGGTCAGTCCATATATGGTACAACAACCTTCCTCGGGGGAAGATTGCGACTTTCTTTCAACTGGTAGAGCTTTTTATAGGGAATTTCTGTTTTGGAGCAAAACTAGTCAAATGAGTAGCACACTTATTGAGTGTTAGACAGATGACAGAAGAAAGTACTAGGGACTACATTACTCGTTTCAATAACGAGAAGCTTGAGGTAATTGATTACGAGGAGAAAACATCAATTACTTCTTTGATGAGTGGGCTGTTTCCAGATAAGTTGTACTATACTCTCTCCAAAGATCTGCCTAGGACCATGGCAGAACTAATGGCAAAGGCAGCCAAAATTATGAATGCTGAGGAAGCCATGACTGCAAAGAAGAGTACAGACACTAAGGAGACCAATGTTGAGGCCAGTAAAATCGAGAAGAAAGATTAGAAGAATAATGGTGGCAACAGGCAGTCGAAAGGTAAGCAAGCGCTGGAGCAGATGAGAAAGTATGGAAATTATACTCCTTTAAAGGTGGACATAAATCACATTCTCGAGGAGATCAAGAACAACGAAGAACTAGTCTGGCTAGGGAAAATGAAGGCAGATCCTGACAAAACGGACAAGTCTAAATATTGTGAATTCCACAAAGACTATGGTCACACGACCAAACGTTGCATAGCTCTCCAGAATGAAATTGAAGCACTCATCAGGTAAGGAAAATTGGCTAAGTATGTTGATCGCCAAAATGGTGGAAAGAACAACGAACGAGGAAGGCAAAGATCTAAATCTCCTCGTCGAGCAAAAGAAGACAAGAAGAGAGACCATGAAGATGATCTAGAAGATGACCCTGATCTCCCCAAAAGATCGAGATAGCCAGAACGTGAGGTATTTTAAATACATTTTGGGTCATTTGAATGTAATGTTATTACAGGTGAAGATGCAGGAGGTGGAGATCTGACTGCAAAGAGAAAATTTTACCTCAATGAGGCTCAAGCTTGCTCGTACATACAACGAATAAACTTGGCTGAAGATGATCGCCCGAGGAAGGTGAATAAAGACAAACTGGTCATTGGTTTCCCTAAAAATGACTTGGCAGGTGTACTATATCCTCATAATGACCCACTGGTAATCAAGATGAGAATGAAGGAAGTGGTGATTTCGCGGGTACTGGTGGATAATGGTAGCTCGACAGACATCATGTTCTACCCATGTTTTGACAGTTTAAATCTGAAGTTAGCCCAGTTGGAGCCCTATCATAGGCCCCTCCGCAGTTTTACTGGCGAAAATGTTTTTCCACTTGGGACGATCAAGTTGGATATGCTTATTGGTACTTGGCCTACTTGTCGAACATAAAGGGTACGCTTCTTCGTAATGGATAAAAATGTCCAATCATCTTACAATATCATCATGGGAAGGGTAGATCTGAAGAAATTCGAAGCTGTACCATTTACTGTACATCAATGTTTAAAATTCCTAACCAAGTTTGGAGTGGGAGTGGTGAAAGGCGACCAGAAAGTAGCTCGGGAATGTTACTATTCATCTACCGAACAGGAGGAACATGAAGAATCCAGGAAGAAGACTATCACTTATCAAGTGGATGAAATAGAAGATGCAGAGATTGAAACATTAGACCCTAGAGACGAGTCTCAGCTCGTAAAGGGCCAGGTCATGGAGGCTACTAAAAATATCATTCTGGACGATAAACATCTGGAACGAACAACTCAAATTGGTGCATCACTGGATGTATCGATAAAATAGGAATTGATAGCATTTCTAAGGCGCAGAAAGGAGACTTTTGCATGGAGTCATGAAGATATGCCAAGGATAAACCCGAGTTTCTTGTGCCACGAGCTCAACGTGCACAAGGAAGTCAAGCCAGTGAAGCAGCGAAGAAGGGTGTTTAGCCCTGAAAAGAACCAAGCTATACAGGAAGAAGTAGAAAAACTACAAAAAGCCTCTTTTATTGAGAATGTCAAATGTCCTGATTGGCTAGCAAATGTGGTGATGGTAAAGAAGAAAAATAACAAGTGGACGATGTTTGTAGACTTCACTGATCTTAATAAGGCATGCCCAAAGGATCATTTTCCTTTACCCCGAATCGATCAATTGGTGGATGCTACCTCGGGGCATGAATTATTGAGTTTCATGGATGCTTATTCTGGTTACAAACAGATTAAAATGAAGCCTGAGGACAAGGAGAGTACCTATTTTATCACCCCAAGGGGAAGTTATTGCTATAATGTTATGCCTTTTGGACTTAAAAATGTAGGTGTGACATATCAGCGGCTGATGAATACGGTGTTTGCAGAACAAATCAGTCATAACATGGAGGTTTATGTTGACGATATGCTGACGAAAAGCAAGAAAGCTGCTGATCATCTAGTTAACCTAGGTCAAACCTTTGATCAACTAGAGAAATATCAAATGAAGTTGAATCCCACCAAATGCATATTCGGAGTACGAGAAGGCATGTTTCTCGAATATATTATTAACCAATGAGGTATCCAGGCGAACCTGAAAAGATCAAAGCCCTATTGGAGCTGCGATCTCCAACTACGAAGAAGGAAGTGCAAAGTCTCACAGGGCGAGTCGCAGCACCCAACAGATTTGTGTTACGAGCAAAAGACATATGTCTCCCATTCTTCAAAACACTCCGAAAAACTTTTGAATGGAATGATGAATGCGAGGAGGCCTTTCAAGAATTGAAGAAATATCTGGGAACACCTCCATTGTTATCTACACTAGTGATGGGAGAAAGATTATACTTGTATCTGGCAGTTTCAGAGAATGCAGTTAGTTCGGCATTGATAAGAGTGGAAGACGGAGTCCAAAAACCGGTCTATTATACCAGCAAAGCTTTCCAAGGAGCAGAGATTAGATATACAAGGTTGGAAAAGTTGGCACTGGCACTAATCGAAGCGAGCAGAAGGATGAGGCCATACTTCCAAGCCCATACTGATATGCCATTGAGACAGGGTTTGCATAAATCGGAGAAATCAGGAAGATTGATGTACTGGGTAGTAGAACTTGGTGAATATGATATAGTGTATGAGCCAAGATCATCACTTAAGGGGCAGGCAGTAGCAGATTTTATCGCAGAGTTTACTCAATCTGATACCTTCGAAGAACAGGAGTTTAATACAGACCAACCCGTGGATGTTACGGGATCATCAAATTTAACCCCCGACCAACCTCCATCCTTGGATAATCAAGAGAAGATAATCAATGAGCAGCGAGAAGTGTTGGGGGAAGATAAAAGGAAGCATCAAATATTCCACCGAGGAGCTCTGTCTGACCAAGAGTTTGATAATGAAGTACCTGTATGGAATCTGTATGTGGATGGCTCTTCATGCACTACAGGTAGTGGAGCAGGAATTATTTTAAACAGTCCGGATGAGATTGATATGGAGTATGCTCTGCGATTTCAATTTAAGGCTTCTAATAATGAGGCTAATATGAAGCTATGATCGTGGGTCTAAGTCTGGCCAAAACCATGAAGGCAGAGCAGGTCGTTGTATTCAGTGATTCACAGTTAATCGTAAATCAAATTCTGGGGGTGTATGCAGCAAAAGAAGAATTAATGATCAAGTATCATGCGAAAGCAATGGAGGTTGTATTAAGTTTTACTACAATTCAGTTGATTAGAATACCGAGATTGGAGAATGCAAGAGAAGGCGCCCTAGCTCGGTTAGCATCGACCACACGCATCGAGCTACGAAAGAACAATCCTAATAAAAATCCTGGATGGTCGGAGCATAGACGAAGATTTAATGATGAATTTCATTACCCTTGATTTGGGACCTTCCTGGATGGATCCCATCAGGGCCTATGTCGAAGAAGGAACTTTGCCAATTGATAAACTCGCAGCCAAGAAACAGAAGTTTAAAGCTGCTCGTTACGTATTGACCAGTGGCATTTTGTACAGAAAAGGAGTTACAGCAAGATTACAGAGATGTGTTTATCCCTCCGAAGTTAAAGACTTGATTGAAGAGGTTCACGAAGGGTCCTGTGGAGCTCATGTAGCAGGTCGGATGCTTTTGCAAATAATAACAACGCAGGGGTACTACTGGACAACGATGAGAGCTAATTGCGAAGCTTATACTAAGAAGTGCGATAAGTGTCAACGTTTCTCTTCCATCCGAAGAACACCCCAAGCATTGTTAATACCCATAACATCCCCTTGGCCATTCTCCATGTGGGGGATAGACTTGGTCGGACAACTTCCAACGACCAGGGGAAGATTCAAGTACCTCGTGTTTATTGTGGATTATTTTACTAAATGGGTGGAAGCTGTGCCTCTTATTAATATGACATATGACAAGGTCTATCAGTTTATTTGGAAGAATATTATTTGTAGATATGGTCTTCCCCATGCATTCATCACTGACCATATAATATAATTTGACAACGAGGAGTTTGCTGCCTATTGTCATCAATCTAACATATTGAAGATCCACTCTGCGCCAGGCCATCCCCAGAGCAATGGGCAAACTGACGTGACTAACAGAACCCTACTGAATGGTTTGAAAAAATGGCTGAATGATGCAAAGGGAAATTGGATCAACGAGCTACATTCTGTATTGTGGGCTTATCACACCACACCACGAACAGCGACGGGAGAGTCTCCATACATGTTGGCATTTGGGAGTGAGGTTGTCATACCTACTGAATTGGGTCTACCCACACATAGGGTGATTAATTTCGATTCTCCTGTCAGTGACTTGATGAGAAGATTAGACCTGGATATGCTCGAAGAAGTTAGGGAATAAGCAACAATCAGGAATGCAATATATCAACAACGAACAACTTTGTTCTACAACAAAAGAGTGAAGAAGTGTGATTTGAAGGAAGGGGATTATGTGTTGAAGAAAGTGATCCAAAAGAATAACAAACTAGAATCCAACTGGCATGGACCTTACAGAGTAACAAAAGTTATTCGTCTAGGGACATACATAATTGAAACTTTGAAGGGAGAAGAATTCAAGAATGCATGAAATGCAGAACACCTACGCAAGTATTATCAGTAATTGAAATTCCTATGTAATGCAGTTTCTTCAATATAAATAAAGAGATATTTAGCCATATTTCCTTCTTTGTTGAAATTTTTCGGAATATTAGTGTTACACACTACACAAACCCAATAATCACCAACTCCGGTTGGTCGGCAAATCAATTACAACCAACTCTGGTTGGTCGGGAACTCGTTACCACCAACTCCGGTTGGTCGGTAGCTCATTACCACCAACTCCGATTGGTCGGGAACTCATTACCACCAACTCCGATTGGTTGGTAACTCATTACCACCAACTCCGGTTGGTCGGTAACTCATAACCACCAACTCCGGTTGGTCGGAAATTCAATTACCACCAACTCCGATTTGTTGGTACCAAACTCGGCAAGAAGCTGGACGACCTCCTGGGGCATCCACTATCTAGGAAACCAGGTAATCCATACGAGATTACTACAACTAAGCAAGAACATGGGATGGAAATCATTCCATTTCTTAGGCCCAAAGAGTGACAAGTCACTATAATTAAACAACAAATGGGATAAGTATAGTATATATATTTACCAACCAACAAACAAGGACATTCTATAAATTATTTAGAAGAAAATAAAATGGCAAAAGACAAACTTTTTCTTCATTAAAGCAAAGAAGATTACACAAGATATGAAGTCTAAATTCATTACATCAAATATCCTATTCTATAGGTTTCTTTCCCTCTGCCTTTGAAAAGGGTCCACCCCAGCTAAAGGATCATCTAATGCATAAGAGGAATTTATAAAGTTTAGATCTCACAACATTCTGACATTCATTAGGGATGGACGATCAAGCAACTGTTCTAGACGAGCTATCTCAAAGTTTGCATGAAGACTGTAATCACCGAGATACTTAAAAATCAGGCATCGAGGAATTACATGAGCAGGAATCCAACAAATATTAAGCTTAAAAGGAGGCCCGGGCAAATGGAGCACTCCAGGCTCATAATAATCCCATAAGTAGTGTCCTTGCTCCAATTTTAGCACACACATAGCGTTCAACCATCCCTGCTTGTACCCTTCATTATTCGATTGCTGCAACCGAGCATCAAGATGGTACAGAGCTTCATTATACCCAGCCATCCAAAATTCCCTGGGCTGTTTGTGAAATTAGTAAGTTAACCTATCAAGTTGCTCGTGGAGTTTTCTTCACAAGGATTTCTTTACTTTACAGAGCATAACTTTGATTAGAGAGTTGCTCAGTGAAGGTCAGAATCTTCTTAGACATTTCTGCCAAGGCTTGGTTCTTCACCATCAACTGAACGGCTTGATTCTCTAAAGCCGACTGAGTTCTCGCTTCTTCAATGGTGACCTGACCAGCCCTTTCTCGTTCACGAGAAGATATTTTTCTACCACGAGTAGATTTTGAGGGACCAACTCATTTCAAAGTTTCTAACTCATCTCGTAAGTTAGCATTTTCTACCTCTAAGAAGGAAAAACCTTAATCATTAATGGGGACCAAGGCTCCCGAGGAAGAGGCAGCAGATTTGAGTTATTTTATTTCCTCCTGCAAATCAATGTTTTCCTGCTCCAATAATTTGGCGATATGTCTATACTCTTTAACTTCAAGCTTCATAACACTCTCCTTTTTCTCATAAGCAGAAATGAACTTGTCATATCCCTTGTGAGCACTCAATTGTTGGTATTTTTTCTCATAGCCTTGATGCAGAAGTGTGATAGATTCTTTGTACTGCAGTTGGAGTTCCTGGATCATTCCTTGTAGATCTTCAATCATTTCGTAGTAGGCCATATTATTGGCTACATCACGATCAAGCAGGCACTTCAAGTATTGGTAAGCTTCAACTCCTCGATCAGAAGCACCTGATCCAAGGATGTTAGTTATTTGGGTCTCATTAAGATCCGCATGACCGACTTTGAAATAGTCATTGCATTTTCTTCACCAACTCTGTATCATGAGCTGATAAGAGTTCCATCCTGGCCATAAACTAGCAAAGACAAAAGGAAAAACAGAATCGAAATCAACAATGATGCGAGCAGAGCAAGTAAGAGGAATTCCAGAAGAACAACGAAAGTTTAAATTTTTATTCATCATAATCAAGAAAAACATAGTTCATAGTTACATTCAAGAAAATAACAAAACAAAAGACCCGAACAACTTTACACCTTCTCCTTATTTCCTACGACTTCTTCGGAGGGTTTGGATGAAGGGGTTGGTTGCTCGGAGAGCAATGTCAGCTGCTCTACAGATGTGATGGCTAGTTAGAGTTGCTCGAAAGGTTGAACAACAGGAAAAAGAGGGACCTTCTCTCCTGTCATCATTGAAGACACATCTGAAGCTGCTTCATCTTCTTCTTCTTCTCCAGGAGAGGGAGGAGGTCCATGAGTGTGCTGCTGGAATAACTCAGAATTCTCAGCAACCTTCAACTCCTACAAGGCTGCTACCCATCCATACCTAAAATATTTGACACTAGCATACTCCATTTAAGAAGACATGACAGCCAGGCCCTTGTTCCATCCCTTATCCCAACCAGTACTGAAGGATTTTTTAACTACAGCTTTCCTTTTTGCCTTCTCTGAGGAGGTCCTTTCCTTAAGGAGCTCTTCGGTAGACTTCAGCTTTTCTTCTACCACTGCCTTATGTTTCTCAACATCTTGAAGCTTAGAAACGTTTTCCTCAGTAGATTTAAGCTTGACCTTAAGCTCCTTGTTGCTCTGTTCAGCCTCCTTCAGTTTTTTCTCGAACTCCTTGGAAGCAGTCACAACCTGATTTTGATCAGCTTCAATAGACTTGAATTGCTTATCCTAAGCACCTTTGTCCTCCTCGTACTTATGACGAGATTCCTTCAAAGGCTGAGTTAGTCCAGCAAAAGCTTTTTCTACCCCACCCGAGGAGCTCGAAGCCTTAATAGCTTCATCCTTCTTCAAAATGCTGTTGAAACACGTCACAAGATGAAAAAAGAAATAACTTTAAGTCAATACATGAACATGGTATTAAAAAATAAAGGGGTCAAGCTAAAGATACTTACTGAAGTAATGTGTTGAGAAACCAGTGTAGTAAGTTTCTCGCGAGAAAAGGTGTCTTCAACACCTTGGGATTCTGGAATAATCCAGGATCTTACCAAGCTCACAGTAGAGCTTGGAGCAAGAAGAGCTGGAACACTACCTTCAACATTTGAAGGTTGAGAGATAGGTTCAGCAGGTATCTCAGAAGAACTTCTTTTTAATCTCCTCAGAGGAGCAGGAGCATTTTCAATTAAAGATATTGTCTCTATTGGGGAGATGATAACAGTCTTACTCGGAGGCACATGGGGCTTCTCGCCAGCTTCCTTAGCAGCAGTGGGAGGGGGTACATCTATAGTCTTTGTCCCTTCTTCTAGGACATCTTGTTTACTCTTCTTTGCCTCCACAGTGGCAGAGGCAGACTTGTAAAAAAAGGCAGGAGTGCTTCTCTTCTTCATCAGATCAGTGATGGAAATTCTTAAGTCAGAAGATGAACCTTCCACACTAGTTTCAGAGGTTGGTACTTGGTCAAGATCAACCACCACAAGACGAGGTGTAGCTTTTGTATTGCGACAAGTAAGAAGCGTATCTAATATGCTCCCCAGCAACAGATTGATGCAACCCCCAGATAAGTTTCAAATGCTTTATATTAACCTCGTTTTCCTTTGGAGGTTTCCTTTTACTATCAACTGTAACAAAAAAAATCAAAAGTCAGTGATGCATTTTATCAAATATAAAGAAAATAAGATTTCAAAAATAAAAACAACTTATCCCATTGCCATAAGGTGGACATCTGGGACCTTGGTATACATCATCTCCATTTAATGGAGGGTGTTGCCAATTTTTCATCACAACCCCATGGTCAAAATAGTCCCTATTGGCCTCAGGAAAATTGACAACTAAAGCTCTGTTCGAAAACTTAGTTTTTAAATAGAATGTGGAATCACTGATAACCCATCTATAGCAATACATAATTTCTGGAATCCCTAAACGAGTTCCATGAAGATGATTTAACCTATGTACACCGTTAACTACCCTTCATATATTTGGAGCTACTCTTGCAGGTACAATATTGAAATATTGGAAAAAGTCCAAACACAGGGTATTTGGCGGGATAGAAAAGCCAAATTCGGCTACAAAAAGACTTGGGAACCAATGTCCCTCAGCCAAAGAAAAATAATCAGAAGGGCCAGAAATTTCTTCCAAGATAACCCACGAAGGGATTGAAAACTCAGATCGAAATTTGTCTAACAATTCAATAAGATAAACTATGGTGAATAAAGAAAATAAAGAAGAAGGAAGAAAATCTTATAGAGAAAATAGAGATCAGTTGTCAATGAACTATGGAAAGAACGAAGGCACAAGATAGAGAGAAGATCAAGAGTTCAAAGATACAAATTTGAAAAGTGAAAAACGATATGATTTTTGTTGCACTTAAATACTTTACCTCGGAAATAGAGAAAAACAATGATTACAAGGAAAGACGTTTGCATTTTCGATGGCCAAAAGAAGAAAAGGGCACAAATATCGAAGCGATTGTGAAAATTCAAAATACTTATGAAGCTGGATATTGTGCGCTCAAAAAGGAATTATGTATAAGGAAAATTTTCCTAAAATCCATGAGGATCAGTAATCCAAGCAGTTTTCAAGCAAAATGTTCCACACTCTCCTTCAACCTCAACTGTAAAACATTGGGGGCTTCTGATGATACCAAATTTAGTTTGTTAACGTGGACCAATCACTTTAAAACACGTGTCAACCTACGTGGCAAATACAAATACCTTAGACGAGCAACTTAAGCGTACCGAGCAACTCAGGCTCCCCAAGCAACTTAAGCGTACCGAACAACTTAAGCGGTCCGAGCTACTTAGCGTGCAGAGCAACCAAATCAAGAGAATTAAAAGACAACTACGCATTAAATGCTCATTATTATCGTACAGATGTATATGTCTACTAAATAATAGTGCATTATCCTTTCATATGTACAGCCTCAAGGCTATAAATACATTGTAACCTCCTCATAAGAAGGGGACTTTGGATTTATTGGTAAACCTATTATCGAGATTCTAAATAAATAGTCAACAATACAAAAACAGTGGACGCATGCCATTTTTCATCAGGTTGAACCACTTTAAAAATCCTTTGTTTTATTTATTCATTTATCTGTGATTGATTAATTAGAGATAATCTAGTTTTTTACTTCAACATGTGGTATCAGAGCTAAAGTTTAAGATCTCATGATTTTCCTTATTGATGTTTGTCTATAATGAAATATGCGCCTGTGACTTTCTGTGACGTTTTTATTTCTGTCATTCAATCTTCTTATGCTTGAGACTTTCAGCAACGTTTTAATTTATGTCATTGAATCTGCTCTTAAAGTGTGTTTGATACTTTCTGTGACGTTTTTCTTCTGTCGCCAATACTCACTGGTTAGAATGAAAGGTCAAAACTTGCTCGAAATTTTACGGAACTGACATGATCGACTGGAAACATTGAAATAAATAAAACTCATTGTATACAATGTGCACCACCTTACTTTTGTGTTTTGGCGTTGTTAAGACTCTTAAAATTGCGTTTTTGTCGTTTTTGGTAATAATGTTGACGTCAATATCTCACTCCAGAAAATTGATTTTTGAATTCCGCATCCTGGAGTAATTATCTGCATCCCTGTGGTGCTAACTCAAATTTTCTATTTTTAGCAAAAATTACGATTTTCCCAAATATTATGTATTTTTTCACCACAGGGACTGTTTTTTATGTTAATGGTTGTTCTAATATTCATGTTATGTATTATTTGCTATTGATGAAAATGTTCAATATTAAATTTTGAATATTGAATGTATGATTATGTGTTTGACAATAACATTTCAATAAATTAGGTTACAGTGCGTAATCTATATTTGATAGTGCAAAGGTCCTAATTAGGCCTGTAAATTGAGCGCCCGAGGCCCGAAGCCCCCCTGTTCGGCCCGCTACTTTCGGGTCGGGCTTTATTTGAGTTTCAGCCGAGCCGAGCCTGAGCCAAAATTTCAAGCCCGAATGAATTTCGGGCCGAGCTTGAGCCGAACTATGCCAAGCCCAAATTGGGCCCGAAGCCCAAACTTCATATTTATAAATAAATAATTTACATAATAACGCATGTTTATGTTAACATTGTGTAATTAGGTTTCGTTCTTTTATTTTGTTTACTACTTTAAAAAAAATCATTTGTCATAATACATTAGATTATATGTGCTTTTCAATTTCGTGATTTTATTGTTAATCTCATTATGGGTATTTGATTTAATAATTTCTCAACTCACAATAGGCCTTTGTTAGTGATCAAATTTTGCTAAATGTATGAAATTTAATAGGCATTTGTAGGTTTTCACTTTTATTTTTCTTGTTTTAATTTAATACATCTCATAATTATATATTTTATTTCATGAAATATCAATTAGATTTTAGTGTGTAATTTTGTCCATGATGGAAATACAAGAAAAAAATTAATTCAAACTTTTTTAACAAAAAAAATTGAAATCGGGTTTGCCCGAAATCGGGCCGAAGCCCGTAATATTTATGAGCTGAGTTTGGACCTTGGTGGCAAAAAATAATTCAGGCCGAGCTCGAGCTTGAGTATGGGTAAGTGAGTTCGGGTCGAGCCTGAGCAACCCCAAGCCCGGCTCACCCATCTCGATTTACAGCCATAGTCCTAATGTAATTATGAAATGATGTTTCGACAATAATATTTATATGATGTTGGATGGGGAAGACATGAAAGTGTCTTAATCTATAATTATAAATATTAGATTATTGTGTATGCATTTATATTTGGACCATTAATTATACATTAGGTTTTGAGTATTATGGGGGCATTAATTTTACATATATAATGTTTACGAGTTCCAGAAAAATTATTTTTGAATTCCGTAAAATGTTTTGAGATTCTGGAGTAATTTTCTACAATTCCATGATGCTAACTCGTTTTTTGGGAAAAATTTAAGTTTTCGCATATTTCATGCATGTTTTATCTAGAACTCTGATAAAAGCTTGTTCTAATGATCCTATTTTAGTTGAATATTCGTGCCAAATACAGGCCAACATATTTCATATGGTTGGATATTAGACTTACGTTATTGTTAATATTCATATTTTGATGACTCTCGTGCCAAACACAGGCCAATGATTCATATTGTTGAATATTATGATATTCGTATTTTAATGAGTCACGTGCCAAATACATCCCAATGATTCATATGGTTGAAAATCAGAGTTATTGTTTATTTTAATGCTAGTACTCCCATTAAGTTGAATTAAATGCCAAACATAGGCTACAATTCATATGTGTGGATACTATATTTATGATTTCGCTGCATGCATGCATATTTGAATGCATGACTTGAAAATTTTGAGACTCATAAGTAGGTATTCATTCACTTTAATTAAATGTCAAACACAGGAAAAGATTACATGTGAAGATATTATACTTGTAGTCATTTCAGATTGTCCTAATATTTGTTATAAGGTTAAATTGAAGCGCAACACATGTTGAAATTTGAATCAAATAAATATTGAAATTTTTGTAAATATTAAATAATTGACATCAATATTATATAATCATATTTACATATGCCACTAGTATGATAATTGTGATTATAACCGTATTGTGCATTAGTATGACCATGAAGGATTTGGGTCAATATTTCTGATTTGTTACTCATACATAAGTGATGAAGCAAAGTAAATAATTCATGTTTTTCATTTACTATTATTTTTGTAATATCTTATGCAAACTCTTGGTCTATTTGATTTTCACATTATGTCTGGTTTTTCGTGAATTTCAAATTAAGGAATAGACAATAACATAATTTATTCATGTATTACGAGTATTTTAAACAAGTATGCGTATCTCTAATATTTATATAATATAAAGTTTGGTATTCATTAAAGTGCTCCATTCCAAAAGCTATAAATATTGGACTAATGTATTAATATCATGCATATTTTGGTTGCATTGGGTCCATGTATGATATTGAATGCTATGATGATGATACTTTATGATGTTGCATACATATTGTTATTTATTCATCCGTTGTGATCCGGAAGCCTACAAGTCCAATTACAATAATTGAACAAAATGTAAGTGGTGATATATATTTTGGGAAGGTAATAATGATCGTCAAACGCAGATGCCATGAGTTCTTTCATCATGATATCACCAATTAAGTTTATGAAAAACATAAACATGAATAATTTAGTTTATTGCTCATGCAATATTTAATGAACATAATTGAAAAACTTATTGACTTGTCTATGAATGTCTTTACTTAATGTAATATTCATATTATGAGATATTTGGTAGTCACCACAGTGACCCGACTAGAATGACAATGAATATTAAATGTAAAGATGATGGTAGTAGTAACTCATGATGCTTATAATTTTAAAGATATTAATGGGGTATATTGAGTTTATTTCTTCAAGCAAGGTTATTCCTTACAAGGAATCAATTTTGAGTGATTGAATGAATATCACAGATTACATACATTATTATAGTATGTGAAAATAAGTTGTCCATAAATATCGTGTACATCTAATGAAATAATATTATACCCAATAAAGTAATCTAGAAGCATCATATAATCGATATTTCACGGTTACTACTAAAGAAAACTCACGGTTATGCACTCAATTTATTATTATATTATCCATGGGTATGTTGTTAAATCAAAATATTAATGTAGTGAGCAATTTATCTCATTATCTTATCATATTATTGTATCCCATTTTGTTTCTCTTAGATTTCATATTTTAATTTGTTTAAATAAATTAAGTTTGTTTACATGTTGCACACCCGGACTAATAATGATAGAGATAATATGTATCTTTTCTGATTTGAAACAAGTTTTTTTATCTTAGTAGAGATTGCAAGTTATACTTACTGTGTTATAGGAAGTAATTACTTTTGATGCAAGGATTTCTTACAAAACAAACTAAAAATGCTAATAAGATTCCTTTCCTTTATTCTTGGGGAATCAAATCGTCATTTATTTTTTCATAAAACCTCAAATTTTAATTTTCTTGAAAAAAATTTGTCTACACTTGATCGTGAGGGATATGTTCTAAAGAATCTTTTGATGTATATTTTTTCAAAAGTTATGGTATTACTTTTGATGTTTTGTATAAATTACAGTTTGGACATATTTCTTTTAGAGATTTTTTTGATCCTGCATCACAATCCTAACCTTATTGATTAAACTCATTAATCTTGCACAAAATTAAATCTAGACTCCCTTTAATAATTTTTGTGGACAAGACTTTTGTAATATTTCTTATAAATCTTGATAGTCGAATTGTGCTCTTAAGGTATTACGTTGTCTAATATAAGGATGACCTATATGAACCAAGTGGGAGATTACGAGAAACTTTCCTTAAAGTGGACCTACATAGATTATATAATTATCATTGACATGTATTTATTGCATTAAAGAAAATCGAAATGTCAAATTCATTATGAATGATGAAATTAGTGGTAGTAGAAAATCATGAAATATGGTTATAAAAGAAGGTATGGTACTTATCCCATTATCGATAACTTCCTTGAATACTTGTTCTTTTAGTTGTTGGATTGTCTAAACAACAAAGAACAAATAAATAATCAACCACTAAATGATAGTATTGTCACCGTCAGAGAAATGTAGATAAAATTATAAGGAATGGTATTAATAAGATCCTAAAAGGTCTACTATCCTGGATGATTATGTGGTGTATCTGAATGAACATGAATTTGACATAGAGATAAATAATGACCTGACTTTATTTTTCTAAGTCATAAGAAGTGAAACTAATGGACTACAACTAAATTTAGAATCTCATTATATTACATAATTGATGGACTAAAGTCGGGTATGAGGGGGTCATCGAGATCAAATGGGACACTAACGGTAATTAAAAAGATAAAGCTAAATTGTGCTAAAATATTTCACCATTAACGAAGAAAAGGTTATAAATAAACCTTCTCAATTATATGTAAGGACATGGAATTCTTATGACATTAGTAGCTCATTATGATTGAGAGTTACATTAAGTAGATGTGAAAATTACTTTTGGAGTTTAATAAACCATGTGTATATGTTTAAGAGATCATTGTATAAACATAATTTTTTCACATGATGTATTTTAAGAAATAATATCATTTTTTAATTGTTATACATTTATATACACCTTAAGATCAGTGGGAGTATGTTTATATATTTTCTCTATATATAAGAACGAATTTGGCAAGTAGAGAATCAAAATAATTTTATATGGGTTTAAGAGTTGTGTATGAAGTAATGAGATACTTAAAAGACTATATGCTCACAGTTCTGATGAATGTGTTCATTTAAATATGAACAATTATTGTGACTCATATTTGCTAGTTGTACGGATGGTATGAAGTTCATTCTTGCTTAAGTGTATTTATTTTAGTTTATGAACCAATATAATGAAGGAGTGCAACACAATCCATCCATTAACTATTGTGAAAGTTGAGTTCGTAGCATGCTTGATGCTACAACTTATGTATTTTGGCAGCGTGACTTCATTTCGGGACTTGGAGTTGTCGACACTATTATCAAGCCGATGAAATATTATGATAATGTCGTTGCAGTCTTCTTTATGAAGAAATGTTAGGTATTCCTAAAGTAACTAGCACGTTGAATGAAATACCTATCAGTGAAAGAAGAAATTCATAAACAAAGAGTGACAATTGATCACATTAGTACGAGTGATAACAAAGCAGATCTTCTTATGAAAGGACTATCTCCAAATACCTTATGGAACGTGTCAAAGAGATGGGTCTCGATTAGTAAAATTATGGTTACTATTTGGCTTAGTTGTTTGACACTATTACTTGAATTCAATAAAAGTGTTTTCGATTTCAATTATTTCTATTTTTTGTGAATGCATACATATGATTATAAATTATTGTTGACAGAAATAGTTCTTATTCAAAAGGATATAATGAGGCCATTATGATATCTAATATTAAAGGCTTAGTTGAATGAAACATTGGTGTTGTAGTACATAGAAGAAACCATGCTCTTGAATAGCATGGAATTGTCATTACTCGCATCCGTGAATCGTTTAATTTAAGCAAACTATATTTATCGGTTATTGTGCAGCTTATGATACCTAATCTAATTATGATGATTATTAAAACCAAGTGGGAGACTGCTGAAAATTAATAATTAAGTTCGAAATTAATTTTTTAATTTCAATTTTATTAAGTTTCGAAATTATGAATTTTCCAATTATGTGATCTTGATAAATATCAAATAATTCATTAGGCATGTGATAAATAAAAATAATAAAGGATTGGGTCAATCTTATCCGTTAGTCACATGATGATTAGTGACATTAGTGAGACACTTGAAATAGAGTCCCACCTTGACTAGGATATCGACCCTCTTTCCCTTTTAAATAGAAAAGTCTTACACCATCTAGGATCTCTGATAACACACTATTTCTGAGGTGGGAGAGAAATTCCGAGATTCCATTTGAGTGTAATTTTTCTAAGAAGGGAGATTAATGGAGCAATTAATCAAGATTGATCAATATATTGGATCAAGGTAAATTTTATTTTCTATCTTTTAAACGTATTTTGTGAAAATATGAAGATCTAAGATCATTTTATTAAAATAATTATACGTTAAAATTTAATCATATTAATATATTCATAATTAATATTAGGAAGTTATTAAAAATAATTTTACTCCAACTATATCTCTCTTTTCATTGATCACGCTTTTGGGCTTACCAAACCGCATCGCTTGAAAATCAAGTTGCCTCGCTGAAGGAAACCATTCAACTGCAAGACTTGGCCCTCGACTCCAGCAACAACATTTTTTCAAGAACACAACAATTCAAACTGGACAAGTTTCTATATAAGAAAAAACATAAACAGAGCCAAAAGTAGCTGATCGTCCCTCGTCAATTCACCTACAGCTAAAGCAACATCTCAACTTCCATAGAGTACATTATTATTAGAGCCCAGAAAAGTACAATTTTCTTATGTGCTTGCTTATCTATGAAACAACTGTTGTAAGGCAACAAACACGGAATGAATAGGCAACTCTTGCTTAAAGAAAATCCAGCATTATTTCTTCAACATAAATGGGGCCTGGAAGATACCCTCTCAACACTCTTCAGATGTACTAGATGGCAAGTCGAAGAGACCATGGATCCAATCAACTGCCCTTATCATTATTTTTGCGACATCACACACCCAGCAGAAAATTACCCACCTGCTGTTGATATTCTCTTACTCCTCTTCACCACAGCTTCCTACCTGGCAACCTTGATCTTACTAGTAACAGAGGTGTTATTATATCGAGGAGGAAATCGCCACACTTCCCTTCGTCGATACCTGCTACCATCTGGCCCAGTCTCCCTCTCAATCTTCCTCTTGGCTCTTGCAAAGGGTAAAAGCATCAACACGTTATTTCCTCTCTCCTGCGTTGGCCCTGCCATTCTCCAACTCATTCAAATCTCCGCTCTTGCCTTTGACAACAACGCATCCGACGAGGGCTTCAGATATGCGTTTCTCAAGCTATCAACCATCTCTGGGATTTTGCATGCTAGCCTTTATCTTGATACAACCATATTGCCTTACTACACAGGTTTTGATGTCCTAGTTTCATCAACTTTTTCTGGGGAGTGCATTTCTTGTGTGTGTAGGAAAGAGGTTTTGGTAGTGGGAGGGAAATTGGTGTCTTACAGGGGGTGGTCCAAAACTACTGTTTTTGTTCTGGGTGCTCTTTGTTTAAGGATTATCTGCAAACTATCTCCTGAGAACAAGGATAAAACTATATTGATCAAGTCTGTGTTGGAAAATTTGGGTTGGATCTTGATTACACTAGACTGTGTTTATCTAATAATGAATTCGCCTCCCGAAAGATCTCTATCACGCTCTGCTGCTTTTGCAGGTGTGTTTATGTTAATTTTTCTGCGTGTTCTTGGAAAGGCATGCACCCAGCTTACACAACGGAGTTCAACGAGCAAGAGTTTGATAGGACGAGAATCACATTTATAGGAGATTCATATATACAATAAGAACCTGAAGAAACAAGTCTCTGTTTGCATGAATTGGAATTTTTCTTTCTATTAAATATGAAAGTCCACAAATATTCTTTGAAGATTTACTAGGTATAACACCCAGTATGCAACACTAACATCAACTTTATATGTGCGTATACAGAAATTAAAAGTCATGATAGGTAGACATAATTTTGGAACATGATTGTGCCACATGGACGTGCGTGCGTATCATTGGTGGGCACATTTAGTGGGACACGTATTTGAGGTGTCCACCAATGACATTCGAACACGTGTCTCATGTCACAGAATCGTATCCCAAAATCATATCTTCCTAATATTATCCTAAAATCTCATCAACCAGACTATTGTAATCTCACACACCTTATAGAAGCCTTAGACCACTAACTTAAATATTAATGCCATACTCACAAACTATAAACTATATACGGGGAGTGCATTTCTTGTGTGTGTAGGGTAGGGGTGGCCATGCGCCGGACCTATAAAAATTTGAGCAATCCAAGCCCGTTCAGGCTCGACTATGTAATCCCAAGCCCGTCCAAATCCGGAAGCTTCTTGTCTAGGCCCATTGACCAAGCTCGAACACACTTTTTTTTACCTAAATTTAATTGTTTAGCAAATTTATGACCTATTTTATTGTTTAGCCAATTAATTTTAGAATGTACTCTCAAGACTCAGAGTAAATAAAGCCTAAAATTGATATTTCTAAATGCTCTCCATTAATATTTTTTTTACAACTTTTAACCTTAAAGGAATAAAAACTAAACTACTAATATACATATTGTTAGTTCAAGAATAATCACAATGAATAATCCCAAGAAAACAAGTAAATGAAGAAAGTAAATCAATCTCACATACAACACAAAATATATGTGGTTTGGCAACTTGACTATATCCACAAAGAGGTCACTGTATTTTATTAGTCTGTCTTTTAATATTACAAAGTTGCATCACCTTGACCCCGGGGTGAGGGTTCACATTTATAGTTACATTCAAGAGGTTGAGTTGTACAAGAAACTTATTCGGCTTAAATGTAGCTCGTGAGGTGTCCCTGAATATCTCTCCAAGATTATTGGTAATCGATTTGAGCTTATCGAGATGTATTTAAGCACATGTTATATACGCGGGTGGAATTAATTATCTGAGTTGGGTTGGGCGCATCCTATCTCTTGCTAGGCTAGTTAGCTGAAATCATGGATGGGCCTAGAGAATTATTTTAATCCCCACAATTGCCCTAAAATCTCTTAGCTGAGATTTGTTAGGCTAGTAAATTTTATCCTTATTGCAGGCCTAAGACCAAAGATTGTTAGAACTGGCATGGCAGTTATGTAATTTCCCTAAAATGCTGAGGGTACGCTCGTTTAAGAAAAGTTGGCGGTGGTCGGGATGAAAAATTTGTAATAAACCTGAAGTTACGGGGGTATGCTGGTCCAAGCTATAATTTGAAGCGCCAAAAATCCACCTCGAGAACTCTAGCCCATTACTACGCACAAGTTTTCAATCGAATCTCTACCACTTCAAACCGTCACTTTCGCATTTATGAGTTTTCTTCTTCTTAAATTCACTGAGAACTTTCATTCTGCTTCCAATTTCTTTAGAGTTTCCTCGCATTCTTCCCTTTATGTAAGTCTTTCTTCCCTACTCCTTTTGTTTACAATTTTTCTTCTTTGCTCTTTGTTGTTTGTTTCTCTCTCGTCAATGGCTACTTTTTCCAGCAAAAGCTTTGAGAAGTTTAGGAAAACATACTCTATTTAGGATTGGGTGGAAATCGACTGTGCCCCAATGCCCAAAGATGTCAGGGATATGGATAAGGGGCACTGGGTTCATACCCTTGCTGTAGTTTAAGAGGGTTTAAGATTTCACCCAAATTGCCCGTTTTTATAATTTTTTGACTACTTTGAAGTCATTCTTGCCCAATGTGGCCTTAATACCTAGAGAATAGTAAATGGGGTGCACCGGATCAATGAGCTCTATTGAACCAACTTGGGGATCCCAGAGTTTAGATTCTCCTACATCTTGTCTCACGCCTCTGATGGTCTTCTCTACCTAAAGGCGAGGAAGGCGAATAGGATATTAGTGGTGAACCTGCCTGATTCCAACAAGGAATATTGAGATCGAGGCTTTATCGCCACGAACTGGTAATATCCTCCCTTCCCAAGTTCCCTAAGGGCGATAATTACACATGGCCTCTGTGCCCTAACTGGGAGGAAGATTATATAAGTTATTCATTTTTCTTTTTTTTTTTTTTTATTGTTGAGTTTTTATTCCATTTTCTTGCCCTGCTTGATAATTTGTATTGCTTTTATTTTTGTTTAATTGGCAATAAGAACAAGGAGCCATCTCTCTGTTAAGGTTGCTGACCTTTAGAAGGTTTGGGGAATTAGGGATAGATTACCTAATGGTGAACATCCTCGGTCGGCATCTTATCTGTTTGAGTACACCAATACCACCACTAATTTTATTGCTCGTCCGGTGGGCGATAGACAAAACATTCCTCTCCTACATGAGGAAACTCACTCCTCCATTGAGCGTTGATTCGTCTTCTCAAGAATAAGAAGATCAGACGGCTCCCCCTAAGAAGAGGATTTTGTTAGCTGAAGATGATGACGACTAACTATCCTTTCTACCAGGGTCAAGGCCCTAAAAAAAGTGGAGGGGGATTCTCCCAATACCGGTTGTCTCGATTTAATGGCCAGGGAGAAGAAAGAATGAGAGAAGAGGAGAAAAAGAGGGACGAAGAGAAGAAAAAATGGCCATTAAGGCCTCGGTGAAGAGCAGTGCTCCTTCCCTCTTAGATACTCCTCAGGCCAACAGTGTGGCATTCAACCCATCTCTTTCCCTCAGCATGTTAAGGGGGTAGTGCTCACTAGAGACCGTGAGCATTCGATGATGCTGGGCCCCGACCAGCTCTTTTTGCGGGCTTCTCAAACTTTTTCCTTGGTAAGTGTTCTCTTTTCTCCTTTCCTTGTTATTTCAAGATGTGGTTTACCCCAATACTTACGTCTTTTTTATTTTACACTTTGTGATGGAGTTACTATTCTTCTAGATAGTTGCGCCGAATAGTACAGGAAGAACGAAGAGCTTTCTGAGGTTCTGAGGAAGTCAGAGGAGGCCCATGAGAAGGAAAAGGATACCATTGCCTTAGCTATGGTCTCCCTGAAGTCTGAGAACATCCTCCTACAGGTGGAGAACTCTCGGATAACTAAGAAGGTAGATAAAATTCCTACCTTTAAGGATGCCATCTTAGAGTAAGGTTGGAACGGGGCATACAATAACACTAGGATCCAGATCGCCTATGCTCGGAAGGAGAGCTTCAAGAAAGGGTGGGATAGAGATTGGTGGAAGCTATAGTCCCTTCTGATTTTGTGTTATATGGGAGTCACAAGCCAGGTCCTTCTCCTACTATTGATGAGGAGCCTTCTTCCCTCCCTCCTGACAAGCAAGGGAAAAACATGGTGCCTCAGGAGAAGGAGGGAGCATCGAAGGGAAAAGAATTTGACACAAAAAAGCAGGTGAAGAAGTGAAGCCTTTAGTTCTTAGGGTTTTGTTTTTTTCTTTTGCTTATGCATTGTACTTTTTCTTTCTTTTTCCGTGGACTTCAATGTCTCTGCCTACCCTTTTTGTTGTTAATGAAAAATGATGTTCTCATTTACTGAGTTATCTTCCATAATTTCTTGTCTGCTCTATTCATTTGTAATTTATTACTGAGGAGACGTCCTCTTTTTATAATATTGACAAGTTTCCAGGGCAAGATGCAATCAAACAATCTTGTCGAATGATATTGAAGGCCTGCAGAGAATTGAAGATGAGAACTGAAGCATATAAGGATCAGTCTACCCTTGTTGCGAAGTTGAAAGATGACCTTTTAGACTTAGAGGACTTAAGTACCTTGATGCAAAAGGAGATAGCCGACCTGAAGGCCCATCTTGTAGTGAGTAAGGATGTAGGTGTGATTGGCGCCCTGGTTTATTTTGAGAATGACGCTTTGAAGAAGAAACTCTCAGAGTCAAAGGAAAATTTCTAAAGGAGTAACATCATTATTACTGGGCTGCATCGTGATGTGAACAAGACCCAGTATTTGTTAATAATGGGCCCTCGAGGTGCCTAGTTAATAGGCAATAATGAAGGCTGGCAGGATGCCCTCGTCCGATTGCAAGAAGCCTATAATGTGGCATATAAGCACGTGTGGTTTAATGCCCTTAAGGTTATCAAGGAACCAAAGCAGTCCCAATTATGGTACATGTATCAAGTGGATTATCTAGCATATTGTCGACCTCCCTTTGAGAAAGAAGATGAGTGGGTTCCCTAAGATGACATCCCCTATTAACTCGTCAATGACTACCTGGTGGATCACGATAGTGATGATGAATATGCCTTTAGTCCTAACGATAGGCGGAGGAGGAAAATAGAAAGAAAAAAATTCTCGCTGACCATAAACTATTCTATATTTCTTGTATTTTTTATAATTTTATTATGCAATTGATACTTCTTGTATTTTGGGATTTTGCCAAGTAAATAAAATTAATATCAATTTTTGTTATATTTTTCCAATACAATATACCTTTGCATATCTTATTCCATCCTCCTTACCTTTTAGGTCGTGTCGTCACACTCCCTTAGGCCTAGGAAAGACGATGACAAAAATGCACCTGGCTGTAAGATTGGGAAACCAACTTCAAGTGGTATGATAGCTTCCATTCCATATGTGAGTGTGAAGGCTATTTCCCTCGTTGGTCATCTGGGTGTGGTATGATATGCCCAGAGAACATGAGGAAGCTCATCCACCCAAGCGTCTTTCATTTTTTCCAACCTCTTCTTAAGTCCATTGATCATTATTTTGTTAGAAGATTCTACTTGACCGTTGCTTTGAGGGTACGTTACCAAGCTGAAGTAATGCTTGATTCGATGCCTCTCACAATGATGATGTCTCTTGTTATCCCAAAGTATGTTATGATGTTCCTCTAGATGAACCTTATTGCGTCGGTGTCTCTAATAATAACTAATGGTTCTGCCTCTAACCATTTGGTGAAGTAGTGATTTCCAGATGCGGTAAGTAGTGGTCCCACGATATCTAATCCCCATTGTACAAATGGCCATGGTCTAGTTAAAGGCCTAAATAATTATCCGATTGATGAACTATATGAGAGAAATTTTGGCACTTCTCATACTTTAGAACATAAATACTTGCATCTTTCTGCATATATGGCCACCAATAGCCCCCTTTGGTCGCTTGGAATGACAGGGATCTTCCTCATGCATAACTCCCACAAATCCCATCGTGAAAATCATAAAGAAATTTCTCGACATCTTTTGGGCTGACACATTAGAGATCTTTTGTAAAGTTTCGCTTCAGGACTCAGATGGAAGCAAGCACCTTAACTCTTATTTGATGAGCCAACTTCTTGTCGATCGATAGTGTCTCATTTTGTAAGTATGCAACGATCGGATCCATCTAAATATGACATTTTTCAATAGTGAGAACATGATCGGTGGTATTTTTTTCTTAGTATTGGGCTTAGCAAGGAATTCCACTCCAATTATTCTGTTGAGGTTAGAGTCCACTCATGAGCTTAGGGTTGTTAAGGCATTAACATGACTGTTTTATCCCCGGGGGAACTATTGAATGTGGACTTCTTCGAACATTGCTATAAGCTCACGTACTACAGTAAGGTAAGTCGCCATTCTATTATCCTTTGAGTTGAAATCCCTGCTGACTTGGTTGGATACTAATTTAGAATCGTCGAACACGCTTAGCCATTTTGCCCTTAGCAAATGAGCCTTGAGTAGGCCAAGTATCATGTCTTCGTATTCACCTTTGTTGTGGGAGGCTTCATAGCCCAACTTAATTCCTTGCTTATTGATCGTGTCTTCTGGTGTGACAAGGATGATTCCTACTCCTCCCTCTTGGAATTGGAGGCTCTATCAATGTATAGGGCCCAATCCTCAGATTGTGATTCCTTATTTATGGAATTCTCTAAGACTTTTTGATCGCTTGGACCGTTTTCTATAAATTTGGTGATAAAACCATCCAAAATTTGCCACTTAATTGTTATTCTTGGTTGAAAGTGAATATTAAACCTTCCAAGTTCAATTTACCATTTTGAAATTCGTCCGGAGAGGTCATCCTTCTGAAGGAAAGATTAAGGGGGAATAAAGTGATCATCGTAATAGAGTGTGCTTCAAAATAGTGCTTAAGCTTCCATAAGGCGATGACCAGAGCGTAAGCTAGTTTTTCTAATGGCAAGTAGTGTTGTTCTGCATTTATAAGTATTTTGTTGGCGTCATAAATAGGAAATTATTTTCCCTCCTTATCGGAGAATAAGGTTGAGCAGATTACATGACTGAAAATTCGAGGTATAGATACAGAGGATCTCCATCATTAGGAATTACCAGAAAAGGAGGTTTGCTGAGGTAAGACTTAATTTATTCAAGCGCCTTTGAATAATCGTCGCTCTAAGTGAGGTCCTTATCCTTCTTGAGGAGCTGGAAGAATGGTCGGTAGTGCTCCAAAGACTTCAAGATAAAGAGGGTTAGTGATGCGATCATTTTGGTGAGTTTCTGGCTATCGCGTAGTGTCTTTGGTGGTTAGACCCTATTGATGGCATCAATCTGATTTGGATTGGCCTCAATGCCCCTTTTGATGACTAGGTAACCTAGAAATTTTCCTGACTGGACCCCAAATGAGCACTTTTTCTCATTTAACTTCATCTAGTATTTCTTAGGGATTTTGAAGGTGTTGACCAAATTACTAAGGTGGTCCGATTTGTCCTTGCTCTTGGCTATCATGCCATCGATGTAAACCTCCATGGTTTCCACTATCTTCTACTTGAATATTTTAGTTACCAACCTTTGACATGTGGTCCTAACATTTTTAAGGCCAAATGGCATGACCTTGTAGTTATACAAACCAACTGGGTTGATGAACGATGCTTTGTTTTGGTCGGGTACGAATAGCAAAATCTGATGATATCCCGAATAGGCATCTAAAAAACTCATTTGCTTATGTGCCACTATTACATTGACCATTTAATCTATCTTTAATAGGGGAAAACTGTCTTTGGGGTAGTCCTTGTTGAGATTAGTGAAATTAATGCATACTTTTCAGCTGCCATTGATTTTGTGCACCACCAATGGATTTGAGATCCAATTTAAAAATTGAACTTCTCTAATGGACCTTGCCTCCAGAAGTTTTCCTACTTCATTTTTCACCACTTTAGCCTTTTATAGGGCTGTTCATCATGCTTTCTGAATGATGGTCAACGTGAAAATGGTGGTAGGCTACCTGGAAATCAATAACTGGCAGGTCATACAGTTCCCAAGAAAACACATCCAAGTTACTCTTTAAGAAGGCAATGAGCTCCTTCTTTTCATAATCAGTGAGTGTTTCCCCAATCAAAAAATCTCTCCATGGCAGGTTGGCATCAAATGTAACCTCATCTACGTTTTTAACAACCATGTTAGCGAGGTGAACCTTGGTCTCCTCCACCCCTGGTCGGTCGTACCGTAGTTATTATTTCGAAGGAGTAGCCCCATCTTGGTATTTCTTAAGAGGAGATTCTTTTTTATTGTTCTTCTCTTTTTGGGGCCTGATGGTGGTGATGAAGCATTTCATGGCGATGGTCTTCTCACCCTGAATTTCCATTACTCCTCAATCTATGACACACCCGAGCTTTTGGGTTAGGTCGACGGTACAAATCTCATCACGTGAAGTTACCCTATGCCTATAATGGCATAGTAGGGGATTTTTATGTATACCACTAGTAATTCAATCAATTTTGAAATATTCCTTACCCTTAGTGGCAAGGCTATATTTCCTAATGGTATCGTGATCTTCCCCGCGAAACCAACCAATGGAATCGTTGACTCTTTGAGATTGGTTAAGTTGAGCATTAACTTATGGAAGAGATCTAGGTACATCACCTCAAATTATCTCCTTTAATCCACCAGCTGTGTGTCAACGTCTCATTTCACAATCCTAAAAGTGATTGTGAATTCATCGTGGTGTGGAGTCCTTACCCCAACCAAATCTTCTTATGTGAAAACGATGTGTTTATTGTAGTCAACATCCTCTGGTCATCGAAACTTGCCAGCCTGGCATTTAGCAGGGTCGATATGGAAGGCTTCCATAATAACCATAACTTTCTTTAGTTCCATTCGAACAACGTTCCCTTAAATCTTCTTGATATGAGAGGCTCCGTGAATTACTGTGAATTCTTATCCCATGTCTTCATCTAAGACATTATCTAGTTTCTCATTGCCATTAGTTGCGACCTTATCAACTTTCTTGTCTATATATTTTTTCAGATGCCCAGCTTGGGCCAGCTCCTCCAAGTGAGATTTTAATGCTTTGCAATTCTCTGTTCGGTGGTCGCCTTCTTTGTGGAATGCGCATCATAACGCGTTGTTCCTCTTTATTGGGTCACCACCCATCTTTTTGGGCCACTTCACAAACTGCTTATCCTTGATCTTTCCCAGTATCTTGTAGATTGGTTCTTTAAAGGCCGTGTTGATAGCTTGGAAGGCTTTTGAATGATCCGCCTTGACCCATTCTTGCCCTCGTTCTTGCTCCCATTTTTTAGCAATATTATCCTTGTCGCCTCCCTTGTTTGGCTTAGCGCAACCAATTTCAGCATGGCAAGTATGAACCACATCCTTTACTTTAGCGTATTTCTCAATACACGCCATAAGGTCGTTAATGGTGTTAGTCTCCTTTTTTGTGAGGGACTAGTACAGCATGGAGGAGGTCGGTACACCGATCTTGAAGGATTCTATGGCAACTTGCTCCAAGAAGTCCCCTACTTCGTTGAACACTTCCCAATATCTTTTAGCATAATTGTGAAGGGTTTCCTGTGGCTTCTTTTTTATTGTGAGCAGTGAATCCATCCTCTTCGGCTGGGAGCTACTGGATATGAAGTGAGCGGTGAAGGCCTAAATAAAGACCTTGAACCTAGGGCAACCTCTCAAACCACTTTTGAGCTATATCATGTAGGCTAGAAGGGAAAATGCGACATATAAGAGAGTCGTTATGGGTCCACAGGGTCATAACCTTCCTATACTGCCTGAATGGTCTATGGGGTCAGTCTTGCCATCATAGATTTTAAACCTGGGGATTGTGAACTTTTTTGGGGGCTCTTCATACTCGATCTCGCTTGAAAAGGGGGACATCATTTGAGTGTTAAGAGCTTTTCTATCCAACTCTTTGGTGGACCTAGGCCCTCGATGGGCTGGGTGTTGATCCATCTCTCTTTGTACTAAACTTTTTATTTCGTAACGTTCATCATTTATGTGGCGTCTCTCTGGTCAACCATGTTCCGATCCATCTAAGTCGCGCTTGGAGATCCTCCCCCGACTGCGAGTGTTGCTCGCCTAAGGACTAGGAGTCCTTACATAGCGCTTTCAGTTATTTCCATGGATCTCTATCTCTATTATTTTTAGTTGCCTCTGAAGGTGAACGTCTTCTTCCATCTGGAGGCGCGTAGCCTCCTCTTATTCTTGAAGCCTGGATTTATAGGCATCTACCAACTTGTTGATCTACGTAGACCTAGGCGGGCTGTGGATTTAGCTCCTAACGAATCTGAGACCTGACCCTGGGGGTGACTGGGTCATCCTGCACGTCATCGGCTTGAGGTTGGTTGCTTATATCGTGAGACATTGTGGCACTTTCTTTCAGTGATTACTTTCATATGAAACGATAACCGTTTCCCACAGATGACGCTAATTGTAAGTGCGAGAATAATCATAATGAATAATCCAAAAAAAGCAAGTAAATGAAAAAAATAAATCAATCTCATATGCAACACAAAATATACGTCGTTCGATAACTTGTCTACATCCACGGAGAGGTCACTATATTCTATTAGTCGATCTCTCAAGATTACAAAGTTGCATCCCCTTGACCCCGGTGGGAGGGTTTACATTTATAGTTACGTTCAAGAGGTTGAGTTGTACAAGAAACTCTTCCAACTTGAATGTAGCTCGTGAGGTGTCCCTGAATATCTCTATGAGATTATTGGTAATTGATTTGAGCTTATCAAGATGTATTTAAGCACATGTTAAATACGCAAGTGGAATTAATCATCTGAGTTGGGCCGGACGCATCTTATCTCTTGCTAGGCTAGTCGGCTAAAATCTTGGATGGGCCTAGCAAATTATTTAAGTCCACACACACACACACACACACACACACACACACACACATATATATATATATATATATATATATATATATATATATATATATATATATATATATATATATATATATATATATATATATATATATATATATATGTCATATATAATTCTCGGGCCTCGAGCCGAGCTCAATCGGGCCTAAGAATACATGCCCAAGCCCGCCCATAAAAAACATCGGGCCTATAAAAATTTGCTAAGTTCGGTTCACAGGTCTATTTACCTCACCCAGGCCCTATTTTTTCGGGGAGGCTTGGCGAGACTAAGACCTATGTACACCCCTAACGTAGGGGTAGGGACATATCCATTTATACAAATTCAATGATATAATTAAACTATGAAAAAGTTTCTCAGTGGAGATTTCTATCCATATCCCTTTATAATGTGGAGGGGTTAAAGTATATAAATTTGTAATTAAAATTTCACGTGGAAAACTCTAATGGGGATTATTATATGACATGGACAAATATGATGGACATGTAAACATAAATAAAAAAATGAACGTTTAATTTAATCTATAAGGGATGGACAATAATTTAGAATCAGTTATAACAAGTCATGCATGTTATTAAGGAACTTTAATCTCATACGAGTTCACATCTAAATCTGCCTCTAAAAGGGATTATAAGGATATGTACCTTGGTCCATATCGCCTCCCATTTTGATCTCAAACTAAGCTCTATTTATTGAATTAATCCCAAATTCGGAATAGACTTGAACCCTTCAAAATGTGCTGAAATGGAGAATTGAGTATTCTCCCCCTTGCATTAAATTTTGAAATTGCTAAAAGTGTGCAAAATGATGGAAAGAATACAACTTACTTAAAGGTAGAGGAAGGTCCCAAGAGCCTCCTAATTAATCCTTTATTTTGTTTATCCACCAAAGCAAACTCTTGATAATTTCCAATAAACCTTTCATTATTCCATAAAAACTCTTCAAATTTTGGATTGTTATTATGGCCACATAATTGTACGTTTTATTTTAATTCCTAAATTGTTTTTAAAATCTAACATTCTCCCACTTGGTATAAATAATACTATAATGATTTGTCAAATAACATAAGACCGATATATATTGAATAATTTTAGATCATGGTTTCCAATACCTTATTTGAACAAATCACTAACGCGAGACATGTCGATTGCACATTAATTCAAGAGCATATTACATTCCATATACTACAACATCAATGTCTTATTTAATAAAGCCTATAAGTTGAGTTTTTCTTTAATGGTCCATAAATGTCTCGTAAGAGAATATTTCTATCACATATACTAACAACAACATGTAACTAACTAATAATGCAAGAAAAAAAATATGAATATTCAGGAAACAACTTTATTGATATCATAACATAGTGACTTTGCATAGAAAACACTAACAAATCTTTCAAGGACAAAATTTCCAATTGAGTCCATTGTAGTATTTGACTTATTCCCGAAATAAAACATTATTTTTGAGTCATAGATATATTTTTATTATCACGATCCCACACAGTCTATGACAAAGAGTTTATTAAAGACATTGAGGCCAAGCTTCAAAGATAAATCATACCGAGATCAATTTAGTGCTTGTTTCCTGTCTTCATTGCATTCCAAGATCGCTCAAGTATGAATGCGTAATGTTTATAGGAATCTAAAATATTTTACGATGTTATTTTTATAAAAAAATGTTTAATCTTCGTTTATTCTGCGATAAGGTTTATTTAGAGTTTTGTATATCACAAACTCTTAAGTTCCATGGTTCAAACGACTTTGAAGGTCGTTCAAGAGAGATGAGCATGTCGTTCGAGCGACATGTGTATTTTGTTCCAACGATATACAGATCTCGTTCAAACGATGTGCCGACTCAAGTTTAGTATTTAAGGCGTGTTTCTCTTAGAATTTCGTAAGTTGCAGAACCCGAAAATCAGTTTACATACATTACATTTTCTGCAAAAGTTTTCTAAGGTTTTCAAAGTCTAAAAACATCCTTAGAGTTTCAGATATTCTATCTTTCATTCACGTATGCTTTAGTGATCTTTGTTTGCACCATTATAGTTTGTTCATCTCTTTGAACGTTGGGTTTGTGGTGAAGAAGTGAAGGAGTTCGTGTTCAATATTGTAGACATTGTCAAGCTGCATCAGTCAACACCGAGGCATACGTGGACACGTGTGATACGGATGAGCATTATAGAAGGACTTATGCATGGAAGTTGTGGAGGAGTGATCGAAGGATCAGAGGAGCGTCAAGATTTATGGGGAATCTAATCATTGAGTAAGTCTATCATTTGTACTTTGCAATACCATATCATAGTGATTGTTTATCTTGGGTTGTCCGAGGTTTTTTTCCTTAGTTGTGTCCTCCTACATCCGGCATTGCTTTTGTGAACTTATTTATTTTACTTGCTTTAATCACCTAGATGCATGTTTAGGATTAAACTAGATAAAATTGGGCTTAAATAAAATTTGTTCACACACTTGGTGCGGTTTAAAATTTGAAAAGAAGTGTTTCAAAAAGAAAATTGGTTTTGACATCCTTAAAACACATTCGAAAGAAAAAGGGGCCTACAAATTGGTATCAAAGCTAGAAACATATTTTTTTAATTGTGTTGATCCCTTGTGTTTTTAAGGATGAATTTCGATTACTATGAAAGTTTTAGATCTCCCATTTTTTATGGCACTAACTATGGTTAAAAAATGTCAATGAAAAGTGCTTTAAAATCAATTAATGAGCGTGTGTGGTTAGCAGTCGAAAAGGGTTGGACTCCACCGGTTACACGAGAGGGTGAGGCTACTAATTTAAAACCCATTGAGTTATGGACCAAAGTCGAACATAGACTTGCACTTTACAACTCTAAAGGTCTTCACGTTATTTCCTCACATGTCACACCGGAAGAGTATAATAAAATCATGACGTGTAAAACTTTGAAAGAATCTTGGGATATACTTTCACTTACTCATGAGGGAACTAACACGGTTAGGGCGCCTAAACTTCAAAACCTCACTACACGGTTTGAGACGATCAAGATGCTAGAAAGTGAGTGGTTTGATGAGTTTTATTCTAGATTCTCAAATATTGTCAACTCATCGTTTAACTTAGGAGAGAAAATACTGGACAACCGAGTCATAAAGAAAATCTTAGGGTCATTATCGAGTAGATTTGATGCAAAAGTGATCATTTTGAACTCCTTGAGTTTTCTTGAATCGACAAAACTTGAAGAGATTGTTGGTGACTTACAAACCTATGAACTCGATATGTTTACCTCCAAGCAAGTGACAAATAAATAAAAGGGCATTGCTTTGAAAACTCGAAAGGAGGAGACTAAAGTTTTGTATAATGATTCCGATTCCAATTTTGAGAATGTATCCTTGTTGGAAAAGAAGTTTAAAAATTTCTTAAGTTCTAAAAGAAATCGAAAGATGCCAAAAGAGTTGAGAAATTCTGTAACAACAAGGTAGATCCCGCCCCTAAGGATAAGAGTGAGAATGTCAAGAGGGTTGAGTCAGATAAGTATTTTTGATGTGTGGGGTATGGTCACAAGGTTGTCGAGTGTACCACTAGACTTAAGAAGGAGGGAAAGAAACCAATAGCATATAATACCACCTTAAGTGATAGTGAACTGGAAGAGGGAGAGAGTTCCCCATTAAGCGTAACTTTTTAGCGTTCATAGAATGTGAGCGACGACGATAAATCTTCCCATGAAGATTCTTATGTGCATGACACTTCAGAGGCCATTGAGTGTGAATCCCAAGTGAGTGAGGGTGAAGATAGTGAGGATGAGGAAATTTATGTATGAGAGTAACAAGTTGCCTTTAGTGAGTTGTATGTGGAAGCAGTAAAAGTGAAAAATACCAACTAGAAATTTTAAGATAAGTTGAATGAGCGTGCGGTAAAAAATAATGATGCTTTGATTGAGGATCTTAGGTCACGGGAGCATAATCTTAGGGTGAAGCTAAAATATGTGGAGAAAGAGATAAATAGTCTTCGTGGTTTGATGGAGGCTTTAAAGAAGGAGATTCTAGAGTTTGAGGAGTCTAAGCATTTGCTTGAGTTTAGTATTAGTGAGTTAGAGGAGAGATTGAAAGACTCGAGTAAGGTGAAGTTTTATTTGGAGGCTAGATCAGAGAAGTTGGATAGGATGTTAGGAACCATCCAAATCAAGGGAGATAATTTTGGTATAGGCTACAATGATAAAGTTGTTCCCATTCACAATGTCAATACCAATCGTGTGAAAGCGCCCACTGGGAATGTTAAGAGAGGTCGATATTTTGTTAATCATTCTCGTTGTGTTTACTCTTTCACTCATTGCGGTAGGAAAGGTTACCTTAGACGTTTTTTTCTATGACTTTAGGAATGCTCCTAGGAAGTTAAGGAATAAAGTCACTTCGGTTCCCAAAACCCCCATGCGTAATTTCACACTTACTTGGGTTAGAAAATCAGACATAGAGGCTTTAGGAATTAAACTTCATGGTTCTTGTTTGGTTGCACTTGATTCTTCCCATGAGAAATCTAAAGGATGATTGTGTTGCCATATTTGTCATACGCTAGTCTTTACATCACGACTTATATCTTTCCAGTGTTATGACATGTGCATCTATTGCATTATTTTTTTTTTCATTTATTGAGTCTTATTTAATAAATGCAAAAAGATTTTATTTTTATTGGGTCAAAAATATTTTTTAGAAAAACACAAAGATTTTCGGATTATTTTTGTGTTATGAGTTTTTCATGTTTGATGTGGCATATTGGTGTGCTTGTATCCCCATCATTTCATTATCCATGTGGCTAGGACATTTGGTCATAAGTATTGATGCGTTGAATAATCTTAACCATTGTCTTTATGGGGTTGTTTCGAAGTTGATATGCATTTGAATTCAACTTTGTATATATGCCATCATTGCACACATGCATGAGTTTATATAAATGTTTGACATCTCATGCATATTTGAGTTTCGTGAGACGTTCTTATCTCAATTTTATCATCTATGCGTAAGTAAACTTATGAGGAGGTGCGCATGTAAGAACCGTTTACCGTGAGGATTTATATTGCATATAATTAGAAAAAATGATGAGTGTTCATGGGAAAGGGTTGCGAGTGAATAATAATCACATTGTGAAAGCCACCGTTTAAAAGAGCCCAAGAAAAAATTAAGGCAATAAAAAGAATCATATGCCAAATTAGGGCCAATAGGATTTCTCTAAGTTTAGAAGAATATAAACCTCAAAAAAAATTAAAGAAAGAAATATACATATTTGATGGAGTTTGGATGGAAAAATATAAAACGGGTTTGTATGAAGAATCCTTATGATGAAAAATCGTATCATGACACTATTGTTTGTAGAATCGTCAATATTCTGGATTTGTGTGTATGATGATTGTTTAGTTCATTTAGCTCATTATATTAATTGTCACATATGGCTAAAACTAAGTTTGATGACATTTAGCTATCAATAAGAGCTTCTTGACCGTTTCAATATGTTGGAGTTATGATTCATTTGTTGTAGTTCACGCCCATTCACTCCATATCCATGTTTGAGCACATTGATTCTATGTTGGCATAAAACTCACATTGTTTTTACTTGTTTTATTTTTTTCTGTTTTGGGTCTGTTTTGCTGCTATTTTCTCTTTCCGGTTAACGTTTTCAGGAATTTTTTTCATGGGAGAAACTTTATCATTTTTAGAACTAGAATTGAGAATTTTTTTGTTTCGTTCAAGCGAAAATTGAATGTCACGAGATGTTCTGTTCACGCAAGGTTCAAGTGATAGAAAGAAAAGTGTTAGGTATGGGTCGCGCAAAGGTCTCTTGAAAGGTTGATAACGCGAGAGCCTAATGTTTTGATGTTGTTAATGTCGTTCGATGACCTGGCTTGAGCGACATGCAAAGTCGTTCTAACAACAGTACATTGTCGTTCAAGCGACCTCTGGGATTGGATTATTATGATTTCGTGCCTACTTTGTTTTACTGATGATATTATACTGGTTTGTAGGGGTGTGCATGAACCCGAATGGACTGAACGGACCTAAAAACGGAAACGAACCGGACCTAATTTTGTGGGGGTTTTTAATGCGGTTTTAATTCGTTCTTAAAATGGGAAGGACCGCATTATTCGGTCCGATTTTGGTCTTGGGTCTTAAAAAGCGGATCTGGACCAGACCGAACCACATTTATTATTATTATTATTATTATTATTATATATATATATATATATATATATATATATATATATATATATATATATAATTGACTAACATGCCTAAATACAACATACACTACACAATACCACGTACGCTCTTAGACAACCCAACCCAACCCAACCTAACCCTAATATCTCTTATTTTCTCTCTCTCTACGGATGACATCAACAAGATAACAATCCTTCTTCCTCTCTATAACTTCTCACCGCCACACTTCCCGGTGAGATCCTTTGACTGAATTAACTACTCGTCACGGGTAAACCCAGACCACCTATCACAGCTACACTTCATGGCAACCCGATGACTAAATCTTCAACCCGTCGGCCTAAACTCACTGAACCAATCTTAAGGGCAAGTAATTCCACCCCATGTCTCTCCTTTCTCTCACCACCCCATGTCAATCTGTCATGATTCAAATATGGTTTATGATTTTGCAAGATGTATTTTTTTTTATTAGTAGAGGAAAAATCATGAGCTGTTAGAAAGGAAATTGCTCGTGATTTTATTAGGCTAAAAATCATGAAAAATCATGATGTCTTCTTATATGGTTCATGATTTTTCAATGAAATTGGATTATGGTTCACATAATAGATTTGCAAGATGGTTTGGTTTGGTTGAGTTGGGACCTAAATATGCTTCATGACTTTTTATTAGTTCTTATTTTTAATTGTCTTAGTTTTATGTTTGTTTCATTAGAACAATTTACCTCTTTCTTTTTCATGACAACCCCCTCTATTTTATGATGGAGATCTTAGTCTGTTATATATATTTTCTCTTGATTATATCATTGTTATTTATTCTTTTTCTATTAGAAAAGCATTATTTTTTTAAATTAAAAATGTGTCGTTTTTTAATTAAAAAAAATGCGTTGTTTTGTATATTAGTGTTTTTTTAATAATAGTTGTTTGTGGACCAAATAGGACTGAGACCGAACCCGGACCGCTTGAAAATCGAATTGGACCGAGACCCATTATTCTAGTCCGGTCTCGATCCATCATTTTTTAGGACCGATTGATGCGGTCTGGTCCTAAAAATACCTCAAAATTGGACCGGGCCGGACCGCGAACACCCCTACTGCTTTGGTATTTCTAGACAACATTTATGATGTATAGATTGATTATGCTGATGCATTTTAGTGCATTATTTGTTTAGTTCACATCATTACTGATTTTGAGGATTTCACACTTGTGACTTATGTTTTCTTGCTACGATTTGGTACTTTGAGATTCTTTTTAGCTAACAGTTTTTGCTTATATAGATATGCTTTATTTCTTATCACATGCTAGATTTGATGATATGATGATTTGTTTAACTTTTGCACTTATTGTCTATTCAATACAAAAAGGGGGAGAGATGTATGTGATGCCGGGAGAGAATTTGTTTGATGAGCATATAATTTTTGTTATATTAAAAATTGGTATCATATGCTTTCATGCCTATATATTGGTATTAATTAGTTTGTATAGTTTGATATCTTGATTTCATTTTTTATTTTCACAATTGGTATCAAAATATTTTTCTCACATGTTCAATAAATGATTTGATTTTAATTTTGCAAATTGTTATTGATATTTCATATTGGTATCATAATGGTTATATCATTTGTTCCTCCATACTTCACTGAGTATTTATCCGGTTCTTGTGTGAATGTATACATAAGAGATTCAAGATTTTAAGTCTACATCACATTCAGATAGCTCATGCTTGCCGGACAATTATTTACCAGTCTTTCCCTGTAATTTTTGATTTTAGGTTTTATGGTATGGGATTTAGGCGTCACACGGCTTGACAGCTCGACATGGGCATTTCACTATTTGGGTTTTGTCCTGGAATAGTCAAAGGGAGAGATTTGTAAGGACAAAATTTTCAATTGAGTCCATTGTAGTATTTGACTTATTCCCGAAACAAAACATTATTTTTGAGTCATATATAGATTTTAATTATCACGGTCCCACACAGTCTATGACATAGAGTTTATTGAAGATGTTGCTACCAAGCTTTAAAGATAAATCATGCCGAGATTAATTTGGTGCACGTTTCACGTCTTCATTACATTTCGAGATCTCTCGGGTATGAATGCGTAATGTTTATGGGACTTGAAAAATGTTTTAGGATGTTATTTTTATTTAAAAAATGTTTTTAAAATGTTTAAACTTTGTTTATTCTGAGCTAAGGATCATTTACAGTTATGTATATCACAAACTCTAAAGTTCTATGGTTCAAACGACTTTGGAGGTCGTTCAAGTGAGATGAGCATGTCATTCGAGCAATATGTGCATTTCGTTTGAGCGACATACAGATCTCGTTCGAACGATGCGCCGACTCAAGTTTATTATTTAAGGCGTGTTTCTCTTAGAATTTTGTAAGTTGCAGAACTAGGAAATTAGTTTACATACAGTACATTTTCTGCACAAGTTTTCTAAGATTTTCAAAGTCTAAAAACATCCTTAGAGTTTCCAATATTCAAGCTTTCATTCACATATGCTATAGTGATCTTTGTTTGCACCATTATAGTATGTTCATCTCTTTGAACGTTGGGTTTTACGGTGAATAAGTGAAGAAGTTCGTGTTCAACATCTTAGACGTTGCCAGACTGTATCGATGGATACTGAGACATACGTGGATGCATGTGTTATGGAGGAGCATCATAAAAGGACTTCTGCAGTCACTATGGAGGAGTGGTCGAAGGATTAGAGGAGGATCAAGACTTATGGGGGATCAAGTCGTTGAGTATTACTTTGTAATACCATAATATTGTGATTGTCTGTCTTAGGTCTTCTAAGGTTTTTTCCCTTAGTGGTTTCCTCGTACATTCGACGTTGCTTTTGTGAACTTATTTATTTTACTTGCTTTAATCACCTAGATGCATGTTTAGGATTAAACAAGATAAATTTTGGCTTTAATAATATTGATCCACACACTTGGTGCAATTTATAATATGGAAAAAGGGTTTTAAAAAGAAAGTTGGTTTCGACATCCTTAAAACACATTCGAAAGAAAAGGGGTCCAACAAATCCACAATCATAATATAAATATTATGCTCAAGACCTAGCAATTCAATATGTTGCAAAAAGTTCTTTATGGTCAGTGCTTTAATGACTGGGTTTGAATTATTAACACTCGTACTAATGTGTTCAATAGACACTATATTTCTCTAAACTCTTTCTTTCACAGATAAATACTTCATCGAAATGTGTTTCGATGATTTAGTGTATTTATCATTTTTTTTTAAAATAATATTGCTGCGACATTATCATAATAAATTTTTAGCGGTTTAGTAATAGTACCTATAATACTAAGCCCTCAAATGAAGTTTCGTGATTATAATCCATGATTCGTAGCCTCAAAACACGCTATAAACTCAGCCTCAATGGTGGATGATGCAATAATAGTCTGCTTTGCACTCTTCCATGAAATCACCCCTCCTCTAATAATGAACTCATAATTGCTAGTGCTTTTTCTACTGTCTAAACATCTTCCAAAATATGAATTTGAATAACCAACCACATCAAAATGATCAGTTCTCCTAAATGTAAGCATGCGATCTTTAGTCCCCTACAAGTATCTTAAGACTACCTTTGTAGCTTTCTAATTATCTAGCCCTAGATTATTTTGGTATCTTCGAAGCATCGATACTGTAAAACTAATAGCATGTCTAGTGCAAGCATGTGCATACATCAAACTCCCTATAATAAAACCATAAAGATATTTCTCCATTTGTTATCGTTCTATGTCATTCTGTGGACATTGACTTAAGCTGCATTTGTCTCTTTTTAGAATTGGAATAGTAACATAACATCAAGTATAAATTATAACTATCTCCAACCCTTTATCAAAGTAAGATTTCTGAGATTCCTAACAATCCATGTGATATATCCCTGAATATTTCTATGCTGGTCACGTAGGATGCCTCATCAATACCTTTCATTTCAAAACATTTAAGAAAAAAAGTTTTTGGTTATCATCAATATAACTAAAACCAAGAATACAAACTTACTCCCACTAATCTTCAGGTATATACATCGATCCACAGTGTTTTCCTTAAACCCAACGGATGTAATAATATCATGAAATGTAAGGTACCATTATCAAGAAGCTTGTTTAAGTCTATATATCGACTTATTTAACAGACATGACATGTCCTCTTTACCATCGATAATGAAGCCTCTGAGCTGTGCCATGTAGACTTCCTCATCTAAAGTCCCATTTAGAAAATCCATTTTGACGTCCATTTAATGAAGCTCTAAACCATAATGTTCTACTAATGGCAAAATAATTCTGAATGAGCTCTTCTTAGAAAAAAAAATGTTCCATTATAATCAATATCTTCTTTCTAATTAAAACCTTTGGCTATTTGTCTTGATTTTTGTCACTCAATATTGCCCTTTGAATGATGTTTGGTCTTGAAGACCCATTTACACCCAATTATTTGACATATTTGAGTCAAATATATCAACTCCCAGACTTTATTATGGTCCATATATTTTAATTCATCTTTCATTGCATCAACTGGTTTTTCAGAATTCTTACTATCAATGGCTTGTTTATACGTAACTGAATCATCTATATCCCCCATCTTAAATTTTGTTTCTTGTAAATACACCACATAACCATTTGAAATAGTTTTCCTTTTAGGTCTTTGAGACTTTCTTAATGTTGTTTCAGGAAATCTTTCTATAACAGGTTCATTAGTGACAATTTCAAGACGAGGTTCATTATGTGATTCATTAATGGGTTGTTGATTATTAATTTGTTGTTTATTAATGTTATCTAAAGCAACATGATTAGGAACAACAAAATAATTATGAACCTAAGGTAAGGGGATTAATATCCCAACTTTTTTAATAACCACTTACTTAACTTTCTCACTACCACTAACTTCACCATTCTCAATGAATTTAGCATTCCCAGTTTCAACTATTCAAGTGTTATGGTTAGGGCATAAAATCGATATCCCTTTGAGTTTTTTGGGTACCCAATGAAAAAATAACTAATAGTCTTGGGATCCAGTTTCTTTTCATATGAATTAAAAATTCTTGCTTTCGCTAAGCAACCCCAAATATGCAGGTGTCTTAAACTAGGTTTTCTTCCTATCCAAAATTCAAAAGGAGTCTTTGGACTGGACTAACTAGGAATTTTATTCAAGATATATACAGAGGTTTCTAGATCATATATCCATAAGGATAAAGGCAGAATAATATTACCTATCATGATTCTAACCATATCCATAAGTGTACGGTTATGCCTCTAGCCATCCGATTCTGGTGGGGTGTATCCGACATTGTGTAGTGCATAACTATACTTAAATTTTCAAGGAGATTAGCAAACGGACCGTGATGTTGTCCTGTTTCATCATATTTACATTAGATTCACCATCCATATCATACCTAATAATTTTCACTTTTTTCCCTATTTTCCTTTCAACTTCTTTTATATAAATTTTAATGCAAATTATAAAGATAGTAGAAACATAAAAAATCGTCTACAAAAGGTGATATAGTACTATTCTCCACTAAGTATGGAGCATAAAAAGGACCGTAAATGTCTGTCTGTATAATTTCCAGGGGTCATTATTTCTTATGGCTCCACTTTTTATATGTTTAGTCTGCTTTCCTTTAATGCAATCCACACGTACACCAAAATCTCTAAAATCCAGGTAAGGGAAAATTCCTTCTCTTGCGAGTCATTGAATTCTATCCATGGATATGTGCCCTAATCCTTTATGCCATAAGAAAGAAGAATTATCACCATCTAAAGCACATTTAATTCCACAGTTGGGTTGCAAGGTAAATAATGTATGTTCAAAATTCTCATCTAAATTAATTTGATATTAACCATCAATCATAAAATGAGAACTTGCATAATTAAGACCTTTGAATAAGTTGAAGCCTTTATTCTTAAATTCAAATGAAAAACCATTAACATCAAGTCTTGACAAGGAAACCAATTTTCTCGAAAGATAGGAACATAAATAGTATCTTTTAAATCTAATATAAATGCAAAATCCGAAACAAGTATAAAACTTCCAATGGTTGCAACTTTGGTTGTCTTCTAGTTTACCATATATATCAAATAACTTCATTTGATCTTATGTTTCGGGTTGAAAAGTATCCCTATAAGGATGTGGAAACATTAGTGCTTGAACCAGAATCTAAAAATAAAGAATTTGAAGAAAGATTAGTAAAGTTTGATGCGAAACATAGAAAATCCAGTGGCTTACCCTTGTTTTCAAATCATACTCCCCTTTTTAGGCAATCCTTTTGAAAATTCCCACTCTTTTTATAAAATTGACACTTCATATTCTTCTTATTCTGCTTATTCGACACTAGATTTGACACTAGTTCAGAACCACTAGGCTGGCCTCGCTTTATATTCTTCCCAGTATCATTCTTTGGTGCATTCTTTTTCCCAGAATTCTTTGGCACAGTGAAATGAGCTACTTTAATTTTCTTCTGCTTCAGATGTTCCTCCTCCTGAATTAGTTTAGGCGTCACCTCATTTATACTCCACTTATCCTTTATAGTGTTGTAGTTTATCAGAAATAATGCGTACTTATTTGGGAGATAGTTGAGAATAAACTGAACAACAAAGGCACAGTCCAATTGCATTTCCAAATTCTTTAATTTAAAAGTAAGGTTGGTCATTTACAGAATGTGTTAGTTTATGGTATGGGCTCCAACAAAGATCATTGTAGTGAGTTTTCCCATTATTGTCCCTACTAGGGACTTATAAACGTGATGAAATATCATTTTTAACATTATTTAGAAATTACTTGGCAATTTCAGTCTTGGGTAGAGAATGTTTAATGGATGGAATAACAGTCCACTTCAAATACATTCGTCTCATCCTATTGGACCTTTTCCATGTTCAGATAATTCTTATCAGTGAGGACAATGGTATTTTCAACAAGAAATGGGATATCCAGGTAAAGGACCCATAGGGTGAACTGCATGTGCTCACTCCAATATAAAAAAATTGGTTCCATCAAATTTTGGAGTGGATGAAGCTGCATTAAAAAGGCTAACTTACATTACCGCAATTACGCTTACAAATTAAAAATTGGCAATGAACATTAGAATGATAATTTTCAAGGGATAGATTTTATGAATCATAAAATGATTTCAACAAAAATTAATAGTTTTAAAAAATCATGTGTAGTCACCATGCTTATAAATTAAGGAAAGATATGGACTCTTTGGAGGAACCAATATATTTACCTAAATTGACGAAACATATTATCCCTTAATTTAATTTAACTATTGCGACCAGATTCTTTGGGGAAACAAAATCACAGTGGCTTCATTACCATAATGAAATCAATATTAATCCAAACATTCAAAATCCATATCTGAACTCTTTGGAGCAACCTAAACATAGTGCTTGCATGTTATCTCAAAGTTTAGTATTTATAATTTTTATACTAAACAACTTTTTCAAATCATAATCTAAACATAATATAAAGTATCGATGTGAAAACCTTTAGGGTATGCTTCTAATATCCATAATCATGGTGTACATAATGATCATATTCAATAAATAATAATTTAAAACACATAATGGTTTTATCATTATAAAACAATGCTTTTACATCATTTAAAAACAAAAAAATGATTTTCGAAGGCCTAAATGATCTCAAATGGCCAAAAAACAACATTTGTCACTAGCAAAGCTACATAGTTTGTTACAAAATGCCGTTTCCAATAAAACCATGTCCTTTTCAATTAATCTTGACACATAAAAAATTAGAAAATTATCGTTAATGCCGTCGTTGAAAATCAACAATTCTCGTTTTTATGTTGTTTTATGGATCTCTTTAGGGAAGAATATAAACGAAACTACACGAGATTACAGCAAGGCTTTACCACATGTAAACTTAAATAAAAAACATTTAATTTACTCTATGAGGCATTGACAATAATCTAGAAATAATTATAACAAGTCGTTAATGTTAATAAGGACCCTCAATCTCAAAGGATTTCACATCTAAATTTGCCTACAAAAGGGATTATAAGGGCATGTACCATGGTCCATATCGTCCCCTATCTTGATATCGAACTAGCTTTGTTGCTTGAATTAATACCTAATTTAGAATAGACTTGAACCCTTCAAAGTGTTATGAAATGGAAAGTTGAGTGTTCTCCCCATTGTCATTTAAATTTTAGAATTGCCAAAAGTGTGTAGAATGATGGAGAGACCACAACTAATTTAAAGGTAGAGGAATAACCCAAGAGTCTCCTAATTAATACTTTATTTTTCTTAGATGTAAGGCCCCGACGTGAATTTACGGGTTACTGTAATCAATCTGGTGTGACTCGGGCGTTAGGTGTGAAGTGCAATGAAACAACCTATACAATATTTCTACTCCAGTTTTATTTTAATTAACATTTCACATATTTAGCATGCGATTCTGGTTTCAAATTAAACTACATGAGGGAACCATTGGGAGCACCCCGAAGTCTAATAATAGAGGTCTACCAACGTAATATAAAGAAAGTGCTTAAATATGTAATGCTCTCAAAATATGAAATCGTACCTAACTTACCATAATAAAGAGAGGGAGTGAGCCAAATGCTCAGTGGGAAATATACAAATGCAGTATAGAATCGAACAACAGAAAGAAGACTCAAACATGTTGTGGCCATCCCCGATCCTTGTCGCTGGCGTGCGTTAAGGAGGATCCTTGGGTCCCGCGCGTCCCTCTCGGGAGCACTTCGGCCGGCGTCGTTTGAGATGAGGTGTAAAAATGTAGAGAGATTTAGATTCGCCAGTTTATTTTACTCAAAACAAACAAAAGAAAAAGGGGAAGCGATCCGGAAGGACAACATCCAAAGACATACTAGTGCATACAAAACCAATATGATTCGAGAAAGGGTTCGGAGGCTAAGTTACGAAATGGGAAGGTGTTACGCACCCATTCCGCCCTTTCGGTCTCTCATGGATGTTTGCTATTTTCCTTTTTTATTTTCCTCGTGATATGTGTGCATGTGTATATATATAGTGGAGATAGGAATCCCCGACTTGTATCATAAGAGAGATAAAGTGAGTCATCCGTAGGAAGGTATAAAAATAATATTAGAAAATAAGATTTACGAGATTACTCTTACGTTGATCGTTATAATGGAACGATAACGCATATGGAGTGATACATCACTAAGAACAAGTATATAGAATATAAGAAAATTGGATTTAGAGAAGATAGAAAATGAGAGAGAAAGTGAGAATAGGACTCGAGTCTCAGGTTTTACCCCGAGACGCCTACGTAGCCTATAAAGGCATCAAAGTCCACGTATTTCGCATACAAAACGAGGAGTGGGGTTTATTCCATAAATCCAAATGGGGGATCTCTTATTTGTGAGTGTGTGTGTGTGTAGAAAAAGTATTTTAGTTGTGAACAAAGTGTGAGAAAAATATGAGAATCCTTATTTGGAATTTATGAGCAAACCCTCTTTTTCTTGTTTTTTGGGTTTTATTTAAATGAAAATAAGATGTGTGCAATAATAATAAATAAAAAGTATATTACGATGTGTGAGATGAGATAATAAAAGTGCTAGGTAATAAAACAAGTTATTGAGAATTTAAGAGAATTTGAAGAGGAAGTTGAGAAAGTTGGACCTTCTTGAAAATCTTGAGCTTGATCTTGAATCTTGGAGAGCATCCCTTGCACTTGGATAATGATGGAGAGTGGATAATTCACCAAGTTTGATGAAAAGTGGAAGTTAGAAAGGGATTTGGATGTTGAAATTGCGCTGTCTTCGAGAGAGGTTTTTGGGATTCGCTGAGAGCGATTTTTATCATATATGGGATTACTTTGAAAATGAGACGATGGACTCTTTTTATAGGCCCAGGTCACTACCGATCGACAGAGACCTGGTCCTTCCTATCGGCACCTGCCGATAGGCAGGGTCTGGAACCTGCCATTTGGCAGTGTGTTTCAGGCCTTTTTGGAAAATTGGCTACTGAGGGTAAACCGTTGGTCAGAATTATGCACGGGGTGAACCATTGAAAAGGTAATTCAGAGACCTTTTAAAGTAATTGGGACCGCTCCCAGGTTCGAGAGTTGACTTTGTGTCAAAATATGGCTCGAAAGCATTTATCGGTCCATTAGTCGGGGAATCGTTCGGACGCAAACGGATCGTTCGTCTGCATGGTAAGTCTGAATCGTGTACGGGGCGGATCGTTGGAAAGGTTAGGATATATACTTTGAATTCCAATGAGTTTGACCCAGTTTGGGGAGTTGACTTTGGTCAACCGGGCCCTGGAAGCATTCAATAACCTCTTGGAGTCAAACGGATCATTCGTTCACATGGTAAGTCGATATCGCGCATGGAGAGGACCATTGGAAAGGGGTTTTAATGACCTTCAAAGATTCATTTAGTCTCGATCGAGCTGAAGAGTTGACTTAGGTCAAACAGAGCCCCGGAGCGCCCAGTGTTTTCTGGATCAAGTTTCGGACGCAAACGGATCGTTAGTCCGTAAGGTAAGTCAGAATTGTGTACGGGATGGACCGTTGGAAAGGAATTTTAGTGCCCTTAAAGATTCATTCAGCTTGGTCGAGCTGAAGAGTTTGACTTTTTGGTCAAACGGAGCCTAGGAGTGCCCGATGGCTTTTAGGTCAGTACTCGGGGTATGACTTGGGTTTGTAGTGATGAAGGGAGGTACTAGGGACCTAAGGAGAGTTAGGGGTAATAGAATGGGGTGTCTATATATCCCCTCAACGGGTGGGTTTGGAACCAATGATAACTGTTGAATAGACACCACATGATGCTTTTAAGGGAGCATGACCGATTCGGAGGGTTGAGGCCAATTCTGAGGACTTGAGAGGTGTGCTGAGGATAGTTTGAATGACGATAAAAGGTTTAGGTCTATTCTGAGGACCTGAAGTGATGCTGAGGGATGGCCAATTTTGTGGGTCAAAGCCAAATCTGCGGGCTTAAGTGATAAGGGTGACCGATTCTGTGGGTCAAAGCCAATTCTACAGACTTAGGGTGAAGACCTAATAAACGAGGTCAATTCTGACCTAAGAGTGGTGATGACCGAGGATCGAGGTCAATTCTGACCTAACTTAGGTGATGATCCAAGAGCGAGGTCAATTCTGAGCTAAGAGTGGTGACGACCGAGGACCGAGGTCAATTCTGACCTAACTCATGTGACGATCCAAGACCGACGTCAATTCTGACCTAAGATGGTGACGACCAAGGATCGAGGTCAATTATGACCTAACTCAAGTGACGATCCAAGACCGAGGGCAATTCTAACCCAAGAGTGGTGATGATCGAGGTCAATTCTTACCTAACTCAGGTGATGATCCAAGATCGAGCTCAATTATGACCTAAGAGTAGTGGTGACCGAGGACCGAGGCCATTTCTGACCTAACTCAGGTTACGATCCAAGATTGAGGTCAATTCTAACCTAAGAGTGGTGACGACCGAAGACCGAGGTCAATTCTTACCTAGCTCAGGTGACGATCTAAGACCTAGGTCAATTCTGACCTAAGAGTGGATAAAGATTAGATTTTAATTCGGCTGGAGAAAGTGCCTTGTGATTTTGATCTGAGCTGTTGAGCTGATAGCTGGGGAAGCTTTTGTTTCTTTAGGAGGCCTCACAGGGGGGAACAAAAAATTTTGGTGTTGTAAAAACTCCGCTGGGGAAGTGATCAGGAGATCCTTAGAGATCCTCTGGGGCTTTGCCGGGAGGAGATTCACTTGGTTTTTGAGGATTCCGCTGGGAAAGAGGATTTCCTCTTGAGGGAATGCAAAATTTTCCTGGTGAAAATGTTTAAAATCCTTCTTGGGATTTTTAGCAATTTTTCGAGGATTTTTCAGGGCTTTCTGGTATTTTTTGGGAATTTCTGTATGAAATTTAAGGGGGGTGCCAGTCAGCATGGTATGAGGGGTGCCATTCGGCAGTGGCACGGACTTTTGGACTGCCTCGAAAAGGTAAGGATTCAGTGTTAATCGGTATGGTTGAGGTCAGTGCCAATCGGCATGGCGTTTGGCATCCTATATAAAGGGGTCGAATCCCTTCATTTTTTCACAGCTTCTTTACTTTCTCTCTTTCTGTGATTTCTCTGTAAATCGTTCTAGCATTCCGATCTTCAAGAAATGGTCGCTTTTATGAGCTTTTCAGTTCAGAGGGAGTGGTTGATCGTTGATGACTGGGCGAGTGTGGAGTGAAGGGCCAGGTAGCCTCTTGCTTTGGGGAGTGAGAACTCTTTTGATGCGTTTGAGCCTGTTGCGGATGAGCAGACTTTTCTGCTGGAGCCATCGCGTCATCGCTCTTCGAGAATGAATCCTGGCGGTTATGTAAGTAACCCTACCTTTAGCATTCCTTTCTTTTTGGTGATTTTTCTTTCTTTCTTGATTTCTGATTAGATTTTTTCCTTTTTGCTAGTCTGATATTTTTTTGAAGAATATGCACGCCCGCTGGACGATGGGGATCAGGGATGTCTGGGAGCATCTCCCACTTGTGGTGCGTTGGGTGGTATCATCAGCGGTTTTTTGGAGATTGGCATCTGCGTTGGATGAGACACCTCGTTCGACAGCGGTCCTGTGCGCTTTGGGGGGGAGGTGGTGGGATACTACTCACACCTTCCATTTTGGCTTTGGGGAGATGACTGTGACTCCCATAGATGTGCAACAACTGTTGGGGATGGATTGTGATGGAGAGCAGATAGAGGTGGATCGCTCTTTACGGGTGAGACCGGAGGCAATGCGTGCGACACTTGGTGATGTAGGGAGGATAGTTTCTGGAGATTCTATCCGGTTGTCCTTACTGAAGGATGTCCTGTTGGGCAGGGTGATTGATGTGGAGGATGATCTGCAAGTGAGGCAGATGGTCCGATTATTTATTTTGCTGGTGTTGGGAGGTTTCATGGTGGCGTCGAACGATGACGTCGTCCATTTGTGGTTCTTGCCATACTTGAGGATGTTTTCAAACATCATTTTCTATGATTGGGGGAGTCTAACTTTGGCGACCCTTCACTCTTCTCTGGATGCATTCACCCAATGCTGCCGTCAGACCTTTACTGGAGCCACGTACCTTCTTGAGGTATTCTTCAGTTTGCGCATTTCTTTTCATGCATTCGCATTTTCCTTTCATACATTCGCATTTTCCTTATTCGTCTCTTTTTGTTTGAGAATTCTTATCTTTGACAGACGTGGTTTTATGAGATGATTGGGTGCAATACCCCACTGATCGCTCTGAAGGACGACACTGTTGGGGACTCCTGCCGATTGTATCGATGGCGTAAGGCCAATCGGTAGTCGAAGGGATCTCCGTCTCTGGAGGTGGTGTGTCAGGTCTTGAATGACCTGGCCAGTGGTAGGGTAAGATTCTTTCCATTTTTAGTCTTGGTTTTTCCGCCTTCTGATCTTGTATTGATTTATGCCTTCTTGGAGATTTTCAGGTGACCTTATATCCCTGGGGGATAGCCATTCAGGATGCGGGGACGACCGGGGTGAACACGTAGATGAGGCGTTTACTGGCGCATGAGTTCGGCCATTCCTGGTACCTAGGGGAGAGGGTGATCCATCAGATTGCTGAGGAGGAGGTGGTGGTCCCACCTGCGCAGCCTCCAACGTCTATGAGTCGGGAGCGACGGCTGTCAGAGGATGCGAGGATCGTGCAAATGATCGGCGAGTCCTACTTATTGTACACTGATACAACTGCGCCGTATGACTATATGAACTTTCTGACGAGTTGGTTGATGGCGCCCAGTATACATGACGCTTTGCTTTCCCTCCTGCTGGTTCGAGTTGGGCAGTGGGGTCTTCCCACAGCGGTGGTGGTCCGTCGGCACATGCGGCGGCGACGACCTCGGAGGTCCCTTTTGTCCGTCTTCACACTCCTTCGTACAACATCCGACGGGCTGATGGAGGGACAGTACCGATGCTACACCGTCCTCTTGCGATGGATCCAGAGGAGCTGGGCTTGACAGAGGATGTCCTTCGTCCTACGGTAAACCTTTCAGTCCTTTTCCTCTTTTTTGATTTCTTTTGCTTGATACTGATTCTGCCTTTTCTTTGCAGCAAATCCGGGTGTCGACCACTTGGCTCTGGGACATCAGGGATTGGATATCATCGGTGACTTCCCACATTCGGGAGGGTTGTCCCTGTTCCTTCTTGCTTGGTGTCATCAGCCTCGTCTGGGGGAGACTCTGGCTCGGGTAGTGGGGGTGCGTCGTCTCGCCGTAGGGGAAAGAGAGCGCGTCGCCGGGGTGGAAACTCTTAAGAGAGATAGAGAGAGGGAGAAAATACGGGTTTGGGCTGAGTTCCGTTGTTTTTGGCTTTTTCTTTATTTCCTGCAAAAATGATATAACACAGAAAACATATATATGCAATGCAATGCACTTTTTTTTATTATTATCTTTTATTTTAATAATGAATGAATGCATGCACATGCGCTTTTTAATTTGCTACTGAGACCATAAAGGAAAGTTATTTTATTTAAAACGGGGAATCCCATAAGGAGGGAACATGATTCTTGAAATTCTTTTGAGAATATTAATTTATTTTTATGGAGTTTTCTGTTGATTTGACAAAGAAGGAAAGGAGGAAATTAAAAAAAAGGAATTATATAAGGAGGAAAAGGGATTTTGAAATTCTGTTGAGAATATCAATTTTTTTTATTTGAGTTTTCTGATTTTGACAAAAGAGGAAAAAGGGAAATTTCCAAAAATGGGGGGTTGCCGATCGGCAAGCACCCTGGCCTGCTTATCGGCAGTTCACTCCAGTCCCATCAATTGAAAGCTTTGATTGGTACCCTCTTCAGCCTTTAGTACCTTGTGGGGTAGGGTTCCTTTCGATTTCTCCAGGGATTATGTCTCTTGTGAGGATTTTTAAGTATAAAAAAGGAGAAGGGGGAGTGTTTTCCTCACACCTTTTGCATTCTTCATACCCACCCATCATCTTTTAGTCTTGCAAGATGGCTCTCCCTGGTAGCATTGAGTTTGCTAATTACCTCGAAGCCTTGGAAGCTATGTGCTCTTATAATGTCGACTATGATGCCTTCAATATGCGTCGAGTCTCCTTATGGTGCAATCGGCCTTTTGAGTGGAATATGCTGATGGCGCCAGTACAATTTTGGTACCCCGAAGACCATGTATTCCGCTTTGGGTTGGAAGAAGTTTGTCCTACCTACGAGGCATTTTCTGCCATACTGGGCGTGAATCCCAATGTTACCGCGGCTTTACCCAAATTTTCTCGTTCTCCTAGGGATCTATTGTTCGGGATTCTCCATGTTTCTCCTTCGGCGGCCAGGTCATTGGTTGTCGGAGGAATAATTTCCCTCCCGGCGGTGTTGCAGTCCGTGCATTCACGGGAAGTAAGTGACGTTGGCTATGCTGGATCCGTTATTCTGGTCTTGGTTTCAAAACTGCTGTTGGTGACTGGGGAAGTGCGAGTGGACCCACAACTTGCAGCCATTACCTTATGGATGTCATACCGTCGTAATCCTGCGATGGTGATATTAGCGAAGACTTTGAATGGCCTGGATGCCTGGAGAGAAGGTCGTTCCGACTTTTTAAGGGGTAGCCCTGTGATGCTGTTCATGTGGTTGTCTGAAAGATTCCGTTTGTCGACTTCTCTAGAATGTCCTTTGTCGGCTGTACCCAACTTCTTTTCGCGCTACTTCATCTGCATGGGCCTGTATGTTGAGAACTGGGAGAATTGTCTTATGGAGTACAGGGCTCGTGGGCTGTATTAGTCCGTACGTTGGTGGGGAGAGTTGCTACCTGTTCTGGAGCTAGGATAATATTCTCATGTGCGGCTGGTTGGTCTCCGACAGACCTCTTTTTAATTCCCTTGGCGCCTTCTGCGTCAATTTGGCTGGGCACAGGTCGTGCCCCCTCGGCCCTCAAATTTCTTTCCAGTAGAAGATTTGACTGAGCGCTTGCGTCTGTTCCTTAGATCTCTGTGGGAAAATCGGTGTCCGTCGACCCGTCCCTCTTAGTCTATTGGGAAGGTTTGCCATGTCCCCAAAGATTATATGAAGTGGTTATGGAGGGAAGTAGTCAGCAAGATGTTGGCAGTAGAGACCGGTCGGAGGTGGTTTGTTTTATCTGACTCCATGGAAGTGGCTGTTGTGGTCTTTTCGAAGATGGTTAAGGCTCATCGGCCCATGGAGTGTTCGCGGCACTCCATTTAGGCAGGAGAGACTTGGGGTCCTCAGGATGTAGATGATGAGGGTGCAGGCTCTTCGGGTAGCTGTGGGTAGGACTCCTGGGGAGTTTATTTATGTAACATATGTGGGGGATTTTGTCTGGTTTTTATGGTAGTAGGGGGAAGAGAGTTATCCGTTCCTTTTTCTTATGTAATATGCACTGTAGTTTCTTATTAACGAAATAAACAAGTTTCAGATCATCCAGCTGTGCCTTTTGATGAATTTTGTATTTTGAATTATCTATACCAATCGCTAAGGCATACATAATCCTTTTGTTCAAGTAGATGTTTAGAATGAACTGTTGTTCTCTGAGATAAGAAAGGAATATATTTTTGTGAAAAAAGGGGTCGTGCTCATGTGAGGAGTATGAGTTGCCTACGTACCTCTGGGGTTTTTGAAAAAGTTCTTATCTGTTTGAAAATAGTTTTTTCAGAGGGTCAGGCCCACGTAGTTCTGGGTAGAGGGAAATGGAGAGAGTTTTTTTTTAGAATAGAAGGGGGGTGAGAAGAGTCGTAGAGCGCCGAGATTTTGGACTAGGGGTAGAACTTCTTGAGACAGTCCAGATTGACTCGACGAACCATCTCTTCCCCATCCAGGTCAGTGAGCATGGCGGCACAGCCATACAAGATCTTCCTCACAATGTAAGGGCCGCTCCAATTGGGTTTGAACTTTCCTCTGGGGCCCAGATGGGTTCGATTATCTCTTTGAGGGATAAATCCCCCTCTCGGACACCGTGGTCCTTGACTCTCTTGTTGAATGATCGCGTTATTCGGCGATGGTACCCTTCTATGTGGTAAAGAGCTTTTAATCTCCGTTCATCTAGTATGGCTAGCTCATCAAGATGGCCTTGGCACCAGTCTTCTTCACTAACCTTGCTTTCGAGCATGACACGTAACGAGGGTATTTCCAGCTCCACAGGTAGAACTACTTCCATACCGTAGACCAAGGAGTAAGGGGTAGCCCCAGTAGAGGTTCGAATTGAGGTTCGATATCCCCAGAGGGAGTAGGGGATCCGGTCTGCCCAATCCCTACAACTTTCGGTCATCTTGCTGATGATGGCTTTGGGGTTTTTGTTGGCAGCCTCAACTGCGCCATTGGTCTGAGGTCGGTAGGGAGAAGATTTGTGTCTCTGAATCCCGTATTCGTTGACTATTTCTGTGACTTATGCCTCAAAGTGCAAACCATTATCCGACACTAGCTCGTGCGGGAACCTGTATCGGTAGATGATATTTTTATTGATGAATTTGGACACCTTCTTGGCATTTAATACTACGTATGACTCAGCTTAGACCCATTTGGTGAAGTAATCGATGGCAACCAGGATGAACTCATGCCCGTTTGACGCTTTTGGTGTGACCTTCCCTATGATGTCGATACCCCAGGTGGAGAATGGCCAGGGAGAAGTCATGTTATATAATTCCCGCAGAGGTAGATGTTGGAGACTGGAGAACTGTTGGCATTTAGGGAACCTCCGAACATAGGCGGTGCAATCCTGGGCCATGGTGGTCCAGTAGTAGCCTTGTCAGATGATTTTCTTGGCAAGCATGTGATCGTTCATGTGGGGTCCGCATTCCCCGCTGTAGATTTTCTGCATTATCTTTTCAATGTCAGACCCTGCGATACAGTGCAAATGAGTTCCATCGAAATTCCTCTTGAGTAGTGCTTTATGACAGATGATGTACTGAGCGGTCAGCCTTCGGAGGGTAGCTCGGTCGTTCTTGTTGGAACCCTCAGGATACCTACCGTACCGGAGGAGGCACTAAATATCATAATACCAGTAATTGACTAGCTCGGGGTCTTCTGTGGGGACAAGATCAATATGGTAACAATGGGTAGGTTTGTCTTGATTTTGGACTAGGAAGGGGGTCATTGTTATTCCCTCGGGCATGTAGACTATGGAAGACAAAGTAGCGAGAGCATCGGCTAGGTTATTCTTTGCTCGGGGTAGGTAATGGAAGGTGATATCTCAGAATTGGGAGGCCAACTCTTCTAATTGGGCATGAAAGGGTTGGAGATTTTCGTCTTTGACGTTACACTTTCTGATCACTTGATCGATGATAAGGGCAGAATCCCCGTATACATCAAGGTATTGAATACCTTTCTCGAGAGAGACCTGGAGGCCTACTGTGCATGCCTCGTATTCTGTCATGTTTTTGGTGCAAGGGAAATCCAATTTAATGGCGATAGGAGTGTGGGAGTCATCTGGGGCGACCAGAAGTATCCCAATGCCATATCCCATTTTTTTGGAAGCCCCATCGAAGAACATTTTCCATTGGAGGCGGTCTTGAGTGGTGTAGAGGACATTTTCATCTGGACATTCGGAGATCCAGACATTTGTTTCTTCTACAGGGTAGTCAGCAAGGTAATCAGAGATGGATCTTCCTTTAACGACTTTATGTGTGACGTACACGATATCGAACTCGGTTAGGAGCATCAACCATCGAGCCATTCGGCTGGATAAGGCGGGTTTCTCAAGTAGGTATTTGATGGGATCCATTCGGGATACAAGTTTAATGGGGAAGGCGAGCATGTAATGTCGCAACTTTTGGTTGACCCAAACAAGTGCGACACATGCTTTTTCCAAAGAAGTGTAGTTGACCTCGTACCCGGCCAACTTGCGACTGGCGTAATAGATGGATCTTTCTTTGCGGGAGTCTTCAAGGTACTGGGCTAGCAAAGCCCCGGTTGCAGTGTCGGTTATGGTTAGGTATGAGAGCAAGGGGAGACCAGGCTGTGGTGTCATGATAACTGGCAGTTGGTTTAGGTACTGTTTGATTCGATTAAAAGCTTCTTGGCAGGCCTCATTCCAAACCTTGGTTGAATACTTTTAGAGGAGCTTGAAGATTGGTTCACAGAAGGAGGTTAGCTGGCTGATGAACCGGCTGATATATTGTAATTTCCCAAGGAAAACTCGAACTTCCTTCTCTGTTCGGGGAGGTGGCATCTCAAGCATGGCCTTCAGCTTGGCGGGATCTTCTTCTATCCCCTTCTCACTGGCCATAAATCCAAAGAGTTTTCCTTTTGTAATGCCGAAGACACATTTCTGTGGATTAAGTCGCATCTGATACTGCCGCAGTCGTTCGAAGAACTTCCAGAGAGCGGGAACATGACTTTCTCTAGTTTTGGAATTGATAATCATATCATCCACATAAACCTCAACCTCCTTATGGATCAAATCGTGCAGGATGGTTGTGGAAGCCCTTTGATAGGTAGCCCCAGCATTCTTGAGACCGAATGGCATAACGGTGTAGCAAAAGGTTCCCCATGGGGTGATGAATGCGGTTTTCTCTTGATGGTCGGGGTGCATCTTAATTTGGTTGTATCCAAAAAATCCTTCGACAAATGACTTGAGAGCATGACTGTCTGTGTTGTCCACGATCATGTCGATGTTGGGTAGCGGATAATCATCCTTTGGATAGGCTTTGTTTAAATCTCAGTAATCCACACACATTTGAACCTTTCCTCCTGATTTCGGTACAGGTACAATGTCGTCTAGCCACGTGGGATATTCGATTACTAGAATGAAACCCACATTAAAATGTTTGATAACGTCTTCTTTGACCTTAAGCGACCATTCGGTGCGGAGTTTCCTTAATTTTTATTTAATTGGCTTGTAATCCGGGAGAGTGGGGATCTCGTGCTGAGCTATTTCAGGGTCGATGACGGGCATATCGTCGTAGGACCATGCGAAGACATCCATGAACTCCTTTAGCAATTCTTCGAGTTGTGCGCGCTCATGCTCGTCAAGGGTGGCCCCTATCCTAATCTCGCGCAGTTGGCTACTAGAACCGAGATTAATAACGACAATCTCTTCTTCATTAACTTGAACGCGGTTATGTTATTTATTATTAACCTTATTTAGATCAGTTAAGAATTGTTCATTTGCAAAATCATCATCATTAAAAGTTCGATTGGGATCTACACAATTAATGTAAGTCACAAGAAGATACTCAAAATCTTCGTTTATTTCATTGATAGGAAAAACAGCATTGAGAACCTCATCAAAAGAGGTCTTGATTACATTTGAGCAAGGATGGACAATAGTAGATAAAGCAGGGTAAACATTGGGGTTAGAGGAGATTTCAACAGGTAGATTTGGCGTAGCATGCCAGTTGAGGAGAGGTGTATCAGCAGCTTTAATCAAACGGGATGGGTCCCTTGATGTAGTGACTGAATGAACCATTCAGAGTGTCTCCCTAGTATCTGCAAGTTGAAGGAGTCTTCAGAATCACTTTCCTCAGTCTCTTTAGTATCTTTGATAAGCGGTGGTACCTGGTATTGCTAATTTTCGGCCCATGGGTAGCTGTCTTGAAAAAATATCTCCATTCCAGGCTTTATCTTCTTGTCTGCGTGGTCATACCATGGTTCTGGAAAACCGCAAAAGGGGAAATCCTCACCTTCTTTAATGAATCGTCCATTTAAGGAATCACCTGAGATAGCTCGAACGTAGTCTAACCCTCTTTTTGATCGAGTCTGGCGGATCATTTTGAGCTCTGGTTCTGATGGTAGATATCCCAAGCCGCAAGGAGGGAAAGCTTTCTTCAGTTCGACGGGCTCAAGTATCCCCTGTTGTCTTTGTCCTAGCCCCAGTCCGGGCATGAAGTGCATGTTTCTGAACATCTGAATCACATTGACATTGCCATGAGGGTCATATTCTGGACAAACCCTTTCTTTAAAATCGTCCCCCATTGGGAGTAGGGATGGTTCAACTTGGAAACTTGATAGGAGCATATCATTTGATCCATGATGTATCTCAAGGATTGGACTGCTGGTGCTTGCACCCTCGTTGTTACCATCGTCACCCAAGATGGTGATGACTCGCCCATCGGCGAAGAACTTCAGTTTCTGATGGAATGAGGAAGAGAAACCCTTTATACTGTGGAGTCAGGGTCGTCCGAGCAACAGGTTAAAACAGGCCGAGATATCGATGACTTGGAATTCGACGATAGGGTTTATAAGTCCAACCCCTATTACAAGTTTTATGGATCCCATCACCACACGACAGGTATTATCGTAGGCACTCACGGCAGCGGATGTTGGAGCGAGGTCACTTTCTTTCAGGCCTAAACATTTGAAGGTTCTCAGTGGGCACACATTCGAAGCGGATCAGTTGTCAATGAGAGAAAATGGTACCACCTTCCCCATAACTTCGACGGAGATGTTGAGTGCATGATTGTGATTTAGCCCAATTTTGGGGATTTCTTCTTCAGAAAAGGACAGCATTCGGGTGGAGGTCAAGGACCCGACTAGGTTCACCGCTTCTTCTGGCGTGGTATAAGGAGGAACTATATGTCCAGCGAGTAATTTGATCAAAGCATTTCTGTGCAGTTGGGAAGGCATGAAAAGCCCCCATAGAGTGATTTTAGCTTGAGTTTTCTTCAGTTGATCGAGGATCTTGCTCTCCCCGAGGGTCATTTCTAGCATATGAAGGTTTTTAACGCCCTTCCCCTTATCATTTACTGGTAGTGAGCTTGGAACTTGGTAATGTCTCCCAGATCTGGTCATGTGATTTACTGAAGAAGGGAAGAACTTAAATCCAGTTTCCTCATCAATCTCAGGTAGTTCTTCCACCTTATCTATTTCTACGAGGAGTTCCTCAAATGATATCATCCCACATAAGTCAGCTATCAGGCAATTTCCTCCTGAAGCTTGTTCTTCATTTGAAACTTCGAATTCTCCCCCCCCCCCCATCCGGTGGCAACAATTATGTTTTCCCTTGTGAAGTCAATGCATTCCATAACTTCAACGACTTCTTCATATAGGTCTTCCCATTCTGTGGGGATGTGTAAGGGTGAAGGGACCAGGTGCCCTTGCAGCTTCAAAGTTTTAAGTAACTCGGTGATACTGCAAATGTTGTTGGTTTGCCTGAATTCTTCCGTCATGATCCGGACAACATCATCTAAGAAAATTTCTTCAGTTCGTACCACCCACCTATCTGATTCTCGGGCCCATTTTTGTGCTTCCAAAAACAACGTACTGAACCTCTGGCAGTCGATAATCATCTGTGAGGGCAATTTCAGCCCGAACTCTAGGAGTTGGTTTAACACCTCTGACAATTCCGTACTTCCACTTTCAAAACAGGGCCGGACAGTGATGCACGCTCTGGTAAGGAGTGACAAAGCCTGATCAGCGGGGCTAGTAGGGTGTAGGAGGAAATATGGGCAAAGTTGAAGGGGTTTAGGAAGGTATAAGGGTGTGATTTGAGTTGATGGATCGAAATGTGGGTTTTCTTCCAAGAAGATGGCATTAGTGTGATTTGGGAGTGGGTTATGAGTAGTGTTTGGTTTAGGATTGACTGGTGGGGAGATGGTACCACGATCAATGAGATCTTGGATTATGTTTCGAAGGTGGAAGCATTGGTCGGTGGTATGGCCAGCTGTTTGGTGAAAGGCGCAATGAGCATCGGTCTTGAAATTTTTGGTAAGTGGATTGGGTAATGGACGTGGATCCAGGGGCTTTATAAGGTTTCGGCTTAACAGGGCTTGGTAAACTTTGGAGAGGGGAGCATGGAGCTCAGTGTATTCCCTTCGGACGGGGGCAGGGCGTCTTTCTGGTGCCCATGATGTGGTTGGTTGAGAGATATTGTTGATGGTTGAGACTGCGGCACTGACAGGTTTGTCATATTTTCTGGGGGTGAACTGTCCGGACACCTTCTTTGGTTAAACTTTTGTTTTGGCAAGACCCTCTTCGATTTCTACTCCTGCTTCTCTGAGAGCTCGAAAATGGGGGTAGTACTATCCTCCCATGGTTGCTCGGACATGGGACAAGAAATTATTCTTCACTATGTTGACTTGTTCTTCTTCAGATGGCTTATTAGTCATGGTAGCCGCTTTTTCCCTCCATCGGGCTATAAGGTTACTGACGGATTCTCCAGAGTTCTGTTTGAGCAACTCCAAATTACGGCGGGTGACCTCAAGCTCTTCGTTGTATTTGTACTGTGACATGAATTCTCGGGCTACATCCTCCCAGCTACGGATTCTGGATTCCTCAAGAGATAAAAACCATCGGAGAGCACTGTCTTTCAAAGTTTGCTGAAATAATTGGGCCATCACCTCTTCGGAAGCCCCTAGTAGAGTCATGGAACAATGATAACTGCGAAGATGAATAATTGGGGGACCACTCCCTCCAAACTTCTCGATATTTGGCATCTTGAACTTCTCGGGTAACCTTGCTTTAGGATAACAAGACATATGGGTGTAGTCCATGTAATTTCCATAGATCCTGACTTGGTCAAACTTCTTGGTGAGCATCTTAAGATATTCTTTGACTTTGTTCAACTCCTCCTCCTTTGGATCAGCAACCATAGGCAAGTTAGCCATAGGCTGGGCAATGTTTGGCATTGGAAGTTGGGAAGGCGGCGGCCCATTAGCAGGAGGGGCACGCAGAGCGTGCTGATATTCTTTTGGAACCCAGATGGGCTCTGGTGGACCCATAGCGCGAGGGAACAGGGCCTCGGGCGCTTGAGGAATAGGGACTTGGTTTCGTTGCATTTCTCGGACCTCAGCTTGGAGGTTGTCAATCTTGGCCACGAGCTGAGCTAGGACCGTAAGCAGATCCTGTTGTATGATTGGTGCTTGATCTTCATTCTCCATGGAAGATGGATGGATTCCGGATTCGAAAGAAGTAGTAGAGGAATGGACGAAACTCCGGGGTGATTTAACTGATGACCTAAGCCAATAGGGAGTCAGGACAAGGGTGTGCGATCAGCCTGAGAAGGCGTAGGATAAGATTTATTTTTGAGAAAAGGGAAGGAACTATTTTTGGATTTTTGATAAGAAGGGAGAAATGTTTTTGGATTTTCGATGAAAAGGGAGAAATGTTTTTGGAGACGGAACTCAGCATGATTATTGTGATTATTATGTTCTCACTTGTATTTAATTCTCCTAAATGCAATGTCGAACGGGACCCGAGCCTGAAGAAGTGGTCTCTTAATATACTCAAAGCTACGATTTGGACTTGTAACCAGGCTCGCGGACAGAGTCCCGTTTTAAAATGCGCAAAAATTGGGCGAAAAATTGACCCGGAATTTCGGTAGAGTTTCGGGTCGAAACCGACAATCTAAAGTGCGTGTCCTAGGTTTGACACCTATATGCGGGTATGCAGTTGGTTGGGTGAATCGGCATGGGTTCCCCCTTTTGGCGTGACTTCCACGATATACGTCTTGCGGGCAATCGGTACGTGTGGACAAGCCATTTGATATACCTGAGTGTACGTGAATTGCCTCACTATATACCTCGTGGGGATGGTACGTGTGAGAGCGAATTCGATATACGCGGCGTACATGAACGAATTCCCTGCGATACACCTCCCGTCATAACTTTGGTGAAGCGGTACGATGCGAGGGAACCGTTCGACATACGTCGAAGGTACTTGGCCAATGGGAGGTGAGAGTCATATCGCTTAGGCTAACTGTGACCTGCCGGACCAGCACCCATCACGAAGTGACCCTCCAATTACTCGGTAAAATTTGGTCAATATCAAAGCTCTTTGGTGATGTCGTGTGAATCATGCATGATTCTCTTATTAGTATTTTATGATGAGAATGCCTTTCTTGATTATGCCAAACCGGGAACAAAGCACAAGTACCTCAAAAGGTACACCAAGTATGGATGGGTGATGCGTGCAACATGGGGATGTACATGTGATCCTAGGTGCACGTGGTGTGAAGTGTTCATGGAGAATTTTTCTACAAGTGTGTGAACATAAGCATAAGCATGGGATACACATATGAGAAATGGGAACATGCAGATATGGGGGGGGGGGGGGGAGAATAAACAAATATAGCATCCATATAAATAAAGTCAAGCCCTCAAAATAAATAAAAGTCCCCAGCATATTCGCCACTGTGGCCATCCCCGCCGATCCCCACCGCGGAGGGAGGACGAATCCTTCGGGTCCCTCGTGTCCCCTCTCGGGAGAGCGCTCCGGCCAGCGTCGATTTTGTGAGGTGTGAAAAATGTAAAGAGATTCAGAGTCGCCAGTATATTTTACTCAAAACAGACAAAAGAATAAAGGGGAAGCCACCCCGAAGGATGGCTTCCAAATACATACTGGTGCATGAGAAACCAAATGATTCAGAAAGGGTTCGGAGGCTTAGTTACGAAATGGGAAGGTGTTAGGCACCCATTCCGCCCTTTCGATCTCTCATGGATATTTGCTATTTTCCTTTATATTTCCCCCCGTGAGATGTGTACATGTGTATATATATAGAATGGAGGTAGGAGTCCTCGACTTGTATCATGGAAAGGATAAAGCGAGTCATCCGTAGGAAGATATAAAAGTAATATTAGAAAATTACGATTTATGTGGTTACCCCTACGTTGATCGTTATAAGGGAACGATAACGCATATGGAGTAATGCGTCACTAAGAATAAGTATATATATAATATAAGAAAAATGGATTTAGAAAATAGAAAATGAGAGAAAAAGTGAGAGAAAGGACTCGAGTCTCGAGTTTTACCCCGAGACACCTACGTTGCCTATAAAGGCATCAAAGTCCATGTAGTTCGCATGCAAAGCAAAGGGGTGGGGTTTATCCCATAAATCCAAATGTGGGATCTCTTATTTGTAGGTGTGTGTGTGTGTGTAGAAAAAAGTGTTTTAGTTGTGGGAAAAGCGTGAAAAAGTGTGAGAATCCCTTATTTGGAATTTATGAGCAAACCCTCTTTTTCTTGTTTTTGGGGTTTTTTATTTATATGAAAATATGGTATGTGCAATAATACTATATAAAAAAAAGTATATTAGGATGTGTGAGAAAAAAAAGGGCTAAGTAAGAAAACAAGTTATTGGGAATTCAAGAGAATTTAAGAGAGAGTTTGAGAAAGTTAGACCTTCTTGAAGATCTTGAGCTTGATCTTGAATGTTGGAGAGCATCCCTTGAGCTTGGATTATGATGGAGAGTGGTTAATTCACCAAGTTTGATGAAAAGGATGATGAAAATTGGAGGTAAAAGAGGGGTTTGGAAGTTGAAATCGCGCTGCCTTTGAGAGAGGTTTCTGGGATTCGTTCAGAGAGATTTATATCAGATCTGGGCTCCCCTTGCAAAATGAGGCCAAGGCCTCCTTTTATAACCCTAGGGGACTGCCGATCGGCCCTATCATGGCACTGCCTATCGGTAGGTGCCGATAGGCAGGATCTGGGACCTGTCATTTGGCAATGCGCCTCAGGCTTTTTCGGAAAATTGGCCGCCGCGGGCAAACCGTTGGTCAGAATCGTGCACGGGGCATACCGTTGGAAAGGTAATTTAGAGACCTTTGAAAGTCCTTTGGACCGCTCCTGAGTTCAGGAGTTGACTTTGGGTCAAATGTGGCTCGGAAGCATTTGTCAATCCATTGGACGAGGAATCGTGCGGACACAAACTGATCGTTTGTCCGCATGGTAAGTCCGAATCGTGCACGGGGTATACCGTTGGAAAGGTTAGGAGATGTACTTAGACATTCCAAAGAGTTTGACCCGGTTTGGAGAGTTGACTTTGGTCAACCGAGCACGAGAAGTGCTCTGGGGCTTCCCGGAGTCAAATGGATCGTTCATCCGGATGGAAAGTTGGAATTGCGCACGGGATGGACCGTTGGAAAGGGTATTCCGTGCCCTTAGAAGATTCATTTAGCCTCGGTCGAGCTGAAGAGTTGACATAGGTCAAACAGAGCCCGGGAGTGCCCGGTGGCCTCTAGGTCTGGTTTCGGACGCAAATGGCGCGTTCGTCCGCATGGTAAGTAGGAATCGCGCACGGGGTGGACCGTTGGAAAGGATATTCATTGCCCTTAGAAGATTCATTGAGTCTCAGTCGAGATGAGGAGTTTGACTTTTGGGTCCAACTGAGCCGGGGGGTGCCCGATGGCCTCCAGGTCAGTACTCGGGACGTGACTTGGGTTTATAGTGATGAAGGGAGGTTCTAGGGACCTAAGGAGAGTTAAGGGGTAACAGAATGGGGTGTCTACAATGAGGGTGCAGGATCCTCTGGTAGTTGTGGGTAGGACTCTTGGAGAGTTTATTTGTGTAATAGGGAATAGATGTGGGGATTTTATTTGGCTTTTTATGGCAGTAGGGGGAAGGGAGTTATCCGTTCCTTTTCTTATGTAATATGTGCTGTGATTTCTTATTAATGAAATAAGCAAGTTTCTAATCATCCAGCTGTGCCTTTCGATGAATTTTAATTTTGAATTATCTATACCGATTGTTAAGGCATACATAATCCTTTTGTTCAAGTATTTGTTAAAATGAACTACCGTTCTTGGAGATAAGAAAAGAAAAGTATTTTGTGAAAAAGAAAGGGTCGTTATCCTATAAGATGTATGAGTTGCCTACGTACTTTTAGGGATTTTGATTTTTTTTTATTTTTCCTGAAAAATGGTTTTTTACAAAGGATTAGGCCCACGTAGTTCTGGGTAGAGGGAAATGATGAGAGTTTTTTTTAGAATAGAAGGGAGATGATAAGAGTCATAGCGTGCCGAGATTCCAGACTAGGGGTAGAATTTCTTGAGACGGTTTAGGACGATTGGACGAGCCATCTCCTCCCCATCTAGGTCAGTGAGCATGGCGGCACCGTCGTATAAAATTTTCTTCACAATGTAGGGTCCACTCCAATTGGGCTTGAATTTCCCTCTGGGGTCCCAGATGGGTTCTATTATCCCCTTGAGGGCTAAATCCCCTTCCCAAACACCGCGGTCTTTGACTCTCTTGTTGAATGATCGCCCTATTCGGCGATGGTACCCCTATATGTGGTAAAAAGCTTTCAATCTCCTTTCATCTAAGAGGGTTAGTTCATCGAGACGGCTTTGGCACTAGTCTTCTTTGCTAACTTTGCTTTCGATCATGACGCGCAGCGAGGGTATTTCTAACTCCACAGGTAGGACTGCTTCCATGTCGTAGACCAGAGAGTAAGGGGTATCCCCAGTAGAGGTTCAAAATGAGGTTCGATAGCCCCAAAGGGCGTACGGGATCCGGTCGGCCCAATCCCTACAGCTTCTGGTCATCTTGCTGATGATGGCTTTGAGGTTCTTATTGGCGGCTTCAACTGCACCATTGGTATGAGGTCGGTAGGGAGAAGATTTTTTTCTCTGAATCCTGTACTCGATGACTACTTCTGTGACTTCTTCTTCGAAGTGCAACCCGTTATCTGACACTAACTTGTGCGGGACACCGTATCCACAGACGATATTTTTCTCGAGGAATTTAGCCACTTTCTTGGTGTTCAATACTGCATATGACTCAGCTTTGACCCATTTAGTGAAGTAATCAATGGCAGCCAGGATGAATTCATGTCCGTTTGAAGCCTTTGGTGTAGCCTTCCCTCTGATGTCGACACCCCAGGTGGAGAACGGCCAGGGAGAGGTCATGTTGTATAATTCTCATGGAGGCAGGTGCTGAAGATTGGAGAACTGTTGGCATTTGAGGCATCTCCAGACATAGGTGATGCAATCTTGGTCCATGGTGGTCCAGTAGTAGCCCTATCGGATGATCTTCTTGGCAAGTATGTGATCGTTCATGTGGGGCTCGCATTCCTCGCTGTGGATCTTCTGCATTATCTTCTCAATCTCAGCCTGCGATACAGTGTTCATGAGTTCTATCGAAGTTCCTCTTGAGTAGAGCTTTATGACAGATGATGTAATGGGCGACCAGTCTTCTGAGGGTCGTTCGTTCTTTATTGTTGGAACCCTCAGGATACCTACCATGCTTTGAGGAGGCACCAGATATCATAGTACCAACAGTCGGCTAGTTCGAGATCTTCAGTGAAGACAAGCTCAATATGGTAGTAGTGGGTTGGTTTGTCTTGCTTTTGAACTAGGAAGGGGGTCATTGTTATTCCTTCGGGCATGTCGACCATGGAGGCCAGGGTAGCGAGGGCATAGGCTAGGCTATTCTTTGCTGTAGGTAGGTAATGGAAGGTGATATCTCAGAATCGGGAGGCTAACTCTTCTAAGTGGTCATGGAAGGGTTGGAGCTTTTCGTCCTTGACCTTCCACTTTCTGAGAACTTGACCGATGATGAGGGTAGAATCCCCGTAGACATCAAGGCATTGAATACCTTTCTTGAGAGAAACTTTGAGGCCTACTATACATGCCTCGTATTCCATCATGTTGTTGGTGCAAGGGAAATCCAATTTGATAGCGATGGGAGAGTGGAAGTCATCTGGAGCGATCAGAAGTATCCCAATGTCATATCCCTTTTTATTGGTAGTACCGTCAAAGAACATTTGCCATCGAAGGTTGTCTTGAGCGATGCATAGGATATTTTCATCTGGGAATTCGTAGATCCAGACATCTGCTTCTTTTACAGGGTAATCAGCGAGTTATTCATAGATGGCTCTTCCTTTAATGGCTTTCTGCGTGATGTACACGATATCAAACTTGGTTAGGAGCATCAAACATTGGGCCATTAGACTAGATAAGGCGGGTTTATCAAGAAGGTATTTGATGGGATCCATTCGGGATACAAGTTTTATGGGGAAGGCGAGCGTGTAGTGTCGTAACTTTTAGGTGACCCAGACAAGTGCGACACACGCCTTTTCCAAAGCAGCGTAGTTGGCCTCGTACCTGACCAATTTACGATTGGCGTAATAGATGGATCTTTCTTTACGGGAGTCTTCAAGGTATTGGGCTAGCAATGCCCCAGTTGTAGTTTCAGTTATGGTTAGGTATAGGAGCAAAGGGAGACCAGGCTGTAGTGGCATGAGCACTGGAGGTTGGGTCAGATATTGTTTGATTTGGTCCAAAGCTTCTTGGCAGGACTTATTCCAAACCTTGGTTGAATCCTTTCGGAGGAGCTTAAAGATTGGTTCACATATGGAGGTTAGATGGCTGATGAACCGGCTGATATATTGTAATTTCCTAAGGAAACCTCAAACTTCCTTCTCTGTTCGGGGAGGTGGCATCTCATGTATGGCCTTCATCTTGGCGGGATCTGCTTCTATGCCCTTCTCACTGACCATAAATCCAAAGATTTTTCCTTTTGTAATGCCGAAGACACATTTCTGTGGATTAAGTCGCATCTGATACTGCCGCAGTCGTTCGAAGAACTTCCGGAGAGTGGGAACATGACATTCTCTAGTTTTGGACTTGATAATCATATCATCCACATAAACCTCGACTTCTTTGTGAATCAAATTGTGCAGGATGGTTATTGTTGCCCTTTGGTAGGTGGCCCCAGCATTCTTGAGACCAAATGGCATAACGGTGTAGCAAAAGGTTCCCCATGGGGTGATGAATGTTGTTTTTCCTTGGTGGTCTGGGTACATCTTGATTTGGTTGTATCCGATAAACCCGTCGACGAATAACTTGAGAGCATGACTGGCTGTGTTGTCCACGATCATGTCGATATTAGGTAGCGGATAATCATCCTTTGGAGAAGCTTTGTTTAAATCTCGGTAGTCTACACACATTCGAACCTTCCCTCCTGATTTCGACACAGGTACTATGTTGGCTAGCCATGTGGGATATTCGATCACACGAATGAAGCCCACGTTCAACTATTTAACCACCTCTTTTTTGACTTTGAGCGACCATTCGGTGCCGAGCTTTCTCAATTTTTATTTAACCAGCTTATAATCTGGGAGAGTGAGGATCTCGTGCTGAGCTATTTCAGGATCAATGCCGGACATATCATTATAGGACCATGCGAAGACATCCACGAATTCCTTTAGCAATTATTCGAGTTGTGTGCGCTCATGCTATTCAAGGGTGGCCCCTATCCTAACCTCGCACAGTTGTCTACTAGAACCGAGATTAATAACAAGAGTCTCCTCTTCATTAACTTGAATGCGGTTATGTTATTTATTATTAACCTTATTTAGATCAATTAAGAATTGTTCATTTGCAAAATCATCATCATCAAAAGTTTGATTAGAATCCTAACAATTAATGTAATACACAACAAGATACTCGAAATCTTCGTTTATTTCATTGATAGGAAAAACATCATTGAGAACCTTATCAAAAGAGGTCTCGATTACATTTGAACAAGGATAGACAACAAAAGAAGAAATAGGGTAAACATTGGGGTTAGGGGAGATTTCAAGAGGTAGAACTGGCGCAGCATGCCAGCTGAGGAGGGGTGTATCAGCAGCTTTAATCAGATGGGATGGATACATTGATATAGTGCCTAAATGAACCATGCAGAGTGCCAACCCCAGTGTCTGTAAGTTGAAGGAATATTCGAAATCACTTTCCTCGGTCTCTTCGATATCTTTGATGAGCGGTTGTGCTCGATGTTGGAAACTTTCGGCCCATGGATAGCTATCTTGGAAAAAGATCTCCATTCTAGGCTTCATCTTCTTGTCTGTGTGGTCATACCATGGTTCTGGAAAACCGCAAAAGGGGAAGTCTTCGCCTTCTTTGATTAATCGTCCATTTAAGGAGTCTCCTGGGATAGTTTGGATGCAGTATAATCTTCTCTTTGGTCGAGACTGGTGGATCATTCTGAGATCTTGTTCTGATGGTTGATACCCCAAGCCACAAGGAGGGAAATCTTTTTTCAGTTCGATGGGCTCAAGTATCCCTTGTTGACTTTGCCCTAGCCCCAGTCCAGACATAAAGTGCATGTTTCTGAACATCTGAATCACATTGACATTTCCACGAGGGTCATATTTTGGACAAACCCTTTCTTTAAAACTGTCCCCTGCCGGAAGTAGGAGTGGATCAACTCAGAATCCTGATAGGAGCATATCATTTAACTCGTGTTGTATTTCAAGGATTGGACTGCTGGTGCTTGCACCCCCAATATTTTCGTCATCGCCCAAAATGGTGATGACTCGCTCGTCGGTGAAGAACTTCAATTTCTGATGGAGTGAGGAAGACACACCATTGATATTGTGGAGCCAGGATCATCCGAGAAATAGGTTGAAACAAGATGGGATGTCTATGACTTGGAATTCAACGACAGGGTTTATAGGGTCAACCCCTATAACAAGTTTTATGGATCCTATCACCTCCCGACGGGTATTATCGTAGGCACGTACATCGACGGAGGTTGGAGCGAGGTCGCTTTCTTTCAGGCCTAAACACTTGAAGGTTCTCAGTGGGAAGACATTCAAGGCGGATCCGTTATCGACAAGAGAGAGTGGCACGACCTTCCTCATAACTTCGACGGAGATGTTGAGTGTATGATTGTGATTTGGCCCGATTCTGGGGATTTCTTCTTCAGAAAATGATAGCATTCAGGTAGAGGTCAAGGATCCGACCAGATTTTTCGCTTCTTCTGGTGTGGTAGAAGGAGGAACTGTGGGTCCAGTGAGCATCTTGATTAAATCATTTATGTGCAGCTGGAAAGACATGAAAATCCACCATAGAGTGATGTTATCTAGAGTTTTCTTAAGTTGATCGAGGATCTTGCTCTCCTCGATGGTCATCTCTGGCATAGGAAGGTTTTCAACGACCTTCCCTTTGTCATTTGCTGGTAGTGAGCTTGGAACCTTGTAATGTCTCCATCATCTGGTCATATGATTTACTGAAGAAGGGAAGAACATGAATCCCATTTCCTCATCAATCTCAGGCTATTCTGTCACCTTGTTTATTTTTTCAAGGAGTTATTTAAATGATATCATCCTACATATGTCGGATACTGGGCAAGTTCTTCCTGAAACTTGTTCTTCACTTGAATCTTCGAAGTCTTCCCCCTATTCGGTGGCAACAATTCTATATTTCCATGTAAAGTCAATGCATTCCGTAACTTTAACGGCTTCTTCATATAGGTCTTCCCATTATGTGGGGATATGTATAGTTGAAGGGACCAAGCGCCCTTGTAGCTTCAAAATGTCAAGTAACCCAGTGATACTACAAATGTTGTTGGTTTGCCCAAATAATTCTGCCATAATCCGGATAACATCATCTAGGTTGACTTCATCGGTTAGTACCACCCACTTTTCGGAATCTCGGGCCCATTCTCGTGCTTCCAAGAACAGTGTACTGAACCTTTGGCAATCGATGACCATCTGTGAGGGAAATTTTAGCCCAAACTCTAGGAGTTCGTTTAACACCTCTGATAATTCCATAGTTCCATTTTCAGAACGGGTACGGACAGTGATGTATGCTCTGGTAAGGAGTGATAGTGCTTGATCAACGAGGCTAGTAGGGTGTAGGAGAAAATATGGGCAAACTTAAAGAGGTTTAGGAGAGTATATGGGTGTGATTTGAGTTGAGGGATCAAAATCTGGGTTTTCTTCTAAGAAAATGGCATTGGCATGATTTGGGAATGGATTATGAGTAGTGTTTGGCTTAGGATTGGCTGGTGGGGCGATGGTACCACGGTCAATGAGATCTTGGATTATGTTTCGTAGATGAAAGCATTGGTCGGTGGTATAGCCAGCAGTTTGGTGAAAGGCGCAATGAGCATCGGCCTTGAAGTTTCTTGGGAGTGGATTTGGTAATGGACGGGGATCCAAGGGTTTGATGAGGTTTCGTCTTAACAGGGCTTGGTAAACTTTGGAGAGGGGAGCATGGAGATCAATGTATTCCCTTCGAATGGGGGCAGGGCGGCTTTCTGGTGCCCATGATGTGGTTGGTTTAGAAATGTTGTTGATGGTTGAGACTGTAGCACTGGCAAGCTTGTCATACTTTCTAGGGGTGAACTGTCCGGACACCTTCTTTGGTTCAACCTCTATTTTAACAAGTCTTTACTCAATTTATACTCCCGCTTCTCTGAGAGCTCGAAAGTGGGGATAGTATTGTTCTCCCATCATCTCTCGGACATGGGGCAAGAAGTTATTCTTCACTATGTTGACCTGTTCTTCCTCAGATGGCCGATTGGTCATGGTAGTTGCCTGCTCCCTCCACCGGGTTATGAAGTTACTGACTGATTCCCCAGGGTTCTGTTTGAGCATCTCTAAATCACGATGGGTGACCTCAAGCTCTTCTTTATATTTGTACTGCGACATGAATTCTCGGGCTACATCCTCCCAGCTACGGATTTTGGATTCTTCGAGAGATAAAAACCATCGAAGGGCACTATCCTTCAAAGTTTGCTGAAATAATTGAGCCATCACTTCTTCAGAAGCCCCTAGTAGATTCATGGAACGATGATAACTGTGAAGATGAACAATCGGGGGTCCACTCCCTCCGAACTTCTCGATATTTGACATCTTGAACTTCTCGGGTAACCTCGCTTTAGGATAAGGAGACATGTGGGTGTAGTCTATGTAATTCCCCGAGATTCTGACTTGGTCGAACTTCTTGGTAAGAATCTTGAGATCGTCTTTGACTTTATTCAACTCCTCCTCTTTTGGATCAACGACCATAGGCAGGTTACCCACAGGTTGGGTAATATTTGGCATCGAAAGCTGGGTAGGTTGTGACCCATTGATAGGAGGGGCACGTGGAGCGTGCTGATATTCTTTGGGAACCCAGATAGGCTCAGGTGGACCCAGAGCACGAGGGAATAGGGCCTCGATCTCTTGAGGAATAGGAACCTGGTTTCGTTTCGTTTCATCTCTCTAACCTCAGTTTGGAGGTTGTCAATCTTGGACACGAGCTGAGCTAGGACTGTCGTCAGATCCGGCTGTATGACTGGTACTTGATATGTATTCTCCATGGAAAGTGGATGGATTCCAAAATCGGAAGAAGTAGTAGAGGAACGTACAAAACTCTGGGATGATTTGACTGAAGACCGAAGCCAATAGGGAGCCAGGCCAAGGGCTTGCGATTGACCTGAGAAGGCGTAGAATGGGATTTATTTGTGAGAAAAAGAGAAGAAATTATTTTTAGATTTTTGATAAAGAAGGGAGAAATGTTTTTGGAGACGGAACTCATCATGATTATTACGATTATTATGTTCTCAGTTGTATTTAATTCTCCTAAATGCAATGACGAACGGGACACGAGCCTGGAAAAGTGGGGTTTTTAAGATATGCGAAGCTACGGCTGAACATGTAACCAGGCTCATGGATAGGGTCCCATTTAAAAAATGCACAAAAAAATTGGACGACAGGCCGACCCGAAATTTCGGTAGAGTTTCGGATTGAAATCGCCAATCTAAAGTGCGTGTCCTAGGTTTGACACCTATATGCGGGTATGCAGTTGGTTGGGTGAATCAGAATGGGTTCCCCCCTTTGGCATGGCTTCCACGATATACGTCTTGCTCTTGTGGGAAATCGGTATGTGTGGACAAGCCATTTGATATACTTGAGTGTACGTGAATTGCCTCACCATATACCTCATGGGGACAGTACGTGTGAAAGCAAATTCGATATACTCGACGTACATGAACGAATTCCCTGCGATATACCTTCCATCATGACTTCGGTCAAGAGGTACAATATGGGGGAACCTTTCGATATACGTCGAAGGTAATTGGCCAATGGAAGGTGAGAGTCATATCGCTTAGGCTAACTGCGCCCTATCGGACCAGTGCCCATCACGAAGTGACCCTCCAGTTACTGGGTAAAATTTTGTCAATAACAATGCTCTTTGGTGATGTCGTGTGAATCATGCATGATTCTCTTATTAGTATCTTATGATGAGAATGTTTTTCTTGATTATGCCAAACAGGGAGCAAAGTACAAGTACCAAAGGTACACCAACTATAAATGGGCGATGCGTGAAACATGTGGATATATATGATCCTAGGTGCACGTGGTGTGACGTGTACATGGAGAATTTTATACAAGTGTGTGAACAGAAGCATAAGCATGGGATACACATGGAAAAGGGGAACATATTGATATAGGGTAAAAATAAACAAATATAACATCCTTGTAAATAGAGTCAAGCCCTCAAAACATACATATCCCCAGCAGAGTCGCCACTGTGGCCATCTCCGATCCTCGCCGTGGGCGGGCGCGTGAAGGAGGATCCTTGGGTCCCACGCGTCCCTCTCAGGAGCGCTTCGACCGACATCATTTGAGATAAGGTGTAAAAATGTAGAGAGATTTAGAGTCTCCAGTCTATTTTACTCAAAACAGACAAAAGAAAAAGGGGAAGCCATCTCGAAGGACGGCATCCAAAGACATACTGGTGCATACGAAACCAAAATGATTCGAGAAAGGGTTCAGAGGCTAAGTTACGAAATGGGAAGGTGTTAGGCACCCATTCCGCCCTTTCGGTCTCTCATGGATGTTTGCTATTTTCCTTTTTATTTTCCCCGTGATATGTGTGCATGTGTATATATATAGTGGAGATAGGAATCCCCGACTTGTATCATGGGAGAGATAAAGTGAGTGATCCGTAGGAAGGTATAAAAATAATGTTAGAAAATAAGATTTACGTGATTACTCTTACGTTGATCATTATAATGGAACGATAACGCATATGGTGTGATACGTCACTAAGAACAAGTATATAGAATATAAGAAAATTGGATTTAGAGGAGATAAAAAATGAGAGAGAAAGTGAGAATAGGACTTGAGTCTCGAGTTTTACCCCGAGACGCCTACGTAGCCTATAAAGGCATCAAAGTCCATGTAGTTTGCATACAAAATGAGGGGTGGGGTTTATTCCATAAATCCAAATGGGGGATCTCTTATTTGTGAGTGTGTGTGTGTGTAGAAAAAGTGTTTTAGTTGTGAAAAAAGTGTGAGAAAAATATGAGAATCCCTATTTGGAATTTATGAGAAAACCCTTTTTTTCTTATTTTTTGGGTTTTATTTATATGAAAATAAGACATGTGAAATAATACTAAATAAAAAGTATATTAGGATGTGTAAGATGAGATAATAAAAGTGCTAGGTAATAAAACAAGTTATTGCGAATTTGAGAGAATTTGAAGAGAAAGTTGAGAAAGTTGGACCTTCTTAAAGATCTTGAGATTGATCTTGAATGTTGGAGATCAGCCCTTGCACTTGGATGATGATGGAGAGTGGCTAATTCACCAAGTTTGATGAAAAGGATGATGAAAAGTGGAAGTTAAAAAGGGATTTGGATGTTGAAATCACGTTGTCTTCGAGAGAGGTTTTTGGGATTCGCTGAGAGTGATTTTTATCAGATTTGGGTTTCCTTTGAAAATGAGGTGAAGGCTTCCTTTTATAGTCCCAGGTCACTGCTGATCGGTATAGACCATGTCCTGCCTATCGGCACCTGCCGATAGGCAGGGTCTAGAACCTACCATTTGGCAGTGTGTTTCAGGCCTTTTCGGAAAATTGGATGCCGAGGGCAAACCGTTGGTCAGAATTCCAAAGAGGTTGACCCGATTTGGGGAGTTGACATTGGTCAACCGGGCATTGGAAGCATTCGGTGACCTCTTGGAGTCAAACGGATCGTTCGTCTGCATGGTAAGTCGGAATCACGCACGGAGCGGACCATTGAAAAGGGGTTTTAGTGCCCTTCAAATATTCATTCAGTCTCGATCGAGATGAAGAGTTGACTTAGGTCAAACATAGCCCAGGAGCGCCCGGTGGCCTCTAGATCAAGTTTCGAACGCAAATGGATCGTTCATTAGCAAGGTAAGTCAGAATCGCGCACGGGATGGACCGTTGGAAAGGAATTTTAGTGCCCTTCGAAGATTCATTAAGCCTTGGTCGAGCTGAAGAGTTTGACTTTTTGGTCAAATAGAGCCTGGGAGTGCTTAATGGCTTTTAGGTCAGTACTCAGGGTATGACCTGCGTTTTTAGTGATGAAGGGATGTACTAGGGACCTAAGGGGAGTTAGGGGGTAACAGAATGGGGTGTCTACACACGTTATACCTATGTGCACATGCAACTACCTTGTATACATATATATACATGCATATACATGTACTTAATGCATGAAACTATTTACTTCCCAAAACCTTAGTTATTTGGATTAATTCACCTTAATCTTACAAAAGACTTCATTTTTTCATTTTGACATTTCTCACTTTATTTAACACACACGATTAAATGCTTGAAACAACTACAGTTGGTTTGACCAAAAACTATTCCTTTACTGAAATCACCCTTTTCATTATAACCAATCCACATTAGATTTTGTCATTGAAAATCACCCTTTTAACACACGCGAACACCGTGTTAGAAAATACTCGTTTAGTCTTTGAAAACCTTTTACAAAACATTCTTGTATTAATTATGGATTTAACCACTTAGTTCACTTAACCATCCTTTTACCCCCCTTATTTTTGCCATTTTTCTTACCTCATAGACATTAATCAATTTTATATTTACTTGTCCATTTCACTTTTACTAGAACATTTATTAATTCATTCAAATTAGGTTGCATTAATACGTTTCACCACATGACTCATTTCTTGACATGTTACTTATTCCTTTATATTTTCTCATAATCTCCTAATATCCGCATACTTCAACGGGCTCCACACCGTCGGCTATGCGCACATATGCTCTGGCCAGTTATTTTGAATCTTTCACCCCAGGGCTCCGGACCCTCCTTAATTTTTCCAGTGTCATCCGAGTTCCTTTACATGTGTTTTAAGATTTTGCAAATGTTTACATTATCCAACCTTTCCTTTTACCTGGCCGAAGCCAAACCCGTGGTTGCACCCCAACCCGTGTTACACTTGAAATTCTCCTTTCATGTCATTTACACTTTAACCTTGATTTTGTTTCAAAAATAATATTCATTAGGACTAATTTGTGTAACACCTTTTGCAACATTTTTATTTAATAAAAATCTTCCACTTTAAGTAAAATTACCATTTTACCCATTTGTTTCCAAACTCATCTTTTACTCCATTTCCACAAGTGTTAATTTTTCTAAAACACTATTAAGTTACCCACAATAACTTCTTAAGTGTTTTAACACCTTAACACCCTTTTAACCTTAGAGTAATATTCTTCTTAATTGGAAACGTCTTTATCTCATTATTTCCTTTCCAATTTCATAAGATATTTTAAAACATTAGTGAGTTACACACACCAACTTCCCAATGTTTGTCCATTAAAACTTATCCGACACCTTTACTAACCATCTTTTCAAATTAAACATTTCTTTACTTTTTTTATTCAAGAAATCCAAATTACACTTAAAGACTACTTTCATAACAAAAATGAAATTTCCTTTTTACCAATACATGTAGTCTTACACTTCATACTTATCACACTTTTAATCCCTTTTCACACACCTTGAAGACAAGAATTTCTATTTTTCGTATTCCATGTTTAAACCCAGCAAAATCTTCTTTAAACTTGTTCATACATTTATTATCCAAATATTACAAGTTTATATGCATGAGAAGATGGATTTTAGACCTTAAAATCTCATCAAATGGGTTAAACATATTTTTCATTTTAGAAATTCATCATACTTGGGAAAAGATATTTTCAACGCATAAAAGACCTATAATTTGTTCAACAAATGTCCATTTTTCATAAAATCTTCATTTCTATAAGAAACTTTAAAACAATAATTCACCAATATTTAACAAAATACATCATTATCTTCAAACATTTTATATCATAAAATGTTTAACAAATATCTTTTTAGAATATATACCATTTTCATAAAATACTAACTTTTAATATTTCAAGACTTTGGAATATTTATTCATTCTTTATTTTTAAAACAATTACATTTTATCAAAAGTATTATTCCATAAAAATATTTATTATTTACTACACATGATTTCGATCATTTAATCAAATGCCCCCTACTTGTGTAATCTAACTACAAGACTAAAAATAATGCAAATAGAGTCTTAAACACTAAAGATAGATTTTCCTACCTCTAGAGACTCCAAATGGTGGTATAAAGGTTGGTGTAAGAGGACCAACCCCCATCTCCAAAGGTGGCCTCAAGAAGTTACCAAATGCATCCTCCAAAATGCTCCATTCAAACTTCCAAGAAAAAACCCTTCAAAACCCACTTCAAACTCTATGAAAGTTCCATCTTCATCTTCTCTAAAAACTCCCAACTACACTTTACAAATTCATAGCTCTTCCTTAACAATGGTGTAAATGGGTGTATATTGTTGAAATATGGTGGAATACATTAAGAAAATTGTGTTTTATATTTTATGTATGGTGGAGGAGTGGTGGTTTGTGGTGGTAAGAGGTGGAAGAACAACCCAACAATGGTGGAAGACCTCTCTCTCTCTCTCTCTTTCTCTCTCTCTCTCTCTCTCTCTCTCTCTCTCTCTCTCTCTCTCTTCTTGCTTTTTTGCCCATTAAGTGGCCCAAACAAGCCTTATAAAAGCCTCCTTAAAGACCAAAAATCCCATTTTTCCCATTTTGGTCTCAACTGAGCTTGACAACACACCAAATCAAGGGCCAGAAATATGACAGTGTACATGATCAACCTGATAAATAAAATTCGAGATATGTCATTCAAACGACAAGCCTATCTCATTCGATTGACATATCCACCTCGTTCGATGGGTTGTTTCTAGCTACCTTCGTGCGCCCTGGGTTTATAATGCATTGTGATCTTGTTTGAAGGTCGTTTGAACCTTACTTCGCGCGACGTTGAATCTCGCTTCTAACGACCACCCTTGGTCATTCGAACGACCTTCCTTTCTTTCTATTCTTTTATTTTCTTTAATTTTTAACCCATAATTTTCTAATAATTCTCTTCAATCCTCACTCCATCACAATTTATATAAAATTTAATTGAATTATTAGGAAAGGGTATTATGAACTTCCCTCCTTTGGGAGTTTCGTCCCTAAATTTCTAGATTTGTTAATCCTTAAGCTTATGGGGTTCACTAACTTATATTCTAATCCATACAAATCCTCTTAGATAAAATAATTTTAAGTTCTCAATACTAAGGTCACCTTACGTGCCTCCATACGGGGTTTGTCACCAAATAATCAACATGCAACATACTCTAATGCTCACTATCCCATTAACCATGAACGTCATATAACCAACTCCGAGTTCCACTCACTTGATGATCATGACCAAAAAATTTCAATTAATACCCAAGCTAGCACCCAAGTCATATTGACTCTTCCACAAGACACCTCTTTCCAACGATTAACACTCACCCAACGTGAATCGTAATATAACTAATCATCGTATTCATCACCAATGTCAATTACCTCTTAGGACTGTACATCCCGTGTCCCATAAATTTTCAGGATATTCTGGCTGTACAACTCGTATGAGCTCACCAATAACCATACTATGTTATTCTCTCACTCCAATGAGTAACATTATTATCAATTCATCATCGTGCACTCGACTTATACCTTCCATCGTGTCACTTTGATGAACTTAGTATTACCCTAGGTGTCTCACCTTTGAGTAATCGCTAGATTCTCTCTCTAATCCACTCACCATGGCCAAGAAACATAGTATGCTATGTTTTCCTTGATTTCCAACACTATACCGTATCCTCATGTCATCGTACCGCTCTTTGCAACTCGAGCCACTGATATCCGTGCCAACCAATCAAAAGGCCACTAATCTTAAGAAATATTAATACCACGAGAAAAATTGTGTGGTGAAAAGAGTAGACACTTATACACAGAACTTTATGCAATAGCAAGGATACCTCAGATAGGGAGCACCCAGTTACTGAGCTGCATTAATCATACATGGTCCACTGCACTATACTAGGCCTAATTGCGTTGTACCATGACATAAAACTAATATGAGTTATCACACATCTGAGAATACCATTATCGATCATTAAAGCCGAAAAGGACACATAAGAGTCTGGAGGGACAAACAGCCATCATGAGAAATTTTTCCCATAAGCATTCAACTATGATTTACGAAAAAGAACCTACGCCATATCCATGAAGTCATGTCACTCATTCCCAAAGTTCTCACCGACCACCAATCCTATCCACATACCCTGGCTTAGGTCACTAGCTGTAACAAATCGAATCACAACCATTCATTCTTATGGAACGAAAGCAATATACGAATCGATAGTCCTCTAGGAAGTCAATGCCTGACTTCCCTCCTTAGGAGCAAGGCCTTACCCTTCACATACTTGGCGTACATGAACCATCCCAATTTGCAGATACTTCACGGACTTGTATACATTGACCTTGTCAATTTTCTAGTGATGACGCTACCATCCTATTACACTCAAGTTATTGTCGGCCTTATCATATCATGATCGAAACCCTAAACTCCTATAATCATTAATTAGTTCAAATGAGGCACTCACCTCACCGTGTCCTTTGACCATACGAGGTTACCGCCAAATTTACTTTCGGTTTCTACCCACAAAGAATTTACATGATGACCACACTGACGCCATTAGAATTCTAAAGGTAGTAAACATCTCAGAGGGCTACATCCTTTAATCTGAACCGGCTTGGTAGGACGTGCCAAGAACTAGTCCTCACGTTGCTAAGGCTTCCCTAGCATATACCGTCAACACATATCGACATTATAATCATGGTTCAATGTTACCCCACCTCAATTTCCATCTTTAAGTCTCCACATGGAGTCATCACTCTCAGTCTCGAATGAACTTCCTAGTACATCCCAAAACATAGTATCACATACTAGTCGTTCTATGACATCCGAGCACCACTCCTATAATGATACAAACTATCACCTTACTCTAGGGATTATACCACCCATTTGTGCCAATTTAGGAAGCTGCACTGGCACGTAGGATATACGACCAGCAATCTGGGATCATCACTTAACCCTCAACATAATCATTACTAGGCTATTAATGCTCATTTATACCATTCTAGCCGGTATCCTAAGTATACGAAACACGTTTCATGTAATCGTCCTCAATAACTTATACGATTTCACCATCCATACCTTTATAATTGTAGTTTCTCTCTCTACAAACCTTTCAATACCCACATCACAATCACTCGGTGCTCGTAAGGACACTAGTCTATGAGCTTCTACCCGTAGTGCACTTCATCCATCAAACACCTCAAGGCATCACAACATTAAATCTCTATACTTAATGATGCCACACATAATTTGTCCTATGGGCACCTCAAAATGCCTATGAAATACTCTCACATTAGGATTACCTCGCACCTAGACATTACCTCGATGGCTAAAATGAGTCTCTACACTTAGAAAATAATCTTATCTTTCTTCCAAACGGCTGTGATCACATGCCATGTACAAACCACAACTGACGCTACTAAGGCTCATGGAAAGATACAAGGTATCGCCTACAACCTATAAACCTCAAGGTCTACCTCATCTAATCCCTAATAACTGACCAACCATGGCAACTAAATTGCCTCACTATGTAAACATCACACCATGTGCTAATCTGCAAGTTAACACGACTATATAGATCTTGGTAGGATATGGGACATCAGGTATTGCCTATAAATACCAAGGCATATACCATAGATGCCACGCGGGATCCTATTCCTCACTACCACGTTATAATCAACATACACTAAACCCAAGTCCTCAATCAAGGAACCGAATACCTTCTCACCACATAATCAATAATTATGAACGTCGCTCAATCATCTAACCCCCATATATGAAACACACAACCTTTACGGCTAGTTCGCAATGAACACTACTCACTGTTGCCACTACCAAGGCTACTCTCATCACCAAAGTCATCATAAAATTCATCTCACACAAAGTAGCACGGTATTAACACTATTAGGCTACACAATTTCATATTCTCACCAAACTACCATCAAGTGCGATATCATCCTAAGGATCAAATTTGCCTAGTTACATTATCGGTTTTAACTACCCATAGATGATATACCTAAGGGATATATACACTTTTTAATCACCAATCATCGGTGCTTAGTCACGACACCCTAACAATAAACCTCTACCGTTGAATACATGCAATTGGTGCTACCTTCCCAAGGGGAGTCATCTCACTCTATGAACATCTAAAATGATTCTATGCCACCAATGATTAGAACATAATCACCTCACACTAAAAACCATGGTGTCATAATTATTACCTTGCAAGGAAAATTGTAAATTACTAGTAATTCTAATCATAAGCGCGTAAATGATTTATAACTATCAACTTGATCGCGTGCCACATGGCACTAACCTACTTGTCGTGCTAACCGCTTTGACTTTACCATCGATGACATGAACTAAATCATCACCAAACTAGCATGAACGTCCCAAACCAACACCGATGTCGAAAGATCCAATGCCTACCTCACCACATCACTCCCGAAACGAACGTTAAACCTAGAGATCTGATACTATTTATAATGCCCCAACCCAGATTTGTGGGTTACCCGTAGTCAACCCGGTCTGACCCGAGCATTAGGTGTGAAGTGCAATGAAATAACCTATATAACGTTGCTAGTCAAGTTTTATTTTAATTAACATTACACTAGTTTAGCATGCAATTCCCTTTTCAAATTAAACTACATGAGGGACCCATGGACAGCACCCCAAAGCCCAAGAATACAGAGCTACTAATATAATATAAAGAAAATACTTACTTGTATAAAGCTCTAAAAATACGAAACCGCTCCCAACTTGCAATAACAAAGCAAGGGAGTGAGCTAAATGCTCAGTGGGAAATATACAAATGCAGTATAGAAACGGAAAAAAGAATACTCAAACACGTTATACCTATGTGCACATGCAACTACCATGTATACATATATATACATACATATACATGTACTTAATGCATGAAACTGTTTACTTACCAAAACCTTAGTTATTTGGATTAATTCACCTTAATCTTACAAAAGACTTACTTTTCTTGTTTTGAAATTTCTCACTTTATTTAACACACATGATTAAATACTTCACTACACTTCATTTGACCGAAAACCATTTCTTTACTGAAATCACCATTTTCATTCTAACTAATCCACACTAGTATTGTCATTGAAAATCACCAACCTTTCAACACATGTGAACACCGTGTTAGAAAATACTCATTTAGTCTTTAAAAACCTTTTACAACACATTCTTGTATTAATTATGGTTTTAACCATTTAGTTCGCTTAACCACCCATTTCGCCCCTTATTTTTCCTTTTTCCTTACCTCTTGGACATTAATTGATTTCATATTTACTTGTCCATTTCACCTTTATTGGAACACTTCTTAATTCATTCAAATTAGGTTGTATTAACATGTTTCACCACACAACCAATTTCTTGACAAGTTTCTTATTTTTTTTATCTTTTCTCGGAATCTTTCAATAACTGCAAATTTCAATGGGCTCCACACCGCCAGATATGGGTACGATATGCTCTGGCGAATTATTTTAAGTCTTTCCCCTAGGGCTCTAATCCCTTCTTAATTTTTTTGGCATCATCCGAGTTTCTTCACATGTGTTTTAACATCTTGCAAATGTCCATATTATCCCACCTTTTCTTTTATCTGGCCAAGGCCAAACTCGGGGTTACACCCCAACCCGTTTAAGACTTGAAATTATCATTTCATGTCTTTTACACTTTAACCTTGATTTTATTCCAAAAATCATATTCATTTATGACCCATTTTTTAAACACCTTTTTCCATATTTTTATTTCATAAAAATGTTCCAATTTATGTAAAATTACCATTTTACCCATTTGTTTCCAAACTCATCTTTTACACCATTTTCGCAAGTGTTAATTTTTCCAAAACACTATTAAGTTACCCACACTAACTTAAGTGTTTTAACACCTTAACATCCTTTTAACCTTAAAATAATATTCTTCTTAATTGGAAACGTCTTTATCTCATTATTTCCTTTCCAATTTTATAAGTGTTAATCTTTTAAAATATTAGTGAGTTACACACACCAACTTCCCAATGTTTTCCCATAAACACTTATCCAATACCTTTACTAACAATATTTCCAAACTAGACATTTCTTTAATTTCTTTTTTCAAGAAATTCAATTTATATTTCAAGACTACTTTCATAAGATAAATGACGTTTCATTTTTACCAATACATGTAGTCTTACACTTTATGCTGGTCACACTTTTAACCCCTTTTCACACACCTTATAGACTAGAATCTCTGATTTTATTATTCCATGTTTAAACCCAACAAAATCTTCTTTAAACTTGTTTATTCATTCATTATTCAAATACTACAAGTTTATATACATGAGAAGATGGATTTTTTATCTTAAAATCCCATCAAATGGGTTAAACATATTTTTCATTCTAGAAATTCATCACACTTGTAAAAATGTACTTTCAAGGCATAAAAGACATTTAATTTCTTCAAACTCAACAAATGTCCATTTTTCATAAAACCATCATTTTTGCAAGAAACTTTAAAATATTATTCCACCAATGTTTAACAAAATACATCATTATCTTCAAATATTTTATTTCATAAAATATTTAACATCAATCAATCTAGAAAATACACCATTTTTATAAAATACCAACTTTTAATGTTTCAAAACTTTGAAATATTATTCATTATTTATTTTTAATAAAATAACATTTACAAACATTTTTATTCCATAAAAATGTTTATTATTTACTACACTTGATTTTCATCATTTAATCAAATGCATCCTACTCATGTAATCAAACTATAAGACTACAAATAATGCAAATAATGCAAATAATGCAGATAATGCAAATAGAGTATTAAACACTAAAGATAGATTTTTCCACCTCTAGAGACTCCAAATGGTGGTAGAAAGATTGGTGTAGGAGAAGCAACCCCCACCTCCCAAGGTGGACTCAAGATATTACCAAATTCATCCTCTGAAATGCTCCATTCAAGCTTCCAAGCAAAACCCCTACAGAACCAACTTCAAACTCCATGAAAGTTTCATCTTCATCTTCTCTAAAAACTCCCAACAATACTTTACAAATTCGTAGCTCTTCCTCAACAATGGTGGAAATGGGTGTATATGGTTTAAATATTGTGGAATACCTTAAGAAAATGGTGTTTTATGGCTGATGTATGGTGGAGGAGTGGTGGTTTGTGGTGGGAAGAGGTGGAAGAACAACCCAACAATAGTGGAAGACCACCCTTCTTCCTCTCTCTCTCTCTCTCTCTGTGTGTGTGTGTATATATATATATATATATATATATATATATATATATATATATATATATATATATATATATATATGTCTCTCTCTCTCTCTCCCTTTTTGCGTTTTTGCCCAAAAAATGGCCCAAATAAGCCTTATAAAAACCTCCTTAAAGACCAAAAATCCCATTTTGCCCATTCCAGGCTCATTTGAACTTGGCAGAACTCCAATTCAATGGCCAAAAATGTGACAGCGCACAAGGGCAATCTGATTAAAATATTTCATGAGAAACATTGTTCAAATGACATGCCTATCTCATTCGAGCGACATGTCCACCTCGTTCGATGGGTGGTTTTGCGCGACCTGTGACTATAATGCAGTGTGATCTCGTTTGAACCTTGCTTCGTGCGACGTTGAATTTTGCTTTTAAGGACCACCCTAGGTCTTTCGAACGAACTTACTTCCTTTCTTTCTATTATTTCTTTTAATTTTTAACCCACAACTTTCTAATAATTCTCTTTAACCCTCACTCCATCACAATTTAAATGAAATATAATTAAATTATTGCTACACGGTATTAAATTAGCCATCAAAGCAAACTATTGATATTTTTCAATAAACCTTTCATTATTTCGTAAAACTCTTCAAATTCCAAATTATTATTAGGACCACATAATTGTAGGTTTTATTTTAATTCCTAAATTATGATTAAAATCTAACAAAATGCGCACGTTATATGGATTCTCTACTATTGAACTTGCAGATTATTGTTTTTCTTAACAATGATTGATATCACAAGGCACATTATTCCCCTTCAACTTTAAATAAATATTTGTACCTATAATCACTAGAACCCATCACAATTTCAAAAAATTGTAATAATATCCTATATCAATATTATAGGAGGGACATTGCCATAAACCACATGTATATTAGATAATTTGGATAAATTGGTTTTAGCCTATAACAAACCATGAGCGGGTAAAAAGGACAAATCGGGTTGGTAATTTTGGGGTTCCTCAATACCATTGGTGGAACAAATTTGGTGAGGCTTGAGGTAGTTATTTTAATCTTTATCGATGAAGCTCATTATGTGATTTTCGAGGAAACTAGATTGGAGGATAAAGCGTAAGGTAACACTAAGCCTAGACTTAGCCATTTCAAGTATAAAAGAAGGAGCACTAAGGTGGGGCGAGTGACCTCATTATGGATATTTAAAAGACCTCATCAGCACAAATCATATAAGAATTGTTTTCATATTTGTTGTTATATTGTATTTGTATTCTTGTAATTAATCACCATTTCTGTATGGAGTTATGCCTCATGCTTTATTATTAAGAATCCTAGATTATACTATATTCTTATATATGGAAACTATGTTGGGGATTTAGTATTGTAGCAATGGTTGATGAATATATTACCGATAATATTTGCAAAAAAACATGTATTGAGATTGTTGAGAGAGATCCCGAGATGCCCGAGGCTAATCTTTCGCATTCAACCAGCTCTATTATTAGGATAACCTAGGTGATGAAAATTATGCCGAAGTTTATAGAGTTTTTGCAAGCGCAACTTGGGTTCAAAAAAACCTCTAACATGGTGTTCTTTTTTACCCCAGTGACAAATCCTATTACTCTAATGGATAGGCATGGAGTTCTCCCTCAAAGAGTTGTAATGACATCGATGAACATTATTAGCGTAAACTTGCTAATGGAACTATAAAATCTAAAGTATTTCAAATAAAAAGATTTTGTATGATAACAACACAATTGATATATGATCATACTTGATTGTTTTCTCTATAATGTACTTGAGATAAAAAGAATCACTAAATACATGATGACATACAAAACAAGTGAAAACCTACCACTTAAGTCGTTTAACACAAGATTAAACTATCCAAATGGTTCCGAGCAGTTTGTTGAAGAAACTCTTTTCTTAAAACAAATTTTAAACCCAACATGTGTGAAACAGTTATGAACGAGTAATTTCAGTTATAGGTTTACAAGTTTTGAAAAACAACACTTAAACAGAATAAACCAACAAAACCTCAAGAATGGGATGAAAGTAAAAGGAAGTCTACACAAGTAATTTTAACATGGTAAAACCCCACCTAATTGGGGAAACATCCACGGTGACCTCTACACCACAGAAGTAAATCCAGTAAAATGAGTAACATATTACAAGCTATATAATGATCAAGGCACGCAAATAAACCTAATCTAAGTTCAGAAATGTACCAACTCCTATGGCGTGTTCTGACTTCTCTTAAGGTTCTGATTTTTGTTGATGTTCTCCCAGCTTCTTATCTTTACTCTTTTTAGCTTTATGTCGACTCTAATAGTCTAGTATCTCAACACCAACACGTTTCAGTATATTAGTGTGAAGGTGTATGTGGTGTAGTGCTCTAAACTCATGCATGTAACTCACACACACTTAATTACAGACAATATGAGAATCAAATTACAAATAGATATCTCAAAATGTAAGGGTTTCTAAAATCAGCGTAGTCAAATAAGTCAGACTTTGCATCTTTCAAATAACCACAGATCAAGAAGGAATCTTATTATACAAATTAGCAAGATCCTATGCACTTTATTTGTTTTGAAAATAGTAATTGAAAGTGAAAACCCCAATCAAGATCTCAAAACTAGATCTAAGTCTAACAGTTTGAGTAAGTTGAAATCAGAAAAGGTATTGTTGGTTTAGGGTTTGAAAACATTAGTTATTTTGAAAACAACCAATAAAAATATATTTCTCAAAACAAGAAATCAGATCTAACAAATAACTACGTGATCTGTATCACATAAATCAAATCTCATATTTCTATATGAAGAAATACAGACTTAATCAACGTGATTAAGTTGGTAAAGAGATATAAGACCTCAAAGGAAAAACTTCTCAAATCACAAACTACAAACACTTAGAAAAAGATTTTCTGGTTTGGATTTGGTTTGAAGTTTGAGTTAGGGGTTGTAAAAACTTTTTGAACTCTCTCTCTTTCTAACTCCTTTTCTCTCTCTTTTCTCTCAAAGGAAACAATGACCAAAAGTTACAAAATTGAAGACGAAGTCTCCTTTTATACTGAGAGAAAAAGGCTTTGGAAGATCAAAGGAAAATAAATTATCAGGATTGATTCGAAGCCAATCTAAGGGTTGCCAAGCCATCGCATTTAAAATATATTTGATTGGTTTAAAATCAAATACGGGGCTTATAAGAAAACACATGCACACTTTGATTAAAATGATCTATTGGTGCACATTGAGTCACATGTATGTGAGTGTGAGAAAATACACATCAAGCCGTTATAAGTGCAACACATGTAAGGCTGAGATCGAGTGAAAAACGCATGTTTTTGAAGATTTAGAAATACAAATTGCACCCACAATATTCTCTCGCGCCTTCGATTTCTACCCAACCAGAATTTACGCCATAAAAATAAATTATAAATCAGCCCCAAAGGTTTTTAACCCAACCAAATTAATTTCGAAAAATCATTTTAAAATCTTTGAAATTATTTAAAAATTCCCCAAAATAGTAGAAAATTAATTTTAAGGGAATTAACTCACACATACCGAAAAATAGCATGATACGATGTATGTATGCAATCCTTGTGTGTGGTGTTGGTGAGCTACCTTTTAAGAACTCATAGAGGAATCAAGTTGAGTCTGAGGTTCCTTTGGTAACTAGGGATGGAACTCAAAATTTGTCACAATTTTGAAACTAAATGATCACATATATAGTATAGACTTAAGTAAGTCAAAGATATACGGTGCTTCAATCTCCCCCTTTGGAAATATAAGACAAAATCTCCTTTGAGTCAATGAGGACTCATAGGGATACAAAAGAAATAAGAAAATCCTATTCCTATACACATTTTTCTATCTACCCAATATCCTAGAAAGATAAAATTACATTACTCAACTAATTACAGATCAATACCCCAATAAAATCTAGTGTAACATGTGGTACTGATTCCTGAAAATAAGATAACTAAGATCAAGCTTTTTAGTTGAAAATATACAAAAATGTTTAAGAAGACTCAAATTTCTTCCCCATTTTGTCTCAAATGGCCAAAGGACAAAGAAAAATATATAACATCATTATACAAAAATCATGTCAATCGACTTGCTTAAAGATTCAAAACGCGCATTATCTAAGGGTTTAGTAAATAGATCAGCTAATTGTAATTCAGCAGGAAGATAATTAATTTCCAACTCCTTAGATTCAACTAACTCGAATATAAAATGATATCTGATTTTAATATGTTTAGTACGAGAGTGCTGAATAGGATTTTTAGAAATATTAATCGCGCTTTGATTGTCACAATAAAGATGTAACTTATCGTCAATGATACCATAATCTTTTAGAATTTGTTTCAGCCAAAGTAATTGAGAGCAACAACTTCCTGCTGTAATATATTCGGATTCTGCAGTAGCCAAGGAAGTGTAGTTTTTTTCTTACTACTCCATCCTACTAAGTTGTTACCGATGTAGTAATACGCTCCTGAAGTACTCTTACTATCATCGATACACCCAGCCCAATCAGCATCGGTGTAACCTACTATAGTACTAGATGTGTCTTTAGTGTACCAAAGTCCTAAGTTTAGAGTGCCTTTGATGTATTTAATAATTCTTTCAACGCACAAAAGGTGAATCTCTTTAGGGTTATTTTGATATCGAGCACACACACAGACAGAGTACATGGTGTCATTACGAGAGGCATTAAGATAAAGTAAACCTCCTATCATACTACGGTACAAGGTGGTATCAATAGATCTGCCATTCTCATCTTTGGAAAGTTTGACAGTGGTACTCATAGGAGTCCTAGCGTCTTTAGGTGTTTTTAGGCCAAACTTCTTAACTATCTCTGAAGCATATTTAGATTGCGATAGAAATAATCCTTCTGAATTCTGTTTAACTTGGAGTCCTAAGAAGAATTGTAACTCCCCCATAAGTGACATCTGAAATTCTTTGTGCATAATGTCATAGAAGGCTTTAACTTCTAAAGGGGAAGTGGAACCAAAGATCATATCGTCTACATACACTTGAGTAATAGTAATGTTGTTATCAAAATGTTTTACAAATAAGGTTTGGTCATTTCCTCCATTCCTAAATCCATTATCTAAAAGGAAGGTGGATAGACGCTCATACCTAGCTCTAGGAGCTTGTTTTAACCCATAAAGAGCTTTCTTAAGACGATAAGCATAATTTAGGTAATTAGGGTCAATAAATCCTTAGGGTTGTTTTACATAGGTTTCCTATGTTAAACTTCCATTAAGGAAGGTTGACTTGACATCAATTTGATATAGAGTGAAATATAAATGACATGATATGGCAAAGAGTAAGCGAACAGATTCGAGGCGAGTGACAGGAGCAAAGGTTTCCTCGAAATCTATTCCTTCAATTTGAGAGTAGCCATGGGCAACTAATGTAGCTTTATTCTTAATAATCATCCCAGATTAATCAGTGTTATTTTTAAAAATCCAACGTGTGCCAATAACCCTTTTATTTTCAGGCCTGGGTACAAGATACCAAATATTATGAATGACAAATTAAAGAAGTTCCTCCTTCATAGAACTTATCCATAATGTGTCATTAGGGCTTCATTTACATTTTTGGTCTCAATAAGAGACACAAACTATGCAAAATGAGCAATGTTACGAAGTTAAGATCTTTTACGAATAGGCTCAGTAGGATTACCAAATACACTATATAAAGGATGATCTTTGGAAACCCAGTTAGGTACATTTGGGGTCTCAGTTGGTAAAGATTCAATTATTTTTGGAGAGTCATAATTTAAATTATTTTCGAACTCATCCACAATAATTGATTCTTTGGTCTTACTTTGTACATTAGTGTCACTTACAACCACATTAATGGATTCCATCATGGTTTTGGTACGAAGATTGTAGACACGATAGGCTCTACTATTTGGAGAATATCCTAAAAAAATGGCTTCATCACCTCTGGTTTCAAATTTAGACAGATGTTCTCTGTCCTTGCAGACATAATAGGTACTACCAAAGGTTTTAAAGTATTTTAGGTTAGGTTTCTTTCCATACCAAAGCTCATAGGTTTATTTGGTATTCTTCCGTAAGTAGACTCGACTGCTTATATGGCAGGCAATACGAGTGAATTTTACCCAAAAATATTTTGGTAGTTTTTTGCATGAATCATTACACGGGACATTTCCTGAAGAGTGCAATTTTCACGCTCAGTTATTCCATTTTGTTGAGGTGTTAGGAGCACTAAATTCATGTTTGTAACCATTATAATCATAATATTCTATGATAACTAAATCTATAAATTCTCCTCCTCTATCACTGCGAATTCTATCTACTTGGGTGTCCTTTTCGTTTTCTATATGAATTAGAATTTTCAAAAACTTTTGAAAGGTTTTTGATTTATGATTTAGGAAGGAAACCCAGGTAAATCGAGTGAAATCATTAACCATAACAAGGATATAATGGTTGCTGCTATGACTAACAGTCCGAGAAGGACCCATTAGGTCCATATGGATGAGTTCTAGAGGTTTAGTGGATAGAAGTTCTTTAACTTTCTCATGAGGAGCCTTGAAAATTTTTCCTTCTTTACATGGACCACAGACAATGTTTGAAATTGGTTTGATTTTGGGAAGACCTCTAACTATCTCTTGGGAGCATAATATTCCAAGATTGTCATAGTTGATGTGTCCCAACCTATTATGACATATCTCATTGTCATCCATTCTGGCAATGTTACAGACCTCTGTACTTGGATTAACTGTGTAACAGTAGTTTGGAGTACGGAGTCCTGTAATAATGCAGTCACCTTTTTCATTTAAAATTTTACAATTGTTCTTTGAAAAAGTGACAGTATGGTTGGAGTCACAAAATTGTGATATACTTAACAAATTTGCTTTAAGTCCTTTTACCAAGAGAACATTCTTAAGGATGGGTAATCCTTCTTCATGGAGTGTTCCTTTACCAATGATCTGGGCTGATACACCATCTCCAAATAAGACTTTTCCTCCGGAGAAGTTAGTTTTGTTTGAGAGTTTGGAATCATCCCCGGTCATATGTTTGGAACATCCTGAGTCTAAATACCATCCAGTTATAGTGTGTTCAGCTATAAAAGCACTGATCACTATATTACATTTTAACTAGGGTAATAGATCATCTTTTCTAACCCAAATTGCTCTAGTTTTTAATTTACGCTTATTATCTCGTATTTGATAAAACTTGCGAGATTTTGCCTTTTTTTAAAAGATTTTTGCGCAATTTTATTGTTGCTATAAACAGTTGGAGCAATTGGTCTAGAATAGAATCTAGGATTCCTTCTTGTAGATTGTCTTTTAGTATTAATCATTTTCCTTCTATTACGATAGTTAGTGTTCTTGTCTGGCTGTCTAGGAAGGACATAGTTGTTTTGTCTTCTCCTAGAATAGTTGAAGTTATGGTAAATAGGAGAGGTATAGACAGGATTACATAGACGTTTGGAATAGTAACCATCTAAGGAATGTCTATAGACATCAAAGTAAGAGCAATAAAGATGGCACGTTGAACTCGTAACCTTTGGAAAGATATTATTCAAAGGTTTGTCTAGGTTTTGAGCTCTAGTCTTATTCCTAGGTGGCACAGGGTGAAATGTAGAATATGCTTGTCGAATAGGAGGGCAGACATATTTGATCTTTTGTTCAACATTATGCTTAGAGTAGCTTGATTCACCAATGTATAACTTCAGTTAGTTTTTGTCAAAATCATTTTTTAAAACTTGAAAATCTGGACAAGTTTCAATAGGTCTTTTTCCACCAGACACAAACTTTATGGTTTCAAAGTTTTTAGTTTGTGTCTTGGAATTGGGACAAAAACCTATTCCATTTCTATCATCAGAATTGGTTTTGCTTTCAGCTACACAATCTTCATAATACTTAGAATTATTTTCAAATTTAGAAAACTTTTTGAAGACTGTGGATGTCTTTTCTTTTGTTTGTTCCAATTCTAATAATGTTCCTTTGTACTTCTTTTCCGGAATTTCATTAGAGTTGGACAACTCTTTCAGTTTTTGTTCAAAATTTTTAGTTTCATTCTCATGAGTTAGACATTGGTTAGTATACTCTTCAGTATTTTGTTTGATCATTAGACTTAAGGTTTCTATCTTCTGGGTAAGATCCTTGACAGTTTTTTTAAGCCTAGTGCTTTTCTTGAGAATTTTTATGTACAGTGTGTGAATGTTAGGAAGGTCATCATTTTCGAAGTTACTAAGTGTGCAGTGAACAGTGTCCCCTAGCGATTCATTTGTAGGACTCACACACCCATTGACATAAATAATAGTGCGTTCCCGTTGACTCACACACACAGCATTTAAAGCATTATCAACATTCTTAAGAAATAAAGCAGATAAACCAGTAGGCATACTATCAGTCATGGTATATCATATTCTTCATTATCATTGTAGATTATCTTAGCAAAGAATGACATGCAAGGGTCAAAAGTGTTAGATGACTCTATTTCATCATTTTCAGAATCACTTGAGTCATCCCAAGTCTTGCTTAAATGAGCCCTATTATGTTTGTAAATTTTGTATAAGTTAACTCTACACTCACTAGCCATGTATCCTAGCTTTCCACATCTATAGCATTTAATATTTTTAAGGTCTTTCTCAGGTCTCTTGTGATTGTTAGACTGGTGTTTGTCTTGTCTTCTCTCATAAGGCCTGTTGTTAGATTGATTTGGATAAGTAGGTTTTCCTTGTCTTTTTGCTATTTTATTTTGAAAGTTCACAATTTTCTTAAACTGTTTAGACATTAAGGCAATTTGATTATCCCAAGTATCTAAATTACGGTCCTCATCAGAGTCTAAGTCAATGTTAGGTATGCTAAATTCAGGTGTGGTCAACTTAGATGAAAAACAAGATTGGAAGAAGACTGTCTCTTTTGGGACTGGGTTAATTGTTTTTTAAATTCTAATTCCATTTCCACAGTTCTCAATTTGCCACTGAGGAGTTCAGGTGTAAGATTTTGATCATCCATCTCCTCAATCGCATATCTCTTATTATCAAATTATTGTGGAAGCGATCTTATAATTTTAGATACAATTTCCTTTATATCATTAACAATCCCATTAGCATGCAATTTGGTCACAATGTCTACCAGTCTAATATAGAAGTCATAAAATGACTCAGTCTCAGTCATGATTAAGGAGTTATACTGCTGGATTAACATTTGAGTTTTAACAGCTTTAACTCTTATCACCCTCATGTGCAGGCACTAGGGTGTCCTAAGCTTCTTTAGAGGTAGAACAAAATGATATCCTCTTAAATTCGTGTTCATTAATAGACATGAATATGGACTTTTTGCCTTTATTGTTATTAAGTGAAACCTGTTTTTCTTCTTCAGTGAATTCACTTAGTTACATTCTAATCATCACATTACTTCCTTTAATGACTGGTTTAGTAGGAAAAGTGTAACCATTTTTTAATAACTTCCCAGACATCATATCCTAAAGCCCCTTGGATGAATGCCACCATCCTTACCTTCCAATAAGGAAAGTTGGTTCCATCAAAGAGAGGGGGTCTAGACAGGTTACCTAATCTCTCAAACTTCTTGTCCATAATTCGTTTTGAGTAAACAATTTCAGAAACACAAGATCTAAAGAATTTTTGAAAAATGAAAGCTTTGATACCAATTGAAAAACAACCACTTAATTCGTTTAGCACAAGATTAATCATCTAAATGGCTCCGAACAATTTGTTGAATAAACTTTTTTCTTAAATTTTTTATTTAACACAAGATGTGTAAAACAATTATGAACGAGTAATTTCAGTTATAGGTTTAGCAGTTTTGAAAAACAAAACTTAAGCAGAATAAACCAACACAACCTCAAGAAAGGGGTGAGAGTAAAAGGAAGTGTACACAAGTAATTTTAAGGTGGTAAAACCCCACCTAATTGGGGAAACATCCGCGGTAACCTCTACGCCACAAAAGTAAATCCACTAAAATGAGTAACATATTACAAGCTATATAATGATCAAGGCACGCAAATAAACCTAATCTAAGTTCAGAAATGTACCAACTCCTCTGGCGTGTTCTGACTTCTCCTAAGGTTCTGATTTTTGCTGATGTTCTCCTAGCTTCTTATCTTTACTCTTTTTAGCTTTTTGTCGACTCTAACAGTCCAGTATATCAACACCAACATGTTTCAGTGTAGTAGTGTGAAGGTGTATGTGGTTTAGTGCTCTAAACTCATGCATGAAACTCACACACACTTAATTACTGATAATAAGAGAATAAAATTACAAACAAATCTCTCAAAATGCAAGGGTTTCTAAAATAATCTTAGTCAAATAATTCAGACTTTGGATCTTTCAAATAATCAAAAATTAAGAAGGAATCTTTTTGTACAAACTAGCCAAGATCCTATGCACTTTCAATGTTTTGAAAATAGTAATTGAAAGTAAAAACCCCAATCAAGACCTCAAAACTAGATCTAAGTCTGACAGTTTGAGTAAGTTGAAATCAGAAAAGGTATTGTTGGTTTAGTGTTTGAAAACATCATTTATTTTAAATAAAACCAACAAAAATAGATTTCTCGAAATAAGAAATCAAATCTAACTAATAACTGTGTGATCTGTATCACAGAAATCAAATCTCAGATTTCTATATGAAGAAATACATACTTAATCAACGTGATTAAGTTGGTAAAGAGATATAAGACAGCAGAGGAAAAACTTCTCAAATCACAAACTATAAACACTCAGAAAAAGATTTTCTGGTTTGGATTTGGTTTGAAGTTTGAGTTAGGGTTTGTATAAACTTTTCAAACTCTCTATTTCTCTCTCTACTCCCTTCTCTCTCTTTTCTCTCAGAGGAAACAATGACCAAAAGCTACAAAATTGAAGATGAAGTCTCCTTTTATACTGAGAGAAGAAGGATCAAAAAGATCGAAGGGAAATAAACGATCAGGATTGATTCAAAGTTAATCTAAGGGTTGCCAAGTTACTGCATTTAAAATAGATTTGATTGGTTCAAAATCAAACACGGGGATTATGACAAAACACATGCAGACGTTGATTAAAATGATCCAATGGTGCACATTGGGTCACAAGTATGTGAGTGTGATAAAACACACATCAGGTCGTTATAAGTGCAACACGTGTAAGGCTGAGATCGAGTGAAAAACGCGTGTTTTTGATGATTTAGAAATACAAATTGCACCCACAATATTCTCTAGCGCTTTCGGTTTCTACCCAACCAGAATTTATGCCATAAAAACAAATTATAAATCAGCCCTAAAGGTTTTTAAGCCACCCAAATTAATTTCTAAAAATCATTTTAAAATCTTTGTAATTATTTAAAAATTCCCAAAAATAGTAAAAAATTAATTTTAAGGGAATTAACTCACACATAACCAAAAATAGCATGATATGATTTATGTATGGAATCCTAGTGTGTGGTGTTGGTGAGCTACCTTTTAAGAACTTATAGAGGAATCAAGTTAAGTCTGGGGTTCCTTTGGTAACTAGGGATGGGGCTCAAATTTTGTCACAATTTCCAAACTAGATGAGCACCTATATAGTATAGACTTAAGTAAGTCAAAGATATAGGGTGCTTCAACAAGGATTATATCATATATGCAACCAAGATCTCAAGATCACAAGTATTGTAAAATAAGATTCAAACAAGACCACATCACAACATTAATAGAGAAAAGAAAAATATGCGAAGATCAAGATCAAGCAACCTTCCCAATCCATGCAAGAATAAGCAAAGAGTTCCATGATCAAAAGAAAGAAGTCAACCAAGTAACAAGACCAAGATCATACCAAAGCAAGTTCAAGTCTCATTTTATGAAACATCACTGAAAGTAAAATGATCAAGAGAATTAAGAAACATTCTTCCCAATATTCAAAGGTTTAGGAGAGTTCGTAAAGAAGTAAATAATATCACAAAAGCAAGTATGAACCGCAAACCAACTTCCAAAAGCCTACATAAACCTTCCCTTCAACCTTGAAATCATTTTGAACCAAATTACCCAACATAGATTTGACTCCATAAGGGATAAAGTTCACTTCGTAAAGATAGAGTCGACTCCATAGCTAAGTATTTTAGTCCTAAAAGGACTGTGTTTTTACTTGGGCCAAAAATCAAAAGAGAAAGTTTTCAAAATGGTTTTCATATAAAGTCGACTGTGTATATGTAAAGTTGACTCCCAGGGTAGTTGGTCAATGTTTTTCAATAACTCTATTTTGAATTTCAAATTCCCAAGTCCCTTATTTTGCCAAATTACCCTCTAAAGGATACCTTTTTAAAATGCCTAGAAAAAGAAGCATTTGTCTTCCATTAGGAACACACAAGATATTACAATATTATCCCAATATTGAAAGTGCTATTAAGAAGCTTGTGTCTTCCATATTTGAGTTTTTAAAGAGAGAAACTAAGTCCCAAACCCATTTGGATGTTTTAGACCCAAAAACTTTATTAAGCCGAAGCTTCAAGAAAACCCAATTGAGCAAAGTTTCAACCCATATCCACTATTTAGCAAATATACAAATCCCTTACCCACTTGAGCTAATGATCCATAAGCTTAATTATTAAAACATTGTACTTATTATTATTTGAAAGTTTACTTTCTAGATAGAGAAAGTAAAAACCCATTTCACCATTGTTGCTAATTGAAGAAAAGTTTGTTTTACACTTTGGTTATTAAACGTATTGTTGTTATTATGGTCTAACTTCATTATATCTTCATGACCAGTAGTGCCATAGTTACGGGGAGTCAAGATAGGATTAGACCTTGGGCTCTTGCGTTTGTTCCACTTGGGCAATGACAAGTTTATTATTTTATTGGTTACAATTTGTAAGGTGTGATAAATCCTTGAGAGATTATTGATTCTACCTTAGTGAGACGAAGATAGTGAAGTTTCTCGAGTACGCTCTCGAGCATGGATATAGGCATGGTCGAACCTCGTTAAAATCTCGATTTGAAAATTATCTCTGAATTCTTTCTTTAATATTGTTATTAAATATTTATATTTATATTTATTACTCATTGTTTAATTAATTTCTTTGTTATTAATTTAATTATCCCATTGCATTTGATTTTTCAAAAGATAAGTTTGAAATGTTTTAAATTTCCATTTAATTTAAAATATCCAATCCCCCCCCCCCCCCCCTCCTGGAATATTTTTGAGCCAACAATTGGTATCAAAGCCTAGATCATAGATACTCATTTTGAAAAGTATATTTTTGAATCCAAAGATATAAATGGCAATAATTTTTAATGTTAACATTCTCGAAGACCAATCTATAAAATGAACACCATTTTTTTATTGGTCTAACAATAACTTTTGGGAAAATATAATAAAATGGGTCTTTCAATCCCATGGTTACGAAATATGAAGATTTATTGTTAATCATACCTATACACATACGAAAATAGTAAATGATGCAGAAAAACTTGAAACTGAACTTAACAAATATAAAGAAATCAAAACTTTATGTTGGTCAATTTCCCAAAATTAATATCAAAGAGTATTATGTTGTTCCTCCGCTAAAAAAAATATTAGATATTCTTGAAATGACACAAGAAGGTGCATCACAAGTAAAAGAGCATAAGATTAGTATGCTTGTGCACAATTATGAATGATTTCTAATAAAAGATGAAGAATCCATTAGTAAGGACATTATTGTCCGTTATCAATTTAGTATGTCATATATATCGCTACAAGTCATCGAAGGATTAAGAAGCTTACATCTACACAAGACGAATTTGAATTTCAAGAAGACTTCAACATTCAAGACCAACAAGGAATTTGGCCAAATATGTTTAAGTTCCATTTACATTTTAGATTAAAAGTATTGGGATATTTTGTGAAATATAAAATATTGTTCTACTTATGACAAATGTTTTTTGGAATTTTTAATAAATGGTTTTTATTTTCAAAAACATTTTATCATAAAATTTTTGGATAAACCTTTTCTGATTCCGTAAAAAATTTTAGTTTTTGAGGTTTCCAAAATATTTAAAAGTCTAAAGTTTTTTTTTGGATAAGTGACGTCGTTCAAATTCATCACATCTCGTTCAAGCGAGATGAAATTTCACTCAAACGATAGCGTGTAGATCGAACGAGAGCTGTTTTGTTTTGACACATCATCGCCTTAAATTTTATTATAAATAGGGTGTCAGACTTCTCAATTTTTGTGTGGAGAAAAACTGGTTTTCACAGAATACGTTTTTATCTATTATCCAACCATTTGAGGGTTCATAACTTTTGTTTTACAATTCACAATCCCAATTGATTTTGTGTGAGTTGTTTTTGTGGAACCCAAAACATAGTTTGCTATTGTTCATACTTTGTGGGGAGATCTCTACAACCGAGGGTCGTATGCTATTGTGGAGTGATTCTATACGGAGTTTTATAACTGCGTGTCATTAGGGAGTGTTGCGGTGTTCCTGGATTGATGACTGGACTGCGGTTCATGTAGGTTCGCTCAGTGTGGACTTATTGTTGACCACATCGACCGACGCCTGCAGGTATTAGAGTGTCAAACTTTATTTCATTGTAACCGTGTAAGATGCGATTTACAATTATAGTGAAATAAAAAGGCTTTGCCCTAAGGGGATTTTTCCTGAACTTTATGTCGCATACTTTACTTATGTTGGTTTGACACTTGCACGCATGTTGTTGTTTGAGTTTAAGGGCTGAATTGATTTGATTCATAAATCGACACTAATTAAATAAGTTTATGATTGCAATTTGCGTATCTATTAGAATATTTATCACACGTAGATTTTTCAAATTCGTTTCGGAGCAGGTTACGCTAATTTATCGCGTATTCCTATTTTCCGCAAAATTGTGTGATATTGATTTCTTTTAAATCACATTTTTAAAATTATCGCAATGTTTCCAAGTGAAAACTTATATAATCGGTTGCCAATTTTAGACGGGTCTAATCATGCTTACTGGAAAGCCCGAATGAAATTCCATTTAAGAAATTGATGATAGAGTTTGGTTAATTTGTGAAAGAAGCTGGATTCCTCCCACTGTCACCGTAAATAATGCCACGAATTTAAAACCTATGTCAGACTGGACTGAGAAAGAGTTTAGGTGGAGCACTTATAATTCACATGGGCTTAGTGAGATTTTCGGACACGTCACCCCTGACGAGTTCCTATGTATTATGACGTGCACCATGTCTGAAGAAGCGTGGGATTTTTTGCAACTCACTCACGACGGCACTAATGCGGTCAAAGAGCCTAAAATTTAAAATTTGACCACTCAATTTGAGACAATCACTATGTTAGAGATTGAGTGTTTTGACGAGTTTTATGCACGTTTGTCTGATATTTTTAACATTAGTTTTAACCTAGGTGAGCCTATACCTGATGCAAGAGTGGTTAAAAGATTTTAAGATCACTGCCTAAACATTTTATCCCTAAAGCGACTGTTTTGAATACCTTAGAAAATTTGAATCGTCTGAAATTAGAAGAGTTGGTAGGAGACCTACAAATGTACGAAATTGAAATGTTTCATGACACTGTTAAACCTAAGGATAGAGGGATAGTGTTTAAATCCCAAGCTAAGAAAATGAAAGTGAGTTTTTATGAGTCCGAGTCTGAGAACAAATCTGATTTTGACATGGCCTTGCTTGCAAAGAATTTGAAAAAAATTCTCTAATTTTCGAAACAAAATTCTTCCAATAAAATATTTTCAGAGAAAAATAAAAAGAAAGACAAGGCCAAAGAAAGAGGCGGGAAAGAGAAATAGGGTGAAGAAAAGTTTGAAAATTTAAAATGTTTTAGTGTGAGGGGAGAGGGCACAATTCATTTGAGTGTCCTACTAGACTTAGGAGAGATGGAAAGAAAGTTTCCATGCCAGCCACCCTTAGTGATAGTGAGAGAGAAGAGGGAGATGAGGACGATGAGTCCGGTAAAGGTTTAGGACATGGTATGTGTCTTTCCTTTTTAGCCAGTCCTGAGAGCATACCCACTTTGTACCCCGACGACGAGGACACTTGTGCACGTGATACCTCTGAGGAGGTTTTAAGTGTTTCTAACGAGTCTGAGAGCGAGTGCGCTAGTGATGATGAGAGTGAGATCCATATTGCATTCCCAGAGTTGTACGCCGATACCTTAACGACTAAAAAATTGAATAATAAGTTAGGTCTCAAGGTGAAAGATTTGGAGAGAGACATAGAGAGAGTTTTAAGGAGTTTGAGGAAAAAGCAAGTCAACTAGAGAAAGTGAAGGTTTCTTTGAGTGAGTAGTTGATTGCCTTGAATAGGAAAAAGAGTGAGCTTATAGACCGCATGTCACAATTAGAGACAGATGTTAAGCACGCCCTGAAGGCTAAAGTCACTTTGAAGAACGCATCTAAGAAGGTGGGAAAGATGGTTCTCAATCCTGTTTTGAGGAGTGGTGAGAGTTTAGGAATAAGTCATGACATTGCGTTTACTTCTTTTTTTGCACCCGAGTCGGTTCCTACTTTAGAATTAGATTCACATTACTCTAGAACTGACCCACCTAGGCGTCCCGTAACTGTTAGGAGAGTGCGTAGGAGACATTCTGAGAGAGGTTTACCTAGGACAATTTATGTTTGCTCCCATTGCAAAAAGAGAGGACACCTTAGGGAATTTTATTTTGAGTTGGGTAATGTGTCACACTTTGCTTCTACACATGTTCGCACACATGCACACATCCATGATACTTTGCTCACAAATAATGATAGAGAGTTTGCACATATTCAAGAGCAAGTAAAGTTTTTGGTCAAGACTTCTCATAATTTGATGGAGTTGTTTCAAAAGATGTCACCGTCTTTGGAAAACTCCACCTCACCTACCGATTGAGGTCTAAACATGTTTGCTAGCATAGGTTTTGCCTATTGCTAGTATGTACCATTTGTTTTGTACTTTGTTAGCATTTTTTTTCTTTTCTTAATTTTAGCATTGTTTTTAGATCTGTTTGCCCATTTTAGGAACTGTTTTCTCAAAATTTTTGTTACGGACAAAACCGCATTATTTTCTGGGAATACTGTGTTCTCGTTCGAGCGAGATCACATGTCTCACGAAGTTGTCTTTCTAATGAAAATTGCTTTCGTTCGAGAAAATTTGTGTTTCATTTAAATGACCTATTGGGTTTCTAGATTTCTCTGTTTGTAGTCCTCTGGTTCATATTGATATAATATTTGGTACTGCTGGAATGTTTCTGAACAGTGTCCGAACAATACAAAAAGACTTTTGTTTTTAAGAACTATTTTGAAAATTCCAAAAAGAATTTTGTATTTTGTTTGCACCTTATATGAATTGACATTTAGGATGACCAAGTCAAAATTTCATTCCATTTTATCCATGTGACTATTTGGTAGTGTTTTGAGATAATATATTGTGTCATTCATGTTCTTTACAAAGTTTGGAGTCTTTGAGATGTTATATGGTGTTTCTACCTATATGTTTGACTCATAATGTCCTTTATTTCACACATGCACGCATTTGTTTGAGTTTTTTGCTTGTCTATCACATGTTGATTGAGTGTTTCCATCTTAATTCTTTCTATACAACGAACCAAATGCGAAAAAATTTGATAAAAAGTAGTGCATGTTATAAACCATTTGTAAGTTTGTGTGTTTTATTTTTGGAAACGGGAAATGACTGCGAAAGGTATTTAATTTTTTCCTTTGCGATAAAGCCACCATTTAAATGGATGTAAAAAATTGAGGAATTGAAAATTATCCGGGGTCCAATGAGGTTTAAAAGAGCTCAAAAAAATTAAATGGAAATAAAAAGAAATGTATGCCAAAAAGGGCCAATAGATTTTAGTTTCATTGCCTAATAAGAAAAATAAAAAGGATTATCTTTTAATGAGGGACTTTGGATGGAATTTAAAACGGTTTGCATGTCCTTAAAAGCCATGAAAAAGCATTACATAATTTTGGACATTATTGGTGTGGAAATTATTTTTACTTTGATTTGTTGATATGATTAACATGATGTCATCTAAATTCAATAATTCTACACCTCAGGACAATTTTTTATGTTCATTCGTTCGGAGTACACCTTTGCATCATGCACATATGACATGATTGAGTTGATTTTTCTATCGAATTTGTTCACACCCATTCATTCTATTTTCATGATTTGGTTAGCTTAGTGTAAATTCATAGTGTGTGATTTTGTAACATTATTTTTTGCATTTTTGTGTAAAAAATCAAAAAATCAAAAATAGTTTGTGTAGTTTTTTGAGCATATCCTGCATTGAGCACGTCTATTTCGGACAAATAAAAAGGGGGAGAATGAATTATGTTTTTATGGGGGAGTTTTAGTATGGGGGAGAATTGATTATGTTTATGCTTTATATCATTTCAAACTCAATACGTCACGAGGTTTTTGCTTTGTATCATGTGTGTAGGTACAATTGAATATTTTTGGATTGCACACCCTAATCAGAAGATCTTGAAGGTTTGGATGAATTGATTATTGAAGCGGAGTTTGAAAAGTTTGAAGACTTGTCATTTTATCTTTCCACTTTTGAGTTTTTTGGAGGGTAATGTGGGGGACATTGTGCTACTACGTGTATCTCCTATGAAGGGGATAATAAGATTCGTGAATAAAGGTAAGTTTGCACTAAAGTACGTGGGGCCATTCCCTAAAATTGAGCGGATTGGGCCAGTTGCATATAGACTCGGGTTACCAGAGCACTTGCATCGGATTCATGATGTATTTCATATTTCTTCGTTGAGGCGATATATCCGAGATGAGTTGGCTCACACTCACATTGCTTTAGAGCATATTTATTTGGAGACCGATATTTCATATAAGGATAGGCTAGTTTCTATCTTAGACCATAGCGAGAGGAGATTGAGGTCAAAGGTAGTTCGACTTGTAAGGGTTCAGCGGGGGCATCATAATGCCGACGAGTCCAATTGGGAGCGTGAGGATGATATACGTGACAAATATCTAGATTTATTCATACCAAGTATTTTCTTTTTCAGAATTTTGGGGCAAAATTTCATTATTAGGGGGAAAGTATGTAACACTCCTTAATTTTATTGATTTTTATGATGGGAATTAATTTGGATTAATTAAATTAAATTTGGAAAACTTATCCGGTAAAATAAATATCAATTAGCGAAATAAGGATTAATATTTATTTATAATGAATATTACTTAGTGAATGAGTAATAATAATGATAAGAAAATATTATGATTATCGTGAGTGAGAAACACGACAATTACGGTAAATTTAGTCGGGATGTGCGTATCAGTCGTGTCAGGACTTAATTTGGGAAATAAAATGTAATTTCATTTTTGATAATTTAAATTGTCATTTTGAGTGCGCCAGTTTGTTCAAAAGGGTCGAAATAGTCATAAAAAGTGTACTCGGGGGTTTATTTTGGGTCCCGGAGCATTTTTAGCCAAACTGGCATCCCTGAGGGGTATTTTTCGTCCTTTGAAATTTTGGGGAAAAGAAACCTACGAAAATTGGAGAGTTATATCTACAATTATGTAAGGGGAGTTAGGGTTATCAATTACGAAACCAAAGAGAGAGAACGGGAGGGAGAATGAGAGGTGTTCCTAGCCTAAAAACCACATTCTTGCGCCACCACCACCAGAATGTAGATCGGGAGGAGGAGAACACAAATTCCACCATCAATTCTGTAGAAATTGGACCTCTAAATTAAGACAAGTGTTTATCTTGTTGATTTATGATTTTATATACCATCCATCTTAGAGGAGGATGATCACCTTATGAATTTCATGAATTTTGGGCTTAAAATTGATGATATAAATCATGTTCTTGGATACGAATGGTGATAGACTTGATTCCTTATACATGTAGGGAGAATTTGGTGAGTAATATCATGAATTTATGAAGAAATATGGACTCATGTTGAAGTTCTTGAACAAGAATGATAATCTAGGATTTTAAAAGATTAATATTGATTTAATTCAATTTGAATTTTTTTCTTTAAGGATTTAATGATTCTATTACGTTAAAAATCGTTTATACTTATTACTGTGATGTTTAAGACCTTTGGTTGGTAGTTTGGGATAGCGTAATGGTGCTTTAGAGGATTTTTAATGGTGCATTCACGTAACAGTTTAATGGAGAAGATGATACATTTTACACTGAATCAATTATGCTCCATGGCAGAATCGATGAGAGAGAATCAATTCATACCAAAGCCAAATCGATTCGGTTTTTCAGATTTGAACAATTTTTCCCTTCTTTCTTAGAATTCATGGGAAATAATTAGGTTGAAATTTGAAGAAATTTTAAATCCTAATGAGAGATATTCTAATTACCAGTAGGTTAATGTTGGAATTGAGGTTAGTCATATGAGGAGAGATTAAAGCCATAGTTGATTAGGTTTAACGGGATAATTAAAGCTAATTCAGATGATGATGTCGTGTCATGGAAAATTATGGGAATGTAGGACCTAAACCAGTAGTTCATGAGTGAGATACCTACTCAATTTACTTAGGGGAGAAATTGGTAAACTCTTGGGCATTGGGAAGCACTTCGGAAGCACTTCGGATTATACAATGAGAAGCATTATGATAAAGTAATGATACGTAGAATATTAAAGAGTTACTATACTACGTATAGAGTATATGATATAGGTTACGTATATATATATATATATATATATATATATATATATATATATATATATATATGGGTGGCGTGAATACCTATTGTTTGAATTAGTATGTGTAATCATACCTAGGCTACTTGTTACACAGGAGGTTTAGCGTCGTGGACAGTTTTATTCTTATGAGCCCGTTGGAGGGATATTAACTTGTTCCAAAGAACATAGAACTTAAGGATTGAGCACCACTTGTGTATATAAGGGTGTGAGCAGTCATTTGGGTGCATAGGTATGAGCATATCCTAAAGTCTTAAAACTATTTTCGCCTCCAATATGTGTGATTTCATTTTTGGTTTGAAGGAGATTATCCAAACCAGTGTCCTTATTAAGTACGTGAAGTACCAGAACTTGATAGCAGAGTATGCCCGCACCGTAGGTCTCCACCTGGGGGCATTTATACTTATTTATGATAAGAATGGTGTGTGTGTGTGTGTGTGTGTGTGTGTGATTAATTCTACTACAAGTGTATTAGTAGATAAGCTAGATAGTGATATCTAAATTAAAGTGTATGCAAACTTAATAAATTACTAGTAAATCTTAATGAATATAAAGAATAAGAAAATATAGTATCATATTGTATGGGAAATACAGGTGGGCACAATAACTTATTAGGTGGGAGAAGAAATGTAAGTCAAACTAGTTAGGCGGGCAGCATAACTAGGTGTGTTAGAGTAGTACATTAGGCGTGCACAATAGTTGATAGGTGAGGATCTCAAGTGAGATCATGCAGATCTTACATGCATATAATATCTCATCTTGACGCATTTTAAATACTTGCTAAACTTTTTCAACTGTTTTACTTAGGCTCTGGCCCGTTTCAAATCCATTTTGTTAAAAACAATTTTAGGTGCCCAGCCACAGGGACGTCAAGTATAGGAGTTCCTACATTTGACGTATTGCAGATGATGTGGAAGTTGCAGGACCTTTCTAGTAGAACCCTCCACACTCCTCAGTTCTTATTTATCTTTTTATCTATCTCATTCGGGCATATTTTCCATTCCTAGTTGATTATTATTTACAGAGACATTGTACTTCTAGTTATTTCCAGTATTTGATTTAGACTTTATTTATGGTTGATTGTATGGGGATTTTATCTTGAGTGCTCTTCTAGACATATTTATTTATGTTGTTATCTCATTATACCTTATTATGTGCATGGAAATAGTGGATGTAATTTATTCAGCTTATATATACTACATGTTAAAAATAAGAATTTAAAATAATTGACACTGGGACATATGGATCTTAGTAATTAATTGAATTTCAGTAGTGATGCTAAGAATGAAACGATTAATGATTCATGTTTAATATAATAATGGGTTGATCACCCAGGATTAGAATAGGCGGGTGTCACAGATAATATCTTTGTTATTAATTGAATCATCCCATTGCAATGAATCTTTGAGAAGTTTGAAAAGTTTATATTTTTCATTTAATTTATGATATTTAATTCACCCCTCTTAGGTATATTTTCAGACCAATAGGAACCACTAACAATACGGATACTTTGATCCTGTTGAAACCCAATGTTCAATTAGCACAATCTCTAACCATTGACGATGTAAAGTAATAAATGAATGAATAATAATGATGATTATTCATGGTACTATAGATTTTGTGTCATCCTATCATGAATTTAGGAAACTTTATGAGAAATTTAATAATGGTCCTTATCCTACTGGGTATTTCCTCCCATGTTTGATAATTTTAGCGAAAAAGGAGGAATTTTGAAGGAACAAATCAAACACTTAGGTGTTCATTACACCGAAAAGAAATTGAACACGAGATGGTTTTCCAAATATCTTTTAGATTAAGGATGTAATTAGTACTACCACATGTCTCTAGGTAGGGTATCCTTGTGGATCGACATGCACCACCAATTTTTTTGCAGAAGTTCATTCCAAGTGAAGATGATTTCACCCTCACCTATTTGGCCTATAAGATTTAGAAACCTGGTGAAGAGGTTATGGAACACATTAAAAGGTTTAGATAAAGATACTTAGTTGTGACAGAATAAGTTACTGAGTGAAAGATTTTTCATATATTTGCAAAATATTTATGGCATGAGTACGCATGCTACCTGATCAATTGAAGAATCAATAGGATGTTACAAATTAATGGTCACCGAAAGATTTCCTACCCTCCTAAGAATCTACCAAAGAAAGAACCACTATAAAAAGAGCAAGTTGGCCATAAACACTTACCAATCCATGAGAAGATCAACCATACCACCAATGAGTAATACACTCGAAGAAAGATATTTAGAAGAAACTTGAAAATACCTTAAAATAATGTTAATGAAACTCTAATACTAACTCGTGATAATTTAGTCATGACGTATGATGAAGAAGTAATTGTTACATAAGTTGAGGAACAATTTATGAAGGATTATAGTGACTTTCGTATAAGAATGGACAATGTTGTCGTTTCTTATGATGAATCATGTGCAAAATATGTTGAGTAAGAGCCAGTAGACAGGTGATCTAAATTTTAAATGGTTCTTTAATTAGATCGGGTTTCCAAAAGCTCACAGGTTGGATATTGTTTAATTGATCTTAAGCATTGCATAAAAGAATATTATCCCATTGTTAATTTGGAAGGGGACCATGTGAAGTTTTCTTAGGCGCTCTATGTCTGAGATTATTTTTTTAAATGCATAAAAATTGATCAGGTATCCACATAATTAACTTATTTATGTTATAACACATATAAACAAAACTAGTTTTCCAAGTGCACTCTCGGAAGGAGGGTAATTTATTATTATTATTCGAATGAGATCATTTTTTAGATCAATATGTTACATCAAGTTTGGTCATAATGCCACTATTTAGTTTTTGTTGCAATAATCAAACTTTGCAACAAGTGATATATGTGAATTTAGGAATCCAAATGGGGAACCTAACATCTCAAATCAAGTTTCATGTTATTGAGTACCCACTTTCTACCACTTCTTTATTAGAAGAGTATAGATGAATTTCATGGCCTAGTTCCTTTGGCATACCGCCAATTTGGAAAGGTTAATGTTAAGGGAACTGAAATCATTATACGAGCATGAGGGGAAACAATACGAATAGCTCTAACAACTCGGGTTGGATAAAAACTAACCTAGAATAGTTAGGTAGAGGATCGCAGTTAGAGATAATCACAAATATGATTTCCACCTACATGGATCTCGATAAGACATGAGCACAATCAAGCAGTGAATTTATCAACTAGTAAGGGAAGCCAAGTATGGCTCCATATTTTCCTCCCCTATAAATGTAACCCTTACCCCAGGGAAAAGGGACTATAATTCTTATTGATATGCCCCAAGTGTAACCTCGGCCTAGAGACACCAACCTCGGCCGAGATCATGGCAGACGTTGGACGATTCTTGGGCACCCCATATCACCCCTCGTCCATATCAAGGTCGTCCAGGCCGACACTACTATGAGCCTCTCTAAGGGACGTCATGAGGATCAACAACACTCGCATATGCCTTGAAATGGAAACCTCAGCCATACATAGGCCGAGCCTACAGGAAGTCACCAGCAACCTCATCAAGCCACCAGTTCAACCTCATATCAGGCCGACCCTGTCCATTGTCTCGGCTAGGATCAGGCTGAGACCTCCATGGAACACTCGGACTGAACATGTATCAATACTCACCAGCCTCGGCCTCGCCAAGGCCGAGGTCATACATCAGACGCGATAGCTGAGAACCTGCTGACATTTGGATGAGGACATGTGGACACAAATCAGTTATAACAAAATTATTCTCCACACATGGGGAGAATATTGCATCATCATTCTCTACATGTGACAGTGACAGATGGAACTCCCACATTGGTGAGGTAACCACACACATGCTCATTGCATGCATGGGGGGTACATTACACCCCCTAGGTACTATATATAGAGGTCATTCTCAACCTTGCAAAGGGGATCCCCCAGATATAAAAACCCTAGCTGAAACTCTAGATACACAGTAGAGAGAGAAAGCTTGAGAGATTGTATCAATGGCCATTAGTGCCTTATTGCAGTGAGATTGCACACACACAGTGGACGTAGGCCAATTTAGGTTGAACCACTTATGTGTTGATTCCTCTTCTCCTCATCTCATTCTCTTACCATTTACATAACTGTGCTTCCATTGCTGTTCTTAGATTGAGCTTGAAAACACCTTACCTGGTGGTGCTGATTCCAGCATCATCATTTTGGCACCGTCTGTGGGAACGAGAAGCTATCTCTTCCTCTTTTTCTGCTTAACCTCATCGGAGACTCTGGTGGTGAACCAGGCCTCCCCCTAGCGCAGAGCTATTTCACCATTGAAAGAGGTCCTGTGAGGTATTAAGCTCATCTGCTACTCAAGCTCTATAGTGTTAACATATGGCACCAGACTTACCACCGCCTCTTCCGCCGCCGGGGGGTGGAGGGCCTAGTTCCAGTCAGGCACACCCCCCCAGTCCGAAATGGCGAAGGTAGCTGCAGCCTTGAGATCCTTAGCTGCAACGCAACAAGCTATGCAGGAGAAATTTGCACAACTCAGCCAAACTATGATGAGGCCACCTGGAATCTCACCGGATATGATCACTCCGGCGGTTGTTCAGCCTCATCCTCACGCCAGGGGACCACCCCAGGCACCAATGAAGGACCAGCCTGCACCCCAGCGGAGAAGGGACGTTGCTGACCCTAGGCGCTTGCTCCTGGGGAGGCAAGGAAACCCTTGCCCAGAAGATAGGTATGACGATCTAGAGGCGGAAGAAGCCCCGGAGGACTGCTGGGAGCCGTACGAGGTGTCAAATAACACTGTACGGCCTCTTAGGCAAAGTCAAGGTTGTGTCGGCCGAAGAGGTGAAGAGGCCCAATAAAGAGGGTTGGCCTTTGATAGGTTGAGCAGAGGGTCGGCCTTCGAGAGATTGGGCCCGATGAATGACCTAAGACAGAGGCTGTCGAGATCAAGGAGCGCTGCAGGCTCTCAAAGAGGGAACAGGCAAGGTCGGCCAGACCAAGGCCGACCCTGTGAAAGAAGAGGCAGGGAACAGGAAGAGGTCAACAACCAACGTGTCGTGGTAGGGGAACCCTCGGTCCATCGCAGGGAGGTAGCAGGGGATAACCTCGGCCAAGTTGATGGTAGAAGACCATGGGATGACTCTATCCAGCGCCTTGAGGAGAAGATAGGAGACCTCATTAAAAGCAGGGACCCATTACAAAGGGGTTACTCAGAGGGCTCCCCATTTGTGGCTAGGATAGTGGGCTTCCCAACCCCAGCTAAGTTCAAGCCTCCTACAGTGTCTCCCAAGTATGATGGCAGCACTAAACCTGTACATCATATCGAGATGTACCAGTCGGCAGCAGGCATTTACTCGATACCCGATGAGATGAATTGCAGGGCCTTCTCTGGGACCTTGACAGGGGCCGCACACAGTTGGTTCACCTCTCTTCCGAAGAACTCAATTGAGAATTTCAAAGGCTTGGCTGAGCGATTCATCCACAACTTCTGCTTTGGGATGAGACCTCAAAAGAAGACTACCCACCTGCTGTATGTCAAGCAGGCCAAGGGTGAGAGCCTAAGAGACTACATAGCAAGGTTCAACAAAGAAAAATTAGAGGTGGAAGATTATGAAGAGAACATAGCCATGACCGCCCTTATAGGAGGCCTCCAGAAGGGGAAGCTATTGTGGAAACTGGCGGAAGACCCCCTAGGTCTATGGCGGAGCTGCTGACAATCGCAGGGAAAGTGATGAATGCGGAAGAGGCAATGGCCGCCAAGTATGAGGATGAGAACCGCAGAGGCAGCGGGAAGTCCTAAAGCAAGAAAGAGGGGAAAAAGAGGTCAGGAGATGACAAGTTCGCTCACTATACTCTTCTGACTGTGAGCTGTGAGCACATCCTCAATGAGATTAAGAATGACAAGGCTCTGAGATGGCCAAAGAAGTTGAAAGCCCCACCATATAAGAGGAACAAAAACCTATGGTGTGAGTTCCACCAAGATCGTGGTCATGTCACGGATAGATGCTTCGCTTTAAAAGATGAGATTGAAAAGATGTTGAAATCTGGAAAGCTGAGGAAGTATGTGGATAGTAAGGCTCCAAAGGGTGGAAGAGATGACCCTAAGAAAAGAAGAAATGACAGATGCCGTGAAAATATTCCATCCAGATGAGACGATGATTCAGAAGGAGATGACGAAGATGATCTGGATCTCCCGCCAAAAGATGACAACACCCCGGTGAAGAGGGTCGGTATGATCTCCTTTGGTATTAGCACCATATGTGGGGGATTTGCAGGAGGTGGCTCTGAAGTAGCAGATAGGAAGGCTCATGTAGCAGAGGCCAGTTCAGTGTCCAAGCTTGAAGTTGTGAATCTAACATCTTTTGACACAGTGCAGAAGAGGAAGAAGGTAGACATGGACACCCTCGTAGTGGGGTTCTCCAGACTCGACTTCAAGGGCATCTTAGCCCCCCATGATGACCCTTTGGTCATAACAACAAGGGTGCATGGGTGCGAGGTACGAAGGATCCTCATAGACAGGGGGAGCTCAGCAGACGTGATGTCTGGCCCTGCTTCAAGAGACTAGGTCTTAGCAGAGTAAGGTTGGTGCCCTATCATCACCCATTGATAGGCTTCAGTGGTGAAAAGGTACACCCCTTGGGCATGTATGAGATGGACGTACGGATGGGTGATGAGTGGCCTACGAGGCTGACCAAGAAGATAAACTTTTTCGTTATGGATGAGAACGTTTTCTCATCCTACAACCTCATCATAGGAAGGGTGGCCCTTAAAGAATTTGAAGCTGTGCCGTCGACGGTCCACCAGATGCTAAAATTCCCCACCCCTTATGGGGTAGGGGAAGTGCAAGGGGACCAGACCATGGCACGAGAGTGTTACTTCAACTCGGCCGAAGAGAGAGAAGCCCATAAGAGGGTAGCCACCACTTATAGCATTGACACTATTGACCCGAGAGATGAAACAAAGTTGAAGAAGGGAGAGGCCGCGAAAGAGGTAGAATCCATCGTCCTCAATGAGGACGAGCCGGAAAAAACCGTCCAGGTCGGTAAGGCCCTAAATCTAGGAACCAAGGAAGAGCTGATAAACTTCCTCAGGAGGAGACAGAGTGTCTTCGCATGGAGTCACGCAGACATGCCTGGCATCGACCCTGAGGTGATGAGCCATAAGCTCAATGTGACAAGAGATGCCAAGACGATCAAGCAGAGACGAAGAGTCTACTCTAAGGAGAAATACGACGTCATCCAAGAAGAGGTCAAAAAGTTGGAAGAGGCCGAGTTCATAAGAGAGGTTACCTATCCGGAGTGGCTCTCAAATGTAGTCATCGTGCCTAAGGCCAATGGGAAGTGGCGAATGTGTGTGGATTTCACTGACCTGAACAGATCTTGTCCAAAAGACAGCTATCCCTTACCTCGGATAGATCATATGGTGGACGCGACGGCAGGGCACGAGCTCATGAGCTTCATGGATGCATATTCAGGCTATAACCAAATCTTCATGGATGTTGAAGACTCAGAGAAAACAACCTTCATTACTGACAAAGGGACGTACTGCTACAAAGTGATGCCCTTCGGCCTGAAAAATGCAGGGGCAACGTATCAACATCTTGTCAATAACATGTTCGAAGAGCAAATAGGTAAGACCATGGAGGTGTATGTAGACGATATGCTAACGAAGAGCTTGAAAGCTTGTACTCACGTAGCGGACCTTAAAAAGACCTTCGATGCTATGGACTCTTACAGAATGAAACTCAACCCAGCAAAGTGTGTCTTCGGAGTAGGAGCTGGGAAGTTCATGGGATTCATCGTTAACCAGAGGGGAATTGAAGCGAACCCTGGGAAAATCAAGGCATTACTCGACATGAAGACTCCTAGGAGTATCAAGGATGTTCAAAGACTCACGGAAAGAGTGGCTGCCCTTAACAGGTTTGTTTCTAGGGCAACGGACAAGTGTCTTCCGTTATTTAAAGTTCTAAGAAAGGCCTTCCAATGGGACGAAGAGTGTGAAAAAGCCTTCAACCAACTCAAGTCCTACTTAGGGTCTTTCTTATTGCTGTCTCGGCCCATCGCAGAAGAAAGGTTATTTGTGTATCTGGCAGTCTCTGAATCAGCCATCAGCGCGGCCATCATACGGGAAGAGGATGGGATCCAAAGGCCTGTGTACTTCAACAGTAAGGCCCTTTAAGGGTTTGAACAAAATTATCCCCGTATGGAGAAGTTGGCTTATGCCCTAATACATGCCTCAAGAAAAATGAAGCCTTACTTCCAAGCTCACTCCATGGTAGTCCTCACTGACTCCCCACTAAGGCAGGTCCTGCATAAACCTGAGAAGTCCGGGAGGTTGATGACCTGGGCCATCAAACTAGGAGAATATGATCTTACCTACCAGCCTAGGATAGCCATCAAAGGGCAGGACCTCGCGGACTTTATCGCAGAATTCACCTGGGAAGAGGCCGGTACAGAGAAAGGCCTAGAGGAAGACGAAGAGATAAACCGAAGTGTCTTCCGAAATTTGGAAGAGACAGCACCAAACGTCTTCTGAGATTGGGAAGAGGTCATCATAGGCAAATCCCGGAGCAGAGTAGAAGAGAATGAAGAGGATCGATACCTCTTCAAGAAAGGAATTATGGAAGAAGGGGTCTTCTCATCAGATACAGACGTCTTGAGCCTCTTTGTTGATGGCTCTTCCTGTGATAGTGGAAGCGGTGTGGGGCTAATACTCTCGGCTCCAGATGGCGCCAACATTGGATACGCCTTGAGATTCAACTTCTACGCCTCAAACAACGAGTCCAAGTATGAGGCCATGATAGCAGGTCTCTTATTAGCAAAAACTCTTTGAGTAAAGTGACTCCTACTCCATAGCGACTCAAGGTTGGTGGTCAATCAAGTACTGGGGATATACGAGGCCAAAGACAAAAGAATGGCCAAGTACTTAAAGAGGTTAAGAAGGTTGTTAGAATATTTTGAAGAAGCAAAACTGAAGAGAGTGCCTCGACTAAGTAACAACCACGCTGATGCATTGGCAAGGCTGGCCTCGGCAATGAAGACAGATATGGGAAGGACCATTCCGATTGAGGTCTTAGGAAAGGCAACCATCGAGGAGGATGAGGTATGTAACCCTTGTCACAATTTGAACCTAGGAGACTCATGGATCGACCCGCTCGTCCGATACCTAAGAGAGGGAGAGCTGCCTAAGTCCAAGTTAGAAAGGAGAAAGTTGAGATATAGGGCTGCCAAGTTTTCAATGGTAGGAGACGTCTTGTACAAAAAGGGGTTTCTATTGCCTCTCCTCAGATGTGTGCATCCCATGGAAGTTCCCCGGGTCTTATAGGAGGTTCATGAGGGTTTTTGCTCTAGCCACATAGGGGGAAGGCCCTTGGCCAAGAGGATCATCACCCAGGGATATTGGTGGCCTACATTGTCCAAGGACGCTGCATACTACATGAAGAGGTGCGACAAATGTCAAAGGTTCGCCACTATCCCTCATCAACCCCATCAGCCTATGACGTCAATCTCTTCTCCATGGCCATTTGCGGTATGGGGAATTAACTTAGTAGGACCTTTGCCAAGAGCTGTCAATAACTATAGATTCTTGATAGTTGCCATTGACTACTTCTCAAAATGGGTGGAGGCAGAGCCGATGATAACAATCACAGAGAAGAAGACCTTCCAGTTCATTTGGAGGAATATCATATGTAGATATGGCCTCCAAAACACTCTCATCTCGGATAATGGGACCCAGTTCAAGAACTCCTCCTTAGAAAAGTATTTCCTAAGAGTAGGGATCAAGCAGTTGTTCTCATCTCCTGGTCGACCTCAGGCAAATGGTCAGACCGAGGTCACAAACAGAACGATCTTGGACGGGATCAAGAAGAGGTTAGAAGATACGAAGGGAAGATGGACTAAAGAGGTCTACGCTGTGTTATGGGCCTACAGAACCACGGTAAGGACACCAACAGGAGAAACCCCATTCATGCTGGCACATGGCTCAGAGGCCGTCATACCAACGGAAGTAGGACTCCCAACTCATCGGATTCAAACCTACGACCCTGACAGCAATGGGGAAGAGAGGAGGCTAGACCTAGATCTTATCGAAGAAAGAAGAGAGGATGCAGAGGTCAGAAAAGTGACCTACCAGCAGAGGGCAGCGAAATTCTACAATCAGAGGGTGAAGTCAAGACCCATTGCAGTGGGAGACCTAGTTCTAAAGAAGAGCCTACAAAAGGCAAATAAGCTTCACCCAAACTGGCATGGCCCCTACAAAGTAACATAAGAGGTTGTGCCTGGCACTTATAGGCTAGAAAACCTAGAAGGAGAACCTTTCACTAACCTATGGAATGCTGACCACCTAAAGAGATATTACATATGATGTTGCATAGAGTTTTATGTAAATGAACCATCTTATGGTGAAGAGGTTATTAATAAAGATCAGTTCCCATAACAGTTCTTGCTTCATTCTTAAATCAGAGATTAATTATGAGGATAACATCATAATTTGGTGATGAGGTCTGAGGTCAGACACCATAATGAGATGGCCTCAGACACTTAACATCATTAATTTGGTGAGATTCATTATGAGGATAACATCTTAGGTGATGACCTCAGACCCTTATAACATCATAATTTGGTGACAAGGTCTGAGGTCAGACACCATAATGAGATGACCTCAGACCCTTAACATCATTAATTTGGTGAAGATTTATTATGAGGATAACGTTTTAAGGTCATGACCTCAGACCCTCATAACACCATTCACTGGTGACGAGGTCTGAGGCCAGACACCATAATGAGATGACCTCAGACCCTTAACATCATTAATTTGGTGAAGATTTATTATGAGGATAACGTCTTAAGGTGATGACCTTAGACCCTCATGACACCATTCAGTGGTGACGAGGTCTGAGGTCAGACACTATAATGAGATGACCTCAGACACTTAACATTATTAATTTGGTGAGATTCATTATGAGGATAACATCTTAGGTGATGACCTCAGACCCTTATAACATCATAATTTGGTGACAAGGTCTGAGGTCAGACACCATAATGAGATGACCTCAAACCCTTAACATCATTAATTTGGTGAAGATTCATTATGAGGATAACGTCTTAAGGTGATGACCTCATACCCTCATGACACCATTCAGTGGTGACGAGGTCTGAGGCCAGACACCATAATGAGATGACCTCAGACACTTAACATCATTAATTTGGTGAGATTCATTATGAGGATAACATCGTAGGTGATGACCTCAGACCCTTATAAGATCATAATTTGGTGACAAGGTCTGATCTCAGACACCATAATGAGATGACCTCAGACCCTTAACATCATTAATTTGGTGAGATTCATTATGAGGATAACGTCTTAAGGTGATTACCTCAGACCCTCATGACACCATTTAGTGGTGACGAGGTCTGAGGTCAGACACCATAATGAGATGACCTCAGACACTTAACATCATTAATTTGGTGAGATTTATTATGAGGATAACGTCTTAAGGTGATGACCTCAGACCCTCATAACACCATTCAGTGGTAACGAGGTATGAGGTCAGACACCATAATGAGATGACCTCAGACACTTAACATCATTAATTTGGTGAGATTAATTATGAGGATAACATCGTAGGTGATGACCCCAGACCCTTATAACATCATAATTTGGTGACAAGGTCTGATCTCAGACACCATAATGAGATGACCTCAGATCCTTAACGTCATTAATTTGGTGAGATTCATTATGAGGATAACCTCTGAGATAATGACCTCAGACCTTCATAACACCATTCATTGGTGACAAGGTCTGAGCTCAGGACCATTGGTTGAGTTTAAACAAGACCATTGCAAAGACAAGCCTAGAAAGAGGGCTTCAGAGGTTGAAGCTCATTGCAAATTTATTTTTCACAGACACCATCACAATGGAACTAAGAATGAAAAACATCACATGACATTCAATGAAAAGAAAGTGAAGATGGTCCTCATCAGAGTTTGGTATATATATTTTTAAATTATATGTTCAATGAGTACAGACAAAAGTTCCACAATGTTAAGTTACAAACAATGATCAAATATCCTAAGAGTCTGAGGGGGGAACGTTTACACCCTCGTCTTGGTTAGAGACCTCAGCCACATCATCATAAGGGTCTGCCCCTCCAACCTCGGTGACCTCTAATGTAGCAGTCTCTGCAGGAACTCCAGCGTCTTCCTCAACGTCTTAAAAAGCTTGGGCAAATCGTGGATCAACAAAGCCAAGACCCACGAAATTAGAGGCCTTCAAAGTGTCGGCCTCTCTCTCTCTGATGTCAGCCCATTTAGTAGTGGCTTTGATACCTCTTTCAAGGTATTCAAAGACAAACCCCATGAACTCATCAGAGGATTTGTAGTCAGCAATGATCTTCTCAGAGGCGTCCTCAATGGCGACCCTAACAGCTGAGTCGACCTTTTGCTGCAGAACATCGTCCTTAGCCTTTAATGCAGCAGCATGATCCTTGCCGAGCTGGGAGATGTCCCTCTCCAACCCCTTCACCTTCTCCTCAGATCCCTTCAGCTCAGACTTGAGGTGCTCTATCTCTATGTTCAGAGTACTCTAAACTTTCTCGACCTCTTGCCCCTTTTGGATGAGAGGCCACTTCCTCAGAGTCCAGTTTGATAAATGGTGCATAGCGATCAAACCCTGCATGTTTAGTAATCATAAGTAAGCTGAAGAAGAATCAAATGTTACACTTAGAAGAATTTTTAATGAAGGATCAAATCATACCTGAACGGCTCTGTGAAGACCGAACTCAACCAGCAATGGGGTGTCCATAGCCCTGTAGAAGCGTTTGTCGGCCTCGGTCATTACAGAGCCGATGGCATCCAGGGCCTGCATGCTGTGGCCGACTACACTATCAGTTAACTTCAACTAATCCATCCGAGCCAACAGGATGTCAGCTGAAGAGATAGGGATGGCAGCTTCAGTAGTCTTCTTCCTTGGCCTCTGATCCTCAGATGCATGATCTTTGGGAGCCCTCTTCTTTTTGGCTGGGGGCTTAGAGGCCGAGGGAGCTGGGGTAGGAGCATTAAGACCTGCTTTTTTGGCAAGTCTTGTCAAGATCGGTGCATCCATCTCCCAAAGCTCATCTGGAATATCCCTTGGTCGCTCTGTAAAAAATTAGTAGACCTGAGTTATATAATCAGATATGAATAAACTCAGAGGTTAAACTTGCAAAATAAAAATACTTACCAAGCTCGACAAGGGGACTTCCACCCAGACCTGTCTCAGAGAGGAAGTGGGGAGTCATCAGATGTTCAACCCTGACAAATAGACCATTTACCCCCTGATCTTGAAGGGCTTTCACCTTCTGGAGGTTTTGTAGACTTAGGCCAGGGTCGGCCCTGGCAGAAATGGTGACCTTACCCCACCTCAGGGGCATCCTCTGCTCCAGATTGGACGAGGGAACACATGGGCCAAACTCCCATGGCCCTGAGGCAAAGAAATACCAAGGCTTCCAGTTATGGTTGGAAGTCTGGTTCACCTGAAGCAATTTCTTCTCAGGCCTCTGAGCTACAAAATGGTAGTAGCTCGGATGATTTTTGGCCGAGGAAGGGATGTAACAACCTACAAAGACTTGAACCGGAAGGTCTGAGTGGTGAACAGCCTTCCATAACACTATGGCCCCTATTAGGATTCTCTAGGCATTAGGAGAGAGTTGGGAGAGGACCAAATTAATGTAAGAGAGGATGGATCTGATTATGGGGTGAATGGGCAGACGAAACCCCAACTTAAACATCTGCTCGTACAAACAGATTTTGCCATCTCGGCCATGATAAGCCCTCTCTTCCCTCAGAGGTCTTCTAAGTTTTATTGAGGGGCTAATAGAATACAGGTATCTGAAGAAGAGAAGGTCTACCTTAGTAATAGTACTCTCGATCTCGGCCGCCTCAGAGACGTCGACATCGCTCTCAACCTCATCATCATCATCCAACTCAACGTCGGCCAGAGCAGATATTGATGGGTAACTCGGAAACCTCTGAGCAAACTCTGCCCCGGTGACACCCGACATAGGGATGGCTTCAATTTGTGGTGGAATGGACACACTCGGCTCAAGAATCTCAACCTCTGAGGAAGACCCTGAGGTGCTTGAGTGGTTATGGGACGAGGCTCGGCTGGAGACCTCGGCCTGATCAGGGGCCTGATCAGGCCTAGGTGTGAAGTCTATGGACTCTTGAACGGAATCCATAGACATGGGGTCTGAGGTAGAAGATTCAGACTCAGACATAGGTATGGGATCAGTAGGAACCCCTGTCTGATAGAAGTTCTCCGGGGGGTCAGGATATATCACCTTCAGAGGTGGTGGAAATATAGGTCTAATGGGAAACTCCTGGGATCTACGAGCTTCCTCTTGTGCTCTTTCTATTTGCCTAATTTTTTCTAAAGTCTTCTCCCTAAGAGAGGGGAACTCCTCAAGAAGATGATATAAGGGTCTGAGCATCAGAGGACGACACTACACTTAGGGATTTTCCTAAACTCCAAAAATTACAAACAAGACTGGGTGATAAAACGAAGGAATCTAAAGATCAAACTACTCAAATTTGGAAAGAAAAGCTCGCTTGAAACTATGGTGGTGTCGCCGGAAAACTAAGAAAGTCGCCGGAAAGTACGAAAATAAGGGTGCATGCAGGTAAAATGAAGGAAAAAGTATGGTAGACCTTACTTGAGGATAAAATGGTAAGGAAGAGAGGAGAAGACGCGAGAAATCACCACCCAAAAGCCTTGAACCAAGATCTTTCTAGAGAGAGAGAGCTGCTGGAGCGAAACGGCAGAAATGGAAGAAATGAAGAAGAAAGAGAGAAAGAAGGGTTCAAAACCCTTATATACTCAGGCACAACTCCTAAGGCCCATCATTGCCTTGGGAGCCCCAAAGGGCGGCTGACAGCACACGCCTACCAAGCAAGCATGTTCCAGCATTGGACAAGTGTCAAGCAAGTATTAGCTTGTAATAGACATGCCTCGGAGGTGTAGTAATCCCCTAATCACTTGCTCACACATATGACTAAGGGCTGGGGGCTGATTGATATGCCCCAAGTGTAACCTCGGCCTAGAGACACCAACCTCGGCCTAGAGACACCAACCTCGGCCGAGATCATGGCAGACGTTGGACGAGTCTTGGGCACGCGATATCACCCCTCGGCCATATCAAGGTCAGCCCAGGCCAACACTACTATAAGCCTCTCTAAGGGACATCATGAGGATCAACAGCACTCGCATATGCCTTGAAATGGCAACCTCGGCCATACATAGGCCGAGCCTACAGGAAGTCACCAGCAACCTCATCAAGCCACCAGTTCAACCTCATATCGGGCTGACCCTGTCCATTGTCTCAGCTAGGATCAGGTCGAGACCTCCATGGAACACTCGGACTGAATAGGTATCAAGACTCACCAGCCTCGGCCTCATCAAGGCCGAGGTCATACACCAGACGCGATAGCCGAGCACCTGCTGACATTTGGATGAGGGCACGTGGACACAAATCAGTTATAACAAGATTATTCTCCACACGTGGGGAGAATATTGCATCATCATTCTCTACATGTGACAGTGACAGATGGCACTCCCACATTGGTGAGGTAACCACACACATGCTCATTGCATGCATGGGGGGTACATTACAACCCCTAGGTACTATATATAGAGGTCATCCTCTACCTTGCAAAGGGGATCCCCTAGATATAAAAATCCTAGATGAAACTCTAGATACACAGTAGAGAGAGAAAGCTTGAGAGATTGTATCCATGGCCATTAGTGACTTATTGCAGTGAGATTGCACACACACAGTGGACATAGGCCAATCTAGGCTGAACCACTTATATTCTGGTGTTTATTCCTCTTCTCCTCATCTCATTCTCTTACCATTTACATAACTGTGCTGCCATTGTTGTTCTTAGATTGAGCTTGAAAACACCTTACCTGGTGGTGCTGATTCCGGCATCATCACTTATTATCGGATAAAAGAGTATAATAAGAAAGGTGAACACCCCATGGACATAGGCCATTACCGAACCATATAAATACATGTCTTGTGAGATTATTTTCTATCGATTTGGCATTAACTACATAAGATTATTATTAGTGGGATAATTCCACCTATAATCAAGCAATGCCATCAAAATCTTCCAACCGACATTTCGCTCTAGCACTTCAACTATTAAAAGCATCGAAAGACATTACTTAACCTTTAATTGTAAGTTATCTCCTCTTTCTTGTATTCAATTTTTCTTCTGACAATTCCCTAAGTTCTTTCACTTCTGCCACTTGTTCCCTATATCTTTGAGAAAAATGGTTTTCTTCGTAAATGAAAGAACTTTGGGGGAATTTAGGGACATGTATTCCGTTCTCCATTGGCTAACTATAGAAAGTACTGATATTTAGATTGATTACTACAACATTAAAGGTGACCACTGTGTTTTTACCATATAAGTGGCTAAAGGGGGCATAACATTACCCGTAATCAATTGTTCTTAAAGTTTTATGATTTTTTCCATGTCATTATTCCCAGTATTCTCCAAACACACGAAGAATCTAAATGATATCCATAGAATAAACAAATTGTATGGGACCTAAACAGGGATCCCAAAAATCAGATATTGCTACTCGTGGTCAAATACGATTGACAATGTAAAGAAAGGCTTATATGGTTTTAGTTGTCAATATCCCCGATTCTAATAAGGCATAGTGGAATCAAGGATTTATCGCGAGAAATTGGCAACATCCACCCATTCCTAAGGGTGATGAAGCATATGGAGGGTTTTTATGCCAAACTAAAGGATGAGAATAGTTTGATAATGCCTTATTATTATTATTATTATTATTATTATTATTATTATTATTATTATTATTATTATTATTATTATTATTATTATTATTATTATTATTATTATTATTATTATTATAACTACGACTACTACTACTACTACTACTACTACTACTACTACTACTACTACTACTACTACTACTACTACTATTATCATTATTATTATTATTATTATTATTATTATTATTATTATTATTATTATTATTATTATTATTATTATTATTATTATCTTCCACCTTTTTTAAATATGTTCTATTGCTGACTGGTAGTAGCTAAAATAGACACTATTTTTTTTCCTTCTCATTTATTTTCTTCAACTGGGTCGAAGAACAAAGATCCTTCTTATTTCAATATCTAGGAGCTTATCAAAGTTTATAATCTAAAGAGACCGTAGGTTCCAGGTGTAGAGCATCCTCGGTCAGCATCCTTCTTGATCGAGTCTAGTAACTCCACATCTAGCTTTACAGCTAAGCATGTTGATTTCATTCCTAAAATAGGAGTTCCCTCCATAAGTGAGATGTCTTCCAGAGCCTCCACCTTGTCCTCTTTTGAACCCATGAATGTGAAGACCATCCAACTGCTAAAGACGACGTCCCAACCCCCCAAAAGAGAAACCTCACTCTTGTGGATGATTTCGACCTCCCTACTTCCCCAAAAGAAAAGTTTACCAAAATGATGGAGGTCAGAGGCCCTTTCGAGCTTGTTACTCTAGTAGACTCCCTTAAAAAAGAGAGGGTGAAGAAATATAAAGCCATTCTTTCATCCTATGTTGATGTTCCCACCCATAGGGTGGATGACCCCAATATAGGGAAGGTTTACAAAACTATATCGGTGGCCAAGAACTTATCTGTGGCCCCATGTCTGCTAGGGGACCATGATGGTATTGGAAGGGGAGCAGGACAACAGTCTGACCTTAGATAAGATTTCTTATCATGTCACACAAATTTTATCCTTGGTATGTTTAGAACTTATTGATTTGATTATTTCTTCATTTTGGTTGTTGAGTTGACTTTGATTCTTCCTCTATTTTGGTCGCCGCTTGATTATGCTCATCTCTTTTCGAGATCCATATAGTTTGAAATCATATTATCTCTAATTGCGATTCTCTCTTCCTGAGATCCACTTAAGAGGAAATCGTATTATTTGTAATTGCGATTCTCGACCAAACTATTCTGATTCGATTTTTATCCGATCTGAGTTATTCGAGATGTTAGGATTGTTCCTCAATAATTTCCCCCAAATATTTTAGGCTTGGATGGGGTGGAGAAGTTGAGAAGTGAGTTGGTTGGCCAAAGTGGTTGGTAGCTACTTGAGATTGTGTCCTCCCACTCGTGGAAAGACTTATTGAATGAATATTTTGCTAGATTTTGCCCATTTGGCCCTCAAAGGGCGTGCTTTTAATTTCTCAAGTTAGCTAGGGGCACGATGGTAAAATTAATTTTTGAAAAAATGAAGCACCTCTGTCAATTAATGAACTTAGGTTATGTTTTCAAATGATGAGGTGTCTCAAAATTTCAACCAAAACATCAAAAGCTTCCAACCGCCATTTCACTCCATTACAACAAATATTCAAAGCATCAGAAGGGCCTTATCCTTTACTTATAAGTTTTCTCCTCTATTGACTTTTTAATTTTTCTTGCGACGATTACCTAATTCCTTCATTTGTGCCTTTTTTCCCCTATGTCTTAACAAAAACGATTTACTTTGTAAATGAAAGATATTAAGGAGAATTTAGGAACATGTATTCCATTCTCCACTGGGTAACTATATAATGTACTGATATTCTAGTTGATTGATACAATACTGAGGTGAGCATTGGATTCATACCATATCAATGGCTGTAGGTGGTATAATATTCCCCCTAATCAATTGCTTTTAGAGTTTTGTGGATTTTTCCATATTGTCCATGCCAGTGTTCTCCAAACACATAAAGTATCGTGAATGGTTCCCATAGAATAAATGAATTATATAGGACCCAAATAGGGATCCCAAAACTCATATACTTATACTCGTGGTCAAAGACGACTTCCAACATCTTTTATTTAAAGGCAAGAAAGGCTGATACGGTTTTAGTTGTCAATCTCCCTGATTCTAACAAGGGATATTAAAATTAGGGATTTGTCACCAAAAATTGGAAACATCCATCCATTTCTGAGGGTGTTGAAGGTTATGGAGGGTTTTTATGCCCTGCTAAAGGGAGGATAATAGGTTGATAGTGCTTTATTATTATTATTATCCCCCCCCCCCTTTTTAAAACAATGTTGTTGCTGACTGGTAGTTAGCTGAAATAGATAATGATTCTTTCCTTCTAATTTTGTTTTCTTCAGTTGGGTCAAAAAATAAAAAGCCTTTTCGTTTCAATCGCGGGGATCTTTTCAAATTTTGAAATCTAAGGAGACCATTGGTTCCAAGTAGAGAGCATCCTAGTTCATTATTCTATCTTACTCGAGTATAATAACTCCACATATAGCTTTATAACTAGGCTTGTAAATTACATTCCTTAAATTCGAGTTCCCTCTATAAGTGAGGGATCTTAAAGAGCCTCCACCTTGTCCTCTTTTGAGCATGCGAATGTGAACACTACCCAATTTCTGAAGAGGACGTCATGGACCTAAAAAAGATACACCTCACTCTCATGGATGATTATGACCTCCCCATTTTTCCAAAAACAAAGGTTACAAAAAGGATAGAGGTAAGAGGCCATTTTAATCATGTTACTCTGAAGATTCCTCTGATGAAGAGAAGGCGAAGAAGGATAAATTCATTATTGATTCCTTTGTTGTTCCCACCAAGAGGGTGGATGACCTCAATGTGGGGAAGGACCACGAAACTATGTCGGTGGATAAGAACCCATCTTTGGCCACAGGTCTGCTGAGAGGGGCCATGCTGGTACGAGACTGGGAGTAAGTCGACCAGCTGACCTTAGATCATCTTTATTCTAACGTTATGCAGGAGTTATCCTTGGTAAGTTTAACACTTGTTGATTTGATTTTTTTCTCATTTTGGTCTCTGAGTTGACTTTGATTCTTACCTCATCTTGGTATTTTAGGGACTTATTATTTTATCTTTACAGTTTTTGGCAAATATTGTTACCATGATCGATAGGGGTTCTAACTAGTCCAAGGCCAACAATGACCTGACAAAGGCACTCTACAAGTACAAAGAGTATTTGGCTTCTGCCAAAAAGTGTAAGAGGATGAGAAAAGGTCCGCTAACTTGAAAGTTGACAAGTTGAAAAAAGAGCATGATCAACTGAAGATTGAGCATTATGCAGTGAAGAAAGTTAATAATGATCATGCTCATATTTTGGCAGTGGCCAAAGATGAGGCCTTTTACCATAGTTACATGGAAGCCTTCGCCCAGGCTAATAAATTATTGGATTTCATTTAAAAGTAGAATTTTAAGAAAGGTTGGGATGCAATCTTGGTCAAGACCAATGTCCCTCCAAAATCTGAGCTATTTGGGAAGCATGATCTAGGTTCTCCACTGAAGGAGGAAGAAGAAGACAAGGCTTTAGGTTGTGATCAGGCAGAGGTTGCGACCAATCAAGAAATGGTGGGTGCCGATCAAGGTAAAACCCAAATCCTCAAGAAAAGGTGAAGGGAAAAGAGGGTTAAAGCTAGTTAGGATTAATTTAGCTAAAAAAATCCTTGTATTCTCATGTTTTGAATGTTTGTAAGGGACTTCCCCACTTTTTTTATCTAATGAAAAGTCCCTAAAATTTGAAATTTTATATGTTCCTGAATGGGGTTCTCTTGATTCTTTTAAATCATAAATAAAACTACAGGGATCCCACCTCTTCCAGAGATTGATAATGTGGATTTAGTACTTGGTTGAGAATCCTGTAGTCAAGATCATGGCGAGTTCTTCTCTATTCAAAAATCCCTCTAAAAAATGACAAGTTCTTTCAACGAACAGTCTCATTTGTCCGCCAAATTGAAGAGTGACACTAAGAATTTTGACGAGATTACGGAGGGAGAAGCTCAGGAAAGATGAGGAGGACTAAAAGAGATATGGGGCAATTAAAGTGGGCTTGGGTTGCGACATAATGAAGTTGAAATACCTCTTTAAGAAAGGTCCTCATCCAGTTTTGGCCTCTGACTATGATTACGGATGGGTGGAGGCCTCTCTTAGGCTGGATGAAGCCAAACAAGTGGCATACAAGCATGTTTGGATAAATGCCTTAGCCATTATGAAGGTTCCAAAAAACTCTGAGATTTAGTGCTGGTACTAATTGGAGTGACATGTTTATAGTCTTCCTCCATTTGGGAGTGATAAGAGTTGGATTCCCCGTGACGTTATTCCCTTTTAGTTGGTGAAAGATTATTTATTAACTCAGGAGAATGACGATGAGTTTACGCAGAGTCATGATGATAGACTAAGGGTCACAGTTGCTGAGATGATAGCTCGTTGGGGGTAAACATTATTCTTAGGACTATATTACTTTGCTAATTTTTAAGCTTTTTTGTAAAATGATTGAGAAATTCCATATTTTACATTTCCCATTTCTTATGCCAAGCAATTTTGTATTATCTGTCTTACCTATTAGATTGTGTCATCACACAACCTTAGGCCTAGGCCAAACTCTAGGGAAAATGCACCTAGACATAGGCCCATCCACCTATTCAGGATTTTTAACCGACTAAAGTAGAAACACTTAGTGCCTAGGGATTCCTCTTAAGTTTTTTTATTTTCTTGGGAAATTCTTAATGCTCTCCTGTTTTTCATGATGAGACTATTTAACCTTGAGATTCTAATTAAATGTAATCGTACTAGAGCATTCATGTCATTCTACAGCATTCCTATCGATGACCAATATTTGATCATATATAATGATCAGACATAATGATGATCATAAAAATATTTGATCTGACATTTGGAAAAATAATGGAACAATAATGAAGTTAATTTTACTAATTGAACTTGCACTTAATGAACCTAAATTATTCCTATAAATACAAACAAAAATCCAAAATTTGTGAGAAATGAACTTGTGAGAAATGAAATTGCTCGAAATAAAATTTCCTAAGATTGTTTGTGTTTCACGCCCTCGGGATCTCTCTACCCTCCATTGTTTCCAAATGGTAGGCTCCTTACAGATCATCTCTAATAATTTTGAATGGTCCTTCACATTTGGACCTAACTTGCCATCTGAAGGCTTTTTAATGCTAACGAGCACTTTGGGTTGATGCCTTTGTTGAATTTCATGGACAACTATTGTCGGTAGGAACTTAACTTGATTACGGCTTATTCCCTTCATTCATCGACTATGTCAAGATCTGTCCTTATAATTTCTACATTAAATTCTTGATCGAAAACCGTACTCTTCATGGTTTCTAATCCAACTTCTAGAGGGGTAACGACTTCCATTCCATAGGCTAAAGAGAAGGGCGTTTCCCTAATGGGCGTAGTTTGGTATGCCCAAAGGACATTGGGAAATTCATCCACCCAAGCACCTTTTTCCTTCTCCAGTCTTTTCTCCATGCCATCGAGAATTGTCTTATTAGAGGCCTCAGCCTGCTCATTGCTTTAAGGGTAGGCTATTGAGCAAAAGTGGTGCTTGATGTTGTGGCCTTCACGGAAGTTTTAGAACGTCCTTCTTTCGAATTGCGTTATGTTATTTGTGATAATTTTTCTTGGTAAGACAAAATGATTCAAGATGTTCCTCTTGATGAATCTAATCATATCACTATCTCTAATGTTCTCCAATGGCCTTTTCTCAATCCACTTTATGAAATAGTCTGTGCTAATCAGCAGATACTTGCAATTTCTTGGTGTTATAGGTAGTGGTCCCATGAAGTCCAAACCCTATCAAGCGAGCGATCATGGTCCAGTTAATGACCTCAAGTCACTGGATGACTGGTGGAGCAAGGGAGAGAGCATATAATGCTTCTCGCATCTTCTAACATAAGAGGCTGTATCTTTCTACATGTACGACCACCAATATCCTTCTTTGATCTCTCTAATGTCCAAAGATCTACCTCCTGCGTGGCTTCCACAAATATCGTTATGAAGCTCGTAGAATAATTGGTCGATATCACTTGAATGCACACATTAAAGGTAAGTGGTAATGCCATGCCCTAAATGTTTTATTTAAATCCCGTGAAAAATTGTGATAATATGAAAAACATGGGGACTTGGATGATTATGACTAGATTATATCCCTAGTTGTTTTAATATAAGGACTTGATGATAATTATTGAAAAATTATGAGTAAAATTTTTAATTTCAGAGAATTATTGGATAAGGATTATATATGAATTTTATAGAATTACTAGTTATAAATTAATTAACTATATATATATATATATATATATATATGTCTCCTAAGAATTCGAAACTATTGGGTCGTAGGTGATAAACAAAGGTATTGGGTCAATAAGCATAGGATCTCTGAAGCTGTTAAGGGAAAAAAAGGAAAACTGGTGAGCAAATCGTTCGAACCACCATGGAGGTCGAGAATGACGTTAGAAAATATCTCTCCTCATTGAGTTGTCCAGCTCTCAATGGTTGGTTTATATCTATGTCCGATTGATCGAAGACTTGGGCAGCACAACTGATAAAAGTGAGCAAGAGGCACGTGTAGTGTGTCTAGCACTCCTTAGTGTTGTCACTTCACCAGCTGTTGGATTTAATTAGTTTGAGTTATTAGGTTTTGGGGTTTTCGTTATATTATATTATAGGGAGAGAGATGTGGGTACAACAGACCCACTTTATTACTGCCTTCCCCATGTGTTATTAGCACCCTCACCATTTTCTTCCCCAAAATGAGTAGCCATTCGATTTCTGAAGTATAATAGTTACACTCTCACTATATATATATACCCCACTGAGTTAAAATATAAGTTTTGCTGGAAACCTTGATGAGTATTTGAATAAGGGTTATTTTGGACGAAGATAAATGAGCAGTGTTCTAGGAGTGTTGTTGGGGTTTTTTAATAAGGATATTATTTTGGAGCAAGAAGGTGCATTTGTGGAAGCATTTTTGGAGTGTGTTTGAGTTTTCATGAAAGACTATTGGTGAAGCTTTTGTGATTCCGTTTAGGGCCATCTTTGGAGGTGGGGGAGTCACACATCTTCACCACCACCACCACTATTTTGGACTCATTTGAGGTGGGTAACCTACTCTTATTTCATTTGAGACTCCATTTGATAAATGTGTAGTATTATTGTTGTGTATGAATCAGAGTAGGAATATCATAAAATGATGTGTTCTTAGCAATATGAGATTAGGCATTTTTATGGGGAAAAAATGATAGAACTAATATTGTTATGTATTTTCTCCTAAATCTGAATTGGGACATTTTTACGGAAATAAAAATTATAGGAAATAATATTTCAGTGTGTTTCCTAGTAATCTGAAACTAAACATTTTTTTATGAAATAAAAATACTAGAAATATTATAATGGTGTGTTTTCTATTAAATCTGAAAATAGACATTTATGGAATTAAAAATGAAAGAAATGTCATTTTGGCATATTTTATGTAATAAATATTTTATGTAATAAAGATGTTAGAAAATGCTATTCTTATTGAAATGAAAGAGTGAGTAATTATAACAAGGTTTTTGAAATAATGAAAGTTGATGTTTTATGAAAATAGTGTGTTTCTAGTAATTTTGATAAAAAAAACATTTTGTGGAGATAAAATGTTGGCAAATAATGTGATTTTGTGAAAAAAATGATATTTTGATGAAAAATATGTTTAGCTCATGTAGTAGGATTTTTGGTTTTAAAGTCCATCTTCTCTTGCATATAAACTTCTAGTATTTTGAAGTGGAATGTATAATTAAGTTTAAAGAAGATTTGTTGGGTTTAAGAAAGAAATAATAAAAATTGAAATTTTAGTCTTTAAAGTATGTGTAATTGGGACTAGAAGACATAGTGGGTATGAAGTTGACAGACTACTTGTTAATAAAAGAAATGTTATTTTCTTATAAAATTAGTGTTAAGCATAAATGTATTTTTTAAACAAAAAAGTAAAAAAATATGAATGTTGGCAAAAAGTATTAGTTAAGTGCTAATGGGAAAACATGGAATGGTTAGTGAGTGTAAATTTATAATAATGTGGAATATTAACACTTATGAAATTGTAAGGTGTAAACATGTTTCCAATCAAGTAAAATGTTACTCCAAGTGTAAAAAGGTGTTAAAGGGTTAAAACACTTAAGAAGTTGGTGTGCATAACTTAATAATGTTTCTAGGTGAAATTAACACTTGTCAAATGGAGTAAAAAGTGATTTTCAAAACAAATGGATAAAATCGTAATTTTACTTAAAGTGGAAAATTTTTATGAAATAAAAATGTTGGATAATGTGTTACACAAAGTGGCCCTAAGTGAATATGATTTTTGGAATAAAAATCAAGATTTAAATATGAAGGACATGAAATGGTAAATTTCTAATGTAACAAAAATTGGGGAGCTAAAGTCTCGGGTTTTGGCTTCGACCAGGTAAAAAGGAACGGAATAATGTGGTCATTTGTAAAATATTAAAACACATGAAAGGTACTCGGATGACACCGGGATAAAGAAAGAAGGTCCCGGATCCCTTGGGAAAAAATCCCTAAACCACTGGCCAGAGCATATGGTGTGCATAGCCATTAGTGTAGAGCCCGTGTAGGTATGCGGTATTGGAAGATTTTTAGAAAATATACAGAAAATATGGAACATATCAAGAAATGGGTTGTGTGGTATAATGTGTTAATACAACCTAACTTAAATGAATGTAATAAATGTTCCGGTAAAAGAAAAATGAACAAGTAAATGTGTAAATCTATTAATGTCCATAAAGGAATAAAAAGGGGTTAAGGGGAGTGGATAAATGGGTGGTTAAGCAACCTAAATGGTTAAACCCATATTTAACACAGGAATGCGTTGTAAAAAGAATTTTCGAAGATTAAATAAGTATTTTCTAACACGGGGATTGCGTGTGTTGAAATGGCGATTTTCAATGAAAATACTAAGGAATATTGGAATGAATAAAAGGGTAAATTTCGATAAAGGAATGGGCTTTGGTAAATTAAGTGAAATGGCTTCAACTATCAAATAAGGTGAACATGTTAAGTATGAATAAAGGAAGTATTTACTAGATTAAGGTAAATTAATCTGGATAAGTAAGACTTTCGAAAGTAAAATGGTTAATGCATTGGCAGGTGTATTTTTCAAAGGTATACGTATGTAGGTATATGCATATTTTCACATGCATGTGGTTGTAGTGTGTGAGTCTTCCTTTATGTCATTTGTTTCTATACTACTTGTATAAACCCCACAAGGCATAGGCTCACATCCCCACTTTGTTACGACAGGTTAGGAGTGGTTCCATAATTTGAGAGCATTTTATAGGTAAGTATATTTTATTTATGTTTACGTTAGTAGCTCTATTTACTTGGACTTTAGGTTCTCCCCATGGGTCCCTTACGGATTTTATTATGAAATTGGAATCCCATGCTAACAAGTATAATGTAGGTAAAAATAAATCTAGACTAGCAACATTATTTAAGTTGATTTACTGCACTTCACACCTAGCGACTCGATTGGGATCGAGTTGACTCACGGGTAACCCATAATTCCAGGACAGGGTGTTATAAATTGTATAAAAGATCTAGGTTCAAGATTTCTTTCGTGTGTGACGTGGTGAGGTCAGTATTGGATCTTCGACGTCGCTGTGGTTAGGTCCGTTCGTGCTAGATTGATGATGGTTTAGTGCGTGTCCTCCACGATAAAATTTAAGAGGTTAGCATGACAAGTTAGAAAAATGCCAAGTGACACAGGATTAGACTGATGGTTATTAATCGCTTATGTATTTCTGATTAGAACGGTAGTAATTTATGGGTTCCCATTTAAGACTATAAGTGGTGACACCATAGTTGTTAGTGTGAGGTTGTTTCGTTAAAAAATTAATGGCATAGAATCAATCAAGATATCGATCGAATAAAGTGCCGCCCATTGGGAAAGTGGCACCAAATTATTTACAATCAATGGAAGAGATTGATATTCAGTGTGTCAAAATCATGTAATGGGAAATCGTGAAATAAATTATGTGTATCCTTGGGTGTGACTCATGTGAGAGGTCAATATCGATGTGATAATTACGCAATTCTGATCCTTGGGATGATACCATAATTGATGGTAAGGTCAATGAGCATATAGATTGATGAAGGTGAACACTGGAGGATAAGTCAGTCTTAATTGATAGAACGCTATCCTTATGGATGAACACCTTTGTGGGTTATTGGCTGATGAATGTACCTTGCGAGCTGCGATTAGAGTTATGGGCCATTTGCAGCAAGAAATCATGTAAGTGACAATGATTAATTGTAGTGACAAGGAAGTGAACCTTAAGTAACCCTTTGGAGTATTAATTGTATGAGTAATGAAACATTTGATGAATAGGATCCTTAGTGACACAGGTAGCATATATCTGGGGATGCATAGGTTACACATCGTGTCCTGTATCCTACCAAGAAGACCTAGTAGTAGTATTAATAACGTGTAGTGTTCATTGCGACTTAGATGGAAAACTTATGAATTTCTCGATTGAAATTAAGTGACTGGGTAATGTGTTTATAAGTGTTAGTCCCGTGGTGAGAACGTACTAGGTCCTTTAGTTATGGGCTTGGATTTAGTATAAATCGATTTATGTACCTTGACTATGATATGGGTTTAGACAATCGTGAGGATTGAGGTAACCTAGGAGTGAACCTAGAAGATCATGGTGACTTGGTATTAATTAAATGAGTTGTGATATGTTAGAATAGGATCCCTCGAAACGTTGTTAGGGTGGCCCTCCTCGTGGACAATACCCCGGGCCCTATATCCTACCAAAGCCTAGGTGACAGTAAGTTAGAGTTTGGCGATTGTATATTGTCATTGAGAAATAGGATCCCTTGTGGTGTTCGTAGGCACGGGCCATGGTGTTATAGGCAATACCTAACATCCCGTACCCTCCCAAAGTATATAGTTGGGTTAATTGGTACGTTATCACATAGTATGATATTTTCATGGAGAGGTCGTTCCTTGGAGTTGTATACTAAGGTTTAACTAGCGAGATGTTAATGTGAGCAATAGTCCTCCCCTAGTAATAGTGAATCTAAGGTTGTGTACTATGCATTACAACAATAATAGTATCTCTCTTCGAAACCTTGGGATTTATTATTGCATTGAAGTTTATATAAGTGATAGCAGACCTTGATGATTGTAGTACGATTAGATCATGTCGATTTGTGGCAAGTGCCTCGGAGTTAGTGCCACAGCTTTTGAGTCTAGGCATGTATCGCGATATGACCTTCAATGATAATTTCGAATAGGTTGAGTAATGTTAGTTGGTGCACCTGGGAGACTTAGAACACAGTGAGGTTCATTATGGATTTTAAAATATATATATATATAGCACTCGGGATGAAGTGTTAGGCATAATTATAACACCTATGCGTGCTTCTTGTATAGTTAGTAATGACCTCGGTGAAGGAAGTTATTAGGCACGAGTGATGCTCGAAATTTAAGATTCCATTAGATTGATTATGGTTTGGGATCATGTAAGCGATGCCAAGGGTAATAGCAATGTACATCAATTGAATGTTTGAAATTATGTAAATGTTATGTTTCACTTGATGAGAGTGATGTCGAAAATTGACGTTAGTTACCACGAGTTAAAATTTTGGAGGTCTAGCAGTGATAAGTGTCAAAGGAAGTAACTTCGCATTGACTTAGTAAAGTTAATATTACCAGTGCGGATATGTAGCATTAGTCCTAAGGAGGGAAGACTAGCATTTCAGCCTCCCGAAGGAACTATTTTGCATTCCGTCTGCCCGGCATGGATGGATGATTATTGAGTGGAACTCATCAAGGTTAAGAGGCCAAGCCAGAGTACATGTCAAGGCTAAAGTGCTTGGCAGAGATCGGCAAGAATATGGGAAACCTTAAGTGTACGTCATAGGTTTTTACTTCGTATGGTTCAATTCGTTATCAAAAGCAGATTATCTTCTTTGGGGCGTGGCACTAGATAATCACAATAGTGATGCGGGTTAGGCATGTTGTGGCTAATGTGTCACGATATGTGAATACACTTTCTTTCGGATGCGCCCTTATTTTGCCAAATATTTATGTGCGCGTTATCTCACATTCTTGCATTTAGTTGCATGAATTACTTGATGGCTTTAGGTTAACATGTTTTTAGTTAGTCATTATAACTAGTTACGACTTGGTCATGTGTTCTGAGGTTGTGACTTGATAGTATTTGTGGAAATTGGGACATGTTAAAACATTGGATGATAGCATTGAGCTTGGTTCGGAATTTAGGAGACCTAAGAAGTGATTGATTGTATATTCTCATGTTGTGGTACCAAAGGTGGTCCTAGGTCAACACAGGTATCTCGTAGGAGATAGCGATCAGGTAGAACGATGTGATAATGATATTATCTTCGATATACGTATCGAGGAGTGTTGAAGTTGTATCAGCCTATGCTAGGCATGATCCAAGACTGTTTGAGGAAATGTAGGTTGTTATTCCTAACGTAAGAATGATTCATGTTGATGAATCCACAATTGATGTTGTGATATTTTATGAGTATCAAAAATCTCGAGGTTATGTTTAAATAAGCACGTTAGGCATACCTGAGGACTAGCAATAAGACCTTAAGGTTTTCATGATCGGATTAGTAATGGCAGTCGATTAAAGTGAAATCCTTGGGTTTGGACCGTAGTATTGAGGATACTTAGAATGGAAAACTGGTCATGGGTAACTGTATTATAGATCCAAGAATTTCGAGGACGAAGTTCCTTAAGGAGGGAAGTTTGTAATACCCCACCCCAAATGTTTTATTTAAATCCCATGACAAACTGTGATAATATCCCTAGTTATTTAAATATAAGGACATGATGATAATTATTGAAAAATTATGAGTAAAAGATTTAATTTCAAAGAATTATTGGATAAGGATTATATATGAATTATATATAATTTTATAAAATTAGTAGCTATAAATTATATATATATATATATATATATATATATATATATATATATATATATATATATATATATATATATATATCTTAAGAATTCGAAACTATTGGGTCCAAGGTGATAAACAAAGGTGTTAGGTTAATAAGCATGGGATCTCCGAAGCTGTTAAGGGAAAAAATGGAACACTGGTGAGCAAGTGATTCGAACGACCATGGAGATCACTTGAAAAAAGTTAGAAAATATCTCTCCTCGTTGCTCTATCGATCTCTCAATGGTTAGTTTAAATCTATGTCTGATTGATTGAAGACTTGTGCAGCACAAGTGATGACAGAGAGAGAGAGGCACGTGTGGCGTGTCTAGCACTCCTTAGTGTTGTCACTGCACCATTCGTTGGATTTAATCAGTTTGGTTTATCAGGTTTTGGGGTTTCCCTTGTATTATATTAGAGGGAGAGAGACATGGGTAGAACATACCCACTCTATAACTGCCTTCCCCGCGTATTATCAACACCCTCACCATTTTCTTTCCAAAAATGAGTAGGCATCCGATTTCTATTGTATAATAGTTACATCCTCACTATATATATATATATATATATATATATATATATATATATGTATATATATATATATGTGTGTGTGTGTGTGTGTGTGTGTGTGTGTGTGTGTATTATTCCGTACTGAGTTAAAATATAAGTGTTGCGGGAAACCTTGATGAGTATTTGAAGAAGGGTTATTTTGGACGAAGATAAATGAGTAGTGTTCTAGGAGTGTTGTTGGGGGGTTTTAATAATTATTATTTTTGGAGCTTGAAGGTGAATTTTTGGAGTGTGTTTGAGTCTCCATGAAAGACTATTGGTGAAGCTTTTGTGACTCCCTTTGGGGACATATTTGGAGGTGGGGGAGTCACCCATCTTCACCACCACCATCATTTTGGACTCATTTGAGGTGGGTAACCTATTCTTATTGCGTTTGAGACTCCATTTGATAAATGTAAAGTATTATTGTTGTGTATGAATAAGAGTAGGAATATAATAAAAATGATATGTTCTTAGCAATCTGAGATTAGGCATTTTTGTGGAATAAAAATGCTAGAAATAATATTGTTATGTATTTTCTCCTAAATCTGAATTTAGATATTTTTATGGAAATAAAAATGATAGAAAATAATATTTTAGTGTGTTTCCTTGTAATCTGAAAATAAATGTTTTTATGAAATAAAAATGCTAGAAATATTATTATAGTGTGTTTTCTATTAAATCTGAAAATAGACATTTATGGAATTAAAAATGTAAGAAATGTCATTTTGGCATACTTTATGTAATAAATATTTTAATGTAATAAAGATGTTAGAAAATGCTATTCTTGTTGAAATTAAAGAGTGAGTAATTATTTCAAGGTTTTTGAAATAATGAAAGTTGATGTTTTATGAAAATATTGTATTTTTAGTAATTTTGATAAAAAAAACATTTTGTGGGATAAAATGTTGGCAAATAATGTGATTTTGTAGAAAAACTATATTTTGATGAAAAATATGTTTAGCCCATGTAGTAGGATTTTTATGTTTAAAATCCATCTTCTCTTGTATATAAACTTCTAGTATTTTGACATAGAATGTATAATTAATTTTAAAGAAGATTTGTTGGGTTTAAGCAAGAAATAATAAAAATTGGAATTTTAGTCTTCAAAGTATGTGTAATTGGGACTAAAAGACATAGTGGGTATGAAGTTGAGAGACTACTTGTTAATAAAAGAAATGGTATTTTCTTATAAAATTAGTCTTAAGCATGTATTTCTTGAACAAAAAAGTAAAGAAATATGAATGTTGGCAAGAAGTATTAGTTAATTGTTAATGGGCAAACGTGAAATGATTAGTCAGTGTAAATTTCTAATAATGTGAAATATTAACACTTATGGAATCGTAAAGGGATTAACGTGTTTACAATAAGTAAAAGGTTACTCCAAGTGTAAAATGGTTTTAAAGGGTTAAAGTACTTAAGAAGTTGGTGTGCATAACTTAATAGTGTTTTGGGGTGAAATTAACACTCGTGAAATGGAGTAAAAAGTGATTTTGGAAACAAATGGGTAAATTTTACTTGAAGTGGAACATTTTTATGAAATAAAAATGTTGGATAGGGTGTTACACAAAGTTTACATAAATGAATATGATTTTTTGAATAAAAATCAAGATTTAAGTATAAAGGACATGAAATGGTAAATTTCTAGTGTAACACAAATTAGGGTGGTAAAGTCTCGAATTTTGGCTTCGGTCGGGTAAAAAGGAAAGGAATAATGTGGACATTTATAAAATGTTAAAACACATGAAAGGTACTCGGATGACACCAGGATAAAGTAACAAGGGCCCAGAGCGCTTTGGAGAAAAGCTCTAAACAATTGTCCAGAGCATATGGTGAGCATAGCCATCGGTGCAGAGCCCGTGTACATATGCAATATTGGAAGATTTCGAGAAAAGATTGAGAAAATATGGAACATATGAAGAAATGGGTTGTGTGGTAGAATGTGTTAATACAACCTAACTTGAATAAATGTAAAAAATGTTCCGGTAAAGGTAAACTTGACAAGTAAACGCGTAAATTTATTCATGTACATAAAGGAATCAAAAAGGGTTAAAGGGAGTGGATAAATGGGTGGTTAAGCAAACTAAAGGGTTAAACCCGTATTTAACACAAGAATGTGTTGTAAAAAGGATTTTTGAAGATTAAATAAGTATTTTCTCACACGGGGATTGCATGTGTTGAAATGGTGATTTTCAATGAATATACTAAGGAATATTGGAATGAATAAAAGGGTAAATGTCAGTAAAGTAATGGGCTTTGATAAATTAAGTGAAATGGCTTCAAAGTGTTGATCGGGTGTGTCAAACAACATAAACATGCTTAGTATTAATAGAGGAAGTATTTACTTGATTAAGGTAAATTAATCTAGATAAGTAAGACTTTCTAAAGTAAAATAGTTAATGCATTGGCATGTGTATTTTCCAAAGGTATACGTATGTAGATATATAAATATTTTCACATGCATGTGGTTGTAGTGTGTGAGTATTCTTTTCTGTCGTTCGTTTCTAAGCTACTTGTATAAATCCACTGGGCATAGGCTCACATCCCCACTTTGTTACGGTAGGTTGGGAGCGGTTCCATAATTTTAGAGTGTTTTATGGGTAAGTATACTTTATTTATGTTTATGCTAGTAGATCTATTTACTTGGACTTCGAGTTATCCCCATGGGTCTTCATGTAGTTTATCTTGAAACAGGAATCACATGCGGACAAGTAAAATGTAAATAAAAATAAAATTAGACTAGCAATATTATTTAGGTTGTTTCACTGCACTTCACACTTAATAGCTCGATTAGGATTGGGTTGACTCATGAGTAACCCTTAAATTTGGGTCGAGGCGTTACATAAGTACCCATGGAATACCTTTTATAGAGTTTGCCTTCAAGTGATATATAGAAAAGAGCCACATTTGTCCTGGCCTGATGGCCTTCTTTCTTATCGGCTGGTAGGACGTCTTTTTTAAAATAAGTTGTGATTGGATCCATCCAGCTAGGAAGTCTCTGTACGGTGAGGACTTGTTTGGAGATGCTCATTTTGAAATACTAGGCTTAGTGAGGAATTCTACTTTAATGGTTTTCTTAAGATCAGAGTCGACTGATGTCCCCAAAGAGGCTAAGGTAGAGACATGACTATTGTTCCCTCGGGGGAATTATTGAATGTGGACTCTTTTAAACTTATCAATTAAGTCTTTGGAGACGTGCAAAGACCCTAACATTCGCCCATATTTAGGATTGAAGTCTCCCGTCACTTGGTTGGACACTATCCTTAAGTCACAATATATATCGAGGTGGCCCACATCTAAAGAGAAGGGTTTTTACAACCCGACGATGAAGGGTTCATACTCATCTTTATTATTTGAAGATTTGAAGCCAAGTCTGATTCCTTGTTCGATCATGGTCTTTTAAGAAGAAATGAGTACAAGCCCCTCTCCTACCCCCTTGAGTTAGAGCCACCGTCTATATAGAGAGTCCACTTTTTGGATTAGTTAAACTCTTAGATAATTGACTAATTAAAAAATTCCTTATCATTGGGCCCTCCTTACCCTATGAACTCGACAATGAAGTCTTCCAGTACTTGTCCTTTGATTGCGATCCTTGGTTGATACTGGATATCAAAACCTTCCAGTTCCACTGACTATTTATGCATCCATCCAAATAAGTCGACTTTCTCGAGGAATGCTTTGAGCAAGAATGAGGTGATGAATATGACTGAGTGAGATTCAAACTAATGCTTCAATTTTCTAGGTTAGGATTCACCACCTACGTTTCTTCAATAATTCTTGGACCACGTCTAGTCTGAGCTAAAATAATCTCGGAGCTTATAATCACACATAGCTGATTTCTAAAACTATCACCTTATCACATAGGTCTACCCGACCAATATCTCCCACGAGATCCTTATGCTAACCTCGAGTCATCCTAAGTTTCACAACACAATCATACATGATCAATCACTACATGAACACATACAAGCGACCATCTCCAAAATTCCCAAAGTCAGAACATTCTCGAGTGGCAACCTCAGGATGCATGACCATGTCATAACTAGTTATATTGGTTAACTAACCAACATTTTAACCTAAAGAAATTTAAGTAACATGTGCAAACTATATGCATCAAACGGGACACCACTTCTGCACACAAACGAGTGTAGAACACGGTGCTTTCGAAGGAAAGCGCACTCATATACCATGATGCATTAGAGACAATCAACCTAGTCCGCATCACTATTGAGATTATTCTGCGCCGCACCCAAATCACAACTGATCAACAACTTCCCATTATTGAGATCATGGAAGACACAAGAAATTCAATGAAATAGGTGACGGCCACGCCAAAAATAATCGATTTTTGACAATGAATCATCCTACACGAAGTGAAACCGACAACGTATGCTTGAAGTCTCTAACTTTTACAAATACTTGTTACTTGTCTTAGCCTTGCCATGTACCCTGGCATGGTCTCTTAACCCTGGGAAGTTCTAACCGACCATCCATCCTTGCCGGGAAGATGAAATACAAGCCAGTTTCTTTGGGAGGCTGACATTCTAGGCTTCCCTCCTTATGACTAATGCCATATCCTATTATTGGTAAGTATAACTGACTGAACTAAATGAATTTACATTCCAATAACACTTATCTCTAGCCACTGATCCATCATACCTAAGTCTTCATAATTCTTACTCGTGATAATCTCCCCTTAGTTTTCAAGATCATTTTTACCAAGTGAAACACTAGACTCACCTAATTTCACACATTTAACCCATAAATCTTTGCTACAATTCTCAACACAATCTACATGATCCCAAATCATAATCACTGTAATGGCACCTCAAATCTTAAAACATTACCCATGCCTGGACCTAGTGATTTCTCTCACTAGAATCATACCTGAACCAAATAGGTAGCACACGTGGGTGCTAGAATTAATCCTAACACGTCATCCCGATTGCTATCTCTACAACTCATACCGAACATCATCATGTTATAAGTCTTCTAGGTGCACCACCTAGTATTGCTTATCCTATTTTCAAATTTATCCTCGAATGTTATATCATGACACATGCTTATAAATAAAGTCATAGAACTAACTCCAAGGCACTGCCATAAATTGACATGATCAAACCATACTATAGCCATCAGTGTTCTACCACTACTTATGACATGACAATGACTCCCAATGCCTCGTAGGTGACAACATCAAGGTCAATTATTTCTTTAAATATCATGTACATCTATTCAATGAAAGCGCAAGTCCTACATGAACTATGCTACATAACCCCGAGTTTTATTACTATGAAATGTACATCTCTTCATAAACCTTGATGCGAGAATGAATCCCAAATGTAATACACAGTACTCAATCCCAATTTCACTATTACTAGGGGACGTGTACTACTCGCATTAATAACTTACTAGCTAGACATTAGTATACACCTCCAAGAATTTTCAATACGATATCACGAGCCTACATCATTAATCCTTAGCGAGTTTTCAACCACTACGACTGAGTTACCTCATAATGTAAACATCATACCATGTATTAACTTACTAATCACCTCAACTATATATTTTGTAGGATATCGGACCTCAAGCATCGCATATGAACACTAAGGCCCATGCTCACGAATGCCATAAGGGATCATATTTCCCAATAACAAACTACAATACATCTCGGTTTGGGTAGGACAAAGGATGTTGTATATTTCCCAAGAAGAGGCCCACCCTAATGATGCTGCAAAGGGTCCTATTCTAAAACATCACAACTTATTTACCTACTACTAAGTCACCACGATTCTCTAGGTTCACTCCTAGGTTACTTCCATCATCAAGATTTTCTAAACCCATATTATAGTCAAAGCACATGAATTTGGATATACTAAACCCAAGTTCTCAATGAAGGGACCTAGTACTTCCTCACCATGAAACCACACTGATAAACACATTTCTCATTCATAAAATTTCAAGCTTTCTAGCTAAGTCTTGGCGAACACTACACAATCTTACCACTAATATGAAGGATTTTGGTAGGATACAAGACATTATATATAACTCATACATCCTAAGGTATGCACCACTAGTGTCATGAAAGATCATATTCATCAATTTTTGCATTATTATCTAACTCACTACCCAGGAGGGCTGATTAAGTTTCACTCACTTGCCACTACATCTCATCATTGTCACTTATGTGACCTGTTTCCATAAATGGCCAGTAACTCTAATCACGGCTAATAAGATACATTCATTTGCTAACAACCACTAAGAATTCACCCATAAAGATAGGATTTTATCAACTAAGATCAATTATCCTCTTGTGTTAACCCACATAATTTACATGTTCATCGTGTCACTCGTGAACCACGGTATTACCCCAAGGATCGAATTTGCCTAATTCTCACATCGATGTTGGTTTCCCATATGTCACACCCAAGGCGAAATATAATTTATAAATCACAATTTCCCCTTTTCATAATTATGGCTCTCTATCAATCATGATCTCCCATTGATTATTAAAAATTTGATGCCACATGCCCAACGAGCGATATTTCATTCTATTAACATCTCCAAAAAAAAATACGTCTATAAAGGCTGGAACACAAACATCTCACACTACGAACCACGGTGTCAACACTTAAAGGCTTACATGGACACTCGTAAATTAACACACTTAATCAAAAACGTGGAAGCGATTTATACAACTAACTTGAACGTATGCCACTCGACGCTAATTTACTTGTCGTGATAATCTCTTTGACCTTACAGTCGAGGATATGAATCACAACTGTCACCAAACTAGCATGACTGGCCCAAACCAACATCTATGTCAAAACATCTAATACCGACCTCACCACGTCACACCCAAAAGGAACCTTGAACCTAGAGGTTTGATACCATTTATAATGCCCAGACCCTAGTTTAAGGATTACCCGTGAGTCAACCCGACCTAAATCGAGTCGCTAGGTGTGAAGTGCCATGAAACAACATAAATAATGTTGCTAGTTCAATTTTATTTCAATTATCATTTCACTTATTAGCATGCGATTCCAGTTTCAAGGTAAACTACTTGAGGGACCAAGGGGAGCACCCCTAAGTCCAAGTAAATAGAGATACTAACGTAATACAGATAAAATATACTTACATGTAAAACGCCCTCAAAATACGAAATCGCTTCCATCCTGCCGTAACAAAGTGGGGATGTGAGCGTATGCCCAGTGGGAATTATACAAACGGTACATAAACGAATGGCAGAAAGGAATAATCACATGCTACAAACACATGCATGTGAATATATATATATATATATATATATATATATATATATATATATATATATATATATATATATATATATATATATGTGTGTGTGTGTGTGTGTGTGTGTGTGTGTGTGTGTGTGTATATATATGTGTGCATGTATATATATCTCTACATGTGTATACCTTATAAAAATACATGTACCAATGCATTAATCAATTTATTTTTGAAAACCTCATTTGCCCAGATTAATCGACCTTAATCTTATTAAAGGTTTTCCTTTGTTCGTATTTGACATTTCCCACTTTATTCAATACACCCAGTTCAACACTTGAAACCTTCACACCTAATTTAGTAACGCCATTCCTTTACCAGTATTTATCTTTTTATTCATTTAAGTATCCTTTAGTATTTTATTTGAAGATCACCATTTCAACACACGCCTTCACCATGTTAGAAAATACTTATTTAATCTTTGAAAATCCTTTTACAACACACTCTTGTGTTAAATATGGATTTCACCATTTAGGTCTCTTAACCACCCATTTATCCACCTTCTTTTCCATTTTTCCTTATCTTAAGGACATTAGTAGATTTACGCATTAACTTGTCCATTTAGCCTTTACCGATACATTTATTTCGTTCCTTCAAGTTTGGTTGTATTTACACATTTATCGCACAACCTATTCCTTGATTCGTGTTCCACATTTTCATTATCTTTTCTCAGAATCTTCCTATACCACATACTTCCACAGTCTCCACACCGCTAGCTATACGCACCATATGCTCAGGCCAGTAGATTAGGATTTTTCACCCCAGGGCTTTGAGCCCTTCTTTCTTTATCCCGGTGTCATCCGAGTTCCTCTCATGTGTTCTAACATTTTTACAAAATGTCCAAATTATTCCATTTCCTTACTTTTATCCAACCAAATCCAAAACCCGGACTTAACCGTCCGTTTTTCCATTAACCCCTGGAAAATTTATTTCTTTTCTTCTTTAAGCCCTTTATCCACAACGCGTGTTTTATACTAAATTCATTCACGCTTAGGACGTAATTTATTTTTACACACACATTGGTGTAAAGACATTCCTTAACATTTTTATTCTATAAAAATGGTCCACTTTAATCAATTTACCAATTTACCCTTTATTTGCCAAACTTGTAATTTAGTCCTTTAACAAGTGTATTTTTCTCAAAATGTTTATTAAGTTTCCAACTTAACACTTAAAATACTTTAGCCACTTTAGAAATTGTTTAATATCATACCTTCGACCAACTTTCACACTAAACACTCCCTTAACACATAAAATAACACCCTTTACATTTGTGCTCATAAATTTCCCTTTGCAAGAGACTTAAAAAAATATTTATTTCATAAATATTTGACAGCATCATCACCACTCCACATTTTTATTTCATAAAAATGTCCATTATTTTCTTTTACTAAAATACACACAAATGGTACTTTCTTACATTTTTATTTCCACAAAAATATTTATTATTTCTTTTCCATTAGAAATACACCAAATAATATTTCTTGCATTTTTATTCCATAAAATGCCCACTTTTAGTGTTACTAGAAGTAATCACAAATAATAATTTCCTACATTTTCATTTCCATAAAAGTGTCCATTTTCAGAATTACTAGAAAATATATTTACAGCAAAATTTTCTTACATTTTTTATTTCCATAAAATGTCCATTTTCAGATTTACTAGAAAATATATTTACAACAATTTTTTCTTACATTTTTGTCTCCATAAAAAAATGTTTATTTTCAGATTTATTAAGAAGATCCAATATTATTTCATGCTAATCCTACTCTTAATCATACACAACAATAAGACTACTATTTATCGAAATAGAGTCTAAACATAAGAGTAGATTATCCCACCTAAACGGTCTCTAGGTTGGTGGTGGTGATAAAGATGGGTGACTCCACCACCTTGAAAGGTGGCCTCAAAGGGAGTTACAAAAGCTCCACCAAATAGACCTCCATGGGAGCTCCAACAAACAGCATTATAAATCAACTTCAAAGACCTCTAATAACACCTACATCTTATCCACATCATCAACATACATCAACCCCAATAAACATCTAATATCTTGCAACTCTACATATAATGGTGGAGGCATGAGTGGAGGTGACTGTATTTTATTAGGCTTAAATCTTTAGAACATAGTGCACAAAAATGAGAATAGCTGTGAGTTCTTCTTCGAAGGAGAAATGGGACCATTCACCCACTGTATCTCTTTCTCTCTAATAATCCACACGACTGATAAAACACAACAATTACACATAAATTCAAACGCTCCAAGAAGTTTCACTGTTGTTTGATTAACGGTTTACAAGGTGACAACATTCGTGGCAGGTGGTTTGTAGCATCCTTGGTTTATTTACTTTGTCCACCAAAATAATAGAATCAATTGTTTATACCTGTGTTTAATTCATCTTTGACAACACGTCAAGCCCAAGAGCTAACTAGGAATGACATTGGCATGTGAGCGATCGATAACTCATCACTGTTGACGCTGCCTGACCTGTCTAAGACATCGCTCGAATGAGTGGAGTCATCGTTTTAATGACACACTCATGTCGTTAGAACAACATGAATGTCATTCTAACGACTAGTCAAGATGACTCCCTCTTCCACTAACTCAAACCTTTTCTTCATTTGATGTCCTCCCTTCTCATTGAGGTTTCCAAATTGCACGAGCTAACAACCTTATTTCATTTTAATATTACTCTACCTCATACACAAGGGACCCACTCAAATTAAACAAAAATCTGGGAGTTTTAAAAAGAGTAACCTCTATTCTAAGTAATTCTCCCTTATAAATAAAATCCCCATAGATCCATTGTCCAATAATTCTTTACATAACCTAAAAGAAATCGTTTTCTTTCTTTAATCGAATTTGTCCCCCACCAATTTCTTATAATTTTAATTAATTCCTGCACATCTATAGTATATATATAATTAAATAAATTTACAGGGCGTGGTATTACAAACTTCCCTCCTTAGGGAATTTCATCATCGAAATTCTCGACTTATCACAAGTTATAATCTTGCCATCTGTGATCAGTTTCCAGTCCAAGGCATCCTCGATATTGTGGTTTAATCCCAATGACTTCAATTTCACTAATCATCATTGTTAATTCGATCACAACGAACCCAGAGGTATTAAGGCTAATCCTCGAGAATGTCTAATAAGTCTACCCAAACAGCTCCGGGATGTCGATATTTACCAAAATGCTGCCATCACTAATGAATTCATCATCATAGATTGTTTCTAGGTTAGGATTCAACCTACATTTCCTCTACAATTCTTGGACCACGTCTCCTCCAGGCTGAAACAACCATGGAGCTTATAATCACACACCAGTGATTGCTAAGACTGTCATCTTATCACATAGGTCTACCCGACCAATATCTCCCAGGAGATCCTTATTGTAACCTAGAGTCATCCTAGGTGTCACAACACAATCATAAATGAGAGATCACTACATGAACACATATAAGCAGCCATCTCCTAGATTCCCAAAATCATAACATTCTCGAGTCGCAAACTCAGGATGCAAGACCATGTCGTAACTAGTTATATATCGGTTAACTAACTAACATGTTAACCTAAAGTAATTTAAGTAACACATCCAAACTATATGTAGAAAATACGACACCACTTTTACACATAAACGAGTGTAGAACAAGGAGCTTCTGAAGGAAAACGCACTCATATACCATGCCGCATTAGCCACAATCAGCCTAGTCCACATAACTACTGAGCTTATGTCATGTCCCACCCAAATCAAAACTGATCAACAACTTCCCATTATCGGGATCATGGAAGACACAAAAAATGTAACAAAACAGGCGACTATTACGCCAAAAATAATCGATTTCTGACAACGAATCGTGCTACATGAAGTGTAAGCCACAACATATGCTTGAAGTCTCTAAATTTTATCGATACTTGTTACTCACCTTAGCCTTGCCATGTACCTTGCATGGTATCTTAACCCTATTAAGTTCTAACCGACCATCCATCCCTGTCGGACGGACGAAATACAAACTAGTTTCTTTGGGAGGCTGAAATACTAGGCTTCCCTAATTAGGACTATAGCCAAATCCTAATATTGGTAAGTATAACAGATTGAACTAAATGAATTTACATCCCAATAACACTTATCGCTAGTTGGTGACCCATAACACCTAGGTCTTCATATTTCTTACTCGTGATAATCTCCCCTTAGTTTTTGATATCATTTTTACCAACAGAAACACTACGCTCAACTCATTTCACACGTTTAGCCCATAACTCATTCCTATAATTCTCAGCGCAGTCTATATGATCCCAAATCATAATCACTCTGATGGCGCCTCAAACCTTAAGACATTACCCATGCCTTAGACCTAATGATTTTTCTCACTACAATCATAGATGAACCATAAAGGTAGAACACGTGGATTATAGAATCAAGACTAACACGTCATCCTGAGTGATATCTCTACAACTCATACCGAGCATCACCATGTTCTAAGCCTTCCAGGTGCACCATCTAGTATTGCTTATCCTATTTTTGAATTTATCCTCGAATGTTATATTATGACACATGCTTATAAACAAAGTCGTAGCACTAACTCTAAGGCACTGCCACAAGCCGACATGACTTAACCATATTATATCCATCAGTGTTCTACCACCATTTATATAAACTTCGACTCGAAAATGACTCCCAATGCCTCATAGGTGACAACATCAAGGTCAATTATTTCTCTAAATAACATGTTCATATATTCCAAGAAACCGCAAGTCATACCATGATCTATGTTACATAACCTTGAGTTTTATTACTATTAAATGTACATCGCTTCATAAACCTCAATGCGAGAATGAATCTCAAATGTGATACATGGCACTCAATCCCAATTTCACTAATACTGGGGGACGTGTACTACTAGCATTAACAACTCACTAGATAAACATTAGTATACACCTCCAAGAATTTTCAATACGATCTCGCGATCCAACATCATTAATCCTTAACGAGTGTTCAACCACTAAGACTGAGTTGCCTCATAATGTAAACATCGTACCATGTACTAACTAACTAATTACCTCGACTCTATATTTTGTAGGATACGGGACATCGAGCATCGCCTATGAACGCTAAGTACCATGCTCACGAATGCCATATGGGATCCTATTTCCCAATACCCAACTACAATAACCAACTATAATTTAATACCATCTCAGTTTTGGTAGGACAGAGGATGTCGAGTAATTCCCAAGAAGAGGCCCACCCTAATGACGCCGCAAAGGGTCCTATTCTAAAACATCACAACTTATTTACCTACTATTAAGCCACCACGATTCTCTAGGTTCACTCCTAGGTTACTTCCAACATCAAGATTTTCTAAACCCATATTATAGTCAAAGCACATAAATTTGGATATACTAGATCCAAGTTCTCAACGAAGGGACCTAGTCTTCCTAACCATGGAACCACATTAAGAAACACATTTCTCCTTCACTAAATTTCAAGCTTTCCAACTAAGTCTTTGTAAACACTACACTATGTTACTACAACTACGAAGGCTTTTGGTAGGATGCAAGACATTATGTATAACTCGTACATCCTAAGGTATACACCACTAGTGTCATGAAAGATCCTATTCATCAATTGTTGCATTATTATCTAACTCACTACCCCAGATGGCTGCTTAAATTTCACTCACTTGACACTACAACTCATCATTGTCACTTAGGTGACCTTTTTCCATAAATGTCCAGTAACTCTAATCACGGCTAATAAGATATATTCATTTTCCAACAACCACTAAGCGTTTACCCAAAAAGATAGGATTTTATCAACTAAGACGAATTATCCTCTAGTGTTGACCCATATAATGAACATTTCATCGTGTCACTCATCAACCACGGTATTACCCCAAGAAACGAATTTGCCTAATTATCACATCGATGCTGATTTCCCATATGCCACACCCAAGGCGGCATATAATTTAAAATCACAATTTCTCCTTTTCATAATCATGACACTCTATCAATCAATCTCTACCATTGATTATTCACAATTTGGTGTCACATGCACAACAAGCGATATTTCATTCTATTAACATCTCCAAAAAAATTTACATTCATAAAGGCTAGAACACAAACACCTCACACTACGAACCACAGTGTCACCACTTACTGGCTTACATGGACACTCGTAAATTAACACACTTAATCAGAAATGTGGAAGCGATTTATACAACTAACTTGAACGTATGACACTCGACACTAATTTACTTGTCGTGCTAACCCTTTTGACCTAACCGTTGAGGACACAAATCACAACAGTCACCAAACTAGCGTGACTAACCCAAACCAACATCAACGTCGAAAGGTCTAAAACTGACCTCACCACGTCACACCCGAAAGGTACTTTAAACCTAGAGCTCTAATACAATATGTAACGTTCTGACCCGGGTTTATGGGTTAATCGTGAGTCAACCCGACCCAAATCGAATCGATAGGTGTGAAGTGCAATGAAACAACCTAAATAATGTTGGTAGTCCAGTTTTATTTCAATTATAATTTCACTTATTAGAATGCGATTCCAGTTTCAAGGTAAACTACGTGAGGAACCAAGTGGAGCACCCCGAAGTCTAAGTAAACAGAGCTACTAACGTAATATAAATAAAATATACTTACCTTTTTGCAAGGACAAATTTCCAATCGAGTCATTTGTAGTATTGGCTACATTCCGTTGGATAAAACGATTTTGGAACATATCAAGTCTATCATCTTAAAACCTCGTAGAATTGGGCATTCTTGGAGAATTGGGCATTCAAAGTTCACGCTACATCAAAGCGCATTCCAATTCCATTTTCCTAAAAAGGTATAAGACCAAAAATCATTTTTTAAGTGTTGGAGTAATTTTAATTTACTTAAAAATATTTATGAAATTTTCTGAAATTAATTTCAAATCTTTTTTTGAGAAAAAGAAATTTGTGTTCTATGTTTTCCTAGGTTGTTCGAACAACCTGGGTCTAATGAACTAGTTCACTGTTCTCTGGAAACTCGTTAGAAGGATCATTAGAAATGTCGTTTGAATGAATTCATTCTAACGATAATTCTAACGACTTTCTTTATTTATACACTGGACTATCGTTAGAAACTCATTTGAACCAGGTCATTCGAACGACCTCATTCGAACGAGATTTGGTAGTTTTGAATTTTTTTTCCTTGCAGTTATTTTAAATAACTTCCCTTGTCCACCTCTTTTCCAGTTTTCATATTATGGACAAAAATCAGTTTTCATAAAGAACTTGCATATTTTCAAAAGAAGAATTCTTGTCTTCCTTTTTATGAAAAACTCTCCAACACAATTTTGATTTTTAAATGAACCAAAACCCCAAGATTTCTACCTAAATCTCATCATGGACATATGCGGTCGATTTCTGCATCCTAGTTAATTGGAGACGGTTCTTTGGCCTTCAGTGGATACCGAGACATGACAAGTGTAATGCAACGCGTTGGGGCTTCGCATACTACAAACAAAGGTATTGGAGACGGCATCAATGAGTCTTTGTGAGTCAAGTCTGTAAGTCTTTTGACTCTCTTTGTAAAACCATATTTGTAGTGGATTTGTCTAGGCCCAGACATCTGAGATTTTTCCCATTTGGGTTTTTCTTGTACATCGGCGAGTTGTGGTTATGATTTATTATTTTATTTCATATAATCACTTACATGTATGTTTAGGATAAAAAGGATAAAATTTATCTATTTAGTATCTCTTAATCAAGTTAAATATCCCATCACTTTAAATTGGTATATTTATCTATTTGGAAAATTGTTATAAGTGTAGTGTGTGTCTTATACGAAATAACTTCAGCTCATATAACCTTACAACTTCAAATTGGTATCAGAGTTAGTCTCTAAAAGTTATTTAGATGAATCCTGGAGGTTATATGGAAAGTTTTTCATCGAATAGACCACCTATGTTTGATGGAACTAATTACACCTATTGGAAAGCATATATGAAATCTTCCCTTAAATCAATTGATGAACGTGTTTGGGTTGATGTTGAAAGAGGATGGTACCCTCCTACTATGATCCTTAATGATGAAATTGTTTTAAAACCCGTAGAGAATTGGAGTGAGGATGAATTGAAATTATGTAACTTTAACTCTAAAGCTTTAAATGCATTATTTAGTGTCGTAACTCCCGAGGAGTTTCGTCGTATCATGACTTGTGATACTTTTAAGGATGCTTGGAACATTCTACAAGTTACTCATAAGGGAACAAGTGCAGTTAAAGAATCTATGCTTCAAAGCCTAACCACTAAATTTGAAACCATCACTATGAAAGAAACTGAAACTTTTGATGAGTTTTATGATCGTATATCTGATATTGTTAATTCTTGCTTTAACTTAGGTGATAAAATCCCTGAAGATCATGTTGTTAAGAAAATACTTAGATGCCTTCCTAAGAAGTTCATTCCAAAAGTCACTATTCTTAATGCCTTAGGAAATTTAAATACTTTAAAACTTGAAGAGCTTGTTGGTGATCTTCAAACATATGAATTAGATATGTTTCGTAAAGATAACAAAACCAAAGATAAGGGAGTATCCTTAAAAGCTAAGAAAGACAAATTGTCTGAATCCGAAGAGTTCGACATGGACCCTGATGATATAGCCTTATTTGCTAAAAAATTTAAAAAAAATTGCAAGTTTAAAAAGAAAAATTCTATGTTTGAAAAACCTAAATTTGAGAAAAACAAAAACAAAACAAGTAGGAGTTTTAATAATCAGGAACAAAAAAAGTTTAAAAATGATAATTTTAAAAGACATAACTTCAAAAAGGATGATTCTGAGAGATGATTTGAGTGTGAGGGATGAGGTAATAAAGCATAGGAGTGTCCTACTAAACTTAAGAGACAAGGTAAAGAAAAAGTTATTTACAATGCTACTCTAAACGACAGTGATAATGAGTCTGAAGACTCTGATGACTCTACCCTATCTAGAAATAATTTCACTGCCTTTATATCAAGTCATGCCAGTAATTCAAGTGAGTCACATCCTAATGTTAAAAATTCAGAGCATGATCTTGAGGTTGCTTCCACTCAATCAGCAAGTAGTGATGAAAAAGGAAGTAAGAGTGAAGTAGATGAGTGTCAATTGCAATACGCCTATTCTGAACTATACACAGAGTCTCTTCATATTCAAAAGGTAAATACAATATTAACCTTTAAAGTTTTAACTTTAAAAAATGAGTTAAAAAGCCTGAAGGAGAAGGAGGCTTTAGTTAGTCAACTCGAGGCAATTAAGGTATCTCTTTCTGAGAAACTTATATTGGTAGGTAAAGAAAAATGTGATTTATTTAACTCCTTAGAAGGTGTAAACAAAGATCTTCATGATTCTTTAGAGATTAGAAAATACCTTGAATCTAAAATTGTCCAACTTGAAAAAGATCTCGAGTCCTCTTGTGAAGTGAAAGTCACACTCGAAGATAATTCAGGAAGAATGGGAAAATTAATTTTAGGCCTTGTTTTATGATATAAGGAGAAAGGTTATCAAGAGAGAAAGGGTATATTATATGAAGAAGGAGATTCATCCAAAGTCAAATTCGAACCTGTAGCTAAGTTTGTATCCAAAATCAAATTCGAACCCGTAGCTAAGTTTGTTTCCAAATCAAATCCACCTAAACATTATCTACCTAAAATAATTCCTCATAAGCTATCTTCAAAAGTAACTCCAAAACAACCCTATGTGTGCACTTATTATCACAAAAGGGGTCATCTTAGAGATTTTTGTTATAGGCTTAGGAATAACTCTTATTTCAGAACTTCTAAGCAACACTATATCTCTTTAGCTAGTCTTAAGAGCCAAGTTGAGTATCTAGTTAATACTTCTAAAGGTCTAATGGAAGAGTTTATAAGGTTCTCTAAAGTCAAAGGAAATAATTCTAATCAAAAGACTAAAATCAACAAAAAGAAATACACAACTCAAGCATGGGTTAAGAAAGATAATACCAATAGAGCTTTTGTTGCTCATATTGCACTTAAGGCTCAAAATACCTCCCAATGGTACTTTGATAATGGTTGTTCGAGATATAAGAACGGTGATAAATCTTTGTTTACCACTCTTGGTAACTATAAAGATGGTATGGTCACATTTGGGGATGGAAGCAAATCTCAAATTATGGGTAGAGGGTCTATTGAAATTTCTAAGTTTCCTAAATTTGAAAATGTCCTTTATGTTGATGGTCTCAAGGAAAATTTGATAAGTATTAGCCAGCTATGTGATGAGAATCTTGATGTTAAGTTTAGTCAATCGGAGTGCACCGTATATGATAAATTAGGAGAGGCTATTTTACAAGGTGTGAGAACTAGTAACAATTTCTACAAAATAGTTCCTAAGTCCTCTTTAGTTGGTAATAGTGCAAAAGCCTCATTTTCCGATCTTTGGCATCAACAGTTAGGTCATGTTAACTTTAGAGATCTTGATTGATTAGTGAGAAAAGATCTAGTGTGAGGTTCACCATCTCTAGGAAAACCAACCTCCACTATTTACGTGCCTTGAAAATTAGGAAAACAAATTAAGAATACTCATAAAAAGTTGAACTCAATAACTACCTCTCGTGTCCTAGAATTGATACACATGGACCTTATGGGTCCCACTCGTACTGAGAGCATAGGAGGAAAGAGATATATTTTAGTGATGGTGGATGATTTTTCAAGATACTCCATAGTAGGCTTTCTAAGAGAAAAATTTGACACTATTGAATTTCTCACTATTAAATGTAGAGTCCTTCAAAATCAACCCGGTGTTACCATAAGCCGTTTTAGGAGTGATAATGGAACCGAACTCAAGGAATCCGGTGTAAATTATTTTTGTGATGAAATAGGAATTAAATATGAATTCTCGACCGTTCGAACACCACAACAAAATGGTATAGTTGAAAGAAAAAATCGAACGATCCAAGAAATGGCAAGATCTATGCTCTTAGGAAGGAATGTGCCTCGTAGGTTTTGGGCCAAAGCGGTTAACACTGCATGTTACACCGTAAATAGGGTTTATTTGCATCCTAATACTAATAAAATGCCATATGAATTGTGGACTATCAAGAAACCTAATTTAGCCTATTTTAGAGTTTTTAGTAGTCCTTGTTATATCCTTTGGGATAGAGAACTCCTAGGTAAATTTGACTCAAGGAGTGATGAAGGTATTTTTCTAGGATATTCTCAAAACAGTAGATCTTTTAGAGTTTTCAACTTAAGTAGTTTAAAATTCATGGAATCAATAAATGTTGTAATAAAAGACGATGCTCCAGCCACATTTATTGAAAATGAGGAAGATTTGTCAAGTAAGTGTGATGTTGTTCCCGGTGTTCAAAGCATTGAATCTCACACTGACGTGGTTGTTACCACTACTGAGAGAACGGATCCTTCTTCTTGGATTAGTAAAATTCATGACCCTTCAAAAGTTATAGGAGATCCCGAGGTAGGTGTCAAGACTAGGGCTCAATTAGAAAATGAAGTTACCTATTTGTGCTATACTTCTAAAATTGAACCTAAAAACTCTAAAGAGGCATTAAAATATGAACATTAGATTAATGCCATGTAAGAATAATTGTTTTAATTTAAGAAAAATGATGTTTGGGAATTAGTCCTTAGGCCTTCTAATACTAACGTCATTGGTACCAAATGGATTTTTAAAAATAAAATGGATGAAAATGGTATCATTATTCGTAACAAAACTAGGTTGGTTGCCCAAGGATACACCCAAATAGAAGGTGTTGACTTTAAAGAAACTTTTTCTCCGATTTCTAGGTTAGAGTCAGTTCTCCTTTTACTAGCCATAGCATGTCACCTTAAATTTAAATTGTATCAAATGGATGTCAAAAGTGAATTTTTAAAGAAAGCGCTATATGGTTTGAAATAAGCACCCCGTGCTTGGTATGAAAGGCTCACATTTAAACTCCTTTCTCGTGGTTTTTTGAGAGAGGGAGTAGACATGACGCTATTTGTTCGTCGGGATGAAAAAAACATTATAGTTACACAAGTGTACATCGATGACATAGTGTTTGGTTCTACGTGTGATAAACATACTCAAATTTTTTCAAAAGAAATGCAAGATGAATTTGAGATGAGTATAGTCAGTGAACTTACCTTCTTCCTAGGTCTTCGAGTTCGTCAACTTGATAATGGGGTATTTTTATTCCAAACTAAGTATGCTAAATATCTTGTGAAGAAATTTAAACTAGAATCCGCTAAGCATGCACGTACTTCAATGAGTTCATCGATTAAACTTAGTAAGGACACCGAAGGAAAGGACGTAGAGCACACTCTCTTTAGGAGTATGATAGGAAGTATACTTTACCTAATCACTAGTCGTTCGGATATTTTCTTTAGTGTAGGAGTTTGTACCCTCTATCAAGCCACCCCCAAAGAGTCTCATTTACTTTCCATTAAACGTATTATCAAATATGTTAGTGGGACCTTGTCATTTGGGATTTGGTATTCCTTCGACACAAATGATTATCTATCGTCATATTCGGATGTTGATTGGGTAGGAGATGTTGATGGATGCAAAACTACATCTGGCAGTTGTTTCTAATTTGGAAGTGCACTTGTTTTATGGATGAGCAAGAAACAAAATTCTATTTCTTTGTCCACGGTGGAGACCGAATACATAGCCTCCGGGAGTTGTTGCACTCAACTCATTTGGATGAAACAAATATTGGAAGATTATAGTATTTCTTAAGGCACTCTGATTATCTATTGCGATAATACAAGTGCAATCCATATTTCCTGTAATCCCGTTCAACATTCTAGAACCAAGCATATTAGGATCCGCGAACATTTTATTCGTGAATTGGTTGAAGAAAAATTGTTTCCTTAAGCTTTGTAAGCACCGATCAACAATTGGCCAATATCTTTACCAAACCTCTAGATGCCCTTAGGTTTGAAAACCTTAGGAACTCGATTGGGGTTTGCTCCATTGATTGAGATCGGAGTCATCTATCTCGTTTAGGTTATGTTTATTGTTTATCTTTTTACCTATGAACTACATTATTTTTGTAAATATTTTATTCAAAATTTCAAAAATTATTTTTATCTTCGTTTCATGGAAAATGGTAAAGGTTACATAGCTTTCACAAATTTTTGTCCATATGGTTTTGTGTTCGGATCACTTTTCATTTCATGTCCACGTGTCTTTCGATGAGTAATTAATCCAGACTTTGTTTCCCTTGTGCACAATGATGCTCTTTTATGATATGTATTTATGTGATTGCCTCATATATTTGCCTTCTTGCACACACTTTTCACGAAATATTGAGGATATCTTCTTCGCATTGCACTCATGTGGTGAGATTTGATGTTGTATTTTCAATCTTAGTCACCTCTCTTATAAGCAAACGAAATTGTGCATGATCATCCATTACTCGAATTTAAAAAAAGTGTAATAATATTCATTCGGTTGTTTGTTGTTTCTAGCAATGGACTCGAGCTGCGAAAAACAAAAAATTTATGCATGAATAGCCTCCATTTGCATTATAGAATAAGAGCCTAAAATTAAATCATTGAAAAATGATATATATATATATATATATATATATATATATAATGCCAAGGCCAAAATTATTTAGCGTGATTGATTCTTCAAAATAAAAGTCTCAATCTAAAGTTGCTAATGGGAGATATAAGTTGAAGATCAATGGGCATGCACATTTATTCGATACATTGCTTTCTAATTGTGACAACATTGGAGAGAGAATCATCAATCATGTATGTGTGTTGCTTTAGTGATTGAATGTCCTATGGTATTTCCTTGTTTTGACACAAGGCTGATGTGAGTGCATGTTACGTCTATATATAGTTTGGAATTCTGCACTAATGCGTTGTCTCAGGTAAAATCTCTCAATCGTATTGTTCACACCACTTCATCTTTGCTCCCACGGTTTGGATATGTCATCACAACCTAGGACAGTTAAAACTTTCATTTTGGCAATTTTCTGGCCTTCCCTACTCCTTCATATATGTTATTTTCATTATTTTTATATTTTTTGTTTTCACCTGTTTGAAGTTCGTCATAAAAACTCATTCAAATGACTTTTTGAACGAAATTTCCACATTCTAGACTGGAATTTCGTTTGAATTGTCGTTCGAACGAAATATGTCATTTGAACGAACTTCTTATGAAGTTTCAAACAAGGTTCATTAATTCCTTCAGGCATATCGTTCGAACGAAATTTCTCATTCGAACGAGCTGGGTTTATTTGGACAGTTTTCCTTTTTCCAATTTCTCTCGCTTAATTTTTTTGGGTTTCTCTCTCTCTCCTTGTTTTCCCCATGATTTCCCCAAATCGCCCCTTCTCTCTTTCACCCATTTACCACTAACCCTTTTCTTCTCGACACCCATTAACCCTCTTCCCCACTAAACCCATTACCCTTTTTCCCAAAGATTTTTCCCCTCACCTCCATTCACCCTATTGCTTCCTCACACAACCCTCATTTCTCCTCCATTCATCACTTTTAGCAAGGGTTCTGAGTTCGAGTTATCCCTCTTCTCTCTTCTAGGTAACCTTTTTCTCTATTTTCTTTTCTTTATATGTATATGTATATATATATATATATATATATATATATATGTGTGTGTGTGTGTGTGTGTGTGTGTGTGTGTGTGTGTGTGTGTCTTTTGCTTTGGGGCTATATAATATATCATATTTTTTTGTTGCCCCTAATTAAGTTGATCTCCCTGAACATTATCATTTTTTTCAAGTTACAATTATTTTTGATAATTTCATGGAACTTCCCTTAATTATTTCATTTTTTCTCTTAATTTTTTTATTTATCGCTAATGGAGGATGGGAATTGTTGTTGTTGTGGTTTGTTGGTGTTGATTGGCGGTTTGGTTGGACTATTTGTGGGTAGGTTCTAGTTTAGTCCTTGTAGAATGCCTCCTCATAGTCGCCGCACCCGTCGCATAAGCGACTCTCCTGAGGAACGTTCTTCCTCCTCATCTTCCTCCTCATCCAATGAGGACACAAATGTTAATTCGTATATTCCCGACCTTAAATTGAGTTCAACGACTTTCACCAGTCATACCCAATACCATACACAAGGATTTTCCACTCGCTCCTATGTCCGCAAAAAAATGATAAATCTCCCCTCTCTAGATGGGACTATTGTCCATTTTGGGATTTCTAATTTAGGTTGGGATCCGCTGTTCAATCTCACTGACCCAATTTATACCGACCATATTAGATAATTTTTCTTTTGGATGAGCATACATGAGGATCATATTTTAGCTAAAGTGCACGGTCGCAACATCATCATCTCTCCTGAGTCTATTGCTCGTATTGTTCCATTAACCCTGTCACAAATCCCTCGTTTCCTTAGCCTCCCAACTCTTGTCCTGACTCTGGTCTAGTCATAAGCATCGTGAGTCACCTTACTCAATCCGATATCGTCACTATTTACTATAAGAATTTAAATCCAAATTTTATGGTACTTAATTGGATTGTTTGTGCTTGTCTCATTCCTCGTACCAACTCCACTCGGATTATAAAAGTGCACGTGGATCTCATGTGTGCCATTAGCATTAGAGCTGCCATCGACCTCCCCGCCTTTATTTTTATGGTTATCAAATCTATCAAAGTAAACCCATTCGGCCCCGTTAGGCAAGCCCTTCCTTTTGTGGCGCCATTGTCTTGATGCAGGCTTCCCTCGTCTTTCATCTGACGCCCCTATGCCCCGATATCAAACCATTGATATGTCCTCCGTTAGTCTCTCTCATGGTCATTTACCCCCTGATACTCCACAAATCACTATCTCTTAATCCTCCTCCTCGCAATCTGTTACTGCCTCAATCCCTGCTCCCTCTAGACCATCATCTTCTTGTGCTCTCCCTCCCCTTGACTCAGAGGATCTTAGGCATGTTCGTTCACAAGTGGAGCAGACTCAGGAAGAAAGGCGCCAAGACAGGGCTCTTATGCAGGAGCTTTTGCTTTCCATGCAGCGGGATCGTGATGCTCAGGCTTGTCGGGAGGAGGCTCAAGCTCGTTAAGATGAAGCACATGCTCGTCGTGATTCCATCCTTCTTGAGCATCTTGAGGTTATTAGTTGCATGGAGATGCATCGTGGTGCAAGCTCATCCGGTTCCGAATCCTTTCCCGATGATTCACCCCATGATGCCCCAGCTCCCTGATTTTCTTTATGTTTCAATTTACTTCATCTTTTGAACTTGAGAGGGCGAGCGGATCACTTTATTTACATTTTCTCACCTGTACCTGTTTATATAGTTTGGTTAAATTCTCTTTATTGATGTATGGATATTTGTTTTTTCCCTCTATGGTTAATGATATCACTCTTTTGTTTATTCAATTGTTGCATATATGGATCTTGGATTGTGTTTCATATTTTACTATTGTATTTTTCCCTCGTATCATCTTCTCTAACCATGCAGGCTAATTTTATCCCTTTGTCTTTTCCAGATAAAAAGGGGGAGAAACATTGATAGGGGGAGTTTTTATTTAGGGGGAGTTCATTTTAATTTAACATATGTCACACTCATGATTAATTAACTTGCTTTATATTCTCATGATTAGTTAACACCTGATTTATATTCTTTATTACCCCATGCGTTTTATGTATTTATTGCTTCATATATGTAGGACATATCGCTTACTTATCTACAGCTCATTATCAGCCGCGTACATAAGTCTGTCTTTTTATTTGGGTTTTTGGGACGGGCATTAGAATCGGCTTGACAGCTGGCTTAGCAAATTTAGTCTTTTGGTTTATTTTTTTAATTTCGTTTTGTCCCGAAATAGCCAAAGGGAGAGATTTGTAAAGAAAAATTTCTAATCGAGTCATTTGTAGTATTAGCTACATTTCGTTGGACAAAACGCTTTTGGAACATATCAAGTCTATCATCTTACAACCTAATTGGGCATTCTTGGAGAATTGGGCATTCAAAGTTCACGCTACCTCAAAACGCATTCCAATTCCATTTTCCTAAAAAGGTATATGACCAAAAATATTTTTTAAGTGTTGGAGTAATTTTAATTTACTTAAAAATATTAATTAAAATTTTCTGAAATTAATTTTAAATATTTCTTTGAGAAAAATAATTTTTTGTTCGTAGTTTGCCCAGGTCGTTCGAACAACCTGGGTCTAACGAACCAGTTCAATGTTCAATGTTCTCTGGAAATGTGTTAAAAGGATCATTAGAAATGTCGTTCGAACGAATTCGTTCTAACTATTTAAGTAACTCTGAACTATTTTTTGAGGAAACTACTTTGTTTAAATCAAATCAGGTTAATCACAAGATGTGTTTAACAAAATATGCATAAGATCAGTTCAAGATTTGTTAACAATTTTTGAAAAATAAAACTGAAAAGATTAAATCAGCACACTATTCAGAATGAGATGAGGAGACGTAAAAAGATTAATGACAAGAGATTTTTAACGTGGTAAAACCTCACCCAGCTGCGGAAACATCCACGATGACTTCTAAATCACAAACCAAAAATCCACTAAAACAAAATATATCAGTTACAAACTATATAACACACAAGTACATAAATCAGTCCTATAAAAGTTTAGGAATGTACCCACTGGTTTCCTTCTAACTTCTCTGCAGTTCTGATTGTTGATGTGGTTCTCCCAGTTTGCTAACCTCCACTTTGTTCCAGTCTTTACGTTGACTCTTGTCTCAAGATCTTATTACCAACACTTTTAGTGTTGTAGTGTGTAAGTGTTTGTGATGGTGCTCTAACACATTCATGCACACACTCACGCTTATTTATACAAACAGTCCTAGAAAATTACAAATCAGATCTATATGCTGTGATTTTCAATTTCTCTCTTCTTAGGAAACTAAAACCTTATTTGACCTTTAAAATAATCTCGGAATCCACGGCTATCTTGCTTGGAAGACGATTCAAGATCTTAATCAATTTCAGGGTTTTGCAAATATTTTTGAAATTGAAAACCGCCAAGTGTGATTCTAACTAGGTCAGAGGTCTTGTTTCAAAAGAACTAGAAACATAAAATGATTTTGTTGATTCTGAAGATGAAAACATTTACAAAAAATAATCAACAAAAGATTTCTCAACACGAGAAACTAAAATGCAGATTTAAGTGTAATATAACATAAAATGACCAGATCTATGATTTCTATGAAACAGAAATACAGATCTAACCTAATGTTTAAGTTGGACACAAGATCTTAAAACCAAGAGGTTAAACCACGAAACAACTTTGAAACCAACATAAGAATAACTCTCAAACACTCAGGGGTGGTGTTTGGTGTAAAGGGTTCTTTGGAAACTGGATTAGGGTTTGAAACTGTGTATGGACGAATTAGGGTTTCTAACTCTCTCTCTCTCTGGTTTTTCTCACTCTTCTCTCTCTTCTGACTCGAATTAAACGAAGTGGAAAAAGTCTCTCAAAGGCTGAGGGTAAGGCTGCTTATATTAGGGGGCTGATAAGAATCGAGAAGATAATTCAAAATCAAGGCTGGGATTTGGTCTTCCCATATTGACGTTGATCCAACGGTGAGATAAAATTAGTTCGTTAAAATGCTTCTGATTGGATGATAAGGGTTTCACAGGGATTGGAATTGGACGCATGCAGAACGTCGATAAATCAATCCAAGGGTTGAGATTGGACAACAGTTTTATATCTTTAAAGAAACACAAAATGAACTGATATGAGCATGACAGGTGTAAGGCAACAATTGGCTTTCACACGCGCGTCTAAAATTGATTACACAGCTTCCCTTAAAGTCTCAAGCGCTTTCGGATTCTACCTATCTCAACTTTCAGGCATAAAACCATTAAACCAAAAATTACAGATTGTCCCCAAAAGTTTTTTAATCCAATTTTAATTATTAAAAAATCATTAAAAATTCCCAAAAAATTGATCAAAAAAGTTTTAAGGGGAATTAACAGACACAAACAAACAAATTAATGCAATATATGACCAAAGTATGCAATCCTAATGTGTCTGAGTGTTTGTGAATATACCTTCAACCAATTTTAAATAAGAGGAATGAAGAGTAGAATCTGAGGCTTTTTGGATTCTAGGGAATGGACTCAAATTTTGTCACTATTTCAAAATAGATGAGCATTTATACAATGTAGACTCAAGTGAGTCAAGAGTATAAGGTGCTTCAATTGCCCCCTTGTGACACCCCGCCTAATTAAATACCGGGTGATCAGTCCTTTATTAAATTATAACTAAGGTGAACGGTTGGTTCATTCTTAGCATCACTGTCGCAAAATAACTTTTCCAATTAAACACCCTAAATAATTAAGCTAAGTGACAAAACCATTTTTTTTATTTAAATTTCCAAATTTAATTTAAAACCAATATTAAAAACCTTACATAATCCATGTTTTAAAAATCACACAACAATCTGACTGGAAAATTAATCCAAGCAATTTAAACATTCAACTAAATAAGTCCACCATTAAAACTTAAAGGAAAAAGTTCTGACAATAACCATTCTAAAATGTAAATACTGGAACTAAACAAATAACAATCTCTCATAAAAACAACTGAATAATGGAAAAGGGCTACACATGCCCAACTGGATAAAATAGAACGAGAAGTGGAATCAATAATGAGGTAGTATAAACAAGAGGCCTGCAACTCCCACCTAAGCTGTAGTACGTTCCATCCAAAGGACCCTATGCAAGATGCCCCTGTGGCTGGGCACCTGTAATATATACATATATATACAAGAGAGAAGAGAAAATAGGAAACGGGTCAGAGCCCGATTGTAAAACAGTTTAAAATTCAGTTTAGTAAGTATTTAAAATGCTTACCGGCTAATGCAACAATCATATTAGTGCGGCACTCCCTTGAGAAATTATCACCTCTCTTCTAATGTGCACACCTATCGCACTAAAACTCCGAACAGTTTAACTTATCTTAAATTCCTCATAAGATTTCATGCCGACCATTTCTAATGTTGAGAAAGTTAATTTAATTTAAAAGCAAAGTTCTCACATAACCCTCATTTGATTATAAAGTTTCCCAGTGACGTAATCATACTTTTCAAACACTAAATCCCAAGTTGAAATAATTATTCATTTTTTACTTACCATAGTCACAGTACATAGTTCCCAAATTGCAGGTTTAAATATATATATCAAATATTCATATAATATATAAATTCTACGGCACCCCACATAAATTTATGGTGCGGGCATACTCTACTATCCGGTCCCCATATCACTCGTACTAAGGGAAAATACTAGTTTGGAATCACTCTAGAACTCTATTAGCACAAAACACATACAAATTGAGGCGAAGCATAGATCCAAGTCACTAAGAGGTCATCACATACCATCACGTCTCTTAGGACCGTCTGACTATCGATCCGATAGCCTGTACCAAGGATTCCTATGTTCTAGGGTACGAGTCAATATCCCCCATAAAGGTCCCATCGAGATAAGACTGTCCCAGCGCGGTAACCTCAGGGATAGCAAGTAGCGCGGGCATGATTTTCACACGTACATAGTATATGCATAAACACAGTCATATATGTACACTACTATTCCCATATCAAATTTAGGTACACTCTCACCACCCATAATTATGATATTTATTCCTATTACACATTACCAGGTTATCACGTATAACGGTTTGTCTCTAATTCTTAATTATGAAATTATTTTGACTTACTACGTAACACTCGTGAATTCCTATCTCCACAAGTGTAATTTTAGTAGGTACTTATTTATTTTACAACAAAACTTCTTTACAAGTCTCACCCTTTAATACATGTTCCCATTTTCCCTTATATGTAAAACACCCCCGTGAAATGTTAATCTCGTCTTTCATTAATGGTTCCATATATTTCTAAAGTCCCACTGGTCTTCTTTATATCCCAAAATGTTTTAATAGAAATAACCAAAGATTACTATTCGCTTAAATTGAAATTAATCATTCAAAAAGGGAAATATAAGTCTGCCAGGAGGGGTCAAAGGATCTATGGCAGGTGTTCGATCGATCGATCCAACGATCGATCGATGATCTGGGTTCGATCGATCGATCAAGTAGGTATGGCAAATCTGCAGAATTTCCAGTTACGAGTTTCTTCTTCCAAACTCATCCAAACCAATATATTTGATTACCAAACTCCCAATAATTTATACTACAAGTATTATATCCTCAAATAAGTGATATTCTACGTCAGGCATGCGGATTTTCATCATGAAAAACGAATTAAATGGGGCATAATCCATAGAAATATCAAGAACCCTAATACTTTCTTTATTTAGTTTCTTCCCATTCTTTTACCAGATTTCATACTCTTAATTTACAGTAATTTCATGGATCAACCTCTACATGTGAGTTTGGTTTCCAAAATACATCTCTAACCTATACATCATGCAAATCCAAGTCTCCAAAATAGGTTTTTCTTTTACAAAAACTAGTCTCATTCAATCCTAGACTAATATTAATGAAGCATTAACTGAAATAGAGCAAGATAGATACTTGCCTGGGAATTTTAGGTTCAAATTTTGTGGAAAGATTGGTGTGGTGGTGTTCCTCGTTGCGCGATCTAACGTTTGGCGGAGGCGGCGGTGCAAACGGTGGAGTTCTTGGCCTAGAACTCCTTGGAAAGCTTCTACTCTTCCTCTCCAATGGACGTCTTTGGTTTATGTTTGTTCTAACCCTAGAAGATGACTCCTACCATCTGATATACTCTTAGAATTTTCGTGGATTTTCATGCCCAAAAATGTAAAATGTCCAAAACGCCCTCTCGGGATGTTAATTACGCCTAAAAACGCCCCGAGACCCAAACTAAACCCCCGGGTACATTATTATGACTATCTCGACCCTTCCGGATACATTGACGTACTCAAAATGACCATACGGGTGACTTAGAATTTATTCACTTTTAATAATTCGAATTTAATCCCGACATGACACAAGCGCGTCCCGATAAATTTTCAAAATTATCAAATTAGATTCCCATGATAATTTTACTAATTATAATTACATCTCTTACTTTACTCATAAAGTAACTTACAACAAAATTCCAATAATTACTAACTCTCGTCACGCTAGTAAATATTTAAATGATTTTTCGCATTAATATTAAATTAATACTCTAATTAAATTTAATAAATCCCCAAAATTAAAAGTCATAAAAATACGAGGTATTACATACTTCCCCCCAAATAACGGAATTTCATCCCGAAATTCGAAGAAAGAAAAAAAAATAAGTAGTACCTGGCAAGAATAGCTCTGGGTACTTCTCACACATGTCTGCCTCATGCTCCCAAGTGGATTCCTCCACATTATGATGCTCCCACTGGACCCGGACAAGTGGGACTACCTTTGACCTCAATCTTCTTTCACTATGGTATAGAATAGCCACTAGTCTCTCCTCATAAGAGTTGTCAGGTTATAAGTCAATCTCTTCAATCGCGATGTGGGTGTGGGCCATGTCATCCCGAAGGTATCGCCTCAACGACGAGATGTGGAATACATCGTGAATGCGGTGTAAGTACTCTGACAGTCCCAATTTGTATGCTACCGGCCCAATCCTCTCGATAATGGGAAATGGTCCTACGTACCTCGGGGCCAATTTCCCTTTCTTCCCGAACCTCATCACTCCTTTCATAGGAAAAACATGTAGCAATACTTGGTCCCCCATATTAAATTCTCGGAAGAACCGTTTTGCATCAGCGTAGTTTTTCTGCCTGTCCTGGGCTACCCGAATGTGACTCTTGATACTTTCAATCCTAGTGGAGGTTTCCTGAATCACCTCTGGTTCGAGCAACTTGTTATCCCCCACCACTAGCCAACAAGTTGGGGAACGACAAGGCATGTCGTATAATGCCTCAAATGGATCCATGCCAATCGTGAACTGATAAAAGTTATTGTAAGCAAACTCTACCAGTGGAAGATGTGGCTCCCAACCTCCCCCAAAATCAAGGACACACATGCGTAGCATATCCTCCAACATCTGATTGGTACGCTCTGTCTGTCCATATGTCTATGGGTGATAAGTTAAACTCAACCTCAACTCAGTACCCATGGCCTCCTGAAAACTCTCCCAGAAACGCGACACGAAATTTTTTTCTCTATCTGACTTAATATCCAGGGGCACCCCATGTAATCTAACAACCTCAGTAATGAACAACTGAGCATATTGACCAGTGGTATAGTCTATCCGCACTGGCAGAAAATGAGCCACCTTGGTCAAACGGTCCATAATCACCCAGATGGAGTCATGGCTCCGCTGTGATGTAGGCTACCCAGTAATAAAATCCATGAAAATACTCTCCCACTTCCACGCGGGTATTCCCAATGGCTGAAGCAACCCCGAAGGTTTCTGGTGGTCCACCTTTACCAGCTGGCAAGTAGAACATTTGGACATGAACTCAGCAATGTCCTTTTTCATCCCACTCCACCAGTGTTATCGCCTCATATCCTGGTACATCTTATCTCCCCTAGGATGCATTGCAAATCAGGACCCGTGATACTGGGTCATTACTGCATGACGTAAGTATGCTCCTTCGGGAACCACCAATCTCCCATTAAACCTCAAACCCCCATCGGAACTAACAGAATAAGACTCAGCACCCTCAGCTAAAAGTCGTACAATCTCCTCCTGGAAAAATGGGTCTGCTGTTTGTGCATATATTACCCTCGTAACAATCTCGGGGGTCACTGTCATGGGAGATATGAAAGAAAGGGCTACCTCGTCCTGGTGACCCAACTCTTTCCACTTTGCTTTCCAAATGTTCGCTATATCGTTAACCGGTCTATGGCTCAACGCATCAGCAACTATGTTAGCCTTCCCCGGATGGTACTGTATATCGAACTGATAGTCTTTCACAAACTCTAACCACCTGCGCTAATGCATATTCAGCTCTCGCTGAGTGAACAGATACTGCAGTGACTTGTGGTCTGTGAACAAACGGAATTTCTCCCCCAATAAGTAGTGTCTCCATATCCTCAATGCAAAGATGACCACTGCTAACTCTAGGTCGTGTGTGGGGTAGTTCTTCTCATGTGGCTTAAGCTTGCGAGAGGCAAAAGCTATAGCCTTCTCTTCATGCTGAAGTACTCCTCTAAGTCCTCGTAAGGAGGCGTCGGTGTAAACCAGATATTCCACGCCCGGCTTCAGTAAAGCAAGGACTGGTGCCTAAGTCAGCTTATCTTTTAGCTCATCGAAATCCAATTGACAAGTATTGTCCCAGATATATGGTACCCCTTTGCGAGTCAGGTTCGTCAATGGACCCGCTATCTTGGGGAACCCTCGAATGAATCTCCTGTAGTACCCGACTAACCCCAAGAAACTATGCACTTCCGTCAGTGTCGTGGGTTGTCCCCACTCCCTCACTGCTGACACTTTACTTGGGTCAACCGCTGTCCCAAGTTCAGAAATAAAATGCCCCAAGAACTGTACTTCCCGTAACAGAAACCCGCACTTCTCGTACTTAGTATATAGCTGATGCTCTCGTAGAGTCTGAAGAACCTGCCTTAAGTGCTCAGCATGCTCTTCCTCAGTATGTGAATATATCAGGATGTCATCTATGAAGACGATGACAAACTGATCCAAGAACTCTCTGAACACTCGATTCATCAAGTCCATGAATACGGCTGGGGCATTTGTGAGTCTAAATGACATCACTCTGAACTCGTATGACCCATATCTCGTCAAAAAAGCAGTCTTCGAAACATCCTGCTCCTTAATACGTAGCTTATGGTATCCTGACCTCAAATCTACCTTTGAAAAGAAAGTTACTCCCCTCAGCTAGTCGAATAGATCATTGATTCGAGGCAACGGATATTTTTTCCGTATCGTGACCTTGTTTAGCTCCCGGTAGTCCACACATAGTCTCCGTGAACCATCTCTCTTTTTCACAAATAGCACTGGAGCGCCCAAAGGTGAGGTACTCCTACGAATGAAATCCTGACCTAACAGTTGCTCTATCTGATCTCTTAACTCCCGCATTTCCGCTGGAGCCATATGGTATGGAGCGCGTGCTATCGGTCGAGTATCCGGTAATAAATCTATGACAAAATCTATCTCTCGACTGGGGGGTAGGACTGGTATCTCCTGAAATACATCAGAATACTCACGAACAACTGGGATCGAGTCTAAGGGAATCACGACCTCCTTAGAGGTATCCTCCTCTATGTAATACAAATGAGCGGTAGAGCCCCCCTCTGGGCGAGGCATCGCCACTATAAACATATCTTGCCCTGGAATGGCAAAGATAATACTTCCACCGAAACAATCTATCATGGCTCTGTATGCTGCGAGCCAATCCATACTAATAATAACGTCGTGCTCATGCATATCTAAGACTAACATGTCTGCTGGTAAGATCAAGCTACCAATCTCTACTCCCACACCCCGGCATATAAAGAAAATTAATTATCCATTTCCTAGTGGTGAGTCTACACATGTTACAGTGATCTCTACTGTGGCTAATAACACTAAGGCCTTCGCAAAATGAGTAGCTATAAAATAGTGTGTCGCCCCAGTATCGAATAAAACCTGACCCATAGTACCATGGATAGGAAATGTACCCTCAATCGCGGGTGGTGCCTGTGGAGCTGCTGCCTGGTGGACGTTATAGACACGTCTATACTGTAACTGTCCCTGCTGCACTGGAGCGGATGGAATGGCTGGTAGGGCTGGTACTTGAGCTGGTGTTGGAAGGGCGGCTGGAAAAAGTGGCCTCTGTGGCTCATTACGGTCACCCTGCTGCTGTGGGGCCCTATCACCCTCTGGGAAATCCTGGCGCCTGTGGCCATTCTTACCACACCTGAAGCATCGGCCCCTGAAATTTCCTCCCCTCTGTCCCTGCTGATTATGGCCCTGCTGGCCGTTACCACCCCGCTATTGGCCCTGCTGAAAATGTTGTTGGCCCTGCTGCTGACCCTGCGGCTGATGATGTTGGCCCTGCTAATTAGGCTGGCCCTGCTGACCCTGCCTAAATCCCCCAAATCCCTGCCAGGAGTCACCTAATCGGAACTTCTTGGCAGGGTCCCCCTGATGGGAACTCTACTCGTGCTGACGAGTCTGCCCTGAGATGTCGGTGCCCCACTAGCACCACTAGCCCCTGTCCTTCCCTACTGGCTGGACTCTCCTTCTCGCTTGCTTCCCTGCAGATGGAAGCAGTGGTCCTGACAGTGTAGTAGATCAGCATTGAGTACGTCCATGTAGGTACTCAGTGATAGATTACCTATGACATGCTGACGGATCCTCCAAGCCAACCCGTCTACAAACAGCAGTATCTTCTTCCCCTCAGTGGGTGCCTCATCTGGTACTATAGTGAGAAGTCTAGTGAACTCCTCTTCATACTCAGCAAAAGTCAAATTCTTCTATTTCAAACTCAGTAACTTCCTCCTCATCTCAGTCTGCACGGCGGATGGGAAGTATTTGATGTCAAACGGCGTCCAAAATGACTGAATAGGGATAACATCCCTCTCCTCCAAGGTGGTAGTGGATTCCCACCAATGCAAAGCGGCCCCCACTAGCTTAAAGGAAGCCAATAGCTGTTTCTGCACGTCCGTGCATTCGTACATGCGCAGATGCCTCTAGATATCTTTCATTCATTGGCTAGCTGCAATAATATGCGAACTGCTCGCAAACTCTGGGGGATGCACCTTCTAGAAGGCATCCCTTACTCGCTCCCATGCAGATGAAAGCTGTGCCAGTACTGGCGCCACTGCCTGAACTTGGGGTGTATACTGCTGCACTACCGCTAACGCGGCATTCATCGCCTGAGCAACGATAGCGGCTACCTCGGTTGCGTTCATCGTCCCCTGAGCCGGAGCGACTGGCTGCTCGGCTTGGGAACGCCTATCCTTAGGTGCGCGTCTCGGAGGCATCTGAAATGTAAACAAATTTATTAGTCTACATTTATTATCAAATCTCAAATAGCTAAAGACCTAATCGTAAAAGCAAGAATACAACAATCCTAAAATAGGGCTCTATAGCAAGAACGCTAAGCTGAAAGTGAAATAAGTCGTACAGATCCTAAAGGACACTAGAACCTGATGCTCTGATATCACCTATGACACCCCACCTAATTAAATACCGGGAGATCAGTCCTTTATTAAATTATAACCAAGGTGAACAGTTGGTTCATTCTTAGCATCACTCTCGCAAAATAAATTTTCCAATTAAACACCCTAAATAATTAAGCTAAGTGACTAAACCATTTTTTTTATTTAAATTTTCAAATTTAATTTAAAACCATACATAAGCCATGTTTTAAAAATCACACAACAATCTGACTGGAAAATATAATCCAAGCAATTTAAACATTCAACTAAATAAGTCCACCATTAAAACTTACAGGAAAAACAAGAGGCCTGCAACTCCCACCTAAGCTGCAGCACGTTTCATCCAAAGGACCCTATGCAAGACGCCCCTGTGGCTGGGCACCTGTAATATATACATATATATACAAGAGAGAAGAGAAAATAGGAAATGTGTCAAAGCCCGATTGTAAAACAGTTTAAAATTCAGTTTAGCAAGTATTTAAAATGCTTACCGACTAATGCAACAATTATATTATTGCGGCACTCCCTTGAGAAATTCTCATCTCTCTTCTAATGTGCACACCAATCGCACTAATACTCCGGACAGTTTAACTTATCTTAAATTCCTCATAAGATTTCATGCCAACCATTTCTAATGTTGAGAAAGTTAATTTCATTTAAAAGCAAAGTTCTCACATAACCCTCATTTGATTATAAAGTTTCCCAGTGACGTAATCATACTTTTCAAACACTAAATCCCAAGTTGAAATAATTATTCATTTCTAACTTACCATAGTCACAGTACATAGTTCCCGAATTCCAAGTTTAAATATATATATATCAAATACTCATATAATATATATATATATATATATATATATTCTACGGCACCCCACATAAATTTATGGTGCGGGCATACTCTAATATCCAGTCCCCATATCACTCGTACTAAGGGAAAATACTAGTTCGGAATCACTCTCGAACTGTATTAGCACAAAACACATACAAATTGAGGCGAAGCATAGATCCAAGTCACTAAGAGGTCAGCACATACCCTCACGTCTCTTAGGACCGTCTGACTATCGATCTGATAGCCTGTACCAAGGATTCCTATGTTCTAGGGTACGAGTCAATATCCCCTATAAAGGTCCCATAGAGATAAGACTGTCCCAGCAAGGTAACCTCAGGGATAACAAGTAGCGCGGGCATGATTTTCACACGTATATAGTATATGCATAAACACAGTCATATATGTATACTACTATTCCCATATCAAATTTAGGTACACTCTCACGACCCATAATGATTATATTTATTCTTATTACACATTACTAGGTTATCGCGTATAACGATTTGTCTCTAATTCTTAATTATGAAATTTTTCTGACTTACTACGTAACACTCGTGAATTCCTATCTCCCCAAGTGTAATTTCAGTAGGTACTTATTTATTTTATAACGAAACTTATTTACGAGTCTCACCCTTTAACACATGTTCCTATTGTCCCTTATATATAAAACACCCCCGTGAAATGTTAATCTCGTCTTACATTAATGGTTCCATATATTTAAGTCCTACTGGTCTTCTTTATATCCCAAAATGTTTTAATAGAAATAACCAAAGATTACTATTCGCTTAAATTGAAATTAATCATTCAAAAAGGGAAATATAAGTCTGCTAGGAGGGGTCGATCGATCTATGGCAGGTGTTCGATCGATCGATCGATGATCTCGGTTCGATCGATCGATCAAGAAAGTATGGAAAATCTGTAGAATTTCCAGTTACGGGTTTCATCTTCCAAAATCATCCAAACCAATATATTTGATTACCAAACTCCCAATAATTTATACTACAAGTGATATATCCTCAAATAAGTCATATTCTACGTCAGGCATGCGGATTTTCATCATGAAAAACGAATTAAATGGGGCATAATCCATAGAAATATAAATAACCCTAATACTTTCTCTATTTAGTTTCTTCCCATTCTTTTACCAGATTTCATACTCTTAATTTACTGTAATTTGGTGGTTCAACCTCTACATGTGAGGTTGGTTTCCAGAATACATCTTTAACCTATACATCATGCAAATCCAAGTCTCCAAAATAGGTTTTTCTTTCACAAAAACTAGTCCCAATCAATCCTAAACTAATATTAATGAAGCATTAACTGAAACAGAGCAATATAGATACTTGCCTGGGAATTTTAGGTTCAAATTTTGTGGAAAGATTGGTGTGGTGGTGTTCCTCGTTGCGCGATCTAACGTTTGGTGGCGACGGCGGTGCAAACGGTGGAGTTCTTGGCCTAGAACTCCTTGGAAAGCTTCTCCTCTTCCTCTATAATGGTCGTCTTTGGTTTATGTTTGTTCTAGACCTAGAAGATGACTCCTACCATCTGATATACTCTTAGGATTTTCGTGGGTTTTCATGCCCAAAAATGTAAAATGTCCAAAACGCCCTCTCGAGATGTTAATTAGGCCTAAAAACGCACCGAGACCCAAACTAAACCCCCGGGTACATTATTTTGACTATATCGACCCTTCCGGACACATTGACGCACTCAAAATGACCATACGGGTGACTTATAATTTATTCTCTTTTAATAGTTCTAATTTAATCCCGACACGACACAAGCGCATCGCGATAAATTTTCAAAATTATCAAATTAGATTCCCGTGATAATTTTACTAATTATAATTACATCTCTTCTTTTACTCATAAAGTAACTTACATCTCTTCTTTTAGAGTGCCTTTATGTATTTAATGATTCTTTCAACACAAACTAAATGGCTCTCTTTAGGATTATTTTGATAATGGGCACACACGCAAATAGCGTACATAATATCAGGACGCGAGGTAGTAAGCTATAGCAAGGTTCCTATCATATTACGATATAGACTAGGATCTACGGATTTACCACTCTCATCCTTAGATAGTTTGATCGTAGTACTCATGGGAGTTTTACCATCTTTTGCACTCTCAAGGACGAATTTTTTAACAATCTCTAAAGCATATTTTGATTGCGTAACAAATAATCCATCTAAATTCTGTTTGACTTGAAGACCCAAGAAAAATTATAACTCCCCTATAAGAGACATTTGAAATTCTTTATGCATAATTGCAGAAAAAGATTTAAGAGGGGGAAGTTGATCCAAAGATGATATCGTCAACATTTACTTGAGCTATAATAATATGTTTGTCAAAATGTTTGACAAAAAGGGTTTGATCATTTCCTCCTCTCTTGAAACCTTTATCTAAGAGAAAATTGGAAAGGCACTCATACCAGGCTCTTGGCGCTTGTTTTAGGCCATACAAAGCCTTTTTAAGACGAAAGACATGATTTGGATATTTAGGGTCAATGAACCCTTTTGGTTGTTCTATATAGGTCTCCCTAGTCAATATTCCATTAAGGAAGGAAGATTTGACATCCATTTAGTAAAGCATAAAATGTAAGTAGCAAGCTATGGCAAAGAGAAGACGAACAGATTCTAAGTGAGTAATAGGAGCAAAAGTCCTCATTAAAATCTATTTCCTTTAATTTGAGAGTATCCTTGAGCAACTAATCTGGCTTTGTTTCTAATGATTATCCCACTTTCATCAGATTTATTTTTAAATATCCAACGTGTGCCAATAACCTTTTTGTGATCAGGCCTAGGTACAAGATACCAAACATCATGAATGACAAATTGAAGAAGTTCTTCCTATATTGCAGAAATCCAATGAGGATCATTCAATGCATCGTTTACATTATTTAGTTCCACAAGGGAAACAAAACATGCATAATGAGCATAGTTTCTTAATTGAGATCTTGTACGTATAGGCTCACTAGGGTTACCAACAACGTTATCTATGGGATGGTCTTTAAAAATCCAGTTAGGTACTTCAGGTGTCTCAATTGGTAAAGAATCATCTATTTCTAGAGAGTCATTTTCTAAAACATTTTTAGATGCTTCCACAATAGTTGGTTCTCCAGTCTTACTCTCTATAGTAGTGTCACTTACAATAACGTTTATGGATTCCATTAAGGTCTTAGTGTGAAGGTTATAGACACGGTATGCTCTGTTATTAGGAGAATATCCTAGAAAAATAGCTTTATCTCCACGAGTCTCAAATTTGGATAAGTGTTCTCTGTCTTTACAAATATAACACGTACTACCAAAGGTTCTAAGGTACTTAAGATTGGGCTTCTTCCCATACCATATTTCGTAAAGATTTTGTTTAGAATTCTTTCTAATATAGACCCTATTGATAATGTGATAATCAGTACGAATAGATTCTACCGAAAAGTACGTAGGTAAAGTCTTGGCATGAATCATAACACGTGCCATCTCTTGAAGGGCACGATTCTTTCTCTCAGCAATACCATTTTGTTGAGGAGTCTTAGGAGAACTAAATTCATGTTTGTAACCATTATAGTCACAATACTCTATAACACCAGTATCTAAGAATTATCCACCTCTATCACTACGAATTCTATTTACTTGAGTGTCTTTCTTATTTTTAATTCAAAGAAAAATCTTCAAAAAGGTTTGGAAAGTATCAGACTTTTGTTTTAAGAAAGCTACCCAAGTAAATCTGGTGAAGTCATCAACCATAACAAGAATATATATTTGTCCACATAGACTAACAGTTCGAGAAGGACCCATTAGGTCCATATGGATGAGCTCCAAGGGTTCAGAGGTAAGGATATCTTTGACTTTCTTAATAGGTGACTTAACAATTTTTCCTTCTTGACATGATCCACAAACAATATTAGAAATAGGTTTGCTCTCAGGAATACCTCTAACTATTTCTTGTGAAGACAATATACTAAGGTTTTCGTAATTTAGGTGACCCTTTCGATTATGCCATATCTCATTGTCATCCATTCTGGCAATGTTACAGACCTCAGTACTGTTCTGGACAGTATAACAATTGTCAGGAGTCCTGAGTCCTATAATTATGCACTCACCTTTTTCATTTAAAATTTTGCAATTATTCTTTGAAAAGGTGACAGTATGATTTGAATCATAAAATTACGAGATACTAAGTAGATTAGCCTTAACACCTTTTACTAGAAGAACATTTTCAAGTAAAGGTAATCCTTCTTATTGGAGTGTTCCTTTACTAATGATTTGAGATGATACACCATCACCGAAAATAACTTTTCCTCCAGCAAATCTGGTTTTGTTTAAAAGTTTGGTATCATCCCCGGTCATGTGCTTTGAACATCCAGAGTCTAAATACCAACCAGAGGGAGTGTGTTCAACTTTTAAAGCTGTAATCACAATATTACACTTCATCTGGGGTAATAGCTCATCTTTTCTAACCCAAATAGCTCTTGTTTTCATTTTGTGCTTATTTGCTCTCATTTGATAAAATTTGTGAGCATTAGATTTTTGTAGAAAATTTTTTTGTGCATGAGGTTGAATTTTATGAAGAATGTGAGCATTTGGTTTAGAAAAGTGTCTAGGAATACTTCTTGTAAATGATCTTTTAGGTTTGGTCTTTCTCTTTCTATAGTTAGAATTTTTGTCTGGTTGTCTAGGGAGAACATAATTGTTACGACTTCACCTAGAATAGTTAAAGTTTTGATACACAGGAGTATTATAGACAGTGTTGACTAAACGTTTAGAATAGCAACCTTCAAAGGAAGGACCATATAAGTCACAGTAAGAGCAATATAAATTGCTTGAGGATGGTATCTCCTTAGGAAAGTTTTTAAACATAGGCTTCATGGAATTTTGGGGTTGAACCTCATTCCTAGGGAGTACAGTTTGAAAGGTAAAATCACTCTTCCTAATCGGGGGGGCAAACATATTTATCTTTAGGTGGACTTACACACTTAGAGAAACTTGATTCCCCAATATCAAACTTTGATTGTTTTTCATCAAACTCATTTTTCAAAGAATGAAAATCTGGACAAGTTTCTATAGGTCTTTTGCCTCCTGACACAAACTTGATTGGTTCAAAGTTTTTAGTTTGTGTCTTCAAATTAGTACAAAACCCTATTCCAGTTCAATTATCAGAATTGGTTTTTGAATCACCAATAAAACCATCAAAACAGTTTGAATTATTTTCAAATTTTGCAATTTTTTTGAAAGTTGTTGTTGTCTTCTCTTTAGATTGTTCCAATTCTAATAATGTCCCTTTATATTTTTTTCTCCAGAGTTTCATTTTCTTCAATCAAATTCTTTAATTTTTGATCAAAAATTTTGACTTTAGTTTCATGAGTTAGACATTAGGTAGTATACTCTTCAGCATTAAATTTAACCATCAGACTTAAGTCTTCTAGTTTCTTAGTGAGATCTTTCACTATCTTCTCTAGTCTGGTGCTTTTCTTGAGAGTTTTAGCATAAAGTGTGTGAATGTCAAGGAGGTCTTCGTTGTCCGAATCACTAAGTTTAGTGTGTGAAATGACCCCTAAAGATTCATTTCTTAAACTCATGCACCCATTGACATCGTCATTATTGCTTTCCCTTTAACTCATACACCCCACGGTAGAACTAGCAATATTCTCATAAATTAAAGCATCTAAACCAGCAGCATGATTCATAACAATAGAAGTAGAGCTATTATCATCATTCTCATACATAGGCATATCATCATTGTAGATTATCATAGAAAAGAAAGACATGCAAGGATCAAAAACATCAGATGATTCAGGTTCCTCATTTTTAGAATCACTTGAATCATCCCATGTTTTGCAAATATTGGCCCTAGTATGTTTATTTGTAGTGTTCAGTTTCACTCTACAGTCTTGTGATATGTGTCCTATCTTTCCACATCTAAAACATTCAATGTTCTTGAAGTCTTTGTTGGGTCTCATGTCCTTATGATGTTTATCTTTACCTTTCTCATGAGGTTTGTAGTTAGACTGAGTTGGATAATTTGGCTTGCCTTGTCTGTTTGCCATTTTATTTCTAAATTTGACAATTTTATTAAACTGCTTTGACATCAAGGCAATTTGATTATCCAAACTATCTATATCACATCCCTCATCAAAGTCGTCATTGGGAAAAGTAAGCTCAGGTTTCATCATCATAGAGGAAAAAATCAAGTTGGAACTAGTCTGTTTCCTATGGGCCTGGGTCATTTGTTTCTTAAATTCTAATTCCATTTCCACAGTTCGTAATTTACTACTGAGTAATTCAGGAGTGAGATTTTTATCATACATTTCCTCAACAGCGGATCTTTTGTTATCAAATTTCTGTGGTAATGATCTTGGAATTTTAGATGCAATTTCATGTCTGTCATAAGTGATCCCATTAGCATGCAATTTGGTCACAATGTTAGTCAATTTCATGTAAAAGTCATCAAAGGATTCAGAATCTGACATAATTAGAGAGTTATACTACTGGACAAGTATTTGAGTTTTAGCAGCTTTAACTCTAGTGTCACCTTCATGTGCAGTGATCAGTGTATCCCAAGCTTCCTTAGAAGTGGCACAAGATGAGATCCTTTTGAACTCATGTTCATCTATGGACATAAATATAGCATTCCTTCCTTTGTTATTGTTTCGAGAAGTTTTCTTCTCTTCTTGTGTGAATTCACTTAATTCTTTCTTAATACTCTCATTACTTCCTTCAGTGGGTGGTTTTGTAGGATAAGTATATCAATTTTCAACAATATCTGAGACATCATCTCCCAAGGTTCCTTGTATGAAAGCAACCATTCTTAACTTCCAGTAAGCAAAGTTATTTCCATCAAAGACTGGGGGTCTGGTCAAGTTGCCAAATCTTTCATTTTTCTCATCCATTGTTTTGATTTCAAGAAAACAATTTCAGAAATACAAGATCTTTTAAAAGGATTTCCAAAGCTCTGATACCAATTGAAAAAACTGTTACTAAAGCCATTTAATACAAGATTAAAATATATAATTAACTCCGAACTATTTTTTGAGGAAACTCTTTTCTTTAAATCAAATAAGGTTAATCACAAGATATGTTTAATAAAATATGCATAAGATCAGTTCAAGATTTGTTAACAAGTTTTGAAAAACAAAACTGAAAAGATTAAATCAGCACACTATTCAGAATGACATGAGGAGATGTAGAAATATTAATGACAAGAGATTTTTAACGTGGTGAAACCTCACCCAACTGAGGAAACATCCACGGTGACTTCTAAGTCAAAAACCAAAAATCCACTAAAACAAAATATATCAGTTACAAACTATATGACTCACATGCACACATATAAGTCCTATACAAGTTTAGGAATGTACCCACTGGTTTCCTTCTAACTTCTCTGCAGTTCTGATTATTGATGTGGTTCTCCCAGTTTGCTAACTTCCACTTTGTTCCATTCTTTACGTCGACTCTTGTTTCAAGATCTTATTACCAACACTTTCAGTGTTGTAGTGTGTAAGTGTTTGTGATGGTGCTCTAACACATGCATGCACACACTCACGCTTATTTATACAAATAGTCCTAGCAAATTACAAATCAGATCTATATGTTGTGATTTTCAATTTCTCTTTTCATAGGAAACTAAAACCTTATTTGACCTTTAAAATGATCCCAGAATCCACGGCTATCTTGCTTGGAAGACGATTCAAGATCTTAATCAATTTCAGGGTTTTGCAAATATTTTTGAAATTGAAAACCACAAGTATGATTCCAACTAGGTCAGAGGTCTTGTTTCAACAGAACTAGAAACGGAAAATGATTTTGTTGATTCTGAAGATGAAATCATGTACAGAAAATAATCAACAAAAGATTTCTCAAGACGAGAAACTAAGAATGCAGATCTAAGTGTAACATAACATAAAATGACCAGATCTATGATTTCTATGAAACAGAGACAAGATCTTAAAACCAAGAGGTTAAACCATGAAACAGCTTTCAAACCAACACAAGAATAACTCTCAAACACTCAAGGGTGGTTTTTGGTGTAAAATGTTTTTTGGAAACTGGATTAGGGTTTGAAACTGTGTATGGACGAATTAGGGTTTCTAACTCTCTATCTCTGGTTTTACTCTCTCTTATCTCTTCTCTCTCTTCTCTCTCGAATTAAATGAAGTGGCAAAAGTCTCTCAAAGGCTGAGGGTAAGGCTCCTTATATAGGGGGCTGAGAAGGATCGAGAAGATAGTTCAAAATCAAGGGCTGGGATTTGGTCTTCCCATATTGACTTTGATCCAACGGTGAGATAAAAGCAGTTGGTTAAAATTCTTCTGATTGGATGATAAGGGTTTCACAGGGATTGGAATTGGACGCATACAGAATGTCGATAAAATCAATCCAAGGACTGAATCGGGCAACAGTTTCGTGTCTTTAAAGAAACATAAAATGAACCGATATGAGCATGACAAGTGTAAGGTAGCAATTGGCTTTCACATGCGCGTCTAAATTTAATTACACAGCTTCCCTTAAAGTCTCAAGCGCTTTCGGATCCTACCCATCTCAACTTTCAGGCATAAAACCATTAAACCAGAAATTACAGATTGACCCCAAAAGTTTTTTAATCCAATTTTAATTATGAAAAAATCATTTTAAAAATCATTAAAAATTCCCAAAAAATTTATAGAAAAAGTTTTAAGGGGAATTAACACACACAACACACATACAAACAAATTAATGAAATATATGACCAAAGTATGGAATCCTAATGTGTGTGAGTGTTTGTGAATATACCTTCAACCAATTTTAAACAAAAGGAATGAAGAGTAGAATCTGAGGCTTTTTGGATTCTAGGGAATGGACTCAAATTTTGTCACTATTTCCAAATTAGATGAGCACTTATACAATGTAGACTCAAGTGAGTCAAGAGTATGAGTTGCTTCATTCAAGCCAAAGAGCTTCAAGGGAAATTATAGGGGAACAATCCGAGTAGCTTGAACAACTCGGGTCGGATACAAATTGTAAGAACAAGTTTTATAATTGGTCAATTTATTTTTTATTTGGCTTATCCTGTTACACACTGCTACACCTTTGTGACTACTTCCACACGTTTGAAGACAAGAATTTGATGACATTTTAGAAGATTGAAGATTTTTCGTCTCAACATCATTTTGAAGTGGTTTAGTGAAAACTTTATTTATCCAGGAGATTTTTCAATTAGAGTTTGCTTTAAAGGTTTTCCTAAATATTTTGAAATCATTTTTAAAAGTTTTTTGAAAATTTTGATAGCTTGTTAGAACGTGTTTAACAAGTTGCTCGAACGATCGTATACAGTGTCATTAGAATGAGAATCCATCTTTCGAACGAAATTTGGGATGAGGCCGTTTGGTCAATTCTGGAATATCGTTCAAAGTCTCATTGGAAGTTCAAATGAGATTAGGTGCATCATTAGAACAAGTTTCCCATGTTTGAATGAGATGATTTTTGTTAAGCACTAGAATATCATTCAAATTTATGTTAGAATCCTGATCGAATGAAAAACAGTGCACGTTCGAACAAGGTACCTGATAGTTCGAATGAGCATGCAATTTTTTTTAATTAAATCTTATCCAAATATCTTATCCTTTTATAACAAACTTCCTTATAAAAAGTGATGCGGGACTAGAGTCTTCAAGAACTCATATTTTACCTTTTTTAAGACCTTTTATATTTCCTTTTGTGATCAAACTCTATCGTTTTTCATCCAACCCCGCTGGAAATTTAGAGTTCACTATATCCAATCAAGAAAAACACATTCTTTTTCAAAAACTCATTAGAGTTCATCTCTACAACTTATTTGTGGAGAAGATGCCCACTGCTGAAGAAGAAGATTGATCGATGGATACCGAGGAAAGACTTCTTTCTGTGAGCAGTATTGGAAGGTGTCGTTATTGTAGAAGACTGGAAAAACTACGCATTTTTACCATGTGTCCGTCAAATCTTGTATAGTGTTGAAATTGAGGTTTTGCCCAAAAGGTATTTTTCTTACTTTTTCATATATTTTTTTCTTGGTCTGACTCATTTAATTTGGACTTCGTCACTGCATGAACACTAAATTAATTCGAGATATAATGTGTTAAAATTTGAATTTGTGTGTGTTTGGCCTAAAATGCGAAAAAATACATAGAATCCTCATTCTCAAATTGATATCAGAGAACAGGTTGCACAAAAATATTGTGTGATCCTTTTTTTTTAAATGGATATCAATTTTTTAAATTGGTGATCTTTAAAAAATTTGATTTTATGGAATGGCGGCTGAGGAAGCCCCTTCCACCTCCATTCAGCCACCGGAGCCTACTGCTTCTGCTGGCATTCCTCAAAAAACTATACTTCCATTTGCTACCAAATCATTTGCTTCGCTTCTGGGTAACAAAACTCATGATTCTCTTTCGTTAAAAACTCCATGCATGCATAAAGGTGAGCCAGCTGTGTTTTTTTCTGATGATGATATTAGAGCTCTTTCTGATCCTTTCAAGTTCTCTCTTGTTGGGAAATTCACTCTTGGTCGGCCATCTTTGGAGGTTATCAGGAAAAAATTTCATTCTTTCTCTCTGAAAACTGCTTTCTCTATTGGTTTACTTGATGATAAACATATTCTTATTAAGCTCAATAGTGAAGAAGACTACCTGAGACTATGGCTTCGTAACCAATGGTATATTCTGAAATATCCTTTCCTTATTTCTAAATGGACTCCTTCATTCCAGGCCAACACAGATTGTTCCTTAACTCCTGTTTGGATCTCTCTCCCTTTTCTACCCATACATTTGTTCTCTAAGTCAGCTCTTTTTTCTATTGCTCAATTAGTTGGCTCTCCCCTAAAAATAGATGACTCTACTGCAGGCCTTTCGAGACCTAGTTGTGCCCGGGTTTGTGTTGAATTGGATTTGCTTAAACCTATTGTGCATCGAGTCTGGATTGGTAATGGTGACATTGGGTTCTGGCAGCCTATTGAATATGAAAAAATACCTCCCTATTGTAAGAACTGTAGACGTCAGGGTCATCTGGTTAGGGATTGCAAAAGGTTTGAGGCTGCTTCGTTCATTGATTCAGATACTGGGATGCATACCAGTTCTGGTCTACCCATCTCTACAGGTGTAGTATCAAAAATTCCAATACCTGCTAAAGTGTGGACTGCGAAAAAGGACCTTCTACCTGGGGAATCTAGCAAACAGATGGATAGTACTCAACTCACTCATTCCCAAATTGTTCCTGTTCCCAAAAAAGGTTCCAACACAGAACCTATCTGCTTAAGTACGGAGCCAAATTTTCATAACCCTGGTATTTCTGTTATCAGTCAGCCTAAATCTCCTGCAATTCACCTTTCTCTTCCTTCAATTGAAGAGGGAGAAATCCCTCCATGCTCCACAGCCAATAATAAACTTCCTATTCCCAAACTCCACCATAAAAAACTCATGATTCCCACAAAATTCTGACTTCTATCCAACAATCTTTCCCCCAGACCTTGCCTCCCTCATAACAAGTCTTTTGACTGGAGTTCTAACAGTCTATCTGACAGTGAGATAGACTGTGATTCTCAGGTGTTTCCCAACATTTCAGAAGAGTTCAAAAGCTATTCGATTTCCTTATCCAATAAATTTTCCTGTCTTCGAAATTTAGATGATGAATATGGCATAAAAAAGAAGGACCAAAAAAAGCCTGATGCAGAAACTTCTTCAATTATCACCAGATCCAGAGGCAAAAAGAAATCTTCCCAAATTTCAAACTGCTCAGGTTTTAAATGATCAGGGCTCTATTTTGGAATGTGAGAGGTATTGGTAACAAGCCTACAATTAGAAGACTCAAAAAACTTATTAAAGTCCATAACATTTCCATAGTGGCAATCATGGAACCAAAAATTGATGAAATTCTTCTGAAAAATTTGATTCTCAGATTGAACTTTGTAGATGGTATGGCTAACATCAATAACTCCATTTGGGTGATGTGGAAGTATGAGTGGACTGTCAATGTTACTCTTAATTCAGTCCAGGCTTTGTCTCTGGAGCTGCAGGATAACTCTCTACCTGGTCCCATTAAATTAATTTCTGTGTATGGCAAGTGCAACAAACTGGAAAGACAAGAACTTTGGGAGGATATCTTGAACCAGTGCAACAATACCATCCCTACAATTGTAGGTGGTGACTTTAATGTGGTATCTTCCCCTTTGGAGAAAATTGGAGGAAATGAGGTTGACTTTGAGGCCTGCATTCAATTTAATAATGCCTTGGGATTAGCTGGTTTGTCTGATATTTCGCACACTGGTTCCAATTTCACTTGGTGTAACCATAGGGAGGGAGGTAATCGAATCTGGGCCAGGCTAGACAGAGTGTTATGTAATTTCCAATGGAGCCAAATATTTTTTTCTTCTACTGTAGCTCATCTTAATAGAACTAATTCTGACCACAGCCCACTGCTTCTCAGTCTTAGTCTTAATGATGAGAAATCGAAGAAGAGTTTTAGATTCCAAAATTTTTGGGCTAAACATGATAAATTTCTATCAGTGGTGGAGCAGGCCTGGAGTACTGTTTTTATTGGGGATCCTATTAGAGTATTTTCTCAGAAACTTAAGGCTACAAAACAGGCTTTAGCCATCTGGAGTAAAGATACTTTCAAAAATATTTTCCAAGCCACTATTGATGCTGAAGATGATGTTCTTAGAAAAGAAATTGAGTTAGAGTCCAATTTCACTGAAGCTGCCAATATTGAGTACAAGCTTGCTAGAGCTAATCTGCAGCACAAGTTAGCCATAGAAGATGATTTCTGGAAGCAAAAGGCAAGGGTTAAATGGCTGCAAGAAGGGGATGAAAATTCAAAAAATTTTCATGCTATGGTTAATCAGAAAAGGAACAAACTCAATATCTCTCGAATCAAAGATTCTTCTGGTAATTGGATCTCAGACCCAAGTTCTATCAAAAGTCTGTTCTCGGATCATTTCAAAGGTATTCTATCTTCCTCTTCTTCCATTCCTGATGACTTAACCTTACTCAACTTCATCCCTAATCTTATCACTGAGAGTGATAATCTTCTTCTGTCCTCTTCCCCTTCTCTGAAAGAAATTAAAGATGTTATTCTCCAAATGGATTCATCTAGCACTGCAGGGCCTGATGGATTCAACTCCTTTTTCTATAAAATTAGTTGGGATATTATTAAAGCTGACCTGTTTAAAGCCATCAATTCCTTTTTCATGGGGAATAGTTTATCCAAAAGCTGGACTTCCACCCTAATTACTCTTATTCCCAAATCTGAAAATCCTTCTTCTTGTAGTGACTATAGACCTATCAGTCTTTGCAATACCTCCAATAAAATTATTTCCAAAATCCTTGCCAATAGATTGGGATTGTTGCTTAATGGTATTATTAGTTCCAACCAAGCTGGCTTCATTAAAGGCAGATCTATTTCTGAAAAAATTCTTCTGGCCCAGGAAATAATGGCTAATTTCAATAAAAAATTGAGAGGGACAAATTTAGTTTGCAAACTTGATATGTCCAAGGCTTATGACCGTGTTTCTTGGCTATATCTCACTCAAGTGCTCCGAAAATTTGGCTTCAATGAAACTTTTATTGACATGGTGTGGAGGCTTATATCAGAATGTTGGTTCTCCATTCTTATCAATGGAACCTCTCATGACTTTTTTAAGTCTTCTTGTGGAATTAGGCAAGGAGATCCTCTTTCACCTGCTCTATTTATTTTATCAGCAGAAGTTCTAAATAGAGGGTTGCAAAAATTGGTTGAGGATGGTAAGATTGATTCTTTTTCTATGCCACCTGGTAGTCCCATTATTTCTAACCTTTCTTTTGCAGATGATAATCTTATTTTCACATCTGGAAATCAAAAATCTCTCAAGAATCTCATGTCTTTTCTCAAGGAATATGAAAATATCTCGGGTCAAGTTCTGAATAAATCAAAGTGTTCTTTCATGATTCCCCAATCATGCTTTTTATCTAGGAGAAGGATTATTGAAAGAACAACAAATTTCACATTCAAATCTCCTCCTCTTCTCTATTTGGGAGTGCCTCTTTATGCAGGGAGAAAGAAAAGCTCTTTTTTCAATGGGATTATTGATAAAATCAGGATGCGACTCGAAGGCTGGTCATGTAAATTACTAAGTCAAGGAGGGAAACTCATTCTATTAAAACATGTCATTCAATCAATGTTTTATCATATATTTGCAGCTTTGGAGCCTCCAATTTCCATTATCCAGACTCTGGAAAAGCTCTTCTCAAATTTTTTTTGGGGTTCTTCAGATGGTACCATGAAAAGACATTGGAAAAGTTGGAATTCTCTTGGCCTACCTATTGATGAAGGGGGGCTAGGCATTAAGCTCATTCCTGATTATATTAAAGCTTCTTCTTGCAAACTTTGGTGGAGATTTCTAACAGTAGATTCTACCTGGAGCAGATTTCTTAATAATAAATACTGTAAAAGATGTGCTCCTCTTGATTCTTATTACAAAATAAATTCTTCTCATGTATGGAAGAGGATGCATAAGGTTCTTCCAGTGGTTAAAGAATGGATCTATGATGATGGGGAGCTCAAATGGATGGCAAACACAAATGGCACTTTCTCTCTAAAATCTGCTTGGGATGTTGTCAGAAATAAAAGCTGCCCTCAATTCTCATTCAAAACTATATGGAATAAGCGACTTCCTGGTAAGGTTTCTATTTTTATGTGGAAACTTCTTCATCAAATTGTTCCTACTGATGATATTATTTCCAATATAAAAATTCCTACCGTTTCCAAATGTCACTGCTGCTCTTCTCCTGACCAAGAATCTATAAACCATCTTTTCATCACTGGTGATATTGCTTCATCAATTTGGGCTCATTTCAAAGGCATCATAGGTATCAGAACTATTTCCAATTCTATCAGAGGGGAACTTATGTCATGGTGGATAAAAGTCAAAGGCAATTCTATTCTCTCTATTCTCCTCATCATTATTCCTATTCTCATTTCCTGGGAAATCTGGAAAGGTCGTAATAGAGCGGTTTTTGAAGATCAGGCAATGAAGACTGAAAATGTAATTTCCAATATTAGAAATGACATTAGAGATTCCTTTTTAGCTTTCCCTTTCACTGATTGTATATCTAGTATGGACCTCGAGCTTGTTAGGGAGTTTAAAATTCGATGTTGTTAATTTTGTTCTGCCACTGGAGAAAGGCTTTTTTTCTCCTTTTGAATAAAAAAAAAAAAAAAAAAAAAAAAAAAAAAAAGTATAATAGGATGCCTATTTTAGATGGTTCTAATTATGCATACTAGAAAGATAGGATGAAGTCTCCCTTAAAATTCATTGATGAAAGAGTATGGGTTGTTTGTGAAAGAGGGTAGACACCTACTTTGACCAACGACAATGTCGAAAGTCTTAAACCTATCTCTGCATGAATAAAAGATGACTTTAAATGGAGTCATTTTAACTCACACGATTTAAGATCCATTTCAAGAGCCGTCAACCCTGACGAGTTCCGCCACGTCATGATGTGCACCACGTCTAAGAAAACTTAGGATACCCTCTAGCTCACTCACGAGGGGTCCAATGCTCTGAAATCTTTTAAGCTTCAAAACCTCACCAGAAAGTTTGAGACAATTACCATTCTAGAGTCTAAGTCTTTCGACGAATTTTGTGTATGATTATCAGATATCGTTCGCTCTAGTTTTAATTTAGGGGAGAAAATTCCTAAGACGCGTGTAGTTAAAATGATTTTGATATCACTTCCGACCCGTTATATTCCTAAGGTTACTGTTCTTAATTCGTTGGGTATATTAAATATGCATAGGTTAGAAGAAGTCGTAGGAGACCTTCAAACGTATGAGATTGACATGATTCCCAAAACTGTTAAACCTAAGGAAAGTGGAATTGTTTTAAAAGTTAAATCTAAAAACAAAGAGGAAGTGTCGTTTGACTCCAAGTATGATTTTGATTTGATTTAGTCATTTTTACAAAAAAAAAAAATCTCAAACTTAGAAAATGAAATAATTCCAGAGAAAATAAGAGTTTTGAGAATAAAAAATATATAAATCGGGCAAAAAAAATTTGAAAAAGAAATAAAAGATTACTGAAAGAAAGATGAAGAGAGATGTTATGAGTGCAAGGGTAAACGTCACAAAGCTCATGAGTGTGCCATGATATTAAAGAGACAAGGCAAAGGAAAAGTTGCCTTCAATGCCATGCTTAATGATAGCAATGTCGAGTCGGTAGATTTTTGGGATGAATCACCGCATGGAGGTAACTTCATTGCATTCATGGCTAGTCATGTTAGTACATCTAGTTCACCTCACACTGATGAGGGAGATGCTAAACATGAAAACCTCGATAGTGAGTCGAGTCATTACAGAAAAAGTAAGGGAGATGATGCTTTGATTAAGGGAGAGACTGACTTTTAATGTGCTTATGTCGATCTTCAAGCTAAGTCCTTTAAAACGATGAACAAACCAAAGGGCTAGCACTTAGTGTTTTATCTTTAGAGAAGGAGTTGAAAGAGGCGAGGGAAAGTGTGTCTGCGGTGAGAGTTTCCCTACAAGATATAGTCATTTTATTTGAGAAGGAAAATAAGGACTTGACCAACAAAGTGGATAGTCTTACGAGAGATCTTCAAGCATCCATAAAGAGTCGTGAGAAACTTGAAGCCCCTGTATCCTAACTCGAGAAATATCTCGAATGGGTTTGGGAGGTTAAGGTTAATGTAAAGGATACTTAAAAGAAGGATGGAAAGATTCTCCTCGGTCCCGCTTTTAGTTTTGGATAGAGGAGAGGAATAGGTTAATGATATACCTATATATACCCTCGGTCAAGACGAGGGTGTCCTCTACCTAAACGAGGGCTCAGGTCCAGGACGAGTCCAATTACCACAGATCCATGACAGGAAGGGTCGGCTAAGACGATCCCTTAGCCAAGATCAGACGACCCATCAAAGGAACTCCACTCATCATGAATTAGACGACCCTTTAAGCGGCCAACCCCTCATGATGAACCAGACTGCCCTTTGAGGGGCCGACCCCTCATCAAGGACCAGATGACCCTACAAGGGGCTGACCCCTCACCAAGGACCAGACGACCATAGGAGGGGACGATAGTACGATGACCATATCCAGTCGAGCCCAATGCCAGTATCAACTTTAGCCTCAGCTTAGCATCCTAGGCCGAGGGTGACATCATCACAACGCATGAATTAGGAGATGAGTGGAACAGTGTGCGTGGGACTCATATAGCACGTGGACTAGACAATTATAACAATATCATCCCCTCACGTAAGGGAATATTATGTCATCATTGATTGCAAGTGGCACATCCAGGTGTCAGCAGGGGATTGGCTAGATCATCATTCACATGCACCAGGCATGTTTGGGGGGTACACTACACCCCCCAAGCCCTATATATATTGGTCATCTTCAACCTTATAAAGGGATAGATGATTCTAACCCTAGCAAAAACTCTGCTTATACACATAGTAGAGAGAGAGTGAGCTTATGAGCATTGTATCCAAGGCCATTAGTGCACATATTTAGTGGATCACACTCACAATGGATGTAGGCCTGATTGGCTGAACCATTATACATCATTGTCTTCATTCCTCTTATACTCATCTCCTTCTATATAGTTATACACATATATAACTCTATTGTTGCCATTACTACTGTTTGAGCTCTCCACCTCTTATCTGGTGGTGCTAAATCTCAGCATCATCAGTTTGGCGCCGTCTATGGGAACGAGAAGATATCTCTTCCTTTATACATCTTGACCTCACCAAAAACTCTAGTGGTGAACCAGTTCTCCCCCTTCGTGTGGGACTATTTCACCATTGAAAGAGGTCCATTAAGGTTCTCAAACTCATCAGTCTTTTGATCATTCAGCTCTTTATATCTCAAATATATGGCACCGAAGATGCCACCACCTCCTCCACCAGATAGTGGAGTAGGACCTAGTTCCAGTCATGCACCACCTCAGTCTGAGATAGCTGATGTGGCAGTCGCTTTGAAGTCTTTAGCAGTAAGCCAGTGGATTATGCAGGAGTAATTTATAGCTCTTAGCCAAAACATACTGAGATCACCCAGAGTCTCACCTAAAATGATTACTTCGACAGCAGCTCCGGGGCAACATGAGGCCAGGGGACCACCCCATGTACCACTCAAAGACTTGCCACCTCCACAATGGTGGAGGGATGTTGCTAACCCCCGGCGTCTACGCCTGGGGAGGTAAGGAAAACCTTGCCCGGAACATAGATATGATGATGTGGAAGTTGAGGAGGCTCCGATAGAATGCTGGGAGCCGTATGAGGTCTCCAATAATACTGTGGGGCCTATCCAGGAAAACAGAAGGAAGTGTGGAAGGCAAAATCCCGGCAATCACCCGAGGGTCTATACTTTCGATCGTCTGAGCAGGGAGTCAGCCTTTGAGAAGCTGGGCCCAGTAAATGACCTGCGGGAAAAATTATCCCAATCGAGAAGTATTGCAAGGTCCAAAAGGGAGGCAGCAGATGGCCTACCCCACGGGGGCCGACCCCACAGACGAGATGACGGTCAGGGAGAAATAAACAGCCGACATAAACCTGTCACAATAGAACCCTCTGTTCACCTCAAAGAGGCGGCATGGGATAACATTGGCCAAGCTGACCCTATGAGGCCTTGGAATGACTCGATCCAATGGCTGGAGGATAAAATTGGTGATATGCTGAAAAAGAGAGATCACCTTCAAAGAGGTTACTCCATAGACTCACCCTTTATGGCGAAGATAGTCAACTTCCCAACGCCCTCCAAATTTAAACCACTTGTGGTCACCCCCAAGGTATGACAGGAGTACTAACCCTGTCCATCATATTGAGATGTACCCATCAGCGGCAGACATATACTCCATCTCAGATGCGATGAAGTGTCGTGCCTTTTTAGGTACTCTAACTGGGGACGCACATGTCTGGTATATGTCTCTTCCAAAGAACTCTATTGAAAGCTTTAAGCAGTTAGTTGACCAGTTTATCCATAACTTTTTTCTTTGGAGTGAAGCCACAGAAGAAGACCACACACATGCTCTATTTTAAGTAAGGGAAGAACGAGAGCCTTAGAGACTACATAGCCATATTTAACAAAGAAAAGTTAGAGGTCGAAGACTATAAGGAAAGCATAGCCATGACAGCCCTCATTGGGGGACTCCATAAGGGGAAGTTGTTATGGAAGCTTGTCGAAGACCCCCCAAAGATGATGGCTGAATTGTTGGCAACAGCGGGAATGGTGATGAACGCCGAATAGGTGATGGCCGTAAAATACGAAGATGAAAAAGGAGGCACTAGTGGGGGTAAGTACCAGAAAAAGAACAAAGAGGGGAAGAAGAGGCTAGCAGATGACAAATTCGCTGATTACACACCTCCAACGGTTAGTTGCGAACACAATCTGAATGAAATAAATAGCGACCGATCCTTGAAATGGCCCGAGAAGCTAAGGGCAGCCCCTCAAAAGTGGAATAAAAACCTGTGATGTGAATTTCACCAAGACCATGGCCATGTGATCGACAAGTGTTTTGCTCTGAAAGATGAAATTAAAAAAAAATTAAAAAAAAGGGAAGTTAAGGAAATAAGTTAATAAGAGTTCCTTCAAGAGGGGCCCAGGGGACGACCCAGGGAAGAATAGGGGTGATACGTGCAGAGAAGATCCTCCAAACAGAAGGAACGATCCTTCGGATGATGAGGACGACCATGACCTCCCACCGAGAGACGACCACGACCTTGTAAAAAGACTTAATATGATCTCGTTCGGTGTTGGGATGATCTCCGAGGGATTAGCAGGAGGAGGATCAAAGGTTGCCGACTGAAAGGACCATGTAATTGAAGCCTAGGCAGTGACAAAAGTTGTGCATTTAACCTCTATAGAAGCAAAGCCAAAAAAGAGAAATAAAGTTGATATGAATACTCTGATAGTGGGATTCTCAAGAATGGACTTCAAAGGCCTCTTAGCCCCACATAATGACCCTCTCGTCATCACTACCAGGTTACATGGATGCGAGGTGCCGAGGATCCTGGTAGATGGGGGTAGTTCTGTAGATGTGATGTTATGTCCGTGCTTTAAAGCCTTAGGTCTCAGTCATTCCAAGATCGTCCCATACCATCACCCCTGTATTGGTTTCAGTGGGGAAAAAGTCCATCCTTTAAGAGTGTATGAGGCCGATGTTAGGATGGGGGACGAGTGGCCGAGATGGCTTACCAAGAAGGTCAACTTTTTTTTAATGAATGAACACGTCTTCTCAACCTACAACATTATACTGCGGCGAGTGGACCTCAAGGAATTTGAGGTCGTGCCGTCCGCGGTTCATCAGATGATAAAATTAATGACCCCTTCAGGGGTAGGGGAAGTTCAGGAGGACTAGACGATGGCACGGGAATATTACTTCAACTCCGTCGAAGAAAGAGAGGCGCACAAGAAAGCAATAACTACTTATAATATTGATACCCTCGAACCCAGGGATGAGACAAAACTGAAGAAAGGAGAAGACGCGAAAGAGGTAGAATCCACCATCCTCAATGAGGATGAGCCTGAAAAAACCATCCAAGTTGGCAAAGCTCTAAAGACATACATATAAGAAGACTTCATCAAGCTGCTAAGGAGAAGACAGAACGTCTTTACATGGAGCCATGCAGACATGACGGGGATCGACCCCGAAATCATGTGCCACAAGCTCAACGTGGTAGAGGGTGCAAAGCCAATAAAGCATAAGGGGAGAATTTATTCTCGAGAAAAATATAAAGTCATAAGGGATAAGGTCAAGAAGCTAGAAGATGTCAAGTTTATCATGAAGGTCATCTATTCTGAATGGATCTCCAACACAGTCATAGTCCCCAAAGCCAACGGAAAATGGAGGATGTGCGTAGACTTCACTGACCTCAATAAACATTATCCCAAAGACAGTTTCCCTCTCCCCCGCATTGATCAAATGGTAGACGCCACCGTAGGCCATGAGCTCATGAGAATCATGGATGCCTATTCAGGTTACAACCAGATCTTCATGAGCCCTGAGGACTCAAAAAAATGGCATTCATTACCGACAAGGGGATATACTGTTATAAGGTCATGCCTTTTGGCCTAAAAATGCAGGGGAAACATATCAGCGACTTATGAATAGAATGTTCGAAGACCAAATTGGGAAGTTCATGGAGGTCTATGTTTATGACATGTTGACCATGAGTTTGAAGGTCAAGGATCATGTGGCCAACCTCGAGAGGACTTTAAACATAATGGACAAGTACCAAATGAAGCTCAACCCTGCCAAATGTGTCTTCGGGGTCAGAATAGGGAAGTTCTTGGGGTTCATCGTCAATCAAAGAGGCGTTGAGGCCAATACTGAGAAGATAAAGTCCCTCCTAGAAATGAAGACCCCCAGGACCATTAAAGATGTTCAGAGGCTCACAGGGCGAGTGGCTGCTTTGAATAGGTTCATATCTAGAGCCACAGACAAGTGCCTACCGTTATTCAAAATTATCAGAAAGGTCTTTGAATGGAATGGAGAGTGTAACCAGGCTTTCAAAGAACTAAAGTCATACCTAGGGTCTCCCTTGCTATTGTCACGACCAGTACAGGGAGAATGACTACATGAGTACCTAGTCGTCTCAGAATCATCCATCAGTGCAGCCATTATGAGAGAAGAGTACGGGGTACAGAAGCCTGTGTATTTCAATAGTAAGGCACTCCAGGGGCAGAGCAAAGATACCCAAGGATGGAGAAGTTAGAATATGCCTTGATCCATGCATCAAGAAAATTGAAGCCATACTTCCAGTCCCATAAAATGGTCATCCTCATTGACTCTCCTCTTAGGCAGGTCTTGCACAAGCCAGAAAAATCGAGGAGGCTAATGGCCTGGGCCATAGAGATGGGAGAGTTTAACATTGTATATCAACCTAGGGTGGCCATTAAGGGGCAAGAATTAGCATATTTTATGACTGAATTTACTAAGGAAGATGATGAGGTAGAAGATGAGCGCCTCGAGAAGACAGATACCTGGAAAGGCAGAATTATTAACCCATCTACAGATAAGGCTGATACAAGCACCGCTAGAGAAAAAGTTACCAAAAATGAAGAGGGAAGATATCTATTTAGACAGGGATCCCTCACTGAGGGAAATTTCTCAGAGGAACAGGTTGTATGGAACCTCTTCGTTAATGGGTCCTCTTGCGAGAGCAGAAGTGGGTTTGGATTAATAGTATCAGCACCCGATGGCATAGACATCGAGTATGCCCTGAGGTTAAACTTCAAAGCCTCTAATAACGAGTCTGAATATAAAGCCCTTATAGCAGGCCTTTCCTTAGCTAGGTCTCTTAGTGTTGGCCAGATCTTGGTCCATGGTGATTCGAGACTTGTGGTGAATCAAATACTAGGAGCATACGAGGCTAAGGATGAGAAAATGGCCAAATATCTTGAAAAAGTAAAGGCATTATTGAAGATATTCAGAGAAGTAAAGTTGAAGAGGATACCTAGGCTTGATAATGGCTGAGCCGATGCACTAGCTAGGCTAGCCTCAGCAACTAGGATAGATATCAGTAAGAGAATCCCAATGGAAATCTTGCTTTGATCAATGATTGAAGATGCAGACGGAACACTTGGCCCTTGCTTAAATATGAATAGGGAAGCTTCGTGGATTGACCTCTAGTCAAATACATCAAAGAAGAGGAGATACCAGAAGCAAAATAAGAAAGGAAGAAGTTGGAATACAGAGTCACGAAATTTACTGTCATCAGAGACACCTTGTACAAAAAGGGGTTCTTGCTCCCCTTGCTCAGATGTGTGCACCCGTCTGAGGTCCCACACATCTTGTAAGATGTGCACGAGGGGTCATGTTCAAGCCATATTGAGGGCAGGTCGTTAGAAAAAAGGATAGTAACCCAGGGATATTAGTGGCCTACCTTGGGGAAAGATGCCGCAGTATACATAAAACAGTGTGATAAATGTCAAAGGTTAGCCACCTTTCCTCACCAGCCCTATCAGCCTCTTACCTCCATAATATACCCATGACCATTCACAATATGGGGAATCGATCTAGTAGGACCCTTGCCTAGGGCCATTAATAAATATCGATACTTGATCGTAGCAATTGACTATTTCTCAAAATAGGTGGAGGCAGAGCCGATGGTAACGATCATCCAGTAGAAGACCTTCCAGTTTATTTGGAAAAATATTATATGGAGATATGGTCTCCCCAACAGCCTCATCTCAGATAACGGGACTCAATTCAAGAATGCATCCCTTGAAAAATTCTGCGAAAGGGTGGGTGTCAAACAATTCTTCTCTACCCCAGGCCGATCTCAGGCTAATGGGAAAACTGAAGTTACAAATAGAAGAATCCTATACGGGATCAAGAAAAAACTCGAGAAGGAGAAAGGAAGATGGGTTGAGGAATTATACGCTTTACTGTGGGCCTACAGGATGAGAGCCAAGACTCCTACCGGGGAAACCCCATTCATGCTGGCATATGGATCAGAAGCCGTCATCCCCACTGAGATTGGGTTTCCCACTCAGAGAGTCCAAATGTATGACCCCCAGATAAATATGGAAGAAAGGATACTTGACCTAGACTTGATCGAGGAGAGAAGGGAAGATGCTAAGATAAGGAAATCAGCATATCAGCAAAGGACTGCCAGGTTTTACAACCAAAGGGTGAAGCAAAGGCCAATCGATGTGGGGGACCTAGTCCTCAAAAGGACATAGAAAAAACCTAACAAGCTCCACCCAAATTGGCATTTCCCATATAGGGTCATTGATGAAGTTATCCCTGGAACCTACAGACTAGAGAACCTCGAACCCCTATAATGCAGATCATTTGAAGAAATACCATCAGTAATGTTGTAATGTCATATCGGACCACAGTTGTAATGAATGTATTGCTCTAACATAACACTTGGAATGTTAATAAGAATGTTATATTGGACCCTCATCTTGTGTTTGTTAATTATAGTATGATTAGGGGTATCCTCGTTAAATCCCCTCGGCCATAATGAGGGTGAATGGGAGGGACGACCCTCCATTCACTCTCAAGAAGGACGAGGGGGGACTTGGATTTTAAAACATCATTAATTTTGTGGAAACCACCCGCTATGATGAGGGTGAATGGTAGGGACGACCCTCCATTCACTCTCAAGAAAGACGAGAGGGGACTTGGATTTTAAAACATCATTAATTTGGTGAAAACCACCCTCGGCTATAATGAGGGTGAATGGTAGGGATGACCCTCCTTTCACTCTCAAGAAAGACTAGGGGGACTTGAAATTTAAAACATCATTAATTTGGTGGAAACCACCCTCGGCTATGATGAGGGTGAATGGCAGGGACGACCCTCCATTCACTCTCAAGAAAGACGAGGGGGGACTTGGATTTTAAAAAATCATTAATTTGGTAAAAACCACCCTCGGATATGATGAGGGTGAATGGTAGGGATGACCCTCCATTCACTCTCAAGAAAGACGAGGGGGACTTGGATTTTAAAACATCATTAATTTAGTGGAAACCACCCTCGGCTATAATGAGGGTGAATGGTAGGGACGACCCTCTTTTCACTCTCTAAAAAGACGAGGGGGGACATGAAATTTAAAACAACATTAATTTGGTGGAAACCACCATCAGCTATAATGAGGGTGAATGGTAGGTAAGACCCTCCTTTCACTCTCAAGAAAGATGAGGAGGGGCTTGAAATTTAAAACATTTTTAATTTGGTGTAAACCACCCTCGGCTATAATGACATTTAATGGTAGGGAAAACCCTCCTTTCACTCTCAAGAAAGACGAGGGGGGACTTGAAATTTAAAACATCATTAATTTGATGAAAACCACCCTCGGCTATGATGAGGGTGAATGATAGGGATGATCCTCCATTCACTCTCAAGAAAGACGAGGGGGGACTTGGATTTTAAAACATCATTAATTTGGTGGAAACCACCCTCGGCTATAATGAGGATGAATGGTAGGGACAGCCATCCATTCACTCCCAAGAAAGACGAGGGGGGAGTTAAAATTGAAAACATCATTAATTTTGTGGAAACCACCCTCAACTATAATGAGGGTGAATGGTAGGGACGAACCTCCCTTCACTCCCAAGAAAGACGAGGGGGGACTTGTAAGATGGATAACACAAATATCATATCCAAGGCAAATCATACAAGAGGCCAGCATAGAATACAGGAAGAGAGATTCTATTATAAATTGTTACAAATGTTTGTCCAAGGAAATAAAGTACAAAATGTTTTTTATAAACAGAGGGTATGGGCTACAGATAGCCACCCTATTGAGAAATGTCAGAAGGCATAGCTTCAACATCAACTAGAGGAGTCTCTTTAATGACCAAAATAGGTTGATCCTCTAAGGTGTAGGTGCCTTCGATGTGCACTTAAGACTCTACATGGGCTAGAGCCTCAGCTATGAGGGGGTCTTCCATCTCCACTGATTCAAGAGAGCGACAGATAGATGACACAGCATCAATAAATTTTAAGATGACCCACCGACAGGCTGTCTTAATCCCTCTCTCCAGGTACTCAAGGCCGAAGCCTTGGAATTCATCGAAGAGCTTGTAAGCCAGCATCGACCTTAGCCTTTCTCACTGCCTCAACAGGTTCAGCCTTGAATTGGACTCCCTGATGGGTCAAGGCCTATTCCTTATCCTTGATGAGGGATTCCTTCACCCTCAGGTCGGCCTCATTCTCCTACACCAACTCATCCAGGATCCTTGCAGCTCAGTCCTTGCACTTTCCAGCTCATCCCTGGCAATCTCTTACTCGATCTTCAAGTCGAACTCATGCTGAATAGCTCTCTAGGCCTTATGGAACTTCTACTAGTTTGCAGCCATTCACTTGGTGGCAGATGTGAAGGCACAGACAGACTGCACAAAGGCACACATAGTGAGGGGCCAAGGGAATAGTAAATTAAATGTTGGTGAATGAAAAAATGAGTTTGAATGAAATACCTGATCTAGAGTGTGGATACCTTAGTCATAAACCTTTATCGAGGGCATCTTTGATAAGAATTCATAATCTGTGGCCGAGGGTGAAGAAAATATTGAGGCTTTGGTCGCCCTCAAGTTGGCTATAAGGGAGGATGGTTCAGCTTTGAGGAAAGTCAGATTCTGAGACTAATAGGCGCCCATGCTGGAAGAGGAGTTGGTCCCCTCAGTGTGTGCCTGATACACCTTTATCCTCTCCCTCATCTGTGAGTCAGGACAAGATCCCCCAGGACTTCAGGCTCCTTCCGTTTGTGATTATTAGCAGTCGGCTCCACGTGAGTTGGCCCCACGGCCTTTATCTTCTTCTGAGTCTACTGGGGCTTTTTGCCCTTTTTCTTTCCCAAGCCAGACATTAAACTTGGAGCAGTCATCTCCCAGAGTTGATCAGATATATTTGCAGGGTGACCTAAAAAGGAGATGACACATAAGAAATAGACAGTGGCAAAGAGGAAACATTTGAAGAAAAATAAAAATAAAGCAAGAATCAACTCACATAATTTTGTTAGGGGGCGACCCTCAGACCAGCTTCTTTAAGGAAACAAGGGGTCATCAAATCTTTAAATTTAGCAAGTTCACCCTCTTTCCCTTGTTCCCTCAGGTAGTCAACAATGTCCCTCTCATCCAAGCTGAGTTCGGGGTTTGACCGTGCTCTCATTGAAGGGTTGGACCATGACCTTGGAACCCTCGGGATATCTTCTAAAGGCACTACCTCGGTGGCGAATTCCTAATCCCCAGAGATGAAGAAAAATCTCTTCTTCTAATCATGGTTGGAAGTTTGTGCCATGTGAAGGAGTCTTTTATTATACTTCCTCGCCCCTAGATGAAAATAACTAGGCAGCTTGGACAAGGAAGTGATATTTTAGCAGGCTATAAAAAGATCAGCCGAGGGCTCATCAATGAAAGTATTCTTCTAAAGGGAGATATAGCCAAGGATGATTCTCTAAGAATTGGGAGGTAGTTAAGAAGGAGCAACCCCAATGGTAGATAGTATGTCAACTATTGTAGGGTACAGAGGGAACCTAACACCTACCCTGATAATCTACTCATAAATAGCAACTTCCCCCTCATTCCCCTGGAAGACCCTCTCATCTGCATTTGGGACCCTCATAGTTATATTAGGTTGTATACCAAATGTGTGCCTCCACAGCAAGAGGTCACGATCCCTAACAGATGAGACGTAAGACGAGGCACTAGAAGTGTCAACTTGATCAGCATCCAAGTCCTCACTATCGTCCTCATATCCCTCATCCCCAGATCTCTCATCCTCGTCACTTATCGGTGGTCCACCTGAAAAGGCCACCTGGAAGGTAAGAGGGGACGGGGCTATTACAGGGACAGCCTTAGAATGTACCGTACCCTCGGCCTATCAGCTTGGTCTAAGAGTGGACGTCTCTCTCCTCCCAGAAGGCCTAGCACCTGTTGGTGACGATGCTCTCTCATTCATCTCTCCCTCGTATGTCTGACTCTAGGTTGGATGACAGGAAGACCCACATAACTCAGATGGTATTACTGTGGCTAAAGGAATGGGGAAGATGGGTCGTACCCAATTAAATTCAGCTTCTCGTCTTCTCTCGTACTCCTATATTCACCTGATCTCAGCAAACAATTTCTCCCTCAAGGTTGGAAATTCCTCGACTAAACCATAAATTCTTTTGAGCATTAAGGGGAAGACCCTACACTTAAAGAATTTGTTCAAGATAACTACAAACAAGTTCACCGTTGACTAATTTTGACTCTTTGATCAAACCTAAAGAAATAAAGAGTTTTATGGATGAACACTCAAGAATAAAAGGAATGCAATTCACCGGAGAAGAAGACCGGAGAAGACAGGAAAACCTTAGAAATGCCATAAATAGGCACTAAACCCCCACTGAAAGGCGGAGGAAGAACCCTAAGGAGCCCAAAGTCCAATATTAAGCCCTATAACCACCACAGTAAGGCGAGTTTTTACGCCGGAAAGGTAAAGCAACCCAAAAATGATGGAAAGAATCTCAAATGCAAGAAATAAATAGAAATTGAAGGTTAAATAAGGAATCTAAGGCAAAGGAATTACCTGAAGACGAAGACGAATGTTGGGCGAAGCTTGAGGCACAAACGATGTCGCAGAAATGGCTGTTTGCACTGGTAGGGAGCTAGAGAGAAAAAGCTTGCGCGCGAAGAAGAAAAGGAAAAAAAATGATTGTTTGAAAAATTATTTAAATATCTTGCTCATAAGTAGGCCCATTCACCAAGGTTGTGCACAACCCACGAGGAGAGGCATCATTAGGTCACAAAGTCCCAATCTAAGTGTGCAGTCGCCACATCTGGAAAATAAAAACGATGATGGACACCTAACAATATGCAACTTGACAGATGTCATTTATCCATCTGACCAACCACTTAAGAATTCCAAGGCAACATTAACCCTCAGCCATCTCAACAAACATCGATGTATAAGAGCTGGGGGTGATTGATATACCCATATATACCCTCGGCCAGGCCGAGGGTGTCCTCTACCCATACGAGGGCTCAGGTCCAGGACGAGTCCAATTACCATAGATCCGTGATAGGAAGCATTGGCCAAGACAATCCCTCAGCCAAAATTAGACGACCCTTCAAGGGGTCGGCCCCTCATGATGAACCAGATAGCCCTTTGAGGGGTCGACCATACGAGGGGACGATAGTACGAGGCCCATATCTAGCTGAGCCCAATACCAGCATCAACGTTAGCCTCGACTTGGCATCCTAGGCTGAGGGTGACATCATCACAGTGCGTGATTTGGGAGACGCGTGGAATAGTGCGCATGGGACTCATATAGCACGTGGACTAGACCGTTACAATAATATCATCCCCTCACGTGAGGGAATATTATATCATCATTGATTGCAAGTGGCACATCCAGGTGTCAGCATGGGATTGCCTAGATCATCATTCACATGCACCATGCATGCTTGGGGGGTACACTACACCCACCAAGCCCTATATATACTGGTCCTCTTCAACCTTCTAAAGGGATCGATGATTGTAACCATAGAAAAAACTCTTCTTATACAAACAGTAGATAGAGAGTGATCTTATGAGCATTGTATCCAAGGCCATTAGTGCCCATATTTAGTGGATCACACACTCATAGTGGATGTAGGCCTGATTGGATGAACCACTATACATTATTGTCTTCATTCCTCTCATACTCATTTGCTTCTATATACTTATACACATATATAACTCTATTGATGCCATTGCGACTGTTTGAGCTCTCCACCTCTTATCTGGTGGTGCTAAATCTCAGCATCATCAGTTACGATGGTGCATTCACTTCTCATATCGAACCGAAATCGGTTCCCAAATTTGTGGTAAATGTTTATGGGCCTCGATCTAAACCACAAAAGAGAGTTCAACCTAAGAAAACAAAACTAAGGAAGAACCAAACAAGTCTATGCTTTCACTTTTTACAAAAGGAGAGGGCACCTTAAAGAGTTTTGCTACAAGTTAGGTAGAACTCAACGTACACATACTCCCGTGCACTGCTATAGAAACTTTGCTAGTCTTAGAGGACAAGTTGAATTCCTAGTCGTGACTTCACAAAGCTTGATGGAAGAATTTTAACGAATGTCCATGTTGGTTGAAAATTCTTCTAATGCTACGACTAGAGCCAACAATAATAAAGGCAAACAAAAAATTACCTCCACTTGGGTACCTAAGTGAGACGACAAAGTCCTTGTTGTTTAAGTTATTCTTCGGGACAAAAATACTTCACAATGGTATTTTAATAGTGGGTGCTCTAAGCATATGACTAGTGACACATCATTTTTTTACTAACTTGAGGATCACAAGGAAGGCAAAGTCACCTTTGGAGATGGGAGTAGCTCTAGTAGTTTAGGACGTGGATGTGTTGAGACACCCAGATTTCATAAACTAGACAATGTGTTGTACATAAAAGGGTTTAAGGTGGACTTAATTAGCATAAGCCAATTGTGCGATGCAAACTTTACTGTAAAGTTTGACCATTCTGATTGTAATGTCAATCCAGTGAACTTTTACTACAAGGAGCGAGGACCGAAGATAATTGCTATGGGATTATGCCCAAGTCCTCCTTTACGTGCAAAAGTGCCACAATCGCCTCTATGGACCTTTGGCATCAGCGACTAGGTCATGTGAACTTTAGAGATCTTGAGAGATTAGTGAAAAAGTACCTAGTTCGTATCTTACCATCGCTTGGGAAATCAACTTCCTCGATTTGTGGACCTTGCCAATAAGGAAAAAAAATTGAAGTCCCCATCGAAAGTTGAATACAATTACCACCACACGTGTTTTGGAGTTAATTGACATGGATCTTATGGTTCCCACTCGCTTAAAGAGTTTAGGTGTTAAGATATACCTTCTCGTGATGGTTGATGACTTTTTGGGATCATCTATTTTGGAGTTTCTCAGAGAAAAATCAGATAAGGTTGAGTTCCTAACAACTAAGTGCCATTTCCTACAAAACTAATACCGTGTCACTATTAATCGGATGCATAGTGACAATGACACTGAATTTAAAGACGTTAGAATGGATAGCTATTGTGATGAAGTGGGCATCAAACATGAGTTTTCGGTCGATCATACTCCTCAATAAAATGGGAAAGTTGAGAAAAAGAACCAAACGATATAAGAGATGGCTAGATCTATGCTTCTTGGTAAAAATGTGCATAGAAATTTTTAGGCAGAGGCAGTAAGTACCACATACCACATGGTGAATAGGGTGTATCTTCATGCATACTCGCTTCACACGCCTTATGAGGTATGGATAGGGAAAATGCCCAACCTATCATATTTTTGTGTATTTGGGAGGACTTACTACATCTTAAGAGATAAGAAAGCTTGAATCTCAGTGCGATGTGGGGATATTTTTAGGTTATTCATCGTTAAGTAGGTCTTATAGGTTGGTTAACCTTACAAGATCTAGGTTTATGGATTCAATAAATGTCACGATTAGAGATGAAGAGCTTCCCATGTCTATTGACCCTAACCCCCAATGTGAGGATGATGCACCCCTCGATAACGATCCCAACCTTCCATATACTACCTCGATGGACCCCATGCTTGATTAAGAGGATCCACCCGCTTGGGTTTAAAAGATTCATGACCCTTTCGCTATACTTGGTGATCCTATCCTAGGTCTTTAGACTCGTACTCAACTTGAGAATGTGGTTAGCTACCTTTGCAACACCTCCTTAGTCGAGCCCAAGAATGTGAAAGGAGTACTCAAGGATAAGCATTAGATATCCTCTATGTAAGATGAGTTGCTTCAGTTTTATAAAAATGATATCTGGGAGTTAGCCCCCAGACTTAGTGAGACTAATGTGATATCTACCAAGTGGATTTACAAGAATAATACGAATCATAATGGCACCATGTTTTGTAATAAGGATAGGTTGGTAGCTCAAGGTTACACATAGAATGAGGGTGTATATTTTGACGAGACATTCATTGTATAAGGGCTTTATATTTTGATGATACATTCACTCCCTTTACACATACTCTCCATAGCATGTAATCTATGCTTCAAGTAATATCAAATGGATGCAAATAGTGCCTTCGTTAACGGCATTCTACAAGAGGAAGTTTCATTGGAACAACCAAAGGGGTTTGAATATCCAAAGCACCCAAGAGATGTCTTTTAGCGTAAGAACGCCCTGTATGGCTTGAAATGGGTACCCCGTGCTTGGTATGAGAGGCTTACTTCATATCTCTTAATTCATGGCCTCGAGAGAGGGGGAGTAGATAAGACGTTGTTTGTGAGGAGAGAAAGTGGTGTTATATTGGTTAACCATGTCCATGTGAACAACATAGTATTTGGATCCACGTGCTCTCGACATGCTCAATTTTTGAGGAGGTGATTAAGATAGAATTTAAGATAAGTATGGTTGGTGAGCTTGCGCTTTTACTAGTTACCCAGGTTAATCAGTTAGAGGATGGTATATTGATATCTCCATCCAAATATGCTAGGGACCTAATGAAGAAATTTGGTTTAGACTCTGTGAAGCACTCATGCCCCCTTATGAGTACATCGACTAAGCTTATCAAAGACACTTTAGGGAAGGACGTAGAGCAAACCCTTTCTTAGAGCATGATAGGTAGTTTTCTCTACTTGATATCTAGTCGTCTCGACATTACCTTTAGCGTTGGAGTCTATGCGCGATACCAAGCATTCTCTAAAGAGTCTCAACTGCTCGCACTTAAATGTCTCATCAAATACGTGAGTGGAACTCTATCCTACATTATTTGGTAATCCTTTGATATCGATGACCATTTTTCTACCCTTTCATGTGCCGATTGGGTCGAGAATATTGATCGTTATAGGAGCACCCCGGGTGGGTGTTTTCATTTTATGAGTTCCCTTGTCTCTTGGTCGAGCAAGAAGCAAAACTCCATATCTTTATCTACAGTTGAGGCTAAGTATATTGTTGTCGGGAATTTTTCATGCAACTCTTATGGATGAAGAAAATGTTGGAAGATTATGGGATTTCACAAGGCACCGTGACTATTTCATGTGACAATACGAGTGCAATCCATATATCTAATAATTCATTCCAACATTCTTTCACAAAGCACAGAAGGATATGTGAGCATTTTATTCATTATATCGTTGAGAATAAGGTCGTGTCCTTGTGCTTTGTGAGCACCGAACGTTAATTAGCCGATATTTTCACAAAACCTTTAGATGCACCTAGATTTTAGGATCTTAGGAGGTCTTTAGGTATTTGCTCCATTGATTTGGTTTGGGTCATTTAATAGTATAGGAAGTTTATCATGATCATATATTATATTCCTATTGCTAGATTGTATTATTATTGTATTAATATGTTTTTCGTTTTCATATATTTGAAAAAAAATGATTTTTATGAAAAAGCTAAAAACTCTGAAAATATTTTTTTTGAAAGGTTGAAAAGGATTTTATTTTGATAAAATTTTAGAAAAATACAAAAAGATTTTTGTATATTCTTTTTTTCACCATATATGGATGAACATTTAAAATATTCGGATCACCCCTACATTCCATCCATTGACATGACTTTTTCATAGTGCTTTGAGACATGACTTTGTTTCATTAGTGTGCTTAAAAATGTGTTGATGACATTTTGTTAATAATTGATTATTACTTTCTAAATGTTAGACTCTTTGTCACCTTTATTGCGCACATGCACGGACTTTTTGAACACTGTACTTACTTTTCATGTGTCCAATATAGTATTCTCGTCTCAATACTACTTAATAATGAACCAAATATAAAAAGAGATAAGTTGTGATTGTAATAACCATTGCCCCAATTTCTTTTTTCAAAAAATATTGATATATGTTAAGCAATGGAAAGGCGCTGCGTAAGAGAAAAATTATCTTTGCGTTAAAATACACCATTTGCAAACAAAGGATTAAAAAGATTAACGGCACACAAAAACAGAGTGCTAAGGCCATTTAGTTTATATTCATTAATGCTTCGCTATGTATGCGCACTATAATTTCTTCAACATATTTGAGAGTGAATTCTTATATATGTAAGATTTTGAGGGAGTTATAAAGTAAAAGATCAATGGGTTTGCACAACGAACTCTCCTAAAAAGCATTAAATAGTTTAGTGTTATTGTTTTGAGAATCATTAAATTTCATAGCATATCGCATAAGTCGAGTCAATTTCATTTAGTTTCAACATTTTTCATCTAAGTTTGAAATTGAGTTTTTATTTAGAAGTATCTCATGACTTTGTGTACCTATGTTATGAATATTTATGTTGATTTGCCTATGGGAAACGTTTGCACAATTACATTCCATTTTCACGATTCGGATATATTAGTGTTATTCCATGGTGACTATGTGTTTTTTTACCTATATGTACTTTTTATATCTTATGCTTAAAAATTATTAAAAATCTTCAAAAATAGTTAGTTGATAAGGGGAGAAAATAAATATGCCTTTTTAGATTATCATTACATGTGCATTATTGATTATTTTTCTGATGGTATCATTGCTTGTTCATGTGTTTCTTATTATTCATGATTTGGTCCTATTCCTTTGTCTATTATGGATAAAAAGGGGGACAACAAATTTAGGGGGAGATTAATTTGTTTTTATTTAAAACTCGAACACGTCCTTCTCATTTGTATAGGTATCTTCCGCTTGGACCACATAAGATGAAGATATGAAGACTTTTCAGTTGAAGACTTATACATTTATGCATTTTCGTTTCTTGATTTAGGAGGGCATTAGTTGTACTAGTCTTAGGGATCAATTTGACTTCGATTTGTGTCTTGTACCGAAACAGCCAAAAGGGGAGATTTGTAAGATTAAGTTTTATAATCTCTCAATTTATTTTTTATTTGGCTTATCTTGTTACACACCACTGAACCTTCGTGACTACTTCCACGCATTCGAAGACAAGAAGTTGATGATATTTTGGAAGATTGAAGATCGTTCATCTTAATATCATTCTGAAGTGGTAAGAAGTGGTTTGTTAAAGGATTTATTTATCCAGGAGATTTTTAAACTAGATTTTGCTTTAAAGGTTTTTAAAAACATTTTAAAAATAATTTTAAAAGTTTTTAAAAAATTTTACAACTCGTTAGAACAAGTTTGACAGGTTGTTCGAATGAGTGTATACAGTGTCGTTAGAACGAGATTCCATCATTTGAATGAAGTCTAGGATGATGCTTTTTGGTCAGTTCTAGAACGTCGTTTGAAGTCTCATTGGAAGTCATTCAAAAGAGATTGGGTACATCGTTAGAATGAGTTTCCCATGTTCGAACAAGATGATTTTATGTCAAGAACTGAAATTTCTTTCAAAGTTACATTGGAATCATGATAGAACGAAAAAGCGTACGCCATTTGAATGAGGTACATGGTCGTTCGAATGAGCGCATGAGTTTTTATTTTTTAATTAAATCTTATCCGAAAATCTAATGTTTATCCTTTTGCAACAAAACTCCTCGTAAAAAGAGATGCGGGATTAGAGTCTTCAAGAACTCATATTTTACCTTTTGCAAGCCCTTTTAGAGTTCTTTTTATGATCAAACTCTACCGTTTTTCATCCAAACCCCTTGAAAATTTAGAGATCACTTTACCAAATCAAGAAGAACATATTCTTGTTCAAAAACCCTTGTAGAGTACATCTTTACCGCTGATTTATGGAGCAGAGGCTCTACTGCTGAAGAAGATGGTTGATAGGTGGTAACTGAGGAAAAATTAATTATTATGGGTGGTATTGGACTGAGCCATTATTGTAGAAGACTTGGAGAACTGTGTATAATACTTAGTGAACTAAGTAGTCTATTAGTTGTCTTATGATAGTCAAATCATATACAATGCTGAAATAGAGGTTTTGCTCGAAAGGGATTTTCCATTACTTCTTCTCATATTTGTTTGCTTGGTTTTACTAATTTATTAGGACTTCATCACTGCAGGCACACTAAATTAATTCAAGACAAAATTTATTAAAATTTGAATTTGTGTGTGCTTGGTCTAATATATGAATCAATCCATAGAATCATCATTCTCACAAACCGGCCCAGAATAGTTGGGTAGAGGATCGCAATTAGAAATAATCACAAATATAATTTCCACCTGGGTTGTAAGGACATTTTTCTCCATTATTAATTTGTATGTCGTACACCGTTACACCGTTGAAGAAATTCAAGATCGCATCTACATCAACGGATCCAAATATCAAAGCGTCTTCAACATCATAGCCTCTACGAGAATGAACTTGGTAAAGTTTTATTTTAAGTCCCTTAAAGTTTCATACTTAGTATTGGGAAATTTTTATGAAATATTTTTTATAAAAATAAGAAGAAAGTTTTTTCAAGCAAAATGAGGCTTTTAAAAAAAAAATATTTTCTGATAAACCGAACTGGTTCGCCCATATTTCAAACGAACTGATCTGCCTCCGAACCGGTCCGCCTCCATACCGGACCGATCCGCTTTGCATCAGTAAACCCCGGATCGATTGCAAACCGAAGAGGCCTATGTGGAAAACGAATCGATCCGAGGTCGGACCAATCCGCCTCTATATCGGACCGGTCCGCCTGAGATAAACTTGATCAGATATGTTTGGATTTTTTACCACCAACTCATATTTCCTATATATATTCCTATTTCGGTGGTGTATTTTTCAAGTCTTTAAGCAAACGTTTCTAAGAGTTCAAACACAACAAGACTTCGATTTTTGATGTGCCAAACATCTTTTTGATTCACACACAAAAATTTCAATTACTTTTGTGAATCTTTTAGAACCCTAGAACACAAGCTTTGCTACTGTTCAATCTTTGTGGGGAGATCTTTGCAATCGAGGACTGCGTGTCATTGCTGAGGGAGTCTCTACAAAGTTTTACGGGTGCGTTTCATTAAGGAGAGTTGTGGTTCTTCCTTTGTTGTTTGGGTTGCGAGTCCTTGGAGGGTGTTGCGTGTATACTCTTGATGAGTTCAAGACTGCGTGTCTTTGTGGGTTGGCTGCGCATTGATCCATTGCAGATTTCTTTATGTAATTGTAAGTTGCGATTTATATATTCATAGTGAAATAAAGGTTTTACCCGAAAAGTTTTTTTTCCTGAAATCTGTGTCTCAGCATATTTTTGTGTCACACGATTTCTTTATTTATGGGTTGACACACGCACCTTATATGCATGTTTAGGGGCTGTATTTATTTTATTTAAAAGTAGACTTTAATTAAATAAAGGTTGATTGGAAACTTGCAAATTTAATCAATTATCACACATCACGTCATTTCAAATTGGTATCAGAGCAGGTTACGCTAATTTATCGCGTATTCCTATTTTCCGCAAAATCGTGTGATATTGATTTTTTTTTTCAAATCAGTTTTGTGAAAAATCGCAATTTTTCCAATAGAACGCCCATTTAATGAGGAGCCAATTTTTGAAAAAGTTCACGACCATGCTAAAAATTTAAAAAGTTTGAATTTGAAACTTTGCAAAAGAATTAAAGTTTTAGAAAAAGAAAATTATCTCTTTAAAAGTAAGATTGAATGTTTGCAAGCGTTTCAAACTCAAAGTGATATTTGTCGTGAGCACTTTGGCAATTTGTATATTGATTTTGATTCCTTGAAAATTGCCAAAAAGAAGAGTGATAAGAGAGTCCTAGTTTTAGAGAAGGAATTGGAGGACTCAAAAAATTCTAGGGTTCTCGTTTGTGCCGTCGAGGATAAAAAATTAATCGATGATTTTACGGCGCGTGAAATGACTCTTAGGGATAAGTTTATTTTAATTGAGGGGGAGTGCAATAAACTGTTAAGTTTAATTGATAATTTGAAAAAGAAATCCGTATCTTTGGAAGAGTCTAATTCTTTGCTTGAATTAAATATTTTGAAGCTGAAAAATGATTTAAACGATTCTAGTAGGTTTGATAGTGATGGTAAATGGCTCATCGTGTTCTCATGCTTCTAATGCTAAAGCCAAAACCATTATTTGCTTTAGAGGGTCAACTAATTCCAAGGATGTTAGAAAATATCACACTTTAGGTGTTGTTCCACCCATTTACACATGTTCATATTGTGGTAGGATAGGTCACCTTGGGATATTTTGTTTTGATCTTGGAAGAGGTCCTAGGAATTCGAAGTCTAGTGCTTTGTTGGTTCCTGTTGATGTAAAAAATTAGATTATATCTAATTATTTAATCACAGATAAATAAAATGAGACAAAGAACTTTTACAGTGGTTCAACCTTATAAGAATGGCCTACATCCACTGTTTCTGTTATTGCTGACTGTTTGGGAATTCTCGATTACAAGTTTTCTCAAGAAATTCCGGTCCCCTTACAATGAGGATAATACAATGTATTTATAGCCCTAAGGCTGTAATGTGAAAGGGTAAGATATTAAATGCCCCTTAAGTGTATACATCTGTATGATAATAAGCATTTAATGCCCAGTCGAACTATTGGGTTATCCTACTATTAATGCTTTGTTCGAGATGCAGCTCGGACCGCCTAAGTTGTTCGGACCGCCTAAGTTCCTCGGTGCTCTAAAGTTCCTCGGTACTCAAAAGTTCCTCGAAGAGTTCTTGTAGGTCGGAGCGTCTGAGTTGGTCGGGGAAGCAGAGTTCCTCGTTGCAGTATGGTACCTCGGAGTCGAGGTGTTGTTCGTAAGTGTTTTTTGTTGCCACGTAGTTTGCCACGTGTCTTCACTCAATTGGGTCATGTCAGCAGACTAAATTTGGTATCAACAGAAGCCCCCAATGTATCATAGTTCGAAATTTGAGGAGTGTGAAACATTCTTTCTCGGAATATGGTAGTTTTAAATGGTCCCCCTGATTTTTAGGAGTGTTTCCTTTGTATTTATTTTTCCTTCCAAATTCGTAGAATCAGGCTTTTTTGAATTTTTATAACAGCCTCGATCTCCGCGTACTTTTTGTCCTTCTAGCCGTCGGTAGAGTAATAGTTTCTTTTTGTAATCATTAACTTTACCATTTCCCAAGATAAGGTATTTAAGCGTCACATACAATCCCATCGTCTTCTACTTTTTTAAATTTATATCTTCGAGTTTTCCATTGTCTTACTCTCTTGTGTGTTCATCCTTTTCATCGTTCGTTGTCAACAGATCCACTCTTTTTCTGTAAAATCTTCTTCCTTCTTCTTCATTTCCTTTATTCATCATGGTTTACCTTGTTGAATCTCTTGATAAATTTCATTCTCATTTTTCTATTTCTTCATGGGTTGTTCTAGAGGAACTTTCTGAACCTTCCGATTATTTTCGTTTGGCTGAGGGACACTGATTCCCCAGTCTCTTTATTGCTGAATGTGGCTTTTCTTTTCCGCCAAATCCTTTATGTCTAGAACTCTGTCAATATTTTGACATTGTTCCTGCAAGAATAGCCCCCAATACATGGATAATAGTTAATGGGGTTCATAGACTAAATCAAATTTATGGAACTCGCATAGGAATTCCAGAAATCATGTTTTGTTATAAATGGGCTGTTGGTGATAATACTTTTTATTTAAAAACTAGATTTTTAAATAGGGCTTTAGTGGTCAATCTCCCGGATGCCAATAGGGACTATTTTGAGCACGGGGTTGTTATAAAAAATTGGCAACATGCTCCTTTATCTGGAGATGAAGTGTATCAGGGTCTCAGATTCCCTCCCTATGGCAATGGGAAAGGTTATTTTTATTTCATTTTATTTATTTTGAGATTACGCTTCCTTTATGTTTGATAAAATATGTCACTGATATTTTAATGTTTATTTATTTGCAGTTGACAGTAAAAGAAAATCCCCAAAAGAGGCAGACGTTAATATAAGGCATTTAAAACTTATCTGGAGTTTGCCTCAAACTGTTGCCGACGAGCACATTAGGTCAGCTTCATATTTGCAGCAGTACAAGAGTTACACCTCCTCTTTCACTGCTCGTCCGGTGATAAGCGACGCAGAACCAATACCAGCCTCTACAAGTTCTTCGCCTGAATCACATATTCCTTTGAGTGAAAGGATGAAGAAAAGAAGACCTCCCACCCTTTTTGAGAAACCTGCCTCTGGTGCTGGAGCGGCAAAAAGAAGCAAACATGATGTCCCAGAAGGGACAAAGAAAATTGATGCAGCCCCTTCGGCTGCTCCTGTAAAGGTTGTCGAGAAGCCTCCAGTGGCCCCGACCAAGAATGATGCTCCAAAAGAAATGATTGTCATATCACCGACCAAGAGTTCCTCCTTGGTTTAAACTATTCCTGTTCCTCCGAGGAGGCTGAAGAAGAGCTCCTCGGTCAATTTGGCTGAAACCATCTCTCAGCCCCTAACTACTGGAACTGGTATTCCTACTTTCGTTCCCCCGAGCTCTGCCATGAGCTCGGTGAAGACTTGGATCATTCCCAAGATCCAAGGCATTGAAGAAAATCTTTCTCGGGACACGATTACCACATTGGCAGCTCGCCACATTGCTTCTGTAAGTCCTATAGTCTTAAATTTTCATTCTTTCCTTTTCGTATCTGTGTACTGATTTGCTTTCATTTTCTTTTCACAGTTGGTGAGCTGTTTTAACACAATTTTGAAGAAAGATGAAGCTATTAAAGCTTCAAGCTCCTCGTCTGGTGTAGAGGAAGCTTTGATGGGCTTGGCGTAGTCTGTAAAAGATTCTCGTCAGAAATATGCTGATGATAAGGAAACTTGGGAGAAAAAGCTTGCTTCGACCGAGCAGGAAAAAGCTCAGGTTATTGAGGTCTCCAAGGGGTTGGAGAAAAAATTAAATAGTCTGGAGAAGAAGAATAAAGAGCTCGAAGAGAAGCTCAAAAATGCTGGGGAGCTTAAAAATAAGCTCAAGGCTGCTGAAGAGGAGTTGGGTCAACTTCGGGAACTAAGCCGTCAGAAGGAGGAGGTTGGGAATAAATTGAAAGTTGTTGATGACCTTCTTTCCGAGAAGCTTTCCTCGGAGAAGACAAAGAGGAAGTTAGCTTTGAAGAAATCTTTTAGTGCTGGCTGGGATAAAGGGTGGAACAAAGGTTTGGCTGCCATGATGTCGCAAGTAGAATATGGCAGCCTCAAATACTTTAGAGATGGGTGGGTCGCTTCTCTACAGGAGATGAAGGTTGATGAAACTTCTGAACTCTTTCAGCGACACATCCCTAGTCCCCCTCCAACTCCTGAAGACAAAGAAGAGGACGAAGCTGCCTCTAAAGAGTCTTCCATGGTGATGAGAGATCAAGTTTCTCATCCCCCAGCCATCCAGCCCACTAATGAGGAACTTCAGCAACTCGCTACTTCTTCCGAGCAACCTCTATTAATTCCCGAGCAACCCTATGCTCCATCCGAGCAACCTACCTCCTCGTCCCAGCCTCCCGAGAAAGTTTTGGGAGATAAGGAAAAGGTGTAGAGCTGTTCGGATTTCTCTCTATATTTTATTTTTCCTTGTCAAATGTATCTTCTGAACATGTAATTCTGAACCTTGTACTTCTGAATTTTGTGATATAATAAAATTTGAACTTTTGTTTACGCATACTGTTGTTTCTGCTCTTCATGCTCTGTTGGTACTCTTATTGATTATTGCTTTTTCTTCCTATACTAGTTTCTGTCCAGGATGGAATTATTGTCTGCTCATGATACAAAGCTGTTACGGCAATGCAATGAATATTTTAAGGCTGGTCACATAAATCTGAGTGCAGCACAAATCGTCGACATCCTCGACCAAGATGCTTCGAAACAGGCAATTGAAGCCTACCAATATTTGAAGTGTCTGCTTGATCGTGCAGTGGCCAATAATGTAGCTTATTATAATATGATTGAGGATCTCCAAGGCACTCTTGAAGAACTTCAGCAACAATATAAATAATCCACTGCCCTTTTGCACGAGGGGTACGAGAAGAAGTATCAGCAAATCAGTGCTGATAAGGGATATGATAAGTGTTTTGCTGCTTACGAAGTGCGGGAGAGTATGTTGAAGGCTGAGGTCAAAGAGCACAGACAGATAGCTGAGTTATTAGAGCAAGAAAATAATAACCTGCAAAGAGAGGTGTCTCAGTTGAAGTCTGCAGCTTCCACCTCAAATGCTTTGATCCCAGTTACTGACGAGGGATTCTCGTTCTTGGAGGTCGAGAACGCCAACCTGAGGGATAAGTTGGAAACCTTAAAAAGAGTTGGCCCTTCTACATCTTCTCGTGGACGAGCAAGAGCTCCTCGGGGACGATCAAAAGATGCTCGAATTCCTGTCAAGGAACAGAGGACTCAATCTGCTCTAGAGAACCAGGCCTTCCAGTTGATGGCGAAGAACCAGGCATTGGTTGAGATGTCTAAGAAAATAAGGGACCTGGAAGAGCATCTTTCTACGCAGAAATCTATCTTGGAGAATAAAGAACTCTTTATCAAAAATCTCCATGAGCAGCTGGAAAGATTGACATATCAATTTCACAAGCAACCCAGGGAGTTCTGGATGGCTGGCTACAACAAGGCTCTCTACCACTTAGACGATCGTATCTAGAATGCAAATAATGAGGGCTACAAATAGGGATGGTTGAATGCCTTAGGTGTGCTGCAACTCGAACAGGGTCATTACCTGTGGGATTACCATAATCCTGGGCTGCTCGACCTACCCGTGCCACCATTCAATCTTGATATGAGTTGGATCCCTGCTCGGGCCATTCCTCGGTGTCTGATTTCCAAATACCTCGGCGATTACAATCTCCATTCCAATGTTGAGATATCTAGTCCCGAGCATCTATTAGATCAACCATCCATGATGAATATCAGGATGCTAAAAGATCTTAACTTTATAAATTTTCCTCTTGCTTTAAATGATCCACCTGCTGGCGAGGAACCTGTTTCAAAAGCAGAGGGGAAAAAAACAATAGAATATGAATATTGATGTAATAAATTTGTATTTCATTCCTGATGTATTTTGTTCTACATTTAAGGAAATAATTTTATTTACAAATCTTGAATGCCATTGTCTTGTAACACTTTACATCTGTTCATGTGTATCTATTAAAAAGATAACAACATTGTGTTATTTGTCGATCAACTTATTGTCGAGTAATTTGAATTTGTGGTAGTCACTTGGAAAAAATGATGTTTTGTTTCTCGACCAACTTAGTAGTAATTTAAAAAGTTACGAGTATCAAAAATTTTGCTCGATCACTTTCTCATATTCATAAAATGTTTCCGACCAACCAAGGTTGGTAAATTTTCCTTTTCGACCAACTACAGTTAGTGGATTTTTCCTCTACGAGGAGCTTTGGCACTATCTCGTATTCATAAAATGTTTTCGACCAACTAAGGTCGGTAAATTTTCCTTTTTGACCAACTACAGTTAGTGGATTTTTCCTCTACGAGGAGCTTTGGCACTTTCTGGAATAATTTTACCTCCCGACCAACTTTAGTTGGCGTTTTCGAGAATACATTTACTTCCTAACCAACATAAGTTGGCATTTTTAGGAATACATTTCCTAACCAACATAAGTTGGCATTTTTAGGAATAGTTTTACTTCCCGTAGGAATACATTTACTTCCTAACCAACATAAGTTGGCATTTTTAGGAATACATTTCCTAACCAACATAAGTTGGCATTTTTAGGAATAGTTTTACTTCCCGTAGGAATACATTTACTTCTTAACCAACATAAGTTGGCATTTTTAAGAATACATTTCCTAACCAACATAAGTTGGCATTTTTAGGAATAGTTTTACTTCCCGTAGGAATACATTTACTTACTAACCAACATAAGTTGGCATTTTTAGGAATACATTTCCTAACCAATATAAGTTGGCATTTTTAGGAATAGTTTTGAGTAGTTCGAGATCTGCTGAGTAGTGTGTAACACTAGTATTCGGCAAAAAATTTCCAATAAAGGGAAAGAACTGGGCAAAACATTGTCACTTTATTCATACTAATGAAACTGCATTACATGAGAGTTTACATTACTGATAATATTTGCGCAGGTGCTCTGCATTCCATGCATTCTTAAACTCCTCCCCTTCTAAAGTTTCTATTCTGTATGTCCCTGGTCGAATAACTTCTTTAACTCGGTAGGGTCCATGCCAGTTTGCTTCCAGTTTGTTGTGCTTTTGAATCACCTTCTTTAGCACATAGTCTCCTTCTTTTAAGTCACACTTCTTCACTCTCCTGTTGTAGAACAAAGTTGTTCGCTGCTGGTAAGCAGCATTTTAATGGCTGCTTCTTCTCTAACCTCCTCGAGCATGTCCAAGTCTAACCTTCTCATTAAATCGCTGACAGGGGAATTAAAATTCAGTATTCTGTGTGTTGGGAGACCCGATTCGGCGGGAATAACAGATTCACTTCCAAATGCTAACATATATGGAGATTCCTTTGTTGCTACTTTGGGAGTAGTTCGGTAAGCCCGTAGTACTAATTGTAGCTCTTTGATCCAATTTGATTTCGCATCATCCAGTCTTTTCTTCAAGCCATTCAGCAGCGTTCTGTTTGTCACTTCAGTTTGCCCATTGCTTTGAGGATGGCCTGGTGCTGAGTGGATCTTCAAAATATTTTACTGATGACAATAGGCAGCGAACTCCTCGTTGTCAAATTGTGTTCCATGGTCTGTGATGAAGGCATGAGGAAGACCATATCGACAAATGATGTTCTTCCAAATAAACTGGTACACCTTGTCGTACGTCATATCAATGAGAGGCTCAGCTTCAACCCATTTAGTAAAATAGTCCACAGCGACCATGAGATACTTAAATCTTCCCCTGGTCGTCGGCAGTGACCCAACCAAACATATTCCCCATATGGCAAATGGCCAAGGGGAAGTAATGGGTGTCAATAACGCTTGGGGAGTTCTTCGGATGGAGGAGAAGCGCTGACACTTATCACATTTCTTAGCATAGGCGATGCAATCATCCCTCATCGTCGGCCAGTAGTATCCTTGAGTCATCATTCTTTGCAAAAGAGCCCGACCTGCTACATGGGCTCCACAGGACCCTTCATGGACCTCTTCAATCAAATCTTTCACCTCGGTGTGATGCACACATCTTTGCAAACCTGCTATAATTCCTCGTCTGTATAAAATACCATTAGTCAGTACATAACGAGCATCCTTAAACTTCAGTTTCTTAGCTGCAAGTTTATCAGTTGGTAATTCCCCTTTCTCAATATATGCCCTGATGGGATCCATCCATGATGACCCTAAATCGAGGGTATTAAAGTTTATCGTCAGATCTTCATCTATACTCCGACCAGCTAAAACTTCAATTGGGATTGTTCTTCGTAGCTCAGTACGAGTAGATGATGCTACTCGAGCTAAGGCATTTGCTCTCGCATTTTCCATTCTTGGTATTCTGACCAGCTGAATAGCAGCAAATTCAGACACTAGTTCCTTTTCCTTTGCATGATATCTGATCATTAATTCTCCTTTGGTTGCATATACTCCCATCATTTGATTTATGACTAATTGCGAGTCATTGAAAACAATAACTTATTCCGCCCCCATGGTTTTTTGCCAAACTAAGACCTGCAATCATGGCTTCTTATTCAGCCTCATTATTCGAAGCTTTGAATTGGAAGCGTAGTGCGTATTCCATGTCGACCTCGTCCGGACTGTTCAAAACTATCCCTGTGCCACATCCTGTAGTGCAGGATGAACCATCCACATACAGACTCCATATTGGCAATTCGTCTTCAAATTGTTGATCTGACAGAGTTCCTCAGTGAAAAGTTTGTTGCTTCCTATCACCATCTCCTGATATTTTTTGTTGTTCGTCGATCATCTTTTCTTGCCCTTTTACCAACCTAAGTTGGTCTGGGCTTGAATTTGATGATCCTGTAACATCTACTTGCCCTTTTACCAAGCTAAGTTGGTCTGGGCTTGCATTTGATGATCCTGTAACATCCACAGGTTGATCAGCGAGAAACTTTTGCTCCTCGGGGGTATCAGGATAGGTGAACTCTGCTATAAAATCTTCTATCGCTTGCCCTTTTAGCGATGATCTGGGTCCATAAACTATATCATATTCATCGAGTTCTATTGCCCAGCACATCAATCTTCCTGGCTTTTCTAGTTTATGAAGGGCTTGCCTCAATGGCATATCAGTATATACTACTATGGTATGAGCCTGGAAGTATGGCTTCATTCTTCTACTTGCCTCAATCAATGCTAGTGCTAATTTTTCCAGCCTTGGATATCTGATCTCTGCTCCTCGGAAGGCCTTACTTGTGTAGTAGATTGGTTTTTGTACTCCATTATCCACTCTTATCAATGCCGAACTAACTGCATTCTCAGACACTTCCAGATACAAGTATAATTTTTCTCCCATCACTGGCCTGGATAACAGTGGAGGTGTTCCCAAATATTTCTTCAAGTCTTGGAAAGACTTTTCACATTCATCATTCCACTCAAAAGTTTTTCGAAATGTCTTGAAGAATGGAAGGCATTGATCAGTTGCTCGCGATACAAATCTGTTGAGTTCTGCTACTCGTCCTGTAAGACTTTGTACTTCTTTCTTCGTCATTGGGGATCGCAGCCCTAACAAAGCTTTGATCTTTTCAGGGTTGGTTTCAATGCCTCGCTAATTAACAATGTACCCGAGAAACATGCCTTCTCGTACTCCAAATATGCACTTCAACGGGTTCAACTTCATTTGATATTTATCTAGTTGATCAAAGGTCTGGCTTAAGTCAACTAGATGATCAGCAGCATTCTTTCTCTTTGTCAGCATATCGTCAACATAGACTTCCATATTGCAACTGATTTGTTCTGCAAACACTTTGTTCGTCAGCCGCTGATATGTTGCACCTGCATTTTTCAAACCAAAAGGCATAACATTATAACAATAAGTTCTCCTAGGGGTAATGAAAGAAGTACTCTCCCTGTCTTCAGGTTTCATTTTAATCTGATTGTAACCAGAATAAGCATCCATGAAGCTCAGCAGCTCGTGTCCCGAGGTAGCATCCACTAGTTGATCAATTCGGGGAAGCGTAAAATGATCCTTTGGGCATGCTTTGTTGAGATCAGTAAAGTCTACACACATCCTCCATTTGTTGTTCTTCTTCTTCACCATTACCACATTTGCTAACCAGTCTGGATATTTAACATCTTCAATAAAGTAAGCTTTTTGGAGCTTCTCGACTTCCTCCTGTATAGCTTGATTCTTCTCGGGACTGAATACTCTTCTTCTCTGCTTCACAGGCTTGATCTCCTTATTCACATTGAGTTCGTGGCATCAGAAATTTGGGTTTATCCCAGGCATATCCTCATGACTCCACGCAAAAGTTTACTTTTGCTTCTTAGGAAAGTTATCAATTCTTGTTTTAGTGAGGCTTCCAATGATGAACCTACTTGATTAGTTCGTTCAGGGTGTTCATCGTCCAGGATGATGTTTTCAGTAGCTTCCACCACTTGACCCTTTACGAGTTACGACTCATCTCCAGGATCCAATATTTCAATTTCTGCACGTTCATCCACTTGATAGGTGGTGGTCTTTTTCCTTGATTCCTCCATTTCCTCTTGCTCGGCGGATGAATAATAACATTCCCGAGCTACTTTCTGATCACCTTTCACAACTCCTACTCCAAAATTTATTAGAAATTTTAGGCATTGATGTACCGTGGATGGTACAGCTTCGAACTTCTTCAATCCTACTCTTCCCATGATGATATTGTATGATGATTGAACATTTATCCATCACAAAGAAGCATATTCTTTTTGTTCGACAAGCAGGCCACGTACCAATGAATATATCCAATTTGATCGTCCCAAGTGGAAATACTTTCTCGCCAGCAAAACCAAGGAGGGGTCTATGATAAGGCTCCAGTTGAGATAACTTTAGATTTAAACTGTCGAATCACGAGTAAAACATGATGTCTGCCGAGCTACCATTATCTACCAGTACTCTTGAAATCATTACCTCCTTCATCCTCATTTTGATCACCAATGGGTCATCATGAGTATATAGAACACCTGTGAGGTCGTTCTTTGAGAAACCAATGACCAATTTCTCTTTGTGCGCCTTTTTCGGGCGATCCTCCTCAGCTATATTTATTCGTTGAATGTATGAACAAGCTTGAGCCTCACAGAGGTAAGCTTTTCTCTCAACAGTAAGGTCTCCTCCTCCTGCATCTCCACCTGTAATAACATTACAGTCAAATGACCCAAAGCGTATTGAAAATACCTCACATTCTGGCTGCCTTGGTCTCTTAGGACGATCGGGGTCGTCTTCTAGATCAACTTCATGGTCTCTCTTCTTGTTCTCCTCTGCTCGACGAGGAGATTTAGACCTCTCTCTTGCTCGGTCGTCGTTTCTTCTATCATTCCTCTGATCAACATACTTTGCCAATTTTTAGTCATATGGCCATGATCTTTGTGAAACTCGCAATATTTTGCCTTATTTCTCCTTTCGGGGTCTGCCTTCATTTTCTCTGGACAATTTAATTCCTCGTTGTTCTTGATTTCTTCTAGAACGTGGTTGATGTCTTTCTTCAAAGGAGTATAATTATCAAATTTCTTCAATACTTCCCATGACGACCTTGTTCTTGAGTGTTTGTCACTACCATTATTCTTATGCTCCTTCTTCTTAGCTTTATCACCTTCCACCTTGGTTTCTTTGGCATCTATATTCTTCTTCGCAGCCATAGCTTCCTCGGCATTCATAATCTTGGCTGTCTTTCTCATCAGATCTGACATGGTTCTAGGCGGATCTTTAGCCAAAGTGTAGTACAACTTGCTGGGCAGTAATCCACTCATCAAGGCGGTAATCGCAGTCTTTTCCTCATAGTCAATGACTTCGAGCTTCTCGTTATTAAAACGAGTTATATAATCCCTGGTACTTTCACCAATTTTTTGTCTAACACTTAACAAATGCGCTACTCGTTTAATAGGCTTTGCCCCAAAATAGAAATTCCCAATGAATAACTCGGCCAATTGAAGAAAAGTTGAGATCTTACCCCGAGGAAGATTATTATACCACATTTGAGCAGATCCAGTAAGAGTTCCCGAGAATGCTCTACATCTCATCTCATCTGGAACAGCATAGATATCGGTTGCAGCTTGGTATTGTTCTACATGAAGGATAGGGTCGGTCTTTCCATCATATTTGGGGGTCACAACAGGTGCTTTAAACTTTGACGGTGTTGGAAAATCTACAATGTCCTGGACAAAAGGTGTTCCTCGAACAAAAGTTCGTTGTAGAGGGGTCTTGGCTTTAGCCATTTCCCCTAATCTATCCTCCAGCCTCTGAATAGAGCCTTTTCATGCATCATTTCCTTCCTCGGGCCTGTTGGTTCGAGCAACTGATCGAGTTGATGTGGCTTCCTGGGATCTATCTTGACGAGCAGCTGGTCGCGACTGGGTAGATCATTCCCTTAAATCTGATGGTCGTCAAAAACTCCTCGATGCGGCTCTAGGAGGACTTTTGCTCCTCCTAGGACCTAATCGATCAAAAGGAGATACTCTGCTTAATCTTTCTAGCGCACATGTCCTTTCTGGAGAGAGAGTGATACGTTGTTCAGTATCTGTGGCTGTACCGACAAAGTTCGTCCAGGTTGATAAGAAAAATCTTTAGAATCCTCAGTACGATATGAATCAGTACGCCTAGTACGTGAAGAGGATAAATTGGTATTTCTTTTAATACTTCGCGATTCTGAATGGGTTGGTGCACCGCCATGGAGGGTTCGTATGAGTTGTCGCATTGTTTCTTGCATGACTGTCTGGCCCTGCGCCAAATTTGTCATTATTCCAGCCAGATCTGGAATATTAGGCGGAGCAGATGGATTTGGAGGGCTTCTAGCATTTCGATGGTTGGGTTCTGGAATATCATCCATTTGTGATGAGTTATTTTTAATGAAAAATGATATTACCAGTCGTTTCCCACAGACGGCGCCAATCTGTTGATGTAAAAAATTAGATTATATCTAATTATTTAATCACAGATAAATAAAATGAGACAAAGAACTTTTAAAGTGGTTCAGCCTTATAAGAATGGCCTACATCCACTGTTTCTGTTATTGCTGACTGTTTGGGAATTCTCGATTACTAGTTTTCTCAAGAAATTCTGGTCCCCTTACAATGAGGATAATACAATGTATTTATAGCCCTAAGGCTGTAATGTGAAAGGGTAAGATATTAAATGCCCCTTAAGTGTATACATCTGTATGATAATAAGCATTTAATGCGCAGTCGAACTGTTGGGTTATCCTACTATTAATGCTTTGTTCGAGATGCAGCTCGGACCGCCTAAGCTATTCGGACCGCCTAAGTTCCTCGGTGCTCTAAAGTTCCTCGGTACTCTAAAGTTCCTCGGAGAGTTCTTGTAGGTCGGAGCGTCTGAGTTGGTCGGGGAAGCAGAGTTCCTCGTTGCAGTATGGTTCCTCGGAGTCGAGGTGTTATTCGTAAGTGTTTGTTGTTGCCACGTAGATTGTCACGTGTCTTCACTCAATTGGGCTATGTCAGTAGACTAAATTTGGTATCAACAGAAGCCCCAAAATCCCGTGTCGGCGTGTTACATCCACTTGGGTTAGGAAATCACTTTTGGAAACGCTAGATTTTAGAATAGTTGATTCTCATTTGCTTGCACATGATTCTTCTTTTGCCATATCATATAGATGATTGTGTTCGCATGTTTGTCATACGCTAGTTTTTGTTTCATGATATTTATGTTTTCTAGCGTTGTGACATGTACTTTTTGTAAATATTTTTTTTGTTTTGAAAAATTTTGAAAAATACAAAAAGATTTTATTTTGATAAAATTTTGAGAAAATCTAAAAAGATTTTTGTATTTTGTTTGCTCCTTTTATGGATGAGCACTTAGGATGACCAAGTCACAACATCATTCCATTTATCCATGTGATTGTTTGATAGTGTTTTGAGACAATAGGTCAATTCATCCTTGTGCTTTATAATGTTTGGAGTCATTAAGATGTAATTAAGTGTTACTTCCTACATGTTTGACTCATGTTTCCTTTATTGCACACATGCACGGATTTGTTTGATTATTGTGCTTGTCTTATCACATGTTGGTTGGGTGTTTTCACTTCAATTTTGTCCTTAAAACAAACCAAGCATGATAAATTTTGCTAAGGAAATTGTGCATATAAGAACCGTTTTCTGAGTTTGTGTGCTTTGTTTAAAAAAAAGGGGAAAGGCTACGAAAGGTTCATTTTGCCTTTGCGAATACTAAGCCACCGTTAAATTGGACCTAAAAAATGGAGGAATTTTTATTATCCGAGGTCCAAAGAGGTTTAAAAGAGCCCAAAAAAATTTAAAGGCAATAAAAAGAAATTCATGCCAAATTATGGGCCATTTAGGTTTTTGCACCAATTCTCCAAAGTTTGAGAATTTAGATTACCTCTAAAAGAAAATGTATACGAGGGAGTTTGGTTGGAGAATTTAAAACGGTTTTGCACGTCCTTGAAATGCTTGCAAATGCGCTAAATAGTTTTGGACGTTATTGGGGTGGAAATCATGTTGACTTTGATTTGTTGATTTGCATGAGACGATGTCATTTAAATTCAACAATATTTTCACCTAAGGATACTTTTGATGTTCATTCGCTAGGGGTACACATATGCATCGTGCACATATGATTAATTGAGTTGATTTACCTATCGAATGTGTTCACACCCATTCATTCCATTTCCATGACTTGGTTGTTTGAGTCTAAATCTATGGTGTGATTTTTGTAGCATATTTTTTTTTCAAATGTATCTTGTCTTTTTATGAAAAATTGAAAAATCAAAAATAGTTTGTGCATTTGTTTCTGAGCATCTCCTTGCAAGAGCACGTTTACCATATTGTTTGATGCCCTGTTTTGTGTACCGTGACACCCCGATTTTGCTTATTTGATTCATTCTTCTCATTTGTCTATATGGGGACATCATAAAAAAGGGGGAGAAAGAATTATCATTTTATGGGGGAGTTTGAATTTTGGGGGAGTTTTTGAGATTTAGCTTATGTTTTTATCATAAATTGGTATCTATATTTATCTCATTTCAAACTCGATATGTCACGTGGTATTTGTTTTGTCTCATGTGTGTAGGTATGAAGATTGAAAATCAATATGTTGCACACCCTGATGAGAAAATCTTTGAGCCTTGATGATTGTTGAAAATTGAAGAACAGATGATGAAGACTTATTCATTTGTACTTTTTCAGTTTTGGGTTCATGGAAGGGTAGATTTGTATAGGCAATTTAATATTTGATAATTCGGATATTTTTTATGTATGTACCGGCATAAACATAGTGGGAGATTTGTAAGGAAATTTTTTTCCATTATCAATTTGTATGTCGTACGTCGTTACACCGTTGAAGAAATTCAAGATCGCATCTACATCAACGGATCCAAATATCAAAGTGTCTTTAACATCATAGCCTCTGCGAGAATGAACTTGGTAAAGTTTTGTTTTAAGTCCCTTAAAGTTTCATACTTAGTATTGGGAAATTTTTATGAAATGTTTTTTATAAAAATAAGAAGTAAGTTTTTTCAAGCAAAATGAGGCTTTTAAAAGTTTTATTTTTTATTTTTTGGTAAATCGGACCGATCCGCCCATATTTTAAACAAATCGATCTGCCTCCGGACCAGTCCGCCTCCATACCGGACCGATCCGCTTTGCACCAGAAATCCCGGATCGATTGCAAACCGAAGAGGCCTATGTGGAAAACGAACTGATTCGAGGTCGGACCGATCCGCCTCCATACCGGACCGGTCCGCCTGAGATAAACTCGATCAGATCTGTTTGGATTTTTTACCACCGACTCATATTTCCTATATATATTCCTATTTCGGTGGTGTGTTTTTCAAGTCTTTGAGAAAATGATTCTAAGAGTTCAAACACAACAAGACTTCGATTTTTGATGTGCTTTTTGATTCACACACAAAAATTCCAATTACTTTTGAGAATCTTTTGGAACCCTAGAACACAAGCTTTTCTACTGTTCAATATTTGTGGGGAGATCTTCGCAACTGAGGGTTGCGTGTCATTGCTGAGGGAGTCTCTACAAAGTTTTATGGCTACGTGTCATTAAGGAGAGATGCGGTTCTTCCTTTGTTGTTTGGGCTGCGAGTCCTTGGAGGGTGCTGCGTGTATTCTCTTGCTGAGTTCAAGACTGCGTGTCTTTGTGAGTTGGATGCGCGTTGATCCATTACAGATTTATCTATGTATTTGTAAGTTGCGATTTATATATTCATAGTGAAATAAAGGTTTTACCCGAAAGGGTTTTTTTCCTGAAATCTATACCTCGGCATATTTTTGTGTCACATGCTTTCTTTATTTATGGGTTGACACATGCACCTTAGATGCATGTTTAGGGGCTGTATTTATTTGATTTAAAAGTAGACTCTAATTAAATAAAGGTTGATTGGAAACTTGCGAATTTAATCAATTATCACACGTCACGTCATTTCATGGGTGGATCTCGGGAAGAGATGAGAACAATCAAGCAAAGACTCTATCAACTAGCAAGGGAATCCCTACACAGCTAAATCTCTTCCTCCAATATACATGTAACCCTTACCCTAAGGAAAAGGGACATGCAATTCTTGTTATAAAAAAAGTGTATAATAAGAAGAGTAAAATACCCTATGGACATAGGCCATTATGGAACCACATAAATATCTATCTTATTAGATTATTTTCTTTCTTTTGGCCTTAACTATTTAGGATTATTATTTGTGGGATAATTTCACCTACAGAGCAATCAAGATCCTTTATCTGAAGGAGGAGTATCACTTGGTAAGATTAATGAAGATACAAGAGTGTTAACAAGAAGGGTAAAGGGATAACGATTCCTTAAATCAAAGAAAGGTTAGGGCCCAACTTTTTTCCTCAAGAAAATAATAAATTATCTATGAAATCCAATGTGATTAATCATAAACCTACGTCTTTGTCTCAGTGGTATCATAACACAATGGAACCAAAAATGGGCCTTTAAGTGCTCGATGAAGGAAGAAGGATGGAAATGTGCACTTAGCGATTTAGGCTCAAAAGTGCTCGATTCAACAAACATTTAGTAACAAATGGAAAGTGACCACACTATTTAAAAAGTGAAAATATCAAGTTTTAAGATGGTCTCTTGATTTACAATTTATAATGGTGGGATTAAGTAGTCTCTTGGGCTGAGGAAGTTGAACTGGTACCGAAATATAAATGCCTCCTTGTTGAAAACCAAAATTAGTGTCTAAACATTGGCAAATACATGATTACAATATTTTTAGAAGAAGTGAAAATAGGACTTGATTTCATAAAGAAACAGAAAATTACCAAGGCATCAATGTATCAACCTTGTTGAATTTGTAGAATATGCTTGACCCATCTTTATATCCACGGATAAATAAAAAATAAAGAAGAAATTCGCTATTCGAATCATCACAGAATATAAAGATATTTTACTTGAAATTGTACTATGATATATGGGTTGGACTAGAAAGTGAGCAATCATAAGATGAATGTTTTACCTTCAGCATTTCTGGTAAAGCATACTATCAAAATATACAAGGCAAAAACAGATCTAAAGAAAGATGCAAAAAAAAATAAATTCAAGATGAATTCACTCAATTGTGACTTTGGGGTTACCAGTGGAAAGTTCTTGAGATGTTTGGTAAACAAGAAAGGAGAGTAAATGGACCGTGATAAACATAAGGCTATTCAGGATATGCCTTCTCTAGGTTTGAAGATATTTATAGGAAAAATATCTTACTTGAGGATATTTTCACCATCTTTGTTGGACACCAATTAATTCATCTGCTGAGGCGGACTGCCCTATCTCTATATCAACTCTACTCTAAGGTCCGTCAGTACGCAGTTAGTATAAGAAAATAGATGAAAAGAAAATCATGTATATTCTTGAGTGGAATGTAACAACCCGCCGAATGGGATACCGGGGGAGCACTCCTATGTCAAATCAAAACAGGAGTCACATATGGATCATTCTTAGCATCACTGTCAAAAATCCATTTAATTACTAATATCCTATTAGTCGAGCGTTAAAAACTTTTACTTGACTACTCTTTTTAACGATTAAAATAAAACATCCACAATTTAATGCGTCAATGAAATTTAAAAGGAAAATGAAATGAACTAAAATAACCAAACACTCGGTTCAAATTATACAACCATATCGAATAACGTGTGAAGAATAAATAAAAATAGTTGGACCATTGGCCCGAATGTTTGTACAATACCTCCTATCTAGAGTACAAGAAAAGAAGCGTCTACCGAGAACCCGCAAGCATCCACAGCTGCTGCAGCAGACGTCTGACTCGAAAGACGTTTCCATCCAAGCGTCCATGTGTCTGGACACCTATATATATATATAATATATAGCAAGAAAGGAAAGTAGATAAACGGGTCAGATCCCAAATTTTGAAAATATTTTGCAAGTGCATAAATGCTTTATTTTTAGAAAAATATTTTTATCTCATATTTAAATTGGTATCGCACTCCCATGAGATACCCCTCACCTCTCTTCTAATAGTGCACACCTAACGCACCCTAACAACATACCCTAGCCAAGCTATCCCTGCCTAACTAGTCTATCACCCAACTATTATCTACCCCAGATAGTCCAAGTGCTAAGGGCTAAACTTCCCTCCATTCTCAACACTGCACTAAGTTCGTGCGTGGGGTGTCTTGCAAAGCGAAATCCAAACAAGGAACCCTCCCGATACACTACTACTTGGCAGGGTTAATGGTAGAGATCCATTAGGCCCGTAGCACGCACAAATGTATAAATACATATATATTTATATACATCAACAATATGCGTCCGGATAATATCTCCCGGACTAAGGTTTACGTAATAAACTATATAATACACATTCGGATCTACCTCCCGGACTGAGGTGTATTCTATAATCATATCAAAACCTTCCATTTCCCTTCTCATATCCAGGAAATGTATTTAAAAGAAAATTAATTAGCATGAATTGCTTTACCATAACCTATATCTCTTTAAAAGGCAATTTTATTAACATAAAAATGCTTTTCCATTATATATCATCCCATTTCCCTTTTTTATACTCAGGAAATGTACCCAAAGCCATTTTCATTATCATGAAAATGCTTTGATCATATCATATGCTTCCACATCCCTTCTTCCATCCGGGAGTGTTACCGAAGCCAAACCTTTATCCCATTTCCCTTTTTATACCCAGGAAATGTAAATTAAAGCCAATCCATTATCATGAATTGCTTTAATAAATCTAAGACCGCCCCTCCGGGTTTCCCCACTGGACGCGCCCCTAAATGGCTATCATCTTCCAGGGCCTATCTATACAAGACAACCTTAGAACCTACCAACGTCGGGAAGCGGCCATATTGCCTGCGGGAAAGTCAGGACCACACCCAGAATTCCCTAACCAGCGCAGTAAACAATAAACGCCCATATGGCCGAGGGACTATATCCAACCTGCTCAATAGCCAGGAAGGCTTCACCACAACGCGCACAACTTCCCTTATGATAGCGATTTAGGGAGGTGTGTATAATCCATATTTTTATCAATTGTGAAAATCATTTGTCTTTCCATTTTGAAAATATTCATTTTTATATTTTCAAAATCATTTCCATCATATCATATATATATATACTTTAGTCACATAGTATATACATATATCTTATATTCCTCCTAGAATATATAACCGGCCATAATGGCCTATATCATCTAGCGATGACCATAATCCCAAAGATTCACTCCAGGAATCACAATCATGCATTCATATAAGCATGATACTAAACCCAAAGTATTTTCTTATTTTGATGACTAATAATTACCTTAATCAACTCTTAAAGATTTATTGGATATCTCCAAATATTGGGCTGAAAAAAGGGCACCGGTCGACCGGTCCTAGACCCCCGGTCGACCGCGAGTTGTAAATAAGCCTACGAAACAAAGCAGTAGGCCCTTTCTCCTTGACGCGGTCGACCGGCCATAGGGACGCGGTCGACCGGTCACACCAGGTCCATAACACCAATATCCTCAAATCCTCCATCTAATAACCCGATTTCATTATCTGGGTTTCTAAACTACCCCAAAAATTATCCCAAACATCTACGCAAGTAATTCTAGCTGTAATTTTTCCAATTCCCGATTTGATTTCCGAGTTGATGATTTCAACCCGGAGCTGTCTTCTTGAAAAAAAATCATATCAAATCGTAGAAAAATCAGAAAAATACGCGGTCAGCACCCACGCGACCGTATCGAAAGTATCTACAACTTTCGTGTTTTGGCCAAGAGCTAAATCATTCATCTTCCTGGCCGAAAATGACCCCAAAGGCTACGGGTTACTATTCATTGTCTCCCCAAAATCCCAAACTCCATTTTTCTGCATTTTTGTTGTTTCTAACCTCATCCAACAACTCAATAAACATCTAATCTATGTTTTACAACTAACACATCAATTATTTGGGGGTATTAAACCATTTCTCTTAGTTTTAAACCCTAAAACCACAAAAACCTCAACTTAACATTTAAACCCATTCTTATACTCCATTAACATGGTTTTAACACTAAAAATCATTAAGAGTTTACACTACATCAATATGTAAACTCATAATCAACTTTTACCCAATTTTATTTTAAGGGTTCTAACCCCAAAATCATATTTTTACCAACTATGATATGAGATTAATGCACAAAAGTAAATAAAGCAAGTAAACACTTGCCTGGAGGATGAAATCCAACGACCTCGAGTCGAATCCGGCGGAGTTTGGACCGAATCTCCCTTTTCTCCCTTCTTTTCTCCTTCATCTCTCTCTTTTCTCTTTTCTTTCTCTTTTCTTTCTCTTTTCTCCCCCTCTCCCTCTTTATAAAGAAAGAAAAAGGGTTTAAACCCTTAAAACCCAAAAACGACTCGTTTACCCAATTACGAGTTACTTTTACCTCTAAAATTACCCGAAACTTAATTTCGACAATCGGACAATCTTTTCCGACTATCTCGGACATTCCGAGACTCATGGCGCAGTCAAAATTTCCATCCGAGGTACTTGACCGCAAATCACTATTCTAACCCATAAAAGTAATTGCGGGTTTTCCAATTTAAAATCTGACCTTTTCGTCAATTTTCTCCATGACGACATATAATTAAATTACTTCTACCTATATAGTCCCAAAATAATTTATAACACCCTTCGAAAATCATTAAATCCTCGAAAATCCCAAAAATTACTATTTAGGAAAATTCCCCAAATTCCAATTTATACTTACTTATGGAATTTAATCGTCCCCAAAAGGGCGGGTTGTTACATACTCCCCCCCCCCCCCCCCTACAACGAAATTTCGTCCTCGAAATTCAGATATGACCTACACCACCAATCCTAGGATCACTCCAAAACCTAATACCTCAAGGGGAACGATACCAGCCCAATGGTTCTCAACCATACACTATGCGGTTACCGCATCATAATGTGACTCTAATACGTCACATAATACCCATCATCTATGATGCCTATTGGCATGAATTTCAACCTTATATACTACACCCATCCTACTTCGGGCGGTATATAAAACCATCTCACCAAGGTGCCCATACACCTTTCTAACTTGTGCATATCTGCACAAATATTACGAACGTCTGACACGTAACACTCTCTCCCAATAAGGGTCTCCTTTCCTCGGTGTAATACTCACCTATGGGTCCTTCCAACCCACGATGCCACTAACTCTATCAAACTTACATCCTAATAATACTAAGGTCAATGTGATGTCCTACCTACGCGAAACTAATATCATCCTAAGTATATCCCTAGCGCCCAAGGCCTCTCTCAACTCCCGACATTTGCTTAGTTTCGTGCGTTGGACGTATCGCCAAGGCAAAATCCAAACAAGGAACCCTCACTTTACACTACTCCCTCGCGTTGTCGGTCATCGAGATGTAACGGCCTAAGGCACACCAGCGGGACGTCCTAAATCCTGCCTATGCTAACCTACGAACGCATTTATATTATCTTATCCTTCCGCCCATACAGAAGGAAACCTAACTAATCAAAGTGCCTACTCTCTGTAGGAACACTTCTTATATCACACAGATCACAAATTTTCTCTAAATTTGCCTTCTTATTAAGGCATGGTTATCATCCTCAAATCAATTTCTCTAAGTCCTACTCCACCCAACTACTTGTGGCGAGAGGACCACTTTAGTTCTTTTCCATAGCACAATATTTCCATAAGCGTACCATCATCACAGGGCTCGTAGTCTATAGTGGTTCATCCACACTATAAGACTAACCCACATCCTTGCATCCCATAACAGCTCTCCATGCCCGGCGCCGTTAAGAGTCATGTGTGGAGTGTCTCGCAAAGCGAAATCCAAACAAGGAACCCCTCCACACATTAACACTTGACTTCGTTGGTCACGGAGTCCCGTTATTTCAGATATGCAACCGGGATAATCCTATCCCTTCTCATCGAAAGGTAGTCTGAACTCCTATCTCTAACTAAGAGTCACACCACCCAGCGCTCGCATTAATTCTAAGTCCTTGCGCAAACCAGCACTGAGCTAAATCTTACAGCTCAACAATGATCATGTGGGCCTTAAATTATATCTATAAGGTTGCCACATATACCAACCAAAATAAGGAAGCCTCTACTCATCGAGGTCCCATTAGTCCATAATAATAAAGGTGAGCTCAACCTCTATCAAGGTGAGACGCCACAATAACAACATGTTCCCTCCAGGAACCATGGACACGATAGACTTGCCATCATTAGCCTGCTATCGCTCCGATATACCATATACCTCATACGTATATATACAAAATATAAACACCCGCCTTTATGACGAGTGAAAGAAAACAAAATTCCGCTATCGCGAAAAAATACATAGGCCTACATTATTATGTTATTGAGACCGAAACAAAACTCATATTACACACACGAGTATAGGTCTAACAAACACCACAACTTCATCTAGCCACACCTCTTACCAAAATTTCTTAACTCTAGGCCCCATCCGGTCACCCTAACCTTGTCTTTTATTCCTACTGGAAAAGACTATCCGTGTGGCTCCGCACTCCACAACATCATCTGAATCTATAACCTCGCTCCTTATAATCACCTTACTAATCCTCTTAGCTCCTTCGTTAAAAGGAAATTCCACCACTGGTTCCAACAATCCTCCCTCATTAAATCTCCCCATGTGGATGTCCCCTCCGGGGCACCTGAACACACCCACATTCTCCGTTAGTGTTAACAACACTTCTCTAGTGAGCCTATCCTTCCTGGAAAGGACTCATTTTTCATTGTACCTTCCTCACCTCGGTACAAAGTTCACTTTTCCATAATGTTCTTTATTCACTGTCGGTCTTTGGCCGACCCTTATGTGAATAATTACGAAACGGAGTTCTTCTCCTTCCTGCAGAATCATGGGGACTCACGGTTAAAACTATCCGTAAGATCCCTTTGGAACCCTTATCTCCACGGGGTAATTCAACTTGAGTACAACTTTCTACCACAGTAGTACTTGGTTGCTCATAACTACTATACTTTAGTAGCCGTTGCAACAATCCTTAGCAATTTGCCACAAGGAGAGTGGCCTCTACTAAGGTCCTCGTCCCTATCTTCTACCAGCTTCCTCAGCTAAGCTCCACCTCCTGCTGCCCTCCGAACTCCGCACCAGATTCTCAACGAGCGCGTAAAAGATTTCTATAATCTTCTAATATGGCAGGAGAATGAAATCTCACAAGAGAAATCAACAATCCTATTCCTGGGGCCCTATAACAAATCAAGAGCAACGCTGAAAGCGTAGTACGTCCGCACAGATTCCTAAGGACACTAGAACTTGATGCTCTGATACCATCTGTAACAACCCGCATAATGGGATACCAGGCGATCACTCCTATATCAAATCAAAACAGGAGTCACATATGGATCATTCTTAGCATCACTGTCGAAAATCCATTTAATTACTAATAACCTATTAGGCGAGCGTTAAAAACTTTTACTTGACTACTCTTTTTAACGATTAAAATAAAACATCCACAATTTAATGCGTAAATGAAATTTAAAAGGAAAATGAAATGAACTAAAATAACCGAACACTCGGTTCAAATTATACAACCATATCGAATAACGTGTGAAGAATAAATAAAAACAGTTGGACCATTGGCCCGAATGTTTGTACAATACCTCCTATCTAGAGTACAAGAAAAGAAGCGTCTACCGAGAACCCGCAAGCATCCACAGCTGCTGCAGCAGACGTCTTAATCGAAAGAAGTTTCCATCCAGGCATCCCTGTGTCTAGACACCTATATATATATATAATATATAGCAAGGAAGGAAAGTAGATAAACGGGTCAGAGCCGGAATTTTGAAAATATTTTGCAAGTGCATAAATGCTTTATTTTTAGAAAAATATTTTTATCTCATATTTAAATTGGTATCGCACTCCCATGAGATACCCCTCACCTCTCTTCTAATAGTGCACACCTAACGCACCCTAACAACATACCCTAGCCAAGCTATCCCTGCCTAACTAGTCTATCACCCAACTATTATCTACCCCAGATAGTCCAAGTGCTAAGGGCTAAACTTCCCTCCATTCTCAACACTGCACTAAGTTCGTGCGTGGGGTGTCTCGCAAAGCGAAATCCAAACAAGGAACCCCCCCGATAAACTACTACTTGGCAGGGTTAATGGTAGAGATCCACTAGGCCCGTAGCACGCACAAATGTATAAATACATATATATTTATATACATCAACAATATGCATCCGGATAATATCTCCCAGACTAAGGTTTACGTAATAAACTATATAATACACATTCGGATCTACCTCCCGGACTGAGGTGTATTCTATACTCATATCAAAACCTTCCATTTCCCTTCTCATATCCAGGAAATGTATTTAAAAGCAAATTCATTAGCATGAATTTCTTTGCCATAACCTATATCTCTTTAAAAGGCAATTTTATTAACATAAAAATGCTTTTCCATTATATATCATCCCATTTCCCTTTTTTATACTCAGGAAATGTACCCAAATCCATTTTCATTATCATGAAAATGCTTTGATCATATCATATGCTTCCACATCCCTTCTTCCATCCAGGAGTGTTACCGAAGCCAAACCTTTATCCCATTTCCCTTTTTATACATAGGAAATGTAAATTAAAGCCAATCCATTATCATGAATTGCTTTAATAAATCTAAGACCGCCCCTCAGGGTTTCCCCACTGGACGCGCCCCTAAATGGATATCATCTTCCAGGGCCTATCTATACAAGACAACCTTAGAACCTACCAACGTCGGGAAGCGGCCATATTGCCTGCGGGAAAGTCAGGACCACACCCAGAATCCCCTAACCAGCGCAGTAAACAATAAACGCCCATATGGCCTAGGGACTATATCCAACCTGCTCAATAGCCAGGAAGGCTTCACCACAACGCGCGCAACTTCCCTTATGATAGAGATTTAGGGAGGTGTGTATAATCCATATTTTTATCAATTCTGAAAATCATTTGTCTTTCCATTTTGAAAATATTCATTTTTATATTTTCAAAATCATTTCCATCATATCATATATATATACTTTAGTCACATAGTATATACATATATCTTATATTCCTCCTAGAATATATAACCGGCCATAATGGCCTATATCATCTAGCGATGACCATAATCCCAAAGATTCCCTCCAGGAATCACAATCATGCATTCATATAAGCATGATACTAAACCCAAAGTATTTTCTTACTTTGATGACTATTAATTACCTTAATCAACTCTTAAAGATTTATTGGATATCTCCAAATATTTGGCTGAAAACAGGGCACCGGTCGACCGGTCCTAGAGCCCCGATCGACCGCGAGTTGTAAATAAGCCTACGAAACAAAGCAGTAGGCCATTTCTCCTTGACGCGGTCGACCGGCCATAGGGGCGCGGTCGACCGGTCACACCAGGTCCATAACACCAATCTCCACAAATCCTCCATCTAACAACCCGATTTCATTATCGGGGTTTCTAAACTACCCCAAAAATTATCCCAAACATCTACGCAAGTAATTCTAACCGTAATTTTTCCAATTCCCGATTTGATTTCCGAGTTGATGATTTCAACCCGGAGCTGTCTTCTTGTAAAAAAATCATATCAAATCGTAGAAAAATCATAAAAATACGAGGTTAGCGCCCACGCGACCGTATCGAAAAGATCTACAACTTTCGTGTTTTGGCCAAGATCTAAATCATTCATCTTCCTAGCCGAAAATGACCCCAAAGGCTACGGGTTACTATTCATTATCTCCCCAAAATCCCAAACTCCATTTTTGTTGTTCTAACCTCATCCAACAACTCAATAAACATCTAATCTATGTTTTACAACTAACACATCAATTATTTGGGGGTATTAAACCATTTCTCTTAGTTTTAAACCCTAAAGCCATAAAAACCTCAACTTAACATTTAAACCCATTCTTATACTCCATTAACATGGTTTTAACACTAAAAATCATTAAGAGTTTACACTACATCAATATGTAAACTCATAATCAACTTTTACCCAATTTTATTTTAAGGGTTCTAACCCCAAAATCATATTTTTACCAACAATGATATGAGATTAATGCACAAAAGTAAATAAAGCAAGTAAACACTTGCCTGGAGGATGAAATCCGATGACCTCGAGTCGAATCCGACGTAGTTTGGCCCGAATCTCCCTTTTCTCCCTTCTTTTCTCCTTCCTCTCTCTCTTCTCTCTTTTCTTTCTCTTTTCTTTCTCTTTTCTCCCCCTCTCCCTCTTTATAAAGAAAGAAAAAGGGTTTAAACCCTTAAAACCCAAAAACGACTCGTTTACCCAATTACGAGTTACTTTTACCTCTAAAATTATCCGAAACTTAATTTCGACAATCGGACACTCTTTTCCGACTATCTCGGACATTCCGAGACTCATGGCGCAGTAAAAATTTGCATCCGAGGTACTTTACCGCAAATCACTATTCTAACCCATAAAAGTAATTGCGGGTTTTCCAATTTAAAATCTGACCTTTTCGTCAATTCTCTCCATGACGACATATAATTAAATTACTTCGACCTATATAGTCCCAAAATAATTTATAACACCCTTCGAAAATCATTAAATCCTCGAAAATCCCAAAAATTACTATTTAGGAAAATTCCCCAAATTCCAATTTATACTTACTTATGGAATTTAATCGTCCCCAAAAGGGCGGGTTGTTACATGGAATTTTCAATAGTGCAATTCCTAGATAGTTAATTTTAGAAAATAATATCTTGAACTTATTATTTTTTCTCAAAAGATAATACATTACATGTTATTTGTTACCATTCATGTGTTCAGCAGGAATAACACAATAAAATATTTAGTAGCATAAACGATCTTTATTGATAAGACAACATGATGGTTCCTCATTCTTTCAGGATCTGATATAAAAATTATGGTCCCATGAGCAATCAAGAGTCAATCCTATACAGATTTATTGGATAACTTCCCCTCACAAAAATTTGAACCACCTCGCCAAAAGTTCCATGTGATGACTTAAAATCCAATGTTTGTGAATCAAACATAGAAGAGTGGCATATGGAATCCAATAGTTTATCGTCCAAAGGTATAAGAGGCGACGAGGTTGTGTAATTGTGAGGAAACAAACAAACCACTATGTCCTTCACATTAGGAATTCATTACTTTAATTATCAGCCAGAGTATGAATCATTAATCATGGGTATGTTGAAATCACTTTGAAAAGACATGCACTTCACATGGATCAAAGGTGGTTTGAATTTAATCATTAAATAACCCAATGAACACTCTGGATTGGAATATTTATCTCTCTCACCATATCTAAATATCTTACAATGGCTTCAAGATAAATTATAATACCCACTTTACCACCGCTGATATTGTCCCCACTTAAACCAACGCACATAACAGTATGCGGCTTTATTTTAACTCATATCAACAAACTAGTTCCCATGAGGTTTGAATCCCAGACTTTGGTTTCACTGGACACATGCCTTACTTGTTGAGTCTAAGAGGAATCATTTATAGAATAGTTTAAATCATTACATATATGGACCGTTACTCGCTCATGCAATGTGGGACGTTACTATCTGTCTATCAAATAAGCCATTATACCAGTATATTACGATCCACCCCCTTTAAACATAAAGTCCGTATTGGGATTAAATCAATTATTGCCCAACATAGTGGCACACTTATTCCAATTGGGTACTAGCTTTAATACCACTTTGTAATAACCCCCTCTACCACCATACTGTACCCACTTTGACCACTGCAAGTAAAAATATGGGGTTTTATTTCAACTCATATCCAAACTCTATTGCTAATGACGTTCGAACCATGGTGTGTGGTATCACTAAATACATGCCTTATCAGTTGAGATGATAAGTCCTCAATGTTAGAAGAGTGAAAATCATTACATATATGGACCATTACTCACTCAGGAGATGTCGGACGTTACTCATTAGATATCAAATCAACTATGATACTAGTCTGTTACATCAGTATTATACAGTGAATATTTAAATACAATTAAGAATAATGCCAAAATTGCTCAGAAAGTAATCATCAAAAAAGATTCTCAAAACTTTGACTAACCCTTTAAGACATGAAAAACTGAAATAATCGCGGTGTGTGATAATCGATTAAATAAATTCGTAAATTTCTAATTTGACCTTATTTAATTAGAGTCTATTTTTAAACAAATTAATTCAGCTCCTAAACATGCATCTAAATGTGTTCGAGTGTCAAACCATAAATAAATAAATCATGTGACACAAATTTAAGGAAAAATAGCCGAAGGGCAAAACCTTTTTATTTCTAGAACTTTGAAGAATTCACAAGACCATTGACTTACATATAACCTGATAATCGCCCGCAAGTGTAACGCACGGTGTCTTCATCAAATCTTCAAAGCAACGGCTAGAAATATCGTCAGCTGGAATCTCCAGCAAGAACTCCAGATGGTCAGCAATGAAGAAGAAAACGGCTTCTCCACAAGTGTGAACTTTGTAAGGAATCCCTCCATAATAGCACACAACTGTCAGTTGTAGAGTTCTCCCCACAAATAATGAACAAAAGCAAAATATGTTCTTGCTTTCCACAAAACAACTCACACAGAAGTAATTGGGATTTTTGTGAATTGTAAACAAAACAAATATTTGAACCCTTAAATTGTTGGAGAAAAAACCTTTTCTTCCAAATGATATTTATCGAAGAGATTCTGGGCAAATAAACCAAACAAAAGTTTCAAAACTTACAAACTGTTTCTCCCGTCAAAAGCAAGCTGCCAGACCCCTTTTTTATAAGAATTTTGAGGCGGTTAACGTACAGAAGTAAACCAGTGTGTCAGACAGAAAGACGCGTCGCTCGAACGAGAACCCATCTCGGGCGAATGAGAGACGCGTGTCTCCCGAACGACTATGGGAGACATCTCAATGTCTTTAGAACAAGATGGTGATCTCATTTGAACGACCTTGTCATCGAAACCGAGGTCCGCTTACTACCTTAGAAAAATTTCCTCAAAACTTTTCAAAACACGTTTTTTCTAGAATACTTAATAACTTTTTTGAAAAAACATTTATAAAAAAAAATTTATATAAAAGCTTTTTGAAACTCTTTTTTGAACAAAAACATTTTTATATAAAAGATTCTTTTTAAAACTCTTTAAAAAATATCCCAACACTCTTAATATGAAATGTAAATGAAAATTTTAAACATTATCTTACCAAAGATCATATTGTTGGGCTTGAATGTTGAAGACAACTTATAATTCGGATTCGTCTTTTGTAGATACAATCTTCTCAATTCTTCGACGACTTGTAGCGGTATATGACATAATTAATTACCACAGACATTTATAAAAATATGTCCTTACAAGACAAACTCATATTAATGTACCGGCCTAAATGGGAGGATATGCTACATTTCTGTGTAATTAAAGAGTGAGGTTTCCTGATCATTGGGTCTATAAGAAACAAAAGCTAGTGGGGGAGGAGAAAAATGAATTATATAGTAGAAATCTTAGGGAACTGCTATTTTCTGTCTTTCTCCTTATTTTTTTTTCATATCATAAGTGGTTACTCTCGATCCGAATCACCCATTTTCCGATTATCAAAATAAAATCACTACCAAGCATGAAAAGAAAAAGGAACCAGATGTCGACCATAAATATTATAAGTGGAAGAATTCTTGCATGCGAATAAATGGGTAAGTTATTTAGAGGCATTATCCCACTAATAGAAGAGTAAGGATATTCACATGAAACACAACGTAAGGGATATATAGACAAATTATATCACAATTTTTGGTGTGGAAAGAAGAAAGGACTAAAGGAGATAGTTATGTTTCTTGCTTACCAATAAAATATCAATTCCATAATAAAAAAAATGAAACTATTCAACTATTTATATGCAATACGAATGTAGGATATCTCGGTAAGTAATTGGATGACCCGTAATAGATAATCCTATCTCATACCATTACTATCTTTTCTTCATGGCGTGTATCTTTAAGGAAATCCTAGTCTAATTTTATTAGTATCTATGAATGGGTTTTCTAAATGCCCATATAAAAGCTAAAGAAAATAAATGTGGACCTTTATAATATACCCATTACAAAAAACCAACAATTAAATTAATCTAATGTATTTGCAGTCTATCTTAACTAGATCTCCTTTAGACTTCTTAGGAAGATCTTTCAAGTCTTTGTAAAGCTTCATCTCAAGAAAATGAACTCTATCATTAACCAAACAATCAGCCACTATATTTCCCCAATAGCAATGATTCAGAGTGAATTGAATTCTTTGAAGATTGGAGATGATTTCCTCCATACTATCTCTAAATCGCCAAGGAATAGACCAACCTTTATTGATGTTATTAACTACCAATAAATAATCCACTCAATATGAGCAAATTGATGTTGTTATGACATGACTTCCCCTCTTCAAATCCAAAATCTTTACTTCAGTATTTGTGGAAATGCCATTTGGGCATGCAAATCCTAATACAAACTGAGATTTAGCATCTCTGACAATGACCCCATAAAGTGAGATTACGGTTATAGCATTAATTATGAATAGTATTACTAATGTGTAAAGAAAAGGTTTATTATGACAAAATGACACCTTCGTTTATTGGAGGATATCCTATTTATATTTTTTTCAATAATGGATTTTTATTTCGTAAAAATTTCATTAATTGCACATGTTACTGTTTGTGTTTACGAGATAAAAATATATAACATATAACATTCATGAGATATTTTTAAATATTTCAACAAACTACAATGAATCTAAAACCTCATCTGAGCCCCCAAACCAACGAACCACAACTTTCTTGGTCTGTTCAAGTTTCTACTTTAACACCATATCAACCAAACTTGTTAATTTTGTCTTTATTTGGTATCTTTGCCATGCGATTTTGTCACTTCAAATGGTGGTCACGAGAAACAAAAAGTATCATAGTACACAATCCTTCTCTAAAATGCAACTTTTATGTTGGATCATAAATTGGATCTAGTCCGTTATTAGAGTATATATTGTTGAGTAAAGAAAAAATGAAGTAGGTCAACCATCCTGAAAAAAGTTCGCATTGAATTAGTTTGGATTTGACCTTAAAGAGTCCAACTTTGGATCAAGACAAGTGGAGGCCCATCCATTTACTCTACCAATCCAAACAATAGTAAAAGGGGTATAATATTATTAGATAAGATAAAAGTGAGACTCACAGTTATACATCTTTGAAAGAGGAAATTTAGTAAGCCTATCTCATCCGTTAGGAGAGACAAATGATTAGTCAAACATTAAAATGTTATATAAGAAAATTTATTAAACCCCTAATTGAATAAGCCTTCCTTTTTTCTCGGTCCACTTTTGCTCCTGATCTTGAGCTTATTGTTCTTGACTTAAACTTAGGATCTAATACCACTTGTTACAGAGCTAAGTCCTTCAAGCCCATAAACCATGGCACCCTGCTAGCGGTGACTATCAGAAGAGTAGAGTTTTAAACACCTATGTTCACTTCCTTCAACATATGTCATTTCCACAAAACATTGTAAGTTGCACCGGGATCCTATTTGAACTTGTAAATAGATCGGCATGATCACCAATAAATAAAGAATCCACTGGTGGATTACGAGAGTCGCGTCTCATTGTTGCACTACTAGCCTTTCCATCCCTTACTCTGGAACTCAACTTGCCAATGATATAAATGTACTTAATTATAGCTTCACAGTTAAAACTGTGATCGAATGTATAGGATAGGTGGGCGGTGGTGATGTAGAACAACCAATCATGAACTGAAGGTATATCAATAGGAACTATATTACCATTAGAAGAAGGGGTAGATATAGGAGCATCTCTATTGAAGAACCATTACAGATTTTGCATAAAAGGATGAACATGGTATGTTTATTTGTAGGTATTGGATTAATTTAGTCCTAACATCCATAGACATTACAAAGAACACATAATGAAAATTGTATGGTAAGGTCCTTGGCCACCGAGCAACTCAAGGTAAGACTTCCAAAAATAAAATCCCCTTACATTAGTGACATCCTTAATACATTGTAATAATAGTCGTACTATCACCATAAGATAACAACTAATATTGAAAGATTTCTTATTTATAACCTTTTTTGATCATAATTAAGCATTGATAGAAGCGGAGGGATGATAATGAGTATACTTCTTAAGGAAATAATTTTATTATTATCGATAGGTAATATTTGAGAAGGGAGGAAGGGATATTAAATCTTAAAATGAAAGTAAGGTATCCCATTTTCTTTATCTCGTTCAATTAAAAGGAATGAAATTGGAAGTCCCAAACTAATCCCGATGGGTGAATTCTTGTCAATACTTAAGTCATTCTACTCTCCCCTCTTTTTAGAATTCCTTTAAGGGTATATTCAACATTGGGTTCCAGTGAGGAATTTGACTCCGACTAAGATGATTTTCCATAGTGTAAGGGATACATCCAAAATAACCCTTATTCTAGAGTTAAGTAGGCTAAAGGACAAAATGATAGATCAATTCGTTAGTAAAAGATCTTGGAATAAAGAAATATGTGTGAGCGTACTCATTAGATTCAAAATGTGATAAAAGATTATTTTCTGCTCCTTTTTTACGCCTAATGGAGTACCTGTATGATTGTTTTATAGCAGGGATATTAACCTTTGGTAATAGGTAGACCCACGAACAAAATGAAACTAAAGGGATTAACGGAAGACAAAAGCCAAGAGTGGACTCAAGTAATCAAACCCATAATCGTTTTAGGAATGCTATCCACTGGGTCATAAATTTTAAACATTATGATATATATATAGTCCATTAGGAGTTACTTCACACTTATTTTTTATAGAGAACAACTTGTCATAATATAGGTCCTTTACTGGGAGTATATTTGATGATGGAATCCGTGATTAAAAAATAGGCGGGCCAACCAAGTCAATTTCAGGCCACCAAACCACATATTAGTGAAAACTAAAAGTTTTAAGTCCTTAATCAACTACAAGTATATTATGTAAGGGAAATGATACATCCTTTTTCATATAATGCACATTGCTTTATGTGTAAGATTATGTGCGAGAAACTAACCCACCCCTAGTCGATGCAATTAGTAACCATTATATTTTAGAGTACAGTCCTCTAATTTGAGAAGGAGAACTCATAATGTACAATTTCCATTTGTTTCGATCAAGCAGAAAAATCCTTACATATGTTATTAGGAAAGCACTAACTCCCTATATAAGGAAGGAGACCTTAATAAAGAAAGTTGCTTATAAATGTAAAGCAAAGGTTTGTAACATTGTGCTATTTTTATAAATTGAAATATTTTCTCACCATACGAGCATGAAATTTCAATGATATAAAGATGCACTCTAGATCTAAAATCTCGTTTATTCTATTGGGAATTATTTCACTAGAACGGACCATATAAATAGAGGTGATATATCTATAATCATTCCATATCCACGCATATTGGAGATAATTGTTGTAAAATTCATGGGACTCACCAATCAGTCTATCCCATCACGTTGAGCCCCATTTAGTTAAGGCGTATTCCTCGATTCTGAGGGAGATACATCCCCCAAATCTATCTAATTCCATCAGCTGAGAGTATGGAAAAGAAATACTGATACAAGTAAGTGAGGGGAAATTCCTCCACATATTCTTATCTCAATCCATTCCAATGTCTCAACTAGTAACTAATGGTGAAAAATTAAAAATCCATGGTTTACCAGTAAAACACAATTTTGGCCATGTTATTTTAGAGGCTTACGTGGATCTCATTTAGGATATGTTTTAGATCATCAAATTTCTGTCATAAAGGCATATACTATGGGGTTTCACATTATCTTTCCTTTTCACCCAAAAAGAAATTATCTTAAATCTTCCTCCCATCAATAAAAGCATACATAAGTGATGCATTTTTATCCATTGCTCAACTCTTTAAATGTCTATTAATCTCATTCCAACTCATATTTACTTTCTATGTGACGTATTGCTTACTTTTAAGTAGTTCATAAGAAGATATCAATAACTTGTCACGTTGTCGCTTAAATTTTAGTAGTTTACCAGGTAAAAGAGACAATCCAGGAATAAAAGAAATATATAATTATTGGGAATCGATATTATAAAACAAATTCTAATCAAAAACTTTTATTGGTTATGTTTCATAAATAAGAAGTTGAGAATAATTAAATCTAATGAATAGATTTAATTTTCAAATCAGGATACCTTTGCGGATCTTATAGGTTATCCAAAAGATAATGATTTGATGAAAAAGATTATGTGGCTGAATTTCTTCCACCTTAAAATAATTCCAAGAATGTGTCGTGGCCCTTGAATTTTCTAGTTAAAAACCCTCCCAAAGCAAGCCTTGTTTGTGGGCACTTTTGGAGATGAAATATTGATGAAATATGATACAAATCACTTTCTCTCTCCTCACCCCTTCACAAAATATGATCATGTTTTCCTCTCAATCTTTTCTCTCCCCCCCCCCCCATTTATCTATTTGTCTATCTGTCTATTTGTCTATCTATTTATCTATCTATCTATCTAACTATCTATTTTTCTTTCTAAATATATCTCTATATCTATCTATATCTATATCTATATCTATATCTATATCTATATCTATATCTACATCTATATCTATATCTATATTTATATCTATATCTATCTATCTATCTAGCTATTAATATGTCTATCTATCTGTTTGTTTATTTCCTGTTTGTCTGTATGTTTGTATGTCTATAAATCTATATATATATATATATGATTTTTGTCTATCTGTCTATCTATCTACCTATCTATCCACCTACTCATCTATCTATATGCTTATCTATCTTTCAATCTATCTCTATTTGACTTTTTGTATATCTATCTATCTATCCCTTAGGTGTGTTAATATTTCTTATTTCCATTCCTTAGACCCATATATATAAGTACATGAAGTGGGGTTTGTCCAATTAGGTTTTCCAGAGATTTTGGGCTAACTTCTTGGGTAAATGGACTATATTGGGAACATAAGGCTAATAATTAAATTGTCTTCCAAATGGAAACATGTAAATGCCATATTACATCTCTTAATATATTTTCTTCTCCATTTAATTTTTCTTAATCCCATTAAATGATTATAATTTCACTCTAATTTAATTATCTCATAATTGCAAGAATAATGTGGTATTGTTTGTAAATTTAGATAGAGCATTATGTTTTCCAGCATAAAGCATACAACACCCACTTGGTGAAATTCAATCCGTCATTAATCAATTTTCACCACTATGTTATGTATTCCTTGATATCAAACTTAACTTATTTGATATTCTACCGGATTATAAAATAATGCACTAATCAAGTTTTTTGGTAGAATAAAAAGTAATAAGTTTATCAAGGCGGTATCATAATCCAGGATTTCTCCCAAATGTGAATTCCTCTGGAATATGATCTCGGGCATGCTTACACAATGATTGCCCAACATTTGGATATTTAAAACTAACAATTTGAATAGAACCCATACAAACCAAAGTAATAATTATGTGAACATTCTGAATCCTTATAGTCCCCGAGATCGAGAATTTATACACCCATTGCAAACTATGTAAGATTATGCAAGTATAATCTAGTCAAGACTTAGACTTAAATCTCACATGTGGTCCCATTTAATACATTCCTAATGTTCCGGTACAATGCTCTTTGAACTATAAAATAAGAACCATCACACACGTTCCCATAGTTCAGATAAACTACTAAAATTGTACATGCAGATTTATCAAAAGGTTGTCAGCTCCCTATTCAGGCTATGAATGGTTTATTCAAACTATCACATGAATTTTGATCATCTGTAATCAGGACAAACCCAACTCGCCAAAATTCTTACTAGGTCCAATTGATCGATGTACATAAAATATATTCAATGTAAATATAAGACAGTCTCATAAACATGATTCCTATTTTATAATGATCCTGATACTTCTTTATTAATAAATAAATGGCATACATGGTTTTAAGAATAAAACCCCAACGATCTCCCATTTAGTCTTAAACATATGTGAATAATCATGTAACACCCCCTCTACAAGACTATCATTGGACTTATTTTGTGAGATTTTTATAAAAGTATCCACCAAGTTGTCCTGAGATGCAATCTTAGTCACAGTGACGTCACCTATTCTCACGATCTCCCATATTAAAAGATATTCATGCCCAATATGCTTAGACCTCACACGTGTCCTTGGGTCTTTTGAGTTACCAACGTCACATCTATATGTTGGGGACTAGATTTGAAACACTAATTCAGGCATTGAATCATAATACCTTTACGGATCTTGTAGATTATTCGATATGGAGGCAATTAATTTATGAAGATGGAGATATCGGTGCCCTTCCAAGGTCTCCAAAAAACTTACTAGAATCCACTGAAAGCCTCAGATCTTCTAGTATATGATCCTACTAGAGAAGAATTTGTGTGTACGAACTCTTGAATGTGGATTCTTGGTATATTGAGTGAGATATGGCCTTATCTTTTCACTCATATTCATAAAAGCATGAATATTTTTTCCCCTATCTAACCTTTAATGATTATTCTCTCACATAAAACCCTAGTTTACACCAATATATAGGTATAAGTTATGGGCTTTGAGTTAAACTGGGTTTTCAAAGAAACTGGGAAGCTACTGGAATAAATGGATTATACCAGGGACATATAATTAAATTGGCTTCCAAATAGGTAATTAGAAATCCCAAATGACATCCCGATAATTTATTTTCTTTCTCTATTTAATCCTAATTAATTCCAATAATTAATCATAACTACAGCCCTATTTAATTATATCAAACTTACTTGAATTCTGAGGTCTTACTTGCAAAGTTGTTATGTTACATAATATTATTCCCCGCGTTAAGCATACAATACCCACTTGGTTAAATCAATTCGTCGTTAATTGATTTTAATCAACTTATTTGATACTTTATCATATTATAAAATAATCCACTAGCTAGGTTTACTGGTAGAATCAAAAATTATAAACCTATCAAGGGTAATCACATTCTAAGATCTTTCTTGGATGCATATTATTCCAAATTATGATCTCAGACCTACTTACATAATGATTTTCCAACTTGTATAAATATAGATCAAATGAAATTAAATCGCGCCCATAAAAATTAAATCAAGAATTTTTTAAGCATTCCATTCCTCACAACCCTCGAGATTAAGAACCTATGTACCCTTTACAAACTTGTGAAGTTGTACAAGTCTAATCTAGTCATCACCTAGACTTGAATATCACCTGTGGTCTTGATCAATAAATTCCTAATATACCTTCCATAACCCTCTTTGTACTATTAGACATGTTCTTGAGCCATCAAACTTGTTCCCATAGTATAAGATAGACTACTATGATTGCACTTGCTACTTTACTGATAAAGATGTTAACTCCTTATCTAGGTTGTGAATTTTTCAATTGCACTACAACTCAAACTTTGTTCTCCCATTATCATGTTGAACCTAACTCATTAAAAGTCCTACTAAGTCAAATTTATCGACATGGCATACAATGTACTTAATCAATAAATATAAGGTATTCTCACAAACATGATTCTAATTTCAAATATGAACCTAACACTCCTCTATTAATAAATAAACATAAACCCCAACAATAATATTGGTCATTAACTATGACATAGAGTCAACAACGTTAAATCTTGATATGGATTGCTACTTTCATCATAAAAAGAATCAATCCATATGGAGAACTCCTATCATAGGTTCCATATTTATATTGGGAATTACCTTATGGTGTATCCTAATCACGAACATACATCTGCCAATATATCACAAGGGAACCAAACGTTCGTCTTCTAGCAATGAATTATAGTTCCCGACTCCATTATAAGAACCGTACATGCGCCTTTTGACGCATATAATTCAAAAATTAAATTATGAAAATAATAATCAATGTTAAATTTGAAACATTTAGATTATTTCTCCTATATCAGAAGTTAGAGTCTCAATTCATCTACTTGTCCTGGTCCCCTTCATTGGACCTAACAAAATACTGCCAGTTATGCTTATTTTGTTACTTCCCTACCCTCTAATGGATTGGTACACGAGTTATCATTGATTACGATTATATTTATTAATTATGAATTTTAATAAAGTAATCTAATAAATCTACTTTGTACCCTTCAGATCCTCATCCCACTTGAAAGGTTAGGCTCTGAGTGATACAGTCCTACATAAATTCTTAAATAAGATGAAAAATGGTCCGACTGGGTATTAGTGGAGTCACTGTCTTGCCAATAACATGAAAAGGTAAATCTCCATATTTGATATGAGAGTATGTTCGATTAATAGAGGTAAATGATATTTGGCTTCACTTGTTTCCCTAATATTTTGAATAAAAAAACTCAGTAGGTAGATTAATTTCACATACCACCAACGCATATGAAAATTCCATTCGATAAAAAATGTCTTAGGAAACAATCTCTCAGTGGGCCTCCTATGGAATTTTCCAACTCAGTGACTAAAGGGAGGAGTGTGAGGAAACCTAATTTCTATATAAAGATCCAAATAATTGGGATATCAAGAGGGAAGGTAGTGACTGTGAGGGAAAGGTAAGTAATTATAAGCAAGAAGAAAAAAAAAAGGCTTAAGAGCAAACTTAGACCTACGAAAGGGGGAAAATATGGATAACTTACACTATTGATCTTTTACTTTCTCGAGGGTAGCAGAAAGAACAAAGAAGGCATATCACTTAGTCATATCTTAGAAAGATAGAAAAGGATAAACACAGAAAATACTTAAGATCCTAATAGCCAGTAAATGGAACTTATTCAGGTATGTGCATTCTTGAGAGGTTCCACGAACATTATTTCCCTTTTGTACCAATCAAGGTGGTTGTTAGCCAATTTTCAAGGATATATAATAGATCGTAGTGTTGGTGTGTATGTGACTGGTAAATTTTTAAGCTATATCAATGTTTGTGGTCTTTGAATTAGGCCTAATGTGTGAGACCTTAATTATTACTAGATAGGATGATTGAGCGAATTTTTTCGAATTAGTAAGTTTGTCGAATGGTGGACTTGTAATGCCCCAACCTTGATTTAGGAGTTACCTATGGGTCAACCCGATCCGTTTTGGCTGTGCTAGGTATGAAGTGATGCGAAACAACATAAATAAGGTTTTTAGTCCATTTTAACTGATCAAGATTACCAAATAAGCGTGAAATTAATATTTCAAAGGATATAAGAATAATAATAATAATAATAATAATAATAATAATAATAATAATAATAATAATAATAATAATAATAATAATAATAATAATAATAATAATAATAATAATAATAATAATAATAATAATAATAATAATAATAGCAAGTATGGAATCCATTAGACGATGTCCTAAGGTTCAAGTGATCATAACTACGGGAATAAGAATAAAGAATAACTTACATGTTAAACATTCTCAAAATACGGAACATCAATTAAGCTGTCGTAATAAAGGAAACACAGTGAGTCAATGCCCAGTAGGTGCTCCCAACAACATACAATATAAAAAATGGCAGATAGAACAAATTCAATACTAAAACCCATATAAATATAACCTAATGTAACGCCCCATGATTTTAGAAACAGAAATGACTCATTTTAAATTAAAGTCAAAAAAATATTTTTCGTGGATGTAATTATTTTTGGTATTTAAAAATGGTGGTTTTGATGAGATTTTAATCGGATTTGAAGTCGAGATTTAATTATGGAAACTTATTTTTTATATATAGAACATGGGGGACTTGGGTTGCTCAGGTCGACTGAACCGGTTCGACCCTGGGGGTGAACCAGTTCTCACCGACAGTTGGTTGCAGGTAGGTCTCCTTGTTTCGTATTTGTGTTTAACTTAAACTCTTTTACTTTCACTTATTAATTAAGCTTGGTATTTAGACTCTTAAAACACATATTATATTTCTATAAAAGCAGTAGACTCCCATGTTTATACCTTCTCTTATCTACAAAACCTAAACCCCATTTAAATCAACTTTCAACCTAAGATTTGGAGAGCTAAATTGAGTTTTCTCAAGATCGTCCAAGAACGTGTTTTCATTAGTTTCTCTAGAGGAATTCAACCATCAAATCACATTCTTCAAACGATTTTCACAGGTATGAATAGTTCTATTGTTCCCCTTTAGTACTATGTGTTTTAAATGTTGTCTAAACACTAATAATCATTATTTTTCTAAAATAAATTAGAGAGACTAGTTGGAAAAAGTGAAACTAAATTTGGGAGTACTTTTATTCAAATAATTAATACTAATTTAGACTCAAAACCCTTGCATGCTTAGATTAGAGGTTGGGATTTCGTTAAGATTTTTGGAGTTCGCATGTATGATAAATCGTAGGGATGTTATAAATTAATTTCAACATATAAAATCACGTTAATTATTTACATCATGTAGAGTAGGGATTTATAGTTATATGCTCCCAAAAGTATATGCATGTGAATAGAAATTCTATAATTTTATGAGAAAATGAATTATTTTAATTAAAGGGACATAAATTGGATAATTAGTGATCTTGCGATTAATTTAAAGAATTGTTATGATAAGATAAAAATATGCCTTATGTGATTTGTTGATGTTATTAATAATTTGACATCGCGGGGACGATGGGATTGTTAGGGTAGTTAGTTCTCTCATCTTCTTTTAGGTTTCTTGCTAGGTATGAGACTAGTATGAAGGCATTAGTTGTTGTTAATGGGATAAGATATTGTGGGTTTTTATGGATGGATGGTTTCGGAATGAGATTGATTTATATGTATTTTATGTTAGAACGTGAGCCTATGTACGAGGCTAGGTAGTAGCTGGGTAGGTTGAGGAATTTATGCTCAATAAAATAGTGGGGTTAATAATAAAATAATGATAATTTGAGAATATTGATAATTAATGCATAAGATAATAAATGGGTACTAAAAATCAATTTGCATCGTGAGTCTGTACAGAGCTGACAAAATATGGGATGACTGACTATAGCATCGTGGGTATGTGTTGGCATCACTAGAATGTGCGGAATGACAAAATACAGGTCGATTGGCTATAGTGACGTGTCGTGCGTGGAACCTCACGTGTATGTGCAGAGCTGATAGAAATCGGGTTGACTGTTTATAGTGAGGGGAATGGGTGTGATGTGTAGAACTTTAGGCGTGCCAAGAGTGTGTGCAGGGCCGATAAGGGGTCGACTGTCCATAATGGTGTCGCACAAGTAAAAATAATTGGATAATTAAATTAAGTAAGGAGAAGATCTAACATTTAAAGCATAGTTGAATGGACTTGCAGTTTGGGGTGGATTAGTTATATGGGTAAATAGTGGCAGTTTATTTTACTCGCATGTTAATATATATATATATATATATATTCAAGATTTAAGCTAAACATTGATGGGGCTTCAAAGGGTAACCCAGGAATAAGTGGTTCAGGAGGGGTTCTTCGGAATGACAAAGGGGATCTAATCTTTGCTTATGCTAGTCCAGAAGGAATTGCTTCAAATTCATCAGCGGAAATTAAAAGTCTTTGGCATGGTGTCAAGTTGTGCGCAGATCTCAACATCACTGAAGTGGATATTGAATCAGATTCTTCATATGTTGTGAATTTGATTAACAAGAACTGGAAGCCTCCCTGGAAGATGATTCATTCAATTGAAGAAATTAAGCTTGCTCTACAGAATCTTAGCTTTACTTTATCTCATTGCTATAGGGAATCAAATATGGTAGCTGACTCTCTAGCTAATTATGGAGCTAAGATTAATACTCTTTCTATATTTCACAATGTAGGTGATCTTCCAACATTAGCTCGCGGAGCTCTCAAGCTGGACAAAATGGGTTGCCTTTACATTAGAAATGTAATTTTCTCACCAACCATGTAATGGGGCTAGTATAAAGCACCAAGTTTCTACTTTCAAGTTCTCTCTTTTTTCTGTTTTGTTTATGCCACTCGGAGAGGCTATTTCTCCAATGCTGAATAAATCATAGTTTCTTCAAAAAAAATATATATATACTAGGGTATGCCCGTGCCTGAAGGCACGCTGAAAATTTCCCAAGTACCTAATCGCGAAACGACGAAAATTTTGAAAGTACGCAATCGTAAAACGATGAAAATTTCATTCCCCAACAAAATATAGTGTAATTTTAAATAAATTGTCGTAATTTCCAAAGTCGTGCGCATCATGACTCTACTCGCATGCCTACAACACTTCTTTCATTGTTACACGATCAATAAATATTAGGAAAGAAGATAAAAGTTCTATGCAAATAAAATAATAATTGGCATTAGTTGTATGTAAATAAAATAATATTTCACATTAGTATGATAAATTGTGAAAAAATGAATTGGGCATAACTTCCATTATTTATATGACGATCCACAATGCAAATAGTTTGTATTGGACCTCGCATAAATGACATCATAGCTCTAAAATACTAATTTAAATTGAAAATTATCTCTTACAAACATTTTTAAAAAGATTGGACGAAAAAAAGTTAGGTGTAGATGCTTGATGAAAACAAATTTATAATAGCATAACGTATTTATGTATCTACAAAGAAACTTAAAGGAAGGTGAAAATTGCATAACATATTTATGTATACTAATTAGTTGATTGGTACACGCCTAAATTGCCAAAAAAAGTAGAGAAATTTAAATTGATCATAATAAGAGCATTCCATCTTTCATTCCATCACTTATTAAAGATACAATTCCAAAGCGTACTCATGTCACAAATTCGTACTCCAATTAGTAGTCAACACATAGCAAGCTTGTGTCAAGGGAAGAATAATATATATTGGGATAATCACAACTTGAATTCCTAATCATAGCAGGTATATGTTTCAAATACATTTTTATCTACTATATAAAGAAGCTTGGCCAAGGCATATTTGACTCAACAATTTTTAGACCACCAATCTATATAAGCAACGCTCTCTTTCGTATAAAACATTTAATACTTTCTCTTTGGCCTGGCAAAAATCTATCCATCCCGAAAACCTCCAGGGAACAGTTATGCTCTGTGCGAAGAAAGCTAAAGAGGGTAGCGTCTCACTCAACAATAGATAGATTTCATTTAGGCATGAAGCCGCTCAGTTGAAACAGGAAGAGCATTTGATTGCAGGCGGGAGGGGGAGCTGAAACCAACCTCCAGAAGGCGAAGGCTTCCAAGCATTCAAGTCTGACCACGGTCTGACGTCTTAGACCGAGCGAATGATGATATACTCGACGTCCAGGACTATGCAGTGCACTTCTAATGCCTAATTTGAACGAAAAAAACTCCTGCGAGACACAAAAATTGAACCCAATAAACACGGATTTCTACAAAAGGAAAATATATTATATGAGAACAACCCATTTATGAAAATATATTATATGAAAACAACTCATTTAAAAAAATAACTGAGGAAAAACTATTAACTACAATGAATTCGGAGAAGGGAACTAATTTAAGAGATGTATTACACCCAAGAAGAGTTATTATGTGTATTCTAAACGACAGATTTCTATAAAATAGAACTAAAAATAAAGATATACATAAACAGAAATCTAACACACTAAATAAGAGTTGTGAAAATAATTAAAACAATACATTGAATGAAAAATATAGACATTATCCCCCAAAAATAATCCTCATCAGTTACATCTCCACTGACTCTCTGAGAACTAATTGCTTTCATTGTGTTAATGACTTTTTGAATAATGACCTTACCATTCATTGTTTTACACATTACCTCCCAACTATACAGACTGGGAGCACACTGATAAGAATCTTTAAAACATAATTATTAGAGGTTCTCAACCAACAATCCATCTTCATGGAATTAAAAGATCTCAAATACAATTTAATGCTGATTAAACCTCCAAAATTCTTAACTTCTGAATTAACTGGCCCACTAATAAATAGATGATTAAGATCCTCCATACCCCTATAACAACATATCCCCATTTAAGTAAGTTTCACTCCCAGGCCTTCATATGAACCAAAGCCAAAAGTACCCGAATACATTTGAATCTACGCTTAATTTCCTTTATGAAAATAGGTGCATACCGTATGCACCTGTTTTGTGATAATCAGGTATGCACATAATTGAATCTATGCTGAATCTACGCTTAATTGAATCTACATCTAGTAGTTTCCTTAATTTCCTTTTCACAAAACAGAGAATTGAATCTACACAAAACAGAATTGAATCTAGGCTTAATTTCCTTTGCTTTTCTTCATTTCTTCACTCTACAACTAATAATTTAGAGCATCACAAAACATGTGCATACCTGATTATCACAATACAGAGAATCCATACCTGTTTATTAATAACATCTAGATCCGTATTATTATTTTTTATTTCTAGAAGAAATAGATGCATATCTTTAAGTCCAAAGTTCTAAGTTCCTGCAAAAAAAAACAGTAGATAAGAATCCTTAAATAATTATGACAATATTTCTTCAGAAGACAAATTAGTATAGTAGACATCCTATTTTTTCTTTCATCTTGAAGTAATTTGCTGTTGAGGTAGTATTCATGTTTCATAAGTTATGTCCAAAGAGAGGATTGATTAATACGAAGCTTTGATAAAAGTTTGAGAAGCCAATCCTCTTCCACGCTTGTTGTATTCCTAAAATCATGTTGGGTTAGTCCCCTTTCAGGCATGAGCTAAACAATAAAAAAAATAAAGTTTCAGAATCTGGAACTCGTAAATTATAAAAGCTAAATAGACAAACTACATATAATACCCAAAAATTCATAAATTTCATCATAATTAGCTTATGTAAGAGATATCAAGTGTTCAACATAACTAACATGAAGGAACTTTATGCCCAAGTAAAACTATAAACAAATTAAATTAATTTCGAAAATAATAGAAGGCATCATTCGACATTTTTGTCTACCCTGTACAGTATCAAAGTCAGCAAAAAAAAACCTTTATATAGCAAAACAAACAATTATAAACTATAGACATTTTTGTCTACCCTGTACATGTATCAAATTTTGTTTGTTATGACAATGAGTGGTGAATGTTGGGCAAAAAAAAAAGGCCTGTTTGTTCCCACCGGTTGCGCAGATATTGATGATGACCTTTTACTTTTTTTTATGATTTTAACACCAAAAAAATCGAAAAAGTGAAGATTTCAACAAAATAAGTAGATATATAGATAGATGAAAAAAGGAGAACTGTGACCTCATTTAGAGGAACAAAACAAAATATTAATGGGTATTGTGATCTTTTTGTTCAGATGAGGTTGAGGGAATGAGTTCTTACCTTAAAGTTTAAAATGAGCAAAGCTGAAGAGTGAACATAGTTTTACCCAACGGTCCAATGGGCCTCCAAACATGGTATTTCTATTGATGTCGTTTAAGAGCGTGGTCTCTCTATCGAATAATGCAGCAGCACTTGAGGTTAGAGAGAGAAAGACAACTGTAAAATATATAGAACAGAACTTGGTCCGGACACGCTTGGGAAAAAATGGGTCATCGGCGTCGCCGGCTTCACCTGGATTTGGTTGACCTGCAAAATGAAAACGATGGATTTGCTCCACCTGGATTTGGTTCACCTGCAAAACGATGGATTTATTTCACCTGGATCAAAACAAAATGATGGATTTGGTTCACCTCTAAAATCACAAAACAAAAACATTTAGAACATAAAAAATATGTACCTGAATTTGGTTCGAAGTTGAACACCTGGATTTGGTACGAAGTTTGGTTCGAAGTTGGTACGAAGTTGAACACCTGAATCTCCTAGAACATAGTTTCACCAACAAAAACAGTTATAACCCATATAATAATAGAACCCATATAAGAACAGGTATATAATCGACCCAACAAAAACAACCATAACCCATTTTCGAAGTTGAAGAATGAGATCTTAAAATCTAAAGACGTGAAACACATGTCTTTAGCCATTCACCACCACACGTCTTTAACCATTCACCACCACACGTCTTCTGGAGCTCGCGTTGTCGGAGAAGATGGACAGGAGGAAGAGGAGGAGGCTGCGCAGAGAGGAGGAGGGGGAGGCGGCAGCGCAAGAGAGGAGGGGGAGGCGGAGGCGCAAGAGAGGAGCGGGTGGCAGCGGCGGTGGATTGGAGGGGAGGCAGATTTGAGAGGGAGATATTGTGGAAAGGGGTATGGGGATTCATCAGATGAGTGACAGAGAGAATGAGAGGCGTGTAGGTTTACGCTGATTTTTCCCTTTTGCCCGGTCAATAAGTCTCCCCATATTATGTAGTTTACTATTATATCCTTTATATTTGAATCAAATTGAAATTTTATTAGAAGGGAAATGAGGGGGAAAATAAATTTGAAGGGGCAAAAGAGGTAATGAATGAAAAACTTAATCTCATGACATCATAGTTGAAGCTTATGACATACTTAAGTTTCATACTTTATTATATAGATATATATATATATATATATATATATATATATATATATATATATATATATATATATATATATATATATATATATATATATATATATATCATTTAATTTAAAATACTCTATTGTGATGTTTATCCTGTATAATGCTATTGTATAGTTTTACGGATCCTAATTGTGAGGAGTAAATAATATTCATGCGGTGGGCACTGGCCCATTGCGTTAATTAACATTTCAGGTATAGTTGTCGGAGTAGCAGCATGGGATACATTTGAGATCTTTGGAATGCAGTTGGATTTTTATTTTACTTGCTTTAGTGGTTAGATTTACTTTCCATTTCGTTGGATGTATATGAGATTTCATTTATGGATTTGGTGAGCCAATTGATTCCATAGTTGTTCACGGTTTCCATCATATATTTATAGCTGGATAAATTCATTTGAGTTTTAAATAAAATTGGAGTTGGATTTGTTCTGGAGATTAGCATGGTGATGGATATTATTGGTTGGATGTATTATATATTCCTTGGATATAATTGCATTATACCTTATGAATTAAAGTTTTAAATGTCTCATATATTTTGTCACATGCTAAGAATAGTATTTAATTTAGTGACGCTCGGAGTAGTTTGGCGGCGGCCGATGTCAGAATGTGCGGGGTGTTACAGATGGTATTAGATCATGGTCTTAGGTCTCATAGGTTGTGAGTCTGTTTAGCTTTATCGATCTTTGGTTCCCTTTGTTGATTCGTACTCCTTAGGGTATTGAGGCTCGCATACATGTTAGCGGTGTTTCTTAGAGTTCGGGGGTTTTATGTTAAGGACGTTGTAGGTATTGAGGTTAGAACTAGTAATCTGGATGTGGGATACTTAAAATACATTCTGAAGACAAGATTTATTTTGGAAATCGTTAGTGCAGATGTTAGGTATCATAAGCATCAATTTGGTAATGTGATTTGATTTGAGGACTTAAGTGTTGCAATGACTTTTGGAGAATGAATAGAGTGGTGATTCATGGGTGAGTGTGGTACATCATTATTTGCGTAGATATACTCACATATATATTTAAGATATAAGTTGTATTTTGTTCATGGGGTAGGTGCGTATGGGATTGGGTGTATGGGCACCCAATCGTGGCATTTTATGGGTAGGCATATGTAATTTTATTTTTTGCACGATTTGAGGTTTATTCTTCGCCAAATTTCGAGGAAGAAATTCCTGTACCAGTGGGAAATTATGTAACACTTCGTGAATTTAGAACCATAAATGACTCATTTTAAATTAAAGTCGGAAAAATATTTTTCAGAGATTTACTTATTTTTGGCATTTAAAAATGGTGATTTTGATGAGATTTTAATTGGATTTGAAATCGAGATTTAATTGTGGAAACTTTTTTTATTATAAAACGTGGGGGACTTGGGTTGTTCAGCTCGACCAAACCAATTCGACCCTGGGGGTGAACCGGTTCCCGCTAACAGTTAGTCGCAGGTAAGTCTTTTTTTTTAGTATTTGCGTTAAACTTAAACTCTTTTACTTTCACCTATTAATTAAGCTTGGGATTTCGACTTTTAAAACTCGTCTTATCTTTCTCTAAAATCAGTAGACTCCCATTTTTATACCTCCTCTTATCTACAAAACCTAAACCCTATTTAAATCAACTTTCAACCTAAGATTTGGAGAACTAAATCGGGTTTTCTCAAGATCGTCCAAGAACCTATTTTCATTATGTTCTTGAGAGGGATGCAAGCATCAAATCAGATTCTTCAAATGATTTTTATAGTTATGAATACTTATATTGTTTTCCTTTAGTAATATGTGTTTTAAATGTTGCTTAAACACTAATTATCCTTATTTTTTCTAAAATAAATTACAGAGGCTATTTAGGAAAAGTGAAACTAAATTTGGGACTATTTTATTCAAATATTTAATACGAATTAAGACTCAAAATCCCTGCATGCTTGGATTAGAGGTTGGGATTCCCTTAGAATTTATGACGTTCACATGCAAGATAAATCGTAAACATGTAAAACCACGTTAATATCTATATCGTGTAGAATAAGGATTTATGGTAGTATTCTCCCAAAATATATGCATTAGAATAGAAATTCTATAACTTTATGAGAAAACGAATTGTTCAATTAAAGGGACATAATTTGGATAAGTAGTGATTTATCGATTAATTTACAGAATTTTTGTCATAAGATTAAAATATGCCTTATGTGATTTGTTGATGTTTTCAATAATTGACACCACGAGGACGATGGGATTATTTGGGTAGTTAATGCTCTCACCTTATTTCAGGTTTCTTGGTAGGTATGGGGCTAGTAGGTAGGCCTTAGTTGTTGGTTATGCTTTCTAGGTATGGGGCTAGATAGTGTGGGTTTTTATGGACAGATGGTTCCAGAGTGGGACTGATTTGTATGTTGTTCATGTTGGATCATGAGCCTATGTGCGAGTATAGGTAGTAGCTGGGTAGGTTGAGGAATTTATGCTAGATAAAAGAGGGAGCTAATAAGAAAATAATGAGAATGTGAGAAAATTGATAATTAATAAATGATAGAATAAATGGGTACTAAAAATGAATTTGTGTCGCGAGTCTATATAGGGCTGAAAAAATATGGACTTACTGACTATAGCGTCGTGAGTGTGTGTTGGCATCACGAGTATGTGCGAGGCTGACAGAATACGGGACGACTGGCTACAGTGACGTGTCATGTGTGGAACCTCATGAGTATGTGCAGAGCTGAGAAAAATCGGGTTGACTTGCTATAGTGAGGGGAATAAGTGTAATGTGTAGAACTTTAACCGCGCCCAGAGTGTATGCAGGACCGATAAGGAATCGACTGGCCATACTAGTGTCGTAGGAATAAAAGTAATTGGATAATTAGTTTACGTAAGGATAAGATCTAACGTTTAAATCATAATTGAAATGGTATAATTGGACTTGCACTTTGGGGTGGATTAGTCATATGGGTAGATAGTGGCGGTTTATTTTTCTCGCATGTTAATATATATGTATATATATCATTTAATGTAAAATACACTATTATGATGTTTATCACGTATAATGCTATTGTTTGGCTTTACGGACCCTATTTGAGAGGAGTATCTAGTATTCATGCGGTGGGATCTCATCAATTGCATTGACTAACATTTTAGGTATAGTTATAGGAGTAGCTGCATGGGATGCATTGAAGATCTTTAGAGTGTAGATGGAGTTTTATTTTATTTTCTTTAGTAGTTAGATTTACTTTCCATTCCATTAGTTCTATTATGAGACTTTCATTTATGGATTTTGTGGGTCAATCGATTCCATAGTTGTTTACGATTTTCTTCGGATACTTATAGCAGGATAAATTCATTTGAGTTTTAAATAAAATTAGAGTTGGATTTATTTTGGATATTAGTATGGTGCTGGATATTATTGATTGGATGTTTTATATATTCGTTGGATTTAATTACATTATACGTTATGGATTAAAGTTTTAAATGTCTCATATTTTTTATCACATGCTAAGAATGGTATTTAATTTAGTGACGTCCGGCGTAGTTTGCAGCGACCGACATCAAAATGCGTGGGGTTTTACACTCAACTCTACATTAAGCTACTGTACAAAATATTCATTAGTCATATTTTACTTCAAAACATTATCTTTAAATAAGGTCAATTTAAGAAAATCATATTATTAGACTACCTTTAAGTCATCCGGTTTCCTTTCAAAATATCAATTTATGCTTAAATTAACATACACGGTGTTCCTTAAATTAACATTTCAACACACGCACCTGGTGTTTGAAAAAAAATATCAATATATAATTGTGTCAATTATGGGAGTATGCCCCACTCTGGAGTCACACAAACATCCAGTTTTTAACTCATTAAAACATCTTAAATAATCCACATATACCCGTGTAAAAGCAAGTTTAATAATTTCTCAATTTAGTTTTTATTTCGCCTATCCCATTACACCCCACTGAACCTTGATGACTACTTCTATGTATTCGAAGACAAGAATTTAATGACATATTTTAAGATTGAAGATCTTTCATCTCAATGTCATTCTGAAGTGGTATGAAGTGGTTTGGTAAAGTCTTTATTTATCCAGGGGATGTTTATAATTAGAGTTTCCATTAAAAGTTTTCAAAATATTTAAAATAATTTGTAAACGTTTTTTAAAAATTTTGACGGCTCGTTAGAACGAGTTTGCTAGGTCATTTGAACGAGTTACGCGATGTCATTAGAACGAGACTCCATCGTTCGAATAAAATCTGGGATGACGCCTTTTTGTCAATTATGGAATATCGTTTGAAGTTTTGTTAGATGTCATTCAAATGATATTGGGTATATCATTAGAACGAGTTTCCCATGTTCGAATGAGATCTGAAGTGATGCCTATCAAGCTAGCACTCGAATGTCATTTTAAGTTCCGTTAGAAACCTGATCGAACAAAAAAGGGAACGCCGTTCGAACGAGGTTCCAAGTCATTCGAACAAGCGTGCGAGTTTTTGTTTTTTAATCAAATCTGATCCAAATATCTTTTTTTTTTTTTTTTATCAAAGAGGGACGGTACCCCCACCCATTTTATTTATGTCATAGAGGAGAAAAAGCCTCTCCGAAGCTTACAAACCCAAACACAAAACTTAATTCTAGAGGATGGGTCCATTACTCTAGAATGAAAGAAAATAAACTTGGGGATTTATAAACTATCCCCATTACAAGGAGAGAATACTTAAGCAACATGAGAGAGCTAAAGAATATTTAAATTTGGGGATTTATCACATCCCCATTACATTTTCTTTATGATAGTTCTAATATTTGGTAGTTTTTGTCTATCCATATTGAGATGTCCCTTAGCCAATGTCGGAAGAGAGTTGAAATTCCAAAAATATTCATCCTTGTGAGATACTGAAGCTCTTGAAGCTAAGTAATCAGCTACTGCGTTGTTTTCCCTCCAAGTGTGAATGATTTTGAAGTTCGTTGGATAATTGATATTATCAAATATTTCTTGAGACGTCCAAGGAGGTTTAGCTATCTTTAAAACAATGTCAACTAATGATTTACAATCAGATTCAACGCAAACATTAGAAATATTTAATGAAGTAATCAATTTTATCCCTTCTTGAAGAGCCATTGCCTCAGCATTAAAGGACGATTGAAAACCTATTGATTTAGAAAATGCGGCGATAAATTTACCTTGAGAATCCCTGATTACTCCACCAATACCACTTGAGCCAGGATTATTCTTGGAGGCACCATCAATATTAAGTTTAAAAGTGCCAATTGGGGGATTGCTCCAAATACACTTAATTAAGATAATCTTTTTCGGGAGAATCTTGATATTAAAAGTATTGGCTATAAAATCATCTTTAGGTGGTATTTTATCGTAGAACTTGCAATATTCTAAAATATTTGATTCCAAGAAGATAACATTTTTGATAATTTTATTAGAGGAAGTTTGACAATTTTCAAAAAGGGTTTTATTCCTAGCTTTCCATATTTCCCAGAAGATCACTTTAGGGATAACCTTAAAGAGTAAAGTTTTATAGTCCCTTTTAGGACATTGAAACCACCAAGAGAAAAGGATAGACCTGCAAGATGAAAAGTCAATGGACAAGCCAAACATAGATGCAAAAAAGTTCCACACCTCAGTAGCAATAGGACATTCAATAAGGACATGGTGAGGGCTATCCTCATCATTCTTACAAAATCTACATAAAGAGGCTAGTCTCACACCAAGATTTTGTATCTCTGACTCAAATGGGACAGAGTTATTTAAGAGTTTCCAGGTATAGTTGGATAATTTCATGGGGCATTCTTTTATCCAATTTATTTTCCAAGATATAGATAAAGGCCTACTTTGTCTACAAATATTGTAAGCAGATTTAATGGTAAAATCACCATTAATAGAGGCTGTCCATATAGCCTTATCTTCGTTAATGTTTGAGTCAGATATGTCTTTAATGGAAGCAATCCTTTTAATAGATGAAGAGACTTGATTAATCTAGACCAAATACCATCTTCAAATTTATATTTCCAATATAATTTCATGCTAGAAGCAGAAACAATATCTTCTATTTTCCTAAAACTAAGACCTCCCTCATCAAATGGGTAACATAGGTCATTCCATTTAGTCCATTGAAAAGGCTTCTCCTTTGAGGTGCCACCCCAATAGAATTTACTAAAAATGCTGTGTAATCTTTTAATAATGATTTTAGGAGGGTTTAAAACAGCAATAGTATAAACTGGGATAGATTGAAGAACAAATCTAATAAGGGTTGCTCTACCAGCTTGAGAGATTAATTTAGAAGACCAAGTGTGCAATCTATCCCTAACTTTAGAAATTAGATCAGAAAAATGAATAGCTCTAGGTTTCCCTTTAAACAAAGGACATCCAAGATATTTCATAGGAAATTGTTTGTGAGACAATCCAGAAATAGATTCAATAGTGTTTTTTCTATGATGAGATAACTTTTTATCCGTATAAAAGGAGCTCTTAGAACAATTCACTTTCTGACCCGAAGTAGCTTCATATTTCTTTAAAAGATCAATAAGGACTTTTATGCTATGTTTACCTCCATTTATAAAAATTATCAAATCATCAGCATATCCTAAATGAGATATAAGTTGACTTTTAGAAGGATGGGCATAAGGAATAGCTTTTTTAAGAGAAAATATTTTATCAATATTTCTACTTAAAACTTCAGCAGCTATTATAAAGAGACTTGGAGACAAAGGGTCTCCTTGCCTTAGAACCCTTAAAGAGTGAAAGAAACCAATGCTTTTACCATTCAAAATTAAAGAAAACCAATTGTTAGATATAAGCCTCCAAATTAAATCAATAAAAACTTCACAAAAACCAAATTTTCTGAGAACTTCACAAAGATAAGGCCAATATACTCTATCATAGGCCTTTTCCATGTCTAATTTAATGATCACATTACTACCAAAAGATTTCTTGCTAATGTATTGAACCATTTCATTAGCTAGAAGGATATTTTCTTGAATACTTCGATTTTTAACAAAACCACTTTGGTTTTGAGAAATGATAGAAGGAAGAATTAGAGACAATCTATCATTTAAAATTTTAGAAACAATTTTGTTAGAGAAATTACACAGGCTTATAGGTCTAAATTGGGAGCATGTTGAAGGATTAGAAATTTTAGGAATAAGAGCAATGGAAGTGGCAGTCCAACTTTTTGGAAGCTCAGCACCAGCAAAGAAAGAATGAATAGCTTTAGTCAAATCATTTTTTATAATATGCCAATATTTTAAATAAAATATCCCTCCAAAACCATCTGGTCCAGGAGAGCTGGAATGATCCATGTTGGAAATAGCTTTAAATATTTCTTCTTCTGAGGGGAAATCAGTTAACTTGTTATTCATGGACACATCTATCTCATTTCTAATAACTTCTATAAAAGAAGAGTCAATAGATATGTATTCAGAAGACCAAGTTTTTTTGAAGTGATTAAGAAATATTTGTTCAATTTCTTCTATAGATTCTTCCCAATGATTTTGATTGTCTTTAATTCTAGAGATAGTTAATCTCCTTTGCCTAGCTTTAACTGAAGCATGAAAGAATTTAGTATTTTTGTCACCTGCTTTAAGCCATTTTATGTGACTTTTTTGTTTCCAGAAACATTCCTCTCTCAGAAGAGCAATATTTAACTCAGCTCTAGTTTTATATAAGTTGGATCGTGAAGAGTCAGAAGGATTATTTTCAAACTCATGTTCATTAATTAAAACTAAGTCTTCAAGGTCTTTTACAGATTGGAAAACATTTTTGAAGGTGCTTTTATTCCAATTTTTTAAATTTTCTTTAAGTTTCTTTAGCTTTAAAGCAAATTTAACTAATGGAGGAGCTTGGAATTCAGAAGACCATGACTCTTCAATAATCTCACTAACATTTGACTTAATACACCACATAGCTTGGAACTTAAAAGGTTTAGGATTGTTATCAAAACTGCTTTTGATAGACAAAAGTAATGGACTATGATCAGAGCAAGTTTTATGAAGATGAGTTATACTCGTTTGAGGGAACTTCAAAATCCAGTTATGATTAACCAGACCTCTGTCAAGTCTACAAAAAATGGTACCAGCAGTCCTGTGGTTAGTCCAGGTAAACCTGGAACCAAAGTATCCTAGGTCTAATAAGGAACAAGCATTTATCATATCATTAAAATCTTCAGTAGCATTAAAATCTATTGTATTACCTCCAAGCCATTTTAGAGGTACGTGATTAGAGTTTGATATAACTTATTTTTAACCATTTCCAAGCCATTTTAGAGCTCCTTTTGTGCTGAAACTCTATTATTTTTTAGCTAAACCCTTTAGAAATTTAGATATCACTTTACCAAATCAAGAATAACACACTTCTTGTTCAAGAACCCTTACAGAGATTTTTTCTACTGCTGAATTATGGAGTTGAGGATCTACTGCTAAAGAAGAAGGTTGGTCGGTAAATACCGAGGGAAGACCACTTTCTATGGACGGTGTTGGACTGTGCCCTATTTGTAGAAGACTTGAAGAACTACGCATTATACTTAGTGAGGTAAGTACTCTGTAAGTCAAATAGTGTTTGTCAATTCTGATATAGTGCTTAGATAGAGGTTTTGCCAAAAAGGGATTTTTCCTTAGTTCTTCTCATGCATGTTTGTTTAGGCTTATATAATTTTGACTTCATCATTACATGCATGCTAAATTAAATTAAGATAAAATAATTAAAAAGTGAATTTGTATATTTTTTGCCTAAGATACGAATAAATTCATAGAATCCGCATTCTCAAATTTCTATCAGAGGTGGTTACACTAACTATTTATGTGATCCTTTAAAATTCAGATTTTATGGATAATTTGTATAATAGGCTACGTGTTTTTAATGGGTCTAATTATGCATACTGGAAAGCTAGGATGAGGCGTGCTTTAAAATATATTGATGAAAGAGTGTGGCTTGTTTGTGATAGAAGGTGAACACCACCCACTGTGACCAACGACAATGTCAAAAGTCTTAATCCTATCTCTGCATGGATAGAAGATGGTTTTAAATGGAGTATTTTAACTCACGCTGTTTAAGTGCCATTTCAGGAGCCGTCACGCCTGACGAGTTCTATCACATCATGACGTGTAGCATGCCTAAGGAAGATTGGGATACCCTCCATCTCACTCATGAGAGGACCAATATTGTGAAATCTTCAAAACCTCACCACACAGTTTGAGACTATTGCCATTCTAGAGTCTGAGTCTTTCGATGAATTTTATGTATGATTGTCATATATCGTTAATCTAGTTTTAATATAGATGAGAAAATTTCTGAGACGCGTGTACTTAAAAATATTTTGAGATCACTTCCAGCTCGTTTTATTCCTAAGGTTAGTGTATTTAATTCATTGGGGATATTAGATACGCTTGGGTTAGAAGAACTCGTAGGAGACCTTCCAATGTATGAGATTGACACGTTTTCCAAAATTGTTAAACCTAAGGAAAAGGGAATTGCATTAAAAGTTCAATCTTAAAAAAAGAGGAAGTATCGTCTGACTTGAAGTATGATTTTGATCTAGATGATTTTGCCATTTTTAGGAAAAATTTCAAAAACATTCTCGAACTTAGAAAAGGAAATACTTCCAAATAAAGTGAGAGTTTAAAGAAAGGCAAGAAAATATAAATTAGGCAAGAAAATTTTTTTAAAAGAAAGAAAAGATTACCCAAAGAAAGATGTTATGAGGGAGAGAGTAAGGGTCAAAAATCTCATGAATGTACTAGGAGATTATAGTGATAAGGCAAAGGTAAAGCTGTGATTAATGCCATGCTTAGTGATAGCGATGTCGAGTCGGTGGATTCCGAGGACGAATCACCCCATTGACATAACTTCACTGCATTCATAGTTAGTCATGTTAGTACATCTAGTACACCTAACGCTATTGAGAAATCTACTAAGCATGACGACCTCAGCAATGAGTCTAGTCATTCTCGACGAAGTGAGGGAGATAACACTTTGAGTGAGGGAGAGAGTGACCTTCAACGTGCTTACGTCGATCTTTAGGTCGAGTCCTTTAAAACAAAGAAACAAAATAAAGGCTTAACATTTAGAGTTTTATCCTTAGAAGATGAGTTGAAAGAGGCGAGAGAGATCGATTCCTCGACTAGAGTTTCTTTAGAAGAGAGATTCATTTAAATAGAGAGGGAAAATGGTGACTTGACCAACAAAGTGACTAGCCTTATGAGAGGTATTCAAGCATCAGTGGAGACTCATGAGAAACTTGAAGCCCTTGTAACCAAACTTGGCAAGATATCAAACGTGTTCGGGAGGTCAATATTACTATAAAGGATACATCGAATAAGGTTGGAATGATGCTACTCGGGCACGCTTTAGATTTTGGAGAGATTTGAGGAGTAGGTTATAACGGTGCATCCACTTCCCATATTGCACCAGAATTGGATCCTAAATTTGTGGTAGATTCTTATGGGCCTCGTCCTAAACCACAAAAGAGAGTTCAAATTAAAAAAGAGAACTAAGGTAGACCCAAACAAGTTTATATTTGCACTTATTGAAAAACGAGAGTGTAACACCCCGTAATTTTCGAACCTTATATAGCACGTTTTAAACAAAATTAAAAGTCGAAAAGGTATTTTTGTTATTTAAAATTTTTGACAATTAAAAGGTGGACTATTTAAATTAAAAGATCCTTGATCGAAATTTTATTTTATATAAAATGTTTATTTTGGGAATCCAAATTTTTTTTATTTGAATAAACATTAATAAATTCTTAATTTTTAATCTTGTAAAACCAAACTTTATTTTATATTTTTTTTTGGAGATAGAACCTTTGTAACCTTTATTTATTTGTAACCTTCAGCATCACATTTATAATATATACTTTTAACCTTTTGGAGGCAAGAGGGAGAGTAAAGGGCGTTGGCCCCCTTTTTTTTTCCTTTGTCACTTGTTTAAGCGCAGGGAGTTGACCCATTTAGTTTTTTTCTCCCATTCCTTTGTTGCCTTGTGTCAGAAGCATGGTTGTTTGCCTTGGGTTTAGGTGCATGGTTGTTCCCACTTTGTTGGGATGCACATTGATAAGGGAGGGTTGAGTCCTCAAATGGTTGGGGCACGCGCAGATTTACTCAGACCCTTATATTTCAACTCCAAACTCCCATTAAACAAAACTTCAATCATATTTTTGGGAGGTCTAAACTACATATTTTCAAGAAAGTCCAAGAATGTAATTTGCTTATTTTCATGAGACGAACGCAGCCGAGTATTCATAATTTTCAACCGACGATATCCAGGAATGAATAATCTATTCCTTTCCTTTAGTATTATGTGTTTTAAGTATCGCATAAATCCTTAATAATGTGTTGTTGATTAAAATTAATTAGTAACTTAATTAGAGAAAGTGACACTTAATTTTGGGACTGTTTTGTGAAACTTTTAAATATGAATAAATCTTTGAAACCTTTGGGTGCGTACGTGAGATTATTAGGTCCTTATTGTTTTGGTTATAGGTTCTTATGTAGAATTTTTATGGGGTTATTCATACGATATCTGGGACGCGTATACACCTATAAAAAAAATATGTGACTTATAAAAGAGGACAATTATGACGAGTTGAATATTTTTTGGCAACATGATTAATTTAACATTATTTATTGGAAATAATTGTGTTAAAAATCGACGATGATATTATTATTGGAATTTAAATTAATCGGGGCCTTTACGTTTGAATTGCTATGCTGTTCATATAAATTATATGTTGTGTGATTTATTATTAGTCACTTTTGCCATCATGGGGACTAGAGTATTTTGCTTAGTATATTGCTCAACCCTATTTTAGGATGCTTACTAGGTATAGGACTAGTGGGTATCCCTTGATTAAATTTATGCTTGCTAGGTATGGGACTAGTTAGTGTAAATTCATGAGGATTTTATATTTTGGGGTGGGGCAGATTTTTACGTTATAAAATCTTTTCGTTAGCCTAGGCATGAGATTAGGACGTGTTCTATATTGATGATTCATCTTATATGTAGGATAGGACGTATGTGTACTTTGGGGACCCTTAGGTATGGGACTAAGGGGCATTTTGAGGATCTCACATCGATTAAAAGGGTGGGGTAATTTGTTATGGTGAAATTGAGAAAATGAGAATTGATGCCTAAGATAAAAACGGGTATTAAAATTTGTGGTGACATAATGTGCGGGAGATGACAGTTTAAACAGGATGGCGGGCGATTTATGTCCTATTGTGTGTGTAACCTTGTCAAATTGCGGGGGATCGACAGTTTAAACGGATTTGGCTAGCGTTTTGGCAAGGGAATGTATAAAACTTTTGTGGAAATTACCACCCGGGGTGAGAGCAATGCTATAATAAAAAGTGAGAATAATGATAATTAAATTAACAATATGGGACTTGGGTATTTAAAATTATATTGGTGTGCTTTGTGAATAAGAACTATTGTGGGTAGATAGTGATTCATTATTATTGCGCTTAATCATGTATCGTTTAACTAAAATATTTTATTGTGATATTTATCTCGTATAATGCTATTGTCTAGATTCAAGGATCCTATTTGATGGGAGTAGTGTGTATTCATGATCGGGGCTCTGACCTCGTGCCTTGACTAACATTTTCAGGTATTAGTGCTCCAGTAGCTGCATAGGATTTACTGGATATCGTTTGGAGGTGCAGCTGGAGTTGCTTTTATTAACAGTTTTATTTAGTTTAGATTTTCCTTTCCATCGTATTTCATTATGAGACTTCATGTGGATTTTATTGGGCCATTCGATTCCAAAGTTGTTTGAGGATTTCAGTTGGAGTATTTACAGTCAGTTGATTATTCAGATTTGAAATTAATTCATAGTTTAGAGATTGAATTTAATTGGAGTTTAGCATGTGATGGCTTTTATATTACAATTATTCATTGGGATTGATTATTATTCATCTTGTGTATTGATTTTTATTGTCTCATATAGTCACATGCTGAGAATGGGCGTATAAATACCTCTCCTATTTCAATACCCCCTTACCGTATGGATCCTTTAGAGTTGTGAGAACTCTGAAAACAATTAGATGGATTTTAACAAAAGTATTTATACGCCCCAGTACATCACCTTAGGGAGCTCCAATTTTGTTCGTGAAAAAGAAAGACGGAACTTTTCGATTATGCGTTGATTTTCGAAAGTTAAACTAGGTAACCATAAAAAACAAATACCTTTTACCCAGAATGGGAGATCTGTTTGACCAGCTATGCGGGTCAAGAATATTATCAAAAATTTATTTAAGATGGGGTTGTTATCAACTTTGTGTCAGGGAAGAAGATATACCCAATACCGTTTTCCGAACATGATATGGTCATTTTGAGTTCTTGGTCATGTCTTTGGGATTGACAAATGCCCCCGCCACTTTCATGGACTTAATGCATAGATTATTTCTCCTTTTTCTAAATCAAATCGTAATCATCTTTATCAATGACATATTAATTTATTCCAAGATCAATCATGGCAAGACCAACACTTGTGCATAGTATTGAAAACTCATCGTAAACATCGACTTTATTCTAAGCAAAAAAAATATGACGTGTTCATGAAAGAGGCGAAATTCCTCGGATATGTTGTCATCAAAGTAGGCATACAAGTATACCCGACTACAACCACTATCATACTTAACTGGCCTCAACCCATAACTATTTGGGAATTACGCAGTTTTCCCAAACTTGATGGATATTATCGACATTTCATGGATGGATTTTTTAGAATTACCTTAACTTTATGATATTGACCAGAAAAGATGATCGGTTTGTATAGACCTCCGATTGCGAACAAGCTTTCCACACACTCGAGAAAAAATTAACCAATGCCTCTGTCCTGACCATTCCTTCTAGTAGCAATAGTTATGACATTTATAACGATGCTTACTTATAAGGACTCGATTGTGTGTTAATATAATAAGGAAAGGTGATCAAATACCGGTCACGGTAATTAAAAATTTATGAACGCAATTATCCAGTACAAAATATGGAATTAGCAGCAGTAGTCTTTGCCCTGAAGATCTGGAGATGTTATCTATATGGTGAAGAATTTCAAGTATTATCTGACCGTAAAATCCTTAAGTACCTCTTCACTCAAAATTATCTAAGCCTCCGACAGAGGCGATGGATAAAATTTTTAAAAGATTACAAATTTAATCTACTCTATCATCTCGAAAAAGGTAGCGTGGTTGTTGATGCCTTGGGATACAAAGCCAAGAAAACCTTCAGAGTATGTTTGTATTTTTAGAGATTATAGGAGATTACGACCTATATAGAGACTTTTTCAAAACCCAAATTGTCCCGCGAAACATCGTAGATCGCTTTGCCATGCAAAAGAAAATCATTGACTTCCAAGACCAAGATGAATTTTTGAACTCCCAAAAGATAAAACTTCAAAATAACCTCTCCAAAAAAGACTGGACCCTGAATGAGGGTTAAAATTCAAAAATAGAGATATGTTCCTTCCATGTCCTCATTACGAGGAGAAGTCCTATAAGAAGTCCATCATTCTAAATTCATGAGTCACCTCAAAAGTGCCAAAATGTATCAGACTCTCAAACAACATTATTGGTGGCACGGTACGAAAAAGGATATGATCCATTTCATAGCCAAATGCTTTACTTTTCAACAAGTGAAGATTGAACATTAACACCCCGTCAGATTACTTCAACCACTCCCTATACTAGAATGCAAATGGAATCACATTACCATGGAATTTGTCAATGAATTACCCCCTCAAAAATACAATTTGATATGGGTTATCATTGATCACCTTACGAAATCTACCCATGTTATACCAACTCAATCCACCGATTTGTTCCAATGACTTAGTGAACTCTACATCAGAAAAATTACTCAACTCCATGGTATACCTCTTTCTATTGTTTCAGATCGAGACGCCTGATTCATAGGAAAATTTTGACAAGCCCCATAAGACTCAATTGAAACCAAGTTGTATCTAAGTAATGCCTCCCATTCTCAAACTGACGAACAAGCTGAACGAGTAATTCAAACCCTTAAAGATACGTTATGAGCATGCACATTATATTTTACAGGTAAATGGAACTACCACTTAGCATTAATGGAGTCCTCCTATAATAACATCTATCAAACCAGCATTCAGACCACCCCTTATGAACCTCTTTACGACGAGAAATAAATCAGGAAAAAATCGTATACTTGGACCCAAAATTATCACCAAAACCATAGAAAAGATACATCTTATTCAGTAAAGATTGCCTTCAGCCCAGAGTTGACAAAAAAGTTATTCAGACACTCAAAGAAAGCCATCAGAATATCAAGTGAATAATCAAGTATTCCTGCATGTGTCCCTAAGAAAATTAATAATTTAATTTGGAAAAAGAGGAAACTTAGCACCCTGCTATACTTGTCCCTTTAGAATCAACGAATGTATTGGACCAATAGCCAATCATTTGGAATTACCACCCGAATTATCCAATATACACGATGTGTTTCACGTTTCCTAACTACAAAAATACATCTTCGACCCAAGTCACGTTATCAACTGAAAGGGTATAGCCATCAACCCTAACAATGATTTTAAGGAAATTCCTATCCAAATCCTCGACCGATAAGAGAAGGTCCTCTGACATAAAATCATCCCAATTGTTAAAGTTCTTTGGTAGCACCAAGGAACTAATGAACTAACTGAAGGTCCCTATATAGAGCACACCTAGGGTTTGCATTTCGTTCTTTAGCTATATAGGACTTCATTTAGTTGGACGTGAATTTTGACAAAATATTTTTGTAATCTATGATTGTGTCTCACCTATCGATGCCAAGCTCTCCTTATTCATCTACATCAAATGAGCTCTCAATTGAGTCCGCCCTGTCAGAAAAAGGTAATTTTCATTTTCTATGGATCATAGGAATTTCTATCACGTAGAACACAACACCACGTTGCATGTGCATGTTGTTTATCATATCTTATAATAGTGTTTGGTTTCGTCATAATAATTTTATTTTTGAGTTAAATATTTTAATTTGGAGCTTTTATTAGAATAAATATTAAATATTTTTTTTAAATAAAATTTTCAGAATAAAATGTTTGAAGTCAAAAATAATTTTTATGCATGTTTAGGTATGTGTATGTTATATAAATATATGCGTGTGTTAATGAATGTGTGTCCCCATATTTTATATATGTACGATACTATATATATGATGGTGTGTATGTGTATGCTATGGTATGTTTATATATTATATAAAGTGTATGCATGGACTCTAATTGTTATAGGCGATTGGACCATATAGTAGGACTTTACTAGATGGTGACAAGATGTCACTGATTGTGTTGATTGATATATATATATATATGTGTGTGTGTGTGTGTGTGTATTGTTGATCATTATCATGTAATTTGTCCTCTTAACTGATTTCGTGTATCCTCATAGCAGTTGGCCCTTGTTTCTAAGTTTTACACCTCTTTGGCTTTTAATAGTCGTGCCCTAGTTTGTTACTACATCTATTACGTGGCATGCCTTAGTTGTTGCCCTTATGCGTGTATATGTGTTATATTATATACATGTGTATGTGTTAGTATATTATATATATTCTATATGTTGATCCACAACTTGACCTTAATAGGTCTTACACATTTGGGCCTGTAGCGATGTGACCTTAGCAAGTCTTTGGCCTTAGTTGTCATAGCTGGACACGGCTTTAACCGCAGAAGCCTTTTTGGCTCTTATTTGTTGTCATGTGTATATATTGTATATATATATGTTATATCTTGCCAAACCATTCTGACCGATTGAACTTTAGCAGGCCCAAGACCCCGCCCCTTGGTTTTAAGAAAATAGTCCACGGTTTTACCCTTACTGTAAACGGATTTTTTAAACGTCGTCGTTGCTTTTAAGTGTGACACCCCGCCTAACTAAATACCGGGTGATCACTCCTTTATTAAATTAAAATCAAGATGAACAGTTGGTTCATTCTTAGCATCATTGTCGTAAAAATAACTTTTCCAAATTTAACACCCTATTTAATTAAGCTAAGTGTCAAAACCATTTTTTTAACATTACTTTCCAAATTTTATTTTGAAAATAAAGATTTAATTATCTACAACAATTCAATATTTAAAGAATCACACCACAATAATCCTGGAACATATAATCCAATTAATTTAAACATTCAACAACTAAACCCCAGCATTTAAAACTTAAAGTAAAACATACATGCTGAATAAATCCCAAAGTAACAGTACTAGAAATAACTGAAATACAAATGTCACAATAAAACAGATAAATAGTGGAAAGGGCGACACATGCCCAATAAGGAGAATGATAGAAGTGGAATCAAGTAAATGAAATCGTCTAAGCAAGTGGCCTGCAACTCCCACCTAAGCTGCAGCACGTTCCTTCCAAGGGATCCTAAACAAGACGCCCCTGTGGCTGGGCACCTGTAATATATACATATATATACAATAGAGAAAGAGGAATAGAAACGGGTCAGAGCCCGATAGTGTATATGATTTAAAAATTCGTTTAGCAAGTATTTAAATTGATACAGGCCAATGCAACAACATATTAGTGCGACACTCTCTTGAGAAATTCTCGCCTCTCTTTTAATGTGCACTCCTATCGCACTAACCTTACCAATGGTTTATCTCATCATATATCACACTATCCTTCCCCAAGGATTTAACTTATCTTAGGTGACTCTCAAAATTTAAGATTTAACAACATCATGGTTTAAAAAGGATAATTTCATTTAGTACAAAACGCTCATTTTAACTTTATTGATTCATAAAGTTTTTCAATATCATATTATACTTTTCAAAACAAGTATTTCCAATTTGAGTCATTATACATGTCTTACTTACCATAACACAGTAGGCAGTTTCTCAAATTTCAAAAGTTCATATATATATTAAATACTCATATAATATATATATTCTAACAGCACCCCACATAAAATTTTATTGTGCGGGCATACTCTGCTATCCAATCCCCGTATTAATCGTACCAAAGGGAATACAAGTTCGGAATCACTCTCGAACTGTATAAATACATACACAAACAACATTGAGGCGAAGCATAGTTTCCAAGTCCAAGAGGTCAGTACATACCCTCACGTCTCTTAGGACCGTGACTACCGATTCGATAGCCTGTACCTAGGATTTCTATCTTCTAGGGTACGAGTCAATATCCCCCATAAGGCACACGAGATAAGATCGTCCCAGCGCGGAAACCTCAGGGATAGCAAGTAGCGCGGGCATGATTTTCACAAGTATATAATATATGCATACACAATCATATAAATATACCACTTTTATTATATCAATTTAGGTTTATCTAATAACCCACATTCACAACATTTATCCTTATTTTCCCATTATTATTTATCTAGTATAATGGTTCGTTTCTAACTTTAATTCAAAGGGTTTTTCCAACTTACTACGTAACCCTCATGGACTCTATTCTTCCAAATGTACAATTCAGTAGATATCCATTTATGTTCCAACGTAACTCTCTCTTACGTGTCTCTCCCCTTTAATATATATTTACATTATCCCTTATGCAAAATATCCCAAAAATATAGATTTCGCCTTACATTAAAGGATTTCGAATTTTATTTTCATAGATGAGAATTTTAAACGGTTTCGAAATCGGAATTAAAATGGAGTTTTAATTGAATTTTTATTATCTCTAAGAGTCCTCAAAACATAAAACTGTCTAGCAAAAAAAATATTAAAAAATATTGAACGGTCCGATGGAGCTGAATTTTTTTCTATAGCTTCCTCTCGTCTTCAGCTAATTCTCTGTAAAATTTCATCCAATTCCAACGGTCCGATCGTCCGGAGTAAATTCTTTTTTAGTGTTTTTATCTGATTAGAACTCTTTTCTTAATCAAACTCTTAATCCTTTACATGACAAAGGGTTTCCAGAATATCATATAAATCATCACTACATGAAAATTTCCCATCTCAAATTGGGTTTTTCTTCCATAAATCTCATCCTAATAACTCCTAAACTAATATGGATGATGCATCAACGAAATAATCAAGATAAACTCTTGCCTGGGATTTTCAGAAATCTGGTTTGGTGTTGAATTTGGTGTGGTTGCGTTCCCCGTCTCACGATCTATGCGTTGGCGGTGGCGGTGGCGGCGGTGCAAACGGGTGAGTTTTGAGCCTTGAAATGCCTTGAGAGCTCTCTCCTCTCCTCTCCTATGGCCGTTCTAGTGTTTTGAGTTATCTAACCCTAGGAGATAACCTAAACATCTGATATAACCCCTTTAATTTTGGTGGGTTTAATTACCCAAAAATACAAAATGACTAAAATGCCATCCCGGGGTACTAATTAGGCCTAAAAACTCCCCGAGACCCAAATCAAACTCCCGGGTATACTTTTCTGACTATCTCGACCCTTCCGGACGCGTTGGTGCACTCAAAACGACCATACGAACAACTTATAAAATATTTACTTTTATTTATCAATATTTAGTCCCGACGCGACACGGGCGCGTCCCGACTCAAATTTTTAAAATTGTCATTTTATTCACTCGTGACATTTAATATGGCCACTATTATATATTACTTTGCTCATTAGTAATATTCAACAAATTTTCCCATAATTACTAACTCTCATCACGTTAATAATTATAACATAATTAATTTCCGGAATTTTATTAAATAATTAATTCACATTAATATTAATAAATCCCCAAATTAATATAGCATAAAAATACGGGGTATTACATTAAGTTCAAACGGTAATTTTTTTTTTAAAATGATACTGTTTCTTTTATACCGATCTGTTGATTGTTTATTAGCCCACGGTTTTCTGTTAAAACCAAAAATGATTTTCAGTTAATTAAAAACGACGTAGTGGTATTTGTTTCAACGGTAATTCTTTTTAGTGCTTTACAGCTGGATCCCAACTTTTAAATCTGCCCATGTTTTTTTTTCAAAACCAGATCTGGTATTTTCTAAACGACACCGTGACACACTTAGTTACAACGGTAACTTTATTAGCGGTCTACAACTGGCATCTTGATGTGTTAAAATGACTTCGTTTTTATAAACTAATTTGTTAGTCTGTAACAGCTTGCACTACACGTGTCATATTTTTACCACAACCCTTTGTGTTTCTTTGTGACCCCTCAGATCTATTTTTATCAACGGTTGTGTGTATAGTTCTTGTAATCCCTGTGACTATATTTTACACCAATCTACACACACTTGTTCACTCTATAAACAGTACCCTTTGTGTATCATTTTTGCAGAGCTGAGAAAATAGTTTTTGTAGCTAAACTATGTCAAAATTTTTAGAGAGAGAGAGAGATTTAAACCAGAATTTTTTTTGTGGCATCTTCAAGTGTTGATTTCTTTCAAAACGAAAATGAAGATCAGACATCTCTCATTCTAAATCTGCACTTACGATTTTTCAAGAGTATATGATTTTTGTAAGTGATTTCTCTCATATGTGCGTATTATTTATATCAGTCTTTAGATCTAATATTTGTACAAAACACACACTATTCAAGAAATTAATTTTTGGTGTGAATATTCTGTTTGTGAGTTCTTGAATGTTTTTTAACATTTTGTTTTAAAGCATATTTTTCAGAAAATATTTGGCAATATTCAAATTTGTATTGTTTGTGGTTTAGAAAGTTAAACCCAAGATTTTTTATATTTCATTTGTGAAGATTTAAAATCTGGACTGAATATTATTTTCTTGAGTGCTTAAGACTGTTTTGATTTAATCTGAAATATTTGTCAAAATAGTCTTGATAAGATTTTAGATTAAAATCTGATTTAATCTAATATTTTGTTTTCTGAAAAATAGATTGTGAATACTTGACTGTCTGATTTTATTGAATATATTTGAAGTCATTATTCTGTGAACATGATTTCGTGGTTGTTTAAGTGATTTTCGGGATCTGTTTTCATCTCATATCACTTAGATATATTCACTCACTTTTTACTCACGTAGACACATTTATGAATGTGAATATTTGAACAAGTCTAGTGTTCAAGATTTAAAAAGAAAAGAAAGTTTTTCAAAACTGTATTGAAAGTAAAGAAGACTTGATTTGTGTGACATAAGACTTGCGAAGATATATAGGAGATATAATATATTGCATAGCATTTGGTGTGTATCATTTAAGTGTGGGTGTGTCATCTAGGATAGAACACCGCACACAATTACTTCACTAGAAAATAACACAATAGGCACTGAGCTAATCTTGAGCTAGAAGAGCAAAAGGGAGAAGCTACAAAGTGTAGAATGCAATAATAAGCAAGGACAAACTTAAAGAGAGCAGAATAATCAACCAGGGATGATTCTTGGTCGTGTGGGGTAATCGCTACATCTATCTTCTTTAGTTGTCAAGTTTGTTGATTGTAACTCGTTCCTGTTGTTTTTATTGTTTTAGTGAAAGTAGATTAGGTAACTCCTAGAGGAGTTCGTCGTTTTTCCCGGGGAAGAGTTTTTGCGATGTAAATAAATACCTTGTTCTTTACTTTACAAATTTACTATATCTCGCCTCATAAGAAAACGTAGGTTTAATACTAGAAACTCACCTAATTAATTTAATCATATATTATCCGTTTTGACACCTAGTTAACTCAAGATAATAAATAAGACTATTAATTGACTTGGCGAACTAAAATTTGTTTTAGCTAAGTTAGCAATTCAAGAAAAGTTTGAATTGGTCCCCTCTTGAATAACATAGATAACTCGTAGGTAATTGGAGTTTATTTCGGCAAATAGATTACTTCAGCACACATAGTCTTTGCGCATCGTGGGTGCTTACAAGTGGTATCAGAGCTAGACTTTAAAAAGATCATTTTTCAAAACTTTTGTCAAACTCATTTTATCTTATTTTCAATGGATGATTCAAGTCAATTACTTAGGCTTGGAAATTTTAGTAGACCTCCTATTTTTGATGGCTCAAATTTTTCATACTGGAAAATCAGAATGGTTGCATTTATTCAAAGAACTTTAGGAGATGATGTTTGGAATTTAATTTAAAATGGTTATAGGCACCCCACTACTCCTATAGTAGATGGTAGCACTATTTTTAGAAAGCTTAAAACTACTGAATTAAGTGATGATCAGAAAAAGATAAGCAATTTCAATAATAAGGGCAAAAATGCGATTTTCATGAGTGTGAGTGAAAACCAATTGAAACGTAAATGTCATTGCACTACTAGTAAGGATGCTTGGGATACTTTAGTTATTGCACACGAGGGTGACGATAGAGTAAAACAATGTAAAACACAAATGTTGGTTCAATAATACAATATGCTAGTTATGAACGATAATGTACCATCTGATGATTTTTATATGCGTTTAACTAATATCATTACCCAATTGCATGCGAATGGTATTGAATATACTGATAAAGAAGTCTGTGCTAAAATTTTGAGATATCTTGCACCTAGGTTTGACCATAAACGTTATATCATTGAATAAATAAATGATCCTTCTCTCACACCTGAATTGCTAAGCTCTAAATTGATAACTATGGAACTTGAATCAGCCTTTAGGAAGACTCCCACGTCTTATGCTAAGAATGAGTCGACCAATACTTCTAAAGTTGCTTTTAAAACTACCTATCCTAATAAATATAAGCATAAGGTAGTTAAACAACAATCTTCATCTGATGATGAATCTGATGTGGAATCGGATGGTCTTGATAAGATTGATAATCAACTTGCTATTATGTCCTCTCAATTTAAGAAACTTTTGGATCAAAGAAATGCTATTGCTAAGGGAGATACGCAAGTGAATAATCAATCTAGTCGGTTCACTCGGCACCATAATAGAACGTCAAAGGGAATTTCATATTATGATAGTAGAAGTAGTAAGGTTGATAAATCTGAATTGGCTTGTCACAATTGTGGGAAACTTTGTCACTTTATTGCTAAGTGTTGGTATAAGCCACAGTCAGGGCATTCTAAACAACACAAGGCACACATAACTAAAACTTGGGATGACTCTTCTGATTCTGAATCAGAAGACAACCAAGGAAATTCTGAACTAAATTACCTTACGTTTTTAAGAGAAGTTTATGACTATTACGGAGACGTGTACTTAGTAGGAATGAATGATTTCGAAGACAATTCTCAGAAGTAATGAATGATTTCGAAGACGATTCTCATTCTGATTCTGATTCTTATTCTAATGAAGTTCTTGATTTAATTAATGCTGCTAAATCTTTATTAGCTAGTCAACCTTCTCTGCTTGAAATAACTGCTCCGTTTGATGCTAAACGTGCCTTATGGGATACTAAATCTGATGATAGCAACAATTCACATACGGACACTAATGAGCATGAAAATTTTATTGGCTATGATGATTACTCAGAATTGTATGTCAGGACTTTGCAAAATAGGCAAGAATTATCGAATTTGGTAAAAATGCTTAGTGAGACCTTAGAGAATCAATATAAGATCGTTCAACAAAATTCCATTGAAATGAACAATGTCAAAACTGATTTTGAAAAACAGTCACTTGATTTTAAATTTCAGATTACGACATTAAATGAAAATTTATCTTCTTTTGAAGAAAAATATAATGAAGCGCTTTTACAAGTTGAAGAATCAAAACATGTTTATGAAACAGCTTTCAAAATGTGTCGTAGTCGTGATATAAAATGTTTTGACCTTGACAAATTGCTTGCTGAACAACGATATAAGGGTGATACTAGAGGATCTGGATATGAGGGTCCTCTTGAAAAAGATGATCCAAGTATACTAATCTTATTTGTAAAAGTCCAAGAAGAAATGGCTCTTCCGTTGGAAATTAAGTGGTCTGAAAAGGATAAAGGAAAACAAGTTCTAATTGAAAGTGATTATGAAAGTGACAATGAATATTTCATATAGAACGTTGTAGGACCGTCTACATCAAAATATTGCCCTCGTGCCAAGAGACTCTATAGACCTCCTAAACCATTTGTTCCTAATGAATCTGTCAAGCATGTAGAGGAAAAACACCACAAATAAGACCTACCTACTTCTAGTAAATTTTGTACTAGGTGTGAAGTTTTTGGGCACCAAAACTGGGAATGCCTTGGTAATCGCAAGAACGGTACTAATTTTAAAAGTCATAACCGAAATGTGAAGCGATTTACAAATTTTTGTACGCAGCGCACTAATAATAATTGGAATCATTTCTTCAACAAGTCTAGGCCTTATGTTAACAATAAAATATTTTCAAAAAATAATTTTATCCTAAATTCCAAAAGGCGCAAAAACCTTTGAAAACTTTGCCTATTTGGATTAGGACTTGTGACTTAAGACCTCAAATGGATTTTTTAAAGTCTAAGAAATGTCCAATTAATGTATGTGATGCTTGCGAGAGTGAGAAAATCATTAAGTCTCCTCACGAGAAGGTTAAGGACTTAAACACCACCACACCCTTAGATTTATTCAATGATGGGGGAGGTGAGTTTAAACAAAGTGGAGTTACCAAGAATTGTGATGCTAATGGATATTCGTACCAGTTTAATTCTCTAAAAACCCATAAACAAATTAGCGTAGTTCCTTATATTGCTTGTGATTTTCAGCTTGTTAATATGCTTTCTATGCCTTATGATGACTCTTGTTTAGAAGTAACTTCAACATTTGATTGGAAAGATTGTACTTGAATATGTTTCTTGTGTTTATTCTGCACTTTGATTACTAGATCTCTGAGGTTTTAGGATAAAGGTATCTACTAATAACCGGTATCTCTTAGAGCCATGTTTAATGTAGGAGACACTTATTTTGCAGATTATAAACACTTGCTTTTTCTTTCTTCTTACCATTGTCTAATTTAGCCAAAATGGGGGAGAGTTGAGTACATATTATATTCTTGTGTTGTTGATATTCTTCATACCTATCCTGCCTCATTTAATTCTGTCATTTTAATATTTTGGTAGAGCAAATGCTACTAACTTAATTTCACGGTAGAAAGTGTATTTATGTTTTGCAGGTATTCTTATTAGTTGTCTTGAGTTGTGTCTTTTCATTTCTAGGATGGGTGGGTAGTTAGATACTCTTTCGTATAGGACATATTCGGAATCATTTTACCTTAGTATATCATTTGATGTACTCAAAGGTTTTGTCAAAATTAGTCCAATAGGGGAGTTTGAAGGTCCCTATATAAAGCACACCTAAGGCTTGCTTTTCGTTCTTTAGCTATATAGGACTTCATCTTGTTGGACGTGAATTTTGACAAAATATTTTTGTAATCTATGATTGTGTCTCGCCTCTCAATGCCAAACTCTCCTTGTTCATCTACATCAAATGAGCTCTCAATTGAGTCCGCCCTGTCAGAAAAGGTAATTTTCATTTTTTTATGGCTCATAGGAATTTCTGTCACGTAGGACACAACACCACATTCCATGTGCATGTTGTTTATCATATCTTATGATAGTGTTTGGTTTCGTCATAATAATTTTTTTTGAGTTCAATATTTTAATTTGGAGCTTTTATTAGAATAAATATTAAATATTTTTTTAAAATAAAATTTTCAGAATAAAATATTTGAAGTTAAAAATAATTTTTATGCGTGCTTAGATATGTGTATGTTATATAAATATATGCGTGTGTTAATGATTGTGTGTCCCCATATTTTATATATGTACGATACTATATATATGATGGTGTGTATGTGTATGCTATGGTATGTTTATATATTATATAAAGTGTATGCATGGCCTCTAATTGTTATAGGCGATTGAACCATATAGTAGGACTTTACTAGATGGTGACATGATGTCACTGATTGTGTTGATATATATATATATATATATATATATATATATATATATATATGTGTGTGTGTGTGTATTGTTGATCATTATCACGTGTTACCAATTTGTCCTCTTAACTGATTTCGTGTATCCTCATAGAAGTTGTCCCTTGTTTCTAAGTTATTCACCTCTTTGACTTTTAATAGTCGTGCCCTAGTTTGTTACTACATCTGTTGCATGGCATGCCTTAGTTGTTTCTCTTACGCGTGTATATGTGTTATATTATATACATGTGTATGTGTTAGTATATTATATATATACTATATGTTGGTCCACGACTTGACCTTAATACGTCTTACACATTTGGGCCTGTAGCGATGTGACCTTAGCAGGTCTTTGGCCTTAGTTGTCACAGCTGGCCACGACTTTAACCATGGAAGCCTTTTTGACTCTTTTTTGTTGGCATGTGTATATAATATATATTATATATTGTGTATATATATATATATATATATATATATATATATATATATATATATATATATATTTTATATCTTGCCAAACCATTCTGACCGATTGTACTTTAGCAGGCCTAAGACCCCACGCCTTGGTTTTAAGAAAACCGTCCACGGTTTTGCCCGTACTGTAAACGGATTTTTTAAAAGTCGTCGTTGCTTTTAAGTTCAAACGGTAATTTTTTTTTTAAAACGATACCGTTTCTTTTATGCCGATTTGTTGATTGTTTATTAGCCCACGGTTTTCTGTTAAAACCAAAAATGATTTTCAGTTAATTAAAAATGACGTCGTAGTATTTGTTTCAATGGTAATTATTTTTAGTGCTTCACAGCTGGATCCCAACTTTTAAATCTGCCCACGATTTTTTTTCAAAACCAAATCTGGTATTTTTTAAACGACACCGTGACACACTTAGTTACAACGTTAACTTTACGAGCGGTCTACAACTGGCATCTTGATATGTTAAAACGACTTCATTTTGATAGACTAATTTGTTAGTCTGTACCAGCTTGCACTACACGTGTCATATTTTTACCACAACACTTTGTGTTTCTTTGTGAGCCCTCAGATCTATTTTTATCAACGGTTGTGTGTATAGTTCTTGTAATCCCTGTGACTATATTTTACACCAATCTGCACACACTTATGCACTCTATAAATAGTACCCTTTGTATATAATTTTTGCAAAGTTGAGAAAATAGTTTTTGTAGCTAGACTATGTCGAAAATTTTAGAGAGAGGGAGATTTAAACCAAAATGTTTTTTTGTGTCATCTTCAAGTGTTGATTTCTTTCAAAACGAAAATGAAGATTGGAGATCTCTCATTCTAAATCTGCACTTACGATTTTTCAAGAGTATATTATTTTTGTAAGTGATTTCTCTCATCTGTGTGAATTAGGGGTGGGCGCGGTCTGGTTCGGTCCTATTTTTTGGCAATTTTAAGTGTCAGACCGAATTATTCGGTCCTATATTTGAGAAGACTGAATTCGAATCGATTTAATCGGTTTAGCCTATTTATTCGGTCTAGGCTATTTTTGGTCCGGTTGGGTTAATAATCGGTCGACAATTGCATTTATTTAAATTTTTTTCAATAAATTTTAATTTTTTTTGTTGTTGTGAGTTATTCTGAAATAATTACAGTAAGATCTAGATTTTCAAGCTTCAATTAACCATCTCATTTCAATAATTTTTTTGTTGTTGTGAGTTATTCTGAAATAATAATAGCAAGATCTAGATTTTCAAGCTTCAATCATTTTAGAAACCCTAAAAAACAGCAAGCTGTCTAACTCAACAAATCCTAAAGAACAATAGCCCATCTCAAGATAAAATGAACCACGTGTAAGCCAATTTAAAAATACAGATACCCATCTCAAAATACCCACAAAAAAACCAACATATTGTCTCAGAAACAAAAAAAAATAACATACCCATCTATAAATTTGGTGAGAATAGTAACCTTTAACAACAAAACTACAATTATACCTGGGTGGTCAAATAATGAAGTTTACAAGCTGTTCCAAAGATCTTCTTCTCTTTCTTTACCAAGGTTATTTGAGTATGTGTGTTTTTGTTAAAGTGGAACAAGTGTTAGATCGTACATGGGAATAAGGTGGGATGATGATATGTCGTCTCCGGCACTGGCAAAGTTACATGGCAGTTGAGGAGGGCCGGATCTGAGATTTCGACCATTGTAATAGTGTTGAAGTTGAGAGACAGAGAGAGAGAGTGGAATGTGAGAGAGGAAATATGAAATGAGAGAGAGGAAAGTGACCGTGCGTGTGTGTGTATTTGAGTTGAGCATCTCGTGGCTATTTGAGTTGTGGGTTGTGTGGTTATTTACTAAAGTAACATACGTGATATATCTATATAAAATGAATATATAATATATAATATTAAATAAACGGTCCGGTCCAGTCCTAAGACCAAATTTAAATTGTACATTTTAGACCGAACCGAATATATTCGGGTCTCTTAAATTAGGACCAAATTAGGACCGATTTATAAAAAAGCCTATAAATGTGGGTCCGGTCCGGTCCAATCGGGTCGGTCTTTTTTTTGTCCACCCCTAGTGTGTATTATTTAGATCAGTCTTTAGATCTAATATTTGTACACAACACACACTATTCACGAAATTAAATTTTGGTATGAATACTTGGTTTGTGACTTGTTTGTGAGTTCTTGAATGTTTTTAAACATTTTGTTTTAAAGAAGATTTTTCAAAAAATATTTGGTAATATTCAGATTTGTATTGTTTGTCGTTTAGAAAGTTAAACCAAAGATTTTTTAGACCTGATTTGTGAAGATTTAAAATCTGGACTGAATATTATTTTCTTAAGTGCTTAAGACAGTTTTGATTTAATCTGAAATATTTGTGAAAATAGTCTTGATAAGATTTTAGATTAAAATCTGATTTAATCTAATATTTGTTTTCTGAAAAATAGATTGTGAATATTTGACTCTCTGATTTTATTGAATATCTTTGAAGTCGTTATTTTGTGAACATGATTTCTTGGTTGTTTAAGTGATTTTTGGGATCTGTTGTCATCTCATATCACTTAGATATATTCCCTCACTTTTTACTCACGAAGACACATTTATGAATGTGAATATTTGAACAAATCTAGTGTTCAAGATTTAAAAAGAAAAGAAAGCTTTTCAAAACTGTATTGAAAGTAAAGAAGACTTGATTTGAGTGACATAAGACTTGCGAAGATATATAGGAGATATAATCTGTTGCATAGCATTTGGTGTGTATCATTTAAAGTGTGGGTGTCTCATCTAGGATAGAACACCGCACACAATTACTTCACTAGAAAATAACACAATAGGCACTGAGCTGATCTTGAGCTAAAAGAGAAAAAGGGAGAAGCTGCAAAGTGTAGAACGCAATAACAAGCAAGGACAGACTTAAAGAGAGAGCAGAATAAGCAACTAGGGAGGAGTCTTGGTCGTATGGGGTAATCGCTACATCTATTTTCTTTAGTTGTCAAGTTTGCTGATTGTAACTCGTTCTTGTTGTTTTTATTGTTTTAGTGGAAGTAGATTAGGTAACTCCTAGAGGAGTTCGTCGTTTTTCCCGGGGAAGGGTTTTTACGACGTAAAATAAATACCTTGTGCTTTACTTTATAAATTTGCTATATCTCGCCTCATATGAAAACGTGGGTTTAATACTAGAAACTCGCATAATTAATTGGATCATATATTATCTGTTTTGACACCTAGTTAACTCAAGATAATAAATAGGACTATTAATTGACTTGGCTAACTAAAATTTGTTTTAGTTAAGTTAGAAATTCAAGAAAAGTTTGAATTGGTCCCCTCTTGAATAACATAGATAACTCGTAGGTAATTGGAGTTTATTTTGACAAATAGTTTATTTTCGTACACATAATCTTTGCGCATCGTGGGTGCTTACAGTAACATGGGAGACTAAGACACTATGAGACAACAGTACCTCGCACTTTTCATAAGTAATTTTGAAGATGAAATTTTTTTTAAGTGGAAAGATCATAACAACACACCCTAAATAGGCATTTAGTTCCTTCAATGTCCTAAAAATTTCTAACAAACCCTAGACTTTATCAAATCACCAAAATACCTTTGAATAAAGAATCATCTTATTATACGCCTTCAAAAATACCAATTAAATCCCAACCTTAACCCAAAGTTTGACCAAATAACTTATATTTTACAGAATTGTCATGGACCAATCCCCTAAGATTAAAAAAATTCACACATAATCCCCTAAAACTTATGAAAAGTAACTTATAATATCCAAACTCTAAACCAAAACTACCCAAGGACCTAACCAAAAACCTAAATTATTCCCATTTACCTCCCAGCTGATGTGGAAACAGCTGAACTTCCAACATGGTATGTACCACATCGATTACACTTGATACCCATTTAGCTACACATGTAGCTTGTTTGAAACTTGTACAAGACTAGGTTAAAACACCTCCATTTCCATCAATGAACTCTCCCCCACGAACCTTATAAAAGGAACTATTTATACCTGAGAAAACTCACTTCATCTCAACACATGTTCAAAGTAAAATTTTGATTTTTATGCATCTATATTATTTTATGTGTGAATGTTGTTTTCTTTCATTGGGTTATGTTTATGCACTTATATAGATTAAATTTGTGAAGTTACATGTGAGTGTTAATGTGTGAATGCCCGGAATAAGCTTAAAAACCACAAAATTTCATTGAAGCTTGAGCATCAATAGTGGATACTACTTCCATGATTTTGAACTATTTTCAAAGTGAACAAACTTAATCTTTGATCCTCAGGAAACTAGGTACAATGTGTAATTGAACCAAAACCAAGCTTTAATGCCTTAAATTGAAGTTGGAATTTTTGGGGCTGATAATTTCAGAATTTGAATGAAGAAGTTATTTATAGGATCAATATTCACGATAACATTAAATCTTTGTGTAGTTCAAATTTATCGATAATTTATCGTGAATAGGATGCAAGGTTCAAATTTAGTGTATATTTGTAGGTTGTAGACCCAAAAGTTGTGGTATAACCTCTGAATTGCTTTGAACCTTAAATTGTGGTATAACCTTGCATCCTATTTGGCATAACTGCAACAAACCATGCAATTTGTACCTATTATCAATGAACCCCTAGTTACATACCTTATGATTAGACCCCGGTATACTAGGTAGTTCTAATTGGACTGTAGGACTCAGATGGTGAGTGTCTCGTTTTTATTTGCTACATTCATATGAGTGTCACTCTAGATAAGTGTGCCAAACTATTTATTATTCCCTAATTGTTTAGGATTGCCTGTACAAATGTATTATATGTTTTTGATGATATTATAATGGTCTGACTACGCAGTTGAAGCCCTTATAATCGATAATTTATAGGTTATCTGATTATCATATAAACCCTTATACTTGTAACTTAATATATTTGTCTGCAATCCACCATATTATTCTTTTACATATCAATAGACTCCAGTATACGCCTTCTAGTTCTATGATATTTCCTTTTATTTCTATCTATGGCATCTACATAATCTGATTCTAGTTATATTCTGACAATACAGAATACTCACATTTTGTATTAAAATAATTATCTACTTGGCATATCTGCTTAATTATTTTCGTTTCAGATGGACACCGAGCTCGAAGAAGATGAAATTCCACCCGCACCTATGAACTTTTTCTCTATTTTTGCCTTGAAAACTATTTCAATAACATACGTGTGGGCGGTAGTGTAACAACCCGTCCTTTTGGAGACAATTAAATTCCATAATTAAGTATAATTAGGAATTTGGAGAATTTCTCGAAATAGTAATTTTTGGGATTTTCAAGAATTTAATAATTTTCGAAGGGTGTTATAAATTATTTTTGGACTATATAGGTCGAAGTAATTTAATTATATGTCGTCGTGGAGTATAGCGACAAAAGATGTAAGATTTTGAGTAGAAGACCGCATTTAATTATTTTGGGTTAGAATAGTGATTTGCGGTCAAGTACCTCGGATGGAAATTTCGACTGCGCCATGAGTGTCGGAATGTCCGAGATAGTCGGAAAAGAGTGTCCGATTGTCGAAATTGATTTCCAGATAATTTTGGAGTTAAATATGCTTGTAATTGAGTAAACGAATCATTTTGGGGGTATTAAGGGATTTAACCCTTTTCTCCTTATAAAAGGAGGGAGAGGGGGAGAAAAGAGAAGAGAAAGAAGAAAGAAGAGAGGGAAGACAGAGAGAGGGAAGAAAAGAGGAAAAAGGGGGAGATTCCGGCCAGCCTCCGCGGGATTCGGCTCGAGGACGTCGGATTTTATCCATGAGGCAAGTGTTTACTTGCTTTATTTCCCTTTTTGCATAAATATCCCATACCGTAGTTTGGTATAATCAAAACCTAAATATTTTGGGTTGGGGTTTCGTGGATAAAACGGGTTTTTGGGAGTTAAAACGAATAAACCCCTAAAAATGGTAAATTGGAGAAACTTAGGTTTTAACTGATATTAATTGGTGATTCCGGGTTTTAGGATGTTTAGAACCCTTAATATATGTGTATTTGTAGTTGGTTGAGGTTGTAGGACATTGGGTGAGGCGACAAAAGCTTGGGAGAAGAATTAATGGCCGAAACCTTATCGAAGAAGGTGATGAATAGTAACCCGTAAGCTTGTGGAGTTATTTTGACTAGGAAGAGAATTGATTTAGCTTTCGGTCAAAACACGAAAGTTGTAGATCTTTTCGATGCAGTCGTGTGGGCACCAAACGCTTATTTTTCTGATTTTTCTACGATTTGATATGATTTTTACAAGATGACAGCTCCGGGTTGAAATCATCAACTCGAAAATCAAATCGGGAATTGGAAAAATTACGGCTAGAATTAATTGCGTAGATGTTTGGGATAATTTTTGGGGTAGTTTAAAAACCCCGATAATGAAATTTGTGTTGTTGGATGGAGGATTTTGATAATTTAGTTTTGAGGACCTGGTGTGACCGGTCGACCGCGCCCCTAAGACCGGTCGACCACGTCAAGGAGGAAGGGCCTACTGCTTTGTTTCGTAGGCTTATTTAGAACCCGCGGTCGATCGGGGGTCTAGGACTGTTCGACCGGTGCCCTGTTTTCAGCCCAAGATTTTTGGAGATTATTATTATTTCTCCTCTTTGAGATTTAAGTTTAAGGGCCTTCTAAATTGAAGTATATTAGAGGGTTATGTCCTAAGCGACTTGCGGATTTGGGACTATATATATATATATATGATAAATCTTAAGAGATGATTAAGGTAATTATTATTTGTCGAAGTAAGAAAATACTTTGGGTTTAGTATCATGCTTATATGAAAGCATGATTATGATTCTTTGAGAGAATCCTTGGGATTATTGGTTATCGCTAGATGTTATAGGCCACTATGGCTGTTTATATATATATTCTAGGAAGAATATATAGGATATGTATACTGTGTGATTTAGGTATATATATATATATTATGATGGAAATGATTTTAAAAATATAAAAAGGAATATTTTCAAAATGGTAAATAAATGATTTTCATAGTTGATAAAATATGGATTACACACCTCTCTAAATCGCTATCATAAGGGAAGTTGCGTACGTATGGTGAATCCCCCTGGCTAATGAATGCAGGGTGGATATAGTCATATAGGCCGTGTGAGCGTTTGTTGATATATATTTTCTGCGATGGGTAGGAGATTCCGGGTGTGGTCTTGACTACCCCGCAGGCACATCGCCGCTTCCCGACGTCTTGCGATGTAGGATCCCAGGTTGTCTTGATGATAGGCCCTGAAAGATGATAGCCATTTAGGGGCGCGCACAATGGGGAAACCCAGACGGTCGATCTTAGAACGCATTATATTAAAGCAATTCATGATAATGGATTGGCTTTAATTACATTTCCTGGATATAGGAAGGGAAATGGGTTATATGTTTAGCTTCGGTAACACTCCCGGATGGTAGAAGGGATGTGGAAGCATATGATATGGTAAAAACATTTTTATGATAATAAAAATGGCTTTTAATTACATTTCCTGAGTATAAAAAGGGAAATGGGATAATTGAAAAAGGAAAAGCATTTTTATGTTAATAAAATTGGCTTTTAAAAAGATATATGTATTGGTATAGCAATTCATGCTAATGAATTGGCTTTTAAATACATTTCCTGGATATGAGAAGGGAAATGGAAAGTTTTGAAATAAAAAATGATAAATACTTTGTGTATCGAATACACCTCAGTCCGGGAGGTAGATCCGGATGAGTATTATAAAGATGATAATAAGTAAACCTCAGTCCGGGAGATATTATCCGGACGTATATGGTTGATGTATATATATATATATATATATGTATTTATACATTTGTGCATACTACGGTCCTAATGGATCTCTACCATTAACCCTGTCAAGTAGTAGTGTATCGGGGGGTTCCTTGTTCGGATTTTTCTTTGCGAGACACCCCACGCACGAACTTAGTGCAGTGTTGAGAATGGAGGGAAGTTTATTACTTAGCACTTGGACTATCTAGGGTTGATAGTAGTTGGGTGATAGAATAGTTTAGCAGGATAGCTTGACTAGGATGTTTAGAGGGATGTGCTAGGAGTGCACTATTAGTGGAGAGGTGAGGGGTATCTCATGGGAGTGCGATACCAAATTTAAGTATGAGATAAAACTTTTTTCTAAAAATAAAGCATTTATGCACTTGCAAAATATTTTCAAAATTCGGGATCTGACCTATTTATCTACCTTCCTTTCTTTCTATATATTATATATATATAGGTGTCCAGACACAGGGACGCCTGGATGGAAACTTCTTTCGAGTCAGACGTCTGCTGCAGCAGCTGTGGATGCTTGCGGGTTCTTGGTAGACGCTTCTTTTCTTGTACTCTAGATATGAGGTATTGTACAAACATTCGGGCCAATGGTCCAACTGATTTTATTTATTCTTCGCACGATATTCGATATGGTTGTATAATTTGAACCGAGTGTTCGGTTATTTTAGTTCATTTCATTTTCATTTTAATTTCATTTACGCATTAAAATGTGGATGTTTTATTTTAATCGTTAAAAAGAGTAGTTAAGTAAATTTTTTTAACGCTCGGCTAATAGGATATTAGTAATTAAATGGATTTTCGACAGTGATGCTAAGAATGATCCATATGTGACTCCTGTTTTAATTTGATATAGGAGTGATCGCCCAGTATCCCATTAGGCGGGTTGTTACAGATGGTATCAGAGCATCAGTTTCTAATGTCCTTAGGAATCTGTGCGGATGTACTATGCTTTCAGCGTTGCTCTCGATTTGTTATAGAGCCCCAGGATTAGGATTGTTGATTTCTCTAGTGAGATTTCGTTCTCCTGCCACGTTAGAAGATTATAGAAATCTTTTATGCGCTCGTTGAGAATCGGGTGTGGAGCTCGGAGGGCAGCAGGAGGTGGAGCTTAGCTGGGGAAGCTGGTAGAAGTTGGGGATGAGGACCGCCGTAGAGGTCACTCCCCTTATGGCAATTATTAAGGATTGTTACAATGACTACTAAAGTATTGTATCTCGGAGCATCTACGTACTGCTATGGTAGAAAGTGGTACTTAAATTGAACTACCCCGTGGAGATAAGGGTTCGAAAAAAAGGGTCTTTGATAAGGACCATATATTAGAGTTGGGGTTGTGCAAAGTGAGCATGGCACTACCTATTGGACGCAGATGGCTCGGGAGATTTGGCTTAGAGCAGGGTATGGAAATACCCATATGTGAAAATATAAGGAAGATTTTCACTTGTAGGGAGAATGTGGGTGTGTTCAAGTGCCCCTGGGTGGACATCCACATGGGGAGATTTGTTGAAACTAGTAGTGTACTTTCCTTTTTACGAATAGGTTAAGAGGATTAGTAAGGTGATTGTAAGGAGGGAGGTTATAGAGTCAGATTGCGTTGACAACCTTATCATGGTCAGGAAGGCCAGTGATGAAAGTAATGATGTGGAGTGCGGAGCCACACGGTTAGTCCTTTCCCGGTAGGAATAAAGGACAAGGTTAGCGTGCCCAGATGGGGCCTAGAGTTGAGAAATTCTAGTAAGAGGTGTGGCTAGTTGAAGATGTGGTGTTCGATAGCCCTAGACTAGTGTGTGTAATTTGAGCTTTATATTCGGTCTCGATAACATAATAATGTAGGCCTATGTGTTTTTCGCGATAGCGGGATTTTGTTTTCCTTCACTCGTCATAAAGGCGGGTGTTTATATTTTGTATATATACTTATGAGGTATATGGTATATCGGAGCGATAGCAGGCTAATGATGGCAAGTCTATCGTGTCAAAAGTTCCTGGAGGGAATAGATTGTGGTTGCGGTGTCTCACCTGGATAAAGGTTGAGTACACCTTTGTTATTATGGATTGATGGAACCTCAATGAGCAGAGGCTTCCTTATTTTGGTTTGTATATATGGCAACCTTATAGATATAATTTAAGGCCCACGGGATTATTATTGAGCTGTAAGATTAAGCTCAGGTTTGGTGTGCGCGAAGACCGAACTTTGGTACGAGCGCTTGGTGATGTGACTCTTAGTTAGAGATAGGAGTTCAGATCGCCCTTTCGTTGATAAAGGATAGGATTGTCCCGGTTGCATGTCTGAAATAACAGGACTCCGTGACCGACAAAGTCAAGTGTTAATGTGTGGAGGGGTTCCTTGTTTGGATTTCGCTTTGCGAGACACTCCACACATGACTCTTAACGGCGCCGGGAGTGGAGAGCTGTTATGGGATGCAAGGATGTGGGTTAGTCTTATAGTGTGGATGAACCACTATAGACTATGATCCCTGTGATGATGGTACGCTTATGGAAATATTATGCTATGGAAAAGCACTAAAGTGGTCCTCTCGTCACAAGTAGCTGGGTGGAGTAGGACTTAGAGAAATTGATTTGAGGATGATAGCCAGGCCTTAATAAGAAGGCAAATTTGGAGGAAATCTATGATCGGTCTGATATAAGAAGTGTTCCTACAGAGAGTAGGCACTTTGATTAGTTAGGTTTCCTTCTGTATGGGCGGAAGGATAAGATAATAGAAATGCGTTCATAGGTTAGAGTAGGCAGGATTTAGGACGTCCCGCTGGTGTGCCTTAGGCCGTTACATCTTGATGACCGACAACGCGAGGGAGTAGTGTAACGGGAGGGTTCCTTGTTTGGATTTCGCCTTGGCGAGACGTCCCACACACGCAACGAAGCAAATGTTGGGAGTTGAGAGAGGCCTTGGGCACTAGGGATATATTTAGGATACTCGTCTCGCTTAGGTAGGGTAACGCATAGATCGTATCATTTTAGGATATAGGTTCGCTAGAGTTAGCGGCGCCGAGGTTAGGAGGATTGAAATTTCGCGGGTTAAAAGGACCCATAGGTGAGTATTACACCGAGGAAAGGAGACCCTTATTGGGAGAGAGTGTTACGTGTCAGACGTTCACTACGGATGTGCAGATGTGCACAAGTTGGAAAGGTGTATGGGCACCTTGGTAAGATGGTTTTATATACCGCGTAGTATATAAGGTTGAAATTCATGCCGATAGGCATTATAGATGATGGGTATTATGTGGCGTATAAGAGTCACTTTACGATCGTGATAGTTGTGTAGCATATGGTTGGGAACCATTGGGTTAGTATCGTTCCCCTTGAGGTATTAGGATTTGTAGTAATCCTAGTTAGATGGTGTAAGTTGTATCTGAATTTCAAGGACGAAATTCCGTTGTAAGGGGGGGAGTATGTAACAACCCGTCCTTTTGGAGACAATTAAATTCCATAATTAAGTATAATTCGGAATATGGAGAATTTCTCAAAATAGTAATTTTTGGGATTTTCAAGGATTTAATAATTTTCGATGGGTGTTATAAATTATTTTGGGACTATATAGGTCGAAGTAATTTAATTATATGTCGTCGTGGAGTATAGCGACAAAAGAGGTAAGATTTTGAGTAGAAGACCGCATTTAATTATTTGGGTTAGAATAGTGATTTGCGGTCAAGTACCTCGGATGGAAATTTTGACTGTGCCATGAGTCTCGGAATGTCCGAGATAGTCGGAAAAGAGTGTCCGATTGTCGAAATTGATTTCCGGGTAATTTTGGAGTTAAATATGCTCGTAATTGAGTAAACGAGTCCTTTTGGGGGTATTAAGGGATTTAAACCTTTTCTCCTTATAAAAGGAGGGAGAGGGGGAGAAAAGAGAAGAGAAATAAGAAAGAAGAGAGGGAAGAAAAGAGGAAAAAGGGGGAGATTTCGGCCAGCCTCCGCGGGATTCGGCTCGAGGACGTCGGATTTTATCCACGAGGCAAGTGTTTACTTGCTTTATTTCCATTTTTGCATAAATATCTCATACCGTAGTTTGGTATAATCAAACCCTAAAGATTTTGGGTTGGGGTTTCGTGGATAAAACGGGTTTTTGGGAGTTAAAACGAATAAACCCCTAAAAATGGTAAATTGAAGAAACTTAGGTTTTAACTGAAATTAATTGGTGATTCCGGGTTCTAGGGTGTTTAGAACCCTTAATATATGTGTATTTGTAGTTGGTTGAGGTTGTAGGACGTTGGGTGAGGCGACAAAAGCTTGGGAGAAGCTTTAATGGCCGAAACCTTCTCGAAGAAGGTGATGAATAGTAACCCGTAAGCTTGTGGGGTTATTTTGACTAGTAATAGAATTGATTTAGCTTTCGATCAAAACACGAAAGTTGTAGATATTTTCGATACGGTCGTGTGGGCGCCAACCACGTATTTTTCTGATTTTTCTACGATTTGATATGATTTTTACAAGATGACAGCTCCGGGTTGAAATCATCAACTCGGAAATCAAATCGGGAATTGGAAAAATTACGGCTAGAATTAATTGCGTAGATGTTTGGGATAATTTTTGGGGTAGTTTAGAAACCCCGATAATGAAATTTGGGTTGTTGGATGGAGTATTTGGAGAATTTAGTTTTGAGGACCTGGTGTGACCGGTCGACCGCGCCCCTAAGACCGGTCGACCGCGTCAAAGAGGAAGGGCCTACTGCTTTGTTTCGTAGGCTTATTTAGAACCCGCGGTCGATCGAGGGTCTAGGACCGGTCGACCGGTGCCCTGTTTTCAGCCCAAGATTTTTGGAGATTATTATTATTTCTCCTCTTTGAGATTTAAGTGTAAGGGCCTTCCAAATTGAAGTATATTAGAGGGTTATGTCCTAAGGGACTTGTGGATTTGGGAATATATATATATATATATATATATATTCACTTAGAGTGAGTTAGTATAGTTGGAGATATCTGATAAATCCTTAAGAGATGATTAAGGTAATTATTATTTGTCGAAGTAAGAAAATACTTTGGGTTTAGTATCATGCTTATATGAAAGCATGATTATGATTCTTTGAGAGAATCCTTGGGATTATTGGTCATCGCTAGATGCTATAGGCCACTATGGCTGTTTATATATATATTCTAAGAAGAATATATAGGATATGTATACTGTGTGATTTAGGTATATATATATATATATTATGATGGAAATGATTTTAAAAATATAAAAAGGAATATTTTCAAAATGGTAAATAAATGATTTTCATAATTGATAAAATATGGATTACACACCTCTCTAAATCGCTATCATAAGGGAAGTTGCATACGTATGGTGAAGCCCTCTGGCTAATGAATGCAGGGTGGATATAGTCCTATAGGCCATGTGAGCATTTGTTGATATATATTTTCTGCGATGGGTAGGAGATTCCGGGTGTGGTCTTGACTACCCCGCAGGCACATGGCCGCTTCCCGACGTCTTGCGATGTAGGATCCCAGGTTGTCTTGATGATAGGCCCTGGAAGATGATATCCATTTAGGGGCGCGCACAGTGGGGAAACCCGGACGGGCGGTCTTAGAACGCGTTATATTAAATCAATTCATGATAATGGATTGGCTTTAATTACATTTCCTGGATATAGGAAGGGAAATGGGTTATATGTTTAGCTTCGGTAACACTCCCGGATGGAAGAAAGGATGTGGAAGCATATGATATGGTAAAAACATTTTTATGATAATAAAAATGGCTTTTAATTACATTTCCTGAGTACAAAAAGGGAAATCGGATAATTGAAAAAGGAAAAGCATTTTTATGTTAATAAAATTGGCTTTTAAAAAGATATATGTATTGGTATAGCAATTCATGCTAATGAATTGGCTTTTAAATACATTTCCTGGATATGAGAAGGGAAATGGAAAGTTTTGAAATAAAAATGATAAATACTTTGTGTATCGAATACACCTCAGTCCGGGAGGTAGATCCGGATGAGTATTATAAAGATGATAATAAGTAAACCTCAGTCCGGGAGATATTATCCGGACGTATATGGTTGATGTATATATATATATATATATATATGTATTTATACATTGGTATATATATATATATATATATATATATATATATATATATATATATATATATATATATATATATATATATATATATATATATATGTATTTATACATTGGTGCGTGCTACGGTCCTAATGGATCTCTACCATTAACCCTGCCAAGTAGTAGTGTATCGGGGGGGTTCCTTGTTTGGATTTCGCTTTGCGAGACACCCCACGCACAAACTTAATGCAATGTTGACAATGGAGGGAAGTTTATCCCTTAGCACTTGGACTATCTAGGGTTGATAGTAGTTGGGTGATAGAATAGTTTAGCAGGGTGGCTTGACTAGAATGTTTAGAGGGATGCGCTAGGAGTGCACTATTAGTGGAGAGGTGAGGGGTATCTCATGGGAGTGCGATACCAAATTTAAATATGAGATAAAACTTTTTTCTAAAAATAAAGCATTTATGCACTTGCAAAATATTTTCAAAATTCGGGCTCTGACCTGTTTATCTACCTTCCTTTTTTTCTATATATTATATATATATTGGTGTCCAGACACAAGGACGCCTGGATGGAAACTTCTTTCGAGTCAGACGTCTGCTGCAGCAGCTGTGGATGCTTGCAGGTTCTTGGTAGACGCTTCTTTTCTTGTACTCTAGATATGAGGTATTGTACAAACATTCGGGCCAATGGTCCAACTGATTTTATTTATTCTTCGCACGATATTCGATATGGTTGTATAATTTGAACCGAGTGTTCTGTTATTTTAGTTCATTTCATTTTCCTTTTAATTTCATTTACGCATTAAATTGTGAATGTTTTATTTTAATCGTTAAAAAGAGTAGTTAAGTAAAAGTTTTTAACGCTCGCCTAATAGGATATTAGTAATTAAATGGATTTTTGACAGTGATGCTAAGAATGATCCATATGTCACTCCTGTTTTAATTTGATATAGGAGTGATCGCCCGGTATCCCATTAGGCGGGTTGTTACAGGTAGTAGACAAGGATGGTAGTTCCCGCTGGAATATCTATATGACAAATTATTAGCTCCTGTGATTTCCATTATGTTTTTATTAAGTTTCTCTTGTTATGTGTGGCATGTATGAATAACTATGAATTTTTACTTATTTTATACGCATGAATGTAATAAGATGCCTAGCATCCCCCTATAATAAAGCCATTTAAATTTCGCTTTCCGTCTATTATTTCTTTATATTATTATCCCTTGGTTACCATTAAAGCATAGAGTCGCGGATGCGACACGAACTCCCCTTTATAATGCCACTCCATGTCCTTCACGATTAGTGAAATCCTCAATGATTTGATCTCTCACTTTAGGGTCATTCTTCCCCTATATTAGTATCGCATCCAACTGCATGTATACTTTCCTAAAAATTAAGAAAATAGTTATAAATTAGTGTGAAATTCCATAAAGCGCTTGTTATAATATTTTTTTTACACTAGACACTAATATATAATACATATATACCAACCGTACCATCGTCTATACTATATACCTGATCCTTCAACTTTAGAGTCTCTTTATAAACACTAATCTTGTCAATAGGCAAATTAGATTTTTTTTCATCTATTGTTTTTTAAGTAAGATAAGAAAAAAAAATATTATAATAATAATAGTTGTGGGTCCCTTTTTATTACTATGCGAAAACGAAAAGTGTTTTAAGGATGACAGAATAATTTCTCTTTTTATGAAAAATATTTTCCAATTTTTAATTCGCACCAAGTTGTGAATCAATTTTAACTTAACCAAATTTTATCTTGATTAATCCTAAACATCCATATAGTGATTAAATAAAGTAAAGAATACTCACAACATCGAATGTACGAGGAAACCACAACGGGAAAAAATCTCAAGCGGCCCAAGCCAGACAATCACTATGAATGTAGATTTACAACGAACAGACACAAGTCTTACTCAACGACTCGATCCCCACGAGACTTGACGCTCTTCTCATAGTGCCCACGTAGAAAGTTATTCTACCACAATACTTATCCACAACACACGCATCTACGTATATCTCGGTGTCCACCAATATGGTTTGTAATGTCTATGAAATCGAAACACGAACTCCTTCACTTGTTCTCTATAAAACCGGCAATGTTCTTTAGAGAAAACCTTATTCTTGGTGCATACAAGATCACCATTGCATATAGTAATGAAAATTCGGATCTTGTAAACTCTAAGAATGTGTTTAGATTTGGAAAACCTTAGAAAATAATGTGCAAAAACATTATGGTTCGTAAACGTTTTTTTCCAGAATGCACACTTATGAAATTCTGAAGGAAACACGCCTTATATTATTTTCTTGAGGCGGCTTCTCACTTGAACGACTCAAGTTGTGGATTAAACAAGATGCCCATGTCATTCGAACGACATCGTGATCTCGTTCGAACGACTGCTAAAGTCATTTGATGTCGTTTGAGCGACGCACGAATTAGAGTCTTAATTAAAACACTGATCTAATATGTCCTTATCAGAATAAAACGAAGTGTAAACGATTTCAAACACTTTTAAAAACATTTATTTAATAAAATAACATCCTTAAAAATTTTAAAATAAATTCTGAGTCACATTAAAATTACTCATTCATACCTGAGTGATCTCGGAATGCAATTAAATTTGAAGACGAAAAACTTGCACCAATTAAAACTTTGGCCTAAATACTTCCTTAAAGCTTTGTCGGAACGTCTAATAAACTTCAACACGTCATAGTCTATGTAAGATTGTGATAATAAAAATACGACCGATGACTCAAACGTGTTTTGTTCTGGGAATAAGTCAAAACTATACAATGGACTCAATTGTAAATTATGTCCTTATAATAGTAATGATGAAATTCAACATAATCATCCTCAAACTAGAAACATAAAATAATATGTAACGAATATAAAATTTGATGTCAAAATTTTCTACAACTTGAGGAATTAATGTTCTCCCAAGCTTAGGGTGGGCACAAAGGTTTGCCCTATTTTTAGTGTTTTGGGTGGCCACTCGATATAAAATAAGTCAAACTATGTTACAATTTTGATACACATAAACAATAAAATTTTGATACACAAAAACAATTAATGTAAATAAATAGAAAGTATTTCTACATATATTATACCGCTATATCTTTTTCACCCCAACGAGTCACTAAATTAGTCCATTGATTGGGATAAACTTGGAGAGGTGCATTTGCAAGTCACTCATTGCCATTGTCATACAGCTCCAAATAGTCCTTTTTCATACGATGCTTAAAGCGCCTCCAAGCACTATCAACCATTTGAAAAAATAGGCTTAAATCCTTCCAAGGTATTTGTATTCACCTAAGAATGAAAGAATATAAATAACTTAAAAATAAATCATTTGAATGATGAATAAACTTAATAAAAATTGACAATTAACTTCACACTCTTCCAAACTACATAGAGAATTTACTCAGACATTTTTTGCCAGTCTGTCTAATCCAAAGGAAATAACAACCCTTGTTGAGTGAAGTATCCCAACTGACTCGCAAGCTTCTTCCCGTTGGGTTTAGTTGGCTGTCAATCATGATTCCACCCAATTATCAATTTTACTATAGTCCCACTGTTTTCATGGTTTGGCAAAACCCTCTACGTTTCTTACAACAAGCGAGACCACCTTGAATTGATGATGGGGTAGCCTCAGTACTACTTGATCAAAAGTAAAAAGAAAATACGACATGAATAATTACCAATATAATACATGACAGAGACCCAACAATACTGAAAGTAAACATTTTTGGCAGATTTTCACAATTCTGAAAGATTTTTTACCAAATAATAGGATAATCATACACGGAGGAGTGAAAAAGAAAACAAGTAAGATGTAATCCTTATTTAGTATATGGGTGGCTAACTCTAAATATTTCAAGTGCTAAATTTAAATCTTTCTTTCAAATGCGATGGTTTGTCTAATAAATACTAATGTTGGATTATTGTGTTCTCATGAAATAAAAACTATAGATGGGTAGATACATACATGCATTTACAATCATATTATTTGAGAGTTGGGATGTCGTTGACTGGGATGTCTCTAGTTAGGACTGATGTCTTCCTACTGATGTCCTAGCTCTTGGGTGGGTCATTTCTACTTGGATATCTTTTGACCCTCCTACTCCCACATAATGATAACGGTGTTTAGTTGGATTGATAGATCTGTATACATAAAAGAACTAAACCCTAATAATCTGCATACATATTTAGAGGAAATATATCATTTGTGTTTATTTTAAAAGACAAATTGGATCAATCTCAGATCTGTTGGGAATCATTTCACACATCACCAAACAAAATCTCTAAACATTAAAGAAACTAAATTGAAATGAAGAAGATGTAACTAATGGAGAAGCGACGGGAGATGACGGGTGGTGCAGCGATAGGAGATGATCAACGGGTGGGGCAGAGATGGTAGATGAATGACAAGTGAGGAAACGGATGGAGTGGGTGGGTGGAGCGAGATGGAGATGAGAGAGATCGGGATGGAGAAGAGAGAGAGAGAGATCAAAATGGATAAGAGAACGAAATAAAAATGGATAAAAGAGATGTTAAAGATTAAAAAGAGAGCGATCGGGTCGAGTGGGTCTCCTAGAGAAGAGGGGGTAAAGAGGGAAAAACCTAGTTTATCAAATGGGCTGATTTCCCCTCTTGACCCTTTTACATTTTACCAAATAGGAAGATTTTTCATGGTATAAAATAATCTAAATGAGACGATTTCTAAGGCTTGTCCCTTTTTCAATTTATCAAATGAGACGGTTTCTTAAATCAGTGGTATAAAATAACTCAAATGGCATGGTTATTAAAATTCATGGTTTACGTGTGTCCACAAAAAATATGTGCTAAAACTTTCACTCACATAAAGCATGGTAAATAGAAACCATCCCAAATGGTCCTTTTAAAGGACAGAATGACACGGTCATCCCTAATAACCCAATCTCTAATAACCATTTTCTTGTAGTGTTATGCCTAGGGGTAGTGTAGCCTATGTTCAATGTATAGTATTTATAATTTAACGCTTTAAATGTTAATAATACATGGGGTGCATAACTAATATGAGCGATTTGTATGTAATTAGTGAAAATTCAACGTGTAACCCTTAACAATAGTCTACCTTAGTATTAGAAGTGAAATCTTACATTACATCTATAAAAGTAATCCAAAACATGTGAATTCAATTGAGAATTGAAATTATATTTTTCATGGCAATTGTATTTAGAATATACACGTTTCAAGATTCATTGAATAAAGTAAATCAATTTAACGTAGGAATTCCCCAATTGAGTATATTCATTTGTTTGTAAAAATATATATTTTTTTGGTGAAATCAACATAAGAATTAACACATTTTTGTCTCTACACAATTTTATTGTTTACAAAGTATATTTAGGCAAAAATTATCATTTGTAGCACGAGAGTAGAGTAGATTTATCTTTCTTCAATTGAAGAAAAACAATCCCCAAATGTGTTAAAAAAGTGTGAAACAAAGCCTCCTTCAAAATACTTGAACTGCCTCTCCAAAATTCCCTTCAAAACCTTCTTAAAATTGTGTAATTATTTCCCTAAAAATTCCTCCAAAAAATTATAATTTTTTTCTTAAATAAAAGTATATATTTTTAGGGTTGGAAATATATAATTTTTGAGAATTTTGGATGAAATTTAAGGTTTGAATTGTGGGTTAGAAATGAGACAATAGGGTTTTAAAATGGTTTGCTGTAGGAAAAAACATTTGGGAAAATGGACGAATGGATGTAGGGGAAAACATAGAAAAAAGAGACAGGTGGATTCTCTTTGTCTAGAAAAAATAGCCCATGACACTGCCCATGTTTAAAACTCCACCTCCGCCCCAAAGCAAAGCTACCATAGCAGCTTACTAACCCGGTTATGGCAGCTAGTTATGGCCACTATAGCGACACCCTCCTAACTTTGTTGCGGGTCACATGTTACCAAAATTTGTTCCATTAAATTGTTGTTTTAACTTCCTAATTTAGCCTTATACCTTTTCCGAGTGACCTCCAATTACTCTATTACCCTGAATCTTTGCCACTAATTCCTCTTGTCTAATAATTACTCTCCATAATTATAGCACCAGTTTCTATTTTAATTAAATTACAGTTAAACCCATAACTTTATTATTTTACCAAATAAAGTATGTAATCTTAATAAATTCAATTTTAACTTCAACATTTCTTGTAAAACTCTATTTTTCACATAAATAACTACAAAACTCAAGTTTCCACTTAAAATAATTATTTAAAATTCTCCTAAATTCAAATCTTATAATTAAAATTCTTCCAATTTCCATAATTAATTAATTACTTAATTCATTAAACTCCTTCCAAATTTTGGTTTGTTACAATCTTGTAACCCATAGATTTTAATTCAGAATTAATTTAGATTATTAGGAATTCGAAAAAAATAATTAAAATATTTTAATTTAATTATTTTTAGTGATTTAAAATGATGGGATTTAATTATGGAAAGTAGGATTTTAATCGGAATTGAAATCGGGGGTGAAATTGGGATTTTATTTATATATATTTTTGGGGCGTCTTGGCACCGTAGTAGGGGTGAATCGATTCGGCCTTATAGCCGAATAGATTCGATTTAGTGGGGGGAAGCAGATTTGTTAATTTAATTAGAATTCTAATCCCATTAAAACTATAATATTTTTTCACTTAAATTAATTCTAGGTTAGGACTTTTGAAACACAATTTCACAAACTCTAAGAGCAGTATCCATTATAATTTTTATCTTCTTATACCCACAAACCCTAGCCTCAAATTTATCATGTTTCAACTCAAGATTTGAAGGCTCATTTGGTGTTTTCTCAACATCATCCAAGAATCAATATTTCTTAATTTTTCAAGATGATTACAACCGTCTTATCAGAATTTCTAAACGACTTTGCAGCAAGCATAAATACTTTTATTCTCTCTCTTTAGTGTTTTGCATTTTAGATGTCGCATAAACTTTAATTCATATGATTTTCTTAAAATAAATTAGCAACCGTAATTAGGAAAGTGAAAAACTAATTTGAGATTGTTTTTCTTAAAAATATTAATCTGAATTAATAATTATAACCCCCTGGTGTATAGGGTAGAGGTTGGATTTGGGGTAATATGGGTATAGATTTGCATGTAGAAACCGTAGTGATTTGATTTAAATGAAACTAGATTTGTACAACAGCATAAAATCATGTAGATATCGTTAAAATAAACTATCGTTATGTGTTTCATAAATTTGCATGATGTTAAGATGATATTTGCTAAATAAGATTATTGTGTTAATTACGACGATGGATTGAATAAAGTAAATTGAATTTAATTGTGATTGTATGAGAAATTGTGCATTTCTTGATAAATTGGATTGTACATCCTGATTAGAATAATTATATTCGACATTGCGGGGATGACTGGATTTTGGGTAGTATGCTCTCACCTTACTTTTGGGAATATTTTCTAGGTATGGGACTGGTGGGTATGCCTTAGGTACGGTTAACACTTTCTAGGTATTGGACTAGTTAGTGTAGATTTTTACGGATGGGATATTTTGGGGTGGGGTTGATTTTGGTGTCATTCCGTTGATTTGGATAGCCTAGGCGCGAGACTAGGAAAAGATAATTGATAAAAATTCATCCTACAAAATAGGATAGGACGTGTTTGTATTTTGGAGACCTCTAGGTATGGGACTAGGGGTAGGTTTGAGAATTTAGGCTCTATAATAGGCTGGGGATAAAATAAAATAATGAGATGATGAAAAATAAGAATTGAGAATTATTCCCTAAGATAATAAATGGGCTTTAAAATGAATTTGAGGCGCGAGTATGTGCAAGGCTGACAACCAAATGGGTCGACTGGCAATAACGACGTGGGTGTGTGTTGGCATCACGAGTATGTGCGGACTAATAGTTAAATGGGCTGATGGGCTCTAGTGACGTGTCGTGCATGGAACCTGACGAGTATGTGCTAAACTGACAGAATACCAGTAGACTGGCTATAGTGAGGGGAATGGATGTGATGTGTAGAACTTTAAGCGTGCAAATAGTGTGTCTAGGGCTGGCAAGGGGTCGACTGGCCGTATTGATGTCGCATGAATTAAATAATTAATTAAAATGAGTAAGGATAAGAATGAAATTGTAATTAATAATGTTATTGGAATATTTTGGATTACACTTTAGGGTGCATTGTTCGTATGGTAAATAGTGAGAATTTCGATTTATTCGCATGTTAATCAATTTTCTCGATTAATTTAAAATATTCTATTATGGTGTTTTTTATGTATAATGATACTATCTGGGTCCACGGGCCTTAATTGGGGGGGTTGATTGTATTCATGCAGTGGGCTTTGACCCATTGCGCTGACTAATATTTTTGGTTTAGCGCTGGAGTAGCTGCATAGGAGTAATTGGAGATCTTTTGAAAATGCAGCTAGAGTTTACTTTAGATGCTTTAGTAGTTAGATTTATTTCTCTTTTCGCCACATTTCCATTATAAGACTTATTTATGGATTTGGTGGGCCAATCAGATCCACAATTGTTTACGGTTTTATACACATGTTTACAGTTAGATTATTTAATTCGAATTTATATGTATTGAAGATTGAATTTATTTAGAGATTACATGATGATGGATTTTATTCTTCAATGGTTATTTTATTTGGATCGATTCAATTATTATCTTGTGGAATGAATTTTATATGTCTCATATCTATCATATGCTAAGAATGATTACTAATACAGTGACGCTTGGCGTAGTTTGGCGGTGGCGGTTGGCCACCACGCCTGTCAGATTGCGCGGGGTGTTACAGATGGTATCAAAGCATGGTCTTAGGTCTCATAGGTTGTGAGTCTGTTTTAGTTTCCACGTTGCTTATCGTTGATTTCTTTTGATGATTTGTACTCTAAGTTGTTCCGAGTCTGATGTTGTTTTGTTTCTGTCTTTTCAAATGGCGAATACTAGGAGAGCTGGAGATAGGAGAGAGGGTTCAGTTGCTGGCTCCACCAGTCAGGAGAGGTCGAGAAAGTTTGTGTTGGATGCCGAGGATATAGTGGTGATTGTGAGTGAGCCCACGGCGGACGGTAGTGAGGTAGGGAGAAAGATATGGGTGGCTTTAGATGCGCAGTAGCAGGGTAAACTCGCTTCGACTTGGAATAGAGTGAGGGCCAGTTTCCATAAGGACAATCCTCCTACCTTCGCAGGGGGATCTGAACCAATGGTTTCTCATCAACGGAGGAGAGACATGGAGAGACATTTAAGGATGGTGGACTACAATGATGTACAGATTCAGATGTTGGCTAAGTTCAAGCTGATAAGAAATGATTTACATTGGTGGGAGAGTGTCACCACATCAGAGGACGGGGACCGTTTGAATTATGGAGATTTACTTATAAAATTTAATGATAAGTATTTCCCGTATGCGATTAGGAGTGCGAATAATATGGAATTTTCGGACTTAGAGCAGGGCTCGAAGTCGGTTATTGAATACGAGCAGGAATTTATAAATTTATCGATGTTTATACCAGAGGAGGTCAATACTGAGGCGAAGAAGAGATAGTTCTTCATTAAAGGTTTGTCTTTGTCCATTAGGTAGATGGTGTTAGGGAATTCAGCGTACACTACCTGCACTCAGGTGGTGGACGTCGCAATGTTGTTGTGGCAGGAGAAAGTAAATTAGGAAAAGAAGTTGGGGAATAGGCAAGTGTCCAATGGTCAGGGGGGAGAGAATAAGGATTGCAATGACCAGGTGTGGAAGAGATAGAGGACAGGTCAGGAGCAACAAGACAATTGTGTCCCACAGGACCCTCACGAGCAGGGTCAAGGACAGTCAGATGAGCGAGTGCCAAATAGGGAGTATGGAACTTTTAGGGGGTGTTTCAGTTGTGGAGAGATAGGGCACCGATCTTCTAGGTGTCCAAAGGCGCAAGACTAGTAGGGTCAGGGTGCACAGGACCAAGTGCCTCTAGCACCGATTGAGACAGGTGTACAAGGTTCGCCAGCAGCAGCACTAGCACTGACCGCAGTGGGTAGGTGTTGTATGCTTTCTACTCGGGAGCCTCAGGCAGGATAGGTGTCATAGGAGCCAAGACGTTGCTAGTGGAGTAGCATGGTATGTACTATTTTATTAGATACTTATATATGTAGGTGTTATATATATTGTATATTTTTTTCGATACATACAAGTGGGATTGGGTGTATGGGCGCCTAATCGTGGTATTTATCAGTAGGCATATATGAGCCTTATTTTATTTTACGCATTTACTCTTCGTCGAATTTTGAGGAAGAAATTCTTGTGCTAGTGGGGAAGTATTTAACACCCCATAATTTTTGTTCAGAATTAATTTAAATTATTCATAATTTAGAAAAAAAAATAGATTTATTTATTTTTAGTGATGTAAAATGTTGGGATTTAATTATGGAAAGTAGGATTTTAATCGTAATTGAAATTGGGGTAAAATTGGGGTTTTATTTACATGTATATTTTTGGGTCGTCTTGGTAGTGTAGCAGGGGCGAATCGATTCAGCCTTATAGTCGAATTGATTCGGTTTAGTCCGGAGGCAGAAGATCTGTTACTTTAATATTCTAATCCCACTAAAACTCTAATATTTTTCCAGTTAAATTAGTTCTGGGTTAGGACTTTTGAAACAAAATTTCACAAACTCTAAGAGCAGTAGTCCCCTATAATTTTCATCTTCTTCTACATACAGACCCTAGTCCCAAATTTATCAAGTTTCAACTCAAGATTTGAGGGCTCATTTGGAGTTTTCTCAAGATCATCCAAGAATTAATCTTTCTTAATTTTTTGAGAGGATTACAATCGTCTTATTAGAATTTCTAAACAACTTTGCAGCAGGCATGAATACTTCTATTTTCTCTCTTGAGTATTATGCATTTTAAATTTCTCCAAAACCTTAATTCATATGCTTTTCTTAAAATAAATTTGCAATCGTAATTAGTGAAAGTGAAAAACTAATTTGGGACTGTTTTTCTTAAAAATCTTAATCTGAATCAATACTTATAACCCTTGTGTGCGTGGGGTAGAGGTTGTATTTTGGGTAATATGGGTATAGGTTTGCATGTAGAAACCGTAGTAATTTGATTTAAATGCAAACTATATTTGTACAATCATGTAAAATTATGTAAGTACATGGTTAATATATATTATCATTATGTGTTTCATAAACTTGCATGATGTTAAGATGATATTTTCTGAATAATATTATTATGTTAATTACGACGATGGATTGAATAAATTAAATTGAGATTAATTGTGATTATATGAGAAATTGTGCATTTGTTAATAAATTGGATTGTACGACTTGATTAGAATAATTATATTCGATATTGCGGGGACGACGGGATTTGGGGTAGTATGCTTTCCTTTAGTTTTAGGAATACTTGTTAGGTATGGGACTAGTGGGTATGCCTTAGGCACAGTTAACACTTTCTAGGTATGAGACTAGTTAGTGTAGATTCTTACGGATGGGATATTCCGAGGTGGGAATGATTTTGGTGTCGTTCCATTGATTTGGATAGCCTAGGTGTGAGACTAGGAAGAGATAATTGATATAAATTCATCCTGTAAAATAGGATAGGATGCGTTTGTGTTTTGGAGACCTCTACGTATGGGACTAGGGGTCGGTTTGAGAATTTATGCTCTATAATAGGGTGGGGCTAAAATAAAATAATGAGATGATTAAAAAATAAGAATTGAGAAATAATTCCTAAGATTATAAATGGGCATTAAAATGAATTTGAGGCGCGAGTATGTGCAGGGCTGGCAGTTAAATGAGCCGACTAACTATGGCGACATGAGTGTGTGTTGGCATCATGAATATGTGTGGGCTGACTGTTAAATGGGCTGACGGGCTATAGTGACATGTCGTGCATGGAATCTCACCAGTATATGCAGAACTGATAGAATACGGGTTGACTGGTTATAATGAGGGGAATGGGTGTGATGTGTAGAACTTTAAGCATGCAAAGAGTGTGTTTTGGGCCGATGAGGGGTCGAATGGCCATATTGATGTCGCATGAATTAAATAATTAATTAAATTGAGTAAGGATAAGAATGAAATTGAAACTAATAATGTTATTGGAATATTTATGCTTACACTTGGGCGCATGGGTATTTTTTATGTATAATGCTACTGTCTGGATCCAAGGGACCTAATTGGGGAGAGTATATTTTATTCATGCAGAGCGCTGGAGTAGCTGCATAGGAGTAATTGGAGATCTTTTGGAGATGCAGTTGGAGTTTACTTTAGATGCTTTAGTAGTTAGATTTATTTTTCTTTCCATCGCATTTTTATTATGAGACTTTATGGATTTGGTGGGACAGTCGGTTCCATAATTATTTACAGTTTTATTTAGATGTTTAGAGTTAGATTATTTTATTCAGATTTATATTTATTGGAGATTAGCATAGTGATGGGTTTTATTATTGCTTGAATGGTTATTTTATTTAGATCGATTCAGTTATTATCTTGTGGAATGAATTTTTATATGTCTCACATCTATTACATGCTAAGAATGATTACTTATTTAATGACGTCCGGCATAGTTTGGCGACGGCGGATGGCCACCTCGCCTGTAAGATTTTGCGGGGTGTTACAAATCTTCCCCCTACCAAAAAGAATTTCTTCTTCAGAATTCCCAAATAAAAACTCAAATACCTGAGTCATAACAGACGTGGGTATTATTGACTCATCAAATCCTCGCGATTCCAAGTGGACTCATGCTCGTAAATGATAATTCCACTACACGCGTACTAACGGTATCTTGATAGAACATAACTTTTTAATCTGCCTATCCAAAATGCTCATTGGTTGCTCACTATATAATGCATCTGAGTTTTAGTCAATCTCACCCAAATTAAAATGTTAATATGCAACCCTATAGTGTAAAAATCGATTAAGTAAGAATACGTGAAACACTTTATGCACCCGAACTCAGTGGTCAGAAACCGCTAAGTGATACACAACCTTTCCCACCTTCTCCGTAATCATAAATGGTCCAATATAATGTGGATCTCTATTTCACTCTCTTTTTGAACCTCATCGCCCCTTTCATAGGGGAAACCCGTAGTAAAATGTAATCTCCTACCTCAAACTCCATAGGCTTCTTATTACTATCTAGATAGCTCTTATGTATGTCCTGAGTGACTTTAATCCACTTCATGATCAACTTGATCGTGTTAGTCATCTCTTGGATGAACTTAGGTCATAAATGTATTCCCTCGCCCTGGTTCAACCAACACACCGATGATCTGAATGGTCTCCCATAAATTTCCTTGTAAGGATCCATGGAATTGTTCCAATAACTATTATTATACTCAAACTCCACCAATGGCAATTGGATCTCCCAACTTCCCTTAAAGTCCATTACATATGCATGTAACATATCCTCCAATCTTATTTACCCTCTTAGTATGTCCACATGTCTATAGATGGTCGTGCTAAAGTGAAGCTTAGTCCCTATGGCCTGCTAAAAACTCTCCCAAAAGTGTTACATAAATGCATAGCCCCGATCTGAAATGATCGATACTGGAATCCCATTCAAACAGACAATCTCAGACACATACAAACGTGTAAGATGCTCGGTCGAATAATCGATATGAACGGTTAAAAATTATGCCACCTGTGTAAGGTGGTTAACTAACACCCAAAAAGAATCATACTCGTAAGGCATCAAAGTTATCCCCATGATGAAATCAAACTAGATATTATCCCACTTCCACTCAGGAATGGGTAGAGGTGAAACATAGTAAGTGGCTTATGATGGTCCACCTTCACCGTCTGGAAAGTAATTCATCTAGATCGAAACTCGTCCACATCTCTCTTTATACCATCCCGCCAACATTACCTCTTCTTATCTTGGTATATTATATTCTCGTCCGGATGTATTGAAAAATGCATACCATGTGTAAGGAAAAAATGCATACCATTTGCTTATTTCTTGAAAAAAATATTTTGAGTCATATATTATGCTTTGTGTATGTTGACATTTCAAGCCTATGATGTGTTTGTTTGAAGATGTAATGGCAAAGTTTCAGATATTGCATTCATCGTGTGGTATTTTGTGTCATATTTCATCTTTATGATTTCAAGGATCTCTCATGTATGAATGCATATACATTTTGATCCATGGACCTTAATGCTCGGTCATTATTTTTATCAAATATTTTAGGGCTTTTTTTAAAAGGTTTTTAAAGAAAAATATTTTTTGGTTTTCAATCACTCAAATGTGATTTCTATATTAAGGGATTTCTAGAGAAAATGTGATTTCTATATTATGAAATTTATGTCGCCTTAAAAAGTGTGATTTCTATATTAAGGGATCCTAGGATTAGTTTTTAGAGATTATTTTGGCAAAAATCATTTTCCTATACATATCCAAAAGCTCCTAAACTCTTTAAGATCCAAGTTTCACTATCATATATGCTTTAAGATCTTGTTTTTGGTGACCAAGAAGTTTATTCTCTTCATCTTATTAAGAATTATTTAGTGCGGTAGATTTCATACCCAGTTTGCTATTTACACATGGTGGACTCTGTGGTGTGGTGTTATGGTGAAGAAGTAGTGCGTTCGTATTTTATATATGTAGACGGATGTTGAGCCTTATTAGTGGACACCGAGGCATGTGTGGACTCACATTGTGGATGTTATGAGAGTGGACTCCTGCGTGTTATCGTGGGTGAGAGGTTTAAGATAGAAGACACATCAAGGCTTGCGAGGGTGTCGAGTCTGTGTTGTAAGTCATCTTTCGACTTTTATGAAACCTCAGCATAGTGAATTTGTGTGGCCAGGACATCCGAGGTTTCTCCCTTTGTGGGTTTTCCTCGTACATCAGCGTGTTTTGGTTTATTTCTTTATTTTATTCTTCTTCACACCTATATGCATGTTTTAAGAGAAGATAAAATTTGGTAAATCGCTTAACACAGAAATTGGTTTAAAATCGGTGCAAGGTTTTACTTTGGGATTATTATGTTTAAGTTTAATATTTAATTTGAAAAATTAAAAACTGACTTTTGTTTTGACCACTCCGTATAGAACCTAGAGTTTCTCACCATGTATCTCCCCTATGGCATCTCGTCTCAACTCCTTATTTGAGGTCACCACCAACCTACCCTTATAATGCAACTTTCCATCGAACCCTACTGAAAAGAAAGGTACCTTTATAATGAGCAGCTCCATCACCTTATCCTTACACATTACGTCCTGTGATTTCCCTCTAATCCCTCGTATAACATTTTTTTCATCATTATAACCATACCAATGAAGGACCTTAAACTCACCAATCATATCAACTGAACCCCACTCAGCCAACTGAAGAGTTGATATGCTATTATTGGGTCGTCAGCTCAACGCGTCTGCCATCATATTAGCTTTCCTCGGGTGGTACTGGATCATGAAATGGTAATCCTTAATGATATTAAAACATCTGTGATTTCTCATGATATACATAAGTATGGTCTCGTCTTTGGACAGACCCAATATGGTTCATTCGACCCAACTCAACATTCATCAGACGAAACTATTCATTGATCGACACAGTGTGGGCTAACCTCCATGGTCTCGGCCTCCAGGATCTCTTCCTCAGCACTCCATGGTCATTCAATAGAGATCGCTCTAGTCTCTCTTGGTATATATTATCTTGGCCTCATACCGCCCTGACAAACCGAGACAACACCCAGACTCAGCTTCATAGTTACTTGATTGTAGGATCGCTTCTTAGTTGTTTATCGCAGATGATATCTACTCAACCCCAAATGAGATGATGTGCAGGGCATTCTCTAGTACCCTCACAGTTGCCGCCCATATGTGGTACATAACTTTGCCTAAAAACTCCATTGTGAATTTTAAGCAATTCGTCGAAAAGTTCATATACAATATCTGCTTTAGTATAAAATTTCCAAAGAGGGTAACTCACATCTTATATGTCAAATAAGGCAAGAATGAGACCCTAAGAGACTATATTTCCCGGTTCATTAAGGGTAAACTAGAGGTGGAAGCTTATGAGGAGAACACTACTATGACAACCCTTATTAGCGGGCTACAAACGGGAAAATTTCTCTGAAAGGTCACCGAATATCCTCCCAAGACCATGACGAAACTCCTGGCCATGGCCGGGAGGATCATGAACGTGGAGGAAGCCATGGCAGCCAAAAAGGGAGATGTGAAAGAGTTCAATGTAGGCAGGTCTCATCAGGCAAAAGATAAAGATGTAAATAAGAGGTCGGCAGAATATAACTTTACCAAATATACCCTACTAAAGGTGATACTCGATATAATACTCAATGAGATTAAGGACGACAGGGCACTTCGGTGGTCGAAGAATCTCAAGTCCCCTCCTCAAAGGAGGTACAAGAGAAAATGGTACGAGTTCCACCAAGACCATGGGAATACAACTGATAAATGATTTTCTTTAAAGGATGAGATAGGGAAGTTTTTTAAATAGGGGAATCTCCAGAAGTACATAAATCGGAGTGGTGCCAAAGATGACTCTAGGAACAATCATAAAGGGGTAAAGGATTAAAAGTCGAGATGACAGATCGAGGGCGCCAAAAAGAATGATGAGTCAGATAGTGAAGAAGACGACCCTAATCTCTCGCCGAAGATCCCAAACGTAAAAAGTTGGATGCATATGATATCCTTAGACATAAAAATGGTATGCGGAGGATTAATTAGAGGAAGAACGAAGCCAATCGACCGTAAATCCCATGGTGTGGAGGCAAAGTCGACACGTAAGAGAATATATTTTAACTCGGTTGAAACAGATCTGAGGCTAAGAAATTTAGAGAATGTTGAAATGAACACTTTTGTGGTGGGATTCTCAAGATTGGATTTCAAGGAGATTTTGGCTCCTCATAATGACTCTATGGTCATCGACACTAGGTTCCATAAGTATAATGTATCACGTATCCTTATTGATGGTAGTAGATCATTCAATGTGATGTTTTGGGACTGATTTAAGGGTTTGAAGCTTAGCAAGAAAATACTGGTCCCATACCATCAGCCACTGATCGGCTTCAGCGGAGAGAAGGTCCACCCTTTGGGGGTATTTAAAATGGATGTCTATATAAGCACCTGGACTACGTGTCTTACTAAGAAAGTGAGATTTTTCATTATGGACGAGTATGTCTTCTCGACCTATAACATTATTCTTGGGAGAGTAGCGCTTAAGGAGTTGGAGTTTATCCCTTTCACGGTCCACTAAATGATAAAGTTCCCGACCCCTTATGGGGTAGAGGAAGTTTAAGGTGACCAAATGGAAGCTCGGAAGTGTTACTTTATCTTGGTCGAGAAGAAAGAGGCTTACAAGAAGGGTAATACTTCTTACAATATAGATACTCTCAACCCAAGGTACGAGAAGAAATTGAAAAAATATAATCCCACTAGGAGGTAGAATGAATCGTCCTCAATGAGGACGAGCTGACAAAAATCATCCAGATCAAGAAAGCCTATAAGAAGGCAGTAAAAGAAAAATTGGTGAAACTATTAAAAAGGAGGCATAGTACCTTTGCATGGAATCATGAAGACATGCCAGGGATAAACACAAAAATTATCTGGCATCGATTGAATATTAATAAGAAGGTGAATCCTGTGAACCAAAGTAGGGGAACTTATGCGAGGGAGCGATATGAGGTCATCTAGGAGGAGGTTAAGAAACTCCAGTCAGCAGAGTTCATACGAGAATTTTAGTATCCATACAAATTATCTAATGTTATTATAGTGCTAAAGGCTAATGGCAAATGAAGAATGTGTGTCGACTTCACTAACCTAAATAAAGATTGCCCCAAAGATAACTTCCCCTTACCCATAATTCATCAGATGGTCGATGCTACAGTCGGGCATGAGTTGATAAGTTTTATGGATGCGTATTCAGGTTACAATCAAATATTCATGCATGAGGCCGATATTTAGAAGATCTCCTTTATAATGGATAAAGGGACATACTATTATAAGGTAATGTCATTCGGCCTCAAGAATGTAGGGGAAACTTATTAGAGGTTAGTGAATAAGATATTTGAGGAACAGATTGAGAAGATTATGGAAATGTATGTGGACGACATGATGACCAAGAGCATGAAGGCCAAGAGTCGTGTTGCCGAACTTAAATAAATGTTTAACATGATGGATAAGTTCAGGATGAAATTAAACCAGGTCAAGTTTATTTTCAGTGTCATTGTTGGGAAATTCCTCAGCTTTATTATTAACCAGAGGGGTATAGAGGCTGAACCTGCAAAGATCAAAGCTCTCATAGACATGCAGACACCAAGGATAACTAAAGATATGCAGAGGCTAACAAGGCGTGTTGCGTTCCTCAACCATTTCATCTCCAGAGTGATGGATAAGTGTTTGTCAATTTTCAAAATCTTGAGGAAAGCATTCATATGGGATAAAGAATGTGAAAAAGCCTTCCAAGACCTCAAAGCTTACTCAGGGTCTCCGATGTTGTTGTCTCGGCCTATTCAAGGAAAAAAATTGTATCTATATTTGTCAGTTTCAGATTCGTCCATTAGTGCTGCAATTATAAGAGATGATGAATATATCCAAAATATGGTGTATTTCAATAGCAAATCCTTATAGGGGGCCGAGATAAAGTATCCTAAAATGGAAAAATTGGCATATGCATTGATACATGCTTTAAGTAAGATCAAGATATATTTCTAGGCCTATACGATGGTGATGCTCACCAACACTTCCTTGAGGTAAGTCATCCATAAACTTGAGAAATCGGGTAGGTTGATGGCCTGGTCAATTGAGCTAGGTGAGTTTGACATCATCTACCAGCCTAGGACTACAATCAAAGAGCGGGCCCTAGAAATTTTGTGGTTGAATTCACATGGGTTGAGGTCGACACTTATGTTTGGAAGAGATGGTGGCATCAGCAACTGTGCTAGAAGAAGCTTTAGAATATTCACTAGCGGTCGAGGTTGGAAATCTCGATACGACAGAGAAGGATTTTCTATTCCAGGATGGGATTTTGGATGAAGGACATTTTTTAGAGGAGGGTCCTATGTGGAGCCTATTTGCTGACAGCTCATCTTGTGAAAGTGGTAGTGGAACTAGGTTAATACTTTAGGCTCCAGATGGTATAGATATTGAGTTGCTTTGAGATTTAGCTTGAAGGCATTAAAAATGAATCAAAGTATAAGGCTATGCTGGCAGGTCTCTCCCTTATTAGAGTACTGAATGTCAACCTGATGATCTTCCATAATGACTCAAAGCTGGTTATGAACTAGATTTTGGGCTTTTATGAGGCCAAAGATAAGAAGATGGTTAAGTACTTGGCATGGGTTAATAAAGTGATGAAAAACTTCAAAGAGGTAACCCCAAGATAATCCCTCAGTTGGATAATAGCCGAGTCGATGCTTTGGCAAGACTAACATCGACAAGAAGGATATAAATCAGATGCACAATTATGGTGGAAATCCTCCGCGGGCTGATCATAGAAGAAGATGACAATGGGGTTTTATTCTACTTAAATTTGAATTTAGGAGATTCATGTATAGATCAAATAATTTAGTACATCTTGGATGCCAAGCTCCCAGACTCCAAGGACGAGAGAAAGAATCTCAGATACAAGGCAGCTAAACTCGTTATTATTGGAGATATGCTATACAAAAAAGGATTATTACTTCCCCTAATCAGATGTGTTCACCCTCCAGAGGTCGGATATGTCTTCTAAGATGTCCATAAAAGGTCTGCGAGACAAGTAGGTGGATGGTCTCTTGCCTAAAGTATTATCACTCAGGGTTATTAGCGGTCGACACTAACGAAAGATGTAACTGACAATGTAAAGAAGTGCGATAAGTTTCAAATATTTACAAGTATCCCTCATCAGCCTCACCAACCACTCTAATCAATCATTGCACCGTGGCCATTCGTAGTTTGGGGAATTGATTTAGTAGCTCCTCTCCTAAAGGTAGCATATAATTACCAGTATTTGATTGTGGCTATTGCTTATTTCTCAAAATGGGTAATGGTCGCGGTAATGATTTCCATCATTGAGGTAAAAACATTCAAGTTTATTTGAAGGAAGATTATTTTTAGATACATCATGCCCCATACCTTAATATCAAATAATGGAAACAAATTCATAAACAATTCCTTGGAGGCATATTGTGGCAGAATTAGCATAAAATAATTTATTCAGCACCAGGTCGACATTAAGCTAATGGTCGGACTGAGATCACGAATAAAACGATACTTGAGGGAATAAAGAAGAAGCTAGAGGATGCAAAAGGTTTGTGGACGGAAGAACCACATGGGGTCATATGGGCTTATAGGACAACTGAGAGGACGTCGATAGGTGAAACACCGTTTATACTAGCATATGGGTTTAAAGCGGTTATCCCTACGAAACTTGGACTCCCCAGTCATAGGGTCCAAACCTATAATCTCGAAGATAATGAGGACGATAGGAAACTCGATTTAGATTTAATTGCAGAGAGACAGGAGGATGCTGAAGTCCGACAATCCGCTTATCAGTAGAGAGCTGCCAAGTTCTACAATAAGAGAATAAAGGGCAGGCCGATAGCCGTGGGTGACCTAGTGTTGAAAAAGGTTTGATAGAAGCGAAAGAATCTTCATCATAACTGGCATATGTCGTACAGGATAATAGAGGATGTTGTCCCAAGAACTCACTGATTGGAAAACCTAGAGGGTGAACCCTTCTCTAACCCCTAGAATGTTGATCACCTGAAGAGATACTACCAGTAGAAGTTTATTTTGCTTATTAGTTTGTATGTCAGATCTTTGTATAACAGTTCAAGAATAAATGAAAGATACAAGTGTGGTCTCATATTTTATTGCTATTGATAATTGTTGCATGGTTTGAACTAGTTTTAATGGTGAATTATTTCAACTACATCTCGGCGATACGAGAGTGTATGAGGAGTCTCATCTCTTCACACACTCTCAATAACACCGAGAGGAGGAAATAATGTAAATATCACTTTGGTGGTGAAAAACACTTGAACATCATTATATGGTGAATTAATGGTCAAAACTCTCTCGCTGAGACGAGAGTGTATGAAGAGACAAGTCTCGTCCATACACTCTCAATAACGACGAGAGGGGACTTATGTGGTAACATCACTTACTTGGTGACAAACACAAAACATGAAAATCAGTTTATTATGGTTACTTAAACATTAGTATGTGGTGGATTAATGGTCAAAACTCCCTCGGCAAGATGAGAGTGTATGAAGAGACGATTCTCGTCCATACACTCTCAATAACGATGAGAGGGGACTTATGTGGTTACATCATTTACTTGGTGACAAATGTAAAACTTGAATATCATTTTATTATGGTTACTTAAACATAATTATGTGGTGAATTAATGGTCAAAACTCTCTTGACGATACGAGAGCGTATGAAGAGACGAATCTTGTCCATACACTCTTAATAACGATGAGAGGGGATGTACATGGTGACAAACATAAAGGTGATAACCACCATTTTGGCTGATTAAACATTGGTATATTATAAGCATACTCACTAGCATTTTGCATATAACACCAATCAAATGTGACAAGCCATAATGGTGTAGACACTGCACTAGATGAAAATAATAAAAAAGATGTTAAAAAGACATATATTACATGTCGAATAAAAGGAACTGTCAACATTATCCAGTACAAACATAATTAATTATTAGGGGTACAGGCAAGTCATATCATTTGAGAGACGAGAACCTAAAAGAACGGTTTAGAAAGTGGAATGGGCATAAGGCCACACACGGTCGCCCAATAAAAAATGAAAAAGCTTTGCTGAAATGTCTCATGCTTCTTTGTCGGCCTGGTCAGAGACGACGTTATCAGCCACAGGTTGAGTCTGAGCCTCACTCACAATGTTGGCATGTTTTATTGTTTCCTCCCTTACCTGCATCGATGCCTCTATTGTTGTCTCTTCTGTGGTAAGACCTTCAGCTTTAATGTCATTAAGAGAAGTGATTACCATCAGATCTGAGAAGTCAAAAGTTGAGAAGCCCTTCGCCAAGTATGTGACATCGGGATATTTTATGGTCGCCCATCGGAGGGAAGTTTGGGATACCCTCTCAAGGTACTGAAGACCATACTCGGTAAACTCGTCTGAAGCCTTAAAATCTTCTATGACCTTTTTCTTTGTGGCAATCAGCTTGGCCTTATGTTTTCGATTCAAATCGGCCATCGCAGAGTCATGCCCCTTCTTCTGAGTAGCAATGTTATTCTGCCTTCTCTTCTTCAGATACTCAACCTTCTTGTTTTGACTGAGTTCCTTCTCCTTCCGTTACTTCTTCAGGCTTTCCTCTACCTCGATAGCCTCAGAGTCCTTTGAACAACAAAGATGTTATCCCAGACCCATTGGTCTAGTTGGTGGAAGGAGAAGAGAGACTGTAAAATAAGTAAATAAGAAGTCAGTATGAGATGAGATAACACTTATAAAAAATTTAGAAAGCACCACTTATAAAAAAATTAAGTTTATTACCCGGACGGCCTTATGTAGGCCAAAGTTGGCTAGTCGAGACGGCTCCATTGATTCCAAAAACCTACGATCAGACTCACGTAGCCATGAGTCGACAACAGTTCTCATCCTGGCCTGGTAATCAATTAAAAAAAGTGAGTTGATTGAAAACAGTGACAGCCTCTTATCCAGGACCAAGTCAAAAGATATTGGTATGGCCTTTTAAGCGGCAACCCTAGGAATGTCAAACCTTCTAGTTTTCTTCTATTGAGGTGGAACATTTGAACGACCCTTGGTCGGCTCTTTCCTCCTCTTAGCCTGGTCGGCGTGGTCGAAGCCGCCAGTTGTAGTTTTCTTTGGGGGGTTAGTGCCTTTAGACATGTTGCTAAGAAGGTTACCTAGTGAAGGTGCAGCCATATTCCACAGTTGATCGAAAATATAAATGAATGACCTGTAAATAAAGGACGAGATTAGTATCACTCAGAAAATAAGAGATGAGATTAGCATCACAAAGAAAATAAGACACTTACTCAACTCAGTCAGTGGGTTAACCCCCAACCCGTCTCGACCAGAAAGTGGGGAGTCATCAGTTGTTCAAACTACACTAGACCACCCTTATCTCCTAAACCCCTTATCTGATCAATCTTATCTCGATCGTCGATGTTCAAGTCGGGGTCAATCTTGGCGACCATGGAGGCCTCGGCCCATATTTGGGGGACCCTCGGCTCTAAGGCACTACAATCAATGTCGGAGTCAAATTCCCAAGCACCTAACACAAAGAAGTATCGGGGCTTCTTGTGATGGTGTATCTCTTAACCATAAGATGATAATAGTCATGTTGAGTTTTTATGGACAAGACATTATAACATCCCGAAATATGCTAACTGGAAGGTAGAATCTATGAACCAACTTCCAGAGGGAGATAAAGCCAAATAAATTGTACTTAATATTATTTGAAGTATTTAGTTCGATGGAAAACTCGAGGAATAAATAGATAAGGAGATTACGCCAAATGGCACGAAAGTGACGCATTATGAAAAGTAATTAAGGAGAAGAATTGTATCATTGTATGGTTCACACGGATGTATGTTTAAGTTCTAATAGTTCTAGTAATTATGTTGGTTAAGTTTGACGCGAGAATACTGAGGAATGCACATGACATGGTCTTGGTCAATAATGCAGTAATTTTGCCGGTACGCGACGCACAGGATAAGCAACTTTGCGCGATTTTTGTAAGATGCATCGCGCTCCCAAATATCGCTATAACCACTTTTATAGGGTCTAAAAAAAATACATACAAAAATACCATGGGATCAGAAGTCAAAAAAATAAATAAAGATTATTTATTTTGTCAAAATATGAAAGTGCTCAAAAAAATCTGAAAATAGCCATATAGATGTAAAATTTAATTCTGAACAACTTTCCCTTCTTCGACGTCTTCGGAAAAAATTATTTAGACCCATGTTTGGCGGATTTTTGTCAACATGCGATACTACGAAACCCAAATTTGCGCGCATTATTTAGGACATCACGGAATGTCAAAAAAATATTGTGAATATGTTTTTTAACTCACAGAAATATAAGAAATATTATTACGAAGACAAAAATTAAAGAAAAAAATATTTTAGTACGGAGGTCCCAATTCTTGTGCGCATTGTACAAGATAATCCAGGAGGCCAAACGACTATTATAAATATGTTTTTTTTAGTCAAAAAATACATGGAATATGAATCTCAAGTTAAAAATTTCAAAAAAAAAAATTGGGCAGGAGAGAGAAAGTGACAAAAATCAACATTTTAGTGAGGTATTTGGGGAATTTAACCCCTTAGGGTTTTAAGGAGTATATAAGTGAGAGTTAGCCCATTTGGGCATTTTTAAATCAGATTTCTTCTCTCTCTCTCTCTCTCTCTCTCTCTAGCTTGAGAGCTTCCACCACCCCAACCACCATACACTACTACTCCTCCACAATAAACCACCCATAAGCCACGACTTTAAGAGTGCATTTCTCCATATTTGAACCAAACACAACTATTTCCACCATTGTTATAATGGAGCTACGAATCTTGAAGTTATATTTGGGGGTTTTAATGGAGATGAAGTGGGCTTGGAATTCAAAATGGATCTTTTGGATGAGCTTTTGGTAACCCCTTTGGGGCCACCTTTGGAGGTGGGGGTTACTCCTCCTACACCAACACCACCATTGGAGAGCTTAGAGGTGGGATCTACTAACCTTGATTTGGTTTTATTCTGTGTTCTAAAAGGCCCGCCTAGGCTTGAGGCTTGAGAGAAGAGCATCGCCTACGCCTTATTACGCCTTATTCTTGGTAAAAGGCTTAAGGCACACTTTTAAAAAAAAATAAAGGATTAGTTGACAAATATTGGTTATGGAGCATAAATATGAGAAAGATGGCTACCAAACATATGGATATATTTTCAAAATTCAAGGTATGTATTATTTTATTATATTACTAGCCTTAGAATAATTAAAATAATAAAAAAAGAAAAACGCCTTTTTACGCCTAGGCTCCTAAGGCTTGAGGCTTGACCTCTACGCCTCGCTCCTTTTAGAACCTTGATTTTATTGATGAGTAAAATTTCAGTTAGTTATTTACATATATTAATTAGGCTTAATATATGTAGAATTTGTGAATAGTTTGCATCCATGAGATAGATTGGTGAGTTTTGATGATTTCATAGGTAAATGGGTTTCAAATGATGATTTTTAATGAGTTTAAAACATGAAAAAATTTCAGAGTATAATCTTTAGCATTTTACAAAATAAAATGTAAGGAAATGTTATTTATATAGTTTTCATGTAAAATCGAAAATAAATATTTTTATGGAATAAAAATGTTAGAAAATGGTTATTTTGTGTATTCCTAGTAAGAAGGAAATAATGGAAATTTTTATGGTGATAAAAATCTAAAATGATATTATTTTAGTGCCTTTGCCAATAAATTTGATAAGAAATATTTTTATGAAATAAAAATGTAAAAAAAATATCATCTTGGTATATTTTTGGTGAAATGGAATAATAAATATTTTTATGATAATAAAAGTATTGGAAAAATATAAATTGTTAAAATTATATAAAAAGATAATATTTCAAGGTTTTGGATGTTATGAAAATGGGCATTCTTAAAAATATTGGTGTTAAACATTTTAGGAAATAAAATGTTTGGAAATAATGATTTGTTGGAAAATATTTGGTGAAATATATGTTCAAACCGTGTAACGGGATTTTTGTGTTAAAAATCCATTTTCTCATGAACATAATCTTGTAGTATTTTGATATTAAATGTGTAAGCAAGTTTAAAGAAGCGTTTGTTGGATTTAACATAAAATAAGAAAAGTTAGAATTTCAATCTTCAAGTGTGTGAAATTGGGACTAAATAATATGACGAGTATGAGGTTAAAAGACTACATGTTAATTAAAAAGAAAATGGCAATTTTCTTATAAAGTAGTCCTAAGTGAGGATGTATTTCTCGAGTTAAAGGTAAAGAAATATTTTTGAAAAAAAAAGTTATAGAAAGTATTCATTAAGTGTTAATGGGTAAAACATGTAAAGGGGGTTAGTGAGTATAACCTACTAATGTTGAGAAATATTAACACTTATGGGATTAAAAAAGGGGTTAAAGGTGTAAAAGTGTTTCCAATCAAGTAAATGATTAGTCCAAAATGTAAAAAGGTGAAAAATGGTTAAAAACACCTAAGTGGCTAATGTGGATGGCTAAATTATGTTTTGAGAAATTAACACTTATGAAATGGAGTGAAAGGTGATTTTGAAAACAAATTGGTAAAATGATAATTTTACTTAAAGTACAACATTTTATGGAATAAAATGTTAAAGATCGTTTCGATACGTATGAAGAAAGAATGAAATAATTCCTTAAAGCGAAAATGATTTTTGGTATAAAATCAACGTCAAAGAAAACAAAAGGACTTCAATGTAATTTAATATTTTTTTCTAAATAAATAGTGGAAAAACGAACGGTTAAGTCCAAGGTTTTGGCTTCGGCTCAAAAGGGCAAATTAATGTGAACGTGATAAAATGTTGAACACATTGGCAAGATAATGACATTGGATTATGTCGGGATTATTAATTAAGCAGGGCTATGCTGTCCCTAGTGGTGAAAGACCACAAACCAACTGCAGTATACTTGGCGCTCGGTGTCGGACGGTCAAATTTCGTGAAACTGTGGGTGTGCATGTGTTGGCGGATTCCCTAATGATAATGTTAAGTAATGAATCAAATATGAATGAAAAACGTATAAATGAATGGTAATGATCCAAAGATTTATTGATGCAAGAATAGCGCATTAAAATGTTTAATACATTATTTTAAATCATCTAAAAACAAAAATCATTTCACATGGATTCTAATAATTAATTTCCCAATAGAACGACATCAATTCCAGGTTTGTCACCATAGTGTTCACCAATTATTTCCAAATTTGTTCTGAACATTCCTATATTTCATTCCAATTGTTTTCAATCATTAAATTAACTTCTAATCCGAAATTATTATGAGAAATATGGATATGAATTAAGAAATAAATTACAATTAGTTTGGCAAGAAAATTCTTGCCTTAAATCGATGATCTGAGCCTCCTCTCTTGAATCTTATTCTTCCTTTCCACTCTAGCCTTAGTAACCTCCTCCAGTGGGTGTGGAGTTGCTAGGGTAACTCTAATATAGATGGAATGTGTGTTTAGGTTGGATTATTAACCTTATTTAACCCTTAATCTTGTATTCCCTCTAAACCCCCAATTTTGGGCCCCCAAATAAGCCCATAATATTACCCGAATTGGTCCAATATCTCCCCTAAGGTTATACTTATCCCCTGATCCCCATTTAATATTTTTAAAATGCCTAAAAGAGTTCACAATTCTCTTCGAAATGCACCCAAACAATGTCTATCCCAAATTACACATTTTATTATGTTTAATCATGACATAATACTAATTCAAGTAACATGCAATTTGACTATCCACGAATAAACATATTTAGAAAAAATGAATCACATAATCATGCATATCATATTCAAGAAATTTATTCACAAAGTTAATTTAATTAAAATTTTAGCAAATTAATAATTATAAAGACACGGGGTGTTACATTCTCCCCCTTAATAACAGAATTTCGTCCTCAAAATTCAAAATGTACCTGACTCGAAGTGTTCTGGATACTTCTCTCGCATGTCTTCCTCTCTCTCCCACGTCTAATCATCCTCATTGTGGTCTCTCCATTGCATGCGTACTGAAGGAACAACCTTGGAATGAAGTCTATGCTTCTTACGGTTTAGAATAGCTACAGGTCTCTCCTCGTAACTTGCATCGAGCTGAAGCTTTATCAAGTCAAGATATATATGCTTGTAAGCTACCTCATCTCTAAGAAATCTATGTAATGCTGAAATATGGAAAATATCACGGATCCTCTATAAATGATCCGATAAATCTAACTAATACAACATCGTTCCAATCTTCTCAATAATAGAGAATGGTCCCACATACTGGGGAGCTGAATTCCATTTCTTCCCAAATCCCGTCACTCCTTTCATGAGAGACACCTTGAGTATCACTTAATTACCGACCTCAAAATTCAAGTGCCTCCTGTCTGCATCCGCATAACTCTTTTGTCTATCCTGAGTAATTCAAATCCCATCCCAAATCATCTTCACCTTCTCCAAAGTGTCTTAGATGAACTCCTATCTGAGAAGCTTTTTCTCCCTCACTTCTAACTAATAAGAGAGTGAACGACAAGGCCTCCCGTATAATGCCTCAAAAAGTGCCAACCCAATAGTAAACTAGTAACTGTTGTTGTAAGCAAACTCCACCAATGTTAAGTACTGCTCCCATCCACCTTTAAAGTCCAAAATGCACATCCACAACATGTCCTCCGACATTAAATTCACCCTCTATGTCTGACCATCTGTCTGTGGATGATACGAGGTAATCAACCTCAACTTCGCCCCCAATGCTTGCTGAAAACTCCTTTAACAGTGGGACACAAATGTCTTGTTTCTATCCGACACAATATTGAGTGATACACCATTTAACTTCACAATCTCTGCAAGAAAAAACTTGGCGTATTGCTCTGAAGTATAATCTTTTCGAACTGAAAAAGAGTGAGCCACCTTTGTCAAACGGTCAATTATCACCCAGATAGAATTATATCCCCGTTGTGCATAGGTAACTCTATAAAAAAAGTCCATGTAAATGCTCTCTCATTTCAACATCAGAATCTCAAGAGGTTGTAGGACACATGTTAGTCACTGATGGTCCACCTTCTCCAACTAGCATGTGGCACACTTGGATATAAAAATGGTTATGTCATTCTCAATGCATTCCTACCAATACTGGCACCTCATATCCTGGTACATCTTATCCCCACAGAGATGTATCGAAAAATGTGACCCATGTGCCTCTATCATAACTACTCACCGTAACTCCTCATCCTCTAGGACTACCAACCTATCATGAAATCTCAATCCCCCATCTTAACTAATCGAATAGTGTTTTACCCCCTCTACCAATAACTTCTTGACCTTCTCCTAGAAAATATGATCTTTTTCATATGCTCGCACGAACCGAATGTTGATCTTGGGTGTGAAGGTAAAAACTGCCATAAAAGTACGTGATAACTCATCATTAGTACAAAGAAAACTCTAGTTTGCCTTCCACATAATTGCTAACTCAACTATCGACTTATGGCTCAAGGAATTTACCACTACATTTGCCTTGTCCGCATGATACTGGATATCAAACTAGTAGTCTTTTATAAACTAAATCTATTGTTGTTGCCTCATGTTCAATTCTCTAGTGTGAATAGATATTATAAGCTTTTGTGTGCCGTGAACAACTCAAATTTCTCCCCCAATAGATAATGTCTCCAAATGTGTAATGTGAATACTACGACTGCTAACTCTAAATCATGGGTGGGGTAATTCCACTCATGAGATTTAATCTTTCGGGAATCATAAAATACCGACCTCTTTTCCTGCATCAATACCCCTCCAAGTCCTCGTAAGGACGTACCTGTATAGACCTTATAGTCAATCCCTCCAAGAGGCAGAAAAAGTACTAGAGCCGAAGTCAACATGACCTTTAGCTCGTCAAAATCCTGTTGACATGCATCATCCTAAAAAATGGTATCCTTACACATAAAACTTAGGGAGCTTAACAAATAGGTTCTATTATATAAGACATTTTACTAATAGGTCATATCACAACAATTTTTTTGCTCAATAGGTCATATTTATACATATCATGAATATTCACTACATGTTTACAAATAGGACCTATTGGAGAAAAAATATTTTTGCATGGGACCTATTGGAGAAAATATATATATATATTAAGACCTATTGAATTACAAACTTAGTAAATGCGACTAATCGATAAAAAACCCTAAAATTTATTAGAGGCCCAACTATCTTCAAGAACCCCTGAATGAATCGACTGTAGTACCCTACTAAACCCAAAAAATTGAGCACCTACATAGGTGTAGTGGTTTGTCCACACTCCATCACTGCCGAAACCTTTCTCGAATCCACTAATATCCCCCTTTCAGATACAACGTGGCTTAAGAACTGAACCTCCTTCAACCAAAATCTGCATTTCTCAAACTTGGCATAGAGTCAATGGTCCAGTTAAATCTCAAAGACTATCCATAAGTGCTATCACTACAATCATCCCAAATACTTTATTGAATGATTTGTGAGTCCAAAACATAATTATGTTGAAGTTTCTCTCGTAGAGACGAAATCTCTACCGCTGATTTGGTATCTCTTGAGGTAGCTACTGGCTTACGATTGCAATCACTTGGGAAGACTTGAGGGTGTTCCTTATTGGAGACAGATTTGCGGTTCTTATGGGCTCTTGAGGGAGTTCATTGTTGATTTTGTGGCCTATGTGAGTTTTATGCGATAAATTCATTGTGGATTTCATTGTATTATTTTAATTTGCGATTTACATCTTAAAGTGAAATTAAGGTTTTGCCCTTTCGGGGGATTTTTCCTGAAATTAGTGTGTCCAGCAATTTGTGTTTATTTTATGATTGCATAATTAATTTACTAACCTAGATGCATGTTTTAGGGTTTAATTAATATGGATAAAAAATTGACATCTAGTTATATAAGTTTAAAATAGAAAATTTACGAATCCAACCAGTAATCGATATCACACAGCATTCTCAAATTAGTATCAGAGCTTTTTAAGCGATTTTACCTTATCAAATACATATCAAAGCAGGTCGCTCTATTTTATTGAGTGATCATTTTTTTGTAAAATTTTTGTGATATCGATTTTTTCGCAATTTTTCGATGGATAACTTATATAATCGGTTGTCAGTCTTTGATAGCACAAATTATGCCTATTGGAAAGACCACGTGAAATCTATTTTAAAAGAAATTGATGAACGTGTTAGGGTTATTTGTGAAAGAGGGTGGACTCCTCCCATTGTCACCGTTAATAATGTCACAAATCTTAAACAGTGATAGATTGGACTGAGGATGAATTTAAATGGAGCACATATAATTCTCGTGGGCTAAGTGTAATTTTTGAATCCATCGCCCCTAACGAGTTCTGATGCATCTTGACGTGTACCATGTCAAAAGAAGTATGGGATGTTTTAGAACTTACCCATGAAGGAAATAATTCAGTAAAAGAGTCCAAATTGCAAAATTTAACTACTTAATTTGAAACAATTACCATGCTTGAATATAAGTGTTTTGATGAGTTTATGCACATTTTTCTGATATTGTCTACGCTATTTTCAATCTTGGTGAGCATATTCCTGAGGCACGAGTATTTAAAAATATTTTGAGATCGTTGCCTAAACGTTTTATCCCAAAAGTCACTGTGTTGAATTTCTTAGAAAATTTGAGCAATCTTAAGTTATAAGAACTGGTAGGATACCTCCAAACAAATGAAATTGACATGTTTCATGACACTGTGAAGCCTAAGGATAGAGGGATAGCACTTAAAGCCTAATCGAGAAAAGGTGAGAAAATGTCCAAGAGAGATAAGAAAAAGAAAGTGAAATTTTGTGAGTCTGAGGGCGAATTTGATTTTGATGATGTGGCCATGCTTGTAAAAAAACTTTAAAAAGTTTCTCAAATTTTCTAAAGAAAATTCTTCCAATAAAAAGTTTTTTGATAAAAATAAAAAGAAAGAAGATGCCAATGAGAGCGGTGAGAAAGAGAAAGAGGAAGATGAGAGATGTTTTGAGTGCAAGGGTAATGGGCATAAAGAGTTTGAGTGTCCCACTAGGATAAAGAGAAAGGGCGAGAAAGTTGTTATGCCAGCCACTCTTGGCGATAGTGAGGATGAAGTGAATGATTTCGGGGATGAGTCATCGCATGGTATGTGTGTCGCCTTTATGGAAAGTCACATGAGCACACCCAGTTTGTCCCACAATGATGAGGATACTTGTGCACGTGAGAGCCCCGATGATGGTTTGAGTGTTTCTAGTGAGAGTGATGGAGAGTTTGAGAATGAGGGTGGAAGTAAACTCCAAAGAGCATTTGGAGATTTGTATGATAAGACCTTAAAGACGAAGAAGTTGAATAAGGAATTAAGTCTTAAAGTGTTAGATTTGGAGAGGGAAATGGAAATTTTGAGGGGATTTGAGACGTCGGCGAGTCAACTCGAGAAGGTGAAGGTTAATTTAAGTAAGTAGTTGATCGTCATAGGTCGAAAAAAGAGTGAACTTAAAACTTGTGTGGTACAACTATAGAGAGATCTCGAACGAGCCCGAGAGGTAAAGGTCACTATAGAGGATACGTCTAAGAAGGTAGGAAATATGCTCCTCGGTCCCGCTTTGGGTAATGTTGAGAGATTAGGAATAGGTCATGACGGTGCGTTCACTTCCCATGTTGCACCCGAGATGGTTCCCGAGTTTCTGATAGATCCTTATGGCTCTCAACCCAACCCACCTAGGTGTTCATTACCTGATAGGAAAGAGTGTTATAAGTGTATTAGTAGAGGTGCTCCTAGGCCCGTGTAAATTTTTTCCCATTGTAAGAAGAGAGGACACCTTAAGGAATAATTTTTCAATTTGGGTAGTGTGTCACATAGAGTTTTGCCACGTGTTCCCGCACACGCACCCACACATGATGCTCCTAGATATTACATGAGAGAGTTTGCACATATTCAAGAGCAAGTTATGTTTTTGGTCAAAATTTCACATGATTTTATGGATATTTTTCATAGGATGTCACCCACCTTTAGAAAACACCTCTGCACCTAACGGTTAAGGTTTAGACTTGTTTGCTAGCATATGATGATTTTCATGATGATATTTTATGCCTATTATTAGTGTGTACCACTTTTGTATTTATCTTTTCCATTTTTTATATATTTTTGAAAAACGAAAAAGATTTTTGTTTTTGGAAAAATACAAAAAGATTTTCTATTTTTTGAGAAAAAATTGAAAAAACCAAAAAGATTTATTTTGATAAAATTTTTGCAAAAAGACAAAATGATTTTTGTATTTTGTTTTACACCGTTTATGAATGGACATTTTGGATGACCAAGTCATAACATCATTCCATATCCATGTGACTATTTGATAGTGATTTGAGATGCATCATCATTTCATTTTGTGCTTTGTAATGTTTGGAGTCACTAAGATGATATTTAAGATTACTTTCTACATGTTTGACTCGTGATTTCCTTTAATGAACACTTGCACAGATTTGTTTGATTATTGTACTTTTCTATCATATGTTGGTCGATATGTTTTCATCTCAATCCTGCCTTTAAAACGAACCATATACGATAAAACTTGACAATTTAAAGTAATGCATGTAAGAAACGTTGCCCGTGAGGAATTTTTTTAAAATGATGATTGAACGAGGAAGGGCTACGAAAGGAACACATATCCTTTGCGATTAAGCCACCGTTTAAATTGGACCTAAAAAGGAGTGGCATTGTAAAAAGTAGCCAAGGTCCAAAGAAGTTGAAAAGACCCTGAAAAAATTAAGGCAATAAAAAGATAAATAAGCCAAAATGGGCACATTAGGTTTTAGATCACCTCGATACAAAGATAAAAGATTTATTACTTATAAGGGTGTTTGATTGAAAATAAAACGACGGGTTTGCATGTCCTGGAAAAGTCTTAAAAAAACATTACATAGTTTTGGACGTTATTGGTGTGGAAATCATATTTGAGTTTGATGTGTTGATTAGATTGAGTTGATGTCATATAAATTCACATTTTGACACCTAAGGACAATTTTGAGATCATTCGTTAGGAGTATCCATATTCATCATGCACATATGTTATGTTTTATTGCATTGATCTTCCTATCGAATTTGTTCACACCCATTCATTCCATATCCATGATTTGGTTATCTTAGTGTAAATTCATGGTGTGTGATTTTTTTTGTAAATTTGATTTGTTGAAAAAATTGGAAAAATCTAAAAAAGATTGTGAATGATTTTGAGTTTATCCTTGCATGATCGTAGTTGCTTTATTCATAATGAGTTGCTTGTCGTGACACTCCATACTTATTTTTGTTTATTCTTTTCCTTGTCTATTTCGGACAAATAAAAATGGGGAGAACAAATTATGAATTATGGGGGAGTGAGACTTTACATTATGGGGGAGATTTGAGATTTAATCGATTTGCATTGATGTGTGTTTATCTCATTTCAAACTCAATACATCGCGAAGGTATTTTTTTCTTGTCTCATCTGTGTAAGTACAAATTTTGAGTATCATTATTTTGCACACCCTGATGATGACAAAGAAACGTTGGAGATTTGAAGATTTTGAAGGTTTTGAAGACTTACATTTTTAGTACCTTTTCACTTTTGGGTTCATGGGAGGGTATTAGATTTGTATAGGATATTTGATATAATGATTCAGATTGTTTTTATTTGTATCAGCGTATACATAGGGGGAGATTTGTAAGGACATTTTTTATATAGTCCATTTTACATTGCGTATGTCGTATATCGTTACACCCATCGAAGGAAGTTCAAGATCATATGTTTAATAAGACGGATCCGAATATCAAGCATCTTCAACAACAAGCCTATGCAAGATTGATTTTGGTAAGGCTGTGTTTAAAGTTCATTAATATTTCATGTAAGTGTTGGGAAATTTTTTTCTAAAATCTTTTTATCAACTTGAGGCATTTTATTGAGTCAAAATAATTTTTCTAAGACCGATAGGCAGAGTTTTTAAAGAAAATAGTTTTCTCTTCAGTCGTTATAACGACATTCCTTCAAACGAAAGCTTTAAACAACATTGCATGTCACATAATACCTCGCCATAAGCTCGTTTGATATTTTCACCAAACGACAGCATACCATTTTGTGTTTTTAAGGTCATTAGATAGGTTGCTCGATCAAGGATCAAATGACATCAGTTGTCGTTCAAACGACCTTTACATCTCGTTCGAACGACCCCACCGACTCAATTTTTTTTATAAATACCTATTTTATGAGTCCTTTTTCCTTAAGACTTTGACGAAAATGAAACTGTAATCTGCAAAATTTTCATGTAATGGCCCACAAATTATTTTATTAATTAAATGAGTTCAGATGACTCGGAAAAATTATTTTAAACCAAGTAGCAATTTATATAAATTTGTATGTGTAGGTATTAATAATTTATTTAGTACTTTAATTATTAAGTCAAAATCCCAACACGACATCATCGGTAAGACTCGAAAATAAATTTCGAGTGGTTGTTTCATAGTTATTAAAGACTCACTTCAAAAAGTAAACTTACAAATACTTTTTGTGGTTAAAATAGAAATAACCTAAATTATACCCTTATCCTTACCATATAAAACCAAAGTGAAAGAAAACTAAGCCATTTTTTTTCATTTCTCTTCAAAACCTACGAATTCTTACTCTGAGAAAAAAAATTCCCAAACCGAGTTCCCCGAAAACCAATCTAGACCCCTTTTTTCCCCTTACCAAACCACCCTCGTCGTCGACCCTCTACCCTTTAAAAACCCTGTTATGCCTTCGACCATGTCGACCTCAAAGCAGCTTGTGGCCATCCCGATCCGAGATGGGGACGGCTGTGAGAAGTCTTACATCCTTCTCGGGTACGCTTCGGTCGTCGTCGGTGTGGGGTAAATGTAAGGAGATAGAGTCGCCAGTCTATTTTGCTCAAAACAGATAAAAGAACATGTCGTCGCCTCGAGAGGACGGCATAAAAGACAAATTGATGCATACGAAACCAATAGTTCGAAGGTTCGGGGGTTAAGTTACGGCATGGGAAGGTGTTAGGCACCCATCCCGCCCTTTCAGTCTCTCATGGGCTAGTGTTGTTATTTTGCATTATTTCTCCATGAAGTGTGTGTGCGTGGATATATAATGGAGATCGAAATCGTTCAACTCACACCATGGGAAAGGTAGAGTGAGGTCAAACATAGGAATGTTCCCAAAATAATGTATATAGAAAATATGATTTGTGCGTTTCTCGCGATATTGATCGTTATTATGAAACGACAATATGTGTTGGATGAAACTCTAACAATCATAATATGTATATTAATGCAAGAATATGATAAAAATTAGGAATTTATAAAATCAAAAAATTGGACTCAAGTCTCGGATTTTAATCCGGAACGCCTACATAGCCTATGAAGGCATCAAAGTCCTCATAGTTTGGATGTGGCATGAGGGTGGGGTTTATCCCATAGATCTAAACGGGATTTTATTATATGTGTGTGTAGAAAAATATGTTTTTAGTTTTGAAAAAGTGCAATGGATAATCCCGTTCAAAATTTATGGGCATAACCCTCTTTTTGTTTGTTTTAGATTTTTTATAGAAAATAAAAGTATGTGCAATATACTAATAAAAATGTAGATATTAATGGGTATGAACTAAAGTAGGAACTATATTACGAATCTAATGAAATTTGTGCAAAAACAAGGAATTTAAATAAAGAAGGAAGGAATTGGACCATCTTTTACGCTTGATCTTTGGTCTTGGATGAACTCCATTGAAAGTGATTTGAATGTTGGATAAGAGAGAATTTGATTTACTAAATTGGGTATGAAAAGGACGGGAATGTAAACTTGAATACTTCACATGGAGGGACTTCACTAATTTTGAGAGAATGTTATTGAGATCACAAAAGCTGATGGATCTGAGGTGTTGGTGTGCTTGGTAGTGAGGTCATTCCCTCCTTTTATAGAGTTAGGCGGTTTCTTATTAGCACAACCCTGGTCCTCCCTATCGGCTGGTGACTCTAGACACACTGTCGATAGGCAGGGATCTGGACTTGCTAATTGACAATCTCGTGCAGATTTTCCTAAAACATAGTCGTATAATGTAAATCGTTGATCCAAATTGTGCACGGGTCATATCATTAGAAATGTAATTCAGATACCTTTAAGAGTCCTTTGGATCTCTCCTATGTCCGGGAGTTGACTTTGGGTCAAATATGGCTCGAAAGCGCACATCAGTCCTTTGGATGGGAGATTATCGGATGAAAACGGATCGTTCATCCGTATGGTAAGTTAGAATGGCGCACAGGGTGGACCTTCGAAAAGATTAGGAGATGTAATTCGACATTCCAAAGAGTTTCACTTGGTTCGAAAAGTTGACTATGGTCAATCGGGGACCAAAAGCGCCTGATGACCTCTCAGAATAAAACGGATCGTTAGTCCGTATCGTAAGTAAAAATTGCGCACGGGGCGGATCGTTGGAAAGGGTATTCAGTGCCCTTCGGAGATTGATTCAGCCGCAATCGATCTGAAGAGTTGACTTTGGTCAAACAGAGCCCGAGAATGCCCGGTTCCCTCTAGACCGATTTTCGAGGGAAAACTGATCGTTCGTCTGAATGATTATGTCATTCTATGCACGAGGTGGACCATTGAAAAGGGGCTTTAGTTCCCTTAAAAGATTCAAAGAGCTTTCGCTCTGACAATGAAGTCGATTGCGAGCAAATCGGGGCCTGAGAGCGCCCGATAGCCTTTAGATCTATACTCGAAGTGCGACCTAGGGTTTGTAGTGAAATAGGGAGGTGTTAGGGACCTAAGGAGAGACTTAGGGGGTTTTAGAGTGTGTTTTATACACTGCTAAGCTTCAAAAGTAAACTGCACTTAGATATTTGAATCTAGGACAGTTTTGTGGAAATAGTGAAGCTGCTGGTGTGGATAGTATTGGTGCTGTTAGAGTGGGTTAGGTAGTACGTGCAGTAGAACAAGTCTTTCACTTTTATTCCTTATGAAATATGACACATAATGCTTCTTAGTACTGAGGAAAATATGACAATAGTAAAAATATAAAGAACATATCAAAGAACACTACATGGGCGACTTAGATGGACCTATGGAAACTACGTTGCCTAGGACTATGCTCTGATACCAACTACGACGCCCCTTATATTGTTTATAATTACATTGATTAAGTCTATTTATTAAATCCACACAGGTTGTTAAAACGATTATATATCATCCTTGTCATGAAATGAGAATTAATGAATAATGATAAATCAAAATAGAGTATGACATGAGAAATCATCAAATAACCATATATAACCGATAGAAAACCCACTAAAATAGATATAAAGACTGTCTAATTGAACACCCATAGATACTAGTATGTTCAAAACAATAACATCTACGAACTGAGTACAGTTTTAGGAATAAATTAAATCTTGCATATCTTAAACATCAAGTAAAATAAACTAATAGTAAGTTCAAAACCTACAACTCCAAAATTGATGTTGACTGGACTGGACGATTGAGTGCTCTAGTGGGAAACCTAAGTCGAAATATACTACAGCACCTGAAACAACACGACGGGTCAGTCCCATCGAAACAAAATAAAAGTTGCGTACTCAAGTAGTAAAACAATCAATCACGCGTAAAAATAATAACTATAGCTATTAGTTTAATTATTATACCCCACCTTTATCGGAATTTATTCTTTTAAAAAGTATTTTCAAGGAACAAATATCATATCTCACTAGTTCTCATAAACAAATAGATAACTAGCATAAACAATATCCATAATATCAAAACCAGGACTAATCCAAATAATTATGCAACATAATTATAACAATATATAAGCCCATGACTAGGCCCCATTTATTAAGGGCCACTAGCACGTAACTCTATCGTATAAGTTGTCACGGATAATGAACAGGCACACCCCTCTGCCCACACTCCATAATGGGCACACATTATGAGGCGGATAACAGTATGAGGGATTTACTACCAATGTCCAAATCTAAATAAGACAACTAATACCCACCAATTCACCACCCTTTAATAATTTTAAGGGAATTATAATCCTCTATTTTTCCATGAGAGTATTCAATCCTTCATCATTAGGTACATTATGGAGCAGAGAGGAAATTATAATTTCAATTTAAGAGGTGAGATTTATCTACATGATTTTATTCAATTATTAGTCCTTCTCTAAATCCCAATTTTCCATACATAATTAATGAAAATTCAATATATAACCCGTACTAATATTCTACCTTAGAATTATATGTGAAATCCTACAATACATCTTCAAAAGGAATAAAAACAAACTTGTAAATTTAATTGAGAATTGAAATGATATGTTTCATGGCAATTGTATTTAGAATATACGAGTTTCAAGATTTATTGAATAAATTAAATCAATTTAGCATAGGAATTCCCCAATTGTTTTTTTTTATAAAAGATGAATTTTTAAGTTGAAACCAACATAAGAATTAACACCTAATTATCTTTGCACAACTTGATAATTTACAAAAATATATTTAGGTCTAAATTATCATTTGTAGCATGAAAGGAAATAGTAGATTTATCTTGACTCAATTGAAGAAAAAAATCCCCAAAAGTGTTGAAAAAGTTTAAAATAATTCCTCCTTGAAAATAGTTGAATTGCCTCTCCAAAAGATCTTTAAAATTATGTAATTGTTGCCCCAGAAATTCATGTAGAAAAATATAATTTTTGTCTTGAATAGAAGCATATATTTCTAGGGTTGGGAATATATAGATTTTATGGAATTTGGAAGAGGTTTGAGTTTGAATTATGGGTTTTGAAATGATAAACAATAAGGTTTTAAGATGGTTTGCTGTAGGAGAAGACAGGGGAAAACAAAAGAAAAAGGGGTGCATGTATTCTCTTTATATATATAAAAAAAACTGACACCCCATGTTTAAAACCCCACAAGCTACTCGCCATGAAACATATCACATAACCATATCTGGCCCATAGTGTTAGCGTAAAGATATATTAGAAATCTATTTCTTTAACTAAGAATTTAATTCTGTCTTTTGTTCACCTTTATCTACCCCTGATGCATAGGGGTAATGAAAGCCACATTCAATATATAATATTTACAATTCAACATTTTAAATATTAATAATACATGAGGTGCACAACTGGAATGAGGGATTTACTACCAATGTTCAAATTCAACTAAGACAACCAATACCCACCAATTCACCAACCTTTAATAATTATAAGGGATCCTCTATTTTTCCATAGGCGTATTCTATCCTTTATCATTAAGTACATTATGGAGCAGAGATGAAATTATAATTGCAAGAGGTGAGATTTATCTATGCGATTTTATTAAATTATTAGTCATTCTCTAAATCCCAATTTTCCATACTTAATTCGTGAAAATTTAACGTGTAACCCTTACTAATAGTCTACCTTATAATTGGAAGTGAAATCCTGCATTACATCTTTAAAAGGAATCCAACACATGTAAATTCATTTAAGAATTTAAATTATATTTTTCATGGAAATTGTATTTGGAATATAAAAGTTTTATGATTTATTGAATAAATTAAATCAATATAACGTGGGAATTCCCATATTCATTTGTTTATACAAACATGATTTTTTTAGTAGAAATCAACATAAGAATTAACACCTGATTGTCTCTACACAATTTAATGATTTACAAAGTACATTTCGGTAGAAATTATCATTGGTATTATGAAAGGAGAGTAGATTTATCTCTCCTCATTTGAAGAAAAATAATCCCCAAAAGTGTTGAAAAAGTATAAAAGAAAGCCTCCTTGAAAGTAGTTGAATTGCCTCTCCAAAAGCCCCTCCAAAATCTCCTTAAAATTGTGTCATTGTTCCCCCAAAAATTCTTCCAAAAAATATAATTTTTATCTCGAATAGAAGTATATAATTTTAGGGTTTGGAATATATAAATTTTGTGAAATTTAGACGAGGTTTAACGTTTGAATTATGGGTTGGAAATGATAAACAATAGGGTTTAAAGATGGTTTGTTGTGGGAGAAAACAAAAGGGAAAAAGGACAAATGGTTGTAGGGGGAAACAGAAGAAAAAGGGACGAATGTATTCTCTTTATATTAAAAAAAATAACGTGACACCCCCGTGTTTAAAACCCCACATGTGACGGGGGTTTACTAACCCCGCTATAGCGGTACATAGCCCGCTATAACAACTATCTATGGCCGCTATAGCGGCCCCCTCCTGACTTAGTCGTTGGTCACATGTTACATTAATTCGTTTCATTAAATATTTGGTTTAACTTCCTAATTCCTTATACCCAAAAACCCTTTTCCATGTAACTTCCAATTACTCTATTACCCTCATTTTCCCCAACAATTCCACTTGTTTAATAATTACTTTCCATAATTACAACTCCAGTTTCTATTATAATTAAATTCCAATTAAACCAATGAATTTATTCTTTTACCAAATAAAGTCCATAATCTTATTAAATTCCATTTTGACTTCAACTAAAGGATGACTTTAGAAAACTACTTTTATAAATTTCTTTTGTTTACAATGTTAAAACTATTAAGCATGTTTATGCTATAAATAAAGAACATGATAGGATTCAACTATTAACAAGTGAAGCTATTACAAAATAAAGGAAAAATGGATTCAATTTCCCACACATAGGATTAATACAAGTAGTAGTCAAACCATTAACAGTAAAGGTATAAATGTCTTTATCCTTTTATGTCTTGGATATGGTAGGCATACTAATGACATCATTAGTATTTTAGGAATGATGAAATCAAACATTTTTAATGGACCAATAAATTTTAATTATTTTTCATATTTTACATTAAGGTTAACCGACCCGCACATATTACAAACCATGACACTAAATATTAAAATATTTGGATATGAAATGTTAGAAGGAAGTAAACCCTTAGCTTTAATCTACAGAATCTATTATAAATGTTTAAGAACAAACCAAAATGTACATGCTTTAGTTAGAAGTCCAAAAGACAAAACTATAATAATACAAAGCAATATAAATGATACTAATATCAAAGTTCCTATGTCAATAATTTAGAAAAATATTAATTTAACAAATGATTGGTTATTTGAAAATGAAAATCATCCTCAAAAACTACAAAACAATGCTATTAATCTTGAAAGAATCCCAAAATACCTTAACGAATCAGCTAGAATAAGTTTTGATCAACCTTGATTTAAACCTCTCTATATTAGAGATCATAGTAAATCCCATACAAGTTATTTAACAAGAAAAAATGATGATCCAATACCTTATAAGGACATAATTTCCATAGTCCCGATTTTACATAGAGTATGTCATATACCGTTACAACCGTTGAACGAACCGTCGAAGGCAGTTCATGAAAATTTGTTCAAGAAGACGGATCTGAATATCAAGTGATAGGCGAGCGAGAAGTGTGCGCGTGTAAAGTGCACAGTCGTTATTTTTTGTCTCGTCGCGACTATACAAAAACCTGAATTACTACTACACTTGCGAGGCAAGCACAACGCTAAGTCGGGTATCGAGAATCAACAGGGACGAGTTGCTAGAATTTATATGATTTAGTGCTCCAAAATAAAAGTGCAAAAGGTGTATTACAAACTAAAAAGAAAAAGATGCATAAAGGGAAATGATTATTCTAGGCAAGGGTATTAAAGCTAGATTATGAAAGCGAGTAAGACTATAGGTTGCGTCGAATATTCCTCACCCGAGTTAATTAGTATACAATGGATACATGGGTCGACGAGTTATTTAGAATGTGTCTCGTTTCGGCAGTTAATTGAATCAAGGGTTGTCACGCCCCTAAATCCGCATAAAAATCCTAATAAGATTTTGGCGTAAACAAATATTCCGAAAATTGTGCACGGAAGGTCGTAAGCACGGGACATACATGATATGCCCCGTCAAATCTCCTAGGTGCAATAACTAGGACAACGCACCCGAAATAGACCCGTAAACACCATCACCAAAGCCAAGCAACGCATCAACTCGAGTGAGTTCAATTCAAGCACAACCTAATTTACATTAGCTAGAAAGCATGTTAAAAATGCGATAAATGGAAAGCGGTAAATAAACGCGATAAATCTACCTTGAAAGCAAGTAATCAAAGCATGTAAACCTAAATAACAAAGTATGTAAATTTAACTAGAAAGAAAGAATGAAGTAAATACAAACTATATTAATGGAGAGGAAGATGAATAGTGAAACATTCAACCCAATTGGGTGTCAAACCAAGAACAATTGAAGAAGAATCCTCCAAATCCTCCAAACCCTAAGTTATTCTAAGCTAAAATCATGTATATTACCTAATATCTGATATTACAACAAAAAATGGTATTTATAGTAAGTTGGAATAAAAGAAAAGAAGAAAGAAAATAAGGCAAAATATCTGCTGGAAACAGGGGATTGATCGATCGATCATGAACAAAAAATCCACTGTCGAGAAGGATCGATCGATCGACCTAAATCGTTGAAATCGTGGTAACTTCTTCGTTTTGAATCGAATTTGCGCACCGTTCGCTGACACGCGAAGCTAGCGAGGAGAGATACAACTTTCATGAGATGTTGGGCCAGGGGCCTAGGCTGTGAAAAGACTAAAATGCCCTTGAACGTGCGGTTGTGTACGAAAACCGAGCGAAATGCGTCCGAACTTCACACTTAGCATCCAAATACCTATAAAAGCTCAATTAACCCCAGCAAAACATGTTAACGTAGAAATCCGAGGTTGTTTGGTTAACGAGCAAAAATATAGGGAATAAGATACCCGAGGGGGCTAAAATGCGTAGGTTCGGAGGATAAAATACGCAACATTTGCGTATCATCACACCCCCTAACTTACGCATTACTATTCTCTAGCAATGAAATAGGATGCAACAAGAACTACATGCAAACCAAAAGCAGGAGATAGTACAAAAGTATGGTATAAAAGCAAAAGGCCACTTTCACGGGCGATTCAATTGCATTAAGCATATGCAATAAGCCGTTAAACCCCCGGGTCATCCTAGTGTACGAGTGTAGTCTCGTGAGGGTTTTCAGGGATGGTACCCACAAACATCACATGGTTTCCTCAAAATATACCCAACCCAACATGAGACAAGCCCAACAATGGAGAAAAGGATTTCATACGCATTATTAGCACATTGAACGAATTCAAACAAAAGTATGAAAACATTAACATTATAGAATGCATCTCATAGAATTGAAACTTTAAAATGTGGGAGGGGGATGAGCACATGCAAAGTGTTATTTGGCAAAAACTTATATAAACCGAATACTAAATTAACACAAGCATATATTCAATACTCACGAGCCTTACACTCATCAAGTGAAATCACTCAAAACAGGGAGCTAACACATGAAACATGCGGGCATAAAGAGTAAATGTAAATGGAAACTAGGACGCACACATGTCACAAATAAAGAACGCTAAATATAAACTAAAAAATGTAATTTCATTGACAAGATACCGCACACTAAAAGAGGCGAAATGCATTTTCACAGATTATCAAAACTATTATGACTTTTAAATTACATGCACTAGGGTACGAAATGAAGGAATGTATGTACGGATTCAAAGTGTTCGGAGTGAAAACTCGGGATAATGGGACGATGCAGGTAATATCAAATTTGGAAAACAAGTTCTAAAACGGCATTAGATATATAATCGGGGAGAGTGATCAAAGCTTATTGAACACTATACACAACGTTTACAACTTTCTCTTTCTTTTCTTTTCTTCTTTTTCTCTTTTTTTTTTTTGTTTCTTTTGCTTTTTACTTTCTCTTTTTCATCACTTTTTTCACTTTTTCTTTATTTATCAAACTCTCATATGCCTAAATTGCAACCGACACCATAACAACATCATTAAATCCCAAGTAACATTCTAAACAAATGTTTGGAAGGTGTATATATGGGCTAAAACTTCAATTTAGAGTTGGTTATGGGATTTGGGGTAATGAAACGAAAGGCTATATTTAGGCTCAAAGGGGGTAATGAGGGAAAACATATAAGGGTGAGGTCAAGGTAAATATGGGTGATATAACAAAGAGGGCCTATGATCATTTCACAAAGTTTACGTAATTCTCGAATCAAAAAAATATATGAAAATCATGATCAAGTAACACATTTCAAGTATGAACTCAATTAATGAACGATCAAATGAAAGAATAGTGAGATTACCAACGAATTCAACGTTTTCAATGAGAAAATAATAGTGTATACACTCACAAACGACGAAAGGTACAAAGCTTACTCAGTGTAAGTATATACAATGCAACAAAAGATTATCGAGTTATAAAAATCTTAGACCAAATCAATAGAACAATAAAAGTGCATGTGCTCATGGGATTAAAGTTTAATTCATGAAGTTATTCATAATATCAATAATCGAGACTAAAGTGTACTAACTTCTAAAATCGAGAACATGCATCATTGGGTTGTTTATTGGATCGGGCAATTATTGAAATTTATCATCGGAAACAAAGGCAAAATGCCCCAAAAAGGAGAAAAAAAAAAGAAAATCTTTTTGAAAGTTTTAATTTTTCTAAGAAAAGCATACTAAGTAATTAACATGTGAGCAAAAACATGGACTAAAATAAAGAAATGGATAGAATCTCCCACACCCCATAACTTAAAACTTAACATTGTTCTCAATGTAAATTAAGAACCAAGTTAAAGAGAGGAAAAGAGCGATATTACCCAAAAGTGGAGCGATCCCCAAAAGAACAAGTCCACAGAATCCACAAAACAAGTTAGTACCGAGCATAGCAAAAAGAAATAACAAAGAGTTAACTAATTACACTAAACTAAATTAAAAAGGAAAGAAAAAATAAAAAGAAAGAAAGCTAAGTATATACAACCTACTATTTAGGCTTCAAACTAACTATACACTAGAAGTCTAAATAATTGAGGGTCCACCGTGAAAACGATTTGACTTTGGAGGATAACCGGTGTACCCTCACATACAAGCATGCCCTCCAAAAAATATGAATTCCGTTTTAACAACGGAAGGCATGTGTAAGGCGTAAGAAAGGAATCATCGCAATTAAAAGTTTGGAGGGACGATAGGGGGTTTGGATTGAACGGGTGACAAAAATAAGCGGGGACTGAGAAAAGCCGAATATCCTCCCAATAATTTAAAATTGGAAATAAAAGAAAATATGCGATTGTGAAGGGCGACTCGAGCAAGTACTCCTCATCGGCGAAAAGGTTTAAACAATAAAGTTTGAAACCGAATCATCGGGTACTTGTGACAGTGTGATAATAGAGAATGAAAATGGGGATGAAAGAAATTAAAACTCATGAGATGAATCATCATCTCATGAAGTTTGAGTTTCGAAGGAAATAATATTATTTTCAATGAAATGTTCTTCTTTGGGAGCCAAAGAATAAATCATTTCATTGCAAATGGATATTACGTCATTTTCATCCTCACTTTCAATATCTATTACGAGATGGGCAAAGTCAAGAATGGCTTAATCCAAAGTAGGTAGTGGTACCTCATTTGGTTCAAAACATTCCTCGACCTCGAAAGTATTGAAAGCAAAATCGTCATCGGACTCAAAAAGTAAATCCAAGTCATGTTCCCACCAACGATTTTCTTCCCAATAATGATTTTCAATTTGCTCATTCTCATATATACGCAAGCCCTCACCGAATGTCATAGGTCGAGGTGCAGATGCCTGAAAATGGAAACTTTGAAAATTACCATCGGACTTAAACGAAAACTCATTATTATAGGAATTTTGAAAACTATTCGAATTCGTTTCAAAATTCCTATTATAAGTAGGTAAAGGCCCAAAATCATTGTTATCATCATCGAAATTCTAATAACCTAAATTTTGACTTTCATTATACTCGCCCAAAGTCATATTTGAATTTGTTATACTTTGGGATTCTAATTATTCACCGAAAGTCATAGGCTTGCGAGATTTTTGAGAATTATAACAATGATTACCGAAAGAATTGGAACAAGACATGCTTACCCCAAAAATGTCTCGAAGTGGCGGATTCCACAAAGTAAGTCATGTGGGGAAAATTCGAGCGTTTCTAAGTGCTCAAATGTGGAAGTCCTGCAAAATATTAGCAAATAATACAAATAGAAAGAAAATACTATGAAATACTAAATCAAATAAAGTCTAAAACAAACAAGTCCCCGGCAACGGCGCCATTTTGATAGGCGCGCGCGTGTAAAGTGCACAGTCGTTGTTTTCTGTCTCGCTGCGACTATACAAAAACCTAAATTACTACTACACTAGCGAGGCAAGCAGAGCGGTAAGTCGGGTATTGAGAATCCATAGGGACGAGTTGCTAGAATTTATATGATTTAGTGCTCCAAAATAAAAGTGCAAAAGGTGTATTACAAACTAAAACGAAAAAGATGCATAAAGGGAAATAATTATTCTAGGCAAGGGTATTGAAGCTAGATTATGAAAGCGAATAAACTATAGGTTGCGCCGAATATCCCTCACCCGAGTTAATTTGTATAAAATGGATACATGGGTCGACAAGTTATTTAAAACGCATCTCGTTTCGACAGTTAATTGAATCAAGGGTTGTCACCCCCCTAAATCCGCATAAAAAGCCTAATAAGATTTTGGCGTAAACAAATATCCCTAAAATTATGCACGCAAGGTTGTAAGCACGGGACATACATGATATTTCCCGTCAAATCTCCTAGGTGCAATAACTAGGACAACGCACCCAAAATAGACCCGTAAACACCATCACCAAAGCCAAGCAACGTGTCAACTCGAACGAGTTCAATTCAAGCACAACCTAATTTAAATTAGCTAGAAAGCATGTTAAAAACGCGATAATTGGAAAGTGGTAAATAAACGCGATAAACCTACCTAGAAAGCAAGTAATAAAAGTATATAAACCTAAATAATAAAGCGTGTAAATTTAACTAGAAAGCAATAATGAAGTAAATACAAACTATATTAATGGAGAGGAAGATGAATAGTGCAACATTCAACCCAATTGGGTGTCAAACCAAGAACAGTTGAAGAAGAACCCTCCAAATGCCCCAAACCCTAGTTATTCTAAGCTAAAATCGTGAAGTATATATATCATCTACAAGTCTACTTTCGCACATAAGTAGAACATCATGAAGTATATATTTCACACACAATATATACTATAAGGATATTGGTCTGGATTATCATCGACCCCAATCATCCTATCATTTACGTTGGTTCGGATATCCCGCGACCCCAAAGAAAATGTTATGCATATGTATATTGGTTTGGATACTCCTCGACCCCAATATCATTTATCTTTAATTTGGTTCGGATAATCATCGACCCCAAATCGAGCTTCCATGTATTCATGCGGATAATCATCGACCCCAATATAAAATTAAGCACACTTTATGTATGTATATTTTTCACATATATATACTACAAACACATACAATATAATCACCTCCCTGTGTCACATTTTAAGGGTTATTGGCTCGGAATCCTACCTCGATCACCAATAGTGATTTATATCTCTTGGCTCAAAATCATACCTCGATCACCAATATATATAGTATACTTTAGGTATTCACACAACCTAAGTTGTACTATGCATCAATAGCTATTCACACAACCCGATAATACAAGTTATTACGTTGTATATATCTCTCGCATACTCGTCGTACTATTTACTTTACAATTTATCTAGTTATCATATATATAAGAGTGTTCATCCAACTCTAAGAGTCTTAGTTACCCCTCCTTAAATAAATTCAGTAGTTACCATCTTTAACATACTGGTATACACGTTATATTTATGTCTACTCTCTCTCTTCATAGATTAATTCCCAAATTTCTCGATCTATCTCTCCATCGGTTATCCCTTCGAGTCCATGCTCTAAGTCCTACACCCAATGACCTTAATGGAACTTAACTATACCCTAATGGTCTTTATCAAGTCACATCATAGGTATAATAGCACTCCTAAGATCCCCTTACATCATTAGAAATCCAAGAAGATTCATCCAAGAATAGAATCCAAAATCTACTAGGGTCGATCGATTATCGATCGACATTCATGGGTCAATTGATCGGCCGAACAGGTGCAGCTTTGTCTTCTTCGATTTTTCACCCTTTCTGATTTTCTTAAATCCCAAGATTCTTCACCAAATTCACATCCGATTATTCTGAACTATTTCTACACAAGTTAGGTGTAATACCCCGTATTTTTATGCTCTATTAATTTGGGGATTTATTAAATTTAATGTGAATTATTAATTTAATATAAATCCAAAAATTAATTATTTTATAATTATTAACGTTATTTGAGTTAGTAATTATGTGAAACTTGTTGAATATTACTAATGAGTAGAGTAATATATAATATTGGTTCTATTAAATGTCAAGAGTGAATAAAATAACAATTTTGGAAATTTGAGTCGGGACGTGCCCGTGTCGCGTCGGGACTAAATATTGATTAATAAAAGTGAATAAATTATAAGTCACTGATATGGTCATTTTGAATGCACCAAAGTGTCCGAAAGGGTCGAGATAGTCAGAAAAGTGTACCTGGGGGTTTAGTTTGGGTCTCGGGATGTTTTTAGGCTTATTTAGTGCCCCGGGAGGGCATTTTGGACATTTTGCAATTTTGGGCAATTAAACCCACGAATTTTCAAGGGTTATATCAGATGTCTAAGGTTGTCTTCTAGGGTTAACACAACCAAAGACAAGTGACGGCCATCGAAGAGGAAAGGAGAGAGCTTGCCAAAGTGTTCTAGGCCGAAAATTCACCCGGTTGCACCGCCACCACCACCAACGCGTAGATCGCGCGACGGGGAATGCAACCACACCAAATTCGTTCACAAATCAGAATTCTAAGATTCCCAGTCAAGTATTTATCTTGCTTAAATTCGTTAATGCATCATTCACGTTAGTCTAGGATTGACTAGGATGTATTTCATAGAAGAAAACCCATGTTGGAGATAGGAGATTGCGTGTAGTAATGATATAAATGGAAATTTGGAAATACCCTTCATATGTAGAGGTTGAACCACGGATTTATGATGTTTTAGAAGAAGAAATTCTGGAAAAAGATTGATTAGAACAAAGTTAAATAAATTTCTAGGGTTCATAAGGTTTATATAAGTTTTACCCCTTTTAATCCATGGTTATTGATGAAAATTCACATGCTTTACGTAGAAGATTGTTAGTTTGGGTTTATAATGTTTGTAGTACGAATTTCTGGGAGTTTGGGTGTCAAAAATCTGAATTTGGTTGAGGTTGGATGATAGAACCCGTAACTGTTAATCTGCAGAATTCGCATACATGTTTGATCGATCGATCGAACCAGGAGTGTCGATCGATCGACTCATCGATCGATCGACCCCTCCTGGCAGACTCATATTTCCCTTTTAAATTGTTGAATTCAAATTAAATGATTAAAAATCTTTGGACATCCTTATTAAAATATTTTGGAAGATAAAGGAGACCAGTAGGACTTATTAATAACTATAAGACCTTTAATCTAAGACGAGATTTACATCTTTGGGATGCTTACACATAAGGGGCGATGGGGTTGTGTGTTAAAGGGAGAAACGCGTAAACTAGTTACGTTGGAAAAAAATAGATGAGTACCTACTGAATTCTACACTTAGGAGGATAGAGTCCATGAGTGTTATGTGGTAAGTTGGATTAATCCCTCAATTAAAGTAAGAGACGAGCCGTTATACGTGATAACTAAAGATTGAGAAATAAGGATAAATATTATATTATGGGTAATGAAAGGTACCTAAAGAGATATGGTAATAGTAGTATATTTATATATGACTGTGTTTATGCATATACTATGTACGTGTCAAAATCATGACCGCGCTACTTGTTATCCCTGAGGTTACCGCGCTGGGACAGTCTTATCACGATGTGCCTTTATGGGGGATATTGACTCGTACCCTAGAAGATAGATATCCTTGGTACAGGCTATCTGATCGATGGTCAGACGGTCCTAAGAGACGTGAGGGTATGTGCTATCCTCTTATAGACTTGGAATATATGCTTCGCCTCAATATTGTTTGTGTATGTGTTAATACAAGTTCGAGAGTGATTCCGAACTTGTATTTCCCTTAGTACGAGTGAGACGGGGATTGGATAGCAGAGTATGCCCGCACCATAATTTTTATGTGGGGTGCTGTTAGAATATATATATTATACGAGTATTTAATATATATATTAAATTCTGAAATTAGGAACTTCCTACTGTGTTTATGGTAAGTAAGATATGAATAATGATTTCAATTTGGAAATACTTGTTTTGGAAAGTATAATATGATACTGGGAAACTTTATTAGCGAATAAAGTTAAAATGAGAGTTTCGTTATTAAATGGAATTTACTCCTTAAACAGTTGAATCGCCAGTTTAAATCTTACGAGTAACCTAAGATAAGTTAAACCGTTGGGAATGTTAGTTCGATAGGCGTGCACATTAGAAGAGAGGTGAGAATTTCTCAAAGGAGTGTCGCACTAATATGTTGTTGCATTGGCCTGTAAACATTTTAAATACTTGCTAAACAAATTTTAAATCTTTTTACAATCGGGCTCTAACCCGTTTTCTATTTTTCCTTTCTCTCTTGTATATATATGTATATATTACAGGTGCCCAGCCACAGGGGCGTCTTGCATTGGATCCTTTGGAAGGAACGTGCTGCAGCTTAGGTGGGAGTTGCAGGCCTCTTACTTAGACAACCTCATTCATTTGATTCTACTCTTAGAATTATTTATTTCAGTTGGGCTTGTGTCGCCCTTTCCATTATTCAGTTGTTTTATTGGATATTGTAATCCATTTATTTCCAGTACTTGCACTTTGGGATTTATTATTGCCAGGATGTTTTCATTTAAAGTATTAAATGTTGGATTCAATTAGTTGAATGTTTGATTATTTGGATTGTATGTTCCAGGATAGTTGTGGTGTGACTATTAAATTGTGAATTATGCAAAGTTTTAAATGTTGGTTTATATAAAATAAAATTTGGAAAGTAATGTCTAAAAATGGTTTTGACACTTAGCTTAATTAATTAGGGTGTTTAAATTGGAAAAGTTATTTTTCGACAGTGATGCTAAGAATGAACCAACTGTTCACCTTGATTTTAATTTAATAAAGGAGTGATCATCCGGTATTTAATTAGGCGGGGTGTCACATTAGGATGATTTCTAATGTTTTAAACACATTAAAACTTCACTGAAATCAACCAAGAATGAATCAAACCCTCAAAACTCTTTCATAATCTAGTTTTGTGTTCATCCATTTCATTCAATTTAAAACCCAAATTTAAATCTGTAGTAATAATTAAAGCTCTTCTGATTTATCATTCTATATAGATATAAACACTATCTACATGCAATTTTACACAAACATGTAATCAATTGGTACTTTTCATAAAATATTTTTCAATAAAATCAATCTATTCATAAAAACCCTACACATGGGTATTATAACATCAATTTAATTTAAAATAAACACTTGCCTTAGAATGATTGATCTGATTTCTTGGTTCTTTGTTGATGATTGATTATTTCCTTCTTCAATCTTCCTTTCCAATTTCCTTGGGATACAAGATTTCTTCACCATCTTTAAAATCCTTCTTTAAGCTTTGAAAATAGGTTCTCTATCTTCTCTCTAATGTCTTCTCTAACCTTTTTGTGTTATGAGCCCTAAACCCAATCTCTAAATATCAGATATATGGATATAAATTTTGTAGGTCCCTTCATCTCTTTTTGAAAAATGATCTAAATGCCCTTAATAGGTGCCAGTTTGGTCCAAAATTGACTCGGGACCCAAACTATACCCTCGGGTATCCTATTTCGACCATTTCGACCCATTCGGAATCATTCCTGACCTCTAAATGATCATCCGAGTCACTTAAAATATTCTTCTCATTTCTCACCTCAAAATAGCCTACACGCGACTCCTGGTGAGATAAAATAAAATACGCACATATCACTCGCTATGCCATATAACCAAAATTATCAAATATTTACTATTCACAATTAGTAAATATGATAATGCAATATTAATCAGTATCTATCTCTCGATTAATATTTAATAGTCACAATTACCATCTAATCGTATTAAATTACTTCACTCGCTTAATTTAATTAAAATGTATTTTTCCTAAGTAATTCAATAAATTAATTAAATAAAAATACACAGGAATACGGGGTATTGCATACTTTCCCCCTTACAAGGGAACTTCGTCCTCCAAATTAGGGCAAGACAGGTACTAAAACTTAGGATCTATAACATCACGACATCCTCTAGTACCCAAATTCAAATCATAATAATATAAGGGTCACTCTACTATACACCTGCTAGTGGTACCCACCTATCAAAAGGCTTAATCACTCTAGCCCAAGTTTATCAACAAGCTTTCCTAGTTCACTACATACTGATATGCTCCATCAGTCTTGTGATCTCAATACTGACTCTATCATCTCCATATTGAGAAAAGGTCACACAACCTTAAATGCCAACTCCCCTTATTTACCACAACTCATAACTCCCTTCATGGGAGGAATTACGATAACCTATGACCACTCATGTCAGTATTTAGAACTTTCGTTCACGATGATGTAATTCTTACGACATTTAAAATCCATCCAAAATAGTTTGTGGTTCACTCCACTATTATCCAACGGACTCCAAATCATGGCCAGTCCAAAAATCTAGTTATCCCCTCACCTATAATCAACTTGAGGGTAAACGACAAGGCTTTCCACACAAAGCCAAGAAAGGTACCTCGTGCCTGATAAATCGGTATAGGTTATCACACACAACTCTAACCATGGTAATTCCTCCCCTCAAGTACCCTACAAGGCACCACAAGCACTACTCGTATTAGCCAGCATAATAAACCACCTCTCCTCTAACCAACGGGCTATAGGTGAAACGATATGCCCAAAATAAAACTTCGTTCCCATCGCTTCCTGATAATCCCTATCAGAGGTGGGATTGCAGGATCTAATCCTGATACACAATAATATTGGGAGGCTCCTTGCACCGGTGCAATCCTTTTTTTCAAAGAAAGAATAACAATTACTTCATCTCAGCCAATCAATTCCATACAATCGGAGGAATTTTCAACCTAGTCACGATATTGGCAACCCATTATGAATTTTATCATTCTACCTACCTGTTCCGTCACTGGAAACGTAGGCTTGTTACTAAGTTCTAGTTGATCATCTCGAGCCAACCTTTTTTCACCTATGAGTAGAGCATCCCGAGACAATCTCACTACGTCTTACCCAAGAACAATTCCCACTTATCCTATCTCCGACTAAGTGGTACTTTATACTCCCCTTCTTCCCTCGATATGCCAAGTCATGACCATGCACTTTTCGCAACTGGCACACTTCTTGGGTATTTTTGCCCTATAGTCATCAACATCCTATTTACACGCAAGCCACTCCCAACATTTGATTGAATAAGGCTCCGCTCTATTTTTCCACAACAGTTCGGCCTCCTCTTTATCAAGATATATCTTTTGAATGGCTTCCCATAGCCTTTCCACCCATCTCGATGTGCTACTCTCATTGCACACATATACTTGGATTATTGTCATTCTCGCATGACATTCAATCCACCATACCATTCCGGCTTTATCTATAATTTCCCTTAGGCATATGCTCCACACATTGATTCCTACGTCCTCCTGTCGATGCATATTTGCACAATACTGGAAACGTCACACACACTTTCCTCAAAACTGGCCTTGCATTCTCGATGTTGCTATAACTTATGGGTATTCTTAATCACCCCATAAATTGAAATTTATTTCTCCTTAACATCTTTCCACCCTTCAACTCGTGGTGAGAAGAAAATTTTCCAGTGCTCTCTCATGGTGCTACCGGCCCCACGCGCCTTATACAATATAATGGCTCTCAGTTTAGAGTGTTTTCACTACACGTCCATTAATTCACATTCAAAACTGATGCCCTAGAATCCATCAACGTCTCTCTACTCACGACGTTCGTCAAAGTCCATTCTTATCTCATCACTCAACAACATTCAAACAAGGAACTTCCCCAATACTCAATCACTCCGCATTGGTGGTAATCAAATTCTATAAACCTCAATCTCCTAATCGGGACTCTCAAAATCATGTCCCTAGACATATGAATATAAATCTCAACTCATATGCCTCTAAAGGAATCATATAACAATGAGCTCTCCTTATCACCAAGTTCTGAGCTCTAAACATAATAATGAGCTAAATCTCTTCGCTCAACAATAAATCCAATATACCTTCATTCACATCAATAAAGTCCCTACACACCGGGATAAAATATCTCGAGACAGCCATACTCTTTGAAGTCTATCATAATATAATATATATGAGAGACTAACCCTTTTTCAGGCGAGGCCTCATCAAATAACTGATCCTGACCTGGAATATTAGACACGGTGGTCTTGCTATCACAACCCTCTATCGTTCCACCCACATCGCAAATTAGTCCATACCAAGGATAATATCATACTCGCATGATATGTCACTAGGACGAGTAATTTCAACATATATATACTCCTTGTGCCTACACCTTCTCTCCTTGTATATAGTACTAAAGAGATCCCTGCTATATAAAGGCAACTATATACACATTACAGTGCTATCGACGATATTCCCACTAAAGACGACTCATACGCGAATCTAGTGCTAATAAAATATTGTGACTTGTTCATGTCACATAAAACTTACCCCACTAACCCGAGGATAAAACTCATACTCCCAATTATTAATAATGTTGGTGACTCATCTCGTGAGTCCATTACCCACCTTAAAGGCTCTTTTCTCCATTGTACCAAATATGGTGATTTACTCCCATCATTACAACACTGCTCCTACGAGCCAAGCGAAACTTTACCTCAATTCACTTTCGGGTATATATATTTCTTCCTACTATAAGCTAAAGCCTCTAGGTATTCTTCATCCATTGGCTACATGCACAATCACCGCATTTAACAAAATTCCAACGGATGGTCCTCTTCAAAGACCCCTCCGACTCTCTCCCATCCTAACCACACTGGGTGAGTCTAATTTAGCACCAATCTCTGCTATAACGGTACAATAATATATATGTTGCACTCTAAAAGTCCTTACATCTCCATCATCCCGATCAATAATAGGGGTGACCTCTGTCACGATCATCGACCCTAAAATATTCTTCAACTCCAACTAAGCCCCGCCTCCTGCTGCCTTCCCAACGGCCCTCAATGGTCATCCTCTGCATAATCGTCATACAAAGAACACTCGTCCACATAAAAGATTCACTAATATTTATACACTATAGCAGGAGAACGTAAGCCACGTACGTAGAGGAATACAACAATCCTTTGATAGGGCTCTATAACAATCAAACGATACGCTGAAAACGTAGTAAGCCATACAGATCCTATGGACATTAGAGCCTAATGCTCTGATACCATCTGTGACACCTCGCCTAATTAAATATCGGCTGATCAGGCCTTTATCAAATTTAAATAGGTTTCTCATATGATTTATTCTTAGCATCACTGTCGAAAAACCAAATTAATTACTAACCACCTAATAGTTAATTAAACCGGTGCCAAAATTTATCTTCCAATTACACAGAACAAATAAATAGTTCGAAAACTAAACAACAATCACAATATACTAGAGTCTAAACCAACATGATATATAAATGAAATAAAGCCATGTTGAATAAACCATCAGCAAAAACAACCCAAACCAAGTAATAATCCAAGTCGAAACTGCAAAATAAAACTGATACAAAAATGAAACCATAATACCGACAACGGACCACATGTCAAAACATCATATACAAGAGTGAGATCCTATGCTAGATCTGAATGAACGAATTGGCTACTCAAAGTCATGTTAGCATCCACAGTGCTACAGCTCCGAGTCCCTCGAATGAAACCACCAAGTATGACGTCCCTGTGGCTAAACACCTAAAAGGTTTTGAAAATATTTTTATAGAAAGAGTTAGTACTCAAGACATTTGAAAACATTTAACAAGTAATTTATCGCAATTAAAATCGGTTATTGGTTACACATGTTAGGTTCACGCACACTCCTTTGAGTTTCCTCACCTCTCATCTAATATGCACACCTAACGTTCTATACTTAGCCCACCTAGCTATCATACCCAAGCTATCTAGACTAAAGTATATAAATGATCTTATCAAGTCTACTCTCCCGTAGCACCCATACAGCACGCTTCATTATTAACATTTCTCACATGTTCTTCAATTTTCATATAACATTCACTTATGTTATGTTTAATCATTATAATCAAGTCTCCCTCCTTAATTCATAAAGCATTTCACATTTATCATGCGACTTCCATAATTAAGTTTCACTACTTAATTCATAAAGCATTTCAAAGTTACCATTAAACTTCCATAATTAAGTGTGACACCCCGACTAATTAAATACCGGGTAGCTACTCCTTCTTTCAAATTCATACAAAATGTCAAGTTGGTTCATTTCATAGCATCACTGTCGAAAACATTTTTTTTTAACAATTACTAGCCACCTAATATTTTAAAAAAAATGAGTTGTCAATTTTAATGAAATTAGATTAACATACAACCAAATTAAATTATGAAATACTAATACCACAACCACATCACAGTCGCAATAGAACAACAATGTAATAAACTGAATCTGGAGGACTACTCCTCTGAATAATCCGAATACTGAATACAACCAAATATAAAATCTGAATTACTAATTAATTAAATCCAAAGCTGAAATAGAACTGAGTAAATAAGATGTCTCTAAAAGAAAAGGGGCGACATGCCCTAAAGATGAACAATTCTAAAATAGAGTCAAGCAGAAAGTGGAGGCGTCTATTATCGAGGTCCTGTAACTTTCACAGCAGCTACAGCACGTCACTGGAATGAAACTTCTAAGCTTGGTGTCCTTGTGGCTGGACACCTAAAAGGTTTTTATAAGAAAATTGATTTGAAAGCAAACGGGTCAGAGCCCGATTGTGAAAACAGTTTAAAATATAGCAAGTGTTTAGTATCATTAAACGGTGAATATAAAATACATGATAGTGCGTGCACTCACATGAGTTCCTCACCTCTCAACTAATTCTGCACTCGTAACGTACCTGTACCCGTTCTAGTTATTCCACTATCTAACTAGTCCAATCCATAACCTGACTTTACTTTACAATTCAAAGTTCAATTCCCGACATCTTAATATAAACTGAGAGTCTTTACTTTTATTACTCAGAATTAGTTATAAGAATTACGAAGAATTTTCCATTTTTAACTCTACTAAAAATGTCATAATAATTCACAATCATACATTAGTAAAAGTCCATTTCAATTATCAGGATATTAATCTCATCATAAATATACAATAAGGGCACCCCTAGGCTAAGCTGCGGTGCACACATACTCGGTTATCGAATCCCGGTACATCACGTACATAAGGACCACGTATTCCGAATCTCTCAGGAACCGTTTCAATAAGCAACAATCACACATAATGGAGGCGAACATAGTTCACATACCCATGGGTCACGCACATACCTATGCTCCCATGGTCAGCTGACTTATTGACTCACCAATAAGTCATTCTCTAACCTATGTCCTTGAGGTACCCATCTAAATCCCCCCGTAGGCACACAAAGATTAGATGGCCCTGATCGAAAGCTGACCTCCCGTGATAGCAAGTATAGTAGGTATTTTATACACATATAAGTCCATATACTAAGCATTCACACATATTAGATATCTTATAATATTAAAAGAGGTATATTTTACATTCCTATACCAACATTAAATATTATACATTTACAAGTCCCGGGAAAATATACCATATAGATCGCCAACACTTCTCAGGTCGCAAATTCAAGTACTTACAACCTAACCCATAGAAGTCACCAGGACTTTTATATGATTTTAAGTTTTAATCCTCAACATACTCCAATCTCCCAAATATACCCACTAATCAACAATAGAAGAATAACACTCAATTAAATAAGCCCACGGAAAGTTCGAAACTAAAATCGGCCGAAAAAGACCATTCTGTAAACTCGTTAGAAGTCACTGAAATCTCGTTCGAACGAGGTCGTTCGAACGAATGGCTTCGAACGAACTATGAACTCGCTAAAAGGGGTACTGTAATCTCGTTAGAAACTCGTTCGAACGAGGTCGTTCGAATGACCTGGGTTGGTTTTCTAACGAGATGGCAGAGAATGCCCAGAATTTCCCCAACTTCGTTTTTCACCCAAATCCTTTCTCCAAATCCATCCTAAGTTCGTACCAATTAAGTTTTTATGTTGTTAAACTACTCTAAGTCACCCTAGGTCACTTCTTAACATATTTTTGGGGTCTAATCTTACTAATCAACATGTAATAATCATAAATTCCCGAATCTTGCCCCAAACCCTAAGAACATGAACCCAGAATTTAATTGCATACAAAGACTCCTTATAAATCCATTTTCAAGTCATCAAAAGTTATATTTTTGGGTATTTAATTCGTCCCTAACCATTCTACATGCAATCCCTATCCAAAATCATGAGTTCCACAACAATCCCATTGGGTTTTCATCAAAACTTTCAAGGCATATAAAGTTTCTACACTAAACATGGAGGAAATCTTCATTGAAATTAATAACATCAAATCACTTGCCTTAGGTTTGTTCTTTAGATTTTTTGTCGCTGATTATAGGTTGATTCTCTCCTCTTTCTTGTCACAAATCCTTCCCGAATGGTGGTGATGGTTAATGGTTTTGGTTTGGACCTCTTGTAACCTTTTTCCAACTTCTCTCAAAACCCCCGTAGCCCACTCTCTTATCTTTTGCTGATAATGGACTTAGTGGACTCTCTAATAATATATAATTAAACTCTAAAATTCGTGGGTTTTAATTCCTCTATTTTTAAAATTACCAAAATACCCTTCTGGGTTGTCGGTTTGGCCTAAAAATGCCCCGGGACCCAAACTAAACTCCCGACTATGGTTTTCTGACTATTTCGACCCTTCCGGACACGTTGGCGCACTCAAAATGATCATTCGGATGATAAAAATATAATTTACTTTTTAATCTAATTAATTTTATTCCTGACGCGACTGACACGTGCATCCCAACTTAATTTCCCAAATTATCGTATTTCTTCCTCGCGATAATTTTAATATTTTCAATACTCATATATTACCATATATTCTCAGTAATATTTTATTCTAACATCATAATCAAATACCAACTCACATCTCGCTAGTATTTACCTCCGGATTAATTTCCAAATTAGTTATCATTTAATTCAATTAATCCATTAAATAAAAATCAATAAAATTACGGCGTATTACATTAAGTTTCACTGCTTAATTAATTATAGACATTCTCAATCTATTATAAATCTTGAAATTAAGTTTCTCTCTAATTAATTTATCATGTATATATATATATATATATATATATATATATATATCATCTACAAGTCTACTTTCGCACATAAGTAGAACATCATGAAGTATATATTTCACACACAATATATACTATAAGGATATTGGTCTGGATTATCATCGACCCCAATCATCATATCATTTACGTTGGTCTGGATATCCCTCGACCCCAAAGTAATTATTATGCATATGTATATTGGTCTGGATACTCCTCGAACCCAATATTATTTATCTTTAATTTGGTCCGGATAATCATCGACCCCAAATCGAGCTTCCATATATTCATGCGGATAATCATTGACCCCAATACAGAATTAAGCACACTTTATGTGTATATATTTTTTACACAATATATAATACAAACACATACAATATAATCACCTCCCTGTATCACATTTTAGGGGTTATTGGCTCGGAATCCTACCTCGATCACCAATTCGGAATCATACCTCAATCACCAATATATATAGTATACTTTAGGTATTCACACAACCTAAGTAGTACTATGCATCAACAGGTATTCACACAACCCGATAATAGATGTTAGTACTTTGTATATATCTCTCGCATACTCATCGTACTATTTACTTAACGATTTATCTCACTATCGTATTTATAAGAGTGTTCACCCAATTCAAAGGGTCCTAGTTACCCATCCTTATATAAATTCAGTAGTTAGCATCTTTAACCTACTGGTATACACGTCTACTCTCTCTCTCTCCGTAGACCAATTCCCAAATTTCTCGATATACCTCTCCATTAGTTATCCCTTTCGGTACATGCTCTAAGTCCTACACCCAATGACCTTAATGGACCTTAACTATACCCTACTGGTCTTTATCAAGTCCCTACATAGGTATAATAACACTCCTAATATCCCCTTCCATCCTTAGAAATCCTAGAAAATTCATCCAAGAAAAGAACCCAAAATATCGAAGGATTTGGTCGATCGATCAACTCCGTCGATCGATTGACATTCATGGGTTGATCGATCGATCGAACAGGTTCAGCTTCGTCATCTTCGATTTTTCACCCTTTCTGATTTTCTCAAATCTCAAGATTCTTCACCAAATTCACATCCGATAATTTTGAACTATTTGTACACGAGTTAGGATGATTTTTAATGTTTCAAACACGTTAAAACTTCACTAAAATCAATCAAGAATGAATCAAAACCTCAAAACTCTTTCATAATCTAGTTTTGTGTTCATCGATTTCATTCAATTCAAAACCCAAATTTAAATCCGTAGTAATAATTAAAGCTCTTCCGATTTATCATTCTCTACAGATATAAAAACTAGCTACATGCATGTAAGGACATAATTTTATAAGTGTCCGGGGTAAAATCTAGGAATTTTCTATTTTCTCCTAGGTCACATTTTGTATATCTGATACCGCTACATTCGGCACGTCAACACGATCAACCTCGACGACCTTTATTCGAATTCAATGCATCCATTATCTTCACATGCATCATAATACATGCAAAGTGCTGCTCAGCTCATTCCCACTACTCCATTAAGCTTTATCGATAAAATGTTTTATTGGAGCTTTTTGAAGTCTGGATTAATTTTTTATCAAAAGCAGAATTTTTTCTAAGTGTAGAAGCGAAGTGCCTTGAACGACGAGCTCGCTCAAACGACTTTGTCGTTCGCGCGAGATAGGCATGTCGCGCAATCTCGTTTGAATGACATTTGTCCTTCGTTCGAGTGACATGGCTATCTCGTTCGAACGAGCCACCACCTTGATTTTCGTATAAATATCCGTTCTCCTTCTACACATTTTTCAAGTCTTTCTGCAATCTCAAAATTTTATGAAAACTGTCAAGAATTAGACTTCATCCTTTTAAGGTTTTCTAAACCTTTTTTATTCACAAAACTATTCCCATATATGTGTGTGAATATTTAAACCTTCAAGAGGATCTTTTACTCATCTGGAGTAATTTGTGAGGAAGTCATTCTCTTCTTCATTGTTGCCCTTCTGAAAAGGGATAGTTCCAGCCGTCGACAACAGAACCGACACACGAGGATATTTCGGTGTCACATATTTTTATTGTAATCCATGTAAGCCGTTCTCTTACAAAATTATAGTGAAAGTAAAAGGTTTTGCCCCTTTGGGGGATTTTTCGTCATTTGTGTGTGTTTGATTGTTCGTGCTCGATTTTATCATCATCAATCACACCTAGACGCATGTGTAGGACTTAATTGATAAAAACTGAGTTTAATTAAATAACTTCCTTATTTGAACACAAGCGCACTCTTCTCAATTTGGTATCAGGGCCAGTTACATAACTTTACCGTGTAATTTTTTCGGAAAATTTTTCTAAGATATCAATTTTCTGAAAAAAATGATTTTTGAAAACGAGTGTGTTCATAATGGAGAAGTTATATAATAAAATGCCAGTTTTTGACGAGACAAACTATGCATATTGGAAAGCCCGCATGAGATCTGCATTAAAAGCCATTGATGAACGTGTCTGGATTTTGGTTGAAAGAGGGTGGACACCTCCCTCCGTCACTCTTGAAAACGTAACCAATTTAAAACCTGTTACTACATGGACTGAAGAAGAATTTAAATAGTAATCTTTTAATTCTAAGGGTTTAAGTGTTATTTCTGGGTCTGTCACTCCTGATGATTTTAAACGCATAATGACGTGCACCACGTCAAAAGAGGCATGGGATGTTTTGCAACTTAGCCATGAAGGAACCAATGTTGTGAAAGAGTCTAAACTACAAAATTTAACAACTTAATTTGAAACAATCACCATGCTTGAATCTGAATGTTTTGATGAATTTTATGCTAGACTGTCTGATATAGTTAACACTAGCTTTAATCTTGGTGAACACATTCATAATGCTAGAGTTGTTAAAAAGATTCTTAGATCACTGCCTAAGCATTTTATCCCTAAAGTCACTGTGTTAAATTCTATGGGTAATTTAAATACGCTTAAATTGGAGGAACTTGTAGGATACTTGCAAACGTATGAATTTGATATGTTTCCTAAATCTGTCAAGTCTAAAGATAAGGGAATTGCACTTAATGCCCAGGAGAAAAAGAGTGAAGGGTCGGCAAGAAAAAGGGGAGAGTCATCTATAAAAAGAGAGACAGATACGTCTGATTCTGAGTGTGATTTTGACTTAGATGATTTGGTCCTATTTGCTAAAAATTTCAAGAGAATTCTAAAATTCGAGAAAAATGGTAATTTTAAAGATAAAAAGAAGTTTGAGAAAAATAAGTTTGAAAAGAAAAATGAAATAGATTTTAAAGATCCTCCTAAGAAATAAAGTGAGAGATGATTTGAGTGCGACGGTAGGGGTCATAGAGCTTTTGAGTGTGCTACTAGGCTGAACAGAGAAAAGGGCAAAGTTGTCCTTAATGCTACCCTTAGTGACGACAGTAAGGTCGAGTCGGTGGATTCTAGAGATGAGTCACCGCATGAGTGTAACTTCACCGCATTCATGGCTAGTCATGTGAGTACTTCTAGTGCTTCTCGCGACGATGAGGATGTTGCTTCACAGGGACACCTCGACAGTGAGAGCGATGTGAGTGAGGGGGAGGATGACACAAGTGAGAGCGAGAGTGATCTTAAACGCGCCTACGCCGAGCTTTATTCTGAGTCATTTAAAACTTAAAAGCGTAAAAAAATGTTAGTTATTAGGATCACCGCGTTAGAGGAAGATTTAAGAAAAGAAAGAGAGAGAAAGAGTTATCTACCTGCACTACCTTAAGAGAGAGAGAGAGTTTGCTTGTGTTGAGAAAGAGAGTTTTTTTATAGAGAGAGCGAGTTATTTTGAGAAAGAGAGAGGGGACTTTACTAAACAAGTGGATAGTCTTACGAGTGAGCTCCATTCCTACATGGAGACTCGAAAGAAACTTGAAGCTCTTGTAGCCGAGCTTACTCATGATCTGGAGAGAGCACGGGAAGTCAAGGTATAAATCGAGGACAGATCTGGGAAGATGGGAAAGATGCTCCTCGGCCCTGCTTTAGGTTTTGGTGATAGGCAGGGAATTGGTTATGACGGTGCTTTCACGTCCCAAATTGCACCCGGACCAGTTCCTGAATTTATTAAGACTCCTTATGGCCATCGTCAAAAACCTCGAAGAAGAGTTCGACCAAGAAAAGCAAACCAAGGTCCGCCTTTGACTGTGTTCTTTTATACATATTGTAAAAGAAAAGGCCACCTCAGGGAGTTTTGCTATAGTATGGGTCAGACACGACGTACTACTTCTCTACCACAGCATACTGATGATTTTACTAGTCTGAGAGAGCGAGTTGAGTTTTCAGCTGCCACATCACAGAGTTTGATGGAGGAATTTTGACGGATGTATTTACCGTCAATAAATGCTTCTCACATTCCGGCTAAAACCAACAACAACAAAGGTAAACAAAAGTTTACCACTTCTTGGGTACCTAAGAAAGATAAAAAGGACTTTGTTGTTCATGTCGCTTTCAAAGCACATAATACCTCACAGTGGTATTTTGATAGTGGGTGCTCCAAACATATAACAGGTGATGCCTCATTTTTTACGTCTCTTGAGGATTATCAGGATGGAAGAGTCACCTTTGGAGATGGGAGCAAGTCTAGCATTTTAGGACGTGGTACTGTAGAGTTACCAGGATTTCCTAAGCTAGAGAATGTTTTGTACGTCAAAGGTTTGAAAGAAAACCTTCTCAGCATTAGCCAGTTGTGCGACGCTGACTTTGCCGTAAAGTTTAACCGGGACGCCTGTAATGTCTATAATCAAGCCGGTAAACTTTTAGTGCTAGGGGTGAGGACAAAGGATAATTGCTATGAGACTGAGCCCACATCCTCACTTGTCTGCAACAGCGCCACGATCACTCCTATGAATCTGTGGCACCAACATCTAGGTCACGTGAACATTAGAGATTTAACTCGTCTAGCTAAAAAGGGCCTCGTACGTGGCTTACCATCACTTGGAAAGCCAACTTCGACGGTTTGTGGACCCTGTCAGTTGGGAAAATAAATTTGTAGCCCCATAGGAAGTTGTATTCCATTACCACCTCTCGTGTACTTGATCTTATTCACATGGATCTTATAGGTCCTACTCTTATTGAGAGTTTGGGTGGTAAGAGGTATATGTTCGTGATGGTGGATGATTTCTCCAGATACTCGATTGTAGGTTTCTTGAGGGAGAAATTCGATGTTGTGGAGTTTTTAATGACCAAGTGTCGTGTCCTGTAAAATCAACACGGAGTCACTATTAACAGGATACGTAGTGACAACGGTACTGAATTTAATAAAGCAAAGGTAGATCTTTACTGTGATAGCATTTGGATCAAACATAAGTTTTCTGCTGTGAAGACTCCTCAGCAAAATGGGATTATTGAGAGAAAAAATAGGACGATCCAGGAAATGCTTAGATCTATGCTTCTAGGTCGTAAGGTTTCTAGGAGATTTTGGGCAGAGGCAGTGTCTACTGCATGCCACACGGTGAATAGGGTTTACCTGCGTCCACACACTCTTAAGACTCCTTATGAATTGTGGACTGACAAGAAACCCAACCTTGCATATTTCCATATTTTTAGAAGTAAATGATACATCTTACGGGATAGAGAGATTGCACACATTCGCGAGCAAGTGAAGTTTTTGATCAAGACCACACATGATCTTATGGAGTTGGTTCAAAAGATGTCACCATCTTTGGGAAACTCCACCGCTCTTCCCGGTTGAGGTCTTGACATGTTTGCTAGCATAGGGTGGTTTTCATGATGCCTCTTTTGCCTATTGCTAGCATGTACCATTAATTTGTAGTATTTATTTTTTTTAAATCCAAAAAGATTTTCTTTTATAAATTTTTTTGAAAAACTCAAAGATTTTTGTATTTTATTTGCACCTTTTATGGATGAGCATTTAAGATAACGTAGTCATAATTTCATTCCATTTATCCATGTGACTGTTTGATAGAGATTTGAGAAGCTACATCATTTCATCCATGTTCTTTACATTATTTGGAGTCTTTGAGATGTGATTAGTGATATCTTTCTACATGTTTGACTCCTATCTCCTTATAGCACACATGCACGTCTTTATTTGATTATTGTACTTGTCTATCACATATTATCTTGAGTGTTTCCATCTCAATTCTGTATATACAACTAACAATATGCGATAAAACTTGACAAGATTGGAATGCATGTAAAACCCGTTTTGGTGAGACTTTGTGTTTATTTGACAACGGGGAAGGGCTACGAAAGGTTCATTCAGCCTTTGCGATTTTAAGCCACCGTTAAAAAGGACCTAAAAAATTGAGAAATTTTATTATCCGGGGTCCAAAGACGTTAAAAGAGCCCGAAAATTTTTTAAAGGCAATAAAAAGCAATATATGCCAAATATGGGCCATTAGGTTTCATCATCAATTCTCCAAAGTTTGAGAATTTAGAACTCCTCTATTCAAAATATATATCGGAGGGAGTTTGGTTGGAGACTATAAACGGGTTTGCATTTCCTTGAAAGTCCTGAAAAAGCATGAAATAGTTTTGAATGTCATTGGTGTGGAAATCACTTTGAGCTTTGATTTGTTGATTTGATTGAGTCAATGTCTCATATTACCACCTTTTTACACCAAAGGAAGATTTTGAGTTCATTCGTTAGGAGTATCCGATATTCATCGTGCACATATGTCATATTTGTATGCATTGATTTTCCTATCGAATTTTATCACACCCCTTCATTTCGCTATCATCGAGTTTTTTTGTTCTTTCATGGTGTGATTATTTGTTGTATACTATGTGTAAAAAATTTTGAAAAATACAAAAATAGTAGTTTATTCACGTGTGTCATTCTCCATGTGCATTAATTTATGCTTCTCATATCTGTCTATTTGGGGACATCATAAAAAGGGGGAGAAGAATTATGGGGGAGAATTATTTTGGTGTTTGGTGGATTTATGAATGACTTGCTTAAGCTAAATTGATCATGGATTTTTGCATATCATTATATTTCTAATTGTTGCTTGTCACGGGTATTTGCTTTATCTCATGTGTGTAGGTACAACATTGTTCATTATTGGACTGCACACTCTGATGAGAAAAGCTTTGGAAGTTTCAGGAGAGCTGAAGATTTGAAAGACATGTCATTTAGTATTCTCAGTTTGAGGGTTTAATGGGGATATTATCTTGTATGCCATTTGATTGCATAATTCTATTTTTTTATGTATGTACCGGCATAGACATAGGGGGAGATTTTTAAGGACATAATTTTATAAATGTCCGGGGTAGAATCCAGGAATTTTCTATTTTCTCCTAGATCACAGTTTGTATGTCTGATACCGCTATATTCGGCACGTCAACACGATCAACCTCGACGGCCTTTATCCGAATTCAAAGCATCCATTATCTTCACGTTCATCATCCTACATGCAACGTGTTGCTCATCTCATTCCCACTACTCCACTACGCTTTATTGGTAAAATGTTTTATTGGAGCTTTAAATATTTGAATAAATATTTGGGAAATTTTTTGAAAATTATTTTTGAAGTCTGGATTAATTTTTTATCAAAAGCAAATTTTTTTCTAAGTGTAGAAGCGAAGTGCCTTGAACGACGAGCTCGCTTAAATGACTTTGAATGTCGTTCGCGCGAGATAGGCATGTCGCGCGATCTCGTTCGAATGACATTTGTCCTTCGTTCGAGCGACATGGCTATCTCGTTCGAACGAGCCACCGCCTCGATTTTCGTATAAATATTTGTTCTCTTTGTACACGTTTTTCAAGTCTTTCTGCAATCTCAAAATTCTGCAAAAACTGTCCAGAATAAGACTTCATCTTTTTAAGGTTTCTAAACCTTTTTGATTCACAAAACCATTCCCATATATGTGTGTGAATCCTTAAACCTTCAAGAGGAACTTTTACTCATCTGGAGTAATTTGTGAGGAAGCCACTCTCTTCTTCATTGTTGCCCTTCTAAAAAGGGATAGTTCCAGCCACCGACAACAGAACCGACACCCGAGGGTATTTATGTGTCACAAATTTTCATTGTAATCCGTGTAAGCCATTTTCTTACAAAATTATAGTGAAAATAAAAGGTTTTTCCCCTTTGGGGGATTTTTCCTCATTTGTGTGTGTTTGATTGTTCGTGCTTGATTTTATCATCATCAATCACACCTAGATGCATGTGTAGGACTTAATTGATAAAAACTAAGTTTAATTAAATAACTTCCTTATTTGAACGCAAGCGCGCTCTTCTCAATACAGTTTTACCCAAACATGTAAGCAATTGGTATCTTCCATCAAAGATTTTTCAATAAAATTAATATATTCATGAAAACCCTACACGTGGCTATTATAACATCAATTCAATTTGCAATAAACACTTGCCTTAGATTGATTGATATGATTTCATTGTTCTTTGTTGATGATTGATTGTTTCCTTCTCCAATCTTCCTTTTCAATTGCCTTGGGATACAAGATTTCTTCACCATCTTCAAAATCCCTCTTTAAGCTTTGAAAATAGGTTCTCTCTCTTCTCTCTAATGACCTCTCTAACATTTTTTTGTTATGAGACCTAAACCCAATCTCTAAATATCAGATATATGGCTCTAAATTTTGTAGGTCCCTTCCCTTCACTTCTTTTGAAAAATGACCGAAACGCCCTTAATAGGTGCCGGTTTGGTCCAAAATTGACCCGAGATCCAAATTATACCCCCGGGTACCCTATTCCGACTATTTCGACCCATCGGGAATCATTCGTGATCTCTAAATTATCATTCGAATCACTTAAAATATACTTCTCATTTCTCACCTTAAAATAGTCTACACGCGACTCCTGGAGATAAAATAAAATATGTACATATCGCTCGCTATGTCGTATAACCACAATTAATAAAATATGCACATATCACTCACTATGCCGTATAACCAAAATTATCAAATATTTACTATTCACACTTAGTAAATATGATAATGCAATATTAATCAGTATCTATCTCTCGATTAATAATTAATAGTCACAATTATCATCAAATCGCATTAAATAACTTCACTCGCGTAATTTAATTAAAACATATTTTTCCTAATTAATTCCTCTAATTAATTAAATAAAAATACACAGGAATACGAGGTATTACAGATTTCACTTAGGGCATAATCTAGAAAAGGTGAGGAGCGTCTAAGAAGAAAGAGAGAGAGAGAGTTTGTGAGTCCGAGTCAGAGGGAGAGTTTGATTTTGATAATGTGGCCTTGCTTGCTAAAATTTTTAAAAAGTTTCTCAAATTTCCCAAAAAAAATTCTTCCAATAAAAGGATTTTTGAGAAAAAGAAAAAGAAAAAGGAGGCCAAAGAAAACAGTGAGAAAGAGGAAGAGGCGAGATGTTTTGAGTGCGAGGGTAAATGACATAAACGTTTGAATGTCCCACTATGTTAAAGAGAAAGGGCAAAAAAATTACTATGCCGACTACTCTTAGCGATAGAGATATCGAGTTGGATGATTCTGGGAATGAATCACACATGAAAATTGCATTGCTTTTATGGCTAGTCACGTGATCACATCTATTTTGTCTCACGATGATGCGGACACTTGTATACATGAGAGGCCCATTGATGATTTGTGTGTTTTTAGTGAGTGTGAGAGTGATATTGGAGGTGAGGGTGAAAGTGATCTCCAAAAAGCATTTAGAGATTTATGTGCCGATACTGGGAAGACAAAGAAGTTGACTAAAGAGTTAGGTCTTAAGGTGTTATATTTGAAGAGAGAAATAGAAGTTTTTAGGGGATTTCAGGCATCGATGAGTCAACTCGAGAAGATGGAGGTTTCTTTAAGTGAGCAGTTGATCGTCCTAGACCGAGAAAAGAGTAAACTTGAATCCCATGTGTCCCAACTTCAGAGAGATCTCAAACGTGCTAGGGAGGTCAAGGTTACTATAGAGGATACATGTAAGAAGGTTGGAAAGATGATCCTCGATCCCGCTTTAGATAATGCTGAGAGACGAGAAATAGGTTATGACGGTGCATCTACTTCCCATATTGCACCCGAGCCAATTTTCGAGTTTATGATAGATCCATATGGCTATCGACCTAACTTACCTAGGCATCTGTGTCCACGTAGGAGAGCGCGTCCTAATCATTTTGAGAGAGGTATTCCTAGACCCGTTTATGTTTGTTCCCATTGTAAGAAAATATGACACCTTAGGGAGTTTTGCTTTAAGTTGGGTAGTGTGTCTCATAGGTTTTTATCTAGTTATGCTACTACACGTGCTCCCCCACGCACACCTGCCATGATACTTTAAATGCTCTTGCACATCACATAAAAGATTTTGAGCACTTTAGAGAGCAAGTTGAGTATTTAGTCAAGACTTCACATGATTTGGTGGATATTTTTCATAGGATGTCACCACCTTTGAAAAACGCCTTCGGACCTAATAGTTGAGGTTTAGACTTGTTTTCTAGCATAGGATGATTTTCATGATGATATCTTATGCCTATATCTAGTGTGTACCACTTTTGTATTTATTTTTTCCATTTTGATATATTTTTTGAAGAACCCAAAAAGACTTTTGTTTTTGAAAATTTTTGGAAAATACAAAAAGATTTTCTATTTTTTTGCGAAAAAATTGAAAAAGCCAAAAAGATTTTATTTTGATATTTTTTTTTTGAAAAAAGACAAAAATATTTTTGTATTTCTTTTTACACCATTTATGGATGGACATTTAGGATAACCACATCACAACATCGTTCCATATCCATGTGACTATTTGATAGTTTAAGATGATACATCATTTCATTCATGTGCTTTATAATGTTTAGTCATTAAGATGCGATTTGCGATTGCTTTCTACATATTTGACTCTTATGGTCCTTTAATGCACATTTGCACGGATTTATTTTATTATTGTACTTGTCTATCACATGTCGGTCGACGTTTTTTCATCTCAATCCTGTTGCTAAAACGAATCAAATGCGATAAAACTTGACAATGAAAGTAGTGCATGTAAGAACCGTTGCCCTTGAGGAATTTGTTTAATATAAAAAAAATAGTGAGTGTACATGGGAAAGGGATACGAAAGGAGAAAATAACCTTTGCGTGAAAGCCACCATTTGGAAAGAGACAAACAAATGTGGCATTGTAAAAAGTAGCCAAGGACAAAATAGTTTAGTTTGATATGATCTTTCAAAAAGAAAAGAATAGAATAAAAATATGATCATTATTATATTTGAGGGAGTTTGGATGGAAATATATCAACGGGTTTGCACATCATGACAAAGTCTAGAAAAAGCATTACATAGTTTTAGTCATTATTGGTATGTAAATAATTTTTTACTTTGATTTGTTGATTACATTGAGTCGACGTCATTTGAATTCAATAATTTTTACACCTAATGATGATTTTGAGTTAATTCGTTAGGGGTATCCATATTCATCATGCACATATGTTATGTTTGTTTGAGTTGATTTTCCTACCGAGTTTGTTCACACCCATTCATTCCGTTTCCACAATTTGGTTATCTTAGTGTAAATTCATGGTGTGTTGTTGAAAATTATCTTTTCTTGAAAAAATTTGAAAAATCAAAAAGAGATTGTGAAAGACCTTTTGAGTTTATCCTTGCATTAGCGTACTTGATATATTTGTTATGCTTGTCATGACATTCCGTATTTATTTTGTTTATTCTTTTCCTTGTCTATTTCAAACAAATAAAAAGGGGGAGAACGATTTATGAATTATGGGGGAGTGGGAGTTTAAATTATGGGGGGAGATTTGAGATTTGACTTTATTTTAATTGATTTGATCATTGATGACTTGATTCGATTTACGATTATCTCATTTCTAACTCGATACGTCATGAAGGTATTTATTTTTGTTTATTATGTGTAGGAATTTTATGATCATTTGGAAATCACATAATAATAAGCGCAAGGAAAGCAAAGAGATTTGAAGAGATTTAAAAGTTGAAGATTTTTTTGAAGACTTGCATTTTTTAGTACATTTCCCTTTTGGGTTCGTGGGATTATATTAGATTTGTATAGGAAATTTGATTGATAATTCATAGGTTTGTATTTTGTACCGTAATAGACATATGGGGAGATTTGTAAGGACATAATTTCCATAGTCCTTATTTTACATAGAGTATGTCGTATACCGTTACAACCGTCGAAAGAAGTTCACGATCATTTGTTCAAGACGATGGATCCGAATATCAAGTTTCTTCAACAACGGACGTCTACGAGATTAATTTTGGTAAAGATTGTGTTTAAGTTTCGAAAATGTTTTACGATAGTATTGGATATTGTTCGAAACTATTTATATAAAATTGAGGCTTTTTTTAAGTCAAAATAACTTTTGGAAGACCTGTAGCAGACATTAAAAAAATTATTGTTTTTCGCTTAAGTTGTTCAAACGACATAGCATTGTAGTTCAAACGACAGTCCATTGTCGTTTAAACAACCCCTTTTAATGACATCTCATGTCATTTCATAGGTCCCGAGATAGGTCATTTCTTGTTTGCATCAAACGATCCTACACTGTTTTATTTTTTAACAGGTCGTTTCTTACGTCATTCAAACGACATTCACAAAGTCGTTCAAACGGCAATGTCACCTCAAAGAATTTTACTTGCCTATAAATACATGTTTTGGAAGACCTTTTCATTTAGACTTTTGCTAAACGAACTGCAAAATTTTATTCTTCACTTTTTAGGGCAAATTTTATTTTTTTGGTTCACACAAACATCCCATATACTTTTGTGAATTGTTTTGGAACCCAAAGCATATCTTTGTTGAAGGTTTCTCTTGTAGATAAGATTTACCTACTGCTGGATTGGTAGTTCACGCGGGAGCTATTTACTAACGACTGAGGTCATTGGGGATACTCGTGGGTATTCACTACTGAACGAGGAGCTGCGGTTCTTGAGGGAATCTTTGTTGGTGCTAGGCTGCTGTCTATATGAATTTTCTGCAGGAATTTCATTGCAGATCACTTGATGTATTTGTAAGTTGCGATTTATATTTAAATAATGAAATAAAAGGTTTAACCCGAAAGATTTTTTTCTTGAATTTGTTTATCCCTTGATATGTGATTGCATGTTTGATTTATCCACATAAATGCGTGATTAAATTTGAATTGAAGATTGACTATAATTAAATAAGTTTTAATTCGATATTTGTGAATCCCATAAATAATTGATATCACGCTTTCTCATACCTAGATGTAATCTCACGTTAAAAAAAATTGATACAACTTCCTAAGTAAGTAAACCTTGTTATACAACGACCTCAAATTTTAATGATGATGAAGATAAACATTCCCCCACTCAAACATATTTTGAAATAGGCTCACTAATTCACTGATTATTAACAATCAATAAATATTATAAAATTGACATGATTAAATTAGGAGAAGATTTTGAGTCAAAAGAAAATCATACTAGATGACGAGTTTATTGAGAAAAGTACTCCCCAAAAGGAAAGGATAAAATAATAAGAAAGTGAAAAACTTTAACGAATAAGATAAGAACAAACATAAAATTCTTAGACTATTTAGATAACTATTATAAAAAAATAAATGTCCTAACAAAAAAGCAGTGGACAAAACAAGACAAAACTACATTATTGTCTAGTCACCCTCCACTATAAAACATTTTAGTAAATCACATGGGAACAAAAAAAGTTGCTACACCCTTTAAAGTCACTTATACTAATGATGAAATAAAAAAAGTTATTAAAAATGTAATTACACTAACCAATACTTGAATACTTTAGGAACTTAATTAGAAATCCACTGAAAATAAGTTAGATAAACCAAACCTACCACATAAAAGAGAAATAGCGTTAATTAAACTTCCAGAGGTCCGGAAAGGAATAGATTTGCAAACAAAGTCTGAGAAAACTCTAGATAAAATAGAAAAAATGCTAAAGGAGATCAAAAGAGAGTCATCAAAGACTATTACTATTATCAAAAGAAATAATACCTATATTAATTAAACAAATTCATCCCAAGAATCTACTACGGATGAAGATATCCAGACTATTGAAAAGCAATTTACAAATGTTGAATTAAATAGAATAAAAAACTCCACAATAATTCCAACAAACGTAACGAAAAATAGGTACACAAGACCAACTCCCCCCGATATGCAAAATAAAGAAAGAAATGTGTACAACCAATTCTATGTTTCATAAGACACACTTTATGAATGGAACATAAATGGATTACCTGAACAAGTAACTTTAAACAAAATGCAACACATATCTATGGTTTCCAACAATTACCTATACAATCAAAACATTACCCAAACAGAAATAGTTGCGCTTTTAACAACAGGATTCACTGGAATGTTAAAATCTTGGTGGGATAAACATTATATCGAAGATCAAAGGAGCAAATTAAAGTTGTTGCCCAATAAGATGCCAACGGCCTCCTAATTTTTAATGAAATTATTGGAATGGGAATCCCAAATGGAGTAAATACTCTAGTTTTTACAATAATAAAATATTATTTAGGAACACCAAGTAATATAATATCAAGAATTCATGATCAACTAAGTAACCTAAGATGCCCCACTTAAAGTGATTTTAGATGATACAAATATATTTTCACATCTCGAGTAATGCTTAGAGACGATAATAATGAACCATTTTGGAAAGAAAATTTATCAATGGTTTACTAAATTTATTTGCTCATAAATTCAGAGAAGTTTAAAGTAATACAAATGAACACATTAATTATAACAATCTTACCTATGGAGACATAATAATTATAATTTAGAAAGAGTGATTAAAAATTTGTATATGTATATATAAAATTAGTAATCAGGCTAGTAAAGAGAAATTAAAAGCTAAATACAAGATGAGAAATTTCAGTGAACAACGTGATTATAACCCTGTTACACCATCAAGAAATATTAATTACAAGTCATACCCAAAACAATACAAAAGACGTAGAAGAAATTATTTTAAACATAACAAATTCTACAATAAAGAAAATAATGAATTTTACAAAAAACATAAAAAAAAAAAATCTACAGTACAAGAAAACTAATAAAAGTAAAGTAAAATATTATAAATGTGGAAAAACTAGTCAATATAAATCAGCATGTAAAGTAAAAGGAAAAATTAACCAACTACAACTATCATCTAAAGTAACATAAGAAATATACAAAAAATTTAACTAAAAAATTCTTTTAGTGAAAATGAACAAAATAGCTAATACGAATCATCAAGTGGCTGTCAATCAGGTATAAAATCTAGTTCCCCGATATAAAATTAGGATGCAAAGATAATTACTGTAAAACAATCAATATTCTCACTAAAAAAGAAGAAAAAGAATAATTATTAATAAATTTAATTGGAAAAATAGAAAATCAAAATTTAAACCACAATACCTCTCAAAATTTAGGAAATCACTATCTAAAGAAAATAGTAGAAACACACAAAATAAAATAAGTCTTAAAAATACTTTAATACAATTTAAAACTCGCGAAGAGATTACATTGCAAGATATCCAACGAGAGGTCAACATGATTAAACATGATATCAAATATATCAAAATAGAAAGTAAAGAACTAAGACATGATATCACTGTTTTAAAGTAAACCAAACTTTTTAAAAGCAATAAGTTGTCTCCTCGAAGAAAGTGAGCCGGAAATTGAGCAAGAACAACTTAATACAAATACTCATGAGAGAGAAGACACTAATCAATAATTAAACATCATAAACCAAATTAATTTATAAAAATGGCATGTAGAAGTAACTTTAATTATTAACAAAGAATATGAGATAAAAGTCATAGCATTAATTGTTGCAGGTGCAAATTTTAATTCTCTATAAGGATTAATTCCAACAAGATATTATCATAAAACAACTGAAAAATTAAACTCAACAAATGGAAGTAAAATGCAAATCAAATACAAATCACCTAAAGCACATATTTTCCAAAATAATGTCTGTCACAAAACTCCTTTTGTTTTTATAAAAAATATGACTGATAAGGTAATCTTAGGAACCCCTTTTCTTTGCCTTTTATATCTATTCACAACTAGTGATACTGGAATAACTTCGTAAGCCTTAGGTCAACAAGTAAAATTTAAATTTCATTCAAAACCAGAAGTCATAGATTTAAAGACACTAAAGATTTTTCAATATCAATAAATCGTATTCAGTACAAAAGAAAACGATTAAATTTTTTAAATGAGGAAGTAAGATACAAGAGAATTGAAGACCAACTTACCTAAAAATCCTCCAAAATATAATAGAAAATTTCAAATTAAAAATCGCAAATGAATCTGATCTACCAAATGCCTTTTTACATAGAAAGAAACATATAATAAGTTTACCATATACCAAAGATTTAAGTGAAAATTTTATCCCCACAAAAGTAAGAGCAATCCAAATAAATTAAGAAGATATGGAACTATGTAAAAATGAAATTAATAATTTTTTATAAAAAGGAATTATAAGAAAAGGTAAATCCCTTGGGTCACGCCCTGTATTCTACGTCAGGAAAATGTTGAATTAGAACGCCGAACACCCAAACTAGTCATCAATTATAAACCACTTAATAAGGTTTTAGAATGGATAAGATATCCAATCCTAAGAAAGTGTGACCTCGTGAACCGATTAAATCAAGCAACTAGTTTCTCCAAATTTGATATGAAGAGTGGATTTTAGCAAATCCAAATTCAAGAAAAGTATAGATAAAAAACTGCATTCACAACTCCTTTTGGTCATTATGAATGATGTGTCATGCCCTTTGGATTAAAACATGCACCTAGTGAATTTCAGAATATCATGAATGAAATATTTAACCCTTCCTCCCATTTTAAGACTATTTATATTGATGACGTCCTCATATTTTTTCAAACAATTGACGAACATTGGAAACACTTAAAATTCAGTTTTTTGAACTAATAAAAGTCAATAGTTTACTGGTTTCAACCTCCAAGGTCAATTTATTCTAAACAAAAATTAAATTTTAGGTCATAATATTTACCGAGGAAAAATTAGTTCCATAGATAGAGCTATCAAATTCGTTGATACATTTCCCGATGAAATCCTCGGGAAAACCCAACTTCAACGATTTCTAGGTTCATTGAACTACATTGCTAAATTTTATCCAAATCTTCGCAAACAATGTAAAATATTATTTGAATGCTTACAAAATAACCCTCCTCCTTGGAGTTTATAACAAACTTCAATTGTGCAAAGTGTCAATAAATATGTTAAAACCCTATCTTCTTTTGGTCTTTCTACACCAAATCCATTCAAAATCATTGAAACGGATACCTCTGACATTGGCTATGGAGGTATTCTCAAACAGAAAATCAAACCTTAGTCTTCCAAATAAATTGTTCATTTCCATTCTAGAGTCTGGAACAAAACCCAAAGTAATTATAGTACTATTAAAAAAGAAATTTTATCAATTGTTTTGTGTCTTTCAAAATTTCAAAGTGGCATTTTATTAAAAAAAAAATTAGTCCAAGTTGATTGTAAAAGTGCAAAATATGTTTTAGAAAAATATGTCAAAAAATTGATTCTAAACAGATTTTTGCTAGATGGAAATCTATATTGAGCATTTTTTATTTTTATATTGAGTTTACATTGCTGATTTCCTCACTCGTCAATTTCTACAGAAAAATAATGGCGGAGAAAAATCCCCATAAGATAACTAGAGCTCTTGTTCTACCCATGAGTCAACCTTCTACTAAAATTGCATCTCTTCTCCAAGTACCAAGCATACACCATGTCCTTGGAAACATTCCAAGACTAAATTTTAGTTACAGTTCCACTCTTGCAACTCCTCCAGAGTTTGGACCTTCTTCTACTCAATATCTAGTCAATGACCCGTTTACTAAACAACATATTTAGCAAATTACTAAAACTAAGTTTTATAATCACCCTACTAAAATCTATTATGTGCTCAAACCAAAATTTTCAAATTTATTTTCTATTGACCCAAATCACAGTCATATTAAAAAAAACATTAGTTTAGTAAAAACCTATTTTCCCCTCTTGGCATTTCACTCCCCACCATCCTACCAAGACTTTAAAATTTTACATGGACATTATTTATTCTCCCGAATCAGTTCGTATTAAAACAATCACCGATCGTAATGATTCGTCAATGATTATTTACCATTCTTTGCACATTAATAACATAATCTCTCTCCAAGATTAGGGACCCTATCCCTCCATTTTGAAAACCCTCCCAAGTCACCAAATTCAATTTAGTTACTATGATTATATTGAAGTATGGTTCTCTTTTACCAAAATAAGTCATTCACTCATTCTTGGTTTCTTTATTTTGGTTAAAAATTTAAAAGTCAAATTCCTTGATTTTCTTGGTGGCGGACACAACATGGTTCTGTCTTAGGATTCCTCCCTGCATATCTCCAAGAACAAGTTAAATATTTCTCCATAGTTTTTAAAATAAACCAATATAATTCTCAGTTCCCAATTTTACTTTTGTTCTCTAGTAAATACAAAGTGCATTGGATATTCAAATGGCAATATGTAATACAACAATCAACAGTTGGTTGTTAATCTTATGTTAAATGGTGGGACTCTTTCAGTCAACAAAGGATTATTAATATTGTCCAAATGGAGTTTTCTTGCCAACCAGTCATAACACCAGTTCTAGTCCAAGAAGTTAAGAAATCTAGTCAAAGTTCCATGAATACATCATTAGCCAAGTCAATAACGTCCCAAAAGCTCAAAGATTTAGCAAAACAACTTCTTCTTCAAGCTGAAACCGAAGAGGAAGATTATTGTTCTCCCACCTATTCTGTCGAGTCAACAAATAGTCACCAAGTTAACACCTCGAATACATATTCGACTTCATTTTTCCAAGATGCCCAAGCCCCTTACAGTTTGTAATAACATTTGTCACATTTCTGCAAGATAATATTTGGTCAAATTTAATGAAAGTCACTAGTCATGAACAGTGCCGAATAGTAAAAATATTCCTCGATATGTTATTATTCATAAACAGTGTCGAATAGTGAAATTAATCCCCGTCAAGTTACTATTCATGAACAATGCCATTGCACGGGTATAGATTTGTAGGAATTTATCACCTTTTATTTAAAGTTGCAGTCAGTCAATCAATCACCTCGACGTAAAAGACATTTCACCCACAACAAAACATTTCACCCAAAGTTAAAGCAAAGCATTTCACCCGAAGTAAAAACAATTCACCCATTTCACCCAAGGGGAGTTTTCAGCTATAAATATAGCTCTTAGTCATTCATTCAAAGCAAAGTCTTATTTCATATCTCACTGTTGCAAACTCTCTCTCTCTCTCTCTCTCTCTCTATATATATATATATATATATATATATATATATATATATATATATATTACATTTATTGGAAATCGTTAGCTGTTTGGGTGTTATATCATTTCATTCTTTGTTTTTGGTTGTTAATGTCGCAACAATTATAATATGTGTGAAACGAAAATAGATTTTCTTATATTCATTATAGTATACCCATATAAATGCAGGGCTCAGTTGCGAACGCCCGAAAAGTCTATTGGGACAGGGATTATTGTTTTAAAACAGTAAAAAATATTTTTTTGATCTGATTTTTTTTATAGGGTGTTTAAATATTTCATGGCGTTCGCAAAAAAAAACGTAGTGAAAATGTTTAGTGTATGAAACACAACATAAGCAGTAAAAATGGTGAGAATCACCTTTAGATCAACTCCAACAACTGAGCCACCATATTTTAATGGACCCAAACTCTAGTAAGCTACATGTATTGAACACCCACAGGAAAAACATAACAAATACATAAAAAGAGAAAGAAAAAAGAGATAGACCGGAAGCCAGGCACCAGGAACACAACGAATGTCGAGAATAGAAGAAGCATGTATTATGAGTTTGTACTACTTCTTCATCTGAAGTAGCTTCTCTTCTCCATAAAAAAAAAAGAAAAAATAAATAAATTTAACATAACCCACATGTGTGTGTGTGTGTCTGTGTGTGTGTGTGTAAGAAGAAAAAAATTGTAATGGCAGACCTTGAAGGAAGAGAAGGCAACATGACCAAGGCTCTGAGCCTCTCGGTAGACAAAAAAAACCATGGTGTGCCAACAAACCCTTGGTTTGCCAAACAACGCGTCTCTTCCAATAACCAGGTCTGCCAACTTGGTTTACATTTGGTAAATTAAAGAAGCACATGGTGGGAGGCGTGTGCGGTTCCGTGTAATTACGGAGCAGGCCACGTGGAACTATATTACAGATGCTAGCTTCCAGTATATATATATATATATATATAGAGAGAGAGAGAGAGAGGCACGCTCCTGTGCACACTAAGTTTGCACAGTGCTGACGCACACCAATTTTTTTAAAGCATTAAAAAAAATTTGAGTTTATTTTTTTATATGATATTTAAACATTTCAACGAAGCCATATAAAAAAATCATCTCAAAAAAACTTTTTTTACTATTTTTAAAAAATCGGTCAAACTTTCGCAGCTTTTAAAGTGCTAAAAAGTAGCAAAAGTTTGACCGATTTTTTAAAAATAGTAAAAAACATTTTTTTGAGCTGATTTTTTTTACATGGCTCCATTGAAATGTTTAAATATCACACAAAAAAAAAAATCAACCCAAATTTTTTTTTTACTATTTTAAAAAAATGATGTGCAAACTTAGTGTGCACATGAGTCTCTCTCTCTCTCTCTCTCTCTATATATATATATATATATATATATATATGAAGTTGTAAGGTTATATATAATTGGGTTATTTCATAGAATACACACACACAACGTAATTAAAAATTTGCCAAGTAAAGATATATACCAATTTTAATTGCATTTGCAAATTTAAAAGTTAGCATGAACAATTAACCGTTAAAATTAGCATGAAATTAGCATTTTAATTGCATTAGCATGAAATTCATCGGGGGTCACCGCACCAAACAAGACATTAAACCTTTAGAGTTAAAGTTACACCATTTTAATTCTTCCTCACACCACTGATCTACAGGTGTTAAAATAATTTCACCATTAACAACCATAGTTGGAGGAGACCATCCTCTTTCAACAGTAACCCAAACATGTTCATCAGTTGATTTAAGGGAAGATTTCATACGTGCTTTCCAATAGGTATAATTAGTTCCATCAAATAAAGGTATTCTATTCGATGAAAAACTTTTCATATAACCTCCAGGATTCATCTAAATAACTTTTAGAGACTAGCTCTAATACCAATTTGAAGTTGTAAGGTTATATGTACTTAGGTTATTTCGTAGAATACACACACACAACGCAATTAAAAATTTGCCAAGTAGAGATATATACCAATTTTGATTGCTTTTACAAATTTAAAAGTTAGCATGAACAATTAACTGTTAAAGCGGTATGATTGATAATTTGATTAAGAGAAATAAAGTTATCCAATTTTATCCATTTGACCCTACGCATGCATCTATGTGATTTAATAAAGTAAAGTGCGAAAATCACAACCACAATGCGCCAATGTACGAGGAAAACCCAAATAGGAAAAACCTCGGATGGCTGGGCCTAGACAAATCCACTACAAATAGGTTTTACAAAGAACTCAAAAGACTTACAGACATTGACTCACTCAAGACATGTCGATGACGTCCTCTACCTCCGAATTCGTAGTGCGCGAAGCTCCAACGCGTTGCTCGACACTACTCGTATCGCGGTACCCACCGAAGCCCAAACTATCGTCTCCAACAAGCTTGAATGCAGAGATCCACCGCAAGTATGCTTGTTGAATTTCAAGTTGATACCATGGGGTAGGCCCGTCAATGGGTCGGAGACGGGTCGGGTTTAGGGAGATCCAGATCCGTGTAATCGGGTCTTCATCGGGTTCGGGTCTTCATCGGGTCTACAATGTTGGATCCAGACCCGGATCCGTTCGGTTCTCGGGTTCAGGTCTGGGTCTGGTCAAATATGTACATTTATTTTATATTTATTTTATTTTATCCCCCTTCTTTATTATTTAATCTTAAATTAAGATATTTTTTAATGTATTGTAGAATATTATTAGTATAAATAAAACATATATTACTTATATTTATTATATACATAAATACATATCTTTATATATAATACTTACATGTTATATTGATAAGATATATTTATAAATATATATAAATTTATAGAATATATGTACAAAATAATAATGAATAATTCGGGTCGGGTCTTCGGGTCCGGGTCTTGTATAAGATCCAGACCCTACCCGTTTAATAAACGGGTTTTCGGATATTCGGGTCTTCGGGTCTCGGGTCCAAAAAAATATGCTCAGACCCTATTATATGAATCAGATTCGGGTCGGGTCCGGGTCCAGACCCGACCCATTGATAGGCCTACCATGGGGTTTTTACTCAAAGTTTAAAGTGTGTTGGAGAAGGATTTTTACCAAAAAGGGAAGATATGAATTTTTGCTCTCAAGAGTATGTAAAACTTCCTTGTGTAAAATAACTGATTTTCGTTTATTATATGAAACTGTAAAGGTAGTGGAAAATAGCAGTTGTGAGAAATAACTGCTGGAAAATAAGTTAAAAAATTTCAAAACTGGAAGATCTCGTTCGAACGAGTTATCTAACGATATTCTAGAGGAGAGTGAGATAAGTCGTTAGAAATCTCGTTCGGACGAGGTCGTTCGAACGACATTTCTGACGAGCTTCTAACGAGTTTCCAGTGAGGACTGGGGAATGTCGTTAGATCCAGGTCGTTCGAATGACCTGGAGGAACTTCAAACAAGATTTCTTATTTCACTTAAAAAGAGTTAAAATTAATTTCAAAAATGGTTTTTATGAAAATTAATTTTTTATGAACATTACTCTATATGAAAATTTCTCGTTATATAAAAAATACTCCAACACATAAAAATATTTTTGGTCATATACCTTTTTAAAAGAATTAACTTGAAGTTCATATTGATGGTGCGTGAACTTTGGATGCGATGCTCGATTCTCTAAGGTTGTATGAAGCTTGATGAGGAATGACCCAAAAATGTTTTGTCCAACGGAATGTAGCCAATACTACAAATGACTCGATTGGAAATTTGTTCTTACAAATCTCCCCCTTTGGCTATTCCGGGACAAAAAAAAAAGATTGAATTTCTAAGTCAACCGTCAAACCGATTCTAAAGCCCATCCCAAATACCTAAATAAAAAGACAGACTAAGTAACGCGACTGACGGTGTGCTGTAGAAAAGTAGGAGATGTATCCTACACATATTAAACAACAAATTCATAAACACATGGGGAAATATAGAATATAAAACAGCGTTAACTAATCATGAGAGAATACAGCAAGTGAGTTATCATGAAAGCAAGTTAATTACCATGAGTAATATATGTTAACTATTTATTAATTGACTCCCCCTAAATTATGAACTCACCCTATCAATGTTTCTCCCCCTTTTTATCCGAAAAAGATAAAGGGATAAATGTAGCTTCCATGGTTAGAAGGAAAGAAATAGAACAATAGGCAATAAATCCAAGAAGCATATGTGCACTAAATGAAGGAACATGAGAGATTGCATTAAACATTAATGGAAAGACCAAATATCCAAATATTCATACATTGCTTAAGAAAATATATCCAAACCAAATAAAAAAGGTATAAGAGAGAAAATTTAAAATAGATGCTCCACTCATCTTCACAAGTACAAAGATGAAGTAGACTAAAACAAAAGGAAATCAAGGAGCAGGGGCGTCATGTGGGGAATCATCGGGGAGGGACCCGAAACCGAATGAGCCTGCACCATGGCGCATCTCCATGCGACGAATGTCCTCAAGGTGCTCCAAAAGTAGGGAACCCCGACGCTCTTGAGCTTCATCCCTGCATGCTTGTGCCTCCTCACGGCGAGCCCGAGCCTCTTTATCTTACTACATTGAAATCAAAAGCTCTTACAACATAGCCCGATATTGATGTCGATCTTCTTGAATCTGCTCTACCTGTGAACGAACAAACCTAATATCCTCCGATTCAATGGGTGCGGGAGCAAGAGAAGAATATGGTCTATGGGTGGCACGAGAGGGTGCAGGCCTACTAGGGGAAGTAGTGGAGGAAGTGGCGGATTGCGAAGATGCGAAGTTAGAGGAAGTAAGTTGAGAAGTATCGGGGGGTAAGTGACCACGAGACCTACCAACAGAGGACATATCAATTGTTTGGTAATGGGTCACCGGGACATCGGTGGGAAAACGGGGACAGCCGATGGCAAGATAAAAACGAGTAATAATAGCGGCAAAGGGGAGAGCTTGTCGAGCGGGACTGGAGGGAAGGATTCTAACTGACCTAATGACAAGAAAAAGGAAGGCAGGGAGATCGATGGCAGCCCTTATGCTAATGGCAAACATAAGTTCCACGTGCATCTTAGTGATTTGGGTGGAGTTGGCACGGGGAATGAGACACGCACACACAATCCAATTAAGGACCATAAAGCCCGAATACAAATGTTTATGAAAAATGGTAAAAGTGCCGGGAGGGGAAAGCCTACACACGGTGCTCATAACTAGAGTAGGGTCAGGACGAGAATCGGGAGCCTAGGGGTAGGATGGATTGTTGACACGGGGTAAAGAGATGATACGAGCGATGGAGTCAGGACTGACGATGATCTCTCGACCTCGCACTCGAGAGTAAATATTATCCTCCCAAAATAAAATTTCTGAATAAGATCGGGAAAAATAGTGTCAGTGAGGGAGAACAAGGGGTCCCACCCTAAGTTCGAAATCCAGGAGTGGACAGTGGTGTCGGCGAGAGATGTGAGATCGATAAGTTTTTCTCGAATAATAGACCTAGTGGAAAAACTTTATGTAGGGTATTGTGTGTGGTTGAAGATCATCCCCCAACGCAGTTTAAGATCAGGGATGGACGCATTGACACTAGTATCCTCATCGGATGAGGATGAAGAGGAGCGTTCCTCAGGAGAGTCGCCAATGCGAGGGTGCGACGGCTACGAGGGGCCATGCTAAAAAGGGGCTTAACTAGAACCTACCCAAACAGAATGCCAACCAAACTGCCAAACACACCAACAAGCCAACAAACCAATCAGCAATAATCCCATCCTCCGTTAGATATAAAATTAAAACAAAATAAAATAAAATTATTATTTAAGAGAAATTCCACGAAATTAAAACGAGTTTTAATTTAAGAAAAAATGATAATGTTCATGGAATTCAACTTAAATAGGGTCAACACAAAAAAATAAGGATAAATAATATAGCCCCCCAAAAATGTAGATATATTCACATATATGTATATGAAATTGGGTAACACAAAGGAATAAAATGTTAGGTGAACAAAACATACCCAATAGCATATAGATATAGATATAGATATAGATATAGATATAGATATAGATATAGATATAAATATAGATATAGATATAGATATAGATATAGATATAGATATAGATATAGATATAGATATAGATATAGATATAGATATAGATATAGATATAAATATAGATATAGATAGATATATAGATATCAATATAGACATATACATATATATATATATAAAAAAAAGACAATACGAGAAAGGAGAAGAGGAAGGAGAACAACCTCGGAACCCTAGCAGTGGTAAGAAGTGAAGATGGGAAATAAGTGAGGTGGAGGAAGGAAGAGGTGTTATGTAGGGTGAGGGGAGATTCATAGGAGATGAAGGAGTATGGGGGAAGCGGGAAAGTGGGTGATGGGGGTAGAGAGTAATGGTTAGGGGTGTTCACGGGTCGGTCGGTTCGGTTTTGACCGGGTTTTTTGGGCCGAACCGACCATGTCGGTTTTTGGAGGATGAGAATCGAACCGAACCGAAAATGCTGAAAAACCGAACCGAACCGAACCGAATCGGGTCAGTTTTTTACAGGCCCGGTTTTATACAGGGCCGGTTCGGTTTTTCCTTTATTTTAATAAAAAATATATTTTTTAATACCTAATATAAATATAAAATTTAAAAATATAATATAATATGTCAACACTAATATAAATATAATATAAAATATAAAATTAAAAAGTATAAAAATTAATTCGGTTCGGTTCGGTTCAAAATCGGTTTTTTTATGCCAAAACCGAAAACCGAACCGACCCTGTCGGTTTTATACCTGATTAAACCGAACCGAACCGGCCCTAAAAAAAGCCCGGCCCAAAAATTTTCGGTTCGGCTCGGTTTTGTCGGTTTGTCGATTTGATCGGTTTTTTTGCACACCCCTAGTAATGGTAGAGAGAAATGGGTAGTTGAAGAGAGAGATGGCAAAGTTTAGGGAAATGGGAAATGGGAAATCGTGGGAATGAGGAGAGAGAAAAAGCTGAAGAGGCAGAAATTTTGGAAGAGAAATCGCCCAAAATAAACACAGGTCGTTCGAACGAGATATGTCGTTCAAATGATTTATTTTGAACGATGTTCCAGAAACATATAGTGAAGGTCGTTAGAAAATTCGTTAGAAGTTCGTTCGAATGAACGACAATACGAACGAAGTTCCAGAAGGGAAAGAAGAAAAGTCGTTCAGAAACTCGTTCAAACGAGTTTTACTGACGAAAATCAGCCAGTTTAAAAAGGAAGAAAAATAAAATAGACTTCAAAATAACATATAAGGAAGAATTGGGAAGGCCGAAAAGTTTCCAAAAAGAAGTTTTTAGTTGTCCTAGCTTGTGAAGAAATATCCAAACCGTGGGAGCGGAAATGTAGGGGGGTGAACAATGCGAGTGAGAGTTTTTACCCATGACAACGTACAAGTGCGGAATGCCAAATAATATATAAATGCAATATGCACTCACATCAGCCATGTGTCAATAAAGAAATACCATTGGACACTCAAACACTAAAGCACCACGCATACAAGATAGATGATTCTCTCGCCAATGTTGTCACAATAAGAAAACAATGAATCGAATAAATGTGCATGCCCATTGATCTTCAACTTATATCTCCCATTAGTAACATGGATTGAGACTATTCTTTTTGAAGAATCAATCAAGCTAAATACTTTTGGCCTTAGCATTATATATAATTTTCAATGCTTCAATTATAAGCACTTATACTATTATGCAAATAGAGGCTATTCATGCAAAAACTTTTTGTTGTTCGCAGCCCAAGTCCATTGCTAAAAACATTAAGAAAACAGATGAATATAATTACTTTTTATTTCAATCCGGGCAATGGATGATCATGCATAATTTCGATTGCTTATAGAGATGTGACTAAGATCGAGAAGACAGCACCAAATCTCACTTTACGAGTACAATGTGAAAAAGATATCCGCAAGATTTCGTGAAAAGTGTGTGCAAGAAGGTAAATATATGAGGTAATCACACAAATACATATCATAAAAGAGCATTTTTGTGCACAAGAAAAATGAGGTCCGACTTGACTACTCATCAAAAGCCACATGGACATGAAATAGGATAGTGATCCGAACACATCGAACAAAAAGCCATATGGATAAAAAATTGCGAAAGCTTTTCTAACCTTTCCCGTTTTCCTTGAGGAAAAAAATATTTTTGAAATTTTGAATAAAATATATACAAAAATAATCTAGTTCATAGGTATTAAAATATACAAGAGAAACAACCTAAACTAGAAAAACGACTTCGATCTTAATCAATGGAGCAAACCCCAATTGATTTCCTAAGGTGTTCAAACCTAAGGGCATCTAGAGGTTTGGTAAAGATATCGGCCAATTGTTGATCGCTACAAACGAAGCTTAGAGAAACGATTTTCTCTTCAACCAAGTCACGAATAAAATGTTCACGGATCCTAATATGCTTGGTTCTAGAATGTTGAACGGGATTACGGGAAATATGAATTGCACTAGTATTATCGCAATAGATAGTCATAGTGCCTTGAGAAATACCGTAATCTTCCAATATTTGTTTCATCCAAATGAGTTGAGTGCAACAACTCCCGTCGGCTATGTATTTGGCCTCCGCCGTGGACAAAGAAATAGAATCTTATTTCTTTCTCATCCATGAGACAAGTGCACTTCCAAAGTAAAAACAACCGTCAGATGTACTTTTGCATCCATCAACATCTCCTACCCAATCGACGTCCGAATATGCCGATAGACAATTATTTGTGTCGAAGGAACACCAAATCCCAAAAGATAGGGTCCCACTAATATATTTGATAATATGTTTAATGGCAAGTAAATGGGACTCTTTTGGGGCGGCTTGATAGCGGGCACAAACTCCTACATTAAAGGAAATATCCGGATGACTAGCGGTTAGGTAAAGTAAACTGCCTATCATACTCCTAAAGAGTGTGTGATCTACATCCTATCCTTCGGTGTCCTTACTAAGTTTAATCGAAGAACTCATAGGAGTACGTGCATGCTTAGCGGATTTGAGTTTAAATTTCTTAACAAGGTCTTTAGCATACTTGGTTTGGGATAAAAATATCCCACTTTCGAATTGATGAACTTGAAAACCTAGGAAGAAAGTAAGTTCACCGATCATACTCATCTCAAATTCATCTTGCATTTCTTTTGAAAAGAATTGAGTATGATTATCACATATTGAACCAAACACAATGTCGTCGACATACACTTCTGCAACTAGAATATCTTTCTCATCACGATAAATAAATAGTGTCATATCTACTCCCCCTCTCAAAAAGCCACGAGAAAGGAGATAAGAAGTGAGTCTTTCATACCAAGCACGGGGTGCTTGTTTCAAGCCATATAGCGCTTTCTTTAGGAAGAAGACATGATTAGGATGCTTTGGGTCCTCAAACCCTTTAGGTTGTTCAAAATAGACTTCTTCTTGAAGAATACCATTTAAAAAGGCACTTTTTACAACCATTTGATATAATTTAAATTTAAAGTGACATGCTATGGCTAGTAAAAGGCGAACAAATTCTAACCTAACAACTCGAGTAAAAGTCTCTTCAAAGTCAACACCTTCTATTTGGGTGTATCCTTGAGCAACCAACCTAGCTTTGTTACGAACAATGACACCATTTTCATCCATTTTATTTTTGAAAATCCATTTGGTGCTAATAACGTTTGTATTAGAAGGCCTAGGGACTAGTTCCCAAACATCATTTTTCTTAAATTGAAACAATTCTTCTTGCATGGAATTAATCCAATGTTTATCTTTTAATGCTTCTTTAAAGTTTTTAGGTTCAATTTTAGAAGTATAGCACAAATAGGTAACTTCATTTTCTAATTGAGCCCTAGTCTTGACACCTACCTCGGGATCTCCTATAATTTTTGAAGTGTCATGACTTTTACGAACCCAAAGAGAAGGATCCTTTTTCTCAGTAGTGGGAACAACCAAGTCAATGTGAGACTCAATATTTTCAACATTGAAAACAACATCACACTCACATGATAAATCTTCCTCATTTTCAATAGATGTGGCTGGAGCATCGTCTTTTATTACAACATTTATTGATTCCATGACTTTAGAGCTACTTAAATTGAAAACTCTAAAAGCTCTAATGTTTTGAGAATATCCTAGGAAAATACCTTCATCACTCCTTGAGTCAAATTTACCTAAAAGTTCTTTATCTCGAAGTATATAACAAGGACTACCAAAAAATCTAAAATAAGCCAAATTAGGCTTCTTGTCCATCCACAATTCATATGGTGTTTTGTTAGTATTAGGACGCAAATAAACCCTATTAACGGTGTGACATGCGGTGTTAACCGCTTTGGCCCAAAACCTACGAGGCACATTTCTTCCTAGGAGCATAGATCTTGCCATTTCTTGGATCATTTGATTTTTTCTTTCAACTATACCATTTTTTTGTGGAGTTTGAACGACCGAGAATTCATGTTTAATTCTTATTTCACCACAAAAGCATTTACATCGGATTCCTTGAATTCGGTTCCATTATCACTCCTAAAGCGGTTTATGGTAACACCGTGTAGAAAATCAATTGTCTCATATTTTTCTCTTAGAAAACCTACTGTGGAGTATCTAGAAAAATCATCCACCATTACTAAGATATATCTCTTTCCTCCTATGCTTTTGGTACGAGTGGGACCCATAAGGTCCATGTGTATTAATTCTAAGACACGAGAGGTAGTTATTGAGTTTAATTTTATGTGGATTCTTAATTTATTTTCCTAATTGATAAGGCCCGCAAATAGTGGAGGTTGGTTTTCCTAGAGATGGTAAACCTCGAACTAACTCTTTTTCTCACTAATCGATTAAGATCTCTAAAGTTAACATGACCTAACCTTTGATGCCAAAGATCGGCAGGCGAGACTTTTGCACTATTACAAACTAAAGAGGATTTAGGCACTATTCTGTAGCAATTGTCACTAGTTCTCACACCTTGTAAAATAGAGTCACCTGATTGATCATATACGGTGCACTCCGATTGACTAAATTTAACATCAAGATTTTCATCACATAACCATCAACATAAAGGACATTTTCAAGTTTAGGAAACCCGGAGATTTTAATAGATCCTCTACCCATGATTCGAGATTTGCTTCCATATCCAAAGGTGACATTACCATCTTTATAGTTTTCAAGAGTGGTAAACAAAGATTTATCACTAGTCATATGTCTTGAACAACCACTATTAAAATACCATTGAGAGGTATTTTGAGCCTTAAGTGCAACATGAGCAACAAAAGCTTTATTGGTATGATTTTTTTTAACCCAAGCTTGAGTTGTGTTCTTTCATTTGTTGGATCTAGTGTTATGATTGGAATTATTTCCTTGGACTTTAGAAAACCAAAGAAACTCTTCCATTAGACCTTTGGAACTATTAACTATATACGCAACTTGGCTCTTAAGACTAGCTAAGGAGATATAGTGTTATTTAAAGGTTGTGAAATGAGAGTTCTTTCCAAGCTTGTGATAAAAATCTTTAAGATGACCCCATTTGTGACAATAAGTGCACACATAGGGTTGTTTTGGATTAGCTTTTGAAGGTTGCTTAGGAGGACTTATTTTAGGAAGAAAAGGTTTAGGAGGGTTAGATTTGGTAACAAACTTAGCTACGGGTTCGGGTTTGACTTTGGATGACTCTTCATATCCTATACCCTTTATCTCTTGATAACATTTCTCCTTATATCCTAAAATAGGGACTAGAAATAATTTTCCCATTCTTCCGGAATTATCTTCGAGTTTGACTTTAACTTCACGAGAGGACTCAAGATCTTTTTCAAGTTAGGTAATTTTAGCTTCGAGAGATTTTCTAATCTCTAAATACTCATGAAGATCTTTATTGACACTTTCTAAGGAGATAATTAAGTCACATTTTTCTTTACCTACCAAGATAAGCTTCTCAGAAAGAGATATCTTAATTGCCTCAAGTTGATTAACTAAAGCCTCTTTCTCCTTCAGGCATTTAAACTCTTTTTCTAAAGTTAAGACTTTAAAGGTTAATCTTTTGTTAACTTTTTGAATACAAAGAGACTCAATGTATAGTTCAAAATAGACAGATTGCAGTTCACTCTCATTTATTTCACTTTCACTTCCTTTTTCATCACTACTAGTAGAGTGAATGGAAGCAACCTCAAGATTTTGCTCGGAATTGTCAACATTAGGGTGTGACTCACTTGAATTACTAGCATGGCTTGCCATAAAAGTAGTGAAATTATTTCTAGGCGTGGTAGAGTCATCAGAGTCTTCAGACTCATTATCACTGTCACTTAGAGTGAAATTATAAACTGCCTTTTCTTTGTCTTGTCTATTAAGTTTAGTAGGGCACTCAAATTCTCTATGACCATGTCCCTCACACTCAAAGCATCTCTCCGAATCATCCCTTTTAAAGTTGTCTCTGTTGAACTTCTTAGGATCCTGATTTTTGAATTTTCTATTACCTTTATTTTTATTGTTCTCAAATTTTGGTTTTTCAAATTGAGTTTTGCTTTTTGAACTTAAGAAATTTCTTAATTTTTTTAGTAAATAAAGCTATATCATCAGGATCTATATCAGACTCATCAGATTCAGACACTTCTACTTTCTTTACTTTCAAGGCAACACCTTTATCTTTGCTTTTGTTGTCTTTAGGAAACATATATAATTCATATGTTTGAAGATTACCAACAGCTCTTCAAGTTTCAATGTATTTAGATTTCCTAATGAATTAAGAACAGTGACTTTAGGAATAAACCACTTAGGAAGACATCTAAGAATTTTCTTAACAACACGATCTTCCGGTATTTTTTCACCTAAGTTAAAGCAATAATTAACAATATCAGATATACGAGCATAAACTCATCAAATGTTTCAGTTTCTTTCATGGTGATGGTTTCAAATTGAGTTGTTAAGTTTTGAAGTTTTGAAGCTTTAACAACACTAGTTACATCATGAGTAACTTGGAGAATATTCCAAGCTTCCTTTGACGTCTCGCACATCATTATACGATGAAATTCATCGGGGGTCACCGCACCAAACAAGACATTAAACCTTTAGAGTTAAAGTTACATTATTTTAGTTCTTCCTCACACCACTGATCTATAGGTGTTAAAATAATTTCACCATTAACAACCATAGTTGGAGGAGACCATCCTCTTTCAACAGTAACCCAAACATGTTCATCAATTGATTTAAGGGAAGATTTCATGCATGCTTTCCAATAGGTATAATTAGTTCCATCAAATAAAGGTAGTATATTCGATGAAAAACTTTTCATATAACCTCCAGAATTCATCTAAATAACTTTTAGAGACTAGCTCTAATACCAATTTGAAGTTGGAAGGTTATATGTACTTAGGTTATTTCGTAGAATACACACACACAACGCAATTAAAAATTTGCCAAGTAGAGATATATACCAATTTTAATTGCTTTTACAAATTTAAAAGTTAGCATGAACAATTAACTGTTAAAGCGGTATGATCGATAATTTGATTAAGAGAAATAAAGTTATCCAATTTTATCCATTTGATCCTACGCATGCATCTATGTGATTTAATAAAGTAAAGTGCGAAAATCACAACCACAACGCGCCAATGTACGAGGAAAACCCAAATGGGAAAAATCTCGGATGGTTGGGCCTAGACAAATCCATTACAAATAGGTTTTACAAAGGACTCAAAAGACTTACAAACATTGACTCACTCAAGACATGCTGATGACGTCCTCTACCTCCGAATTTGTAGTGCGCGAAGCTCCAACGTGTTGCTCGACACTACTCGTGTCGCGGTATCCACCGAAGCCCAAACTACCGTCTCCAATAAGCTTGAATGCGAAGATCCACCGCAAGTGTGCTTGTTGAATTTCAAGTTGATACCATGGGGTTTTGATTCAAAGTTTAAAGCATATTGGAGAAGGATTTTTACCAAAAAGGGAAGATATGAATTTTTGCTCTCAAGAGTATGTAAAACTTCCTTGTGTAAAATAACTGATTTTCGTCCATTATATGAAACTGTAAAAGTAGTGGACAGTAGCAGTTGTGTGAAATAACTGCTGGAAAATAAGTTAAAAAATTTCAAAACTGGCAGATCTCGTTCGAACGATCTTTCGTTCTGACGAGTTATCTAACGATATTCCAGAGGAGAGTGAGATAAGTCGTTAGAAATCTCGTTCGGACGAGGTCGTTCTAACGACATTTCTGACGAGCTTCTAATGAGTTTCCAGTGAGGACTGGGGAATGTCGTTAGATCCAGGTCGTTCGAACGACCTGGAGGAACTTCGAACGAGATTTCTTATTTCACTAAAAAAGAGTTAAAATTAATTTCAAAAATGTTTTTTATGAAAATTAATTTTTTATGAACATTACTCTATACGAAAATTTCTCGTTATATAAAAAATACTCCAACACATAAAAATATTTTTGGTCATATACCTTTTTAAAAGAATGAACTTGAAGTGCATATTGATGTCGCGTGAACTTTGGATGCGATGCTCGATTCTCTAAGGTTGTATGAAGCTTGATGAGGAATAACCCAAAAGTGTTTTGTCCAACGGAATGTCGCCAATACTACATGTATGTATGTATACACCCTATATAATTTTCTATACATGAACCTCCTAACACATGAACCAATTAAATGCATATATTGATCAAATACATACGTTTTTACATTAATCTAGATAATATAAAATTAATAAATGATTAACACATTAATGAAATGTATACGTGTCAATGTGTGCGCACGACAAATGTCGACACTGGATTGTGAGGTTAATTTTAGTTATATATTATAATTTGGAATTAAAAAAAAAAACCACCACCATAACAAGAAGCAACGAAGGCAAACCTAATTCCCACAAGATTACAACGGAAAAAAGGCCAAAATTGAAGCAAACCCTTCCTTTGAAAAACCGTATCTGTTTCTGTGTTTCTTTACTTTTGGGGATTATACATACAGTTACATGTACAGAATGGAATTGGGATTAATAATAATAATAATATCAGTGAGAATGAAAGAATGAAAAATTGAGAACGACGAAGATGATTTTGTATTTTATGGCTCGAGAAGAAGATATGAGTAGCTGAAAGAAGAAACTGGTCAGTTGCGAACCCTTCCCCCTTGGAAACATGAGGTAATTTCATCCATCTTCATATATGCTCGCTTAAAGAAATTAGGGGGTATACTGTACTTTGATTATTATAATAAAAATGCACTGTAATTGGGATAATCTATTATTATTATTATTATTATTATTATTATTATTATTATTATTATTATTATTATTATTATTATTATTATTATTATTATTATTATTGTCTAGGGTTGCAATTACGTTGTCAAATTATCAAGTCTTAGAGAAGGGTGCTAGGGGGAGGGATTGTTCGGGTTTTTTCTATTCCTTTTTATTTATTTATTTGATAGTAAGATGAGATCATGAGATGTATATTGATAACACCAGCCTAAGGGGCCAGGATCTAAGCCAAAAAAGAATTACTGGCCAAAATACAGGGGTAATAAAATAACTAAGTTAAAACAAGTAACCCCCTATTCACCTCACCTCAAAACTCTGTATAAAGGAGTATAACATCTACAATTGCTCCCCCCCCCCCCCCCTCTCCAACTCCTCCTAAACGTCTACAAATATGAAAAATCAAACTTTGCGTCTCTTCCTTAAACCAATGATGCAAGCAACTCAGCAAAAGGTATCGGAGTTTCGTAGGATCCAACTCCTCTCCCTCAACGCACCTCTTATTCTTTTCTTTCCAAATAGGGTAGAAATTACACAAAGGGACTGTATTCCACACTTTACACAACCCTCCCACCCTCCCCCCACCACAGGGAATCTCCAAGCCGCCACCTCCTCCTTAACGCCCACTTCGCTCTAAACAAGGAGTAGATGATCTCCCATAGTCCCCTCGCTGCAAAAGCAAGTGATTTACGGATTCCTCGGCAACCTTGCACATTCAACACCTGCTTGCCATGCGCTTACGCTTACTCCTTTGTTGTAGTCCTTCCGTCGTCAAGATAGCCCGCCTCGCTGCTGTCGAGGTAATAAAAGCTAATTTGGGTGGGGCTTAATTTAGCCAAATATTCCTCTACAGGAATGCATTCCCTTCTCTAACAATCAACTCGTAGTTAAAGGTTCTCATTGGAAGCTCCTCTTGCTTAACCCTCCACCAATGAACACAATCCTCTACCTCCTCCAACTATCAGTTCCTTAGCCCTCTGTACCTGGGATTCCACACCACTTTTCTATCCCTCTCAACACATGATATATCACTGAACCTGCCCTATCGCTACACGAAAATATGTATGACTAAAGAACTCCCCCTCCCCCGCAATATACTTCCACCACCCCACTTCAGAGGAAAACTTCCCTCCCTTAACCCCCACCCAGGGTGACCCATCGTAACCCTATTATCCACCACTATCCTCTATAGCTGATGCTATTGTGAAGGAAACCTATACAACTATTTCCCGAAAGGAGCCTTATTAAATGTAGCTAATTTTTTTACCTCTTCGGCTTGCATACACCTCTTCTCAACTCACCGAGCAATATTTGAAATTATCCTCATTGCCCCTCCACATAAATTATCTTATTAATATATCAAGTTTTCCCCCCACAAAAGCTGGTAGTGAAAGAATAGACCTATGGTAAGTGGGGAGACTAAAAAGCGAGACTAAAAAGTGTACTCTCAATCAACGTTAATCTATCCCCTTCGATAAGTAGCACTTCTTATAATTTGCCAACCTCTTCTCGACTCTCTCCACTTCGGATCCCAAATTACCTTAGATTTGAACGAAGCCCCTAACAGGAGTCTTAAATAAGAAGTGAGATACCCCACTCTACACTCAGTCCACCCTGCCAAATTATTAACCCTCACCCCACTCTTTACCAAGATCATTTCACATTTTCCCACATTAATGTGCAACCCCAAAACGATCCCTCAAATGCTGCTCCTCTTCTCCTCACAATATAATTGTGTCATCCGTGAATAACAAATGTGACACACGACATGTTGGACCCGAGGGACCCCAATCGCAAAACCTCTCAAGCATTTATAGCACAAATTTCTAATTCACACGATCTTACACGTTTTTAATGTCTAATATGCAAATGAAAATGAGACTAATCTCCCTTTTCTCGATCTGTCCTCCACACATTCATTTGTCATTAGTGTCGCATCCATAATTTGTTTCCCCCCCACAAATGCATTTTGACCCTCAGGCTTTTTAGGGTAACACCTTCCTAAACCTGATCGACAACACCTTGGCCAACAACTTATACACATCACCCACCCATCCAACGTAAAATCTCCCTCATAATTTCCCCTCCCTCTAGTAGTGCTAAGGCATTGAAAGACGCATTTAAGCTCCTCTCAAATTTTCCCTCAAGTGAAACTATTTAGAGGACATAACATCCTCTCTAACAATCGACCAACGCTGTTGAAAAGAAAACCATTCCGAAATCATCTGCTCTTAGCGCCTTATCCCCCCATGGCTTCACCGCAATCAACACCTCCTCCTCCTCAGTGAATAAATCCTCCAAACCTTCCTTATCCTCACTGTGATCATACCAAACCAAACCCCACCCAACGTGGTCTCTAGTCCTCCCCCTCCTCATCCTCCTCCTCTTCCTCCTCCGTCTATAATTGACTCACTGTCGCCCTTATCTCTCCTTTTAGATAATTCCACCCCTCATTACAACCTTCCCTATATGATTAAATCTACGGTGTGAATTGACCACCCTATGAAAGAACGTCATATTCATATCACTCTCTTTAACCCAAAATGCTCGTGATTTCCCGTCTCCAACTAATATCCCCTTGAAGTAATATCCCCCCACCTCTCTTTTCCTCTCCTCCCTCCTTAGCCACTTCTCCCTAAATTATAAACCCATCTTCTCCTTGATGTCCAACTCCTTCTCCTTGAGCCCTCTAATAATGGACTCCCTAATATCCCCCCAAATCTCTTTATTCCACACCTTAAGGTCCTCCTTGAGTAAAGATAGTTTTCTCACCGAGACAAACCCAACATTGCTCTCCACCTAGTAACTATCCCACATCATCCTAACTCCTTGTAAGATGCTCCTCTCTTTCAGCTTTCAGCCACATATTCTCTAATTTGAACGAAATTCTCCCCCTTCGAACACCGCAGCACTCCCAAAGAATTGGGTTAAGGTATGAGGTGACACTAGATAAAGATTGAAAAGTGATCCTCCTAATCTAGTGAAATTATGAAATGAACCAACCGAGACAAAGTTAAGGAGTCGCTATTGCTGGACCAGGTGAATGATCCGCCTTCTAATGACAAATCTACCTACTCCATCTCATTAATGAACTTTGAAAACTTCCTCATAAGCCTACAAAGTCCCCCTTACTCTGCTCTTCTATAAAACAAGTCCCCACCCACACATCAAGGTACACCCCATACTTCCCTAATCCCTCCCAACTCCTCCCACACCTCACACCATGCAACATCCTCCACTAGTCCATACACCCCAAAAAAGCCTCACAGAAAAGCATCCTCCACACTTTTAAACAAACATGACACATAGTGATAACTTAGAAAACTGTTCGCCTTCTCCACTACGCTCTTATCCCACATAATCATTGCCCCCCGTCGCTCTCCAAGCATCAAGACAATACCACTCCACCCAACGCCCCCTCCATATACTATGAGCTACCTCCTCATTCATCCTCCCGATCTTAGTCTCTTGTAAACACAACACATCCGACCTCCACAAGGAAATTACACCACCAACGACACTTGTTATAATGGGATCATTAATTACCCGAACCTTCCATGAATTATATGCATCTTCATAGACAATTTTCTTCTCCTCTCCCCCTTTCCTCCCCTCATAATTGATGGACCACTGCAGCTTTCTAAACTCCCTTGCCCTCCTATTGTCCCCACTCGAGAGCTTCCCCCCCTCTCTCACCCTTTATCTCACTCCTCCTCCATATCCTTTCGAATTTCCTAAATAACCCCCACATCTTCTCATTCCCTTCATAAGAGATTCCCAAGAACTTATTACACTCGCCAGCCATCTCCGCCCCTAACTTTCCATCCTTACCTCCTCTCTTTCTTCCACTTCTTCAGCCACGTACGGATCTAAGACTCATAGCGGAGAGTCAACGAGAGACGTAGCACAATCACTATAACTTACTAACTCCTCCATAGGACACAACAAGAGAGAGCACAAACTGTCCTACCAAATAAATTCTGTTTGCATATTCACCACTTCCTCCAAGAGTAGTGGTATCTTTTGGTGTTGATAAAGGCTTCATCTCCATCTACCCTCAAGATCATCTCTGTTCCACTTTGTATCACCAACGATGTAGAGTGGAGGCTCTCCGACCATCCTCCCTCCCTACCCGACTCACCAACTTTTGATGACGACCTCACTCCCTTAGCCAAGCCCCCCTTGAAAAGTCTAAAAGATCGGTAGTGTACCCTCGAAACTTACCATTCTCGGCTAGTACCAATGTTTAAAATCGCGGTCGCGCAGGGTGTCGCGTTCTGGCTCCGAAGTAGCGTCGCGCATCGCGCAAACAATTCATGCATTCCCGCTTTTTAATTAAAAAACTTATAAATAAAATATGAATAAAAAAAATAACATTTTAAAATGAAATCTGTAAGAAACTAACATTTTAAACTGAAATTGGTAAAAAAAGTAATAATTGAAACTGATTTTTTTTTTTTTTTTTTCTAAAGTTACTTTGTAAATTGACAATTAAAAAAATAATTTTAATAACATTCTAAACAGAATTCTGAAAATAAGTAACATCCAAAGCTAAAAATAATAAAATAATAAAATTTTAATATGAAATTTGTAAAATAAGTAAAGTTTAAACTTAAAATTATAATATAATAACATTTTAAATATAAATTTATAAAACAAGTAGTATTTTAAATTGACAAATATAAAAATAATAATAATAATAGTAATAATAATAACATTTTAAACAGAAATATGAAAAATAAGTAACATTTAAAGTTGAAAATTATAAAATAAATAACAATTTAAACAGATATTTATGACACATGTAGCATTTTAAACTGACAATTATTAAAAAAAACATTTTGAACTAAGATTTGAAAAATTAGTAACATTTAAAACTGGAAATTATAAAATAAAAAACATTATTTACTAAAAAATGTAAAATAAGTAAACGTTTAAGTAAACCGAGATTTTGGAATAGAAAATATTAAATAAAAGTAACCTTTTAAGCTAAACTTTTTAAAATAAGCAAATAACATCATTGAGACCTTCGTAAATAAGTAAATTGAGGGTTTGGAACAAAGAATACCTCACCCAAACAAAGTCCGTACGTGAAATAAGGTAACACTTTTCCCCCTCCTTAACTAAACTGTGATTTCTAAAAAAAACATGAATAGCGTTCCTGTTGCGCCAAATAACGCACAATAGCGCCAAATAGTGCACGCTTTTTGAGCATCCCGTAATACATTGACCGCAATGTTGCGTTTTTGGCTCGCAAAACGTAATAACGCGCTTTTTAAAACATTGGCTAGTACTAATGCCAATGAATTGTCCATCGCCTTGTTGATTGCACAATTCCTCCGAAACTCCACAGCCGCTTGCCTTTGCCACCAAACTCCGAACTCTTATTATTCATGGCCAAAACCAATTCTGCTGCCCTCTTAGATGAAACCGGTTTGTGTGTAAAGCCCACCTTGGATTTTTTTTTTGCCCAATCGTAAAGCCTGATCTGCTAACATATTTCACGGGCTCATTGGAAACAATAGGAATCGAAGATCCAGCAAGACCCTCAAAGCGGCTTGACCATTGCTGCTTCAACATTATAATTAGCCCATAATAACGAGTTGCGATCGTCAAAACTGGGCTTGGCCATTTTGGCGAATCTACCATCAAACAACAACTCAACCCCTTAGCGAGAATAGCTTCTTGCAGAACCCAAATCTGTACCTACTTCCACGGAAGTCCTTGCTCATCTCAAATGTTTTCCAACTACCTTGGAAAACCTTGTTCTCGAAACTCTCTAACTTTCTCTCTCAATACATTTTTCTGACCAGCTCCACTTATAGTATCTTTTTCAAAACATACTGTTGGTTTTCCTTCTTCAATTCGCTCATTTGGAGATTATTTTCACTTGATCCTAAAGCCCACAAGGCAAGATCTATTGAATCTGATTTATGTAAAATTTTACTATGGAACGTTCTGTTTAGCTTATAATTTGCTAGTTTTTATTTGTAGTTGAGATCGTATTCCCATTTGAATTATAGTGTTTTACGCTGTAAGAAGTTATAGGAGTCTTTTGGACCAAGCTTGGAATTTGGGTTTTTCCTACCCTTAAAATTTTGTTTTCGGACATATAATTATAGTTTTTCGTGTGTATTTGAGTAGGGTTTTAGGTTGTAAGAAGTTTTAGGAGTCTTTTGGATGACACCTGGAATTTTGTGGTGGCTGCCTTTTTCTGTGCTTGACTAGTCTGCATCATTATTGTCTCTCCCCAAATTTGATGGCCCTATTCAATTTCCTTGCTACATTTAAACACATTCTTTTTAATGTAATGGTTCGCCATAAGATTAATAAGGAAATGTTTGTAGGGTCTGTTGATTGGTTGTTGCTATATGTGAAGAAATGAATTCAGAAGTTTTCATTTTCGTTTTAATCTTAGGATGTTAACTATTGGAAGCATGTAATTTTCTGGTTAGAGATGGGGAAGGGAGGAGAAGGTTTCATGGAGCATTCAGTGGAGTTTTTTCCCCTCGTTACTACAACACTGGGGGATCAAAAGAGGGTATAGTTTTAGTTGCAGTTTATTTAGAGTATGTCATTTCCTTTTGGGTTTATAAAGGCTGGTATATATATTGAACTGTATACATTGATCATGCAGGATGGGCACCGCAAATTTTTACATCGTCAGAACAGAGCAGAATTCAAACAACAGAGTATTCTTAACTTCTTGGATGATGATGAGAAAGCGGTATGCTCTATCCTAACTTTGGGTTTCACCGAGATATTATGATACTCAAAACTTTATTAGAACGTGTATGTATTTGCAGAGTTTGATTATAGCAGTATATCTATTTTCTTTTTGCAGGTTAAATTCCACATAGGCCCCATGCTATTTGGCAAAAAATTGTACACTACCTGTGTTTTTAGAAAGACTATAGACCTCCCTTGAGTTTTACACAAATTTCCTCAAACTCCCTTTGGACAAATTGTTAGTGAACTTACACTTCTTTATTAGCTGTCCCTCTTATAAAGACAACACATAATTAAATATGAGAAAATGACCGTTATACCATTGTTTATTAACTTATTAAAAGAAGGCGGTCTACTTATACTTGTCAACACCACTTAAGATGAGAGTCCTTTGGGTTATTCTATTTTTCTGTTCAGAGTTCATTGGGTGATGCCTAGGTCTGTAGAGAAGCTGCGTCCTGGATGTGTGTGGGGTGGTTGGGGGGATGTATATTAAATAGAGCGAGTGAAGATTGTGGAATGCTGCTCCAGTAGGCCTTATGTGATTGGTTTTGAAGCAGGGTCATAAAAGTGTCTTGAGGACGTTGGCCGGTGTTCCAAGTCTTGGTTCCTTATGCTAAGAATGTTGTATATATGGTTTAAGGAAGCCCATTTAGTGTAATAAAAGATTCTAGCAAGCAAATATGTTTTTTTAATGTTGTCTTCTGAAAAAAATATGATTTCTTTAATGAGGAATTGTTTAGAGTTATGTGATTAAGCCTCAAAATGAAATAGGATGGAAGTATTGATTATCGAGTTTATTTTTTAAATTCTTTTCCCTATAGGGTTATGACGATTTCAAGAGTTGCAAGTTGCAACTCATGATATTGATTGAGATCTTAAGCTCTTCTCTTAGCTCCAAGAGCTTTCGCTTGAAGTAATTATTTGATTTTGCATTTTATATGAAAAATCCTACTCTTACTTGAAATTTGCACAAACTTTCCTTACTGTTCTATGGGTTAAAGTGTTCGCAAACAAGAAGCAACATGTTCATAGAATTTAAGATGGATGTATGGTAAAAGTAGGATTAGTAAAATTAAAAATGACCATATTCGTGAAATAGCAGTAGTAATTCCCATAATTCCCATACAGGATGCATTGAGAGAATCACCTGAATTGGTTTGGAGTTCGCAAAATTATTTGGTTGATATTGATGGTAACATTAGGGAAGAGTTAGATTGATGGAAACATTGTTAGGACGTACATGTACAAAAGGGTAGTGAGTTTGAGAATATTGTCGAGAAGGTACTCCTCGAGAGCCGAGTTGTAACCTGTCCTGAAGAACGTACATTGAGATGCCATGAGGAGTAAGCGAATAATGAGATAGAGGGTCTCAATATAGATTGATTAAGAGACAGCCTCACCACTTACAGATTAAAGTAGTTGGTGGTGGTAAAGTGGTGGTGGCCTTTAATGATAGTGAGGTTAATAGAATGTTTTGTGATTAATGGTGGTTGTTGGAGAGTAATTTCTTGGTAGGTAAAAAGTGTTGCTGTAATAAATGAGTGTTGATGTTCCATCTAATGGTGGTTGGAGAGTAATTTCTTGGTAGGTTAAAAGTTCTGCTGTAGTAAATGAGGGTTGAGGTTCTATTTTTAGGGGCATGGTGAGTGATTTGAGCCATTGTTCTTGATTAGTGATTGAACAATGACATGCATTAAATGGAATTCAGTGCATTAAATACGACGTGGTTAGTTAGTATAGCACTCTGAGGTCATGGCTTGTGGGCTGATGTTACAAAAAGGTAGTTGGTAACTTCGCAGGTTGCAGGCCATCGTTTGTGTAGGTGATCATGATGGCTTTTTAAGGGTAGGATAGGGTAGAATTGAGGGTTTTGCCAGGATAGTGTGGTGGTTATTGAATGTAATGGTGGTGTTTCGAAACTGGCTGTGGTGGTTATTGAACGGGAGTAGTGCCATTCATTTCATGAAGTTATGGCTAATGGGAGCCCTATAAACCCTTATCCTCTATCTTCCAAACCACGTACCTATGCAACTCTCGAAGGAGAATTATCGACTGGACCTTGACCCCTTGAGTGGTGCCTAACTCAAACCAATCAAGAATTTGGAATCGAGAGATTTCATGAGGTGTAGAAGTACATAATTGAAACGGATCGATATAGTTGGCTTGAAATTTGAGGATCAAAAGATCTGTGGGTCGAGAATTAGGGGGATTGAGGCGTCAGGGGGTCAAGTGATCTGCGGATCGGTTGATTTTGGAAGCACCCACTCTACAACATGATATTGTGTGGTTTAATTGAACTTGCTGATATGCACAATATAGTCACCATGGCCGCGGACAATTATTAACTAGCCGTTGCTTGGGATCAGATAGGCCCTGGCCTTGGACCACATCCACACTGATCTAGCCGCTGCTGCCTGGGCTCAAACAAGCCGCGGCACCTCTCCAGGCCTGGGTTCAAACAAGTCGCAGCCCTTACCCTCACATCAGACTTGACAGCTGCCCAGTTTCTAGAAGGATTCCATATTCGTACAACTTATCTACATGTCACGTGCTTCGGGCACGTGACACACTTTTTGGATTTCTATAAATAGAAGTCCTCACCTTACCATCGAGAAGAAGGATTCACTTGGCTAAGCCTTGCCAAACTCTCATCACTCTCTCTCTAGAGATCATCGTACTTGGGGGCTCACCCCCCGCCCTTGCCTCTCCGGTCAACCCTCACAGGCCACATCCGGGCAGCCTGCTTAGCAAATCTCATGTACTCTCTTACCCTCTTTATCTTGTATGCCTTTAATGGCACAACTTTGTATCATTCAATGCATATAATGAGAGTAGAGTTCCAAAGTGCACGTAAGCTCATTTTTATAGCCGAACCACTATATTTTGTGTCTTTTTCCTTATTGCTTGCTTTACTTTTATCATACATTTGATATGGTGTCGAGAAGGATGTAAGTTCGATTTCTCGTATCATCATTTTGGCGCTGTGAACCGAGGTATTAAATCTGGTTTCCTTTTTACATTTTGGGGTTCCTTACACCTTATTTCATCCATGAGGGCCCTCTGGCCACTATCTCACGGGTGGAATTTGGGTTGTGGGACTCGGGTTTTTGCACATAGAACCCCGGAAGGGGATTGTTCTTTTTCAGATTTGTTTATTGGCCTTCTTTTTTATTATGACCTTAGATCTGTTTTTTATACCCCGGTGATGTTACCTTGCCAAAACAGTGTTGAAAAGCACAAAAGGCTATAGCCTCATAAAGGTGGGTAACTAGGGAAGAGTTTTATCTACTCATTTTTGCTCTTTACACCCATGATCTAGAGTTTACTACCAGGTTTGTGCTATTTTTTGCATCTCAGGTTTTGGGCCCAATTTTGGGATCACACCCTTCACTGCCTCAGGCAGGATGCGGCCTGGCGGTTTAACTGCCTGAATGTCGTAGCCCTCTTAGGGCAGTTGGTCTATACAGCTTTTACAGTTCACCTGGGAAAATTGGACTTATTACAGTGTCCTCAGACTCAGTTATAGGGAAATTCCCCTAATAAGGCCACGGTAGTACCTACATATGTACCTCGGGCCGCGGCCACTACAACACAGTTTTGCAAATTATCAAAAACTGCCTCCTTGTTACTATACTTGGTTAACTCTCTGCATCTTTTGATTGCTCACCACTGTTTAGTTGATCTCAGAATATATATATGTAAAGATTAACTTTCATAAGCGATGGATGGAAGCTTCGGATCAGGTTGACAACAGAATGAGGAGATAACTCAGTTGCTGAACTACATAAATCACTTGTATTGTATGACAACTAGGCTTCTCTCCAAGGCCAAGTCAACCTTCTGGCGCAGAGGGTTCTGATGTTGTAGTCTGCAGCCTTTATTTCCATGCAGAAGGCCGCAGCCTCAGATGCCGCAGAGTACAAGGCCGCAGCCAAAGCTCCCCAGAAAAGGAAGCAGGAAGAGCCTAAGCCAGAGAAGGCTTATGAGAGCTACACTCCACTGACCGCAAGTGCAGAGGGAATCCTTGAAAACATCAAAGAAGACAAGTTGCTGAAATAGCTATAGAAATTGAAATCACCTCACCACAAGAGAGATCAGGCCAAGTGGTGTAAATTTCATCAAGACCATGGCCATAACACCAGCAACTGCTTCGCATTGAAAGATGAAGTTGAAAGGCTTGTGAGCAATGGATGCTGCAGCGGTTTGTAAAGGAGGCTTGAGGGATGCAGCCATTGACTTAAAGGCCGCATGCTTAATTTTCTGCCTTAGTTTCTATTTTCTGTTAAATCTAAAGTGTAGCTTTTACACACATGCCTTGTATTTCCCTTGCAAACTTCATATATGCGAATGATAGTTTTAATCATAACTCTTGATCTCCTCCTTTATTTATAACCTTGTGAAAAATCTGTCTTATCAGATTTTGAAAGGAAACTTAATGATCAATAATCTCGGGAGATTTTTTATTTCGGGAAAAGGAGTCTATTGAGGAGAAAAGGTGATAGCCGTAATCGGCCTATAACGTCCCTCACATCACAAAGGCATTCGAAGATTTAGGATGCTTCAATTATCCATGGGGGCGTATAATACCCGTTCTTAGCTTTCGGGGAGCTTATAATACCCGTTCTCAACTTTCGGGATGCTTCAATTAGCCACCAGGGCTTATAATACCCGTTCTCAGCTTTCGGGATGCTTTAATTTGCCACGGGGGCTTATAATGCCCGTTTTTAGCTTTCGGGATGCTTCAATTAGCCACGGGGGCTTATAATGCCCGTTCTTAGCTGTCGGGATGCTTCAATTAGCCTTGAAGGCTCATAATACTCATTATTAGCTGTGGGTGGCTTTATTGACAACCCAGTCTATGGAGGCTTGAAAATACCTAGTTTGGGGAAGCTTGATAATACCTAGCCAAGGGAGGCCTGAACATGCCTTAGCCTTGAAGGCTCATAATACTCATTACTAGCTGTGGGTGGCTTTATTGACAACCCAGTCTGTGGAGGCTTGAAAATACCTAGTTTGGGGAAGCTTGATAATACCTAGCCAAGGGGATGCCTGAACATGCCCATCTAACCGTGGGTGACTTATTGACAACCCAGCCTGGGGAGGCTTGAAAGCTACCCAAAATAAAAGGAGCTGCAGCTAGTTAGAATGGGCCAAAGACTTATTTGTCTGCGGCAAAGAAAGTAGTTCCTCAGAATCCACCATTACAACAATTCTGTGGCAACACTGTGCTTAATAGAATGGGCCAAAGACTTATTTGTCTGCGGGTTCCTCAAAATCCACCACTACAGAAGCAATAAACCAAAGGTTAATGCAAAGAAGATATTTCCGCAACCTATGAGAAGCCGCAACCAACATCTAAAGTCCAAGCAAAAATTTGACTACAGTATCAAGGAACAAAAGACGCTGTGGCGAATTGCAAAAGTGAGCCAAAGACTTAAATGGTCGCGACAGAGGAAGTTGTTCCTCCCAATTCACTCAACATTTCTGCAGTAGCATTTCTAATCCTAGTTCGAATTGAGAGCAAGTTTATGGGCCGTAACCTTTTTGGGTCGCAGCCAATTTTTAATAAAGTACCATGCAGTTGCAGCCTGACATTAGAGTGCAAGCCTTATGTCAAGTTCTATTACAAATAAATGCAAATTCAATATTCAAGTAATCAGCAGCATAAAAAACAATGCAAATGAAAGTGGCCGCAGCGTTACAAATATGGTTGCAGCCAAATGAAGATTATATAGATGGTGGAAAGTGTGACATTCACTAAAAACCTCAGCTTGATAAAGATAATAACATGCATGCAGATAAAGATTAAAGAAAACATGGCGATTATCAGTAGAATCAAGTGGCCTTAGCCCTGTATAAATATTCGAATATTCCATTTCAAAATACAGGCAGAGACTAAATGTGAAATTGACCTGTGGGTTTACAAAATGTTAATTATGGTTGCAGCCTAAAAATTGGTTTCAAGATTGGTCAACTAAGAGGCATTATCATCTTCATTATCATCTTCACCATCATCCGCGGAGGTCTCAGTCTCCCCATCATCAGCTGCGGCAGTATCCTCCATTTACTTCTTGGCCCTCTCCTCCGCAGTAACTCTTTAACTCAGCAACACACTCCAGGTGCTCGCCATCATTGAGCTTCCAGGAGAAGACTGTGTCCTTGGCATCAGGGAAGTTTTTAACCACCATGTGCCTAAGCTCCTGGAAGCTGCGAAGGTAGGCGTTATTGTTGGTTAGGAAGAAGGCCCTTGAAGTTTTGTAAGTTGCTACAGCATCGTCCACAGCCTTCTTCAATGTTGCGGCATGATCCTCATCCCTTTGTCTTAGAGCTGCAACATAATCCTTAGCTTTTTGTTGAAGGGCAGTAATGTGTCCTTACTCCAGCGCTTCATATTTCTTCTAGAAGAGGTGGCATTTTTCATCAAAGGCCTTAGCAATTCTGGCAGCTTCTAGGGCCTTTGCCTCAGCTACTTTAAAAGACTCCGCGGCCTGTTTGAAGTTTTCTTCTGCGCCTTTTTGGGCTTAGGCTGCAACTTGGATTTTAGCATCCGCAGTCATCTTGTAGGCTTGAAGTGCCGCGGCTGAAGATTTTTTCCCAGTTTCAAAAGAAGAGGTTTTAGCAGCTTCCAAGCCAGTCTTATGAGTAGACTCCATAGCCTTATAGAGTTTGAACCCTCATATTTTGACCTTTGGGACATGACAACATCCGCAGCCTGAAGTTTGGAATTTCTGTTAGTATAAAGAAGTAATTGTCAGCAGGAAGTAAACAATGGAACGTACTTACCTGCAACAGACTGTGAAGGGCATATTCCTCCAAGGCCTTGTGATCCTCTTCCACCAGATGGTCGAGATCGATGGTGTCCGCAACCCTTCTCATCTTGCTGACTGCCCTGACAGTTGTATCCCATGAGGAATAGGGATTAGGTTGCCTTAATTGAGGTCGCGGACGACCATTAGGACCCACTCTTGCCCTGCTTTGGGGTGTTGGCAAGTTGGCGTTAACCGTCACCAATGTTTAAAAGGCGAGGCGAGGCGTAAGCCTCGCCCCCCCAAAAGAGCAAAATAATATTATAAAATACTAATAAAACCATAAAAAATAAAGTAACAAAGAAATATAAAATAAAACTGTAAAAAAAACATCTTTGAGGACTTTCTCACATAGTTAAACATTTTCTTGTTCCCCCGAGATGACTTTTTTATATATTGTTAATTTTATAATATGACAATAAATTAATCAATGCAAAATCAAATTGACCAAATCATTTTTTTAGTTTCGTTCACATTGTGTCAAGAGCTGTACACAAGTGTTAAAACATGCCGCAGAAAATTAAAATAAAATTGTTGGTAAGCATAAAGGCTGCAACAATTTATCACCTTCTTTGGAGGGACACCCCCACGTCTGCGGCATCCTATAAGTTTTCTCTCTCTCGGACTCGGGATGGATTTCCCTAACTCTCCTCAGAAACATAGAAAAATTTGCCTGAATCCTAGCGGAGGTTTCCTGAATCACCTCTGGTCCGAGCAACTTGTTATCCCCCACCTCTAGCCAACACGTTGGGGAACGACAAGGCCTGCCATACAAAGCCTCAAATGGAGCCATGTCAATCGTGAACTGATAAGAGTTATTATAAGCGAACTCTACCAGTGGAAGATGTGGCTCCCAACCTCCTCCAAAATCAAGGACACACATGCGTAGCATATCCTCCAACATCTGATTAGTACGCTCTATCTGTCCATCTGTCTATGGGTGATAAGCTGAACTCAACCTCAACTCTGTACCCATGGCCTCCAGAAAGCTCTCCCAGAAACGCGACACGAAAATCTTGTCTCTATCTGACACAATATTCAGGGGCACCCCATGTAATCTGACAATCTCAGCAATAAACAACTGAGCGTACTGACCCGTGGTATTGTCTGTCCGCACTGGCAGAAAATGTGCCACCTTGGTCAAACGGTCCACAATCACCCAGATGGAGTCGTGGCCCCGCTGTGATGTAGGCAACCCAGTAATAAAATCCATGGAAATACTCTCCCGCTTCCACGCAGGTATTTTCAATGGCTGAAGCAAAACCCCGACGGTTTCTGGTGGTCCACCTTTACCAGCTGACAGGTAGAACACTTGGACACGAACTCAACAATGTCCTTTTTCATCCCACTCCACCAGTATTACCGCCTCATATCCTGGTACATCTTATCTCTCCCAGGATGCACCGCAAATCGGGACCCGTGAGACTGGGTCATCACTGCATGACGTAAGTCTGCTCCTTCTGGGACCACCAATCTCCCATTAAACCTCAAACCTCCATCAGAACTAACAGAATATGACTCAGCACCCTCAGCTAAAAGTCGTACAATCTGCTCCTGGTAAAATGGGTCTGCGGTCTGTGCCTGTATTACCCTCGTAACAATCTCGGGTGTCACTGTCATGACAGATATGAAGGAACGGGCTACTGCGTCCTGGTGACCCAACTCTTTCCACTTTGCTTTCCAGACCTCCGCTACATCGTCCACCGGTCTACGGCTCAACGCATCGACAACTACGTTGGCCTTCCCCGGATGGTACTGTATGTCGAACTGATAGCCCTTCACAAACTCTAACTACCTGCGCTGACGCATATTCAGCTCTCGCTGAGTGAACAGGTACTGCAGTGACTTGTGGTCTGTGAACAAGCGGAATTTCTCCCCCAATAAGTAGTGTCTCCATATCCTCAATGCAAAGACGACCGCTGCTAACTCTAGATAGTGTGGGGTAATTCTTCTCGTGCGGCTTAAGCTTGCGGGAGGCAAAAGCTATAGCCTTCTCCTCTTGCTGAAGTACACCCCTGAGTCCCCGTAAAGAGGCGTCGGTGTAAATCAGATACTCCACGCCCGACTTAGGTAAAGCAAGGACCGGTGCTGAAGTAAGCTTGTCTTTCAGCTCGTCAAAAGCCAATTGACAAACATCGTCCCAAACATATGGTACCCCCTTGCGAGTCAGGTTCGTCAATGGACCCGCTATTTTGGAGAACCCCCGAATAAATCTCCTGTAGTATCCGACTAATCCCAAGAAACTACGCACTTCCGTCGGTGTCGTGGGCTGTCCCCACTCCCTCACTGTTGACACTTTACTCGGGTCAACCGCTATCCGCTGTTCAGAAACAACATGCCCCAAGAACTGCACTTCCCGTAACCAGAACCCGCACTTCTCGTACTTAGCATACAACTGATGCTTTCGTAGAGTCTGAAGAACCTGCCTCAAGTGCTCGGCATGCTCTTCCTCAGTGTGAATATATCAAGATGTCACTATGAAGACGATGACAAACTGATCTAAAAACTCTCTGAACAGTCGGTTCATCAAGTCCATGAATACGGCTGGAGCATTTGTGAGTCCAAATGACATCACTCTGAACTCATAGGATCCATATCTCGTCAAGAAAGCAGTGTTTGAAACATCCTGCTCCCTAATACGTAGCTGATGGTATCCTGATCTTAGATCTATCTTCGAAAAGAAAGTTGCTCCCCTCAGCTGGTCGAACAGATCATCGATTCGAGGCAACGGATATTTGTTCCGTATCGTGACCTTGTTCAGCTCTCGTTAGTCCACACATAGCCTCAGTGAACCATCTCTCTTTTTCACAAACAAAATGGAGCACCCCAAGGTGAGGTACTCCTGCGAATGAAGCCCTGACCTAATAGCGGCTCTATCTGATCTCGTAACTCTCGCATCTCCGCCGGAGCCATACGGTATGGAGCGCGTGCTATTGGTCGGGTATCCGGTAAAAAAAATCTATGACAAAATCTATCTCTCGACTGGGGGTCGGCCTGGTATCTCCTGAAATACATCAGAATACTGACGAACAACTGGGATTGATTCCAAGGGAATCATGACCTCCTTAGAGGTATCCTCCTCTATGTAATACAAATGAGCGGTCGAGCCTCCCTCTGGGCGAGGCATCGCCACTACAAACATCTCTTGCCCCGGAATGGCAAAGACAATACTCCCACCGAAAAAATCTATCATGGCTCTGTAAGCTGCGAGCCAATCCATACCAATAATGACGTCGTGCTCATGCATATCTAAGACTAACATGTCTGGTAATACCAAGCTACCAATCTCTACTCCCACACCCCGGCATATAAAGAAAATTAATGATCCATTTCCCAGTGGTGAGTCTACATATGTTACAGTGCTCTCTGTCAGTGGCGGAGCCAGGATTTGTCACGGAGTGGGGCAGACAAATGAAAATGATAGTGTTATTCAAATATCTAAACAAATATAAATATTCACATAATATTGCAAGATTGTTAAAAATAGAACAAACATATTGGGTCATCTTTACAAAACATAAAAATATAAACATATAACAAATTCGGGCATAAACATATAACCATACAAATTGGGTCATCTCTACCAAACAGAACATACAATACAAACAGCGCATACAAATTTAGCATATAAACAGAGCATGAAAATAGAGAGCCATTAAGGTTGGTAAGGGAAACAACAAGCTTTTTTTTATTTATTTATTTATTTTTTATTGTGTATCATTATGTATATGCCTTACACAGGTTGTGTTTTTTTGATGATGACCCAAGATAAAGAAAGAAGAATCTTACAATGAGACTTGGAGTAGAGCAGATACGCAGCAGCGACGGAGGCACGGTGGCACCACAAATGGAGTAAAGCAGAGGCGGTGAACTGAACGGGTTTTAGAGACTGAATGGGTTTGAGTAGGTTAAATTGGCAAACGTTTTATCCTTTTTACTTTCTACTTTGTACCCTAATTTTTACGAGCTTTACAAATTTGCCCCAATTTTTTTTTTACAATATTTCTGGCTGGGGCAGTTGCCCCACCCAGCAACTGCCTGCCTCCGCCCCTGCTCTCTGCTGTGGCTAATAACCCTAAGGCCTTCGCAAAATGGGTAGCTATAAAACAGTGTGTCACCCCAGTATCAAATAAAACCCGACCCATAGTACCATGGATAGGAAACATACCCTCAATCGCGGGTGGCGCCTGTGGAGCTGCTGCCTGGTGGACGTTATAGACACGTCCGTACTGTAACTGCCCCTGCTGCACTGGAGCGGTTGGAATGGCTGGTAGGGCTGGTACCTGAGCTAGTGTTGGGAGGGCGGTTGGAAAAAGTGGCTTCTGTGGCTCATTACAGGCACCCTGCTGCTGTAGGGCCCTATCACCCTCTGGACAATCCTGGCGTTTGTGGCCATTTTTACCACACCCAAAGCATCGGCCCCTGAAATTTCCTCCCCTCTGTCCCGGTTGATTACGGCCTTGCTGGCCGTTACCACCTCGCCATTGGCCCTGCTGATTACGCTGTTGGCCCTGCTGCTGACCCTACGGCTGACGATGTTGGCCTTGCTGATTAGGCTGACCCTGCTTACCCTGCCTAAATCCCCCAAATCCCTGCCTGGAATCACTTGATCGGAACCGCTTGGCAGGGTCCCCCTGATGGGAACTCTGCTCATGCTGACGAGTCTGCCCCTGACATGTCAGTGCTCCACTAGCACCACTACCCCCTGTCCTGCCCTGCTGGCCGGACTCTCCTGCTCGCTTACTTCCCTGCAGATGGAAGCGGTGATCCTGGCAGTGTAGCAAAGCAGCATTGAGTACATCTGTGTAGGTACTCAGAGACAAATTTCCTATAAGGTGCTGACGGGTCCTCCAAGCTAACCCGTCCACAAACAATAGTATCTTCTTGCCCTCAGTGGGTGCCTCATCTGGCACTATAGTGATAAGTCTTGTGAACTCCTCTTCATACTCAGCAACAGTCGAATTCTCCTGCTTCAGACTCAGTAATTTCCTCCTCATCTCAGTCTGCACGGCGGATGGGAAGTATTTGCTGTCAAACCGCGCCCAAAACGACTGAATAGTAATAATATCCCTCTCCTCCAAGGCGGTAGTGGATTCCCACCAATGCAAAGCGGCCCCCACAAGCTTAAAGGAAGCCAACAGCTGTTTCTGCACGTCCGTGCACTCGTACATACGAGATGCCTCTGGATATCTTTCTTCCATTAGCTTGCTACAATAATATCTGAACCACCTGCAAACTCTGGGGGATGCGCCTTCTGAAAGGCATCCCTAACTCGCGCCCATGCAGATGGAAGCTGTGCCGGTACTGGAGCCACTGTCTGAACTTGGGGTGGAGCCTGCTGTACTACTGCTAGTGCGGCATTCACCGCCTGAGCAACGATAGCGGCTACTTCATTTGCATTCATCGTTCCCTGAGCCGGAGGTACTGGCTGCTCGGCTTGGGCACGCCTATCCTTTGGTGCACGTCTCGGAGGCATCTGAAACGTGAAGAAATTTATTAGTCTACAGTTATTATCAAATCTCAAATAGCTGAAGACGTAATCGTAAAAGCAAGAATACAACAATCCTAAGATAGGGCTCTATAACAAGAATGCTAAGCTGAAAGCGAAATAAACCGTACAGATCCTAAAGGACACTAGAACCTGATGCTCTGATACCACCTGTGACACCCCGCCTAATTAAATACCGGGTGACCAGTCCTTTATTAAATTATAATCAAGGTGAACGGTTGGTTCATTCTTAGCATCACTGTCGCAAAAATAACTTTTCCAAATTTAAACACCCTAAATAATTAAGGTAAGTGTCAAAACCATTTTTAGACATCAATTTCCAAATTTTATTTTAAAAACTAACATTTAAAACTTTACATAATTCATAGTTAAGGAATCACACAACAACTATACTGGAACATATAATCCAAACAATTAAACATCCATCTAATTAATTCCAACTTTAAAACTTAAAGGAAAACATCCTGACAGTAATAAATCCCAAAGTATAAATACTGAAAATAAACGAATCACAATCTCCGATAAAATAACTGAATAATGAAGAAGGGCGACACATTCCCAACGGAATAAATAGTGCTAGAAGTGGAATCAACAATGAGGTCATCTAAGCAAGAGGCCTGCAACTCCCACCTAAGCTGTAGCGCGTTCCTTCCAAAGGATCCTATGCAAGACGCCCCTGTGGCTGGGCACCTGTAATATATACATATATATACAAGAGAGAAGAGAAAGTAGAAAACGGGTCAGAGCCCGATTGTAAAACAGTTTAAAATTAGTTTAGCAAGTATTTAAAATGCTTACCGGCTAATGCAACCAACATATTAGTGCGGCACTCCCTTGAGAAATTCTCACCTCTCTTCTAATGTGCACACCTATCGCACTAATATTCCCAACAATTTAACTTATCTTATCTTAAGTTACTCATAAGGTTACATACCGACAATTTCAAATGTTAAGGAGTTTAATTTTATTTAACAGCAAAGTTCTCACCGAAGCCTTATATGATTATAAAGTTTCACAGTAATATAACGTACTTTTCAAACACTTATTTCCAAGTTGAAATAATTATTCATTTCTTACATACCATAGTCACAGTAGGTAGTTCCCAAATTCCAAATTTAAATATATATATTAAATACTCATATAATATATATATTCAAACGGCACCCCATATAAAATTTATGGTGCGGGCATACTCTGCTATCCAATCCCCGTAATACTCATACTAAGGGAAATACAAGTTCGGAATCACTCTCGAACAATATTAACACCAAACACATACAAATTGAGGCGAAGTATAGTTCCAAGTCACTAAGAGGTCAGCACATACCCTCACGTCTCTTAGGACCGTCTGACTATAGATCTGATAGCCTGTACCAAGGATTCCTATCTTCTAGGGTACGAGTCAATATCCCCCATAAAGGTCCCATTGAGATAAGACTGTCCCAACGCGGTAACCTCCGGGATAGCAAGTAGCGCGGGCATGATTTTTACACGTATATAGTATATACATAAACACAGTCATATATGTATACCACAATCCCCATATTAAATTTAGGTACACTCTCACGACCCATAATTATGATATTTATCCTTATTACTCATTATTTAGTTATCACGTATACCGGTTTGTCTCTTATTTTAATTTGTGGGATTATTCCAACTTACTACGTAACACTCGTAGATTCCTATCTTCCCAAGTGTAATTTCAGTAGGTACTCATTTATTTTACAACGTAACTTTCTTACGAGTCTCACCCTTTAACACATATTCCCATTGTCCCTTATATGTAAAACATCCCCGTGAAAGGTTAATCTCGTCTTACATTAAAGGTTCCATATTTTTAATACGTCCTACTGGTCTTCTTTATATCCCAAAATGTTCTAACATTAATATCTAAGAATGTCTAATCATTTAAGTTGGAACAACCTTTAAAAAGGGAAATGTGAGTTATGCAGGAGGGGTCGATCGATCTATGGCAAATGTTCGATCGATTGAAGCATCGATCGATCGATACTCTAATGTCGATCGATCGATCAAACAAGTATGGCAAATCTGCAGAATTTCCAGTTACGGGTTTTCTCTTCCAACATCATCCAAAACGTTATATTTGACTACCAAACTCCCAATAATTCATACTACAAGTATTATAACCTCATATAAGTGATTTCCTACGTCAAGCGTGCGAATTTTCATCTTGAATAACGAATTTAAAGGGCAAAATCCATAAAAACATCAAGAACCCTAATATTTCTTTTGTTTGATTTCTTCCCATTCTTTTACCAGATTTCACTCTTTATTTACTGTAATTTCGTGGTTCAATCTCAACATATGAATTGGGTTTCCAGAATACATATATTACTCATACAACATGCGAATTCGAATCTCCAAAATAGGTTTTTCTTTCACAAAAACTAGTCCTAATCAATTCTAGGCTAATATTATTGGAGCATTAACTGAAATAGAGCAAGATAGATACTTGCCTGAGAATTTTTGGTTCAGACTTGTGGAGATTTTGGTGTGGTTGTGATCCTCGTTGTACGATCTAACGTTTGGCGGCGACGGCGGTGCAATTGGTGGAGTTCTTGGCCTAGAACTCCTTGGAAAACCTCTCCTCTTCCTCTCCAATGGCCGTCTTTGGTTTATGGTGTTTCTAACCCTAGAAGGTGACTCTCACCATCTGATATTCCCTTAGAATTTTCGTGGGTTTTCAGGCCCAAAAATGTAAAATGTCCAAAACGCCCTCCCGGGGTGTTAATTAGGCCTAAATACGCCCCGAGACCCAAATTAAACCCCCGGGTACATTATTTTGACTATCTCGACCCTTCCGGACACATTGACGCACTCAAAATGACCATACGGGTGACTTATAATTTTATTTACTTTTAATAGTCCGAATTTAATCCCGACACGACACAAGCGCGTCCCGATAAATTTCCAAAATTATCAAATTAGATTCTCGTCTCGTGATAATTTTACTAATCATAATTACACCACTTACTTTACCCATAAAGTAACTTATAACAAAAATAATTACTAACTCCCATCACGCTAGTAAGTATTAAATGATTTTCCGGATTAATATTGACCCTTTAATAAATCCCCAAAATTAAAAGGGATAAAAATACGTGGTATTACAGAAAATTGGACCAGAGGAAGGCTGAAACAACAAAACCCACCTTTGATTCCAACCCCGACAACCCTCGTTATACTCGGGCGAGCTCCAATGTTGAATAAACAGGACGGTTGTGGCCACAAAGGGGCGGATCTAACACTTCGTAGCCCAGAAATGGTATTTGACCCAGGTGGATCTGGGTTTGCTTCAAAAAGAAAGAACGGAGAAGAAAACAGAAGAGGTGAGGAAGAAAAGAGAGAACTGCGAGGTCGAGATTTGTGGCTGTCCGAGAGAAAAGAAGAGATGAAGATCGAAATAATGGGAAGAGATCAGAGGAGAACTTACTGGCTTCTGGTTCCCGGCGCTATGACGGCAGTGTGCCTTGCCGGACAAGCATGCACAGCAGATAGGGTTCTTTGAAACCCTAAAATTGTGTCGAGCAGTGTGGCAGATTTTGGGCTTGTTTCGCCATTGAGCCTATTTTACCATTGGGTTTGTTCCAGGAATCAGATTATTTTATCTTGGGCTTAATGGAGAGAGTTGGAAGGGCCCTTGATTGGCTTGGACTGCTGCTCCTTTTGCTGGGCTGCTTACAAATACTGAGAAATAAATGAGTTAGCTGTTTCATTAAAAAAAAAAAAAAGCACGAGGATGAGCTTGGTTTTAAATGGGGGAGAGTGATGGATATAGGTTGGGGTGTAAACGGGTCGGGTCTGGATTGGGTCTGGGGTATATCCAGATCCGATCCGGGTATATTTTTATCGGATCGTGTCTTACCCGATTACCCGACGGGTCTCAGAAAATGGATCCAGACCCGGATCCGTTAAGGACCCGAATACCCGACCCGATTATATATATATATATATATATATATATATAAAAACTGTATAACTGTATATATATTTATATAAACTGTATAACTGTTTTTATATATATACAGTTATAACTGTATAACTGTATATATATATATAAAAACAGTTATATATATATAGTTATATATATATATATAATATATATATATATGTATGTAAATATGTATGTAAAACTGTTTTTATATAAAACTGTTTTTATATATAACTTATATATATATATATAACTGTTATATATATGTATGTATATATGTATGTAAAACTGTTATATATATATATAAGTTAGTTATATATATATTTAGTAACTATATGTAAGACTATATATATATATATATAATATTATATATAAATATATATTTATTATATTATATATATACACATTCGGGTCGGGTCCTTATCGGATCGGAGTCATGTATATCCAGATCCGGTCCATTAACTAATCGGGTAAACGGGCAATCGGATAATCGGGTCTATAAAATTTGCTCAGATCCGTTAATTTTGATCGGGTCCGGATCGGGTCCGGGTCCAGACCCGGTCCATTGACAGCCCTAGATATAGGTCTCATATTAGGGTTTAATTGTCATTTTTAATATTTTGTATTAGTCTTTCTTTTATTTTCTTTTTAGCCTCTAATTAGCCTCCAAGCATGTTTGGGACTAATTAAGCATTCTTTTATTTTTAGTTAGTCTTTTTTAGTCATTTTAGGCTATTGCTTGATTAACAAGTAATAACCCCACCTATAAATAACTTTGTAGTCTTCATTTGAAGATGGCTTTCATTTTTTGAAATACAAGAAATTCTTTGTTTCTCTCTTTAGAAATAATATTGTCTTGATTTTTAGGTCATTGACATGTAGTTCACGTCATAATAAGTTCTAAAAAAATGGGGGCAAGTTTGTTATTTTAAAAACTTAACTTAGTTTAACCTTTTTTACCCTCCTGCTCAGACGTCTCACAACCAAACGAACTTAGGGTAATTCTCTCCACACCAGTGGCAGCCTCCACTCACCGTCATCACCGGAAGTCTTCTTCGGTAGCCTCTCCGTTCACAGCCATCACTGGAAGACATCGGGTAACATCTGATTTTTTTTTTTCGTTTTTTATTTACTTCCTTTACTTTCTCTTCACACCGGAAGTCATCATCCTCTCTTTTTTCTTTCTTTTAGCTACTCTCTCTCACCCTACACAAAAACTGATGCACCCTTTTCTCTTATATAACAGCAGTTACGACTTAGTTTTTTTTTCTTTTCTTTTTTTGTTACTTACAACTGTTTTCCGCTCTCTCTTGTATAACTCATTTTTTTTTAAACTTAACATATATGCATATGATTATTCTCTATTTGGAGTGAGGAGCATTTGAGCACTTAGCCCATTAGAATTCAAAGTTCTTTTTTGTTTAATGTTTAGAATGGGTTTTATGCATTTTGGTTGTTACTAGAATGGTATCTATTTTTTTTGGGGTGGGGGGGGGGGGGGAGGGGGTTGGGTGGTGGTGGGGGTGGGGTGGGAGGGGATGATGGGTGGGGGGATTTTTGTTGCTCTTAGTATGGGATTGATATTAATGTGATATTTAATGTACTTAGGGTGTGGTTCTTGGAGAATTTCAGGATTAAGATTCAAGATTGGGTGTAGGGTTTGAATTGGATCAATTCCTTCAAAGTCTTTGATAGAAATAAGAAATAAGGCTTGTTGAATCTTCATATCAGCCCTTTGTTCTTTGATTTTAGCCATCATATGAATGATTTCTCTTCTTGGGAGCTATAGATGGAGATGCAATGGGAGGACGCGCGCGCGCACACACACACACACACACACACACACACACACACACACACACATATATATATATATATATATATATATATATATATCACTATAAAGGGTATTGTCCCCTTTCTGAAAATACACACACACATATATATACATGTGAATGTGTGTGTGACAAACCTTAAATTCGACATTTAGGGTGATTAGACCTAAATGCGCAAATTATGAGCGTCAAACAATTCATAATCCTTGTAAGCATGAGGATATTTATATAGAGTTCAAATGGACATATCGATATCTCAAACCATTCGGAATGACAATAAATAAAAACTAGATTATTTATAGATATCAAAATGAAATTGAAATATCATAAAATGGAACAGTGTAAACTGTTCCACCTTGAATATAACCATAATCCTCTAAATGAACTGAAACCAAATGTAATTAGTACAACTCTCAAATCCCATAAAGCAAGGACGCGAAAAGAAATATGAATTATATATGACATACAAAACTCTACAACTGAAAGAAACCTCTACTACAAATCATAAGTTGCAAACCACACCAAAAGAATCGACACTGCCACGCTAACTCCTCTTGTATCACATTAGCAAGAGCTGAAAATATCACGAACGTGTGTCAAGCTCGCAACAAGGAATCTTCTTCATGATCCCAAATAGAGATACTATGTCATCCTCACGGTGAATCATATGTAACCGTAATCAACCCATAAAGTTTCATGTAATCAAATGGCGATATGCTAACTCCACGTACAATGAAAGGTACCCACAACCTATCACATGAAATCTTGATAAGAATGGTAAGTTCTACCCTAAAGGATGCTAGCAGTTAAATCCTTTTTAACAATACTCAGACTACTAGAACTTAGCCTACCTACTCTTTAACCTAACCATTATCCACTAGCTATCAAAGCATCTCCAAAAATGTACATTTACCCTAATACTACTGAAGTCTAACAGGAAACCCTAAAACGTATCCCAATTCCTGACCGAAACTAAACCTAATGGGTGGAACAAATCATCTAAATGGGGAAAACCTCTTATACACTTTGGTCTATCCCGGCTGGTTGACGACATCTAACGGGAACAAGATCACAACAATGACTACATAAAACTGACGTCAAATGGGAGCAAGAAAAGATAATTCTCTCTCTAAACTCACTCAAATCTTTATATCATCAAATGGAAGAATGCCTTAAATGAGGCTACAAAAGAGTATTTATAGGAGGAAGGTTGCTTGACCTCTAAGCTAAGAATCGAATTACAATTATTCCCTTAAGTGCCAAGTAGCCTTCCTTCCTCTAAATACTAAGCAAAAGGAAAAAAACAACGAATGCTCAAAATAGAAGAAATACTAAAAATGACAAAAATGACGAAAAGACCCTTATTACATCACTCTCCCCCCTTGAAAGAGTTCGTCCTCGAACTTAGAGGGGAAGGCCTTTAGTGTCACCATCGAGGATAGTAATGAGAGCTGGCTGGCGTGGGATCTCCGGTGCCTCCTCAAGATACTCAGGAACTCCCGAAGCTTGGAGAGCGTGATGGTGTGGAAGGGACCAATCTGAGGCTCTATGACCAATCACCCCACAGTTGTAGCATTTGAAGGTGACATGATGAGTGGGTACATGAGGAGGAACCGTGGGAAGTAGACGGAGACATAGGAGGAGCAAAAGTCACTGGTGCTGGAGGCGCTCGTGGAGCGGCCACGGGGAGGAGCAGACTGATTAAAAGACTCAACTCTAGTGGCGGACTCCACCGCCTTAGCAAAGGAGGTGACGTCATGTAAAGCGAGATCTCGCTGGATATAGCTCTGAAGGCCGTGAATATACCGGCTGATCCTCAGTTCCTCTCTCTCATCGAGGCGGGCACAAGTACAAAGAAGCTGGAAGCGCTCAGTGGTGTCCAATATTGTGGTGTCCTGCCGAAGAGACTAGACTCGCAAGAATAGATCACGCTCGTAAGTGACAGGGATAAAAGCTGTCATCAACTGGGCACGAAGCTTCGCTCAAGTCTGTATAGGAGACTGACCCTCAAGAACACGGCGCTGCTCCAAGTCATTCCACCAAACACTTGCCTCGCCCTAAAATTTAGTGGCCGCTAGTAAGACATCGGCGACCTTTCAGTCGCTTGTACTCAAATATCCTCTCCAAGGCGGTAAGCCAGTCAACAACGACATCGGGCTGTAGATGGCCATCAAACATCGGGATATCGACCCTAATATCACCCTGCATGCTCCTCGAGAGTAACTGAAGCGCCAACTATGTTATGGCATTCTGACCCTGTAGGGCGAGGGCATCCTCATCGAGATCATCATCGCCTGACGGAGGTTCAGGAAGTAGGGCTCGTTGTGGACGTCTCCGAGGCGGTGGATGAGGAGGGTCAGGAGCTGGTGGTAGTAATGGGGCTGGGGGAGGAGATGTATGAGGTGGAAGGGTGTCTCGTGGTGGGGAAGGAGGGGAGCTAGAACTAACGGCTGGCGGTAGGGACAGTGGTTCATCTGATGTCATTTTTGATAACACAAAAAACAATGGCGCTCTGAGAAAGGTACATATGGAGTAACCTTCGAGCCCAGGGAGTCAAAAGGAGAAACATCAGTGAGCCACTCCGTAGGGGGATGACCCAAACTCAGGAGCGGAGTGGGGTCGGGGTGAAGGGGGACCATCATGCGGGGGTAAGGTAATCCACTCCCGTACCCGCTCATGAGAATCAGCGGGTGCGGAATGAACAGAATGGGTATCCCATGGAGGATGATGATGAGGTACATGGGGAGGGTGCCCGGGTGGTGGAGAGGTGTGTAGAATAGGCGGGGGGCGAAAGCTTGGGGAAAGTGGAATGGGGCAGGTGGGGGTGTGTGGTAACGGATGGAGTGGGGGGCATGGAGGGAAGGTGGGGATGTTCGAGGGGTTTTTGTGGGTGATGGCGAGGGTAAATGGAGATAGGAGGCAAGGGATAGTCATGTGGAGGTGAAGTGGGGTAATTGGGTGGGTGTGGTGGGGGGGAGTGGGGGGAAACTAGAATACGAGGTGGAGGAAGGTGTGATGAAGGGATATGGTGGTGTGATGAAGATTTGGGTGGTGGAGGGGGGTATATGGGAAGTGTTTGTGAATTTTAGAGGGTGAAATTAGGGGGAATCTGGGAGGGTTGAAATTCTCGGGTTTGGTGTTCAAGATTTGGATTAAGCGACATGTAGGCTTCATTTGGCAATGGAATTGATACCTTTGTGTGAGGATGAATTGGATTTGAATCCTTTGCGTGCCGAATGTCACGGATCATCTCGGCAATAGTTGGAGAGTATGTTCCGATCAAGGGTGGTGCCATTTGAACACATAAGGGAGACGGATTTACCGGAAATCGGAGATGTCAAACGACCCTCGGTAGGGCTGCTTGAGCGTCGAAACTCCTGGCCCAAGCCGTCGAAGGCCTCAGGCGCTGCTGACGGCGGAAGACGATTTGTCTGGACTGGATCAAAGGTCGTGCGACTTCGGAGGAAGTATCCAGTGACAAGGGAAATTCAGAGGGCGGAGGTTAAGTTCGGGGTGGATCGGGTTGGGTTTGGTGACGGATCGGGGTGTTGGATTGTGTCGGCTACCCTGCTGTTTTGGGAGTTTTTGGGCTGCTTTGGATCGGAATGGACGTGTCGGGTTTTTTTTTTGGGTGGTCCGGCCAGCGGGTTGTGGTGGTGGAGCACCATCCTCTGTGGTGGTGCTATCTTGGATGAAATTGGGGTTAGGGTTTGAGAAATTAGGATTTTTTTGGGGTAGAGCTGTAGAATGGATTGACTTTGGAGATTTAGGGTTAGGGTTTTAAGATGTTACCGGGACGATGTGGGGGCGTTCCGTGGTGGTTGCCGGCGGAGAATCTCGAGCGTCGATCGCGTCCACTCGGGCTGTCAATCGGTTGATGGCCTCCAAGATTTGATTGAAAGGGTTTTCATCGGAGGTGTTCATCCTTTCTTGAACCCACCTTGACGTTGTTTACGAGTTTTTGTTTTACAACAACAACCGGTGGAGTGACAAGGCTCTGATATCAATTGACGTAAATGACGTTAAATGGGAGTAAGAAAAGATAATTCTCTCTCTAAACTCACTCAAATCTTTATATCATCAAATGGAAGAACGCCTCAAATGACGCTACAAAAGAGTATTTATAGGAGGAAGGTTGCTTGGTCTCTAAGCTGAGAATCTAATTACAATTATGCCCTTAAGTGCCAAGTAGCCATCCTTCCTCTAAATACTAAGCAAAAGGAAAAATACAATGAATACTCAAAATAGAAGAAATACTAAAAATGACAAAAAGGACGAAAAGGCCCTTATTCACATAAAAAACACATAACCGAAGATACTTCCACTTACCACAACTAGGTTAATCTCCGCATATATAATTCAAGTTGATCCACATCTTGTTCCTTAGGGAGTTAAACCGTAACTCCACTAAAAATGAATGGTCTCACACACTACTAGCAAAAGAACCCACTAAGTACAATATAACACACATATGTATCAGTAGGGTTTGCACATCACTTGATGTGACACCTTTAAATTAAGGATACACAGAGAGTCGAGGAGCACCCGAAATAATCGCACGAGCTTACAAGGCATAACTCTCACCACTATCATAACAAGGCATCTTGACAGCCCATCACAAATCATAATAGGACATTCACCCAGTCCATCACAAGTCATAGTAGGGCATTCCCCCAACCCATCGCATCAAATAAGTCTCACGAAGGTCTTTCCACCTCAGGGGATCTCTTGTACGTATAATAGTTCCGACTAAAGGATGCCTGACACCAGAACTCCCTAAAGGAAAATTGTTTAACCATCCTTACTCGCACACTAGGTAGGTTCCCGCACATAATATCTGCACAAATAAAAATAATAATCCGACGCGAACATCGTCCCAAATGTATCCTGTCTCGAAGTAGTACCTGTACCCCTACTACAACAAATGTAATATTCATACACTTGAATTACTAACACGAGAATGAACATCAGGCTAAACATATCATATCTCTAATTCAAACAAGTATTACCACTATTATGACAAAATCCCTATTTTAATACCATTCTCTGTGCATTATCTCAAAGTATTCTAGGCTTAACCCTACATGCGTAGTCTATCCTTACTTGAATAACCCCACACCTACATTAAGACATCAACTTATCACTGGCCTATCTCTAGGCTCTTGGATAATAATCATAACCTATGAATAACAACCTCAGGTTTATAACCCAATCCTAGTCTAGTTTAGATAAGCTACCTGAGGAATTATGGTTAGGTTAAACGCTCATGAACCCTACTGAGGTAAACCTACTGGTCCTCATCAATGGCTGCAAACTTCACACAACCTAAGAATACACCCCCTACTGGGTTATTAATGGATTCCTATTTCTAGTTATAACTTTGCTCTTGCGAGTTACCTCGTGTAGTCCAATATGGTTGAACACTCACGAATCCTATCAAGGGTTCTTATCGGTCATAATATCATTTATATAGTTTCCTATAGCTTCAAGGTTCAACCTCAACCCGAAACTGGGCTAAAATCCTCAAAAACCTCAAATTACGAATTGAACTTGGGGGATCGATCCGGGGTGGGGGACCAATCCTGTCTTGTAGCAGGTCGAAAACCCACTTCGTAATTTGACGAACCAACTTCGAAATTTACCAAAACCCGACATAAATAATCCAAGTCAGTTCCAATTAATCTAATACAAGTTAAAGTTTAAAATCTCTATAAAACATGGTTTCAAACATCAATTCTAAAGGATTAAAATCAAGATTATAACCCAAATTTACATATAGTTCCTCAAGAACCCTAGGTATGTAAATCATGAATTTTGTACATCAATCTTTATTAACCTCAATTACAAAAATCATCATAAGAGACGAAGATTTCTAACATTAATTCATCTACCATACAAGGTCTAACCAATTAATGCCCAATTATATATTAATAGCAAAACCCCTAATGTTTATGTTCATAACTTCAATTTGTATAGGTTTACACACTTGGTTCAAATGAGGAAAGGAGCCAATTTCTTAAAATTAAGAGAAATTACATTATGTATCCCTGAGCTTACGGAATCAAAATAGAACTTTGAAAACTGTAAAATAATAATAAAATAAATTGACAAGTCCTAATAATAACCTCTTCATTTATTCTGCTTTCTGCACCAATCAGTATCAGGGAAGGTTTCTTGATATCTGTCCTACAACAAAGCCTCTCATTGCAAATTATTCACCAAATCCCAGTTGCATTCATAGCATTGTAACATCCTTAATTTTTAGGGTAAATTACCTTAAACTCCTTGTACTATTTCGGATTTGCGGGTCACCCTTTTGTGTTTTTTTTTCGCCCGACAAATTGTGACCTATATCAGTCTACCAATTTGTATAAACACTTGTTAAAAAGACCAAATCACCCTCCCATAAGGAAAAAAAGAAGTCAAAATGATAACTATTCTAGGTGTGGATCAACCCAACTATACAAGGCACCCCACCCCACCCCCCAACCACCCCCAAAAAAAAAAATTCCTATACGTTTTCTCTCTCAGGGTTTCAGCCCTTTGTCTTTTCCGTTTTTTCCCTATGGCCGGCCCAAATTGCCAATGTGGTAGCCCCTGCACCAGCAGCCCTCATCGGACCACCTGCTGGCGTCACCACCCTCGGGATAATGCAGAAAAATCTTTGCTGGACACCTCCGGCGAACTCTCCCATAACCCTAACAGCCCACCACCGCGACACACAAACTCAAAACCCGCTGCAACCGTCACATAACCCGTTGAACTTCAACCTACGCTCAAGATCTACCAGCCATCGCGGCATCAGGCAACACTCGCCATTGCTCGGCGAGGCTCGCCAGTATCCTCCAATCCGAGCAGAAGCCCTACTTTGACCCCCATCAAACCAAAATCCCACAAAAATTGCACCCGCCCTACCTAATATTTGATCTAACCTCGCCGGCGTTCAGGCGTATCGGAAATCCTACCTTGTCTTCTCTAGTCCAGTCGTAGCCCATAAACCCGCATATTGACCCTTATGCCACTTCTCCAATCTACGCCGATATTTGCCGTTGTTTGGCGAAGCTAACTGGAGGTCTGATGACCTTGACTGATGTCCCACAACCTCCAACGATGACCATCCCTTTTTAACGTCCATTCCTTTCAAGCGAGGAACAAACTAAACTAAATTTGGAAATTTCAATTTTAACCCTTGGGTCTTCAGCCTAATCTCAGCCCCCTTATTCAAAGTCTTAACAATGAAATTCCTCTCCCAGAAATTTTAGTTGAGTTTGGAAAATTACCATATGTACCCTTTTAACGGCTTATTTTTTCACGAGATGGGGAAGATCCCCTTGATGGTACTGTATTTAATCCATGGCTTGAGCATGAACTCTTGGGATAATATGCGGCATGTGAGTGCTCGATGTCATCTTTCTGCCCCATCGATTCAGATATTATTCGATTGAATTTGGACGTTAAAAAAGGACCACCACTCTTTTCCAATCTCTGGTTTTTGTAACAATGTACATTACCTACCTCGTGATTTCTTGAAGAGGGTTGGATTACTCGTACAAAATTCAAAGATACTAAGTTCTCTGATGTTCATGATTATTTTCCATGTATTTGACGAAGTTGTAGAGCCCTTTCATATTTGGAGCTTTTTAAATATATATTTGGTGAGTCTTCTGTCAATGATTTTGCTTGCTTGAATGTGCCCCCACTTTACGATGGCCCCACCATTTATGATGAAGAACCCGAAGATTATTACTATGAGCTACCGGAGGCAAAAGTGTGGGTGGAGAACCTTTGGTTGTGGCTTGGTCTATGTGGATCCAGTTTGGGATGCACTTGAGTCTTGTATTGCATTGGGTACTCGACATTTTGATGAAGTGAGTTGAGTATGTCCCGAGCAAGATATGGTAAGGGCCACCTTATTGGATGTGTTCGAGCCTTCGTAGTGACAATTTCCGGGAAAGAATTTATCTTTTTCACCCTTGGTTTGGCTTTGGGACGGCTTGTGTTGATCTTTTCATTAGTGGATATGCCGGAAAAGTTTGTGGTTGGCTCCTTTTTCAAGCAGGGAGGCCCGGCAGGATAATGAAGACCCAACGATTTTCATCTGTTTTGAATGAGCTTAACTCCGTTCGAGTGGGGGAGAATGATTTGCACGGAGCACATCCAACACGGGCAGTTAGGGAGAGATGCTCATTATATATATATATTTTTTGTTATTTATTATTATCCATTAGTTTATCTCAAGGAAATTATTTTTATTTTAAACTCTTAGGTCCCACATTTATCTAGGTTTATTTATTAGATGTCCGTCTCTACATAATTTTTAGTATTAACAAGGCCTCATTGTAATGATTCAATAGTTTAATGGTACTTGTGTGCTATGCATCATTCTTTCTCTTCCACTCCTTTACCATTTTCCTATTCTCCTTGGATAGGTTCCTAAGTGCAAATGACATGCATTTTCCATATCCCATATTGGTATTGCATCTAATTTGTCATAGTGAAGCTACAATTTTAATTGTGAACTCATTTATTTCAAAAAGTTGAATTAGCTATTGTTTGCAGCCACCACCACCTCCGTGAGCAAGAAGCAAGATGGATTCTCTAATTTTCATGCCAGATTCAGTTAGAGCTGCAATAGTGGAGAAACTGCTACTGTGAATAAGGAATGTTTGTCTATTGCCCAGTGGGATGGTGAAAAGAAAAGCCAAGATGTTATTGACACGGAAATTGAGGTTGAAATGAAGGTAGAAAAGGTTGAGAGGCCAGTTGATCTCTACAAGGTATATCTGTCATCTCAATTTGTAGTTTCTACAAATGATTTCTACATATGAAGAATGGCCCCGTTTGACATCGATGGGAGTTTTTTTTAGTACATTAAACATTGCGTCTTTTGACTTTCCCTACCATGCTTTAAAACATAAGGAATTAAAAATTACCTACCACCTCAACCCAATCCGCGTCTTCCTATATATGTGGTGCCTTCCACTGTTTTTCTTGTTATTGTAGTCATTGCACATGAACATGAAGTATGGCTATAATTCATGCTGTTATAAGTTTTCCCTTTGTCTACATTTCAATCGCACGACATTTGGTAAATGCTTCTCGAGTCACCCATCTTACTGAATATTCATGATCATTTCGGGATCTCATGCCAGTGTTCTATTCATGTGTTTGTTCTTTTTCGTTGGGTCAAAAGAATGAAATACATCAAATATCCCCAAAAAGCTTGGGTGCAACCCAGTACAAGTGAGGCAACGTCATCCTATTTACCATTTAACTTTGAGATAGAAAGCATTTATCAATAATAAATGAAATCATGTTCATCATCTGCACTCAATTTAGTCTTGTTTGGATCAGAGGTGGTCATAGTCTTGCTGTTCTGCAAGCTAAAATGAGCTTCACAATTGGTTTTACTCGTGTGCTTACGCAATACATGTGCATCATTTTCATTACTTGTAGGGGTGGGGTTATATGCTTAAACTTCCATTAGTATCTGAATTTCTCCTTGTGTGGGCTAGATACTCTTGTGATAACTTTACACTTCCACTGGCAATTGATTTTCGTCCTTGTAAAGGCTATGTTCTCTGATGATAACTTACACTTCCATTGGTAATTTGGTTTTCCTCGTTGTATAGGCTATCTTCTCTGAAGATTCTCATGACGAAGAGGAGAAATCTAGTCACAATCAAGTGGAGGACCCAGAAAAGAATATTGAAGTTGCTAATACAGCTCTAAGTCGTTTAATAGCTGGTGACCTTTTGGAATCTTTGGGTAAGGAATTAGGCCTAGAGGTTCCGGCAGATCTTCCAAAATCAGGAAACAAATCTATGATAACAGCTGCAGAAGGGCAAACTGATTATTCCAAAAAGATGACAATAACTCCCTGCAAGATGAAAATAAGTTGTGATCTGCTCTTAATGTTACAAACGAGAAGGTGCCAGAAGGCAGGCATATAATCAAGAGATCACTCAAGAAGACGGGTCCCATAAAATAATAGACATGGTTTCCTCAAAGATTATGCCTGATAAGGTGGTTCAAGAGGACAGAAAAGCCAGAACTCCTACAGGCCGGTGAGATTTGAGTAGCAGTTCATCAGGGGATGAATGGAGTAGAGAACGATCGAGGTGTCATTGCCATAGAAGCAGTAGAAAATCAGATGCTGATACAACTGATTCATCCGACGACTATCCAGATCTATACCGTTCAAAGTCTAAAGGTAGAAAGAAGGAATCCTCTCGGGATAAGAGTAGCAGCAAAAAACATTCAAAGCATCATAAGTATAGAAGTGGGGACTCTCCCAGCAGATCTTCTCGCCATGGTTCTGAGAAAGTACATGGAGAAAGTAAGAGAGAGAGGAGGAAATGGAAATACTAGGGAGATATTTGTTTATTAAACTCCATTCCAAATTAGAAATATTTGTAAAAAAAAAAAATCTGGTTAGAGTTATTCAAGAAATAAATCACCGCAATGGAAAAGCAGTTAGAAGTTTGGCTTTGTTTGACTGTCTGATTGGGTTCTTTGAGCGGTGAATCAGCTGATGCAATTCTTCTTTGGGGTCTTGCTTTCTGATGGTTTTTTTGTTAGCACAATCAAACTTTTGTCATGAGGTGGAATGCGCGGGACTTCGAATTTTCCTTCTCGTTTTGGCAAATATAAACATTTATGAAATAGCTGAAAACCCTTCCGCATAACGATTAGCGTTGGTGTTACTTGGTTTCTGAAGACCAGATATGCTTGTATGTTTGCCTGTTTTAACTGCGAGTGTATAAAATTATAAATTTACGATTTGACCATCTGATATTTTTATTTGCAACCACAGAAAACGGTCATATTTGTGACAGAATAGTTAAAAATGTTAATGGTGAAACATGTATCAAAATGTTGAAAGGGAAGCCCAAACTACTCGTGTCGCGGTATCCACCGAAGCCCAAACTACCGTCTCCAATAAGCTTGAATGCGAAGATCCACCGCAAGTGTGCTTGTTGAATTTCAAGTTGATACCATGGGGTTTTGATTCAAAGTTTAAAGCATATTGGAGAAGGATTTTTACCAAAAAGGGAAGATATGAATTTTTGCTCTCAAGAGTATGTAAAACTTCCTTGTGTAAAATAACTGATTTTCGTCCATTATATGAAACTGTAAAAGTAGTGGACAGTAGCAGTTGTGTGAAATAACTGCTGGAAAATAAGTTAAAAAATTTCAAAACTGGCAAATCTCGTTCGAACGATCTTTCGTTCTAACGAGTTATCTAACGATATTCCAGAGGAGAGTGAGATAAGTCGTTAGAAATCTCGTTCGGACGAGGTCGTTCGAACGACATTTCTGACGAGCTTCTAATGAGTTTCCAGTGAGGACTGGGGAATGTCGTTAGATCCAGGTCGTTCGAACGACCTGGAGGAACTTCGAACGAGATTTCTTATTTCACTAAAAAAGAGTTAAAATTAATTTCAAAAATGTTTTTTATGAAAATTAATTTTTTATGAACATTACTCTATACGAAAATTTCTCGTTATATAAAAAATACTCCAACACATAAAAATATTTTTGGTCATATACCTTTTTAAAAGAATGAACTTGAAGTGCATATTGATGTCGCGTGAACTTTGGATGCGATGCTCGATTCTCTAAGGTTGTATGAAGCTTGATGAGGAATAACCCAAAAGTGTTTTGTCCAACGGAATGTCGCCAATACTACATGTATGTATGTATACACCCTATATAATTTTCTATACATGAACCTCTTAACACATGAACCAATTAAATGCATATATTGATCAAATACATACGTTTTTACATTAATCTAGATAATATAAAATTAATAAATGATTAACACATTAATGAAATGTATACGTGTCAATGTGTGCGCACGACAAATGTCGACACTGGATTGTGAGGTTAATTTTAGTTATATATTATAATTTGGAATTAAAAAAAAAAACCACCACCATAACAAGAAGCAACGAAGGCAAACCTAATTCCCACAAGATTACAACGGAAAAAAGGCCAAAATTGAAGCAAACCCTTCCTTTGAAAAACCGTATCTGTTTCTGTGTTTCTTTACTTTTGGGGATTATACATACAGTTACATGTACAGAATGGAATTGGGATTAATAATAATAATAATATCAGTGAGAATGAAAGAATGAAAAATTGAGAACGACGAAGATGATTTTGTATTTTATGGCTCGAGAAGAAGATATGAGTAGCTGAAAGAAGAAACTGGTCAGTTGCGAACCCTTCCCCCTTGGAAACATGAGGTAATTTCATCCATCTTCATATATGCTCGCTTAAAGAAATTAGGGGGTATACTGTACTTTGATTATTATAATAAAAATGCACTGTAATTGGGATAATCTATTATTATTATTATTATTATTATTATTATTATTATTATTATTATTATTATTATTATTATTATTATTATTATTATTATTATTATTATTATTGTCTAGGGTTGCAATTACGTTGTCAAATTATCAAGTCTTAGAGAAGGGTGCTAGGGGGAGGGATTGTTCGGGTTTTTTCTATTCCTTTTTATTTATTTATTTGATAGTAAGATGAGATCATGAGATGTATATTGATAACACCAGCCTAAGGGGCCAGGATCTAAGCCAAAAAAGAATTACTGGCCAAAATACAGGGGTAATAAAATAACTAAGTTAAAACAAGTAACCCCCTATTCACCTCACCTCAAAACTCTGTATAAAGGAGTATAACATCTACAATTGCTCCCCCCCCCCCTCTCCAACTCCTCCTAAACGTCTACAAATATGAAAAATCAAACTTTGGGTCTCTTCCTTAAACCAATGATGCAAGCAACTCAGCAAAAGGTATCGGAGTTTCGTAGGATCCAACTCCTCTCCCTCAACGCACCTCTTATTCTTTTCTTTCCAAATAGGGTAGAAATTACACAAAGGGACTGTATTCCACACTTTACACAACCCTCCCACCCTCCCCCCACCACAGGGAATCTCCAAGCCGCCACCTCCTCCTTAACGCCCACTTCGCTCTAAACAAGGAGTAGATGATCTCCCATAGTCCCCTCGCTGCAAAAGCAAGTGATTTACGGATTCCTCGGCAACCTTGCACATTCAACACCTGCTTGCCATGCGCTTACGCTTACTCCTTTGTTGTAGTCCTTCCGTCGTCAAGATAGCCCGCCTCGCTGCTGTCGAGGTAATAAAAGCTAATTTGGGTGGGGCTTAATTTAGCCAAATATTCCTCTACAGGAATGCATTCCCTTCTCTAACAATCAACTCGTAGTTAAAGGTTCTCATTGGAAGCTCCTCTTGCTTAACCCTCCACCAATGAACACAATCCTCTACCTCCTCCAACTATCAGTTCCTTAGCCCTCTGTACCTGGGATTCCACACCACTTTTCTATCCCTCTCAACACATGATATATCACTGAACCTGCCCTATCGCTACACGAAAATATGTATGACTAAAGAACTCCCCCTCCCCCGCAATATACTTCCACCACCCCACTTCAGAGGAAAACTTCCCTCCCTTAACCCCCACCCAGGGTGACCCATCGTAACCCTATTATCCACCACTATCCTCTATAGCTGATGCTATTGTGAAGGAAACCTATACAACTATTTCCCGAAAGGAGCCTTATTAAATGTAGCTAATTTTTTTACCTCTTCGGCTTGCATACACCTCTTCTCAACTCACCGAGCAATATTTGAAATTATCCTCATTGCCCCTCCACATAAATTATCTTATTAATATATCAAGTTTTCCCCCCACAAAAGCTGGTAGTGAAAGAATAGACCTATGGTAAGTGGGGAGACTAAAAAGCGAGACTAAAAAGTGTACTCTCAATCAACGTTAATCTATCCCCTTCGATAAGTAGCACTTCTTATAATTTGCCAACCTCTTCTCGACTCTCTCCACTTCGGATCCCAAATTACCTTAGATTTGAACGAAGCCCCTAACAGGAGTCTTAAATAAGAAGTGAGATACCCCACTCTACACTCAGTCCACCCTGCCAAATTATTAACCCTCACCCCACTCTTTACCAAGATCATTTCACATTTTCCCACATTAATGTGCAACCCCAAAACGATCCCTCAAATGCTGCTCCTCTTCTCCTCACAATATAATTGTGTCATCCGTGAATAACAAATGTGACACACGACATGTTGGACCCGAGGGACCCCAATCGCAAAACCTCTCAAGCATTTATAGCACAAACTTCTAATTCACACGATCTTACACGTTTTTAATGTCTAATATGCAAATGAAAATGAGACTAATCTCCCTTTTCTCGATCTGTCCTCCACACATTCATTTGTCATTAGTGTCGCATCCATAATTTGTTTCCCCCCCACAAATGCATTTTGACCCTCAGGCTTTTTAGGGTAACACCTTCCTAAACCTGATCGACAACACCTTGGCCAACAACTTATACACATCACCCACCCATCCAACGTAAAATCTCCCTCATAATTTCCCCTCCCTCTAATAGTGCTAAGGCATTGAAAGACGCATTTAAGCTCCTCTCAAATTTTCCCTCAAGTGAAACTATTTAGAGGACATAACATCCTCTCTAACAATCGACCAACGCTGTTGAAAAGAAAACCATTCCGAAATCATCTGCTCTTAGCGCCTTATCCCCCCATGGCTTCACCGCAATCAACACCTCCTCCTCCTCAGTGAATAAATCCTCCAAACCTTCCTTATCCTCACTGTGATCATACCAAACCAAACCCCACCCAACGTGGTCTCTAGTCCTCCCCCTCCTCATCCTCCTCCTCTTCCTCCTCCGTCTATAATTGACTCACTGTCGCCCTTATCTCTCCTTTTAGATAATTCCACCCCTCATTACAACCTTCCCTATATGATTAAATCTACGGTGTGAATTGACCACCCTATGAAAGAACGTCATATTCATATCACTCTCTTTAACCCAAAATGCTCGTGATTTCCCGTCTCCAACTAATATCCCCTTGAAGTAATATCCCCCCACCTCTCTTTTCCTCTCCTCCCTCCTTAGCCACTTCTCCCTAAATTATAAACCCATCTTCTCCTTGATGTCCAACTCCTTCTCCTTGAGCCCTCTAATAATGGACTCCCTAATATCCCCCCAAATCTCTTTATTCCACACCTTAAGGTCCTCCTTGAGTAAAGATAGTTTTCTCACCGAGACAAACCCAACATTGCTCTCCATCTAGTAACTATCCCACATCATCCTAACTCCTTGTAAGATGCTCCTCTCTTTCAGCTTTCAGCCACATATTCTCTAATTTGAACGAAATTCTCCCCCTTCGAACACCGCAGCACTCCCAAAGAATTGGGTTAAGGTATGAGGTGACACTAGATAAAGATTGAAAAGTGATCCTCCTAATCTAGTGAAATTATGAAATGAACCAACCGAGACAAAGTTAAGGAGTCGCTATTGCTGGACCAGGTGAATGATCCGCCTTCTAATGACAAATCTACCTACTCCATCTCATTAATGAACTTTGAAAACTTCCTCATAAGCCTACAAAGTCCCCCTTACTCTGCTCTTCTATAAAACAAGTCCCCACCCACACATCAAGGTACACCCCATACTTCCCTAATCCCTCCCAACTCCTCCCACACCTCACACCATGCAACATCCTCCACTAGTCCATACACCCCAAAAAAGCCTCACAGAAAAGCATCCTCCACACTTTTAAATAAACATGACACATAGTGATAACTTAGAAAACTGTTCGCCTTCTCCACTACGCTCTTATCCCACATAATCATTGCCCCCCGTCGCTCTCCAAGCATCAAGACAATACCACTCCACCCAACGCCCCCTCCATATACTATGAGCTACCTCCTCATTCATCCTCCCGATCTTAGTCTCTTGTAAACACAACACATCCGACCTCCACAAGGAAATTACACCACCAACGACACTTGTTATAATGGGATCATTAATTACCCGAACCTTCCATGAATTATATGCATCTTCATAGACAATTTTCTTCTCCTCTCCCCCTTTCCTCCCCTCATAATTGATGGACCACTGCAGCTTTCTAAACTCCCTTGCCCTCCTATTGTCCCCACTCGAGAGCTTCCCCCCCTCTCTCACCCTTTATCTCACTCCTCCTCCATATCCTTTCGAATTTCCTAAATAACCCCCACATCTTCTCATTCCCTTCATAAGAGATTCCCAAGAACTTATTACACTCGCCAGCCATCTCCGCCCCTAACTTTCCATCCTTACCTCCTCTCTTTCTTCCACTTCTTCAGCCACGTACGGATCCAAGACTCATAGCGGAGAGTCAACGAGAGACGTAGCACAATCACTATAACTTACTAACTCCTCCATAGGACACAACAAGAGAGAGCACAAACTGTCCTACCAAATAAATTCCGTTTGCATATTCACCACTTCCTCCAAGAGTAGTGGTATCTTTTGGTGTTGATAAAGGCTTCATCTCCATCTACCCTCAAGATCATCTCTGTTCCACTTTGTATCACCAACGATGTAGAGTGGAGGCTCTCCGACCATCCTCCCTCCCTACCCGACTCACCAACTTTTGATGACGACCTCACTCCCTTAGCCAAGCCCCCCTTGAAAAGTCTAAAAGATCGGTAGTGTACCCTCGAAACTTACCATTCTCGGCTAGTACCAATGTTTAAAATCGCGGTCGCGCAGGGTGTCGCGTTCTGGCTCCGAAGTAGCGTCGCGCATCGCGCAAACAATTCATGCATTCCCGCTTTTTAATTAAAAAACTTATAAATAAAATATGAATAAAAAAAATAACATTTTAAAATGAAATCTGTAAGAAACTAACATTTTAAACTGAAATTGGTAAAAAAAGTTATAATTGAAACTGATTTTTTTTTTTTTTTTTTCTAAAGTTACTTTGTAAATTGACAATTAAAAAAATAATTTTAATAACATTCTAAACAGAATTCTGAAAATAAGTAACATCCAAAGCTAAAAATAATAAAATAATAAAATTTTAATATGAAATTTGTAAAATAAGTAAAGTTTAAACTTAAAATTATAATATAATAACATTTTAAATATAAATTTATAAAACAAGTAGTATTTTAAATTGACAAATATAAAAATAATAATAATAATAGTAATAATAATAACATTTTAAACAGAAATATGAAAAATAAGTAACATTTAAAGTTGAAAGTTATAAAATAAATAACAATTTAAACAGATATTTATGACACATGTAGCATTTTAAACTGACAATTATTAAAAAAAACATTTTGAACTAAGATTTGAAAAATTAGTAACATTTAAAACTGGAAATTATAAAATAAAAAACATTATTTACTAAAAAATGTAAAATAAGTAAACGTTTAAGTAAACCGAGATTTTGGAATAGAAAATATTAAATAAAAGTAACCTTTTAAGCTAAACTTTTTAAAATAAGCAAATAACATCATTGAGACCTTCGTAAATAAGTAAATTGAGGGTTTGGAACAAAGAATACCTCACCCAAACAAAGTCCGTACGTGAAATAAGGTAACACTTTTCCCCCTCCTTAACTAAACTGTGATTTCTAAAAAAAACATGAATAGCGTTCCTGTTGCGCCAAATAACGCACAATAGCGCCAAATAGTGCACGCTTTTTGAGCATCCCGTAATACATTGACCGCAATGTTGCGTTTTTGGCTCGCAAAACGTAATAACGCGCTTTTTAAAACATTGGCTAGTACTAATGCCAATGAATTGTCCATCGCCTTGTTGATTGCACAATTCCTCCGAAACTCCACAGCCGCTTGCCTTTGCCACCAAACTCCGAACTCTTATTATTCATGGCCAAAACCAATTCTGCTGCCCTCTTAGATGAAACCGGTTTGTGTGTAAAGCCCACCTTGGATTTTTTTTTTGCCCAATCGTAAAGCCTGATCTGCTAACATATTTCACGGGCTCATTGGAAACAATAGGAATCGAAGATCCAGCAAGACCCTCAAAGCGGCTTGACCATTGCTGCTTCAACATTATAATTAGCCCATAATAACGAGTTGCGATCGTCAAAACTGGGCTTGGCCATTTTGGCGAATCTACCATCAAACAACAACTCAACCCCTTAGCGAGAATAGCTTCTTGCAGAACCCAAATCTGTACCTACTTCCACGGAAGTCCTTGCTCATCTCAAATGTTTTCCAACTACCTTGGAAAACCTTGTTCTCGAAACTCTCTAACTTTCTCTCTCAATACATTTTTCTGACCAGCTCCACTTATAGTATCTTTTTCAAAACATACTGTTGGTTTTCCTTCTTCAATTCGCTCATTTGGAGATTATTTTCACTTGATCCTAAAGCCCACAAGGCAAGATCTATTGAATCTGATTTATGTAAAATTTTACTATGGAACGTTCTGTTTAGCTTATAATTTGCTAGTTTTTATTTGTAGTTGAGATCGTATTCCCATTTGAATTATAGTGTTTTACGCTGTAAGAAGTTATAGGAGTCTTTTGGACCAAGCTTGGAATTTGGGTTTTTCCTACCCTTAAAATTTTGTTTTCGGACATATAATTATAGTTTTTCGTGTGTATTTGAGTAGGGTTTTAGGTTGTAAGAAGTTTTAGGAGTCTTTTGGATGACACCTGGAATTTTGTGGTGGCTGCCTTTTTCTGTGCTTGACTAGTCTGCATCATTATTGTCTCTCCCCAAATTTGATGGCCCTATTCAATTTCCTTGCTACATTTAAACACATTCTTTTTAATGTAATGGTTCGCCATAAGATTAATAAGGAAATGTTTGTAGGGTCTGTTGATTGGTTGTTGCTATATGTGAAGAAATGAATTCAGAAGTTTTCATTTTCGTTTTAATCTTAGGATGTTAACTATTGGAAGCATGTAATTTTCTGGTTAGAGATGGGGAAGGGAGGAGAAGGTTTCATGGAGCATTCAGTGGAGTTTTTTCCCCTCGTTACTACAACACTGGGGGATCAAAAGAGGGTATAGTTTTAGTTGCAGTTTATTTAGAGTATGTCATTTCCTTTTGGGTTTATAAAGGCTGGTATATATATTGAACTGTATACATTGATCATGCAGGATGGGCACCGCAAATTTTTACATCGTCAGAACAGAGCAGAATTCAAACAACAGAGTATTCTTAACTTCTTGGATGATGATGAGAAAGCGGTATGCTCTATCCTAACTTTGGGTTTCACCGAGATATTATGATACTCAAAACTTTATTAGAACGTGTATGTATTTGCAGAGTTTGATTATAGCAGTATATCTATTTTCTTTTTGCAGGTTAAATTCCACATAGGCCCCATGCTATTTGGCAAAAAATTGTACACTACCTGTGTTTTTAGAAAGACTATAGACCTCCCTTGAGTTTTACACAAATTTCCTCAAACTCCCTTTGGACAAATTGTTAGTGAACTTACACTTCTTTATTAGCTGTCCCTCTTATAAAGACAACACATAATTAAATATGAGAAAATGACCGTTATACCATTGTTTATTAACTTATTAAAAGAAGGCGGTCTACTTATACTTGTCAACACCACTTAAGATGAGAGTCCTTTGGGTTATTCTATTTTTCTGTTCAGAGTTCATTGGGTGATGCCTAGGTCTGTAGAGAAGCTGCGTCCTGGATGTGTGTGGGGTGGTTGGGGGGATGTATATTAAATAGAGCGAGTGAAGATTGTGGAATGCTGCTCCAGTAGGCCTTATGTGATTGGTTTTGAAGCAGGGTCATAAAAGTGTCTTGAGGACGTTGGCCGGTGTTCCAAGTCTTGGTTCCTTATGCTAAGAATGTTGTATATATGGTTTAAGGAAGCCCATTTAGTGTAATAAAAGATTCTAGCAAGCAAATATGTTTTTTTAATGTTGTCTTCTGAAAAAAATATGATTTCTTTAATGAGGAATTGTTTAGAGTTATGTGATTAAGCCTCAAAATGAAATAGGATGGAAGTATTGATTATCGAGTTTATTTTTTAAATTCTTTTCCCTATAGGGTTATGACGATTTCAAGAGTTGCAAGTTGCAACTCATGATATTGATTGAGATCTTAAGCTCTTCTCTTAGCTCCAAGAGCTTTCGCTTGAAGTAATTATTTGATTTTGCATTTTATATGAAAAATCCTACTCTTACTTGAAATTTGCACAAACTTTCCTTACTGTTCTATGGGTTAAAGTGTTCGCAAACAAGAAGCAACATGTTCATAGAATTTAAGATGGATGTATGGTAAAAGTAGGATTAGTAAAATTAAAAATGACCATATTCGTGAAATAGCAGTAGTAATTCCCATAATTCCCATACAGGATGCATTGAGAGAATCACCTGAATTGGTTTGGAGTTCGCAAAATTATTTGGTTGATATTGATGGTAACATTAGGGAAGAGTTAGATTGATGGAAACATTGTTAGGACGTACATGTACAAAAGGGTAGTGAGTTTGAGAATATTGTCGAGAAGGTACTCCTCGAGAGCCGAGTTGTAACCTGTCCTGAAGAACGTACATTGAGATGCCATGAGGAGTAAGCGAATAATGAGATAGAGGGTCTCAATATAGATTGATTAAGAGACAGCCTCACCACTTACAGATTAAAGTAGTTGGTGGTGGTAAAGTGGTGGTGGCCTTTAATGATAGTGAGGTTAATAGAATGTTTTGTGATTAATGGTGGTTGTTGGAGAGTAATTTCTTGGTAGGTAAAAAGTGTTGCTGTAATAAATGAGTGTTGATGTTCCATCTAATGGTGGTTGGAGAGTAATTTCTTGGTAGGTTAAAAGTTCTGCTGTAGTAAATGAGGGTTGAGGTTCTATTTTTAGGGGCATGGTGAGTGATTTGAGCCATTGTTCTTGATTAGTGATTGAACAATGACATGCATTAAATGGAATTCAGTGCATTAAATACGACGTGGTTAGTTAGTATAGCACTCTGAGGTCATGGCTTGTGGGCTGATGTTACAAAAAGGTAGTTGGTAACTTCGCAGGTTGCAGGCCATCGTTTGTGTAGGTGATCATGATGGCTTTTTAAGGGTAGGATAGGGTAGAATTGAGGGTTTTGCCAGGATAGTGTGGTGGTTATTGAATGTAATGGTGGTGTTTCGAAACTGGCTGTGGTGGTTATTGAACGGGAGTAGTGCCATTCATTTCATGAAGTTATGGCTAATGGGAGCCCTATAAACCCTTATCCTCTATCTTCCAAACCACGTACCTATGCAACTCTCGAAGGAGAATTATCGACTGGACCTTGACCCCTTGAGTGGTGCCTAACTCAAACCAATCAAGAATTTGGAATCGAGAGATTTCATGAGGTGTAGAAGTACATAACTGAAACGGATCGATATAGTTGGCTTGAAATTTGAGGATCAAAAGATCTGTGGGTCGAGAATTAGGGGGATTGAGGCGTCAGGGGGTCAAGTGATCTGCGGATCGGTTGATTTTGGAAGCACCCACTCTACAACATGATATTGTGTGGTTTAATTGAACTTGCTGATATGCACAATATAGTCACCATGGCCGCGGACAATTATTAACTAGCCGCTGCTTGGGATCAGATAGGCCCTGGCCTTGGACCACATCCACACTGATCTAGCCGCTGCTGCCTGGGCTCAAACAAGCCGCGGCACCTCTCCAGGCCTGGGTTCAAACAAGTCGCAGCCCTTACCCTCACATCAGACTTGACAGCTGCCCAGTTTCTAGAAGGATTCCATATTCGTACAACTTATCTACATGTCACGTGCTTCGGGCACGTGACACACTTTTTGGATTTCTATAAATAGAAGTCCTCACCTTACCATCGAGAAGAAGGATTCACTTGGCTAAGCCTTGCCAAACTCTCATCACTCTCTCTCTAGAGATCATCGTACTTGGGGGCTCACCCCCCGCCCTTGCCTCTCCGGTCAACCCTCACAGGCCACATCCGGGCAGCCTGCTTAGCAAATCTCATGTACTCTCTTACCCTCTTTATCTTGTATGCCTTTAATGGCACAACTTTGTATCATTCAATGCATATAATGAGAGTAGAGTTCCAAAGTGCACGTAAGCTCATTTTTATAGCCGAACCACTATATTTTGTGTCTTTTTCCTTATTGCTTGCTTTACTTTTATCATACATTTGATATGGTGTCGAGAAGGATGTAAGTTCGATTTCTCGTATCATCATTTTGGCGCTGTGAACCGAGGTATTAAATCTGGTTTCCTTTTTACATTTTGGGGTTCCTTACACCTTATTTCATCCATGAGGGCCCTCTGGCCACTATCTCACGGGTGGAATTTGGGTTGTGGGACTCGGGTTTTTGCACATAGAACCCCGGAAGGGGATTGTTCTTTTTCAGATTTGTTTATTGGCCTTCTTTTTTATTATGACCTTAGATCTGTTTTTTATACCCCGGTGATGTTACCTTGCCAAAACAGTGTTGAAAAGCACAAAAGGCTATAGCCTCATAAAGGTGGGTAACTAGGGAAGAGTTTTATCTACTCATTTTTGCTCTTTACACCCATGATCTAGAGTTTACTACCAGGTTTGTGCTATTTTTTGCATCTCAGGTTTTGGGCCCAATTTTGGGATCACACCCTTCACTGCCTCAGGCAGGATGCGGCCTGGCGGTTTAACTGCCTGAATGTCGTAGCCCTCTTAGGGCAGTTGGTCTATACAGCTTTTACAGTTCACCTGGGAAAATTGGACTTATTACAGTGTCCTCAGACTCAGTTATAGGGAAATTCCCCTAATAAGGCCACGGTAGTACCTACATATGTACCTCGGGCCGCGGCCACTACAACACAGTTTTGCAAATTATCAAAAACTGCCTCCTTGTTACTATACTTGGTTAACTCTCTGCATCTTTTGATTGCTCACCACTGTTTAGTTGATCTCAGAATATATATATGTAAAGATTAACTTTCATAAGCGATGGATGGAAGCTTCGGATCAGGTTGACAACAGAATGAGGAGATAACTCAGTTGCTGAACTACATAAATCACTTGTATTGTATGACAACTAGGCTTCTCTCCAAGGCCAAGTCAACCTTCTGGCGCAGAGGGTTCTGATGTTGTAGTCTGCAGCCTTTATTTCCATGCAGAAGGCCGCAGCCTCAGATGCCGCAGAGTACAAGGCCGCAGCCAAAGCTCCCCAGAAAAGGAAGCAGGAAGAGCCTAAGCCAGAGAAGGCTTATGAGAGCTACACTCCACTGACCGCAAGTGCAGAGGGAATCCTTGAAAACATCAAAGAAGACAAGTTGCTGAAATAGCTATAGAAATTGAAATCACCTCACCACAAGAGAGATCAGGCCAAGTGGTGTAAATTTCATCAAGACCATGGCCATAACACCAGCAACTGCTTCGCATTGAAAGATGAAGTTGAAAGGCTTGTGAGCAATGGATGCTGCAGCGGTTTGTAAAGGAGGCTTGAGGGATGCAGCCATTGACTTAAAGGCCGCATGCTTAATTTTCTGCCTTAGTTTCTATTTTCTGTTAAATCTAAAGTGTAGCTTTTACACACATGCCTTGTATTTCCCTTGCAAACTTCATATATGCGAATGATAGTTTTAATCATAACTCTTGATCTCCTCCTTTATTTATAACCTTGTGAAAAATCTGTCTTATCAGATTTTGAAAGGAAACTTAATGATCAATAATCTCGGGAGATTTTTTATTTCGGGAAAAGGAGTCTATTGAGGAGAAAAGGTGATAGCCGTAATCGGCCTATAACGTCCCTCACATCACAAAGGCATTCGAAGATTTAGGATGCTTCAATTATCCATGGGGGCGTATAATACCCGTTCTTAGCTTTCGGGGAGCTTATAATACCCGTTCTCAACTTTCGGGATGCTTCAATTAGCCACCAGGGCTTATAATACCCGTTCTCAGCTTTCGGGATGCTTTAATTTGCCACGGGGGCTTATAATGCCCGTTTTTAGCTTTCGGGATGCTTCAATTAGCCACGGGGGCTTATAATGCCCGTTCTTAGCTGTCGGGATGCTTCAATTAGCCTTGAAGGCTCATAATACTCATTATTAGCTGTGGGTGGCTTTATTGACAACCCAGTCTATGGAGGCTTGAAAATACCTAGTTTGGGGAAGCTTGATAATACCTAGCCAAGGGAGGCCTGAACATGCCTTAGCCTTGAAGGCTCATAATACTCATTACTAGCTGTGGGTGGCTTTATTGACAACCCAGTCTGTGGAGGCTTGAAAATACCTAGTTTGGGGAAGCTTGATAATACCTAGCCAAGGGGATGCCTGAACATGCCCATCTAACCGTGGGTGACTTATTGACAACCCAGCCTGGGGAGGCTTGAAAGCTACCCAAAATAAAAGGAGCTGCAGCTAGTTAGAATGGGCCAAAGACTTATTTGTCTGCGGCAAAGAAAGTAGTTCCTCAGAATCCACCATTACAACAATTCTGTGGCAACACTGTGCTTAATAGAATGGGCCAAAGACTTATTTGTCTGCGGGTTCCTCAAAATCCACCACTACAGAAGCAATAAACCAAAGGTTAATGCAAAGAAGATATTTCCGCAACCTATGAGAAGCCGCAACCAACATCTAAAGTCCAAGCAAAAATTTGACTACAGTATCAAGGAACAAAAGACGCTGTGGCGAATTGCAAAAGTGAGCCAAAGACTTAAATGGTCGCGACAGAGGAAGTTGTTCCTCCCAATTCACTCAACATTTCTGCAGTAGCATTTCTAATCCTAGTTCGAATTGAGAGCAAGTTTATGGGCCGTAACCTTTTTGGGTCGCAGCCAATTTTTAATAAAGTACCATGCAGTTGCAGCCTGACATTAGAGTGCAAGCCTTATGTCAAGTTCTATTACAAATAAATGCAAATTCAATATTCAAGTAATCAGCAGCATAAAAAACAATGCAAATGAAAGTGGCCGCAGCGTTACAAATATGGTTGCAGCCAAATGAAGATTATATAGATGGTGGAAAGTGTGACATTCACTAAAAACCTCAGCTTGATAAAGATAATAACATGCATGCAGATAAAGATTAAAGAAAACATGGCGATTATCAGTAGAATCAAGTGGCCTTAGCCCTGTATAAATATTCGAATATTCCATTTCAAAATACAGGCAGAGACTAAATGTGAAATTGACCTGTGGGTTTACAAAATGTTAATTATGGTTGCAGCCTAAAAATTGGTTTCAAGATTGGTCAACTAAGAGGCATTATCATCTTCATTATCATCTTCACCATCATCCGCGGAGGTCTCAGTCTCCCCATCATCAGCTGCGGCAGTATCCTCCATTTACTTCTTGGCCCTCTCCTCCGCAGTAACTCTTTAACTCAGCAACACACTCCAGGTGCTCGCCATCATTGAGCTTCCAGGAGAAGACTGTGTCCTTGGCATCAGGGAAGTTTTTAACCACCATGTGCCTAAGCTCCTGGAAGCTGCGAAGGTAGGCGTTATTGTTGGTTAGGAAGAAGGCCCTTGAAGTTTTGTAAGTTGCTACAGCATCGTCCACAGCCTTCTTCAATGCTGCGGCATGATCCTCATCCCTTTGTCTTAGAGCTGCAACATAATCCTTAGCTTTTTGTTGAAGGGCGGTAATGTGTCCTTACTCCAGCGCTTCATATTTCTTCTAGAAGAGGTGGCATTTTTCATCAAAGGCCTTAGCAATTCTGGCAGCTTCTAGGGCCTTTGCCTCAGCTACTTTAAAAGACTCCGCGGCCTGTTTGAAGTTTTCTTCTGCGCCTTTTTGGGCTTAGGCTGCAACTTGGATTTTAGCATCCGCAGTCATCTTGTAGGCTTGAAGTGCCGCGGCTGAAGATTTTTTCCCAGTTTCAAAAGAAGAGGTTTTAGCAGCTTCCAAGCCAGTCTTATGAGTAGACTCCATAGCCTTATAGAGTTTGAACCCTCATATTTTGACCTTTGGGACATGACAACATCCGCAGCCTGAAGTTTGGAATTTCTGTTAGTATAAAGAAGTAATTGTCAGCAGGAAGTAAACAATGGAACGTACTTACCTGCAACAGACTGTGAAGGGCATATTCCTCCAAGGCCTTGTGATCCTCTTCCACCAGATGGTCGAGATCGATGGTGTCCGCAACCCTTCTCATCTTGCTGACTGCCCTGACAGTTGTATCCCATGAGGAATAGGGATTAGGTTGCCTTAATTGAGGTCGCGGACGACCATTAGGACCCACTCTTGCCCTGCTTTGGGGTGTTGGCAAGTTGGCGTTAACCGTCACCAATGTTTAAAAGGCGAGGCGAGGCGTAAGCCTCGCCCCCCCAAAAGAGCAAAATAATATTATAAAATACTAATAAAACCATAAAAAATAAAGTAACAAAGAAATATAAAATAAAACTGTAAAAAAAACATCTTTGAGGACTTTCTCACATAGTTAAACATTTTCTTGTTCCCCCGAGATGACTTTTTTATATATTGTTAATTTTATAATATGACAATAAATTAATCAATGCAAAATCAAATTGACCAAATCATTTTTTTAGTTTCGTTCACATTGTGTCAAGAGCTGTACACAAGTGTTAAAACATGCCGCAGAAAATTAAAATAAAATTGTTGGTAAGCATAAAGGCTGCAACAATTTATCACCTTCTTTGGAGGGACACCCCCACGTCTGCGGCATCCTATAAGTTTTCTCTCTCTCGGACTCGGGATGGATTTCCCTAACTCTCCTCAGAAACATAGAAAAATTTGCCTTTCCAGTTTTTAACACTGGTAGGCCTCTCAGTATACAAATACTCATTTTTGTTCCTCAGAGTAAAATAGTAATACCATGGAAAGTCCACGGAGTTCTCCTTTGGCCTATAGAATTAGAAGAACTCCGCGGGAGCAATGTCCTTGTCAAACTTTTTCTGCCGAAAGACGAGCGGCAAGAATGGTCCTCCAACCATTTGGGTCTAGTTGGGTTGGGGCAAGATTCTTAGCATTAAAATTTTTCCTAACTGGGACAGGAATTGGAAGCCGCAGCCCCAGGAGAAATGCGTGCAGAGGAAAGAAAATCCGCTCATTGGGACTGCGGAACATGGTCTTTGTTCCGCAGTAAGGGGTGTACAGATGACCCCTTGTGGAAATTCAAATGCCGCAGCCACGTCATTAATCCACTCTTCATTTATGATGTAGCGGATGTTTAATGCCGCAGTAGCTTTCTCAGTTTTGTTAGAGGGTTCAGCTGGGAGATTTCTATCCTCAGGTGGGACAACCGATGTCCCTGTAGCTGTCACAACCACCACTTCGGCAGGAGGATTGTTGTTGGAGTTTGTATCCTCCTCAATAATGTTTGTAGCCTCCCTAGTTTCTCTACAATTAGAGGAGTTTGTGGAGTCAGAATCAAGCATCACGCAGTTGGGGCAGTCCTTGAGTAGACAAGGCCCAATTGTCTTCAAAGGCTTTATAAAGGGAATTGCAAGAGGATGAATGACGAAGTTCTTTCTCTAGAAGTCGTCCAGAAATTTTGAAGGTTCCCAACTCATAGAGCCGCAACAATACCTCGAAAGCAGAAGGGCTCCGCAGTTAGGTGCTGCAACCACTATGGTCAGAAAAGCCTCTAAGAGGTCGTGGCAGAAACAGATCAATAAAATAAAGAATAAGATGGAGTCAAAGGCAACAGTCCATTTCCTTACTTTAAATTAATGGATGCAGCAATATGTAGGCTGCAACCATTAAAAAGGACAAGCGGCAGCATCAAGTAATTGTGAGGCCGCAGCTAAGAAGCGTAAGAACTAAAGACTAAAGCCAAAGGAGTCTTGATTACTTACAAAGGGTTGAAAAGAGACCGTAGCGAAATAGCATAAGTTATACTACCAGTCGCGACCTCATTGCACAAACAGGTAAACGATAGGATTTTAGATTCTCAAAGATTGAAAACCCAGAACCTTAGGGTTTTGGCCAAGAACATGTTCTTGGCCAAAATAAAAATCCGAAATGGGGACAATGGGTAATTCAACCCAAAAAATTAAAAATTTCAATCCTAACCTAGATCAATTTCCAGTATTAGTCCTAATTTGTAGCTACATACCAAAAATCCAAGAAAATTCAAAAACCACTTAACATATAGCCCAAAAAACCAGAAACCCAATCAAATAACCCAATTTATTTGATAACCTATTATCCAACAAACAACCCTAATTTCTATAATCGGACGAGAATAAAAAACCAGCAACATGGATTCACAGGGAAATATCAGCAGATCTGAAAATGGATTTACAAAACACGACCTTTACAGAAAATGGATTCCCAAAATGAATTGTGGAAGAAAATGAAGTCAGAGAAAATTAGTGGAAACTGGAAAAGCACGGGTTGCTCAGCCTCAAAACACCAGTGCTCCGCCTTGAAATGCCGCCTGAAAACTCGCCGGAAAGCTCAACGATGAACTGACAAAGCTTTGCTCTCGATCTGCTCTCAAGTAATTGTTAAGGTAATGAAGGTCACGGTCAAATCCAATTTATATGAGGGTGCTGGAAGGTTAAGCGTCGCCTTGCATTGGTCGCAGCACTTTTTCAAAGACAAATGAACAATGACACCGCGGCAATATCTTAAATACAACTGTAGCACCAACTCGCCAACTATTGGCACTATAGCTTGGGGGCTTATTGATATGCACAATATAGTCACCATGGCCGCGGACAATTATTAATAGGCCGCTGCCTGGACAGGCCGCAACTACTAACACTTATCCTGGCCTTGGACCACATTGATCTAGCCATTGTTGCCTGGGCTCAAACTGGCCGAGGCACCTCTCCAAGCCTTGGCCGCTGCCTGGGTTCAAACTGGCCGCGACCCCTACTCTCACATCAGACTTGACAGCTGTCCAACTTCTAAAAGGATTCCATATTCGTACGACATATCTACATGTCACGTGCTCCGGGCACGTGACACGCCTTTTGGAGTTTTATAAATAGAAGTCCCACCTTACCATCAAGAAGAAGGATTCACTTGGCGAAGCACTGCCAAACTCTTAGCTCTCTCTCTCTCGAGATCACCATACTTGGGGGCTCACCCCCCGCCGCAGCCTCTCAGGTCAGCCCTCACAGGCAACATCCGGGAAGCCTGCTTAGCAAATCTCATGTACTCTCTTACCCTCTCTATCTTGTATGCCTCTAATGGCACAACTTCGTATCATAAAACACATATAATGAGAGTAGAGCTCCAAAGTGAACGTAGGCTCATTTTTATGGCCGAGCCACTCTATATTTTGCGTCTTTTTCCTTATTGCTTGCTTTACTTTTATTCTACATTTGATATGGTGTCGAGAAGGATGTAAGTCCGATTTCTCGTATCATCACTTGCGGCGGAGCAGAGAAACAAAATTCATGTGGCCGAACCGAAGTAATTGGAGTTAAGTTCCTTGCTCCCTTACTGCAACAGCATGCCACTTAAGCTTACGGCCACACACTTGGTGTTTGTGTGTATTTTCTTTTTATTTTCCATTGCCACATCATTTTGTATAAAAATATTCTACAATTTTTAATCAAGTCAATTATTTGATGTTCTATACTCACTCTTGCCTAGTTGTATATAAATCCAATTCCCTATTTTATAATAATTTGGTGTAAATTGGCTTACGCACATTACTATCTAAAGATGATAACGATTGCTACATAATGCTTTTGGGACCTGACTCCTTCCATATTCCAAATGGATATACAATAAGCATTTGTGATTGTTGGCCTTGACCATTGTTTATGTCATCACAGGGTGCGTGTCCAAGATATTTTGTTGCCAAATAATATCAAATTTGTGGAGGAAGGCTGATGTGCAATCTGCAGACCATAAATTTGAAAATCCGTGAATTGGGGGTGTCAGGGAGTTTAAATAGCTATAAAGGGGTTCTACGAAATCCAGTTGTTCAGGCAATTATATTTGTTTCCAAATAATTAATGATTTGACTCGAAAACAACTCTTAAAATCAAGGATAATTGTTCATTCAGTTTTAAATCATTGATGCTATCATCTACACCATACTAATAAATTACGGAGAAACATATGCATACATTTGTCCTTTGTAGTACCCAGAGATGTAGGTATGCGTGTGACTACACCCGTTTTCTTTTAATATATATTTATAACAATTTTTATAATTGACAAAAAATATAACTAATATAAAGGAAAATAGAAAGACGAAGAAATTAGTAGATCAGCATAATGTGCTGATTGTGTTTATTAGTATAGTGTCTAATAGTATAGTGATGTGAGTACTGGGTGCTGGGTTGCAATGTTGAGGTCTCTCCCGCATCGTGGAAGGGTGGCTGTCTAATTTTCAGAGGTTGGCGAGAGAATTGTCTGGGACGGTGAGGTCACAAGCGCTCAGGGGGAATCCAAATGACCCCCCCTCGATCTAATGTTAATTGATAAAGATATTTTGAAATTTTAGCATTCTTTTACCATCTTAAACGTTGATTGATGCTTAAAATGATCCCAGCTATGAATTGGGAAAACCATACCATAGTTATTGAAGGCGCATGATCGATGTAATGCACACATTATACAATGTGGGGGTAAGGCCAGTCGACATACGCCTCTCCATATATGGGGGTAAGGCCAGTCGACATACGCCTCTCCCAGTCCTGTAGTTAGGCGGGAGTTGCACTGGGTATGACCTTTTTTATCTGTTATGAATTAACTTTCAAATATATAGAATAAATTATAACTATACACGATCTAGAATGTAAGAAGATGTATATAATAAACTATAGCTTAAAATTTATGGAAGTTCATATATAACAATTCATTTTAACATTTAAATATCCACTATTCAATAGAAAGAGAAAATTTCAATATTCCAAATAAGTGTAAAGTTCAATGCACGAAAAGAAAAATTAAAGTCAATATATTAATAAGTCCAAGATGCTACACTTCTACAACTCGCTTTCCTCTTTCTCTCTCTCTCATTACTTATGGTTCGTTTGGTAGGAAATAATGGAAAACTGAAGGAAGGGAAATGAGGAGTTGCAAGTTTTCAATCTTTCCTCGTATTTATTGATAGGGAAGGAGGGTATATAACAATCATTCATTCTTGTGTTTGGTAGGAAGAAGGAAAAGTAGAATATATATGATTCACTAATTACCTCCATAGATACAAAAACTCGAATTTATTTAATAATACAAGGTTATAATAGTAATTAATGCTTACGATAGTAATTGCTGTTCTTTTCTCCCTTTTATGTTCCATTTTCTCTCACTTTTGGAGGGATATTGACGTAATTATAGTGGGATATTACTCATACGCAATAACACATATATTCTCTCAATTGTAAATCACTAATAAGCTAATTTACAAGAAAGGGCCAAATGCCTTATTTATATTATATTTAACTCAACATGGTTCGAAGTCTTGCTTGAGTCAACTCGATATCGACTAAGTTGACTCGGTTTTGCATCCTGCCGATCCGAAAATGCCACGAGTTGAAGAATGAATGAAACTAACCTAAATCGCTATGAATCGACGATAAATCAGTCAAATTGCTCAAGAAATCGGCCGACTTGACAAATCTTGAGTCGATTTGAGTTGGACCAAATTCAAGAAAAAGAAGCATCGGAGTGGGACCAAATTTCAGAATAAGTTTGCCGCCTCTGGCAGTAGGGCTTCTCTTCCATTGTCATTATATGCTTGAAAAAGAGGGTTCAAAGTTGACTTGTGTCCTCTCTCTCTCTCTCTCTCTCCCTCCCTCCCACAACTTGACAAGGGTTTTCTTCCATCCTTAGGTGCAACTCTTTTTTTTTTTAAATTTAAATTTCGAGAGGTTTTCAACTTGTATAGAAATGCTCATACAAAATGTATTAGAAATAGTTTTTATCTAGTCATTCAACGAAAAGTCCATCTATATTTTTATTAATAAACGTTTAGTCCAAGCCTTTTTTTTTTTTTTTTGATAAAGTCCCTCACCATATAAAACATACACAAACACTCTTTCTTCTTTTATCCTAAACTCTAAGAAAAATTTGTCAAAAAACAGTCAAGGGACTTTTGGGGGACACAAAAATAAGGCAGACTCGATGCAAAATATACTTAGTAGCTCCCAAGGACATAAACATTAGTTGTCTGTTTTTTTTATAGAGATCTTTTTGTTACATGATCATGTTATATTGGACGATTAGTTGTAATGTTATACAAATTTGTATATAATGTTTTGTTTGTGTTAATATGTGTTAATATAATCTTAATAGGTTTAAATTAAGTTTTAAGTGATTCATATAATATTTATATAATATAAGTTGATAAAGTCTATTATTAACAATACAAAATCTACCATTAAAATTTGTAGTATGCAATACTTTTGTTCTAAAATATTATATTCATTAGTAAACTTTGTAAATCGTATTAACTTATTTAAAATTATGAATTTAGTAAATTTTGAATTGTGTATTTTTTTATTCAATTACAATTCAGATGATCACGTGTGTAGTTAACTTCTATACACCTTTTTATCAAATTTATGTCTAATAAACTTGTTATGGTTTCTTATTGTTGAACTATTTTGGAATGTTGAAGTTGACAAGTGTACCACGCGTTAGTATAATCTATTACACTTTGTTATCGTTGCACATCACTCGACAGGCCGAAATCGGTATCGATACCGAGTTGAAAATTGCGTGGCCGAGTTATAGGCCAATACCGCAACTTTTAACAGTGGTTATAACTTAAGTCCTAGTTACAATCAATGTTAAAAAAATCGGCCTAGATGTTCTTTTCGTGAACAATATTTGTGTTTTTTTCTTTTTAATAAAATACCTATTTATATCTCTATGTTGCCTCTATATGTGCACATATACGTATATAAGTATATCTGTGAATATATAGTATATAAATTGATGCAAACACCACCAATTGAATCCAACGAAGATAAAAAATAAGAACAAATCTGAATATTGTATTGACAAGCCAAAGAAGATCTCTATTACATTGTCACCGATTTATACTAGTAGTAATCCTACTGTAACTAAAAAAGTATCAAAAGACTAAAATACCTTTCACTTATTCTAATATCTACCAAAGAGGACTAATTCCTTTTATTACATTTAATACTGAGAATTAACAAAACAAAACAGTAAACCATATTCTACATCATTCTCCCCTCTTTTGAAAGAGTTCGTCCTCGAAATCAAAGGGGTGTGCCTTCGGTGTCAAGGCCAAGTTGAATGACTAGTGCTGAATGGATCTCTTATGGCTTTTCGACATCCTTTTTAGTGTCCTCTGTGGTGATCAAAATTGGCTTCGTCTTTCACTTAGGACAATCCATTATCTTGTGGCTGAATCGGCCCCAGTCGTAGCACTTTATTGGAAGGGGAAGGGCTAAATTGTCATTTGTTTTGGGGGTGGAAGCCGTGGTGGGAGGGGATTTTCCATTGCAGAGATGAGATTGCACCCGCATAGCATATTCGACGCCCTTTTGGAAAGCTGGATCTGTCAAGGCGAGCTCATGCCTAATCGGTGTTAGCAAACTGTGGATATACTGGCCAATTTCCGCTTTTCGATCTTCTTCAAACCGGTCTGGGTACACAATAAATGAAATGTCCTTGTGTGGTCGCTCACACTAGAGTAAGATTGGCGCAAGGCTTGAATGCCGGCAAAAAGATCACACTTATATGAAGATGGCAAAAACTCAGCCATCATGGCGCCTTTCGCTTCGTGCCTAGTATGAATTGAAGGTTGATCGTAGAAGATTTTTTCTCAAACGAGTTCATTGCCCCAAATTTTGCAAGGCCTTGTAGCTTTGTTGCTACAAGTTTGACATGCATGTGGCCCGAGTAGTTCAGCGATGTCGGGGGTTGAAGGGGGATATAATTGAAATGATGCTCCTACGGCTGCCTGGTATCGAATTTAGCCATAATCCCTTAAATTGGGAGGTTGAAAGAATTACAAAAAAATTGAGGACCCAGCGGAGGGGATGGACGTTGTACCCAATTGTGAATGCGATGACTTTTGTCCCAAACCCATTGATTTGGATCCGAAGGAGTGGAAAAAGTTGAACGGTTGTCAACTGGCACCAAGGGGAGCTTCAATGGAGGCCCTGACCTTCCACCAACTAGACATCAACTTTGGAGGGGGATGTGGCGTGTTCGTGGCGAAGTCGGTGAGGTTGATATTGTGTTCGGGCTAGGGGGCCTTGCGATGGTGTGGTATGGTAGCCAATTGAGGCTGATTTGGTTTGTCACAGTAAGGATCAGGAGGCTTTGGTAGTTGGCAGCCAACGAGGGTGAGGGAGGGTGGTCGAAGGGTGGGGTTGAAACAACTTGGGCCTGCGCACCCTCGGGTAGGGTCGCAGGCCTGGGCACGTGTCGTGGGGAGCTAAATAGGTGTTGCGGCCCTAGGGTTTTGATTACCTATAGTTTGCAACGGGTTGGCGTAAATTTGGGATTGAAGATGTGCAACAGGGTCTTGTGAAGGTTCTTGATGAGTTTTTTTGTTGTACTCTATGAAGCACGGACGCTTCCCCGGAGCGCTGTATGAGTGTCGGACACTCACAGGACACGGATACTCAAAGGACATGGCATGGACACGTGTCCGACACGCAACGTGGCGTGTCCGACATAAACGACATTAAAAAAAGTTGGACACGACAAGGACACGCAATGGACACGACTAAGTAAAAATATAAATCCTAAAAAAAGGAGGGGGTAGATCACATAATATGATGGAAATAGATCATATATTAGGGTTTAATTGTCATTTTTAATATCTTGTATTAGTCTTTCTTTTATCATAGTTATTTTATTTTCTTTTTAGCCTTTAATTAGCCTTCAAGCATGTTTGGGTAATTAGTCATTCTTTTATTTTTTAGTTAGTCCTTTTTAATCATTTTAGGCTATTTCTTGATTAGCATTCACCCACCTATAAATAGCTTTGTAGCCTTCATTTGAAGATGGCTTCCATTTTTTGAAATACAAGAAATTCTTTGTCTCTCTCTCTAGAAATCATATTATCTTGATTTTTAGGTCATTGATGTGTAGTTCATGTCAAAATTGGAATCAAAGAGGGCGTCGCTCCAAATATTGGTGTTAGTGTGTATCGGTGTGTAGAATATTAAACCGTGCACTACATTCGCAATGGCTCCGAAGAAGGTGACGCGAATTCAAGAGGAGATTAACCAAGAATTAGGAGAAAGCAATGCAAGAATGGAAGAAAAATTGAATAGAATAGAAGAACAAATGAAAACCCTAATTCAACTTCTTTCCAAGAATCAAAACCTTAATTCCTCCATTGCCACTTCGGCCCTAGGCATCCCTGTCGTTGCTATCCAACCCTACCACCCCACCGCGCCTCACCCCGATCATTCTGCTGCCATTCCCCACCCCCCTGCCGCTGCCCCAAGTAGTTCCACCCACCCCGTTGACCCACTATTATCAATACCCACCTCTATCAATACCTAGAAAAAAATGACGAAAGAGGGCCTGAAATCCAGCCGTAGGGTTAGATTGAGAAAAGTTAAGAAAGAGAAGAGAAAATGTGACACCCCGCCTAATTAAATACCGGGTGATCAGTCCTTTATTAAATTATAATCAAGGTGAACGGTTGGTTAATTCTTAGCATCACTGTCGCAAAAATAACTTTTCCAATTTTAAACACCCTAATTAATTAAGCTAAGTGTCAAAATCATTTTTAGACATCAATTTCCAAATTTTATTTTAAAAACTAACATTTAAAACTTACATAATTCATAGTTAAGGAATCACACAACAACTATACTGGAACATATAATCCAAACAATTAAACATCCATCTAATTAATTCCAACTTTAAAACTTAAAGGAAAACATCCTGACAGTAATAAATCCCAAAGTATAAATACTGGAAATAAATGAATCATAATCTCCGATAAAACAACTGAATAATGAAGAAGGGCGACACATGCCCAACGGAATAAATAGTGCTAGAAGTGGAATCAACAATGAGGTCGTCTAAGCAAGAGGCCTGCAACTCCCACCTAAGCTGCAGCGCGTTCCTTCCAAAGGATGCTATACAAGACGCCCCTGTGGCTGGGCACCTGTAATATATACATATATATACAAGAGAGAAGAGAAAGTAGAAAACGGGTCAGAGTCCGATTGTAAAACAGTTTAAAATTAATTTAGCAAGTATTTAAAATGCTTACCGGCTAATGCAACCAACATATTAGTGCGGCACTCCCTTGAGAAATTCTCACCTCTCTTCTAATGTGCACACCTATCTCACTAATATTCCCAACAATTTAACTTATCTTATCTTAAGTTACTCGTAAGGTTACATACCGACAATTTCAAATGTTAAGGAGATTAATTTTATTTAACAGCAAAGTTCTCACCTAAGCCTTATATGATTATAAAGTTTCACAGTAATATAACGTACTTTTCAAACACTTACTTCCAAGTTGAAATAATTATTCATTTCTTACATACCATAGTCACAGTAGGTAGTTCCCAAATTCCAAATTTAAATATATATATTAAATACTCATATAATATATATATATATTCTAATGGCACCCCATATAAAATTTATGGTACGGGCATACTCTGCTATCCAATCCCCGTAACACTCGTACTAAGGGAAATACAAGTTCGGAATCACTCTCGAACAGTATTAACACCAAACACACAAATTGAGGCGAAGTATAGTTCCAATAGCCTGTACCAAGGATTCCTATCTTCACGTCCCTTAGGACCGTCTCTTAGGACCGTCTGACTATCGATCCGATAGCCTGTACCAAGGATTCCTATCTTCTAGGGTACGAGTCAATATCCCCCATAAAGGTCCCATCGAGATAAGACTGTCCCAGCGCGGTAACCTCCGGGATAGCAAGTAGCGCGAGCATGATTTTTACACGTATATAGTATATGCATAAACAGTGTCATATATGTATACCACAATCCCCATATCAAATTTAGGTACACTCTCACGACCCATAATTATGATATTTATCCTTATTACTCATTATTTAATTATCACGTATAACGGTTTGCCTCTTATTTTACTTTGTGGGATTATTCCAACTTACTACGTAACACTCGTAGATTCCTATCTTCCCAAGTGTAATTTCAGTAGGTACTCATTTATTTTACAACGTAACTTTCTTACGAGTCTCACTCTTTAACACATATTCCCATTGTCCCTTATATGTAAAACATCCCCGTGAAAGGTTAATCTCGTCCTACATTAAAGGTTCCATATTTTTAATACGTCCTACTGGTCTTCTTTATATCCCAAAATGTTCTAACATTAATATCCAAGAATGTCTAATCATTTAAGTTGGAACAACCTATAAAAAGGGGAATGTGAGTCATGCACGAGGGGTCGATCGATCTATAGCAAATGTTCGATCGATCGATGGCGATACTCTAAGGTCGATCGATCGATCGATCAAACAGGTATGGCAAATCTGCAGAATTTCCAGTTACGGGTTTTCTCTTCCAATATCATCCAAAACGTTATATTTGACTACCAAACTCCCAATAATTCAAATAAGTGATTTCCTACGTCAAGCATGCGAATTTTCATCATGAATAACGAATTTAAAGGGAAAAATCCATAAAAACATCAAGAACCCTAATATTTCTTTTGTTTGATTTCTTCCCATTCTTTTACCAGATTTCATACTCTTTATTTACTGTAATTTCGTGGTTCAATCTCTACATATGAATTGGGTTTCCAGAATACATATATTACTCATACAACATGCGAATTCGAATCTCCAAAATAGGGTTTTCTTTCACAAAAACTAGTCCTAATTAATCCTAGGCTAATATTATTGGAGCATTAACTGAAATAGAGAGAATTTTTGGTTCAGACTTGTGGAGATTTTGGTGTGGTTGTGATCCTCGTTGTACGATCTAACGTTTGGCGGCGACGGCGGTGCAATTGGTGGAGTTCTTGGCCTAGAACTCCTTGAAAAACCTCTCCTCTTCCTCTCCAATGGCCGTCTTTGGTTTATGGTGTTTCTAACCCTAGAAGGTGACTCTCACTATCTGATATTCCCTTAGAATTTTTGTGGGTTTTCAGGCCCAAAAATGTAAAATGTCCAAAACGCCCTCCCGGGGTGTTAATTAGGCCTAAAAACGTCCCGAGACCCAAACTAAACCCCCGGGTACATTATTTTGACTATCTCGACCCTTCCGGACACATTGACGCACTCAAAATGACCATACGGGTGACTTATAATTTTATTTACTTTTAATAGTCCGAATTTAATTCCGACACGACACAAGCGCGTCCCGATAAATTTCCAAAATTATCAAATTAGATTCTCGTCTCGTGATAATTTTACTAATCATAATTACACCACTTACTTTACCCATAAAGTAACTTATAACAAAAATAATTACTAACTCCTATCACGCTAGTAAGTGTTAAATGATTTTCCGGATTAATATTAATTTAATATCTCTAATTAAATTTAATAAATTCCCAAAATTAAAAGGCATAAAAATACGTGGTATTACATACTTCTCCCCTAATAACGGAATTTCGTTCCGAAATTCGAAAAATATAGTGTACCTGGTAAGAATAACTCTGGGTACTTCTCACGTATGTCCGCCTCACGCTCCCATGTGGATTACTCCACATTATGATGTTCCCACTGGACCCGGACAAGTGGGACTACCTTTGACCTCAATCTCCTTTCGCTATGGTCTAGGATAGCCACTGGTCTCTCCTCGTAAGAGTTGTCGGGCTGTAAGTCAATCTCCTCAATCGCGATATGGGTATGGGCCATGTCATCCCGAAGGTATCGTCTCAACGACGAGATGTGGAATACATCGTGAATGCGATGCAAGTGCTCTGGCAGTCCCAATCTGTATGCTACTGGCCCAACCCTCTCGATAATGGGAAATGGTCCCACGTACCTCGGGGCCAATTTCCCTTTCTTCCCGAACCTCATCACTCCTTTCATAGGAGATACACGTAGTAGTACTTGGTCCCCCACATTAAATTATCGGAAGAACCGTTTTGCATCGGTGTAGCTTTTCTGCCTGTCCTGGGCTACCCGAATGCGATTCCTGATGATCTCAATCCTAGCGGAGGTTTCCTGAATCACCTCTGGTCCGAGCAACTTGTTATCCCCCACCTCTAGCCAACACGTTGGGGAACGACAAGGCCTGCCATACAAAGCCTCAAATGGAGCCATGTCAATCGTGAACTGATAAGAGTTATTATAAGCGAACTCTACCAGTGGAAGATGTGGCTCCCAACCTCCTCCAAAATCAAGGACACACATGCGTAGCATATCCTCCAACATCTGATTAGTACGCTCTATCTGTCCATCTGTCTATGGGTGATAAGCTGAACTCAACCTCAACTCTGTACCCATGGCCTCCAGAAAGCTCTCCCAGAAACGCGACACGAAAATCTTGTCTCTATCTGACACAATATTCAGGGGCACCCCATGTAATCTGACAATCTCAGCAATAAACAACTGAGCGTACTGACCCGTGGTATTGTCTGTCCGCACTGGCAGAAAATGTGCCACCTTGGTCAAACGGTCCACAATCACCCAGATGGAGTCGTGGCCCCGCTGTGATGTAGGCAACCCAGTAATAAAATCCATGGAAATACTCTCCCGCTTCCACGCAGGTATTTTCAATGGCTGAAGCAAAACCCCGACGGTTTCTGGTGGTCCACCTTTACCAGCTGACAGGTAGAACACTTGGACACGAACTCAACAATGTCCTTTTTCATCCCACTCCACCAGTATTACCGCCTCATATCCTGGTACATCTTATCTCTCCCAGGATGCACCGCAAATCGGGACCCGTGAGACTGGGTCATCACTGCATGACGTAAGTCTGCTCCTTCTGGGACCACCAATCTCCCATTAAACCTCAAACCTCCATCAGAACTAACAGAATATGACTCAGCACCCTCAGCTAAAAGTCGTACAATCTGCTCCTGGTAAAATGGGTCTGCGGTCTGTGCCTGTATTACCCTCGTAACAATCTCGGGTGTCACTGTCATGACAGATATGAAGGAACGGGCTACTGCGTCCTGGTGACCCAACTCTTTCCACTTTGCTTTCCAGACCTCCGCTACATCGTCCACCGGTCTACGGCTCAACGCATCGACAACTACGTTGGCCTTCCCCGGATGGTACTGTATGTCGAACTGATAGCCCTTCACAAACTCTAACTACCTGCGCTGACGCATATTCAGCTCTCGCTGAGTGAACAGGTACTGCAGTGACTTGTGGTCTGTGAACAAGCGGAATTTCTCCCCCAATAAGTAGTGTCTCCATATCCTCAATGCAAAGACGACCGCTGCTAACTCTAGGTAGTGTGGGGTAATTCTTCTCGTGCGGCTTAAGCTTGCGGGAGGCAAAAGCTATAGCCTTCTCCTCTTGCTGAAGTACTCCCCTGAGTCCCCGTAAAGAGGCGTCGGTGTAAATCAGATACTCCACGCCCGACTTAGGTAAAGCAAGGACCGGTGCTGAAGTAAGCTTGTCTTTCAGCTCGTCAAAAGCCAATTGACAAACATCGTCCCAAACATATGGTACCCCCTTGCGAGTCAGGTTCGTCAATGGACCCGCTATTTTGGAGAACCCCCGAATAAATCTCCTGTAGTATCCGACTAATCCCAAGAAACTACGCACTTCCGTCGGTGTCGTGGGCTGTCCCCACTCCCTCACTGTTGACACTTTACTCGGGTCAACCGCTATCCGCTGTTCAGAAACAACATGCCCCAAGAACTGCACTTCCCGTAACCAGAACCCGCACTTCTCGTACTTAGCATACAACTGATGCTTTCGTAGAGTCTGAAGAACCTGCCTCAAGTGCTCGGCATGCTCTTCCTCAGTGTGAATATATCAAGATGTCATCTATGAAGACGATGACAAACTGATCTAAAAACTCTCTGAACAGTCGGTTCATCAAGTCCATGAATACGGCTGGAGCATTTGTGAGTCCAAATGACATCACTCTGAACTCATAGGATCCATATCTCGTCAAGAAAGCAGTGTTTGAAACATCCTGCTCCCTAATACGTAGCTGATGGTATCCTGATCTTAGATCTATCTTCGAAAAGAAAGTTGCTCCCCTCAGCTGGTCGAACAGATCATCGATTCGAGGCAACGGATATTTGTTCCGTATCGTGACCTTGTTCAGCTCTCGTTAGTCCACACATAGCCTCAGTGAACCATCTCTCTTTTTCACAAACAAAACTGGAGCACCCCAAGGTGAGGTACTCCTGCGAATGAAGCCCTGACCTAATAGCGGCTCTATCTGATCTCGTAACTCTCGCATCTCCGCCGGAGCCATACGGTATGGAGCGCGTGCTATTGGTCGGGTATCCGGTAAAAAAAATCTATGACAAAATCTATCTCTCGACTGGGGGTCGGCCTGGTATCTCCTGAAATACATCAGAATACTGACGAACAACTGGGATTGATTCCAAGGGAATCATGACCTCCTTAGAGGTATCCTCCTCTATGTAATACAAATGAGCGGTCGAGCCTCCCTCTGGGCGAGGCATCGCCACTACAAACATCTCTTGCCCCGGAATGGCAAAGACAATACTCCCACCGAAAAAATCTATCATGGCTCTGTAAGCTGCGAGCCAATCCATACCAATAATGACGTCGTGCTCATGCATATCTAAGACTAACATGTCTGGTAATACCAAGCTACCAATCTCTACTCCCACACCCCGGCATATAAAGAAAATTAATGATCCATTTCCCAGTGGTGAGTCTACATATGTTACAGTGCTCTCTGTCAGTGGCGGAGCCAGGATTTGTCACGGGGTGGGGCAGACAAATGAAAATGATAGTGTTATTCAAATATCTAAACAAATATAAATATTCACATAATATTGCAAGATTGTTAAAAATAGAACAAACATATTGGGTCATCTTTACAAAACATAAAAATATAAACATATAACAAATTCGGGCATAAACATATAACCATACAAATTGGGTCATCTCTACCAAACAGAACATACAATACAAACAGCGCATACAAATTTAGCATATAAACAGAGCATGAAAATAGAGAGCCATTAAGGTTGGTAAGGGAAACAACAAGCTTTTTATTTTTTATTTTTTTATTTTTTATTGTGTATCATTATGTATATGCCTTACACAGGTTGTGTTTTTTTGATGATGACCCAAGATAAAGAAAGAAGAATCTTACAATGAGACTTGGAGTAGAGCAGATACGCAGCAGCGACGGAGGCACGGTGGCACCACAAATGGAGTAAAGCAGAGGCGGTGAACTGAACGGGTTTTAGAGACTGAATGGGTTTGAGTAGGTTAAATTGGCAAACGTTTTATCCTTTTTACTTTCTACTTTGTACCCTAATTTTTACGAGCTTTACAAATTTGCCCCAATTTTTTTTTTACAATATTTCTGGCTGGGGCAGTTGCCCCACCCAGCAACTGCCTGCCTCCGCCCCTGCTCTCTGCTGTGGCTAATAACCCTAAGGCCTTCGCAAAATGGGTAGCTATAAAACAGTGTGTCACCCCAGTATCAAATAAAACCCGACCCATAGTACCATGGATAGGAAACATACCCTCAATCGCGGGTGGCGCCTGTGGAGCTGCTGCCTGGTGGACGTTATAGACACGTCCGTACTGTAACTGCCCCTGCTGCACTGGAGCGGTTGGAATGGCTGGTAGGGCTGGTACCTGAGCTAGTGTTGGGAGGGCGGTTGGAAAAAGTGGCTTCTGTGGCTCATTACAGGCACCCTGCTGCTGTAGGGCCCTATCACCCTCTGGACAATCCTGGCGTTTGTGGCCATTTTTACCACACCCAAAGCATCGGCCCCTGAAATTTCCTCCCCTCTGTCCCGGTTGATTACGGCCTTGCTGGCCGTTACCACCTCGCCATTGGCCCTGCTGATTACGCTGTTGGCCCTGCTGCTGACCCTACGGCTGACGATGTTGGCCTTGCTGATTAGGCTGACCCTGCTTACCCTGCCTAAATCCCCCAAATCCCTGCCTGGAATCACTTGATCGGAACCGCTTGGCAGGGTCCCCCTGATGGGAACTCTGCTCATGCTGACGAGTCTGCCCCTGACATGTCAGTGCTCCACTAGCACCACTACCCCCTGTCCTGCCCTGCTGGCCGGACTCTCCTGCTCGCTTACTTCCCTGCAGATGGAAGCGGTGATCCTGGCAGTGTAGCAAAGCAGCATTGAGTACATCTGTGTAGGTACTCAGAGACAAATTTCCTATAAGGTGCTGACGGGTCCTCCAAGCTAACCCGTCCACAAACAATAGTATCTTCTTGCCCTCAGTGGGTGCCTCATCTGGCACTATAGTGATAAGTCTTGTGAACTCCTCTTCATACTCAGCAACAGTCGAATTCTCCTGCTTCAGACTCAGTAATTTCCTCCTCATCTCAGTCTGCACGGCGGATGGGAAGTATTTGCTGTCAAACCGCGCCCAAAACGACTGAATAGTAATAATATCCCTCTCCTCCAAGGCGGTAGTGGATTCCCACCAATGCAAAGCGGCCCCCACAAGCTTAAAGGAAGCCAACAGCTGTTTCTGCACGTCCGTGCACTCGTACATACGAGATGCCTCTGGATATCTTTCTTCCATTAGCTTGCTACAATAATATCTGAACCACCTGCAAACTCTGGGGGATGCGCCTTCTGAAAGGCATCCCTAACTCGCGCCCATGCAGATGGAAGCTGTGCCGGTACTGGAGCCACTGTCTGAACTTGGGGTGGAGCCTGCTGTACTACTGCTAGTGCGGCATTCACCGCCTGAGCAACGATAGCGGCTACTTCATTTGCATTCATCGTTCCCTGAGCCGGAGGTACTGGCTGCTCGGCTTGGGCACGCCTATCCTTTGGTGCACGTCTCGGAGGCATCTGAAACGTGAAGAAATTTATTAGTCTACAGTTATTATCAAATCTCAAATAGCTGAAGACGTAATCGTAAAAGCAAGAATACAACAATCCTAAGATAGGGCTCTATAACAAGAATGCTAAGCTGAAAGCGAAATAAACCGTACAGATCCTAAAGGACACTAGAACCTGATGCTCTGATACCACCTGTGACACCCCGCCTAATTAAATACCGGGTGACCAGTCCTTTATTAAATTATAATCAAGGTGAACGGTTGGTTCATTCTTAGCATCACTGTCGCAAAAATAACTTTTCCAAATTTAAACACCCTAAATAATTAAGGTAAGTGTCAAAACCATTTTTAGACATCAATTTCCAAATTTTATTTTAAAAACTAACATTTAAAACTTTACATAATTCATAGTTAAGGAATCACACAACAACTATACTGGAACATATAATCCAAACAATTAAACATCCATCTAATTAATTCCAACTTTAAAACTTAAAGGAAAACATCCTGACAGTAATAAATCCCAAAGTATAAATACTGAAAATAAACGAATCACAATCTCCGATAAAATAACTGAATAATGAAGAAGGGCGACACATTCCCAACGGAATAAATAGTGCTAGAAGTGGAATCAACAATGAGGTCATCTAAGCAAGAGGCCTGCAACTCCCACCTAAGCTGTAGCGCGTTCCTTCCAAAGGATCCTATGCAAGACGCCCCTGTGGCTGGGCACCTGTAATATATACATATATATACAAGAGAGAAGAGAAAGTAGAAAACGGGTCAGAGCCCGATTGTAAAACAGTTTAAAATTAGTTTAGCAAGTATTTAAAATGCTTACCGGCTAATGCAACCAACATATTAGTGCGGCACTCCCTTGAGAAATTCTCACCTCTCTTCTAATGTGCACACCTATCGCACTAATATTCCCAACAATTTAACTTATCTTATCTTAAGTTACTCATAAGGTTACATACCGACAATTTCAAATGTTAAGGAGTTTAATTTTATTTAACAGCAAAGTTCTCACCGAAGCCTTATATGATTATAAAGTTTCACAGTAATATAACGTACTTTTCAAACACTTATTTCCAAGTTGAAATAATTATTCATTTCTTACATACCATAGTCACAGTAGGTAGTTCCCAAATTCCAAATTTAAATATATATATTAAATACTCATATAATATATATATTCAAACGGCACCCCATATAAAATTTATGGTGCGGGCATACTCTGCTATCCAATCCCCGTAATACTCATACTAAGGGAAATACAAGTTCGGAATCACTCTCGAACAATATTAACACCAAACACATACAAATTGAGGCGAAGTATAGTTCCAAGTCACTAAGAGGTCAGCACATACCCTCACGTCTCTTAGGACCGTCTGACTATATATCTGATAGCCTGTACCAAGGATTCCTATCTTCTAGGGTACGAGTCAATATCCCCCATAAAGGTCCCATTGAGATAAGACTGTCCCAACGCGGTAACCTCCGGGATAGCAAGTAGCGCGGGCATGATTTTTACACGTATATAGTATATACATAAACACAGTCATATATGTATACCACAATCCCCATATTAAATTTAGGTACACTCTCACGACCCATAATTATGATATTTATCCTTATTACTCATTATTTAGTTATCACGTATACCGGTTTGTCTCTTATTTTAATTTGTGGGATTATTCCAACTTACTACGTAACACTCGTAGATTCCTATCTTCCCAAGTGTAATTTCAGTAGGTACTCATTTATTTTACAACGTAACTTTCTTACGAGTCTCACCCTTTAACACATATTCCCATTGTCCCTTATATGTAAAACATCCCCGTGAAAGGTTAATCTCGTCTTACATTAAAGGTTCCATATTTTTAATACGTCCTACTGGTCTTCTTTATATCCCAAAATGTTCTAACATTAATATCTAAGAATGTCTAATCATTTAAGTTGGAACAACCTTTAAAAAGGGAAATGTGAGTTATGCAGGAGGGGTCGATCGATCTATGGCAAATGTTCGATCGATCGAAGCATCGATCGATCGATACTCTAATGTCGATCGATCGATCAAACAAGTATGGCAAATCTGCAGAATTTCCAGTTACGGGTTTTCTCTTCCAACATCATCCAAAACGTTATATTTGACTACCAAACTCCCAATAATTCATACTACAAGTATTATAACCTCATATAAGTGATTTCCTACGTCAAGCGTGCGAATTTTCATCTTGAATAACGAATTTAAAGGGCAAAATCCATAAAAACATCAAGAACCCTAATATTTCTTTTGTTTGATTTCTTCCCATTCTTTTACCAGATTTCACTCTTTATTTACTGTAATTTCGTGGTTCAATCTCAACATATGAATTGGGTTTCCAGAATACATATATTACTCATACAACATGCGAATTCGAATCTCCAAAATAGGTTTTTCTTTCACAAAAACTAGTCCTAATCAATTCTAGGCTAATATTATTGGAGCATTAACTGAAATAGAGCAAGATAGATACTTGCCTGAGAATTTTTGGTTCAGACTTGTGGAGATTTTGGTGTGGTTGTGATCCTCGTTGTACGATCTAACGTTTGGCGGCGACGGCGGTGCAATTGGTGGAGTTCTTGGCCTAGAACTCCTTGGAAAACCTCTCCTCTTCCTCTCCAATGGCCGTCTTTGGTTTATGGTGTTTCTAACCCTAGAAGGTGACTCTCACCATCTGATATTCCCTTAGAATTTTCGTGGGTTTTCAGGCCCAAAAATGTAAAATGTCCAAAACGCCCTCCCGGGGTGTTAATTAGGCCTAAATACGCCCCGAGACCCAAATTAAACCCCCGGGTACATTATTTTGACTATCTCGACCCTTCCGGACACATTGACGCACTCAAAATGACCATACGGGTGACTTATAATTTTATTTACTTTTAATAGTCCGAATTTAATCCCGACACGACACAAGCGCGTCCCGATAAATTTCCAAAATTATCAAATTAGATTCTCGTCTCGTGATAATTTTACTAATCATAATTACACCACTTACTTTACCCATAAAGTAACTTATAACAAAAATAATTACTAACTCCCATCACGCTAGTAAGTATTAAATGATTTTCCGGATTAATATTGACCCTTTAATAAATCCCCAAAATTAAAAGGCATAAAAATACGTGGTATTACAGAAAATTGGACCAGAGGAAGGCTGAAACAACAAAACCCACCTTTGATTCCAACCCCGACAACCCTCGTTATACTCGGGCGAGCTCCAATGTTGAATAAACAGGACGGTTGTGGCCACAAAGGGGCGGATCTAACACTTCGTAGCCCAGAAATGGTATTTGACCCAGGTGGATCTGGGTTTGCTTCAAAAAGAAAGAACGGAGAAGAAAACAGAAGAGGTGAGGAAGAAAAGAGAGAACTGCGAGGTCGAGATTTGTGGCTGTCCGAGAGAAAAGAAGAGATGAAGATCGAAATAATGGGAAGAGATCAGAGGAGAACTTACTGGCTTCTGGTTCCCGGCGCTATGACGGCAGTGTGCCTTGCCGGACAAGCATGCACAGCAGATAGGGTTCTTTGAAACCCTAAAATTGTGTCGAGCAGTGTGGCAGATTTTGGGCTTGTTTCGCCATTGAGCCTATTTTACCATTGGGTTTGTTCCAGGAATCAGATTATTTTATCTTGGGCTTAATGGAGAGAGTTGGAAGGGCCCTTGATTGGCTTGGACTGCTGCTCCTTTTGCTGGGCTGCTTACAAATACTGAGAAATAAATGAGTTAGCTGTTTCATTAAAAAAAAAAAAAAGCACGAGGATGAGCTTGGTTTTAAATGGGGGAGAGTGATGGATATAGGTAGGGGTGTAAACGGGTCGGGTCTGGATTGGGTCTGGGGTATATCCAGATCCGATCCGGGTATATTTTTACCGGATCGTGTCTTACCCGATTACCCGACGGGTCTCAGAAAATGGATCCAGACCCGGATCCGTTAAGGACCCGAATACCCGACCCGATTATATATATATATATATATATATAAAAACTGTATAACTGTATATATATTTATATAAACTGTATAACTGTTTTTATATATATACAGTTATAACTGTATAACTGTATATATATATATAAAAACAGTTATATATATATAGTTATATATATATATATATATAATATATATATATATGTATGTAAATATGTATGTAAAACTGTTTTTATATAAAACTGTTTTTATATATAACTTATATATATATATATAACTGTTATATATATGTATGTATATATGTATGTAAAACTGTTATATATATATATAAGTTAGTTATATATATATTTAGTAACTATATGTAAGACTATATATATATATATATAATATTATATATAAATATATATTTATTATATTATATATATACACATTCGGGTCGGGTCCTTATCGGATCGGAGTCATGTATATCCAGATCCGGTCCATTAACTAATCGGGTAATCGGGCAATCGGATAATCGGGTCTATAAAATTTGCTCAGATCCGTTAATTTTGATCGGGTCCGGATCGGGTCCGGGTCCAGACCCGGTCCATTGACAGCCCTAGATATAGGTCTCATATTAGGGTTTAATTGTCATTTTTAATATTTTGTATTAGTCTTTCTTTTATTTTCTTTTTAGCCTCTAATTAGCCTCCAAGCATGTTTGGGACTAATTAAGCATTCTTTTATTTTTAGTTAGTCTTTTTTAGTCATTTTAGGCTATTGCTTGATTAACAAGTAATAACCCCACCTATAAATAACTTTGTAGTCTTCATTTGAAGATGGCTTTCATTTTTTGAAATACAAGAAATTCTTTGTTTCTCTCTTTAGAAATAATATTGTCTTGATTTTTAGGTCATTGACATGTAGTTCACGTCATAATAAGTTCTAAAAAAATGGGGGCAAGTTTGTTATTTTAAAAACTTAACTTAGTTTAACCTTTTTTACCCTCCTGCTCAGACGTCTCACAACCAAACGAACTTAGGGTAATTCTCTCCACACCAGTGGCAGCCTCCACTCACCGTCATCACCGGAAGTCTTCTTCGGTAGCCTCTCCGTTCACAGCCATCACTGGAAGACATCGGGTAACATCTGATTTTTTTTTTTCGTTTTTTATTTACTTCCTTTACTTTCTCTTCACACCGGAAGTCATCATCCTCTCTTTTTTCTTTCTTTTAGCTACTCTCTCTCACCCTACACAAAAACTGATCCACCCTTTTCTCTTATATAACAGCAGTTACGACTTAGTTTTTTTTTCTTTTCTTTTTTTGTTACTTACAACTGTTTTCCGCTCTCTCTTGTATAACTCATTTTTTTTTAAACTTAACATATATGCATATGATTATTCTCTATTTGGAGTGAGGAGCATTTGAGCACTTAGCCCATTAGAATTCAAAGTTCTTTTTTGTTTAATGTTTAGAATGGGTTTTATGCATTTTGGTTGTTACTAGAATGGTATCTATTTTTTTTGGGGTGGGGGGGGGGGGGGGAGGGGGTTGGGTGGTGGTGGGGGTGGGGTGGGAGGGGATGATGGGTGGGGGGATTTTTGTTGCTCTTAGTATGGGATTGATATTAATGTGATATTTAATGTACTTAGGGTGTGGTTCTTGGAGAATTTCAGGATTAAGATTCAAGATTGGGTGTAGGGTTTGAATTGGATCAATTCCTTCAAAGTCTTTGATAGAAATAAGAAATAAGGCTTGTTGAATCTTCATATCAGCCCTTTGTTCTTTGATTTTAGCCATCATATGAATGATTTCTCTTCTTGGGAGCTATAGATGGAGATGCAATGGGAGGACGCGCGCGCACACACACACACACACACACACACACACACACACACACATATATATATATATATATATATATATATGTGTGTGTGTGTGTGTGTGTGTGTGTGTGTGTATATATATATCACTATAAAGGGTATTGTCCCCTTTCTGAAAATACACACACACATATATATACATGTGAATGTGTGTGTGACAAACCTTAAATTCGACATTTAGGGTGATTAGACCTAAATGCGCAAATTATGAGCGTCAAACAATTCATAATCCTTGTAAGCATGAGGATATTTATATAGAGTTCAAATGGACATATCGATATCTCAAACCATTCGGAATGACAATAAATAAAAACTAGATTATTTATAGATATCAAAATGAAATTGAAATATCATAAAATGGAACAGTGTAAACTGTTCCACCTTGAATATAACCATAATCCTCTAAATGAACTGAAACCAAATGTAATTAGTACAACTCTCAAATCCCATAAAGCAAGGACACGAAAAGAAATATGAATTATATATGACATACAAAACTCTACAACTGAAAGAAACCTCTACTACAAATCATAAGTTGCAAACCACACCAAAAGAATCGACACTGCCACGCTAACTCCTCTTGTATCACATTAGCAAGAGCTGAAAATATCACGAACGTGTGTCAAGCTCGCAACAAGGAATCTTCTTCATGATCCCAAATAGAGATACTATGTCATCCTCACGGTGAATCATATGTAACCGTAATCAACCCATAAAGTTTCATGTAATCAAATGGCGATATGCTAACTCCACGTACAATGAAAGGTACCCACAACCTATCACATGAAATCTTGATAAGAATGGTAAGTTCTACCCTAAAGGATGCTAGCAGTTAAATCCTTTTTAACAATACTCAGACTACTAGAACTTAGCCTACCTACTCTTTAACCTAACCATTATCCACTAGCTATCAAAGCATCTCCAAAAATGTACATTTACCCTAATACTACTGAAGTCTAACAGGAAACCCTAAAACGTATCCCAATTCCTGACCGAAACTAAACCTAATGGGTGGAACAAATCATCTAAATGGGGAAAACCTCTTATACACTTTGGTCTATCCCGGCTGGTTGACGACATCTAACGGGAACAAGATCACAACAATGACTACATAAAACTGACGTCAAATGGGAGCAAGAAAAGATAATTCTCTCTCTAAACTCACTCAAATCTTTATATCATCAAATGGAAGAATGCCTTAAATGAGGCTACAAAAGAGTATTTATAGGAGGAAGGTTGCTTGACCTCTAAGCTAAGAATCGAATTACAATTATTCCCTTAAGTGCCAAGTAGCCTTCCTTCCTCTAAATACTAAGCAAAAGGAAAAAAACAACGAATGCTCAAAATAGAAGAAATACTAAAAATGACAAAAATGACGAAAAGACCCTTATTACATCACTCTCCCCCCTTGAAAGAGTTCGTCCTCGAACTTAGAGGGGAAGGCCTTTAGTGTCACCATCGAGGATAGTAATGAGAGCTGGCTGGCGTGGGATCTCCGGTGCCTCCTCAAGATACTCAGGAACTCCCGAAGCTTGGAGAGCGTGATGGTGTGGAAGGGACCAATCTGAGGCTCTATGACCAATCACCCCACAGTTGTAGCATTTGAAGGTGACATGATGAGTGGGTACATGAGGAGGAACCGTGGGAAGTAGACGGAGTCATAGGAGGAGCAAAAGTCACTGGTGCTGGAGGCGCTCGTGGAGCGGCCACGGGGAGGAGCAGACTGATTAAAAGACTCAACTCTAGTGGCGGACTCCACCGCCTTAGCAAAGGAGGTGACGTCATGTAAAGCGAGATCTCGCTGGATATAGCTCTGAAGGCCGTGAATATACCGGCTGATCCTCAGTTCCTCTCTCTCATCGAGGCGGGCACAAGTACAAAGAAGCTGGAAGCGCTCAGTGGTGTCCAATATTGTGGTGTCCTGTCGAAGAGACTAGACTCGCAAGAATAGATCACGCTCGTAAGTGACAGGGATAAAAGCTGTCATCAACTGGGCACGAAGCTTCGCTCAAGTCTGTATAGGAGACTGACCCTCAAGAACACGGCGCTGCTCCAAGTCATTCCACCAAACACTTGCCTCGCCCTAAAATTTAGTGGCCGCTAGTAAGACATCGGCGACCTTTCAGTCGCTTGTACTCAAATATCCTCTCCAAGGCGGTAAGCCAGTCAACAACGACATCGGGCTGTAGATGGCCATCAAACATCGGGATATCGACCCTAATATCACCCTGCATGCTCCTCGAGAGTAACTGAAGCGCCAACTATGTTATGGCATTCTGACCCTGTAGGGCGAGGGCATCCTCATCGAGATCATCATCGCCTGACGGAGGTTCAGGAAGTAGGGCTCGTTGTGGACGTCTCCGAGGCGGTGGATGAGGAGGGTCAGGAGCTGGTGGTAGTAATGGGGCTGGGGGAGGAGATGTATGAGGTGGAAGGGTGTCTCGTGGTGGGGAAGGAGGGGAGCTAGAACTAACGGCTGGCGGTAGGGACAGTGGTTCATCTGATGTCATTTTTGATAACACAAAAAACAATGGCGCTCTGAGAAAGGTACATATGGAGTAACCTTCGAGCCCAGGGAGTCAAAAGGAGAAACATCAGTGAGCCACTCCGTAGGGGGATGACCCAAACTCAGGAGCGGAGTGGGGTCGGGGTGAAGGGGGACCATCATGCGGGGGTAAGGTAATCCACTCCCGTACCCGCTCATGAGAATCAGCGGGTGCGGAATGAACAGAATGGGTATCCCATGGAGGATGATGATGAGGTACATGGGGAGGGTGCCCGGGTGGTGGAGAGGTGTGTAGAATAGGCGGGGGGCGAAAGCTTGGGGAAAGTGGAATGGGGCAGGTGGGGGTGTGTGGTAACGGATGGAGTGGGGGGCATGGAGGGAAGGTGGGGATGTTCGAGGGGTTTTTGTGGGTGATGGCGAGGGTAAATGGAGATAGGAGGCAAGGGATAGTCATGTGGAGGTGAAGTGGGGTAATTGGGTGGGTGTGGTGGGGGGGAGTGGGGGGAAACTAGAATACGAGGTGGAGGAAGGTGTGATGAAGGGATATGGTGGTGTGATGAAGATTTGGGTGGTGGAGGGGGGTATATGGGAAGTGTTTGTGAATTTTAGAGGGTGAAATTAGGGGGAATCTGGGAGGGTTGAAATTCTCGGGTTTGGTGTTCAAGATTTGGATTAAGCGACATGTAGGCTTCATTTGGCAATGGAATTGATACCTTTGTGTGAGGATGAATTGGATTTGAATCCTTTGCGTGCCGAATGTCACGGATCATCTCGGCAATAGTTGGAGAGTATGTTCCGATCAAGGGTGGTGCCATTTGAACACATAAGGGAGACGGATTTACCGGAAATCGGAGATGTCAAACGACCCTGGGTAGGGCTGCTTGAGCGTCGAAACTCCTGGCCCAAGCCGTCGAAGGCCTCAGGCGCTGCTGACGGCGGAAGACGATTTGTCTGGACTGGATCAAAGGTCGTGCGACTTCGGAGGAAGTATCCAGTGACAAGGGAAATTCAGAGGGCTGAGGTTAAGTTCGGGGTGGATCGGGTTGGGTTTGGTGACGGATCGGGGTGTTGGATTGTGTCGGCTACCCTGCTGTTTTGGGAGTTTTTGGGCTGCTTTGGATCGGAATGGACGTGTCGGGTTTTTTTTTTGGGTGGTCCGGCCAGCGGGTTGTGGTGGTGGAGCACCATCCTCTGTGGTGGTGCTATCTTGGATGAAATTGGGGTTAGGGTTTGAGAAATTAGGATTTTTTTGGGGTAGAGCTGTAGAATGGATTGACTTTGGAGATTTAGGGTTAGGGTTTTAAGATGTTACCGGGACGATGTGGGGGCGTTCCGTGGTGGTTGCCGGCGGAGAATCTCGAGCGTCGATCGCGTCCACTCGGGCTGTCAATCGGTTGATGGCCTCCAAGATTTGATTGAAAGGGTTTTCATCGGAGGTGTTCATCCTTTCTTGAACCCACCTTGACGTTGTTTACGAGTTTTTGTTTTACAACAACAACCGGTGGAGTGACAAGGCTCTGATATCAATTGACGTAAATGACGTTAAATGGGAGTAAGAAAAGATAATTCTCTCTCTAAACTCACTCAAATCTTTATATCATCAAATGGAAGAACGCCTCAAATGACGCTACAAAAGAGTATTTATAGGAGGAAGGTTGCTTGGTCTCTAAGCTGAGAATCTAATTACAATTATGCCCTTAAGTGCCAAGTAGCCATCCTTCCTCTAAATACTAAGCAAAAGGAAAAATACAATGAATACTCAAAATAGAAGAAATACTAAAAATGACAAAAAGGACGAAAAGGCCCTTATTCACATAAAAAACACATAACCGAAGATACTTCCACTTACCACAACTAGGTTAATCTCCGCATATATAATTCAAGTTGATCCACATCTTGTTCCTTAGGGAGTTAAACCGTAACTCCACTAAAAATGAATGGTCTCACACACTACTAGCAAAAGAACCCACTAAGTACAATATAACACACATATGTATCAGTAGGGTTTGCACATCACTTGATGTGACACCTTTAAATTAAGGATACACAGAGAGTCGAGGAGCACCCGAAATAATCGCACGAGCTTACAAGGCATAACTCTCACCACTATCATAACAAGGCATCTTGACAGCCCATCACAAATCATAATAGGACATTCACCCAGTCCATCACAAGTCATAGTAGGGCATTCCCCCAACCCATCGCATCAAATAAGTCTCACGAAGGTCTTTCCACCTCAGGGGATCTCTTGTACGTATAATAGTTCCGACTAAAGGATGCCTGACACCAGAACTCCCTAAAGGAAAATTGTTTAACCATCCTTACTCGCACACTAGGTAGGTTCCCGCACATAATATCTGCACAAATAAAAATAATAATCCGACGCGAACATCGTCCCAAATGTATCCTGTCTCGAAGTAGTACCTGTACCCCTACTACAACAAATGTAATATTCATACACTTGAATTACTAACACGAGAATGAACATCAGGCTAAACATATCATATCTCTAATTCAAACAAGTATTACCACTATTATGACAAAATCCCTATTTTAATACCATTCTCTGTGCATTATCTCAAAGTATTCTAGGCTTAACCCTACATGCGTAGTCTATCCTTACTTGAATAACCCCACACCTACATTAAGACATCAACTTATCACTGGCCTATCTCTAGGCTCTTGGATAATAATCATAACCTATGAATAACAACCTCAGGTTTATAACCCAATCCTAGTCTAGTTTAGATAAGCTACCTGAGGAATTATGGTTAGGTTAAACGCTCATGAACCCTACTGAGGTAAACCTACTGGTCCTCATCAATGGCTGCAAACTTCACACAACCTAAGAATACACCCCCTACTGGGTTATTAATGGATTCCTATTTCTAGTTATAACTTTGCTCTTGCGAGTTACCTCGTGTAGTCCAATATGGTTGAACACTCACGAATCCTATCAAGGGTTCTTATCGGTCATAATATCATTTATATAGTTTCCTATAGCTTCAAGGTTCAACCTCAACCCGAAACTGGGCTAAAATCCTCAAAAACCTCAAATTACGAATTGAACTTGGGGGATCGATCCGGGGTGGGGGACCAATCCTGTCTTGTAGCAGGTCGAAAACCCACTTCGTAATTTGACGAACCAACTTCGAAATTTACCAAAACCCGACATAAATAATCCAAGTCAGTTCCAATTAATCTAATACAAGTTAAAGTTTAAAATCTCTATAAAACATGGTTTCAAACATCAATTCTAAAGGATTAAAATCAAGATTATAACCCAAATTTACATATAGTTCCTCAAGAACCCTAGGTATGTAAATCATGAATTTTGTACATCAATCTTTATTAACCTCAATTACAAAAATCATCATAAGAGACGAAGATTTCTAACATTAATTCATCTACCATACAAGGTCTAACCAATTAATGCCCAATTATATATTAATAGCAAAACCCCTAATGTTTATGTTCATAACTTCAATTTGTATAGGTTTACACACTTGGTTCAAATGAGGAAAGGAGCCAATTTCTTAAAATTAAGAGAAATTACATTATGTATCCCTGAGCTTACGGAATCAAAATAGAACTTTGAAAACTGTAAAATAATAATAAAATAAATTGACAAGTCCTAATAATAACCTCTTCATTTATTCTGCTTTCTGCACCAATCAGTATCAGGGAAGGTTTCTTGATATCTGTCCTACAACAAAGCCTCTCATTGCAAATTATTCACCAAATCCCAGTTGCATTCATAGCATTGTAACATCCTTAATTTTTAGGGTAAATTACCTTAAACTCCTTGTACTATTTCGGATTTGCGGGTCACCCTTTTGTGTTTTTTTTTCGCCCGACAAATTGTGACCTATATCAGTCTACCAATTTGTATAAACACTTGTTAAAAAGACCAAATCACCCTCCCATAAGGAAAAAAAGAAGTCAAAATGATAACTATTCTAGGTGTGGATCAACCCAACTATACAAGGCACCCCACCCCACCCCCCAACCACCCCCAAAAAAAAAAATTCCTATACGTTTTCTCTCTCAGGGTTTCAGCCCTTTGTCTTTTCCGTTTTTTCCCTATGGCCGGCCCAAATTGCCAATGTGGTAGCCCCTGCACCAGCAGCCCTCATCGGACCACCTGCTGGCGTCACCACCCTCGGGATAATGCAGAAAAATCTTTGCTGGACACCTCCGGCGAACTCTCCCATAACCCTAACAGCCCACCACCGCGACACACAAACTCAAAACCCGCTGCAACCGTCACATAACCCGTTGAACTTCAACCTACGCTCAAGATCTACCAGCCATCGCGGCATCAGGCAACACTCGCCATTGCTCGGCGAGGCTCGCCAGTATCCTCCAATCCGAGCAGAAGCCCTACTTTGACCCCCATCAAACCAAAATCCCACAAAAATTGCACCCGCCCTACCTAATATTTGATCTAACCTCGCCGGCGTTCAGGCGTATCGGAAATCCTACCTTGTCTTCTCTAGTCCAGTCGTAGCCCATAAACCCGCATATTGACCCTTATGCCACTTCTCCAATCTACGCCGATATTTGCCGTTGTTTGGCGAAGCTAACTGGAGGTCTGATGACCTTGACTGATGTCCCACAACCTCCAACGATGACCATCCCTTTTTAACGTCCATTCCTTTCAAGCGAGGAACAAACTAAACTAAATTTGGAAATTTCAATTTTAACCCTTGGGTCTTCAGCCTAATCTCAGCCCCCTTATTCAAAGTCTTAACAATGAAATTCCTCTCCCAGAAATTTTAGTTGAGTTTGGAAAATTACCATATGTACCCTTTTAACGGCTTATTTTTTCACGAGATGGGGAAGATCCCCTTGATGGTACTGTATTTAATCCATGGCTTGAGCATGAACTCTTGGGATAATATGCGGCATGTGAGTGCTCGATGTCATCTTTCTGCCCCATCGATTCAGATATTATTCGATTGAATTTGGACGTTAAAAAAGGACCACCACTCTTTTCCAATCTCTGGTTTTTGTAACAATGTACATTACCTACCTCGTGATTTCTTGAAGAGGGTTGGATTACTCGTACAAAATTCAAAGATACTAAGTTCTCTGATGTTCATGATTATTTTCCATGTATTTGACGAAGTTGTAGAGCCCTTTCATATTTGGAGCTTTTTAAATATATATTTGGTGAGTCTTCTGTCAATGATTTTGCTTGCTTGAATGTGCCCCCACTTTACGATGGCCCCACCATTTATGATGAAGAACCCGAAGATTATTACTATGAGCTACCGGAGGCAAAAGTGTGGGTGGAGAACCTTTGGTTGTGGCTTGGTCTATGTGGATCCAGTTTGGGATGCACTTGAGTCTTGTATTGCATTGGGTACTCGACATTTTGATGAAGTGAGTTGAGTATGTCCCGAGCAAGATATGGTAAGGGCCACCTTATTGGATGTGTTCGAGCCTTCGTAGTGACAATTTCCGGGAAAGAATTTATCTTTTTCACCCTTGGTTTGGCTTTGGGACGGCTTGTGTTGATCTTTTCATTAGTGGATATGCCGGAAAAGTTTGTGGTTGGCTCCTTTTTCAAGCAGGGAGGCCCGGCAGGATAATGAAGACCCAACGATTTTCATCTGTTTTGAATGAGCTTAACTCCGTTCGAGTGGGGGAGAATGATTTGCACGGAGCACATCCAACACGGGCAGTTAGGGAGAGATGCTCATTATATATATATATTTTTTGTTATTTATTATTATCCATTAGTTTATCTCAAGGAAATTATTTTTATTTTAAACTCTTAGGTCCCACATTTATCTAGGTTTATTTATTAGATGTCCGTCTCTACATAATTTTTAGTATTAACAAGGCCTCATTGTAATGATTCAATAGTTTAATGGTACTTGTGTGCTATGCATCATTCTTTCTCTTCCACTCCTTTACCATTTTCCTATTCTCCTTGGATAGGTTCCTAAGTGCAAATGACATGCATTTTCCATATCCCATATTGGTATTGCATCTAATTTGTCATAGTGAAGCTACAATTTTAATTGTGAACTCATTTATTTCAAAAAGTTGAATTAGCTATTGTTTGCAGCCACCACCACCTCCGTGAGCAAGAAGCAAGATGGATTCTCTAATTTTCATGCCAGATTCAGTTAGAGCTGCAATAGTGGAGAAACTGCTACTGTGAATAAGGAATGTTTGTCTATTGCCCAGTGGGATGGTGAAAAGAAAAGCCAAGATGTTATTGACACGGAAATTGAGGTTGAAATGAAGGTAGAAAAGGTTGAGAGGCCAGTTGATCTCTACAAGGTATATCTGTCATCTCAATTTGTAGTTTCTACAAATGATTTCTACATATGAAGAATGGCCCCGTTTGACATCGATGGGAGTTTTTTTTAGTACATTAAACATTGCGTCTTTTGACTTTCCCTACCATGCTTTAAAACATAAGGAATTAAAAATTACCTACCACCTCAACCCAATCCGCGTCTTCCTATATATGTGGTGCCTTCCACTGTTTTTCTTGTTATTGTAGTCATTGCACATGAACATGAAGTATGGCTATAATTCATGCTGTTATAAGTTTTCCCTTTGTCTACATTTCAATCGCACGACATTTGGTAAATGCTTCTCGAGTCACCCATCTTACTGAATATTCATGATCATTTCGGGATCTCATGCCAGTGTTCTATTCATGTGTTTGTTCTTTTTCGTTGGGTCAAAAGAATGAAATACATCAAATATCCCCAAAAAGCTTGGGTGCAACCCAGTACAAGTGAGGCAACGTCATCCTATTTACCATTTAACTTTGAGATAGAAAGCATTTATCAATAATAAATGAAATCATGTTCATCATCTGCACTCAATTTAGTCTTGTTTGGATCAGAGGTGGTCATAGTCTTGCTGTTCTGCAAGCTAAAATGAGCTTCACAATTGGTTTTACTCGTGTGCTTACGCAATACATGTGCATCATTTTCATTACTTGTAGGGGTGGGGTTATATGCTTAAACTTCCATTAGTATCTGAATTTCTCCTTGTGTGGGCTAGATACTCTTGTGATAACTTTACACTTCCACTGGCAATTGATTTTCGTCCTTGTAAAGGCTATGTTCTCTGATGATAACTTACACTTCCATTGGTAATTTGGTTTTCCTCGTTGTATAGGCTATCTTCTCTGAAGATTCTCATGACGAAGAGGAGAAATCTAGTCACAATCAAGTGGAGGACCCAGAAAAGAATATTGAAGTTGCTAATACAGCTCTAAGTCGTTTAATAGCTGGTGACCTTTTGGAATCTTTGGGTAAGGAATTAGGCCTAGAGGTTCCGGCAGATCTTCCAAAATCAGGAAACAAATCTATGATAACAGCTGCAGAAGGGCAAACTGATTATTCCAAAAAGATGACAATAACTCCCTGCAAGATGAAAATAAGTTGTGATCTGCTCTTAATGTTACAAACGAGAAGGTGCCAGAAGGCAGGCATATAATCAAGAGATCACTCAAGAAGACGGGTCCCATAAAATAATAGACATGGTTTCCTCAAAGATTATGCCTGATAAGGTGGTTCAAGAGGACAGAAAAGCCAGAACTCCTACAGGCCGGTGAGATTTGAGTAGCAGTTCATCAGGGGATGAATGGAGTAGAGAACGATCGAGGTGTCATTGCCATAGAAGCAGTAGAAAATCAGATGCTGATACAACTGATTCATCCGACGACTATCCAGATCTATACCGTTCAAAGTCTAAAGGTAGAAAGAAGGAATCCTCTCGGGATAAGAGTAGCAGCAAAAAACATTCAAAGCATCATAAGTATAGAAGTGGGGACTCTCCCAGCAGATCTTCTCGCCATGGTTCTGAGAAAGTACATGGAGAAAGTAAGAGAGAGAGGAGGAAATGGAAATACTAGGGAGATATTTGTTTATTAAACTCCATTCCAAATTAGAAATATTTGTAAAAAAAAAAAATCTGGTTAGAGTTATTCAAGAAATAAATCACCGCAATGGAAAAGCAGTTAGAAGTTTGGCTTTGTTTGACTGTCTGATTGGGTTCTTTGAGCGGTGAATCAGCTGATGCAATTCTTCTTTGGGGTCTTGCTTTCTGATGGTTTTTTTGTTAGCACAATCAAACTTTTGTCATGAGGTGGAATGCGCGGGACTTCGAATTTTCCTTCTCGTTTTGGCAAATATAAACATTTATGAAATAGCTGAAAACCCTTCCGCATAACGATTAGCGTTGGTGTTACTTGGTTTCTGAAGACCAGATATGCTTGTATGTTTGCCTGTTTTAACTGCGAGTGTATAAAATTATAAATTTACGATTTGACCATCTGATATTTTTATTTGCAACCACAGAAAACGGTCATATTTGTGACAGAATAGTTAAAAATGTTAATGGTGAAACATGTATCAAAATGTTGAAAGGGAAGGTTCTGTGTGTGTGTGTGTGTGAGAGAGAGAGAGAGAGAGAGAGAGAGAGAGATGCACACACGCTTTCACTGTGGCTGTGGTACATGATTGATGCATGTTTTGAACTCACTGTCACTGATGATGTTATTATAGATCTCTGTTCTAAAAGGTCCGCCTAAGATTGAGGCTTGAGAGAAACGCATCCCCTACACCTTATTCTTGGTAAAAGGTTTAAGGCACGCCTTTTCTTTTTAAACAAAGGATTAGTTGATAAATATTGGTTAGGCCATCCACAATGGGTCCTCTAAACCCATTGTAGATCCTTCAATTTGGCAAATTTGTGTTGGCATTGGGCGGAATAATCGTCAAATTTGGTAGAGGATCCATTTAGCACCCCATAGTTGGAGAGGGGAGATAAGGGATTCGTTAGCAGGTCAGAGACGGACAAATGTTGTCCGTGCCATATCAGGGGGGCAACAGTTTCCCGCCCCATCACAGGTGGCCAAAACTTTACGACTAGAAAAATATATAAACTATTTTATATAACAGCTATAAAAAACGGTAACAAGCAACTGTTAGTGACACGGGGGTTGGGCGGGGAAAAGAAAGGCGCTTGATATCAGGCGGGGAAAAGAATCCCGCCCCACCATTCATGTAGCAAATCCCATTGCTGCCTCACCCTTGTATCTCGTCCCATAAATCCATAGATTTATGGGAGCCCGTTGTGGATGGCCTTATGGAGCATGAATATGAGAAAGATGGCTACCAAACATATGGATATATTTTCAAAATTCAAGGTATGTACTATTTTATTATATTACTAGCCTTGGAATAATTAAAATAATAAAAAAAGAAAAAACGCCTTTTTACTCCTAGGCTTCGTCTAGGGGCGCTTAGGCTCCTAAGGCTTGAGGCTTGATCTCTATGCCTCGATTACGCCTCACGCCTTCTAGACTATGGGATTAAAAATATATTAGACATGGACAAAATACTTTCTATACCACTCGAAAGTCAATCTGGAGGTCTAGTTCAAGTTTTCTTGACATCGTGTACCCGTAGCTTTAAGCCAACATCTTTAGGACTTTCAGCTTGCATTTGAATTGACTATTAGGCGTGTTTTGCTTGCATGTATGAAAACGAGATTTAAATGGAAAATACTTTTTAACGGTTTCTTTGATTGCCGCTGAATCTTTTCCATGGAAAATAGATATTTTACTTCAATTTTTTCGTTTTAACTGCATTTTATAGAAACAATAGTTATAAATATAAAAATCCAAAATTAAAATCAACCCACTCCCAAATTTTTTTTTTTTTTTTTTTTTTTTGGCTTTTGCCCTGGGAGAAGGGGGGTTTGCTTTTACTTTTTTTAAAAAAATTTAATTTAATTTAATTATTTTCTTTTTTGGTTATTCTGACCTTTTTATTATTTTATTTTAATTTTTTTTTCATGGGTCATGTGCGAGACATTAAGTTTAACACATCTCTAATGAAAAAGGTACCAAACTCAAAGTCAATTAAAAAAAGTTATGAAACTCAAAACGGGGTAATTAAACCCTAAACCCTAAGGGTTGAGGAAAAAAAATCTACCAATTTTCCAACTTCTCATAAAAATGACCTATTTTTCAACATTTTCCAACTTTGTAATTAAAACATTCTAATTATTATTTCATTTTTGTGTTTTGTTGTAGTGGAAAATAAATGTATTTAGGCTGAAAGCAATATCTCTAAATAACGGAAAAATGATTTCTAGGTGGGAAAATATAAAAATTGGAAAATTAATAAATTAGAGCTATACCAAGTGGAACCTAAAGTTGGGTGGATTATAATTTCTACGTAAAATATGTGCTAGTGATCACCACCAAAAGTCAGAAAAGGGAATCTTGGTTATTTTCATAGATATCGTTTGCAATCAAACATACCAAAATGTCCATAATGCTAATATTTACTCGTGTGTATCGGTTTATGTGTGTGTACCAAAATGTCCATAATGCTAATATTTACTCGTGTGTATCGGTTTATGTGTGCGTGTGTGTGTGTATATATATATATATATATATATTGTTTGACCACTTCAACCAACTCTTCTTGCCTTCCAGTTAGTTGTGATTCAGCACCAATCGTCACCCTTGTAGTAAACAGTTTAATGCTAATTATATTTGATATCCTTGCTTGTCCTTGGAAATGAAAAAACAAAACAATTCTCCAGAGTTTTGCTTAAGTGGTAGTTATTCGATAAGGGATAAACTAAAGTATGCAGTTTTATTGATGAAATGAAACCTCAAACTCTTGTCCAATTTGAAGGGGCCTTAAACGAGGAGCTGTTATGACATAATACAATTGTCCGTGGAACTGCATTTTTATATTATCTTAAAGAGACGCACTGATGACAAACAACCTTCACCTACCCGTCATGTTTTTGGCAGATATTTGCATTGACAATAAAAAATTAAATGTTGAGACTATTGTTCAAAAATTACTTCTCAATCTTGAATATCTGTTAAGACTCGAGATTGTCACAACATCAATAATACTAATGCCGACTTAACATACTTGGAAGATTATTTTTTTCTTTCTTAATAATGATGTTCTTCTGTGAACCTTCACATAGACAGCGAAAAGACCGGTCCATCACAGCCTCCCAAAAGCAGACCACTTATTCTCACTGCTTTTGATTGATCTTCTAGGAGGTTAGTTCTCGTTATGGTTGCATTGCATGTAATGCACATACAGTGTAGAAATTCTAACACTTAAAAATGTGTGTAGTTTCTGTTATTTATTTTCTCACATATATATTTTTGTTTAAATGAATGTCAGGGAAGGTTTCCCTTGCTGTTTTTGTTTTGTAAATTTTACTTTACTAGTAGTTGAATCTGTACTTTGGGTTAGATGGCAAGCCGAAGAAAAAGTTTAGTCGGTTGCTTTGTAGCTACTAGTCAAATGGTCTAAAATAAAGATATCAACCCTCCCATTTCTTTACCTCCGGGTCTGAAGAGTAGATACTCATAGTTGTCTAATGAACAGATCCCATGCCAACCCATTCTAGGAATATATCTACATTACGAGGCTCCCCTAATATGAACTGAGCTATTTTCTGACTATATAAATAATTTTTGGTCCACATACTGATGTCTTATTAGTCCGTTGAACTTCAAACTCCAGAAGTTTTTTTGTATTCATTCTGAACTTGAGCCAAACTAGATTTATTTGTTTAATCTCTAAACAGTTTATGTGTTACCTCTGTATTTTTTTTAATAATTCTGAAATATGATCTCATATTAAAATCTTCACTTACAGTTTTGATATGTTTTCTGAGGTTGCACTCCGAGAAGTTTGTTTATGGAATTGAACGATTCAAAAAGATGATTTTTCCATCAAATACCATACTATTTGAGGAATCAAATTTGTATTTTTCCAGCCAGTCTTGTTACATTCAAAGAATTTTGGATATATAGGAGAGAGTTGCAGAGAATGGGCGGTGGTAGGAGAAAAAAACAGCATGTTAGCAGAGTCCATTCCTTCTCATGTGGTAAACCGTCTTTCAATGGTGAACATTCTCTCATTGGAGGACCGGGCTTCACGAGGGTAGTCCCCTGCAACGAGGCCACTTCTCTCAATTATGCAAGCAACTATGTGAGGACTACAAAGTTTACTCTCGCCACATTTCTTCCCAAGGCATTGTTTGAGCAATTTAGGCGGGTTGCTAATGTATATTTCCTCTTCTGCGCGATCCTTTCTTTCACTCCCCTCTCTCCTTACTCCGCTATCAGTAACGTTCTTCCTTTTGTCGTTGTGATCGGGGTCACAATGGGAAAAGAAATTCTTGAAGATTGGAGGCGAAAAATGCAGGTAACAATTTTCTTCTTCTTCATGAGTGGGACGTTTTTTTTTTATTTTTTATTATTATTGATGACCTGTCTAGATGTGTTTTTCTTGGTTTGGCAATGTTTCCAACCTCAGGGTGCATTTGATTACAAACTTGGAAAAATATTGAAAAATATCTGTTATCTCAAAAATGTTGGAAACAGGGATGTCCCCTCACTTTTTTGGTCCTCCATGGACACTAATACTATTGGGGGTGGGTGAGGATTGATTCCACGGAAAACCAGAAGAGTGAAATAATATCTCAGCAGACCACTCAATTTATTTTCCACTCTTTTTCCAACTTCTTATAAAAATAAGCTGTTTTAATAGTCCAGCTGTATGTAATCAAACTCACTCTAAGATCTTCCAAATGTAAGCTATGCTGTGGACACTTGGTCAATAAATGCAGAATCAATCTATTTTAGATGGATTCATGAAACAGTTGTATTATTTTTTTAAAATGTCAATATATTACTGTTTTATACTCATGATATTTCAGTCTTCTTTATTATTTCGCATACAATGCATAATCTAGTAATTGGGAATCTTATCAGGATATTCAGGTGAACAACAGAAAAGTTAAAGTGCATTGCGGTGATGGCAGTTTTGATCATACCAAGTGGAGGGATTTGAGAGTTGGGGATGTAGTGAAGGTGGAAAAGGATGAATATTTTCCTGCTGATCTCATCCTACTTTCATCAAATTATGAGGAAGCCAGTTGCTATGTCGAAACCACAAACCTTGATGGAGAAACCAACTTGAAGCTAAAGCAAGCAATAGAAGCAACTTCAAACTTAAACGAGGAGTCTAGGTTCCGAAATTTCAAGGCAGTCATTAGATGCGAGGACCCAAATGCAAATTTGTATTCCTTTGTTGGAAGCTTGGAGCTTGAGGAACAGCAATACCCTCTTTCACCTCAGCAACTTCTGCTAAGAGACTCAAAGCTAAAGAACACGGATTGCATCTACGGAGTGGTTATCTTTACGGGTCCAGATACAAAGGTTATTCAAAATTCAACTTCACCCCCATCTAAGAGAAGCAAGATTGAAAAAAGAACAGATAAACTTGTCTACATGTTATTTTCTGTTTTAGTTTTGATGTCTTTTATTGGTTCAATTTTTTTCGGAATTTCTACTAGTGAGGACTTAGAAGATGGAAATATGACAAGATGGTACCTTAGACCCGATGACACTACAATATATTATGATCCCAAAAGAGCACCAATTGCTGCATCTTTGAATTTTTTGACTGCCCTTATGTTGTATGGGTACTTAATCCCAGTTTCCTTATATGTTTCAATAGAGATTGTCAAAGTTCTTCAGAGTGTGTTCATCAACCAAGATTTGCTCATGTACTATGAGGAAGGGGACAAGCCAGCACTAGCACGTACCTCCAATTTAAACGAAGAACTAGGTCAAGTTGAAACAATACTTTCTGATAAAACAGGAACGTTGACTTGCAACTCTATGGAATTTATCAAGTGTTCAATAGCTGGGACAGCTTATGGGCGTGGAGTTACAGAAGTTGAGAGGTCCATGGCTAGGAGAAAAGGGTCAGATTTTTCTCATGACGAAAGAGATGAAGTGGGCCCCACTGAGGGCTTTCTTGAAACAAGGCCGTCAATTATAGGGTTTAATTTTACCGATGAGAGGATCATGAATGGTAATTGGGTTCGTGAGCCTCACTCAGATGTCATCCAGAAGTTTTTCCAGTTATTGGCTACCTGCCATACTGCCATACCTGACATAGACGAAGAAACAGATATAATATCATATGAGGCTGAATCACCGGATGAGGCTGCTTTTGTAATTGCAGCAAGAGAAATTGGGTTTGAGTTTTACGAGAGGTCTCAAAGGAGCATCTCACTGCATGAGTTAGATCCTTTATCTGGTAGGAAGGTTTCAAGGTCTGTCTCTTGCCCTTCGAAATTTTTAATCCTCAACTTTTAATATACATTATTCCACTTTGCTTGCATGTTGCAGCTGCTACACGTGCATGTTCAGTGTAACAACCCGCCTAATAAGATACCGGACGATCACTCCAATATTAAATTAAAACAGGAGTCACATATGGATCATCCTTAGCATCACTGTCAAAAATCCATTTAATTACTAATATCCAATTAGGTGGCCGTTAAAAACTTTTACTAAACTACTCTTTTTAACGAATAAATTACAACATCCACAATTAAATGCGTAATGAACTGAAATGAAAAAGAAAGGAACTAAAATACCGAACACTCGGTCCAAAAATACAACCATATCGAATGCTGTACTGAAAGAATAAATAAATGCAATTGAGCCATTGGCTCGAATGTTTATACAGTATCTCCTATCTAGAGTACAAGGAAGGAAACGTCTACCGATAATCTGCAAGCATCCACAGCTGCCGCAGCAGACGTCTGACTCGAAAGAATTTCCATCCGGGGGTCCCTGTGTCTGGACACCTATGTATATATGTAATATAACAAGAAAGGAAAAGTAGACAAACGGGTCAGAGCCCCGAATGTTGAAAATATTTTGCAAGTGCATAAATGCCTTATTTTTAGGAAAATAGTTTTATCTCATATTTAAGTTTGGTATCGCACTCCCATGAGATACCCCTCACCTCTCCGCTAATAGTGCACTCCTAGCGCATCTATCTAGAACATTCTAGTCAAGCTACCCTGCTAAACTAGTCTATCACCCAACCACTATCTACCCTAGATAGTCAAACAGATGTACTAAGGGCTAAACTTCACTTTAATCTCGACGCTATGCCATGTTCGTGCGTGGGGTGTCTCGCGAAGCGAAATCCAAATAAGGAACCCCCCCGATACACTACTATGCAGCAAGGTCGATCTTTGAGATCCGCCAGTCCCTTAGTACAGAAAGATATATAATATATATACCATAACATTTAATAATATAAGAGCACTAAGGATTAAACTTCTCCCCAGTCTCAACACTGTGCCATATTCGTGCGTGGGGTGTCTCGCAAAGCGAAATCCAAACAAGGAACCCCCCCGATACACTACTATGCGGCACGGTCGATCGTCGGGATTCATTAGACCCTCGGCACCCAGTTTATACATATACATACATCTACAATATACTTCCGGATAATATAAATATCTCCCGGACTGAGGATTACTAGATACATAAAGTATTTATAAATACTTATCTTTTTTATTTCAAAACTTCCATTTCCCTTCTCATATCCAGGAAATGTATTTATAAAAGCCAATTCATTATCATGAATTGCTTTAATAAATCATATACCTTTTAAAAGCCAGTTTTATTAACATAAAATGCTTTTCCTTATCAAAATATCCCATTTCCCTTTTTATACTCAGGAAATGTATTCAAAGACATTTTCATTATCATAAAAATGCTTTGATCATAACATATGCTTCCACATCCCTTCTTCCATCCGGGAAGTGTTACCGAAGCCAATATAAATATAACCCATTTCCTTCCTATATCCAGGAAATGTAATTAAAGCAAATCCATTATTATGAACTGCTTTAATAAACGCGTTCTAAGACCGCCCGTCCGGATTTCTCCACTGTGCGCGCCCCTAAATGGCTATCATCTTCCAGGGCCTCCAAGACAACCTGGGATCCTATATCGAAACACGTCGGGAAGCGGCCATGAGCCTGCGTGGTAGCCAAGACCACACCCGGAATCTCCCTACCCCCGCAGAAAATATACAACCATAAGCGCTCCCATGGCCTAGGACTATATCCACCCTGCATCATTAGCCAGGGGGCTTCACCATACGAACGCAACTTCCCATATGATAGCGATTTAGAGAGGTGTGTAATCCATATTTTATTAATTATGAAAAACATTTCTCTTTCCATTTTGAAAATATTCATTTATATATTTTCAAAATCATTACCATCATCATATATATATATATACCTAAAACACACAGTATATACATATCCTATATATTCTTCCTAGAATATATATATAAACGACCTTAGTGGCCTATAGCATCTAACGATGATAATAATCCCAAAGATTCCCTCCGGGAATCATAATCATGCATTGATATTAGCATGATTCTAAATCCAAAGTATTTCTTACTTTGTTCAATACTAATTACCTCAATCATCTCTTAAAGGTTTATTTATCCTCAAAACCCTTATTTAGGAATCCCCATAAAAATCCTAAATGGTAATTCAACTCCCCATACTCTTAAAGGGAGAAAACTAGAAATTCTGGCCTAAGCGAATCGATTCGCCCCTTTAGCGAATCGATTCGGGTGGGCGAATCGATTCGGTTCCCAATCCGAATCGTTTCGGAAAGTATTCTGCAAACAGGTCTGTAAATGGCGAATCGATTCGGTCTGTACCCGAATCGATTCGGCCATTGCAGAAACCCAATTCCCCTTAGGCGAATCGATTCGGCCTGTACCCGAATCGATTCGGCCTGTACCCGAATCGATTCGGCCTGTTCGAGGGTCACAGTTTGGGCGATTTCTCAAACTCCAAAATACCCAAAAATCAATCCAAATTCATTTTCATGGTTTCTACTCTACACCAAAAATCATCCCAAACATCTACACAATAATTTCTAGCCTTTATTTTTCCAATTCCCGATTTGATTTCCGAGTTGGTACTTTCAACCCGGAGCTGTCATCTTGTAAAAATCATATCAAATCGTAGAAAAATCAGAAAAATACGCGGTCGGCGCCCACGCGACCGTATCGAAAAGATCTACAACTTTCGTGTTTTGACCGAAAGCTAAATCAATTCTTTTCCTGGCCAAAAATGCCCCCAAAGGTGACGGGTTACTATTCATCGTCACCTCCGAGACGATTTCCGCCATTAAAGCTTCTCCCAAGCTTTTGTCGCCTCACCCAACGTCCTACAACCTCAACCAACTACAAATAGACTTATAACACGGGTTCTAAACATCCTAGAACCCGGAATCGCCAATTAATTTGGATTAAAACCCTAGTTCCACAAAATTGAAATATTATTGGGGTTTAATTGTTTTAACTCCCAAAAACCCGTTTTATCCACGATAACCCACCCCAAAACCATTAGGGTTTGTTTATACCAAACTACGGTATGAGATATTTATGCAAAAAGATAAATAAAGCAAGTAAACACTTGCCTCGTGGATAAAATCCGACGACCTCGAGTCGAATCTGGCGGAGGCCGGCCGGAATCTCCCCATTTTTCTTCTTTTCTTACCTCTCTCTCTCTCTTCCTTCTTTTCTTTCTTCTTTCTTTCCTCTCTTCTTCTATATATAGAGAGAAAAAGGGTTTTAACCCTAAAAACCCAAAAACGACTCGTTTACCCAATTACGAGTTACTTTTACCTCTAAAATTAACCGAAACTCGTTTCCGACAATCGGACACTCTTTTCCGACTATCTCAGCCATTCCGAGAATTATGGCGCAGTCGAAATTCCCATCCGATTTACTTGACCGCAAATCACTATTCCAACCCAAAATAAATAAATGCGGGTTTTCCAATTAAAAATCTTACCTCGTGTCGCTTTTCTCCACGACGACATATAATTAAAATATTTTGACCTATATAGTCCCAAAAATAATCACAACATCCTTCGAAAATCATTCAATCCTCGAAAATCCCAAGAATTACTATTTAGTAAAATTCCCCAAATTCCAATTTATATCCAATTATGGAATTTAATCGTCTCCAAAAAGGACGGGTTGTTACACTCCCCCCCTTACAACGGAATTTCGTCCTCGAAATTCGGGTACAACCTACACTACCAATCTTAGGATCACTCCAAATCCTAATACCTCAAGGGAAGCAATACTAACTCAATGGTTCCCAACCATATGCTACACGACTACCACAATCGCAAAGTGACTCTTATACGTCACATAATACCCATCATCTATAATGCCTATCAGCATGGATTTCAACCTTATATACTACTCCCATCTTAGCTAGGCGGTACATCAAACTACCTTACCAAGGTGCCCATACACCTTTCTAACTTGTGCATATCAGCACAAACATTACGAACGTCTGACACGCATCACTCTCTCCCAATAAGGATCTCCTTTCCTCGGTGTAATACTCACCTATGGGTCCTCCGAACCCGCGCATTTCAATACTCCTAACCTCGGCGCTGCTAATACTAGCGAACCTATATCCTAAAAATGCTACGATCTAAGCGTTACCCTACCTATTCGAAACTAATATAATCCTAAGTATGTCCCTAGTGCCCAAGGCCTCTCTCAACTCCCGACAAGTGCTTGGTTTCATGCGTGAGACGTCTCGCCGAGGCGAAATCCAAACAAGGAACCCTCCCGTTACACTACTCCCTCGCGTAGTCGGTCATCGAGATATAACGACCCAAGGCACAGAAGCGGGACGTCCTAAATCCTGTTAGGCTAGCCTACGAACGCATTCCTACTATCTTATCCTTCCGCCCATACAGAAGGAAACCTAACTAATCAAGTACCCACTTTCTGTAGAAAGTGTCACGAACATAATACCCAAAATAGAGCTCCTCAAAACTTGCCTTTTCGTTAAGGCCTGACTATTGTCCTCAAATCAATTTCTCTAAGTCCAACCTCACCCACCCATTTGTGGCGAAGGGATCATTTTAGTGCTTTTCCATAGCACAAATTTCCATAAGTATATTGACATTATGTGGCTCATAGCCTATAGTGGTTCATCCACACTATAAGACCGTTCCACATGATCAACATCCTTGCATCTCATAACAGCTCCCCACTCCCGACGCCGTTAAGAGTCATGTGTGGAGTGTCTCGCAAAGCGAAATCCAAACAAGGAACCCCTCCACACATTAACCCTTGACTTCGTTGGTTGTGGAGTTCAGTCATTTCAACATGCAACCGGGATAACCCTATCCCCTAATCCAACAAAAGGTGATCTGAACTCCTATCTCTAACTAAGAGTCATACCACCCTGCGCTCGCACTCGTTCCTAAGTCCTTGCGCAAACTAATACTAAGCTAAATCTTATCGCTCAACAACGATTCTGTGGGCCTCAAATTATATCTATAAGGTTGCCACATATACCATCCAAAATAAGGAAGCCTCTGCTCATCGAGGTTCCATAAATCCATAATAGCAAAGGTGTACTCAACCTGTATCAAGGTGAGACACCAGAATAACAACTTGTTCCCTCCAAGAACTGCGGACACGATAGACTTGCCATTATTAGCCTTCTATCGCTCCGTTACACCATATACCGTATACGTATATATACAAAATATAAGCACCCGCCTCTATGGCGAATGAAGGGAAATAAAATTCCGCTATTGCGGAAAACACATAGTCATACATTAAAATGTTATCGAGACCGCCACAACTCAAAATACACACACGAGTCTAGGGCTAACTAATACCGCGACTATATCTAGTCACGCCAAATACTCACACCATATACCTCTGCTGAACCTTAGGCGAATAATTCCCAAAGCTGCATTCTTCTCATCCTGCTGATTCATGGGGACTCACGGTTAGAACTATCCGTGAGATCCCTCTGGAACCCTTATCTTCACGGGGAAATCCAACGTTAGTACCACTTTCTACCACAGTAGTACTTGGTTGCTCATAACTACTATACTTTAGTAGTCGTCGCAACAGTCCTTAGCATTTGCCACAAGGAGAGTGGCATCTACTAAGGTCCTCGTCCCCAACTTCTCCCAGCTCCCCCAGCTAAGCTCCAACTCCTGCTGCCCTCCGAGCTCCGCACACGATTCTCAAACGAGCGCGCAAAAGATTTCTACAATCTCATAATATGGCAGGAGAACGAAATCTCACAAGAGATATCAACAATCCTAATCCTGGGGCTCTATACAAATCGAGAGCAACGCTGAAAGCGTAGTACGTCCGCACAGATTCCTAAAGACACTAGATCCTGATGCTCTGATACCATCTGTAACAACCCGCCTAATAAGATACCGGGCGATCACTCCAATATTAAATTAAAACAGGAGTCACATATGGATCATCCTTAGCATCACTGTCGAAAATCCATTTAATTACTAATATCCTATTAGGTGGCCGTTAAATTTTTTTACTAAACTACTCTTTTTAACGAATAAATTACAACATCCACAATTAAATGCGTAATGAACTGAAATGAAAAAGAAAGGAACTAAAATAACCGAACACTCGGTCCAAAAATACAACCATATCGAATGCTGTACTGAAAGAATAAATAAATGCAATTGAGCCATTGGCTCGAATGTTTATACAATATCTCCTATCTAGAGTACAAGGAAGGAAACGTCTACCGATAACCTGCAAGCATCCACAGCTGCCGCAGCAGACGTCTGACTCGAAAGAATTTCCATCCGGGGGTCCCTGTGTCTGGACACCTATGTATATATGTAATATAACAAGAAAGGAAAAGTAGACAAACGGGTCAGAGCCCCGAATGTTGAAAATATTTTGCAAGTGCATAAATGCCTTATTTTTAGGAAAATAGTTTTATCTCATATTTAAGTTTGGTATCGCACTCCCATGAGATACCCCTCACCTCTCCGCTAATAGTGCACTCCTAGCGCATCTATCTAGAACATTCTAGTCAAGCTACCCTGCTAAACTAGTCTATCACCCAACCACTATCTACCCTAGATAGTCAAACAGATGTACTAAGGGCTAAACTTCACTTTAATCTCGACGCTATGCCATGTTCGTGCGTGGGGTGTCTCGCGAAGCGAAATCCAAACAAGGAACCCCCCCGATACACTACTATGCAGCAAGGTCGATCTTTGAGATCCGCCAGTCCCTTAGTACAGAAAGATATATAATATATATACCATAACATTTAATAATATAAGAGCACTAAGGATTAAACTTCTCCCCAGTCTCAACACTGTGCCATATTCGTGCGTGGGGTGTCTCGCAAAGCGAAATCCAAACAAGGAACCCCCCCGATACACTACTATGCGGCACGGTCGATCGTCGGGATTCATTAGACCCTCGGCACCCAGTTTATACATATACATACATCTACAATATACTTCCGGATAATATAAATATCTCCCGGACTGAGGATTACTAGATACATAAAGTATTTATAAATACTTATCCTTTTTATTTCAAAACTTCCATTTCCCTTCTCATATCCAGGAAATGTATTTATAAAAGCCAATTCATTATCATGAATTGCTTTAATAAATCATATACCTTTTAAAAGCCAGTTTTATTAACATAAAATGCTTTTCCTTATCAAAATATCCCATTTCCCTTTTTATACTCAGGAAATGTATTCAAAGACATTTTCATTATCATAAAAATGCTTTGATCATAACATATGCTTCCACATCCCTTCTTCCATCCGGGAAGTGTTACCGAAGCCAATATAAATATAACCCATTTCCCTTCCTATATCCAGGAAATGTAATTAAAGCAAATCCATTATTATGAACTGCTTTAATAAACGCGTTCTAAGACCGCCCGTCCGGATTTCTCCACTGTGCGCGCCCCTAAATGGCTATCATCTTCCAGGGCCTCCAAGACAACCTGGGATCCTATATCGAAACACGTCGGGAAGCGGCCATGAGCCTGCGTGGTAGCCAAGACCACACCCGGAATCTCCCTACCCCCGCAGAAAATATACAACCATAAGCGCTCCCATGGCCTAGGACTATATCCACCCTGCATCATTAGCCAGGGGGCTTCACCATACGAACGCAACTTCCCATATGATAGCGATTTAGAGAGGTGTGTAATCCATATTTTATTAATTATGAAAAACATTTCTCTTTCCATTTTGAAAATATTCATTTATATATTTTCAAAATCATTACCATCATCATATATATATATATACCTAAAACACACAGTATATACATATCCTATATATTCTTCCTAGAATATATATATAAACGGCCTTAGTGGCCTATAGCATCTAACGATGATAATAATCCCAAAGATTCCCTCCGGGAATCATAATCATGCATTGATATTAGCATGATTCTAAATCCAAAGTATTTCTTACTTTGTTCAATACTAATTACCTCAATCATCTCTTAAAGGTTTATTTATCCTCAAAACTCTTATTTAGGAATCCCCATAAAAATCCTAAATGGTAATTCAACTCCCCATACTCTTAAAGGGAGAAAACTAGAAATTCTGGCCTAAGCGAATCGATTCGCCCCTTTAGCGAATCGATTCGGGTGGGCGAATCGATTCGGTTCCCAATCCGAATCGTTTCGGAAAGTATTCTGCAAACAGGTCTGTAAATGGCGAATCGATTCGTTCCGTACCCGAATCGATTCGGCCCATTGCAGAAACCCAATTCCCCTTAGGCGAATCGATTCGGCCTGTTCGAGGGTCACAGTTTGGGCGATTTCTCAAACTCCAAAATACCCAAAAATCAATCCAAATTCATTTTCATGGTTTCTACTCTACACCAAAAATCATCCCAAACATCTACACAATAATTTCTAGCCTTTATTTTTCCAATTCCCGATTTGATTTCCGAGTTGGTACTTTCAACCCGGAGCTGTCATCTTGTAAAAATCATATCAAATCGTAGAAAAATCAGAAAAATACGCGGTCGGCGCCCACGCGACCGTATCGAAAAGATCTACAACTTTCGTGTTTTGACCGAAAGCTAAATCAATTCTTTTCCTGGCCAAAAATGCCCCCAAAGGTGGCGGGTTACTATTCATCGTCACCTCCGAGACGATTTCCGCCATTAAAGCTTCTCCCAAGCTTTTGTCGCCTCACCCAACGTCCTACAACCTCAACCAACTACAAATAGACTTATAACACGGGTTCTAAACATCCTAGAACCCGGAATCGCCAATTAATTTGGATTAAAACCCTAGTTCCACAAAATTGAAATATTATTGGGGTTTAATTGTTTTAACTCCCAAAAACCCGTTTTATCCACGATAACCCACCCCAAAACCATTAGGGTTTGTTTATACCAAACTACGGTATGAGATATTTATGCAAAAAGATAAATAAAGCAAGTAAACACTTGCCTCGTGGATAAAATCCGACGACCTCGAGTCGAATCTGGCGGAGGCCGGCCGGAATCTCCCCCTTTTTCTTCTTTTCTTCCCTCTCTCTCTCTCTTCCTTCTTTTCTTTCTTCTTTCTTTCCTCTCTTCCTCTATATATAGAGAGAAAAAGGGTTTTAACCCTAAAAACCCAAAAACGACTCGTTTACCCAATTACGAGTTACTTTTACCTTTAAAATTAACCGAAACTCGTTTCCGACAATCGGACACTCTTTTCCGACTATCTCGGCCATTCCGAGAATTATGGCGCAGTCGAAATTCCCATCCGATTTACTTGACCGCAAATCACTATTCCAACCCAAAATAAATAAATGCGGGTTTTCCAATTAAAAATCTTACCTCGTGTCGCTTTTCTCCACGACGACATATAATTAAAATATTTCGACCTATATAGTCCCAAAAATAATCACAACATCCTTCGAAAATCATTCAATCCTCGAAAATCCCAAGAATTACTATTTAGTAAAATTCCCCAAATTCCAATTTATATCCAATTATGGAATTTAATCGTCTCCAAAAAGGACGGATTGTTACATTCAGATTGGTTGATTGAAGATAAATATAGAGAATGCTATTTTGTGTTTTTCAGGTTTTATAAAATATTGAATGTGTTGGAGTTTAGTAGCTCAAGAAAGCGGATGTCTGTGATCATAAAGGATGAGGACGGAAAGTTGCTATTACTTAGCAAAGGTGCTGACAGGTTTGTAAAGTGAAATAATTTAAAGCGTATATGATTAATGTACTTGGGTGAGCATATAGTCACTCCTCAAAGGGCCTAGCCATGAATTTTAAAATTCCGTGACAACTATTCTCTTCCTATTGATTCGCCTGGTAGGAAGGAAAAATGGAAAAGTGGAAGAAAATAAAGTAGGATACGCGAGCTTTCTACCTATAAGGGGAAATAAAACTCTCTCTCTCTCTCTCTCGGTATGCATTGAATTGATAAAGGGAAGAAATAAAAAGTGATAAATACATCTTTTACCGATTATACCATCAAACCAAAAAAAATTGGTTTATTTACCATGTAATGAAAACAGTATAATAGTATTAGGGCAATATCCTACCTCACTTGTTGATTTTTGTTTACGTTTTCAACCTCTTTTGGGCTCTTACTATACCTTCTTATACCAGACAAAAAAAATCTTATATTTCTTCCTCTTTTCCTTCTTTTTACCTTGCATCCCTCTATGTCGTATCGAACGGAATACAAAGTAGCAGGGCCTTTACTAAGACAGGGAAGTTGACATGTATTTCCTTTAACATATTATCGCTTTTCATTCACAAGCAGTGTCATGTTTGAAAGACTAGAGAAGAATAGAAGGGAGTTCGAAGAGCAGACAAAGGAGCACATTAATGAGTATGCTGATGCTGGTTTGCGGACTTTAGTACTTGCGTATCGCGAACTCCATGAGAAGGAGTACAATAGATTCAATGAGGAAATTACCGAGGCAAAGAATTCAGTGAGTGCAGAACGAGAAGAAATGGTTGAGGCTGTTGCAGAAAAGATCGAAAAAGATTTGATTCTTCTAGGTGCTACAGCCATTGAAGACAAGCTTCAAGATGGGGTATGTTTTAAGACATTCAGTTGGATACCGCATACAGAACAAAAATATCACATAACTTTTGTCTAAGGTACTTTGGAATAATTCTTATTTATGTATTGTTTCGGGTAAATAGGTTCCTGAATGCATTGACAAGCTTGCACAAGCTGGAATTAAAATATGGATTTTGACTGGAGATAAGATGGAGACTGCAATTAATATTGGGTAATGAATGTTATCAGGAATGGCTTTAAATAGAATCAGAATGCTTTCTTCTACTAACATTACTGATATTTTGGAATGTTCTTTTTCTTTTCAGTTTTGCCTGTAGTTTTCTGAGAGAAGGAATGGACCAAGTTATAATTAACTCAGAGACACCAGAATTTAAAACATTGGAGAGAGCTGGGGACGAGTCTGCAGTGAGTGAGGTAGGTCTTTACATTCATAGGTTTGTTTCTTCTTCTTTTGGTTTCAGTTTGTAAGGTGGCGTTGTGTTGTAATAGGAAAGTTTTGTTAAGTGCTCATAATATGGTAAAGTGGGATGGATTTGATAGGAAGTATTTTCAGGGCTTTAAGTTGAAATATCTTTGATCAATATAGAACTAGCTAATTTAGTTTCTAAGTTTGATAGGTTTGTTTGATTTTTTTAGGCATTGAAGGCAAGAACTATTCATCAGATTAACGAGGGAAAGACCCTGCTTACCGCTTCAAATGAAAGCTCCGTGGCATTGGCTCTAATTATTGATGGGAAGTCGCTTACTTACGCTCTAGAGGATGATGTGAAAGACACGTTTTTAGAACTTGCCATTGGCTGTGCTTCTGTCATTTGCTGCCGTTCATCACCTAAACAGAAAGCACTTGTGAGTGAAATTGTTTTCGCCAGCATTATTTTATCTTTTATTTTGGGTTTCCATATCAGGCACAGTTTGTGGGTTGTCCTGAATTGCATTATAACATTATTCAACCGTACGCAGAAGGTGGGTATAGTAGGTCAAGGTGGTATCACGTGTGTATTCAAGTGTTATAACCAGATTTAAGTTAATTTCTGAAAATGTAAAAAATAAAACAGCGTCTTCCTTTTTTAAGGAGTAACATTCACATGGAAATTAATTTTGCATCACCCACTTGACAAGAGTTTTTTCTTAAATTATTATATAAAAGAAAGATAAATCTAAAAAGTCCACTACACAGTGTTGGTCCCAATGAGGCAGGGTGCTAGAAAGATAAGAGTACAGACTATGTAAAGGCCTTGTTTAGTTCAGACTGACATAATTTTTAGCGGGGTGAAGCAAAATATTTGTTAACTCTTGCATGTCAAAATAACTTTACTTTCATCCAACAAAAATATCTCACTCGAAGCCAGCACGCTTGGTGTCTCTTTCTTTTACTGTTGTAAACCTAGCTATGGTCCCTAAAATTCTGGAAAAACTTAGCTCTGAGAAACCCGTAGCTGTTGCAAATTAGAAGGTTGTCACTGAAAAATGAATGCAGGTTACAAGACTGGTTAGTCTTAAAACTGGCAAGACAACACTAGCAATTGGTGATGGGGCAAATGATGTTGGGATGCTTCAAGAAGCAGATATAGGAGTTGGTATCAGCGGTGCAGAAGGAATGCAGGTAATTAACTTGCAGATAAGTACACTGAGTTCATTATTTTTGTTGTTTCCATCCTTGAATCTGTTTCATGAGGTTTCTCTAATCCCTCCATTCCTATGACAACAAATTTTAGGCAGTCATGTGTAGTGATATTGCGATTGCACAATTCCGATTTTTAGAGCGCTTACTACTTGTCCATGGACACTGGTGTTACAGAAGGATCTCATTAATGGTAACATCAATGAATACTCAGCCATTATACATAAGCTTTCTTGATTATGCACCAGCAGATATTTTAGCCATCAATCCTTAGCCAAATAAACGAGACATCTAATGTTTTTTGTTTGGTATTTTTATCAGATATGCTATTTCTTTTACAAGAACATCGCGTTTGGTGTCACTCTTTTCTTCTTCGAGGCATATGCGTCCTTCTCTGGACAACCTGCATACAACGATTGGTATTCAACACTATATAACGTCTTCTTCACATCATTTCCTGTAATTTCCCTCGGAGTATTTGATCAGGACGTATCCACACAGTTCTGTCTCAAGGTTGATTTCGAAAACAACTCCCCCTCTTTCTCATTTCCAAATCAATAAAAGTGTTCACCACAACACAAAAAGTAAATGATGCTTTGTGTGTCTTGTTACAGTTTCCTATATTATACCAAGAAGGAATACAAAATGTCCTGTTCAGCTGGTTCCGTATCCTTAGCTGGGCAATAAATGGTATATTCAGTTCAGCCTGTATATTCTTCTTTTGCATATGTGCGATGGAGCATCAAGCCTTTCAAAGAAGTGGGGAAGTTGTCGGTCTAGGAATCCTCGGGACAACGATGTGCACATGTGTAGTGTGGGTTGTTAACTGCCAGCTTGTGCTCTCTGTAAACTATTTGACAAACATACAACACCTCTTCATATGGGGCAGCATCATGTTATGGTATATATTCCTGTTGGCATATGGGGCAATGAGCCCTAATGTATCGACAACTGCATTTATGGTTTTCGTTGAAGCGTGTGGACCATCCCCATTCTTTTGGCTCGTGACGCTTTTGGTGGTGGTCTCAGTTCTCCTCCCATACTTCACGTACTCGGCAATTGAGAGGCTGTTTTTCCCAATGTACCACCAGATGATACAGTGGATATGGCTCAACGGCCAGGCTGATGACCCTGAATATTGCAATATGGTGAGACAGAGTTCCTCGAGCCATACAACAATTGGTTATTCAGCACGCTTGGAAGCAAAATCTAGCAGTTCAATAGACAAGCTAGAAGAACTTCTATGAACAAATTTTGTATCTCATTGGAAGATGACGGTAAATTCTTCGAAATTACAACATATTGTTTTTAATGATGAACTAATTGAACGAGAGATATTGATTTCTTTTCATCAGTTTTGCTTTGGAACGGAGTGCTTGTGAGGTGACACGCCAATGGCACCACTAGAGAGAATAGCTACTGAGCACAAAATTTCACTACTATCCAAATGTAAAGTGATTACAAAGAGAGGCCATAGGCCTTATTTATAGGCTAAGGTTGTCTTGCTAGCCAAGGAAACCCTAAAAGTAAAAAAAGACTAAAGAGGGCACTCAAAGAATATTCCAAAAGATTATTACCCCCACTAAATCCTACCTAACATAGGAAATAACATAAAAAGAATACAAATAAAAACTCTATAATTCACGTCAGCTTGCAATTCAGGGAGTAACGAGTTGACGCATGTTAGAGACCGTTGAATTATTTGTAGTCGTGAGGTAGGCAGAACGCAGCTACTTTTTTTTCCTCAGTGGCTTTGAGTAGTGCCCTATTGATATGTTGATTGATAAATGCAACCCAGTTTCATTGTCAATTTGTCATTACTTTTCTTGCAAACCCATTGTGTCTTATTATGGTTTATATCTTTTGGTGTTAAGGGTTCCTTTATTCCTATTTATGGAAGAAAGTAAGTAATTAAAAAATATTATTGCTGGACTTGTTTTCTTCCCCTGTCTGCCACGAGGCAGAGCAGCAGCTGATATTTCTTGAAAAATAAATATACATGTTTTCTTTTCAATTAAATTTTTCTGCAGAATTGAGAAAAACAAGACCTCGAAACATCTGCTTATACCTCTAGGCGGGGACGACAAAAACACTCAAGGACCACCAAAAACTAACTTACATGTCAGTGGCCTTGAATCCTCCCACATCATATTTAGAATATCCTTGGTACAAAGCTAAATTTGGTTTCCCTGGGAAAAAAATAAGTGGTAAATGCTTAGCATTATTTATTTGGATTGCTAGAGTGTTATATTGGGGAGGACGCATTGAGCAATGCACTCGCACCAGGATTTCAATCAAATTATATTCAAATCGAGTTGGATGCTTTAATTGACAACAACTATAAAATGCACTACTAGGTTGATAGTTAGATGACTAAATTCAAGTTTAAAGGAATTGAGTTGTCCCAAGTTGCATCATCAAAATCCAAACTGAGAACTTCCGTAAACAAGATCAATTCATATAATCATATATCTGCCTAAAACCGCTAAACAGTTAATAACTGGAAACATGCCATGGTGTTGATCATTTTCTCGAATTCATTCATATCACAATGAGTGTAATAGAAAATCTTTCGCTGTATGTTAAACTCCACCTTGAGACTTAGCCACGACCACATGATCACCACTGTCCATGCACCGCCCCCATTTTTGCCTCGCCCACCCAAAACAGCCTCCGTGTTTGATATTACCCAACGGCATCGATGCCTTGTGTCGACGGAAAATCCTACCCAATACACACGAAAGAATGGCGAGAACTGCCAAAACGGAGATGACTGCAAAGAACGGTCCAATAGATCCAGAAGCAGCAGAAGTGTTTGATGATGTTAATTGAGGGTTACCCATTGCTTCATCTTGAGGCTGTTGTTCCTCAGGCAACGAAGATGAAGTTGTTGCCATTGCATCTATAGTTAGCTAGGAATAACTACATACCACCCACCTATTACATATATACACATACATCCATATTTAAGAAATATGAACCAAAGGTGGTAGGCAGGCCACCTTTAAGGAGCATGAGTGGAAATCGACATGGAAAGGAAAAATAATTGGGCGGTATAATAAGTTTATAACATTAAGGTTTGCATGGTGGTAGTGGTAGTTGCATGGGTTAATCAGAAATCAGGCACTTTTCATAAAGAGATTCCAAGCATTAAGGTGAATCGCATGTGTTGTGATTCAACTTGCGTTTTTTCCTTTCTTTCTTTCCTTTTTTATATTTTTTTTCCCTAACTTCCTTACTTGATAAGTAACACGAATAAGTTTCCATATCTTTACTCAAAACAGACTTGCGTTTGGTTGGATTTCATTTAAGTGGGTGGCTAAGAAGCGCGAGTGCGGGTGCGGCAATTCAAAAATTCTCAGAAAAATAGGATGTGAGTGCGGCAAAAAAAAAATAATAAAATATATAATTCTTTAATTGATATAAACAGATATTCATCATAGACACGATCTGTAAATCACTAAGTATAATAATATTTCATTTATTAATTTTCACGAGTTAGAGAAATCAACATCGTGATTTTTACAATTAAATAGGGAGAAAAAATAAAGTCATAATTGAAAAAGGTAAACTTAAAGGACACATTAATAAGAAATACGCTATAAAGGTTAAACCTAATAAACAATAAATATTGAAGCTTTCAATTGTTCAAAAGACAAGCTTTGAATCATTCAAGCAAAATTTACAAAAGAATCGTAACACAAATACACACCCACACTCACCCACCCATATATATATATATATATATATATGTATATATATATATATATATATGAGAATTCTCAATTACATCATGCTCTATATATCATTCATACATCACACCTAGTTCTAAGCCCTATTTTTTTTCTCCTGAAATTAACCTTTGAATAAACTCATGTTAAAAAAATTAGGTTAAAATACATTTTGTAGCTATTTTTAAAAAATTCACAAAAAATTGCTCAAAATACCTTATTTATAAGGGTCTCCGCCAACAGTTTAAAAATAACTACAAAATTTACTTTGACCTAATTTTTGAATATCGGTTGATTGGAAGGTTAATTTCATGAGAAAAATAAAATTTTGAAAAAAAGGCTTCTTAGGGCTTAGAACTACGTGTGATGTATACATCATGATGTAGGTAATGTGACACCCCGCCTAATTAAATACCGGGCGATCACTCCTTTATTAAATTAAAATCAAGGTGAACAATTGGTTCATTCTTAGCATCACTGTCGAAAAATAACTTTTCCAATTTAAACATCCTAATTAATTAAGCTAAGTGTCAAAACCATTTTTAGACATTACTTTCCAAATTTTATTTTATATAAACCAACATTTAAAACTTTGCATAATTCACAATTTAATAGTCACACCACAACTATCCTGGAACATACAATCCAAATAATCAAACATTCAACTAATTGAATCCAACATTTAATACTTTAAATGAAAACATCCCGGTAATAATAAATCCCAAAGTGCAAGTACTGGAAATAAATGGATTACAATATCCAATAAAAAAACTGAATAATGGAAAGGGCGACACAAGCCCAACTGAAATAAATAATACTAACAGTAGAATCAAATGAATGAGGTCGTCTAAGCAAGAGGCCTGCAACTCCCACCTAAGCTGCAGCGCGTTCCTTCCAAAGGATCCTACGCAAGACGCCCCTGTGGCTGAGCACCTGTAATATATACATATATATACAAGAGAGAAAGAAAAATAAAAACGGGTCAGCGCCCGATAGTGTAGATGATTTAAAATTTGTTTAGCAAGTATTAAAAATGTTTACAAGCCAATGCAACAGCATATTCGTGCGGCACTCTCTTGAGAAATTCTCACATCTCTCCTAATGTGCACGCCTATCGCACTAATCTTCCCAACGGATTATCTTATCTTACATTGCACTAAACTTCCCAATGGCTTAACTTATCTTAGGTTACTCGTAAGATTTAAAACTGAACAATATAATGGTTTAAGAGGAAAATTTCATTCAGTAACAAAGCTCTCATCTTAACTTTATTTATTAATAAAGTTTTTCAGTGTCACGTTATACTTTTTCAAAACAAGTATTTTCAAATTCGAGTCATTATACATGTCTTACTTATCATAACACAGTAGACAGTTCCAAATTTCAGAATTTCATATATATATATATTAAATACTCGTATAATATATATATTCTAACAACACCCCACATAAAAATTATGGTGCGTGCGTACTCTGCTATCCAATTCCTGTATCTCTCGTACTAAGGGAAATACAAGTTCAGAATCACTCTCGAACTGTATTAACACATACACAAATAATATTGAGGCGAACCATAGATTCCAAGTCTCTAAGAGGATAGCACATGCCCCCACGTCTCTTAGGACCGTCTGAACTATCTATTTGATAGCCTGTACCAAGGATTTCTATCTTCTAGGGTACGAGTCAATATCCCTCATAAAGGTCCCATCGAGATAAGACTGTCCCAGCGCGGTAACCTCAGGGATAGCAAGTAGCGCGGGCACGATTTTTCACACATAGATAGTATATGCATAAACACAGTCATATAACTATACTAATATTACCATATCAAATTAGGTACATCTCAAATCCCATAATTACGACATTTGTCCTTATTTCTCATTATCTAGTTATCACGTATAACCGTTCATTTCTTACTTAAATTTGAGGGATCATTCCAACTTATTACGTAACACTCATGGACTTTATCCTCCCAAGTGTAGAATTCAGTATGTACTCATCTAATTTCCAACGTAACCATCTTACGCGTCTCTCCCCTTAATACATAATTTCATCATCCCTTATATGTAATTATCCAAAAAATACAACTCTCGTCTTACATTAAAGGCCCCATAATTATTTATAAGTCCTACTGGTCTTCTTTATCTCCCAAAACATTTTAATAAGGGCGTCCAAGGATTATTTCTCATTAAATTGAATTCAACTAATTTAAAAAGGGAAATATGAGTCTGCCAGAAGGGGTCGATCGATCGAGGGCTGGGTCTCGATCGATCGGTCAAGCAGGTATGACGAATTTTGCAGTTAACCAGTTACGGGTTCTATCACATAACCTCATCCAAATCCAAACTTTTCATTCCCAATCGCCCAAAAATTTGTACTACTAATAGTATAAACCCATTTCATACATCTTTTACGTAAAGCATGCAAATTTCCATTAATAACCATGGATTAACAGGCCAAAATTCATGTAAATCTCAAGAACCCTAGAAATCTCTTTAACATGGTTCTAATCAGTCTTTTCCAGAATTTTTTTCTTCTAAAACATCATAATTTCGTGGTTTAATCCTCTAAATATGAAGGGGTTTCCAGATTTACATTCAAATCATTACTACATGCGATTTCCTATCTCAAATTTGGGTTTTCTTCCATAAAACTCATCCTAATCATCCCTAGACTAACATGAGTGATGCATTAACGAAAATAAGCAAGATAAACACTTGCCTGAGATTTTTAGAATTATGATTTGCGAACGATTTTGGTGTGGTCGCGTTCCTCGTCGCGCGATCTACGCGTTGGTGGTGGTGGCGGTGCAATCGGGTGACTTTTTGGCTTTGGATTGCTTGGAAAGCTTCCTCCTTCCCTCTCCTATGGCCGTTCTAAAGTTTGAGTTGTTTTAACCCTAGAAGGTAACCTTAGACATCTGATATAACCCTTGAAATTTCATGGGTTTAATTACCCAAAAATATAAAATGTCAAAAATGCCCTCCCGGGGTGCTAAATAGGCCTAAAAATACCCCGAGACCCAAACTAAACCCCCGAGTATACTTTTCTAACTAGCTCGAACCTTCCGGACACTTTCGCGCACTCAAAACGACCATACGAGCAACTTATAATATATTTACTTTTTATTAATCAATATTTAGTCCCGACGCGACACGGGCCCGTCTCGACTCAAATTTCCAAAATTGTCATGTTATTCACTTTGACATTAAATAGAACCAATATTATATTACTTTACTCATTAGTAATATTCAACAACAAGTTTCCCATAATTACTAACTCACATCCCGTTAATAATTATAAAGTGATTAATTTTCGGATTTATATTAAATTAATAACTCACATTGAATTTAATAAATCCTCAAATTAATATTGCATAAAAATACGGGGTATTACATACTTCCCCCTAATAACGGAATTTTGGCTCGAAATTCGAAAAATAAGGCATACCTGGTAAGAATAAATCTGGGTATTTCTCGCGCATATCTGCCTCACGCTCCCAAGTGGATTCCTCCACATTATGATGCTACCACTGGACCCGTACAAGTGGAGCTACCTTCGACCTCAATCTCCTCTCGCTATGGTCCAGGATAGCCACCGGTCTCTCCTCGTAAGATCTGTCAGGCTGTAAGTCTATCTAATCTATCGCAATGTCGGCATGGGCCATATCGTCCCGAAGATATCGTCTCAACGACGAGATGTGGAATACATCGTGAATGCGATGTAAATGCTCTGACAGTTCCAATCTGTATGCTACTGGCCCAATCCTCTCGATAACGGGAAATGGTCCCACGTACCTCGGGGTCAATTTCCCTTTCTTCCCGAACCTCATCACTCCTTTCATAGGAAATACACATAGTAACACTTGGTCCCCCACATTAAACTCCCTGAAGAACCGTTTCGCATCGGCGTAGCTTTTCTGCCTGTCCTGGGCTACTCGAATGTGGCTCCTGATAATCTCAATCCTCGCGGAGGTTTCCTGAATTACCTCTGGTCCTAGCAAATTGTTATCCCCCACCTCGAGTCAACAAGTTGGGGAACGACAAGGCCTACCATACAAAGCCTCAAATGGATCCATGCCAATCGTGAACTGATAAGATTTATTATAAGCAAACTCTACCAGTGGAAGATGTGGCTCCCAACCTCCTCCAAAATCAAGAACACACATGCGTAGCATATCCTCCAACATCTGATTAGTACGTTCTGTCTGTCCATTTGTCTGTGGGTGATAAGCTGAACTCAACCTCAACTCGGTACCCATAGCCTCCTGAAAGCTCTCCCAGAAACGCGACACAAAAATCTTATCTCTATCTGACACAATATTCAGGGGCACCCCACGTAATCTGACAATCTCAGTAATGAACAACTCAGCATACTGACCCATGGTATAGTCTGTCAGCACCGGCAGAAAATGATCCACCTTGGTCAAACAATCTACAATCACCCAGATAGAGTCGTGGCCCCGCTGTGATGTAGGTAACCCTGTAATAAAATCCATGGAAATACTCTCTCACTTCCATGCGAGTACTTCCAATGGCTGAAGCAACCCTGACGATTTCTGATGGTCCACCTTTACCAGCTGGCAGGTAGAACACTTGGACACAAACTCAGCGATGTCCTTCTTCATCCCACTCCACCAGTATTGCCGCCTCATATCCTGGTACATCTTATCTCCTCCAGGATGTACCGCAAATCGGGACCCGTGAGACTGGATCATCACTACATGACGTAATTCTGCTCCTTCTGGAACCACCAATCTCTCATTAAACCTCAAAACTCCATCAGAACTAACAGAATAGGACTCATCATCCTCAGCTAAAAGTCATACAATCTTCTCCTGGCAAAACGGGTCCGCGGTCTGTGCCTGTATCACCCTCGTAACAATCTCGGGTGTCACTGTCATAACAGATATGAAGGAACAGGCTACTGCGTCCTGATGACCCAACTCCTTCCACTTTGCTTTCCAGACGTTCTCTACATCGTCTACCGGTCTACGACTCAACGCATCAGCAACTACGTTGGCCTTCCCCGGATGGTACTGTATGTCGAACTGATAGTCCTTCACAAACTCTAACCATCTGCGCTGACGCATATTCAGCTCTCGCTGAGTGAATAGGTATTGCAGTGACTTGTGGTCTGTGAACAAGAGAAATTTCTCCCCCAATAAATAGTATCTCCATATCCTCAAAGCAAAGACGACCACTGCTAACTCCAGGTCGTAGGTGGGGTAATTCTTCTCATGCGGCTTAAGCTTGCGGGAGGAAAAATCTATAGCCTTATCCTCCTACTGAAGTACTCCCCCAAGTCCCCGTAAAGAGGCATCGGTGTAAACCAGGTAATCCACACCCGGCTTAGGTAAAGCAAGAACTGGTGCCGAAGTAAGCTTGTCTTTCAGTTCGTCGAAAGCCAATTGACAAGCATCATCCCAAACATATGGTACCCCTTTGCGAGTCAGGTACGTCAATGAACCCGCTATTTTGGAGAATCCCTGAATGAATCTCCTGTAGTATCCGGCCAACCCCAAGAAACTACGCACTTCCGTCGGTGTCGTGGGCTGTCCCCACTCCCTCACCGCTGACACTTTACTCAGGTCAACTGCTATCCCCTGCTCAGAAATAACATGCCCCAAGAACTGTACTTCTCGCAACCAGAATCCGCACTTCTCGTACTTAGCATACAACTGATGCTCTCGTAGAGTCTGAAGAACCTGTCTCAAGTGCTCGGCATGTTCCTCCTCGGAGTGTGAATATATCAAAATGTCATCTATGAAGACGATGACAAACTGATCCAAGAACTCTCTGAACGCTCAGTTCATTAAGTCCATGAACACGGCTGGAGCATTTGTGAGGCCAAATGGCATCACCTTGAACTTAAAGGACCCATATCTCGTCAAGAAAGCAGTCTTTGAAACATCCTGCTCCCTAATACGTAGCTGATGGTACCCCGACCTCAGATATATCTTCGAAAAGAAAGTTGCTCCCCTCAGCTGGTCGAACAAATCATCGATTCGAGGCAACGGATACTTATTCCGTATCGTGACCTTATTCAACTCCCGGTAGTCCACACATAGCCTCAGTGAACCATCTCTCTTCTTCACAAATAAGAATGGAGCGCCCCAAGGTGAGTTACTCCTGCAAATAAAGCCCTGACCTAACAGCTGCTCTATCTGATCTCGTAACTCTCGCATCTCTGCCAGAGCCATACGATATGGAGCGCGTGCTATCGATCTAGTATCCGATAATAAATCTATGACAAAGTCTATCTCTCGACTGGGGGGTAGTCCTGGTATCTCCTGAAATACATCGGAATACTCACGAACAACTGGAATCGAGTCTAAGGGAATCACAACCTCCTTAGAGGTATCCTCCTCTATATAATACAAATGAGCGGTCGAGCCTCCCTCTGGGCGAGGCATCGCCACTACAAACATCTCTTGACCCGGAATGGAAAAAATAATACTCCCACCAAAACAATCTATCATGGCCCTGTAAGCAACGAGCCAATCCATATCGATAATAACGTCATGCTCATGCATATCTAAGACTAACATGTCTGCAGGTAATACCACATATAAAGAAAATAAGCGACCCACTCCCCAGTGGTGAGTCTACACACATTACCATGCTCTCTGTTGTGGCTAACAACCCTAGGGCCTTCGCAAAATGCGTAGCTATAAAATAGTGCGTCTCCCCAGTATCAAATAAAACCCGACCCATAGTACCATGGATAGGAAACATACCCTCAATCGCGGGTGGTGCCTGTGGAGCTGCTGCCTGGTGGACGTTATAGACACGTCCATACTGTAACTGCCCCTGCTGCACTGGAGCTGCTGGAATGGATGGTACCTGGGCTAGTGCTGGGAGGGAAGCTGGAAAAAGTGGCCTCTGTGGCTCATTACGGGCACCCTACTGCTGTGGGGCCCTCTCTCCCTCTGGCCAATCCTGGCACCTATGGCCATGCTTGCCGCACCCAAAACATCATCCTTTGAAATTTCCTCCCCTCTGACCCTGCTGACCACGACCCTGTTGGCCGTGATGAAAATGTTGTTGGTCCGGTTGGCCCTGCTTCTGACCCTGCTGCTGTTGGTGTTGGCCTTGCTGCCCCTGCCTATAACCCCCAAATCCCTGTCTGGAATCACCTGAACGGAATCGCTTAGCAGGGTCCCCCTGATGGGAACTCTGCTTGTGCTGATGAGTCTGTCCTTGAGATGTCGGTGCTCTACTAGCACTACTACCTCCGGTCCTGCCCTGCTGGCCGGACTCTCCTGCTCTCTTACTTCCCTGCAGATGGAAGCGGTGATCCTGGCAATGTAGTAAAGCAGTATTGAGTACATCAGTGAAAGTACTCAGAGATAGATTCCCTATAAGGTGCTGACGGATCCTCCAAGCTAACCCGTCCACAAACAGCATTATCTTCTTACCCTCAGTGGGTGCCTCATCTGGCACTATGCTGAGAAGTCTCATGAACTCCTCCTCATACTCAGCAATGGTAAAATTTTCCTGTTTCAAGTTCAGTAATTTCCGCCTCATCTCAGTCTGCACGACGGGTGGAAAGTACTTGCGGTCAAACCGCTCCCAAAATGACTGAATCGAGATCGTGTCCCTCTCCTCTAAGGTGGTGGTGGACTCCCACCACTGCAAAGCGGCCCCCACCAGCTTAAAGGAAGCTAATAACTGTTTCTGCACGTTCGTGCACTCATATATATGAAGATGCCGCTGGATATCTTTCTTCCATTGGCTGACGATGATGATATCTGAACTACCCGAGAACTTAGGGGGATGCGCCTTCTGAAAGGCATCCCTAACTCGCTCCCATGCAGATGGAAGCTGTGCCGGTACTGGCGCCACTGCCTGAACTTGGGGTGGAGCCTGCTGTACTACTGCTAGCGCGACATTCACCGCCTGAGCAACGATAGCGGCTACTTCATTTGCATTCATCGTTCCCTGAGCCGGAGGTACTGGCTGCTCGACTTGGGCACGCCTATCCTTTGGTGCACGTCTCGGAGGCATCTGAAAGGTGAAGAAATTTATTAGTCTACAGTTATTATCAAATCTCAAATAGCTGAAGACGTAATCGTAAAAGCAAGAATACAACAATCTTAAGATAGGGCTCTATAACAAGAACGCTAAGCTGAAAGAGAAATAAGCCGTACAGATCCTAACGACACTAGAACCTGATGCTCTGATACCACCTATGACACCCCGCCTAATTAAATATCGGGTGATTGTAATACCCCGTATTTTTATGATATTTATTTATGGGATTAATTGAATTAAATGTGTTTTAATTGGGAATTAATCCGGATAAAAATACTAGCGAGATGCGAGTTGGTATTTGATTTTAATGAGTATATATGGCTATATATGAATGTTGAATTATTAAATTTGTCGTGAGATTGATATACGGCAATTTGGAAAACTTTGTTGAGACGCGTGTGACAATCGCGTCAGGAATATATTTATTTTAATTAAAAAGTGATTTTTTTATTTCTATTAACCGTATGATCATTTTGAGTGCGCCAACGCGTCCGGAAGGGTCGAAATAGTCAGAAAACACTAGCCGGGGGTTTAGTTTGGGTCCCGGGGCATTTTTAGGTCATACCGACAACGTATAAGGGTAGCTTGGTAATTTTGGATTTTTGGGAATTAAAACCCACGAAAATTAGGAATTAAAAATCTTACTTGGTAATTACCCACTAAACCCACTAACTACACCTTATGACCTTATGGGCTACGGGGGTTATTAGAATTAGTTCCAAAAGTCCTAAGGCAAACCCTAGCCACCATTGTCACCTTGGAGAAGAAGAGCTTGTAGAGAGAGGAGAATTCTGCAGAGAGAGAGAGAGAGAGAGAAACTCATCAATTCGTCGTCAAATTCAGAGATACACATAAGGCAAGTGGTTTAATTTCATTAGTTGCAGAGAATGCTTCTTCCATGCATAGGAAATTGATAAAATTGTATTGTTTTTGGGAGATTGATGAAAACCCATTAAATTGGAATTTGAAACTTGTATTTTGATGAGGAATTGCATGTAGAATTGTATGTAGGTGATTAATCTGATGATAATATATTTTGGATGAAACAAAAACGGATTTAAATTAGACTCATTGGGGACTTAAGAATTTCTAGGGTTCATGTTCTTAAAATTGGGGAAAAATGTATAGGTTTGATATTTGGATGATGTTTAAAATGCATTAACCCCACAAAACACGTTAGTATGTGACCTAAGTATGTTTAGGGACGATTAGAAACCTTGAACAATTGTTGGATTGATGTTTAGATGAGATTAGAGTGGAAGAAAAGATGGAAAAACGAAAAAGGAATTTCTGGGCTCGAAACTGGCCTCTCGTTAGAAGACCTGCCCAGGTCTTTCGAACGAGCTCGTTCGAACGAGCTTCTAACGAGTTGACAGTTTGACTTCTAACGAGAAGGAGGTTCGTTTGATGACTTTCGTTCGAACGAGATCTCGTTAGAAGGCCCACTTAGTTCGAACGAACTCTCGTTCGAACAGCCTCGTTCGAACGAGACTTCTAACGAGCTGACAGTTTAGGCTTTTTGGCCTGTTTTGACTTTGCGTGTCCCGTAACCTTATTTAATTGTAGAGATAACATTCCCTTGATGATAAATTGTTATGGTAGGGACATTTGGGATATATATAGAGAAGTAAAAACCTAGAGGTGTGATTTGAACCAAATGGAAATTATGGATTAAGACGTGAGTGTCTATTACGACGTGAGAACAATTGACGGCTTAAATAATTATATTAACCTGGAATATGTAATTGTGTAACATTATAAGTCGGTACGAGAATGATAAGTGTAGCACAAATAAATTATGGTGACTACTAAGATGTGTGCATACTTAGTATATGTATATGATTCTGTGTGTATGACATACCTACCATACTTGCTATCACGGGAGGTTTACGTTCGCTTAGGGCCATCTCATCCTTGTGTTGCCCGGATTTAGATTGGTACCTCGAGAACATAGGTCAGAGAAGGACTTATTGGGATGTTAATAAGTCTGCTGATCGTGGGAGCGTAGGTATGTGCGTGACCCATGTGATGTGACTGTGTTCGCCTCCATTGTTTGTGATTTGCTATTATCTGAGAATGATTCCTGAGAGATTCGGAATGCGTGATCCTTATGTACGTGATGTACCGGGATGGATAGCAGAGTATGTGTGCACCGCAGCTTAGTCTCGGGTGCTTTTATTGTATATTTATGGCGTGACTAATATACACTTAAATTAATGAGAACTTTCATGTTGGTATTGTGAATATAATTATGGATATCTTTTGAGAAATATAACAGGTTATTCGGTAGTGAATTGTATTTCTAATAATTGAGAATCTGAGTTAAGTAAAGCCCTCTATTTAATTGATAACGCTAGAATGTATAACGGGAATGGAGTAGTAAGGGGTAGAACTTATTACGGTTTGATTAAATGTGGATGTTACTTAGATGGGTACGGTACGATAGGAGTGCACAATTAGCCGAGAGGTGAGTACTTCATGTGAGTGCACGTCCTAACATGTACTTTGCATTTCTTGTTTTAATGTTATTAAAACACTTGCTGTTTTTAAAATAATCCCCACTTTCGGGCTCTGACCCGTTTTCTTTCAAATCTATTTTTGTAAAAACCATTTTAGGTGCCTAGCCACAAGGACACCATGCATAGGATTTTCATTCAGGTGACGAGCTGTAGCTGTTTGTGGAAGTTACAGGACTTTGCTAGTAGACGCTTCATCTATCTTGACTCTATATTCAGCTTTCATCAGTTGTAGGGCATGTCGCCCATTTGTTTTAGAAACATTTCCTATTTCAGATTTTCAGACTGTTGGCATGTAATTAATTCAGGTTACATTGTTTTACTTAGTTCAGTTGTGGGATGGTTGTGAGGAGTTTTTCCTCCGGACTTATTATTATGTTGTTGGTTATTCTATTGTTTCGTTATGGTGAATGTTTTTATTCTATCATTATTCTTTTATTTCATGTTAATCAGACTTAATTTAAAATTTGGCAACTTACTTTTTAAATACTAGGTGGTTAGTAATCTTTAAAATGTTTTCGACAGTTATGCTATTAACTGAACCAACTTGGCATTTTGTATTGATTTAATAAAGGAGTAGCTACCCGGTATTTAATTAGTCGGGGTGTCACAGAGATCACTCCTTTATTAAATTAAAATCAAGGTGAACAGTTGGTTCATTCTTAGCATCACTGTCGTAAAAATAACTTTTCCAATTTAAACGCCCTAATTAATTAAGCTAAGTGTCAAAACCATTTTTAGACATTACTTTCCAAATTTTATTTTATATAAACCAACATTTAAAACTTTGCATAATTCACAATTTAATAGTCACACCACAACTATCCTGGAACATACAATCCAAATAATCAAACATTCAACTAATTGAATCCAACATTTAATACTTTAAATGAAAACATCCTAGCAATAATAAATCCCAAAGTGCAAGTACTGGAAATAAATGGATAACAATAACCAATAAAACAACTGAATAATGGAAAGGGCAACCCAAGCCCCACTAAATGAATATGCTAGGAGTGGAGTCAAGTAAATGAAGTCGTCTAAGCAAGAGGCCTGTAACTCCCACCTAAGCTGCAGCGCGTTCCTTCCAAAGGATCCTACGCAAGACGCCCTGTGGCTGGGCACCTGTAATATATACATATATATACAAGAGAGAAAGAGAAATAGAAACGAGTCAGAGCCCGATAGTGTAGATGATTTAAAATTTGTTTAGCAAGTATTTAAAATATTTACAGGCCAATGCAACAACATATTAGTGCGGCACTCTCTTGAGAAATTCTCACCTCTCTCCTAATGTGCACGCCTATCGCACTAATCTTCCCAACGGATTATTTTATCTTACATCGCACTAAACTTCCCAATGGCTTAACTTATCTTAGGTTACTCGTAATATTTAAAACTGAACAATATAATGGTTTAAGAGTAAAATTTCATTCAGTAACAAAGCTCACATCTTAACTTTATTTATTGATAAAGTTTTTCAGTGTCACGTTATACTTTTTCAAAACATGTATTTTCAAATTCGAGTCATTATACATGTCTTACTTATCATAACACAGTAGACAGTTCCAAATTTCAGAATTTCATATATATATATTAAATACTCCTAATATATATATATATATATATATATATATATATATATATATATATATATTCTAACAGCACCCCACATACAAATTATGGTGCGTGCGTACTCTGCTATCCAATTTCCGTATCTCTCGTACTAAGGGAAATACAAGTTCAGAATCACTCTCGAACTGTATTAACACATACACAAACAATATTGAGGCGAAGCATAGATTCTAAGTCTCTAAGAGGATAGCACATGCCCCCACGTCTCTTAGGACCGTCTGAACTATCTATTCGATAGCCTGTACCAAGGATTTCTATCTAGTAGGGTACGAGTCAATATCCCCCATAAAGGTCCCATCGAGATAAGACTGTCCCAGCGCGGTAACCTCAGGGATAACAAGTAGCGCGTGCACGATTTTTCACACATAGATAGTATATGCATAAACACAGTCATATAACTATACTAATATTACCATATCAAATTAGGTACATCTCAAATCCCATAATTACGACATTTGTCCTTATTTCTCATTATTTAGTTCTCACGTATAACCGTTCATTTCTTACTTAAATTTGAGGGATCATTCCAACTTATTACGTAACACTCATGGACTTTATCCTCCCAAGTGTAGAATTCAGTATGTACTCATCTAATTTCCAACGTAACCATCTTACGCGAATCTCCCCTTAATACATAATTTCATCATCCCTTATATGTAATTATCCAAAAAATACAACTCTCGTCTTACATTAAAGGCCCATAATTATTTATAAGTCCTACTCGTCTTCTTTATCTCCCAAAACATTTTAACAAGGGTGTCCAAGGATTATTTCTCATTAAATTGAATTCAACTAATTTAAAGAGGGAAATATGAGTCTGCCAGAAGGGGTCGATTGCTCGAGGGCTGGGGCTCGATCGATCGAAGCTCTTGGCTTGATCGATCGATCAAGCAGGTATGACGAATTCTGCAGTTAACCAGTTACGGGTTCTATCACATAACCTCATCCAAATCCAAACTTTTCATTCCCAATCGCCCAAAAATTTGTACTACTAATAGTATAAACCCATTTCATATATCTTTTACGTAAAGCATGCAAATTTCCATTAATAACCATGGATTAACAGGCCAACATTCATGTAAATCTCAAGAACCCTAGAAATCTCTTTAACATGGTTCTAATCAGTCTTTTCCAGAATTTTCTTCTTCTAAAACATCATAATTTCGTGGTTTAATCCTCTACATATGAAGGGGCTTCCATATTTACATTCAAATCATTACTACATGCGATTTCCTATCTCAAATTTGGGTTTTCTTCCATAAAACTAATTCTAATCATCCCTAGACTAACATGAGTGATGCATTAACGAAAATAAGCAAGATAAACACTTGTATGGGATTTTTAGAATTCTTATTTGCGGACGATTTTGGTTTGGTCGCGTTCCCCGTCGCGCGATCTACGCGTTGGTGGTGGTGGCGGTGCAATCGGGTGACTTTTTGGCCTTGGATTGCTTGGAAAGCTTCCTCCTTCCCTCTCCTATGGCCGTTCTAAAGTTTGAGTTGTTTTAACCCTAGAAGGTAACCTTAGACATCTGATATAACCCTTGAAATTTCGTGGGTTTAATTACCCAAAAATGTAAAATGTCCAAAATGCCCTCCCGGGGTGCTAAATAGGCCTAAAAATGCTCCGAGACCCAAACTAAACCCCCGGGTATACTTTTCTGACTAACTCGACCCTTTCGGACACTTTGGTGCGCTCAAAATGACCATACGAGCAACTTATAATATATTCACTTTTTAATAATCAATATTTAGTCCCGACGCGACACGGGCGCGTCCCAACTCAAATTTCCAAAATTGTCATTTTATTCACTTTTGACATTAAATAGATCCAATATTATATTACTTTACTCATTAGTAATATTCAACAACAAGTTTCCTATAATTACTAACTCACATCCCGTTAATAATTATAAAGTGATTAATTTCCGGATTTATATAAAATTAATAACTCACATTGAATTTAATAAATCCCCAAATTAATATTGCATACAAATACGGGGTATTACAGGTAAGCCTTCCTCTCTCTCTCTCTCTCTCTCTCTCTCTGTATATACACACACAGACACACACACACAGAGACACTACACCACAAATTGAGAATGGCCATGGCTAGTGAGTCACGACCCAGTACCATGCCAAAGCCAAAAGCGCGTGATAAAGGCCGTGACTAAGCAAATGGGTGACATCAAATGGATGTGGTCACGGCCCTAGACCGTGACCACGAGGGTCACAGCCTTGGTCCGTGACCACACCCGAGATCAAATGGTCTCCAAAACTCCTACGAAAGTGGGTCATGACCCTAAACCGTGACCACGAGCGTGGAAATTTTGTTAGGGTTTCAGTTGAGATGGGTCACGGTCAAGGGCCGTGACCAATTTGAAAATATCATAGGATCTTATCACGGTTCTGGTCTTTGACCTCAAGATGTGACCATTTATTATTTTACACGTCACCACCCTGATCACGGTCCTTGATCGGTACCAGGTTCGTGATGTGTAAAAAATAAATGGTCACGTCCTAGGGTCCTCTGCCCATAAAACCACCAAACTCTTTTTTTATTTCACGATCTCTCTCTCTCTCCCCCCCCCTTTGCTTAGCCTCTCCCTCCTCCGGTACCCCCACCTTCTGCCTCTTTCTCCTCCGACTCTCTCTATTAGGTACTCTCCCTCTCTAATCATTATTTTATCATTTCTTGATTTGTATTTTTTTTAAAATTAATTGGGTATTGTTAATACTTGATGTATCGATTTTGGGCTAGAATTTATTGTGTCTTATTATTTAGTGCTTGAAATTATTTGGACACTTTAAATATTGATTAAATATTGTTATTTAGGGCTTAAAATTTTGTTGAATGTTGATATTTAGGGTTTGAAGTTGATTATATAGTATTGATATAAATTTAGTACTCGAAAGATTCTTTTTATTTGGAAAGGTTGGACTTTATACATTATGATAGTATAATAGAAATTTACATCAAATAAATAGAAGGTTAAAATTTGAGACATTCAACTTCATGTATGTGCAAATGTTATTTTAAAATTCAACTATGTATAAACATATATATTTGGTGTAATAATTACACATTTTTTTAGTGGTGTTGGAATGATTATAATTTGAGAGTTTTACAATTTTACTTATATATAATATACCATTCTATTATATTTAATTACAATTAGTAAAAAAGAAATGCACTTTGTGAATATGTTAAATTAGTGGGGTTATCATGAAGTTCGAAAATATATTATTGGATTTAGTATAAAAATGTTATTTGAGGCAAACATAGATAAGTTTGTTCATGTGTTGCCTTCTATTAAAACTTATAGCTAAGAGTTTGTTGAGTGTAACCTATGTGTGGCATTATCAGCAGGGGTCCGGGCAGTACCACCACTAAGAGTTTGTTGTTGTTGTTAAATTAATGAGTTTAAGTATTGAAATGATTTTCGTTTGTTGGATAAATCCTACATAATTTCTTACTTAATATGTTAATTTATATTTGAGGTCTCGCATAAACTTAATTTAATTCACTTTTACATGTAAAAATTAAATAGTCACGGTCCAAGACCGTGAACAGATGCCAATACAAAAATTTATAGTCTGTTTAGTAAAATTAAATCTGACCTTATTCTTTCTTACACCACCCATTCCATGGCTAGAAAGAACATACAGCCTCTCAGTCATGCAACATCCTAGCCTTTTCAAACTTGGCTTAACAAAAATTGAATAATTTTTTCAATCGAATTTGAATAATAAAAAATTATCACATCACCTTTTAATTATTCATTTAGTAGATTGCTGAAATTAGCCATTTAAAACTCTCAGTGGTAATTTTTTTATCAATAATTAAACCTGTGTGAGTGATTAGGGTTGATTGATTTGGGATTTAGGGTTTGAGACCTTTTACGTTACGATCGTGTGACCCTTTTGGGTGTGTTTATGAATCCCAATTTCAGTTTTGGAATTGAATTTTTCAATCACACAATTGGTAGGGTGTACAGAAATAGGCGGAAGGACGCATAACAATGTTAGGATTAAATAAAATAAGATAAACATAAATTGAATCAGTTAAAACATAATAACTAGTTAATGATTAATTAGAGCCATTACTTGTAAGGCTCATATCCACACCCTCATATATTTTTCTCAAGAAAAATGAGGTACAATGATAATCACTGGTAACAAGAGTATGAGAGGTTACAATTGGACCGCACTTATAATCACGGGGTCTTCAATGAAAAATGTGCAAAGTTACATCTGTTTTATCCCGTACCGCCAAAAGTTGGCGTTGTATTTACTAAGTCCATGTCACATCCGTTCCTCAACTAATTCATGTCGTACTTCACCAATGGATTCGTATCAACTAATTTAACACGGGTATTCATCCATGCGGACTATGCAACGTAAATTTTTTCTTTTTAATCCCTACGTATGACGTGTCACCTTTTTATATAATTTTGGCTCAATACTCGTGCACTTATTTTCTGTAATGCAACGTAAATTTTTTCTTTTTAATCCCTACGTATGACGTGTCACTTTTTTGTATAATTTTGGATTAATACTCGTTGTTGATACCAAAATTAATATGCTGATGTGGACGAATAATACGAAGACACTTGTCAATCTACGTGGCACAATAACAACGAGGAAGTTCATTTCCCCGACCAACTCGTGTTCCCTATGAGCAACGAGGACACACCGAGGAACTCTAGCATTCCGAGGTACTCTAGCGCTCCGAGGAACTCCTGAGCAACGAGCAACTAAGGCGGTCCGAGCTGCATCTCGACCGTAGTATTAATTGCCAGAATATCAACAGTTCAACTATTCATTGAATGTTTATCATCTTGACGCACACGCTGCATTAAATGTATTACCCTTTCATATGTATATCATTTAATGTATCAACCCATTCATGTACAGCCTAAAGGCTATAAATACCTTGTATCACCCTCATTCAAAGGGACCGGAATTTCTTGAGAGAACTTGTAATTAAGAATTCCACAAACACTCAGCAATAACATAACAGTGGACATAGGCTTTATTCCTAGCCGAACCACTTTAAAAATCTTTTGTCTCATTTATTTATCTGTGATTGAATAATTAGAGTGATCTAGTTTTTTACATCAATAGATTGGCGCCGTGTGTGGGAGCGATTTTTATTATCTTTTTTCACCACAAGTCATTCATCATCAATGGCGGATAACCCAGAATCTAGCAATCGAAATGCTGGAAATGCTGGAAACCCTCCAAATCCCTCTGCACCTCCGGATCTGGCCGAGATCATGACGAATCTGTCCCAAGGACAAACCGCCATGCAAGAAACAATGAGGCAACTCATACAAACCCTTCATGGTGGTGCACCCGCACGTTCAGGACAGCAAAGTGGTCAGAGGCAAACTTATTTACTTTCTTCACGATCCAGGCGTACTGAGTCACGTCACAATGAGGAATCCGATGATTTCTCTTATCAACCTGGGCGAACTTCGTCAATAAGGGCTAGAGATACTGATCAACATATCACCCTCTCTCCGGAAAGACCCAGTGCTTTCGAAAGATTGAGTAGGGTGTCTCCTTTCAGTCGATTAGGCCCTAGGAGGAATAGGAGTCCACCTAAGACCATGTCAAGGAATTTTCGACAACCATCAGATCTAAGAGAAGGATCAGCACAGTCACGACCAGTCGTTTGTCAAGATAGATCTCAAGAAGCTACCTCAGAACGATCAATTTCTCGAACCAATAGGCCCGAGGAAGGAAATTAAGCGTGGAAAGGATCTCTCCAACGTTTGGAGGATAAATTGGGAGAAATGGCCAAAGCAAAGAACCCCCTACAACGAACTTTTATTCGAGGAACACCTTTTGTACAGGCCATTGTGAATTTTCCTACACCGTCAAAGTTTAAAGCACCAGTAGTGACCCCCAAATATGATGGAAAGACAGATCCTGTTCTTCACATAGAGCAATATCAAGCTGCTGCCAACATCTATGTCGTCCCCGACGAGATGAGATGTAGAGCGTTCTCAGGAACTCTTACTGGAGCTGCCCAGATATGGTACAACAATCGTCCTCGGGGTAAGATTTCAACTTTCTTTCAGTTGACCGAGTTGTTTATTGGCAATTTCTGTTTCGGAGCAAAGCCAGTAAAACGAGTAGCACACTTGTTAAGTGTTAGACAAAAATCTGGTGAGAGTACTAGAGATTACATAACTCGTTTCAATAACGAGAAGCTGAAAGTCATAGATTATGAAGAAAAGACAGCAATCACCGCCTTGATGAGTGGGTTGTTGCCTAACAAGTTGTACTACACTTTGGCCAAAGACCCTCCTCGAACCATGTCAGACCTAATGAGAAAAGCGTCCAAGATTATGAATGCCGAGGAGGCCATGTCTACGAAGAAGAATATGGACACCAAACCAAAGTGGAAGATGATAAAGCGAAGAAGAAGAGTATCCAGCCCCGAGAAGAATCAAGCTATACAAGAGGAAATGAAGACCGAGCAAGAGAGAGATCTAGATCTCCTCGTCGGGCAGAAGAAAAACAATAAATGAAGAAGTGTGTTGATTTCACCGATCTCAACAAGGCAGTGGATGCTACTTCGGGACACGAGCTACTCATGGATACTTACTCTGGCTATAACCAGATCAAAATGAAACCTGAAGACAGGGAACGACATACCAGCAGCTGATGAACAAGGTTTTTACTGAACAAATCAGTTGCAGTATGGAAGTCTATGTCGACGATATGCTGACAAAAGCAAGAAAGCTGCTGATCATCTAGTTGACTTAGATCAGACCTTTGATCAACTGGATAAATTATCGAATGAAACTCAACCCAACGAAGTGCACATTTGGAGTACGAGAAGGAATGTTCCTCGGGTACATCATCAACCAGCGAGACATTGAAGCAAATCCAGACAAGATCAAAGCCCTTTTAGGGTTGCGATCTCCAACGACGAAGGAAGCGGTGCAGAGATCAGATACCCAAAGATAGAAAAATTGGCATTGGCATTAATTAAGGCAAGTAGAAGAATGAGGCCATGTTTCTAGGCCCATACCATGCATACCGACATGCCATTAAGACAAGCTGTAGCAGAGTTTACTAATTTTAATACTCCCGAGAAACAAAAGTTGCTCGCTGATCAACCTGTGGATGTTACAGGATCAACAAATTATACTCCTTTGGTTAGGAGGCGTACACTTGCATGATCAACTTCGATTGGTAAAAGAGCTTGTGGACAAGATAGTTCGAAAGAACAAGATAGTTCGAAAGAACAAGATAGTTCAGACCCACGACCAACTCCGGTTGGTAAAAGGGCGAGAACAAACTATACTCCTTTGGTTAGGAGGCGTACACTGGCGTGATAAACTTCAGTTGGTAAAATAACTAGTGGACAAGATAGTTCGAAAGAACAAGATAGTTCAGACCCACGACCAACTCCGATTGGTAAAAGGGCGAGAACAAACTATACTCCTTTGGTTAGGAGGCGTACACTGGCGTGATCAACTTCGGTTGGTAAAATAACTAGTGGACAAGATAGTTCGAAAGAACCTCATAGTTCGAGCGTGATCAACTTCGGTTGGTAAAATAGCGAGAACAAATTATACTCCTTTGGTTAGGAGTCGTACACTTGCGTGATCAACTTCGGTTGGTGAAAGAGCTTGTGGACAAGATAGTTCGAAAGAACCTGATAGTTCAAACCCACGACCAACTTTGGTTGGTAAAAGGGCAAGAACAACATTCTTATAACGCCAATCTCGGTTGGTTTGAAAACGAAATATGCTCTCAAATGCCAACTTATGTTGGTCGGGAGGTAATATTATTACAAAAGTTCCTCAAAGAACAAAATATTCCAAACTGAACCAAGTATGGTTGGTTGGGGATAAAAACCCACTAACTGTATTTGGTCGACGAGGAGAAAATATTTCAAATAGAACCAAGTATGGCTGGTCGGGGATAAAAACCCACCAACTGTAGTTGGTCGACAAGCACAATTTAACAACCTTGGTTGATTGAAATTTTTTTAAACATTTTTATACTCATTACTTTATTAAGTGATTGAGCAACATTGATACTTATAACTATTTTTTGGTCGATGAACCATACAATATTGTTATGCAAGCACAAATATAAAGTGTTTGACAAATACAAGACAATATCAATTAAGATTGCGAACAAAAATGAAAGCCTTTCATCCAAAACAAAATACATTGAGAATGAAAATATATACTAACTATTACATTGAGATTCCTACTCTATTTGTTTCTTTCTCTCTTCTTTTGAAACAGGTTCCTCGCCAGCAGGAGGATCATCCAAAGCATAAGGGGAGTTTATGAAATTAAGATCTTTCAGCATTCTGATGTTCATCACAGATGATCTATCCGAGCAGCTCTTGCTCGTCCCCGAGAAGCTCTTGCTCATCCCCTAGAAGCTCTTACTCGTCCACGAGGAGGAGGTTGCTCTTCAAGACTTATGATCTTCTCAAACATCTCAGCCAAGGCCTGGTTCTTTGCCATTAGTTGGAAGGCTCGATTATCCAAAGCAGATTGAGTTCTATGTTCTTCGACAGTTACCCGAGCATCTCTTGTTCGTCCCCGAGAACCTCTTGCTCGTTCCCATTCAGAAGTTCAAAAGTCAAATTTAGCATCTACAACACTGAGATCTTTACTACTACTGTCTCGACCAATAATGAAGAAGAAGTTGTATGAAAATATTTCAAAGTCCACCACTAGTTTGGTATTAATCAGATTGAAGAGTTGGGCTCAAATCAATAAAGTATTCAGAGGATCATAAATTTAGCACTCAGTTGCTCGACACAGGAGGCAGTTGGTCGGCTAGCAAACCAATCAACATACTTAAAGATTATGACAAGCTACAAGCTGCATCATATGTCATCCAGGAGATAATGCACTTTATGTTGAACAAATCAAGAAGGTAGATCAAGAATTTCACGAGCACCGCGCAACACTGCAGAATAAATACTCCATGCAGGTGGAGAATTTTGCTCCTCGACAACATTTTGAATAGCTCTTCCTCGCCCCTGAGACACTCTTCCTCCTCCCCGAGCTGTCGCAGGAATAACAGATCTTCTTAAATTATCCAGTTCTTGCCTTAATTTGGCATTCTCAACCTCTAAGAATGAGAAACCTTCATCAGTAACTGGTACTAAAGCAGTGGAAGATGACGCTGCAGATTCATACTGTGCCAACTTTTTCTGCAAATTATTGTTCTTTTGTTCCAGAAACTCAGCAATTTGCCTGCAGGCCTCAACTTCACCTTTTAGGGTTCTCTCCCTAACATCGTATCCAGCGATAATCTTTTTATGGCCTGTTTCAGAAGAAAGCTGTTGATATCTATTTTCATACTCCTTGTGCAACAAAGAAGTTGATTCATTGTGTTGATGTTGTAGATTTTCTAAGGTACAATGAAGTTCCTCGATCAATTCATAGTAGGCCACGCTGTTGGCCACATCTCGATCGAGTAAATCCTTCAAGTACCGATAAGCCTCAATTGCTTGTTCTGAGGCATCATGACCAAGGATGTCAGCAATTTCCGATGCACTCAAATTTGTATGACCAACTTTATAATACTCATGACATTGCTGCATCAGCTTTGTATCATGTGCAGATATCAGTTCCATTCTAGCCACAAACTAAGGATGAGAAGAAGACAACAATCAACAAAAATAAATCATCAACAACAAAGATGAACAAAGATGTATTTTATTAGATCACAAAAAGATTACATTGTTTGATTACAAATAATGAAAGATAGAAATGATACCGAACAACTTCACACCTTTTCCTTGTCTCCCAAGACTTTCTCGGGAGGATGGGACGAGGAGCTTGGTTGCTCGGTGGTGACAGCAACTTGATTAGCAGGAGTTGAACTTTTCTCAGAAGGAGGAGGCATGGAAGAAATGTCCTCGTTGGCAGAAGGTAGAGAGGCAGGGACTTGATCACCTATGGCCATGGAAGATTCATCAGAGATAGGTTCATCATCTTCTTCTTCCACAATTGGTGGGGGAGGACCAGGGAGGTGTAGCTGGAATAGCCCAGAGTCGTCTTCGATCTTTAATTCCTGCAGGGCAGCTACCCAACCATCTCGGAAGTATTTCAACTTCCCATATTGAACTTGGGATGTCATCGCAGCAATCCCCTTGTCCCATCCTTTATCCCAGTCAGCGCTGAAGGATTTTTTAACTGCGAGCTTTCTTTTTAGTTTCTCCGAGGAGAGCTTCGCATCCAATTCTTCTTTTTGGCCCTTGATATCTCGCAGGGCGGACAAATCTTCCTCTGCCTTCTTCAGCTTATCTTCAAGCTCTCCAAAATTCTTGAGCTTGTCGTCATATTTCTGATGCTCGACCTCTAAACTTTTCACCTTATTCTCCAAACTCTTGGAGATCTCAGCCATCTTCACCTTCTCGGCCTCAACTATAGATAACTTTTTCTCCCATTCAGCTTTGTCCTCATTATACTGCTGACGAGAATCCTTCAAAGATTGGGTTAAACCCAGCAGAGCATCCTCTACACCTGACGAGGAGCTGGAAGCTTTAATAGCTTCGTCTTTCTTCACGATATTGTTAAAATAATTCACCAGCTAAACAAAGGAAAAAGTGACAGGTCAGTGCAAAAATACACGTATTCAAAGACAGAAAGGAAATTCAGAGTGTGGGAAATTTACCGAAGCAAGATGACGAGTAGCTAGGGATGTCAGAATATCCCTAGAAATCTTTTCATCAATTCCTTGGACCTCGGGTATGATCCAAGTTTTTACCGAGCTCATTGCAGAGCTCGGAGGAATGATGGTTGGAACACCAACACCACCAACTGGTAGAGAGGAGACAGTTTCAGCCAAATTGACTGAGGATGATTTCCTCAATCTCCTCAAAGGGACTTCAACAGCTTCAACCAAGGAAGAACTCTTGGTCGGAGAGATAGCAGTCATCTCCACAGAAGCAACCTTCTTGCTCGGAGCCACTGGGGGCTTCTCGGTAGCTTTTGAAGGCGCAACATCCACCTTCTTAGTCCCCTCTGGGACATCAATTTTGCTTTTCTTAGCCTCAGCAGCAGAAGTAGTGTCATCAAATAGAGCAGGAGGAGCTCTTTTCTTGCCCATTCTCTGACTTAAAAGGATGTGAGAATCTGAAGAAGAATCCTCTGGAGTTGAAGCTAGCTCAATAGGACGAGCAGTATAAGAAGTTGTATAGCTCTTATACTGTAGCAAATATGATGCAAACTTGATGTGCTCGTCTGTAACGTTCTTATGCAAACCCCAGATAAGTTTCAGATGCTTAATATTAACCTCTGATTCTTTTGGAGTTTTTCTTTTACTATCAACTGCAAATAAACACATGATAATATATCAGTCATACATTTTGTCAAACATAATGAATTCGTAAATTTAGAAAAGAAATAAAATGAAAAATAAACCTATCCCATTGCCATATGGGGGGCATCTGGGACCGTTGTATACTCCATCTCCAACTAAAGGGGCATATTGCCAATTTTTAATAACCACCCCATGTTCAAAATAATCTCTATTTGCATCAGGGAGGTTAACTACAAGAGCCCTATTCAAAAACCTAGTTTTTAAGTAATAAATATTATCTAGAATGGCCCATCTATAGCAATACATAATTTCAGGGATCCCTATACGAGTCCCATGAGTTAGATTTAATTTATACACCCCATTAATTATTCTCCATGAATTGAGGGCTATTTTTGCAGGGACAAGATCGAAATACTGACAAAACTCAAGACACAATGGGTTTGGTGGAAAGGAAAATCCACATTCAGCAACAAATAGACTGGGGAACCAATGTCCCTCAGCCAAACGAAAGTAATTTTGAGGTTCAAAAAGCTCCTCCAAAATCACCCAAGAGGGGATGGAAAATTCAGAACGGAATTTCTCAACAGACTCCACAAGATAAACCATAGTGAATAAAAGAAATACAGAAGAAAATAAAAGAATCTTACAGGGAAAAGGAAGAGTTGACAACTAGCGAAGGAAAAGATGAACGCACAAGAGAGAAAGAGAGAATAGAAAGATTGAATGCAGAAAATTGGAAAAAGAAGAAGACGGTATGGTTACCTAAGAAGTTTAAATACTTTGCCTTGGGAAGCGGCGAAGGAAATGATTACACAAAAGAAACTATTAAACTTTCGGCGGCTAAAAGGACAAAAAGGGCACAAAGATCGAAGCGCTCTTAAAAATTCGAAAACAGGCGGATTCTGTGAATTTGGAAATAAATTCATTAACGATGCTCTGAAAACCCAGGAAGATCATTCAATATTGCCATATACCGAGAAAGAATGTTCCATACTCCTCAAAGTTCGAAATACGAAACATTGGGGGCTTCTGTTGATACCAAAATTAATATGCTGATGTGGACGAATAATACGAAGACACTTGTCAATCTACGTGGCACAATAACAATGAGGAAGTTCATTTCCCCGACCAACTCGTGTTCCCTATGAGCAACGAGGACACACCGAGGAACTCTAGCATTCCGAGGTACTCTAGCGCTCCGAGGAACTCCTGAGCAACGAGCAACTAAGGCGGTCCGAGCTGCATCTCGATCGTAGTATTAATTGCCAGAATATCAACAGTTCAACTATTCATTGAATGTTTATCATCTTGACGCACACGCTGCATTAAATGTATTACCCTTTCATATGTATATCATTTAATGTATCAACCCATTCATTTACAGCCTAAAGGCTATAAATACCTTGTATCACCCTCATTCAAAGGGACCGGAATTTCTTGAGAGAACTTGTAATCAAGAATTCCACAAACACTCAGCAATAACATAACAGTGGACGTAGGCTTTATTCCTAGCCGAACCACTTTAAAAATCTTTTGTCTCATTTATTTATCTGTGATTGAATAATTAGAGTGATCTAGTTTTTTACATCAACACTCGTGCACTTATTTTCTGCAAATATTTTTCCTGAAAAAATACCTAATTTATATAAAATATATTTATATCTAGGGCGGGGTATTACAAACTTCCCTCTTTAGGGAATTTCGTCCTCGAAATTCTTAGACCTCAACTTTAGGATCCAATCACCTCTAATTCGTTTCCAATCTTAGGGTGTTCTCAACACTATGGCCTAAACCCAAAGGCTTTAATCTCATCAATCATCATTGTTAGTTCACTCACAATAAAACCCAAGGTCGTATTAGAATTCTCAAGCATGCCTAACATGCCTACTTACCAAAACCTCAAAATCTTGGATATTCGTCAAATATGGTACCGGCACCAATGAAATCATTATCGAGGATCGTCTCTAAGTTAGGGTTTACAACCTATGTTTTCTCAAACAACTTTTTCCATGCCTAGCCTAGGTTGAGACGACCTTAACAATTTTCATCATACTCGTCAATAATTCCTAAAACAATCACATAACCACATAGGCCTACCCGACTGATATCTCCTACGAGATCCTTATGTTGACCTAGAGTCATCCTAGGATTAACAACATAAATACATACGAGCGATCACATAATCAATCCACATAATTCCTAACAGAGTGCAATGCGAGTACCTAACGTTTCATCAATTCCTGCTGCTCACAATATTCATAAGTCATAACCTCGAAATACATGACCAAGTCGCAACTAATCATACCATTTAACTAACGAAATATGTTATCCTAAGGCAATCAAGTAACATATGCAACTACATTCAACGATGAGAGACCATGCATACACACAACTAGTGTAGAATAAAGGTGTTTTCAAAGATCGAATCACAACTGATCAACAACTTCCAATTATCGGTATCAATAAGACTCAAGGAATGCAAGGTATCAGATGACTACCAAGCCAAAGAAAATAATCAAATTTCAACAATAAAGTGAGCCACGTGAAGTACGAACGCGCAACGTACCCCTTGAAGTCTACAACTCTTACCGATATCTTGCTAAAGTCTTAGTCTTGCCACATACCATAGCTTGACCCATTAACCCTGACAGTTTCTAATGTTGAGTCACCCATCCCTATGGGACGAACGAAATATGAAACCAATTACTCTGGAAAGCTAAAACGCTAGACTTCCCTCCTTAGTACTAATGCTACATAACCATCACTGTCTAGTACAACAACCTGAACCCAATGAAATTTCATTCTTTCAACTCTCATCGTTAGTCACTGACCTATCATACCTAGGCCCCCATAGTTCCAACACATGATAACTAACCCCAGTTTTTGAGATCATTCTCATCAAGTGAAACATAACACTCACATAGTCTCAATCATCCAACTCATGAATCGTTGCTACCACCCTCATCACTACCTACATGATCCCAAATTATAATCATTCTAATGGCATCTCAACTCTCAATCATCACTCATGCCTAATGATTTTCCTTCAATAGAGTCATTACTAACCATACAAGTAGCAAAATTACGTGCTGTAATTATGTCTAACACTTCATCCTGAGTGCCAATTCTAAAAGCCATAATGAACCTCACCATGTTCTAAGTCTCCCAGGTGTACCACCTAGAATTGATCAATCTATTTTTGACATTATCCTTGAAGGTCATATCATGGCACATGCTTACATACAAAGACCGTGGCACTAACTCCGAGTACTTCTATAAATCAACGTTACCCAAACCTACTACAATCATCAATGATTTACCATCACTATGCAAACTCCAATACGACAATGATTCCTAAATGCTTTATGGATGATGAAACCAAAGTCAGTTATCTATCTAATAACTTACACGTCTATCATGAGAAATTTCAAGTCATATCATGACCTATGCTACGCATCTTGGGGTTTACCAATACGAATGTATGCTACCATATAAACCCCGATGTAATAATGATTCCCAAGGATTCTGAGGAGAGACACTATTGTCATTGTAATACATGGTAGACAACCTTAAATTTAACTAGGGAATGTCTACCCCTCGTATTAACATCTCACTAGATAAACCTTTAACACATCTCTAAGGAATTTCAATATGGTTTCACATGCCTATCTATGTCACTAACCCGAAGTCGATCTCACTATGTCACATAATCTAATTATTAATGAGTGTTTAACCATGACAACTAACTACCTCACTTTGCAAGCATCATACTATGTGCTAATCTACCAACTAAGATAACTATATATTTTGCTGGGATATGGGACGCTGGATATTTCCTATAAACACCAAGGCCCATGCCCACGAATGCCATAAGGGATCCTATTTCTCAATGCCACACTATAGTCACTAAAGTATAAATTTATACCATCCAAGTCTTGGTAGGACACTGGACGCCAGGTATTGCCTAAGAGGAGGATCACCCTAATGACACTGCAAGGGTTACCATTATAAAACATCACAAGTCATTTACTTACTGTTGATACCAAATTTAGTCTGCTGACATGGATTAATAAAGCGAAGACACGTGGTAGTCTACGTGGCAACAACAGGCACTTCCGAGGAACTCACACGCTCCGAGGAACCCTACTACAACGAGGAACATTGTTTCCCCGAGGAACTCATACGCTCCGAGGAACGAGAACTCTCCGAGGAACTCTTGTGCACCGAGAAGCCTAGACGGTCCGAGAAACTCAGGCGGTCCGAGCTGCACCTCGAACAAAGCATTAATAGCGGGATAACCAACAGTTTGACTGTTCATTAAATGCTTATCATTCAGACGCATACGCTTAAAGGGCATTGAATGTATTACCCTTTCATATGTATACCATTTAATGTAGTACCCTTTCACTTTACAGCCTCAGGGCTATAAATACATTATACAATCCTCATTGGAGAGGGACCCAGACCGGAATTTCTTGAGATAACTTGTAATCGAGAATTCTCATACAAACAGCAATACCAAAACAGTGGACGTAGGCCATTCTTATAAGGCTGAACCACTTTAAAAACTCTTTGTCTCATTTATTTATCTGTGATTGAATAATTAGAGTGATCTAATTTTTTACATCAAAAGATTGGCGCCGTCTGTGGGAATCGATTGGTGATATCGATTTCCCACCAAAAACAATCCATCACAAATGGCTGATATTCCAGAATCCAGTAATCGAAACGTTGGAACCCCTCCAAATCCATCTGCTCCGCCAAATATTCCAGATCTGGCTGGAATAATGACAAATCTGTCTCAGGGCCAGACCGTCATGCAAGAAACAATGCGACAACTCATCCAAACTCTCCATGGCGGTGCGTCAGCCCAGTCATGACCACGGAGTATTCAAAGAAACACCCGCGCACCATCCTCACGTACTAGGGGTACTGATTCACATCGCAATGAGGAATCTAATGATTTCTCTTATCAACCTGGGCAAACTTCATCGGTGCGAGCCACAGATACTGAACAATGTGTCACTCTCTCCCCAGAAAGGACCAGCGTATTGGAAAGATTAAGTAGGGTTTCTCCTTTCGACCGACTAGGCCCTAGGAGGAACAAAAGTCCTCTTAATGCAGCGTCGAGGAGCTTTTGACGATCAACAGCCTTAAGGGAAGGATCTGCCCAGTCGCGACCAGCTGCTCATCAGGATAGATCCCAGGAAGCCACTTCAACGCGATCAGCTACTCGAACCAACATGCTCGAAGAAGGAAATGATGCATGGAAAGGCTCTATTCAAAGGATGGAGGATAGATTAGGGGAAATGGTTAAAACCAAGAAGCCTCTACAACGAACCTTTGTTCAAGGAACACCTTTTGTCCAGGACATTGTAGATTTTCCAACACCATAAAAGTTCAAAGCACCTGTTGTGACCCCCAAATATGATGGAAAGACTGATCCTGTTCTTCATATAGAACAATATCAAGCTACTTCCGACATCTATGCTGCCCCAAACGAGATGAGATGCAGGGCATTCTCGGGAACTCTTACCGGATCTGCTCAAATATGGTATAATAATCTTCCTCGGGGTAAGATCCCAACTTTCTTTCAACTGGCCGAGTTATTCATTGGAAATTTCTGCTTTGGGGAAAATCCAGTTAAATGAGTAGCACATCTGCTAAGTGTTAGACAAAAAGCTGGTGAAAGTACCAGTGATTATGAGGAAAAGACAACGATCACTGCCTTAATGAGTGGGTTATTGCCTAACAAGTTGTATTACACTTTGGCCAAATATCCACCCACAACTATGTCAGAATTGATGGAAAAAGTGGCCAAAATCATGAATGCCGAGGAGGCTATGGCTGCGAAGAAGAATATGGATAAAGAAACCAAGGTGGAAGTCGACAAAACCAAGAAGAAAGAACATAAGAACAATGGTGGTGACAAACAATCCAAAAATAGGTCGTCATGGGAGGTATTGAAGAAATTTGATAATTTCACTCCTTTGAAGGTAGATATCAACCATGTCCTGGAAGAAATTAAGAACATCGAGGAGTTAAACTGGCCAAAGAAAATGAAGGCAGACCCTGGCACGAGGAATAGGGAAAAATATTATGAGTTTCACAAAGATCATGGCCATATGACCAAGAATTGCATAGCTCTTCAAAATGAGATTGAAACACTCATCAGACGAGGAAAGCTGTCAAAGTATGTTGATCGGGGAAACGAAAGAAGAAACAACGACCGAGCAAGAGAAAGGTCTATATCTCCTCGTCGAGGAGAGGAGAACAAGAAAAGAAATCATGAAGTTGATCCCGAGGATGATCCCGATCTTCCCAAGAGACCAAGGTAGCCAAAACGAGAGGTATTTTCAATACGCTTTGGATCATTTGATTGTAATGTTATTTCAGGAGGAGATGCAGGAGGAGGAGACCTTACTGCAGAGAGAAAATCTTACCTCAGTGAGGCTCAAGCTTGCTCGTACATTCATCGAATAAATCTAGCTGAGGAGGATCGCCCGAGAAAGGTGAACAAAGAGAAGTTGGTCATTGGGTTCTCAAAAAATGACCTCGCAGGTGTTCTATATCCTCACGATGATCCACTGGTGATCAAAATGAGGATGAAGGAGGTTATGATTTCAAGAGTACTGGTCGACAATGGTAGCTCGGCAGACATCATGTTCTACTCGTGCTTCAATAGTTTAAATCTAAAGTTATCTCAACTGGAGCCTTACCACAGACCCCTCATCGGTTTTGCTGGCGAGAAAGTATTTCCACTTGGAACGATCAAGTTGGATATATTCATTGGTACGTGGCCTGCTTGTCAGACAGAAAAAATACATTTCTTTGTGATGGATAAGAATGTCCAATCATCGTACAATATCATCATGGGAAGAGTAGGATTGAAGAAGTTCGAGGCTGTACCATCTACGGTGCATCAGTGCCTAAAATTTTCAACAAATTTTGGAGTAGGAGTTGTGAAAGGTGATCAGAAAGTAGCTCGAGAATGCTATTATTCGCCCGCCGAGCAAGAAGAATTGGAGGAATCAAAGAAAAAGACTACTACCTATCAAGTCGATGAAGGTGCAGAGATTGAAACATTGGATCCTCGAGATGAGTCGCAACTCGTGAAGGGTCAAGTAGTGGAAGCTACTGAAAACATCATTCTGCACGACGGACACCCTGAGCGAACTACTCAAGTAGGTTCATCGTTGGAAGCCTCATTAAAACAGGAATTGATAACTTTCCTTAGAAGCAGAAGACAAACTTTTGCATGGAGTCATGAAGATATGCCTGGGATAGACCCAAACTTCTTATGTCACGAACTCAATGTGAATAAGGAGATCAAGCCTGTGAAGCAGAGAAGAAGAGTATTTAGTCCCGAGAAGAATCAAGCTATACAGGAGGAAGTCGAGAAGCTCCAGAAGGCTTGTTTTATTGAAGATGTTAAATATACAGACTGGTTAGCTAATGTGGTGATGGTAAAGAAGAAAAACAACAAGTGGAGGATGTGTGTAGACTTCACCGACCTCAACAAAGCATGCCCAAAGGATCACTTTCCACTGCCCCGAATTGATCAACTGGTGGATGCTACCTCGGGACACGAGTTGCTGAGCTTCATGGGTGCTTATTCTGGCTACAATCAGATCAAAATGAAACTTGAAGACAGGGAGAGTACTTCTTTCATTACCCCTCGGGGAACTTATTGTTATAATGTTATGCCTTTTGGTTTGAAAAATGCAGGTGCGACATATCAGCGGCTGATGAACAAGGTTTTTGCTGAACAAATCAGTTGCAATATAGAAGTCTATATTGACGATATGCTGACAAAAAGCAAGAAAGCTGCCGACCATCTAGTTGACTTAAGTCAGACTTTTGATCAACTGGATAAATATCAAATGAAGCTGAACCCGACGAAGTGCATATTTGGAGTACGAGAAGGCATGTTCCTCGGGTACATTGTCAATCAACGAGGAATTGAGACAAATCCTGAAAAGATCAAAGCTCTATTAGGGCTGCGATCTCCAACGACGAAGAAAGAAGTACAGAGTCTCACAGGACGAGTAGCAGCACTCAACAGATTTGTGTCAAGAGCAACTGATAGATGTCTCCCATTATTCAAGACACTCAGAAAGACCTTTGAGTGGAATGATGAATGCGAGAAGGCTTTTCAAGACTTGAAGAAATACTTGGGAGCACCTCCACTGTTGTACAGGCCAATGATGGGAGAAAAATTGTATTTGTACCTTGCAGTGTCCGAGAATGCAGTTAGCTCGGCGTTGATCAGAGTGGAGAATGGAGTGCAAAAACCAATTTACTACACAAGTAAGGCCTTTCGAGGAGCAGAGATCAGATATCCAAGGCTGAAAAAGTTAGCACTGGCGCTTATTGAGGCAAGTAGGAGAATGAGGCCATACTTCCAGGCTCATACCATAGTAGTATATACCGATATGCCATTGAGGCAAGCCCTTCACAAGCCAGAAAAATCAGGAAGATTGATGCACTAGGCAATAGAGCTCGGTGAATATGATATAGTCTATGAACCCAGATCATCGCTAAAAGGGCAAGCTGTGGCAGATTTTATAGCAGAGTTCACCTATCTTGATACCCCCGAGGAGCAAAAGTTTCTCGCTGATCAACCTGTGGATGTTACAGGATCAACAAACACTAGCTCAGACCAACTCCGGTTGGTAAAAGGGCAAGTGGATGTTACAGGATCATTAAATTCAAGCTCAGACTAACTCCGGTTGGTAAAAGGGCAAGAAAATCTGATCGACGAAGAGCGAGAAATATCCGGGGAGGATGAAAGGAAGCAACAACTATTTCACCGAGGAACTCTAACTGATCAGAAATTTGAAGACGAGTTACCTATATGGAGGCTATATGTAGATGGCTCATCCTGTACTACAGGATGTGGCGCGGGGATAGTTTTGAGCACTCCAGACGAGGTCGACATGGAATACGCCCTGCGTTTCCAATTCAAAGCTTCCAACAATGAGGCTGAGTATGAGGCCATGATTGCAGGACTTAGTTTGGCAAAAATTATGGAGGCACAACAGATTATTGTCTTCAGTGATTCTCAATTGATCGTAAATCAAATGTTGGGAGTATATGCAGTTAGAGGAGAATTAATGATCAGATATCATGCAAAGGCAAAGGAACTGGTGTCAGAATTTACCGCTATTCAGCTGGTCAGAATACCAAGAATGGAGAATGCGAGAGCAGACGCCCTAGCTCGACTAGCATCAGCTACTCGCACCGAGCTACGACGAATAATCCCAATTGAAGTGTTGACTGGTCGGAGTATAGATGAAGATCTGACGATGAACTTTATTACCCTTGATTTAGGACCATCTTGGATGGATCCCATCAGGGCATATATTGAAGAGGGAGAATTACCAATTGACAAGCTCGCAGCCAAGAAATTGAAGTTTAAAGCTACTCGGTATGTATTAACTAATGGTATTCTGTATAGACGAGGAATTATGGCAGGTTTGCAGAAATGTGTATATCCCTCCAAGGTGAAAGATTTGATTGAAGAGATCCATGAAGGGTCCTGTGGAGCACATGTAGCAGGTCGGACGCTTTTGCAAAGGATGATGACGTAGGGATACTACTGGCCGACGATGAGAGCCGGTTGTGTAGCCTATGCCAAGAAATGTGACAAATGCCAGCGCTTTTCCTCCATCCGAAGAACTCCACAAGAATTGTTTACTTCCCCTTGGCCATTTGCTATATGGGGAATTGATTTGGTTGGGCCACTGCCAACGACCCGAGGAAGGTTCAAATACCCCATCATCGTATTAGATTATTTTACTAAGTGGGTAGAAGCTGAGCCAATTATTGATATGACGTACGAGAAGGTGTACCAATTTATTTGGAAGAACATCATTTGTCGATATGGTCTTCCTCATGCTTTCATCACAGTCCATGGAACATAATTTGATAACGAGGAGTTCGCTGCCTATTGCCATCAGTTAAACATTTTGAAGGTCCACTCAGCACCAGGCCACCCTAAAAGCAATGAACAAACTGAAGTGACAAACAGAACGCTGCTAAATGGCTTGAAGAAAAGACTGGATGATGCAAAATCGAATTGGATCAATGAGCTACAATCAGTACTCTGGGCTTACTGAACTACTCCCCGAGTAGCAACTGGAGAATCACCATATATGCTGGAGTTTCGAAGTGAAGCTGTTATACCTGCCAAGTTGGGCCTCCCAACACACAGGGTACTGAATTTCAATTCCCCTGTCAGCGACTTAATGAGAAGACTGGATTTAGACATGCTCGAGGAAGTTAGAGAAGAAGCAGCCATTAGAAATGCTGCTTACCAGCAGCGAACAACTTTGTTTTACAACAAGAGGGTGAAGAAATGCGACCTGAAATAAGGAGACTACGTGCTAAAGAAAGTATTTCAAAAGCACAATAAACTGAAGGCAAATTGGCATGGACCATACCGAGTTACAGAAGTTGTTCGACCAGGAACTTACCGAATAGCAACTCTAGAGGGGGAGGAGTTTAAGAATGCATGGAACGCAGAGCACCTGCGCAAGTATTATCAGTGATGTATATTCCCATGTAATGCAGTTCTAGTAATATGAATAAAATGAAGATATTCTGCCAAAGTTTTTCCTTTTATTGAGAATTTTTTGGGGAATACTAGTGCTATACACTACTCGGCAAAACTCGGCAAAGCTTAGACTACTCAGCAAAAATATTCCTAAAAATGCCAACCTCGGTTGGTTAGGAAACAAAATATTCCTGAAAATGCCAACCTCGGTTGGTTAGGAAACAAAATATTCCTAAAAATGCCAACCTCGGTTGGTTAGGAAACAAAATATTCCTAAAAATGCCAACTTGTTTGTCTAGGAAACAAAATATTCCTAAAAATGCCAACTTATGTTGGTCGGGAGGTAAATATATTCTCGAAAATGCCAACTTATGTTGGTCGGAAGGTAAATATATTCTCGAAAATGCCAACTTATATTGGTCAGGAGGTAAAATTATTCCAGAAAGCGCCAAAGTCTACTAACTATGGATGGTTGGGGATAAAAACCCACCAACTGTAGTTGGTCGACAAAGAAAATTTACCGACCTTGGTTGGTCGGAAACATTTTATGGGCAAAATTATTTCAAAAAGACTAACTATAGCTGGTCGGGGATAAAAACCCAATAACTGTAGTTGGTCGACATGAAGAATTTAACAACCTTGGTTGGTTGGAAACATTTTAAACATTTTTATACTTATTAATTTATTACTAAGTTGGTCGAGAAACAAAATGTTGTTTTTGCCAAATGACTATCACAAGTTCAAACTAGACAATATTGTTATCTTTTTATCAGATATGCATGCACAAATATAAAGTGTTATAAGACAATAGCGAATAAAAATGAAGGTCTTTCATTGAATTCAAAATAAATTATATTGATATTGAAATATATACTAACTATTACATCAAAAATTCCTATTCTACTGGTTTTTTTCCCTCTGCTTTTGAAACAGGTTCCTCGCCAGCAGGCGGATCATTTAAAGCCAGAGGAGAATTTATGAAGTTGAGATCCTTTAACATCCTGACATTCATCACGGATGGTCGATATAGAAGATGCTCGGGACGAGATACTTCAACAATTGAATGAAGATTGTAGTCGCCGAGATACTTAGAAATCAAGCTCCGAGGAATGTCCCGAGCAGGGATCCAACTCATATCCAGTTTGAATGGTGGCACGGGTAAGTCGAGAAGCCCGAGATCATGGTAGTCCCACAGGTAATGACCCTGTTCGAGCTGCAGCACACCTAAGGCATTCAACCAGCCTTGCTTGTAGCCCTCATTATTGGCATTCTGGATACGATAGTCCAAGTGAAATAGAGCTTCGTTGTATCCAGCCATCCAGAACTCCCTGGGCTGTTTGTGGAACTGATATGTTAGTCTGTCCAGCTGCTCGTGGAGATTTTTGATGAAGAGCTCTTTGTTCTCCAAGGTAGATTTATGCGTGGAGAGATGCTCTTCCAAGTCTCTGATTTTCTTTGACATTTCAGCCAAAGCCTGGTTCTTCGCCATTAGTTGGAAGGCCTGGTTCTCTAAAGAAGACTGAGTCCTCTATTCCTCGACAGGAATCCGAGCTGATCTTGCTCGTCCCCGAGGAGCTCTTGCTCATCCACGAGTTGATGTAGAGGGGCCAACTCTCTTTAAGGTTTCTAACTCGTCCCTCAAGTTGGCATTCTCGACCTCTAGGAACGAAAATCCCTCATCGATCACTGGGATTAAGTCTTTTGAAGAAGAGGCTACAGACTTCAACTGTGATAGCTCTTTCTGCAAGTTGTTGTTCTCTCGCTCCAGTAACTCGGTAATCTGTCTGCATTCCTCGACCTCACCTTTCAGGGTTCTCTCCCTCACATCGTACCCAGTAAAAAGCTTCTCGTAGCCCTTGTTGGCAATGATCAACTTGTACTTCTTCTCATACCCCTCATGCAACAGGGCAGTGGATTCTTTGTATTGAAGCTGAAGGTCTTCGAGGGTGCCTTGGAGATCCTCGATCATGTCATAATAGGTCACATTATTGGCCACCGCTCGATCAAGTAGACACTTCAGATATTGATATGCTTCCACTGCCTGTTCTGAAGCATCTTGGCCGAGGATGTCTTCAACTTGTGCTGCACTCAGGTCTGTGTGACCAGCTTTAAAATATTCGTTACATTGTCGCAGCAATTTAGTATCATGGGCAGATAGTAATTCCATCTTGGCCAGAAACTAGCAGAGAAAGAAAGAGCAATCATAAATAAGAAATATAAGCAGAGTATGAATAGAAGATAAACAACAGTATGCAAAAAAAAAGTCCAAGTTTTATTAGATCATAAAGTTCAAAGTTACATATGTGGGTTACATTTGAAAAAGAAATAAATACAAGGGAAAACACTCCTAAAAATCTGGAGGACTATTTAAAGCTATCATATTCCGAGAAAGAATGTTCCATACTCCTCAAAATTCGAACTATGAAACACTGGGGGCTTCTATTGATACCAAATTTAGTCTGCTGACATGGATCAATGAAGCGAAGACACGTGTCAGTCTATGTGGAAACAACAGGCACTTTTGAGGAACTCACACGCTCCGAGGAACCATACTACAACGAGGAACACTGTTTCCCCGAGGAACTCATACGCTCCGAGGAACGAGAACTCTCCGAGGAACTCTTGTGCACCGAGAAGCCTAGGCGGTCCGAGCTTCACCTCGAACAAAGCATTAATAGCGGGATAACCAACAGTTTGACTGTTCATTAAATGCTTATCATTCAGACGCATACGCTTAAAGGGAATTGAATGTATTACCCTTTCATATGTATACCATTTAATGTAGTACCCTTTCACTTTACAGCCTCAGGGCTATAAATACATTGTACAATCCTCATTGGAGAGGGACCCATATCGGAATTTCTTGAGATAACTTGTAATCGAGAATTCCCATACAAACAGAAATACCAAAACAGTGGACGTAGGCCATTCTTATAAGGCTGAACCACTTTAAAAACTCTTTGTCTCATTTATTTATTTGTGATTGAATAATTAGAGTGATCTAATTTTTTACATCAACACTTACTACTAAGTCACTACAATTATCTAGTTTCACTCTTACGCTACCTCAATCCTTAAGATTGTCTAAACGCATATTATAGTCAAGGTACTTAAATCGAGACATATTAAATTCAAGCCCACAACCAAGGGACCTAATACGTTCTCACCACGAGACTAGCAACTATAAGTACATTACCCAGTCACTTAATTTTAATAGGGACGTTCACAAGCTTTCCAGCTAGGTCACAACGAATACTATATGATGTTACTACTACTACTACTACTACTAAGGATTTTTGGTGGGACACACGATAAGACGTATAGTCCGTGCATTCTTAGGCATATATTACCGGTGTCACTAAAGATACCATTCATCAACATTGCATTATTCTTTCAATCACTACCCCGATGAGTTACCCAAGGTTCACTCCCTTGTCACTATAACTCATCATTGTTACTTACATGACCCCTTGCCACAAATGGCCTGTAACTCTAATCACGGCTCACAAGATACATTCATCGGCTAACAGCCACTAAGGCACTCACCCACACGGACAACTAAGGCTGAAGGTGCCTATCCCTAAGTGTTGCGCCACACAAATTTGTATTCTCACCAAATTTACCATCAACCACGGTATTACCCCAAGGATCGAATTTTCCTAATCATCACATCGATATTGACCTCTCATATGTATCACATCCGAGGCTACATATAATTTAAATCACGATTTCCCATTACATGATTGTGACACTCCAACTATCAATCTCTACCATTGTTTATCCACAATTTGATGACATTTGCCCAACGGGTGATATCTTATCCTATCAACATATCCAAAGACTCTACGTCTACAAATGTTGTAACAAAAAAAACCTCACACCACGAACCACGATGTCACCACCTATTGGCTTATGTGGAAACTCATAAATCATAAACCATAAACCATACTTTATCAGAAACGCGAAAGAAATTTATATAACTATCTTGAACGTATGCCACTTGACACTAACTTACTTGTCGTGCTAACCTCTTTGACTTCATTGCTGAGGACATGAACTACAACTGCCACCAAACAAGCGTACTGGCCCAAACCAACATTAACATCGAAGGATCCACTACCGACCTCACCACATCACTCCCAAAAAGAACCTCTAACCTAGAGCTCTGATACCATTTGTAATTCCCCGACTCGAATTTATGGATTACCCGTGAGTCAACCCGGTCTGACCCGAATGTTAGGTGTGAAGTGCAATGAAACAACCTAAATAATGTTGCTAGTCAAGTTTTATTTTAATTAACATTTCACTTGTTAGCATGTGAATCAAATTTCAAGATGAACTATGTGAGGGATCCATGGGGGGAAACCCAGAGTTCAAGTAAACAAAGCTACTAACGTAAAACACAAATAAAATATACTTACTTATATAGCGCTCTCAAAATATGAAACTTCTCCCAACCTGCCGTAACAAAGTGGGGATGTGTGCTTATGCCAGTGGGATTTACACAAGTAGTGTAGAAACGAATGACATAAAGGAATACTCACACGCTATAACCACATGAATGTGAAAATATGTACATATCTACATACTTATACCTTTAGTAAATACACATGTCAATGCATTAATCGTTTTACTTTAAAAAAATCTTACTTATCCAGATTAATTTACCTTAATCTAGTAAAGACTTCCTTTTTTCATACTTAGCATTTTCACCTTTTTAAAAAAACCCAGTTCAACACTTGAAACCTTTACACTTGATTTTATTTTAACTCATTCCTTTACCGAATTTTAACCCCTTTCATTTATTTTATTACACTTTAGTATTTTCATTAAAAATCACCATTTCAACTCACGCATTCCCCGTGTTGAAAAATACTTATTTAATCTTCGAAAATCCTTTTTAAAACACATTCTTGTGTTAAATATGGGTTTAACCATTTAGGTTGCTTAACTACCCATTTATTTACTTTCTTTAACCCTTTTCCCATTCCTTTATGGACATTAATAGATTTATGCATTTACTTGTCCATTTCACCTTTACCGAAATATTTATTATATTCATTCAAGTTAGGTTGTACTAACACATTTTACCACACAACCCATTTCTTGATATGTTCCATATTTTCTTTATCTTTTCTCGAAGTCTTCCTTTATCGTATACTTACACGGGCTCCACACCGATGGCTATGCGCACCATATGCTCTGGCCAGTGATTTAAGGATTTTCACCCAAGGGCTCTAGACCCTTATTGATTTATCCCGGTGTCATCCGAGTTCCTTTTATGTATTTTAAAATTTAAAAAATGTCCACATTATTCCACTTTTATCGGCCGAAGCCAAATGCACGGACTTAACCGTCCGTTTTTCCATTAACACTTGAAAAATGATTTCTTTTTTCTTAAGTCCTTTATTCACCCACACGTTAATTTAATACCAAAATCATCCACAATTTAGGACTGAGGGTGCGCTTTTTGTTCAAACAGAGAAACTAATTTAATTAAATCTTTAATTAACCAGATTTAAACACACACCAAGCAAGGATCAATCACACAAAGCAAATGAGGAAAAATCCCCCAAAGGGGTAAAACCTTGTTATTTCAATATGTTTATAAACACTTACATACATAATGAAATACAGTTTGACAAGTGAATACCCTGAAGCACCGGTTCTTTATCGTCAGCAAGAGCTCCCTCATGACGCTCCAAGTTCATCAGTGCAGTCTCAACACAAGATGCTCCATGAATGGGTATGAATGGGTTTAGAATGATTCACACATATGATTATGATTGATTGTGAATCTCAAAGTGTGTTTGATTAAAATATATAAAGACTTGACTTATTAGGTCTATAAATTCTTCCCTCAAATTCTTAAACAAAATAAGCTCCGAAGGAGGAATTTATAGAAGCAAACAAAATCTGATGCGCCAAATTTTTCTGAGCCCATCGGACCGGTCCTTAATGGGTCATCGAATCGGTTAGGTCATCCAGATCGATTCGATTTTCTTCTTAATGGATTGGTTCGATCAAATGACTTTTCCTGCATAAAATTACTAACCGGATCGGTTCATTTTTCTTCAGCTCCGGATCGATCCGAATTTTTCTTTCTTTGTGTTCTTGTATGAGATGATTATGAATCTGGAAAATCAATACCACGAACCCACGATGGAGATAATGATCACGACACACAAAATTGATGATGATAATGGGCACGTAAAACACATAATTCGGATTGAGGCCATCAAGACATGATCGTGCTGAGATGAGCCGACTGTAGCGATAGCTGACTGTAGAGGTATACGACATATATGCTGAGATCTAGGATAAAACTGAAATGCCTAGATACTAACCCGGATGTTTATAAAATATTTCCTTACAAATCTCCCCCTATGTCTATGCTGGTACATACATAAAAAATCCGAATTATGTTCCAAAAAAAACAAATGTCATACAATGTAAGATCCCTATTAAACCCAAAAACTGGAAATACTAAATGAATGACATGGCTTCAATCATCTTCAAGTCTTCAAAACTCTTCAAACTCTCTTTGTCCTCATCAGGGTGTGCAAATAGAATCCTCAATTTGGTACCTACACACATAAGGAAAGAAATATATACCTATGACGCGCAACAGTTTGATATATAATGACAAGAAAAATGAAATATCAAAGTAAGCTCAAGAAAATCTTTAAAACTCAAACTATCTCCCCCATAATTCGTTCTTCCCTTTTTATGATGTCCCCAAATAGACAAATAAGAAGAACATAAATGGATGCACATGGGAATTGTCACAAGCAGAACCACTTTCTCTTTTTGAATTTTTAAAATTTTTCTCACAAAATACAACACAAGTCACACCAAGAAAGAACACTAAAACAACCAAGTCGATGATAGCGAAAATTTAGGGTTGTGAGCAGATTCGACAGGAAAATCAACACATACATAACATATGTGCCCGATGAATGTTGGATATTCCTAACGAATGAACTCAACATCTTCCTTAGGAGTAAAAATTATGGAATTAAAAGAAAGTAACTCAATCAAATCAACAAATCAAAGCTTAAAGTGATTTCCACACCAATAACGTCCAAAACGTTTGAAACGCTTTTTCATGACTTTCAAGGACGTGAAAACCCGCTTTTCATTTCTTTCCATCCAAACTCCCTCAGATTAAACATTATATTTTTCTATTGAGGTTATGAAACTAAAACGTATTGGCCCATTTAATTTGGCATAATTTTCTTTTTATTGCCATTTAATTTTCTTCGAGATATTTTTCAAATGCTGGCTTTCTCGGCCAGTTAATTTTGAACTCTAGTAGCCCTTTCTCGTGATTCACTCATCATATTTTATTGTAATTAAATTCTCCCGTTAAACAATTTTGACACGCACTACTATCTTGTTAAGTTTTATCGCATTTTGGTCGTTGTATAGATAGAATTGAGATGGGGACACTTAAGCCAATATGTGAAAGACAAGTTCAATACTCAAATAATACTGTACATGTGTGCAATAAAGGATATAAGGAGCCGAACATGTAGAAGATATCACTAATTATATCTTAAAGACTCCAAACAATGTAAAGCACATGGATGAAATGATGTAGCATCTCAAATCACTATCAAACAGTAACGTGGAATATGAAATGAAGTTTTGAATATGGCTATCGTAAATGTTCATCCGAAAATGGTGTAAACAAAGCTCTTTTTGAGTTTTTCAAAAAAAAAATTATAAAAAGAAAATCTTTTTGGATTTTTCTAAATTTTTCAAAAAATAAAATCTTTTTGGATTTTTTAATTTATCAAAAAAAAAAAAATCAAACAAATAATGATACAAATAATACAATCTAGAGATAGGAATCAGATGATATAAACATGAAAATGCATCCTACTTTAGACATGGTGACCATCCCTCAGTCAACTATGAAAATTCCTAAAGACTTCCCAAGAATCTTGAATCTAAGGGCATCCAAAGGCTTTGTGAAAATATCGGCTAACTGAAAGTCGGTAGATACAAAACTCAAGGATATGACCTTTTCCTCTACAAGCTCACGGATAAAATGCTCGCGTATCCTAATGTGTTTTGTGCGAGAGTGATGGACGGGATTGCGGGATATGTGTATCGCGCTCCTGTTATCTCATGAAATGGTCATGGTGTCCCGTGATATCCCATAATCATCTAGCACCAACTTCATCTACAGAAGTTTCGTAAAATAATTCTCGGCGGCTATGTACTCAGCCTCTGCATAGGATGAAAAGATGGAGTTTTACTTCTTGATCAACCAAGAGATAAGAGCAGAACCAAAGAAGAAACACCCACCAAAAGTGCTCCTACATCCATCTGCATGCCCATCCCAATCGACATTCGAATAGGCATAGAGTCGGTTATTAGTATCAAAGGAATAACAAATGTCGTAGGAAAGAGTCCCACTCACGTATTTGATAATACGTTTTAGAAAGAGTAAATGTGACTCTTTGGGGGATGACTGATATCGCATATAGACTCCAATAATAAAGGCGATGTCGGGACGACTAGCAGTCAGATAGAGAAGACTGCCTATTATACTCCGATATAAAGTTTTCTTAACGTCCTTTTATCAAGTGCCCTTACTAAGCTTTGTAGATGTACTCATAGGTGTACGTGCATGCTTAGCGGAGTCCAAACCAAATTTCTTTACGAGGTCTCTAGCATACATGGATTGGGAGATGAACATCCCATCCTCTAACTGACGAACCTGAAGACTAAGGAAGAATGTAAGCTCACCTACCATGCTCATATCAAACTCACTCTTCATTTCCTCTTTAAAGCTGTGAGCATGATGTGACGTGGATACAAAGACTATGTCATCCACATAGACTTGGGCAATAAAAATAGCACCGTTATCTCTCCTGATAAATAACTTTTGATCGACTCCCCCTCTCTTGAAGCCACATGCTAAGAGATAGGAAGTAAGCCTCTCGTACCAAGAACGGGGTGTTTGCTTCAAACCATATCGGGATTTTCTCAGATAATATACGTGTCCTGGATGTTTAGGGTCTTCAAACCCTTTTGGTTATTCCACATAAACTTATTCCTATAGAATACCATTCAGAAAAGCACTCTAGACATCCATCTGATATAAGTTGAAGCTCAGATGACATGCGATGGTGAGTAATAAGAGGACGGACTCAAGCCTCGCAACAAGAGCAAATGTCTCCTTAAAGTCTACACCCTTAATCTGCGTGTAGTCCTGAGCGATAAACCTAGCTTTGTTACAGATAATCGTACCATTTTCATCCATTTTATTCTTGAAAATCCACTTTGTACCAATCACGTTAGTCTCACTAGGTCAGGGGACAAGTTCCCAAACATCGTTCTTTCTAAACTGAAGCAACTCGTCTTGTATAGAAGATATCTATTGTTCATTCATGAGTGATTCTTTATAGGTTTTGGGCTCGACTTTGGACGTGTAACAGATATGGCTGACAACATTCTCTAGCTGAGCATGAGTCTTGACCCCTAAAGTGGGATCTCCTAGAATACCAGTAGGTTCATAACTCTTGAGAACCCAAGCAAGTATGTACCTTAAGACAGGATTAGGGTCCACCCTGGGTGTGTGAGGGACAAGGGTATCATTACAAGAAAGGTCTTTATCCTCACATAAACGGATAGGGTCAACTAACACTGGGGGTTCGTCATCTTTCACGGTGACGTTAATTGACTCCATAACCTTAGAGCTGCTTAGGTTAAACACCCGGTATGCTCTACTGTTTGATGAATATCCTAATAGTATTCCCTCATCACTCCGGGAGTCAAACTTTCCTAATTACTCACTATCCCGTAGGATGTAGCATTTGCTCCCCAAAATATAAAAATATGCCAGGTTGGGCTTCTTTTTAGTCCACAATTCATAAGGCGTCTGAAGTGTGTGGATGCAAGTAAACCCTATTTATCGTATGTCATACGATAGACACTGGCTCTGCTTAAAATCTCCTAGAAACTTTACGACCAAGAAGCATAAATCTATCCATCTCCTGAATCGTCCGATTCTTCCTCTCAACGATCCCATTTTGCTGAGGGGTCCTTACGGCCAAAAACTCATATTTGATTCCATGGCTATCACAATAAAGATCTACTTTAAGCTCCATAAATTCAGTGTTGTTATCACCACGCATTCTATTGATAGTGACACCGTGTTGGTTTTGTAGGACACGACACTTGGTCGTTAGGAACTCTATAACATTTGATTTCTCCCTCAAAAAATGTACGACGGAGTATCTGGAGAAATTATCCACCATCATGAGGATATACCTCTTACCACCCACACTTTTTGTACGAGGAGGACCCATAAGATCTATGTGAATTAACTCAAGTAACCTGGAGGTGGTAATGGAATTCAACTTCCTGTGGGGGCTACAAATTTGCTTTCCCAACTGACTGGGTCCAAAAACTGTGGAAGCTGGTCTTCTAAGAGATGGTAAGCCACGTACTAGGTTCTTTTTTACTAGTCGATCTAAATCTCTAAAGTTCACATGACCTAGACGTTGATGCCATAGATCCATAAGAGTGATCGTGGCACTGTTGCAGACAAATGAGGACTTGGGCATTATCCCATAGCAATTATCTTCTGTCCTCACCCCTTGCAATATAAGTTTACCGACTTGATCATAAACATTACAAGCATCCCGATCAAACTTAACTGCAAAGTCAGCGTTGCACAGCTGGCTGATACTGAGAAGGTTTGCCTTCAAACCTTTGATGTACAACACATTTGCTAGCTTAGGAAACCCAGGTATCTCTATAGTACCTCGTCCTATAATGATATACCTTCTCCCATCACCAAAAATGACTCTACCTTCCTTGCGATCTGCTAAGGAGGTAAAAAATGAGATGTCACTAGTCATGTGTTTAGTACACCCACTATTAAAATACCACTGTGAGGTATTCTGAGCTTTTAGAGGAACATGAGCAATAAGAGCTTTGTTGTCATTCTTAGGTACCCAAGTGGAGGTAACCTTTTGTTTGCTTTTGTTTCTGGTTGTTCTAGTCGTAAAGTTGGTAGTATCCACTTATGATTTAGATAACCGTTGGATTATCCCATTAAACTTTGAGAAGTAGCGACTAAAAACTCAACTTGCTCTCTCAGTCTCATGAGATTACTAGTGGGGTGTGATGGAGAAAAAATACGTCCTGCCCGACCCAAACTATAGAAAAACTCTCTCAGGTGGCCTATCCTCTTACAATAAGTACAAAAGTACATAATCTGAGGCCTAGATTAGTTTATTTTTCTTGGTCGAATAGCTTATTTGGGTTTTGGTGGATGATCATGAGGATTCCTTAAAAACTTAGGGACTGGTCCAGGTGTAATTTGTGAAGTGGACGCACCATCAAAACCAATTCCAGGCCTTTCACCAAATCCTAATGCAGGGGCGAGGAACATCTTCCTCATCTTTACAGATCTATTCTCGATTTGAACCTTGACTTCTCGTGCTCTTTCAAGATATTGAGTGAGATGGGCAACAAGGACTTCCAAAATCTTACTAGCCTCTTCGGATGCACATAGGTCTATTTTTGGATTATCCACTTTCTTTATCGAGTCCCCTTTGACTTTCTCAAAACACTCCTCTCTCTCTCTCAAAGTGGTGCAAAAGGAGGACCCACTTTCTCTCATCTCTCCTAAATATTTTTCTAACGCTACAATCCTAAGCACTAAACCTTTATTACGCTTTTTGGTTTTAAATTAATCAGCATATAAATCAGCATAAGCGCAACTAAGGTCACTCTCGCTCCCTACATCCTCTCTCTCACTCTCAGTGTCGAGGTCTCCATGCGAAAAGGCATCGTCATCATCATGAGGTGCATTAGAATTTCTCATGTGGCTAGCCATAAATGCGGTGAAGTTGCACTCATGCTGTGATTCTTCTCCTGAATCCACTGACTCGACCTCACTATCTTCACTCAGGGTAGCATTAAGAACAATTTTGACTAGGCTGTTCAACCTTGTAGCACACTCAAAAGCTATATGACCCTTACCGTCACACTCATAACATCTCTCATCGTTTCTCTTAGGTGTGTCTTTCTTTTCTTTTTCAAAATTCTTGACATTTTTATTTTTCTCAAATTTCTTTTTATCATTAAACTAGCCACTATTTTTTAACTTGAGAAATTTCTTAAAATTCTTTGCAAACAAAGCCAAATCATCTAAATCGAAGTCGAAATCAGAATCTGACGTATTTTCCTCACTCTGTTTAGACGATTCTACCCTCCTCCTAGCTGACTCAAAATTATTTTTGGCTTGGGCTTTAAGAGCTATCCCTTTATATTTTGCTTTAACAGATTTAGGAAATATATCTATTTCATAGGTTTAAAGATCACCTACTAATTCTTCTAATTTAAGAGTGTTCAAATTTCCAAAAGAATTTAACACAGTGACTTTGGGGATAAATCGCTTAGGCAAAGAACGCAGGATTTTTTTAACTACACGTGCATTAGGAATGTGCTCACCAAGGTTGAAACTAGTGTTAACTATATCAGGCAATCGTGAATAGAATTCATCAAAGCATTGTTATAGTCTCAAATTGTGTAGTTAGATTTTGCAGTTTTGATTCTTTAACAGCGTTCATGCCTTCATGGGTAAGTTGAAGAACATCCCATGCTTCTTTAGATGTAGTACACGTTATTATGTATCGAAACTCGTCAGGAGTGATGGATCCAGAAATGGAACTAATCCCTATAAAATTATACGTGGACTATTTAAATTCATCCTTAGTCCATTGAGTTACAGATTTTAAACTTGCCACGTTTCCAATAGTGACGGTGGGAGGTGTCCACCCATTTTCAACACGAATCCACAACGTTCATCAATGGCTTTAAGGGCGGATTTCATATGGGCTTTCGAGTATGCATAGTTAGACCCGTTAAAAACTGGCATTTGATTAAATAATTTTTCCATTTCAATAAACTCCTTTTAAAGAAGTCAATTTTTTTAAAGAATTGATATTCAGAAGAAAAAAAAACTTTGCGAAAAATTACACGATGAAATTGAGTAATTGGCTCTGATACCAATTTGAGAGTGCGCTTTTTGTTCAACCAGAGAAACTGATTTAATTAAATCCAATTTTTAATCAACCAGATTTAAACATACACCAAGCAAAGATCAATCACACACAACAAATGAGGAAAAAGCTCCCAAAGGGGCAAAACCTTTTTATTTCAATATGGTTTGTAAACACTTACATACATAATGAAATACAGTTTGATAAGCAAAAATCCTCAGGCACTGGTTCATTTCCATTAGAAGGAGCTCCCTCAAGACACTAAAAGTTCAGCAGTGTAGAAAACCCTCTTCTCAACACAAGATGCTCCACGAATGGGTATGACTGGGTTTAAAATGATTCACACATATGATTCTAATTGTTTGTGAATCTCAAAGTGTTTGTGCTTGGAATATATAAAGACTTGACATATTAGGTCAATAAAGTGTTCCCTCAAAGTCTTAAACAAAACAAGCTCCGAAGGGGGAATTTATAGAAGCAAACAAAATCTGATGCGCCGAATTTTTTTGAGCCCGTCGGATTGGTCCGAAAAGGATCATCAGATAAGTTTGATTTTCTTCTTAAACAGATCAATCCAGTTAGATGACTTTTCCTTCATAAAATTACCAACCGGATCGGTTCGTTTTTCTTCTGGTCCGGATAGGTTCGAATTTGCTTGCTTTCTGTTCTTGTATGAGAGGAGTTATAAATCCAAAAAATCAATACCACAAACCCACGATGGAGATAATGATAATGACACACGATATTGATGATAATGGGCATATGAAACACAAAATTCGGAGTGAGGCTGTCAAGATATGGTCGTGTTGAGATGAGCCGACTGTAGCGGTATATGACATATATGTTGAGATCTAGGATAAAACTGAAATGCCTAGATACTAACCCAGACATTTATAAAACATGTCCTTACAAGGACTTAATTTATTATTCGACCCACACTAGTGTAAACCATTCTTTGATATTTTTATACCATAAAAATATCCCATTTCAGGTTAATTATCATTTTACCCTTCATTTGCCAAAACTTACTATTTGGTCATTTTCAAGCGTTTTTTTTTCAAAATGGTTATTAAGTTTCCATTTAACATTTTAATTACCTTTTAACCATTTTAACACTTGTTCGATATCATAATTACCCCCGCTTTCTTACTTACTACTTTAACATCTTTATTATATAAAACCACATCCTTTCACATATTAAATTTCCATTTTCCCAACATTCGAAATACACACTTTATCTATGTAATTTTGCATCTTAACACCCACTTTTATAATTGTGACCATCTCTGATCCTCGTGGCGGGAGAGACGTGGGAGGGGCTGTCATCTCCGTGGTGAGAGGATCTCGGTTCCGCGCATCCTTCTCGGGAGCGCTTCGGTCGGCGAAGTGTAAGGTAAAAAATGTAGAGAGATGGAGTCGCCAGTCTATTTTACTCAAAACAGGTAAAAGAAAAGGCGGAGCCATCCCGAAGGACATCATCCAAATATACACTGATACATATGAAACCAAAATGATTCGATAAGGGTTCGGAGGCTAAGTTACAAAATGGGAAGGTGTTAGGCACCCATTTCGCCCTTACGTTCTCTCATGGATTGTTTCTATTTCCCTTTATTTCCCCGTGATATGTGTGCATGTGTATATGTAGTGGAGATAGGAATCATCGACTTGTATCATGGAAGAGATAAAGCGAGTCATCCATAGGAATGTTCCTAAAAAATAATATTAAAAAATAGGATTTACACGATTATCATAGCATTGATCATTATAATGGAACGATAACGCAAACGGAATAATACGTCACTAAGAACAAATATATGCATATGTAAATATATAGATTTTAAGAGAATTAACTTAAAGAATATAGAAAAATAGAAAATAGGAGAAAAGTAGGAATATGACTTGAGTCTTGGGTTTTACCCCGAGATGCCTACGTAGCCTATAGAGGCATCAAAATCCACGTAGTTCGTATGAAAAATGAGGGGTGGACTTTATCCCATAAATCTAACCGGGGAATTCTCTTATATGTGTATGTGTGTAAAAAAAAGTGTTTTAGTTGTGAGAAAAGTGTGAGAAAAGAATGAGAATTCTCGTTTGGAATTTATGAGCAAACCCTTTTTTCTTATTTTTTTGGGTTTTATTTATATGAAAATAAGAGATGTGAAATAATACTAAATAAAAATTATATTAGGATATGTGAGAGAGAATAAAAGTGCTAAGTAATAAAATAAGTTTATGCGAATTTAGGAGAATTTGAAGAGAGAGTTGAGAAATTTGGACCTTCTTAAAGTTCTTGAGCATGATCTTGGATGTTGGAGAGCAGCCCCTGCACTTGGATGATGATGAAGGGTAGTTAATTCACCAAGTTTGATGAAAAAGATGATGAGAAGTGAAGGTTGGAAAGGGATTTGGATGTGAAAATCACGGTGACTTCGAGAGAGGTTTTCTGAGTTCGTTGAGAGTGATGGATTTCATATCTTGTCCTTCTTTGCAATAAGGTCAGGCCCTAATTTTTATAGGCCTAGTACATTACCGATCAGCATAGTCCTAGTCCTGCCAATCAACAGGTGTTTTTAGGCACACTGCCGATAGGCAGGGGTTTGGAACCTGCCGTTTCACAGTCTCTTTCAGGTTCCTTTCGGAAAATTGGCTGTAGAACGTAAATCGTTGATCCGAATCATGCATAGGGAAAGTCGTTGGAAAGGTACTTCAGAGACCTTAAAAATTCTTTGGACTGCTCCTGGGTCCGGGAGTTGACTTTGGGTCAAATGTGGCTCATAAGCGTTCGTCGGTCCTTTGGACGGGGAATTATCATATGCAAACGGATCGTTCGTTCGCATGGTAAGTCAGAATTGCGTGTCGGGTAGACCATTGGAAAGGTTAGGAGATGTACTGCGACATTACAAAGAGCTTGACTCAGTTTGGGAAGTTGACTTTGGTCAACCGGGGCCTAGAAGCATTCAGTGACCTTTTGGAGTAAAACGGATCGTTCGCCCATACTGTAAGTCAGAATCGCTCATGGGGCGGACCGTTGGAAAGGGGTTTCAGTGCCCTTTGAATATTTATTCAGTCTCAGTCGAGATGAAGAGTTTGACTCTTGGTCAAATGGAGCCTGGGAGTGCCCGATGACCTCTAGGTCAGTACTTGGGGTATGACTTAGGTTTGTAGTGATGAAGGGAGGTGCTAAGAACCTAAGGAGAGGTTATGGGGGGTACTAGAATGGGGTGTCTACACTAATATTCACATATTTTCACCCTTTACTCCCATTATTAGCTTTTACACCATAATACATGAAAAACTTTAATTTTCATGCATATAAAATATTAAACCCACCTTACTTCCCACATGGATTTTACATACTTTAAATATGCGTTTAACATGGAAATCTCTTCTTCTTATTTATCTTCATTTATTAATACAGGATATTATCATTTAATCTCACAAAATGGTTCAAACAAGCCAAATACATTTTTATTACCTAAAATTACATTCTTTCCCTTTAAAAGATCACTATAACACATTTTTCTTATATAAAATGTTTAATACATATATTCTGAAAATTTCTACGCTTTAACACCATTTTCAATCATTCTTTTTGAAACCCATTTTCATAAAAATGATAAGATGCTTACTTGACAACACTTAAATGCACTCTAACACCAATCCACATGTTGAATTCATACTATACTAAACAAACATAAATCTAAGTTAGTTTACCCACCTTAATGTATTCTAAAATGGTGGAAATGGTGAAGACGATGGATGACCCTCGTGTAATACCCTGTATTTTTGAAGATTTAAATAATTATGTGATTTATTATTATTGTGGGATTAATAAAATTAAAATGTGAGAATTAATTATTAATTCGGATTAAATTTGAATATTTACTAGCGTGACGAGAAGTTAGCAATTATTGATATTACTGTGAGAATAAGTAATATGGAATGAAGATTTTAAATAACTTGTCGTGAGAAAGAAATACCACAGTTTGATATATTAAGTCGGGGACGCGTGCGTGAGTCATGTTAGGACTAATTAAGTGGAATAAAAAGGTAAATTATTTTAAAGTAACTCGTATAATCATTTCAAGTGCGTCGTTGAGCCCGGACGGGTCGAGATAGTCAGAAAACTCTACCCGGGTATTTTATTTGGACTCCGGGATATTTTTAGGCCAAGCCGGCACCCGATAGGGGTAGTTTTGTAATTTGGATTTTTGGAGGAATTAAATGGACGAAAATTGGAGAAATAATATATCAGCTAATTGGGGACAATTAGGGTTAGGTTACACCAAAATCATGAAAGAGCCACAGTGGGTGAGGGAGAGCAAATTCCAAAGGAGGAGAAGCTATGTTCACTACCTTGCACAACTAACACCACCATCGTGTAGATCGGAATGCGAGGAACGCATCCATACCAACAACATCAACGGATCAGACCTTCGAAATCGAGGCAAGTGTTTATTGCTTGCTTTCTTTAGCGATAATTGTGTTCATGTTAGTCTAGGTTAATAAACCTTTGTTATGGAAGTTAATTTGGGTGAAATTGGAGAACTATATCATAAACTAGGGCTGATTTGATAAGAATTTGAATACCATATGTAGATAGGATGATGCCTAAGAAATTAGAGTGATTTCTATGAACCAATCCGGGTTTAAATTAGAAGTTATGCATATTAATTTAAGAACCAGGGTTCTTGACAATAAAAATTGGGGATTTTGAATTTATGGATGATTGGTGATGATTTAATGATGTTAGGTTATGGAAAATCACATACACAAGTTAGAATAATATTTGGGATTTATTGTTAGAAGTTTGGGTTTGATCTTTAGAGGTTTTAGGGTTGAAAAATGGTGAAAAACGAGGCTGTCTAAGGTTGAAGATGAAACATCCCAGATCGCGAGATCTTGCTCGAAGTCATTCGAGCCAGATTGGTTGTCGCGCGAAGTCGTTCGAATGACACGTGGAAGTCGTTCAAGCGAGATCCATTCTGGTTCGAGCGAGATTTGTAATTTTCAGAGAATTTCCTATTTTGCCCCTATTTGTGTAAACAACCAATTTGAGTGAGAAAAATTAGTGTTCGATGAACCCAAAATAGTGCAGAATTATTAGGAGTTGTTTAGGTGTAATGATTGAAATATTTGAAACGGTGAATTTACTTTGAAGATTGCACGAGAGAGATAATCGTAATTATAATTGCGTTGAGAGTATTAAGTGATAAATACTTACGATATTAGTTCTAACGATATGAAGATTATATGAATAAAAATTAGTGGTTACATTTGGGACTTCTTATGATTTTGTATTAAGGACTTTCGAAGGACATATTATCCTTATATATATTACGAGAGGGGGAATATCGTAATTTAAAAACACGTGGATAGTATTTAGTGATAATAATACTATGTATGGAATATGACATTTGGTTGTGTGTATACCGTTTGATTTGATGGGTTGTGTGTATAACTATATTTGATATATTATGTGTATAACATACCTACCATACTTGGTATCACGGGAGGTCGACATTCAAAACGGGGCCATCTAATCTCTGTATGCCCACGGGGGGGGGGGGGGGGGGATTTAGATCGGTACCTTAAGGACATAGGACTGTGAATGGCTTATTTGTGAGTTAATAAGTTAGATGACCATGGGAGCGTAGGTATGTGCGTGACCCATGGGTATGTGAACTATGTTCGCCTCCAATATGTGTGATTTTGCTTATTATAACGGTTCCTGAGAGATTAAGAACACGTAGTCCTCATGTACGTGATGTACCGAGATTTGATAACAGAGTATGTGTGCATCGCAGCTTAGCCTAGGGGTGCTCTATTTGTATATTTGTGCTGAGAATAATATATGTGCGTTTATAACGAACTCTTTGGTAAAGTATGTAAGTAAATACTAAATATTTGACTGTTGTGTGATAACACTTGTTTAAAATGATAAATGTCGAGATCAAATACGAAATACTACTACGAGGGGTAGTTAAAGGGATAAGACTTTTTCCTAGTTAAGAGTGTGTCAGATGGATAGGTTGGATTAGAGGTACGTTAGGCGTGCACACAAATCGAGAGGTGATAATCTCATGTGAGAGTTCGAACTAACATGCATATGATACTTGCTTTGATGCAGTTTTAAATACTTTGTAATAAATCTTTACATCGGGCTCTGACCCGTCTTTTACATCTCTTTTCTCTTTTGTTATATATATATATATATATAGGTGCCCAGCCACAGGGACACCAGTTCTAGATACTTGGATGGGTTGCCGAGCTGCAGCTGTTCTGGAAGTTGTGGGTTATTTGAGATTAGACGCTTCTCTTATTTCATTTAGTTCCTAGTTCAGATATCTCAGTTCGGGCATGTGTCGCCCATTCTCATTAGCAGAGTTGTGCTCAGTTTACTTTGTAGTTCTTTTCAGTTGGGTTGAGTATTTATTATGGTTGGGTTTGTGACTTTGAACTGGAGGATTTTATCCAGTTTTAATTATTCAGTAAGTAATTTAGTCAGCATTCAATTCTTGTGTATGATTTATAATTACATGTTCATAATTTATTAAATTAATTGGTTTCAAGTTTAATTGGAAAATGTTTTCACACTAGCTTAATTAAATGTTAGGTAATTAATTCAATTTAAGTTTTCGACAGTGATGCTAAGAATGAACCAATAAAAAATTTTGTTATAAATTTTATAAAGGAATGATAACCCGATATTTAATTGGCCGGGGTGTCACAGGTGGTATCAGAGAATCAAGTTATAGTGTCCTTTAGGATCTGTACGACTTATTACGATTCAGCTTAGCGTTCTTTGATGTAGAGCCTTATTCTATTATTATTGTATTCCACTGCGTATGCGACTCACGCTCTCATGCGACTTAGTTTAGTGAATCTAATTCACATGCGAGAGGAATTGGACTTTGTACTCTGAACAATATGGGACGACCAGCGAAGGCTGTTAGCGGGACTGCGGGAGAAGGAAAACAATTGAAAGTTATGAAGCATTCAGGGAACGGTGATCACGATAAAAGTCACCAACAGTAATACCTAAGTGTGATGGGACAATGGAGGGAGCTAATCCAAAGGCAATAATGTAAAGTAGAGTGTAGTGACACTCAGAATTTTAAATCCATAAGAAATTTTTCTAGGTGAGAGAAACAACAAAGAGTAAAAATAGTCAATCAGACTGAGATATTGGGTGCGGGTTGACCATTTAAAATTTTCCATCTTCTGGTCAGACAGAGATATGGAAGAGATGTTGAACTTATCACTAGTAGGTCGGGTAGAGATCGACCATAAAGGATGAGTTAACTTGGTAATCTAACTTTGTAACCGAAGTAGGAGTCACGGAAGATAAAAAAGGTCCGTAAGTTGATAATGGACTTGTGGGTAGGATAACCTAGAGTAAATGGGAGGTGCGACTAAGGTGACAAGTGTCAATGTCATCAAAGTATATGTTTACTAGAATATGTCAACGCCCCAGAAGAAAGGGAGCCAGTCGAGTTGTGATACCTAGCCGAAGGGCAAGGTTGTATTTAATAGTGTTAGTAGAATATCACGAGAAAGTATACCCAGTGGGGGAAACCTATTTAAATGATATGATTAAATCTTAACGAAATGGGGATGAATTCAGTCAAGACCAGCGGGTCGACCATGTGTTCCATATGCCCTGTAGAGCGCAAGGAACAACGAAAATAATAATGGGGAGTTAAGACTGCCAGGTCTGAGAGAAGGACATCCCAACAAGGCCAGGAGGACCAGGGAAAGGGAAATTACCCTATATGTAGAGATAAGGGTTACCAATATGGAATGAGATCACTTGAGAAGTGAAATTGATAGTATCGAGAGTGATAAACCGTGCTTGTAAGGCATCCTAGTTGGAGAAGTAAAATGTCCAGTGTAGGAATCGGGCCAAGAGAATTGGACCCAGAAACTAATAATCCGAGAGTAGTAGGTCTAGGAAGGACCATCATAGTCCTTAATAAGTGTAGCATACCGTATTTCGGGGTCGACGGGGCCCAGGAAATAAAGGAAAGGCCAGTAAGGCCATATTTGAGGCCTAGAGATATGGGGCCAATGTATCGATGTCGGGTGGGTGAGCCGTAAAATAGAATAATTTACCCACCAAAAAGGAAGGGAAAATCTAATGAATGGAATCCGAAAAGGACAACGATTATAAATAATTATGGGTCGCAAAGCATGCGTACGGGGACCCTACGATCAGGATAGGCTGATGGAGTTTTGCTTCATCCTTGTGAATAAATGATGAGTTCAAGTGACGTGGGTGTGTCACAACATATGTGAATAGTTAACACTAAGGATTCGAGTGTGCATCCGGTTTAGTGGGTACGCTATAGATAGCAACCTTATTATGTAGGTGACTACCATTTGGGTAGCGAGACTTTTTGTACCATCTGCAGGGAGGAGCAGGTCTGGTCACTAAGAGAAATTTGTATATGTTATTATGTAACGATTCGTGCTCCTTTGAGCGTTATGATAATAGAGCATACTATGATTATATTGTACGGTTACTGGTTTTCGAGGGTTTAAACGGTAGTAAATTATGTGATAAGACTATCGTACTAAAAATTTCAAAATTTAAAAATATGATTTTAACGAGGCATCACCTGAAAGACGGCTGAGCCTGCATATGTGTTGTATTATATTGTAGACTTCGGTGAGTATGTTGTATTACTATGTTAATCCCGGTGAGCAAGTATGTTTTACTGATGTGATTCAGGGTATACTGACTTATTTTAGAGAGGAGGGGTATAACTCCTTAATCATATAGCGCTAATAACTTGGGATAGTTAGAGCGTCGCATTATATGCCGTATTTAGTGACATGAGAGTGAACGAGTAGACTTTTTATTCGTAGATGGGAAATCAGGGATATATGTTATGCAGTAAGGGCTTAACAGATCTCGACGACCAACAGTGTTAGGTAGTAGTGTATCGGGGGGTTTCTTGTTTGGATTTCGCTTTGCGAGACATCCCACGCATGAAACTTAGCGAACGTTGGAAGTTGGGATAAGTTTGCCTTTAGTACATGGATTTAGTATCATAATGATTACCCGTATACGTAGTTATTATTGCGAGGGAATGGTTATATTACAGATTAAGGACGATGGAGCCGTATAAGAATAATGTGATAATGTTACCAATTGTTGACCCCACGAGCAGACTAGTGGAACAACCTAAGATATTATTAGGTGGAAAAGGTAAGGTGGTTGAGTAGGACCTTACCATATAGTCATGCCAAGTATGTGGGGCATAATTTGTTATTTATATAAAACGTCTAGTACGGTGGTGCTACAATGCACAAAACATAGGGTGTATGGACGCACTAGATAGTTGAATTATAGTATCTTTCCATAATTGAGAATTGTGGCACAATGCTTATTGCGAGAGGTAACTGACTGTAGACGAGTGTGACTTCAGAACTTAGCTGTTTGATGGGTTAGGGCAGTTAGGACCATTAATTTCCAGATTTTCCATGAGGATAGTATAGGAAGAATTCGATCAAGTTTAACTCGAGGAAGTTGAAACTTACTTGATAGGACATGGAGAGAGCATGTTTCAAGAGAATCTGAAGCTTAGAGAGAGGGGGAAGGACTTGTGACATGCAGTGATGACACTATCGCCTGAGCCATTGATATGGATGTGGTTACAGGAAAGGTAAAATGCATAATGCTATAAAGCCGTAGTAGTGATGGCATAAGCATAGCAAGACAATACTGAGCTCCATTTGGAAGTGGACCATCAGGAAATAATAGAGTTCCTTCAGCATTAGGAATTCCTTGGTAGTAATGGGAGAGTGAATCCTTGAACCATTACAGAGTTAATTAATTCGCAAATGGGATCACGACCCTATGTGGGTGAAAGTGGGTCGGGTGATTAAAGTAGCTCACGTTATGCCAACTTAGGACAAATCATAACGTGTAACAGTAAAGCTCAACCATTATTCCTGGGATAGTAAGGTTATATGGGGTACAAATAGAGTTTTTGTCCGAAAGAATCAAGGGAGTTATGACTCAATTATTAGGAAGAGTTTTCTGGAGGCCATGAATATCGAGAGGCGAACATATTTGGCCTAACACACTCGCGGGTGGACGGGAAGACTGAGAGTTTTAGTTTCACAATGTGAGGTATGTTGCATTTCCAATTATGGGAAGGTTTAGTGTAATATCTTCCAATGGTGGAGTTAGTGTAAGACGACTCCCCTCAACTTATTATCAATAGGTTCCATTCGAGGCGTATATATATATATATATATATATATATATATATATATATATATATATATATATATATATATATATATATATATATATATATCAATCCTTGTTATCCTTGTGCTTATTGGATAGAGGGGAGGAAAATAATCTAATAGGTCCAGAGGAATTTTAGGGCCCGTTAACCAGGGTGGAAACGATTGGGAGTTGCATTATGGCATGTTAGAATGAGGAGATTGGTACCGAGTGATGTGGGATCTTTTCCTATTATTGTTAAGTTTGAGTCAGTAGCGTACAGGCTTAGGTTCCATAGTCCTTTACGGAGGCAGTATCGAGAAAACATGTTAACATTTATAATATATATTGTGTGTAAGACAAATTTGTATATATCTAAATATCAATTAACCTACTAGTAACTATCTAAAATTTGAGTGGTGAAACTTAATTGGTAAGACTTGGAGAGTAAATTATAACATCAGTGAGGTGTTCATTATTAAGGGTATTCGGTAATGTACTGTATTGGCGCTACTGCGTAGATTGCACAAGATGTGAGGTTAATACCCGGAGTTATCCTTACTAGAAATGCCTTATTTTTTGAATTTCGGGACGAAATTCCGTTATTAGGTGGGAAGTATGTAATACCCTGTATTTTTGAAGATTTAAATAATTATTTGATTTATTATTATTGTGGGTTAATTAAATTAAAATGTGAGAATTAATTATTAATCCGGATTAAATTTGAATATTTACTAGCGTGACGAGAAGTTAGTAATTATTAATATTACTGTGAGAATAAGTAATATGGAATGACGATTTTAAATAACTTATCGTGAGAAAGAAATACGACACTTTGATATATTAAGTCAGCTCGTGTCAGGACTAATTAAGTAGAATAAAAAGGTAAATTATTTTAAAGTAACTCGTATGATCATTTCGAGTGCGCCGTTGAGTCAGAGGGGTTGAGATAGTCAGAAAACTCTACCCGGGTATTTTATTTGGACTCCGGGATATTTTTAGGTCAAGCCGGCACCTGGTAGGGGTAGTTTTGTAATTTGAATTTTTTGAGGAATTAAATGGACGAAAATTGGAGAAATAATATATCAGCTAATTGGGGACAATTAGAGTTAGGTTACACCAAAATTAAGAGAGACCCACAGTGGGTGAGGGAGAGCAAATTCCAAAGGAGGAGAAGCTATGTTCACCACCTTGCACAACCATCACCACCATCGTGTAGATCGGAATGCGAGCAATGCATCCATACCAACAACACCAACAGATCAGACCTTCGAAATCGAGGCAAGTATTTATTGCTTGCTTTCTTTAGCGATAATTGTGTTCATGTTAGTCTAGGTTAATAAACCTTTGTTATGGAAGTTAATTTAGGTGAAATTGGAGAACTATATCATAAACTAGGGCTGATTTGATAAGAATTTGAATACCATATGTAGATAGGATGATGCTTACGAAACTAGAGTGATTTCTATGAACCAATCCGGGTTTAATTTAGAAGTTATGCATATTAATTTAAGAAGTAGGGTTCTTGACAATAAAAAATGGGGATTTCGAATTTATGGATGATTGGTGACGATTTAATGATGTTAGGTTATGGGAAATCACATATACATGTTAGAATAATATTTGGCATTGATTGTCGAAGGTTTGGGCTTGATCTTTAGAGGTTTTAGGGTTGAAAAAAGGTGAAAAACGAGGCTCTCTAAGGTTGAAGACGAAACAACCCAGGTCGCGAGATCTCGCTCGAAGTCGTTCGAGCGAGATTGGTTGTGGCGCGAAGTCGTTCGAACCACACGTGGAAGTCATTCGAGCGAGATCCATTCTGGTTCGAGCGAGATTTTTAATTTTCAGAGAATTTTCTATTTTGCCCCTATTTGTGTAAACAGTCATTTTGAGTGAGAAAAATTAGTGTTCGATGAACCCAAAATAGTGCAGAATTATTGGGAGTTGTTTAGGTGTAATGATTCAAATATTTAAAATGGGGAATTTACCTTGAAGATTACGCGATAGAGATAATCGTAATTATAATTGCGTCGAGAGTATTAAGTGATAAATACTTACGATATTAGTTCTAACGATATGGAAATTATAAGAATAAAAATTAGTGGTTACATTTGGGACTTCTTATGATTTTGTATTAAGGACTTTCGAAGGACATATTATCCTTATATATATTACGAGAAGGGGAATATCGTAATTTGAAAATACGTGGATATTATTTAGTGATAATAATACTATGTATTGAATATGACATTTGGTTGTGCGTATACCGTTTGATTTGATGGGTTGTGTGTATACCTATATTTGATATATTATTTGTATGACATACCTACCATACTTGCTGTCACGGGAGGTCGACTTTCGAAACATGGCCATCTAATCTCTATGTGCCCACGGGGGGATTTAGATCGGTATATTAAGGACATAGGACTGTGATTGGCTTATTTGTGAGTTAATAAGTTAGCCGACCATGGGAGCATAGGTATGTGCGTGACCCATAGGCATGTGAACTATGTTCGCCTCCAATATGTGTGATTTTGCTTATTATAACGGTTCCTGAGAGATTCAGAACATGCATTCCTCATGTACGTGATGTACCGGGATTTGATAGCAGAGTATGTGTGCACTGCAGCTTAGCCTAGGAGTGCCCTATTTATATATTTGTGCTGAGAATAATATACGTGTGTTTATAACGAACTCTTTGGTAAAGTATGTAAGTAAATAGTAAATACTTGACTGTAGTGTGATAACACCTGTTTAAAATGATAAATGTCGAGATCAAATACGAAATACTACTACGAGGGGTAGTTATAGGGATAAGCCTTTTTCCTATTAGGAGTGTGTCAGATGGCTAGGTTGGATTAGAGGTACGTTAGGAGTGCACACGAGTCGAGAGGTGAGAATATCATGTGAGAGTTCGAACTAACATGCATATGATACTTGCTTTAATGCAGTTTTAAATACTTTCTAATTAATCTTTTTAAAACATCAGGCTCTGACCCGTCTCTTGCATCTCTTTTCTCTTTTGCTATATATATATATATATATATATATATATATATATATATATATATATATATATATATATATATATATATATTAGTACAGGTGCCCAACCACAGGGACACCGGTTCTAGATACTTGGATGGTTTGCCGAGCTGCAGCTGTTGTGGAAGTTACGAGTTATTTGATATTAGACGCTTCTCTTATTTCATTCAGTTCCTAGTTCAGATATCTGAGTTCGGGCATGTGTCGCCCATTCTCATTAGCAGAGTTGTGCTGAGTTTACTTTGTAGTTCTTTTTAGTTGGGTTCAATATTTATTATGGTTGGGTTTGTGACTTTGAACTGAAGGATTTTATCCAGTCTTAATTATTCAGTAAGTAATTCAGCCAACATTCAATTCTTGTGTATGGTTTATAATTACATGTTCAGAATTTATTAAATTAATTGGTTTCAAGTTTAATTGAAAAATGTTTTGACACTAGCTTAATTAAATGTTAGGTAATTAATTTAATTTAAGTTTTTGACAGTGATGCTAAGAATGAACCAACCGAACATTCTGTTATAAATTTTATAAAGGACTGATCACCCGATATTTAATTGGGCGGGGAGTCACACCTCGCCCTCGAAAGGTGGCTTTAAGGAGGTCTCTAAAAGCTCTCTCAAGATTGACTCCATTGTTGCTCCAAGAATTCTCTAAATAATTGTTCCACGAGTTTCTCCTTCATCATCAAAGTACCCTCATTAAGCACCTAACGACTCAAAAATCATTTCTTCTTCAACCCAAAAATCTGTCTAGATTTTACTAGGGTGAGATAAGGTGATTTAGGGCTTTCTAATGGTGGGTGTAGGTGGTTGAAGTGGTGGGTGAGTGTTATAAAGATCTGGGGTGGGAGGATGTTCTTTTATAAAAGTCCTAAGCTATAGAGAGAGAGACTTAAAATCTGAAGGAAATGGAGTGTGAAAATGGCTCCCTCTTACGGTTCCTTATTTTTTTTTAATAACCAAGCTACATGCCTTTATGGCTTTAAATGGAAAGACTCTTATCTCCCCATGTTACTATATTAGGTATTAAGCTCCCACAAATTAACAGCAAACACCATCCAAGGGTTACTCCATTCGATAGCATATCAAAACCCAGACCTGTCCATGAACTGCCAGACGCGGTCGACAGCAACCAGGGGGGGCCGGTCAACCTGTCCTAGTGTGCAAAACCTTTTTTTTTTGTATTTTTGACCCTAACTTATTTTGATATATATTTGTAGGGTCTCAATTAAGTTGTCAAACTATTTGTTTTTGCCAACGGGGTATTCTATAAAAATTGCACAAAGTTACATTTGTTTTATCGCGTACCGCCAAAAGTTAGCATTTTATTTTACCAAGTCCGTGCCACGTATGTTCCTCAACTAATTTGTCTTGTACTTCACTAATGTATTCTTACCAACTAATTTCACACGGGTATTCATCCATGCGGACCATGAAACATTAATTTTTTCTTTTTAATCGCTACGTACGATGTGTCACCATTTTGTATAATTTTGGCTCAATACTCATGCACCTATTTTTTCCAAATATTTTTCCCGAATAAAATACCTAATTTATATAAAAGATATTTATTTCTTGGGCGGGGTATTATAGTTTTATCAATGAAATTTATTATTCATTCTTGCACTTTTATTTTGTCCTTAATGATGCTAGCTTAATTTATTTATTAGGACTATGTGAAGTTTATTATGTTTGATTAATATTATGTTTGGTTTAAATTTGTTTTTATGTTATGACATGTTCTAAAAGTTTTAATAATTCGATATTCATTTAAAATGACACGAGAGTGTGTTTTAAACCTTTAACTTTGTTTGAAGAAATCATTTTTTATTTTAAGTGTGAGTGCTTTTTGATGGGTTATAGTTTTGTCATATTGATAGTCTATACTTAAAGATTATACATTGAAATTTAAAAGTGAAAATTTTAAGGGAATAACGATTTTAGCCATCTAAATTTAGAGACGTTAAATTTTATTGTGAACTTAACTGTAAGGACCAAATTTCCAATTGAGTCTTAATGTAGTTTTGACTTATTCTCGAAACAAAACATGTTTGAGTCATAGGTAGATATATATTGTCCTATCACTACGACACTATGACTTGTCGAAGATTAATGGAAGACGTTGAGACAAAGCTACAAGGAATAAATCATGCCGAAGTTTAATTGGTGCAATTTCTCGTCTTCAAAGTTTAATTACATTTTCGAGATCACTTAGGTATGAATGCATAATGTTAATGAAACTCGAAATTTATTTTACAAAAGTAAGGATGTTATTTTTAAGAAAATGTTTTTAAATTGTTTTATTTTGTTTACACTTTGTTTTATCAGGTATGGAGGAATTAAAGTTGGATAAGAGTTGGTTTTAAGTAAAAGTGTGTTTACAAAGTTGGATTCATTAAAACTCTAATCTGGGAGACGTCGTTCAAACAACAAACGTTGTCGTTCGAACAAGTGTTGTTGTCGTTCAAACGACGCAGTATCTCACTCAAATGAGATAGATGCCACCGCCTCAAAGTATTTTAAATATAGACGTGTTTCAGTTTCCTCAAGAGTGTGCAGAACGAAATCAGTTTTTAAAATAGTACGTGATTATGCAATTGTTTTTCTAAGGTTTCAAAGCTTAAACACATCCTTAGAGTTTACAAAGATCTGAGTTATCATTACCATATGTTATGTGATCTTTGTTGTACCAAGTTGGGTTTGTTCAACACTTGAACCTTACTGGTTTTGCTGTGGTTAAGTGAAGAAGGTTACTTTCGTGTTCAACATCGTAGACAACACAAGGCTGTATCGGTGGATACCAAGGCATTCATGGAGGCGACTGCTGTGGACGAGCATCGTGGAAGAAGGTTACTTTTCGCGTGGGCATTGTAAAGATTGGTAGAAGATCAGAGGAGCGTCAAGTCTCATGGGGATCGAGTCGTTCTATAAGACTACCGTCTGACTTTGTAAAACCATTGTCATAGTGATTATCTGGCCTGGGCCGTCCCAGGTTTTTTTCTGATTGGGTTTTTCCTCGTACATCGGCATTGTGAGTATTGTTTTAGTTTATTTTACTTGATTTAATCACTAGTTGCATGCTTAGGATTAAACAAGATAAAATGTGGTTAAATTAATTTGTGTCATAACTTGGTTTGATAAAATTAAAAGAAGTTTTTTAAAAAGAGATAGTTGGTTTGCATTAATACTTAACTTAATTCCGCTCAAGAAAAAGTTTATTTTTAAATATTTAGGGACCTACAAATTGGTATCAGAGCTAGAAATACATTTTTATTGTGTTTGATCCCTTTTTACTTGTAAGGATGAATTTTGGTGGTTATGATAATTTTTGCACTCCTGTTTTTTATGGCACTAATTATGCTTATTGAAAAATGCGAATGAGATGTGCTTCAAAATTATTGATGAGCGTTTTTGGTTAGCAGTTGAAAAAGGTTGGACATCACCTATCACACGAGAGGGTGAGGTCACTAGTTTGAAACCCGTTGAGTTATGGACTGAGACTGAACATAGGCTTGCATAGTATAACTCTAAAGGTCTGCCCGTTATTTCCTCATATATCACACCTGAAGAGTATAATCGTATCATGACTTGTGAAAATTTTAAAGAAGCTTGGGATACACTTGCACTCACTCACGAGCGCACGAGCACGGTTAGGGAAGTTACAAAATATCACAACACAATTTCAGACGATTAATATGTTAGAGAGTGAGACATTTAATGAATTTTAAACTAGGTTGTCCACGATTGTTAATGTGGCTTTTAACCTAGGTGAGAAGATTCCCGTTAACTGATTGATTAAGAAAATTTTGAGATCGTTGCCGAGTAGGTTTCATGCAAAAGTGACTGTTATGAATTCCCTTGGTATGCTTAACTTGTCGAAATTAGAAGAGATCGTAAAAGACTTTCAAACCTATGAACTCGACATGTTTACCTCCAATCAAGCTCCAAAGAAATAAAAGGACATTGCTTTGAGAGCCCTGAAGGAGGAAACTAAAGTTTTGAATGGAGATTATGATTCTGACTTTGAGGATGCCGTCTTGTTGGCAAGAAAGTTCAAGAAGTTTCTTCAAATTCATAAGCAATCGAATAATGCCAAAAATTTTGAGAAATCCAAGAACAAGGGAGACTCCACCCCTAAGGATAAAAGTGAGAAACCTAAGAGAGATGAGTCTGATAGGTGTTTCGGGTGTGAGGGGTATGGTCACAAAGTAGCTGAGTGTCCCACTAGACTTAAGAAAGAGGGCAAGAAATCGATAACATACAACGGCACCTTAAGTGATAGTGAACCGAGAAAGGTAGAGGATTCCCCCTTTGAACGTAACTATTAATGCAAAAATTCTCCATCTACGAGGACCAATCAGAAAAAGACACATGTCATCCTACGTGGCAATATTCGATATCCGAGGAGTGTTAGTCGGCACCCGAGGAGAATTAGTCGGCACCCGAGGAGTGTTAGTCGGCACCCGAGGAGAGTTGGTCAGCATATCAACCAGGAAGATCAAAAGGATAACTATGCATTTAATGTGCATTAATGAAGATGGCAGCGCATTTAATGAGCCTTAATGTACATTTATATTGTAGATGACAACACATAGCATACCAAGCAATTCAACAATTAGATTCGTTGAATGTAGACATAATGTATAAATGTCTACATACAATGAATCTCTTTATCTCCCATCACTATAAATACATGAATTCCCTTAGCCAAAACAAGGAGAGATCCAAGAGATCCAAGAGAACCAAGGAGATCCTACAAGGATGAGAGACACTATACACAAGATCTACACCTTTTTCTCTCTCTACACCACATTGTGCTATTATAAACCCCTGTGAATAAAATAACAGTGGACGTAGGCTTTTCCTTATAGCCGAACCACTTTAAAAATCTTTGTCTCTCATGTGCTTGATTGGATTGCTTTTATCTATTTATCTGTGATCATAAAAATGGGATTCGGTCCAGTTTTTTGCATCAACAGATTGGCGCCGTCTGTGGGAACGATTTTTATTATCGTTTTTCACCACAAGTCATTCATCATCAATGGCGGATAACCCAGAATCTAGCAATCGAAACGCTGGAAATGCTGGAAACCCTCAAAATCCATCTACACCTCCGGATCTGGCCGGGATCATGACGAATCTGGCCCAAGGAAAAACCGCCATGCAAGAAACAATGAGGCAACTCATACAAACCCTTCATGGTGGTGCACCCGCACGGTCAGGACATCAAAGTGGTCAGAGGCAAACTTATTTACTTTCTTCACGATCCAGGCGTACTGAGTCACGTCACAATGAGGAATCCGATGATTTCTCTTATCAACCTGGGCGAACTTCGTCAATAAGGGCTACAGATACTGATCAACATATCACCCTCTCTCCAGAAAGACCCAGTGCTTTAGAAAGATTGAGTAGGGTGTCTCCTTTCAGTCGATTAGGCCCTAGGAGGAATATGAGTCCACCTAAGACCATGTCAAGGAGTTTTCGACAACCATCAGATCTAAGAGAAGGATCAGCACAGTCACGACCAGTCGTTCGTCAAGATAGATCTCAAGAAGCTACCTCAGAACGATCAATTGCTCGAACCAATAGGCCCGAGGAAGGAAATGAAGCGTGGAAAGGATCTCTCCAACGTTTGGAGGATAAATTGGGAGAAATGGCCAAAGCAAAGAACCCCCTACAACGAACTTTTGTTCGAGGGACACCTTTTGTACAGGCCATTGTAGATTTTCCTACACCATCGAAATTTAAAGCACCCGTGGTAACTCCCAAATATGATGGAAAGACAGATCCTGTTCTTCACATAGAATAATATCAAGCTGCTGCCGATATCTATGTTGTCCCCGACGAGATGAGATGCAGGGCCTTCTCAGGAACTCTTACTGGATCTGTCCAGATATTGTACAACAATCTTCCTTGGGGTAAGATTTCAACTTTCTTTCAGTTAGCCGAGTTATTTATTGGCAATTCTATTTTGGAGACAAGCCAGTAAAACGAGTAGCACACTTGTTAAGTGTTAGACAGAAATCTGGTGAGAGTACTAGAGATTACATAACTCGTTTCAATAACGAGAAGCTAGAAGTCATAGATTACGAAGAGAAGACAACAATCACCACCTTGATGAGTGGGTTGTTGCCTAATAAATTGTATTACACCTTGGCGAAAGATCCACCTAGAACTATGTCAGAATTGATGGCAAAGGCTGCCAAAATCATGAATGCCGAGGAGGCTATGGCTGCAAAGAAGAATATGGACAAAGAAACCAAGGTGGAAGTCGACAAATCTAAGAAGAAAGAGCATAAAAGCAATGGTGGAGATAAACATTCCAAGAATAAATGGGAAGTCATGAAGAAGTATGATAATTATACTCCTTTGAAAATGGGTATTAATCATGTCTTGGAGGAAATCAAGAACAACGAGGAGGTAAAATGGCCAAAGAAACTGAAGTCAAACCCTGATTCGAGGAGTAGGGATAAATATTACGAATTTCATAAAGATCATGGTCATATGACCAAAAACTGCATAGCTCTTCAGAAAGAGATTGAAACACTCATCCGAAGAGGAAAGCTAGAAAAATATGTTGATCGGGGAGGTGAAAGAAAGGATAACGACCGGACTAGAGAGAGGTCAAGATCTCCTCGTCGAGCAGAAGAGAAAAAGAAGAGGAATCATGAAGATGATCCAGATGATGATCCCGACCTTCCCAAGACACCAAGACAGCCAGAACAAGAGGTATTTTCTATACGTTTTGGGTCATTTGATTGTAATGTCATTACATGAGGAGATGCAGGAGGAGGAGACCTTACTGCAGAAAGAACGGCTTACCTTGGAGAGGCTCAAGCTTGTTCATATATTCAGCGAATAAATCTGGCCGAGGACGATCGTCCGAGGAAGGTAAACAAAGAGAAGCTGGTCATTGATTTTTCAAAAAATGACTTGGCAGGTGTTCTTTATCCTCACGATGATCCTCTGGTGATCAAAATGAGGATGAACGAAGTAGTGATTTCAAGGGTGTTGGTAGATAATGGAAGTTCGGTAGACATCATGTACTATTCATGCTTTGACAGCTTGAACCTGAAATTATCTCAGTTGGAACCGTATCACAGACCCCTCCTAGGTTTTGCTGGTGAGAAAGTTTTTCCACTTGGGACGATCAAGTTGGATATATTCATTGGAACCTGGCCTGCTTGTCGAACAGATGAATACGCTTCTTCGTGATGGATAAGAATGTGCAGTCAGCCTATAACATCATCATGGGAAGAGTTGGTTTGAAAAAGTTTGAAGCAGTTCCATCCACAGTACATCAGTGCTTAAAATTCCCAACAAACTTTGGGGTAGGAGTTGTGAAAGGTGATCAAAAAGTAGACCGGGAATGCTATTATTCATCTGCCGAGCAAGAGGAGCTTGAGGAATCAAGAAAAAAGACTACTACCTACCAGGTGGAAGAAGATACAGAGATTGAAACTCTCGATCCCAGAGATGAATCCCAACTTGTAAAAGGACAGGTGGTGGAATCTACAGAAAATGTTATTCTAGACGACGAGCACCCTGAACGAGTAACCCAGATAGGTTCAACGTTGGATGCTTCAATAAAACAAGAGTTGATAATTTTCTTGAGAAACAGGAAGAAAACTTTCGCATGGAGTCATGAGGACATGCCAGGAATAGATCCAAACTTCTTATGTCACGAACTCAATGTGAATAAGGAGATCAAGCCTGTAAAGCAGAGAAGAAGGGTATTTAGCCCCGAGAAGAATCAAGCTATTCAAGAGGAGGTCGACAAGCTCCAGAAAGCTCAATTCATTGAAGATGTGAAGTACCCGGACTGGTTGGCGAATGTGGTGATGGTAAAGAAGAAAAATAACAAATGGAGAATGTGTGTTGATTTCACTGATCTTAACAAGGCCTGCCCAAAGGATCATTTTCCATTGCCCAGAATTGACCAACTAGTAGATGCTACCTCTGGGCACGAGCTGCTTAGCTTCATGGATGCTTACTCTGGTTACAACCAGATCAAAATGAAACCTGAAGACAGGGAAAGTACTTCTTTTATTACCCCTAGGGGAACTTATTGCTATAATGTTATGCCTTTTGGTTTGAAAAATGCAGGAGCGACATACCAGCGGCTGATGAACAAGGTTTTCACCGAACAAATCAGTTGCAACATGGAAGTCTATGTCAATGATATGCTGCCAAAAAGCAAGAAAGCTGCAGATCATCTAGTTGACTTAGCTCAGACATTTGATCAACTGGATAAATACCAGATGAAGCTCAACCCGACGAAGTGCACATTTGGAGTACGAGAAGGAATGTTTCTCGGATACATTGTCAACCAACGAGGAATTGAAGAAAATCCAGATAAGATCAAAGCTCTTTTAGAGTTGCGATCTCCAACAACAAAGAAAGAAGTGCAGAGTCTTACAGGACGAGTTACAGCGCTCAACAGATTTGTGTCCCGAGAAACTGACAAATGCCTCCCATTCTTCAAAACACTTCGAAAAACTTTTGAGTGGACTGATGAATGTGAGAAGGCCTTTCAAGACTTGAAAAAGTATTTGGGAACACCTCCATTGTTGTCCTGGCCAATAACAGGAGAGAAGTTGTATTTGTATCTGGCAGTATCAGAGAATGCAGTCAGTTCAACATTGATCAGATTGGAGAATGGAGTCCAGAAACCAATCTATTACACAAGTAAGGCTTTTCGAGGTGCAGAAATTAGGTACCCAAAGCTAAAAAAATTGGCATTGGCATTAATTGAAGCAAGTAGAAGAATGAGGCCATATTTCCAGGCCCATAAAATCGTCGTGTATACCGACATGCCATTGAGACAAGCCCTTCATAAGCCAGAAAAATCAGGAAGACTGATGTACTGGGCAATAGAACTCGGTGAATATGATATTGTGTATGAACCCTGATCATCATTAAAAGGGCAAGCTGTAGCAGATTTTATAGTAGAGTTTACATAACCTGATACCCCCGAGGAGCAAAAGGTGCTCGCTGACCAACCTGTGGATGTTACAGGATCAACATACATAAATCCAGACCAACTCCGATTGGAAAAAGGGCTTATGGATGAAGAAAGATCATCAACTTCGAGCTCAGACCAGCTCCGGTTGGTAAAAGAGCGAAAATAGATGGTCGACGAGGAGAGAATTGGTACTCGATAATTCCAAAACACTCAGCAATAACATAACAGTGGACGTAGGCCATTTTTACAAGGCTGAACCACTTTAAAAATCTTTATCTCATTTTATTTATCTGTGATTGAATAATTAGAGCGATCTAATTTTTTACATCAATAGTAACTTTGTTGCATTTATGGCATGTCATGTGAGCGATGACGATATATTTTCCCATGAGGATACTCATGTGCATGACACTTTCGAGGCTGTTGAGAGTGCTTCTCGAGAGGGTGAGGGTGATGAGAGAGAGGATGAGGAGATCGACGTAGGAGAGTTGCAAGTTGCATTTCAAGAGTTGTTTGAGGAGACGGTGAAGGTGAAAAAGGCAAACTCTAAATTGCAAGCTAAGTTGCAAGAATGTGTCGTAGAAAATAATGATGCATTAATTGAGGATCTTAGGGCACGGGAGAAGAAGCTTATGGAGAAGATAGAGTACGTCGAGAAAGAGAGAGACACCCTTAGAGGTTTGATGGAGGATTTTAAAAAGGAGGTACTAGAGTTTGAGAAGTCTAGGTGTCTACTTGAGTCTAGGATTAAGGAGTTAGGGGAGAGTTTGAGAGACTCGTCTAGAGTTAAGTTTGACTTGGAGGCTAGAAGTGAGAAGTTGGATAGGATGATTGGCACCGTCGAAATTAAGAGAGACAGGGGTGGTATTGGCTTTGATGATCGTGTTGTTCCCACTCCCCCTGCACATGTGAGAGAGTCACATAGGAACGTTAGAAAAGGTCCATATGTAGGTCAGTTTCCATGCCATCGTTACACTTGCACGCTTTGTGGTAGGAAAGGTCACCTTAGAAAGTTTTGCTATGACTTTAGGAATGCTCCTAAAAAGCATAGGAATAAAGTTACCCCAATTCCCCCCATCCCCATGTATCGTTACACACCTACATGGGTTAAGAAGTCGGATTTGATAGCTTTAGGAATGAAACTTCATGGTTCTCATTCGGTTGCACTTAGTTCTTCCCATGCTAAATCTAAAAGTTGAGTGTGTTACCATGTTTATAATTTTGTATTATATTTTTCATTTATTGCCTCTTATTTGAAAAGTACAAAAAGAATTTTGGTTTTGAAATTTTTTGAGAAAAAACACAAAAAGATTTTCCTTTTATTTGAGTAAAAAATATTTTGAAAAAGGCAAAAAGATTTTCGATTTTATTTTTGTGTCATGAGTTAACATGTTTAATGTGGCATATTGGTGTGCTTGGACCCCCTTCCTTCCATTATCCATGTGGTTAGGACAATTGGTCATTATTATCGATGCTTAGAATGATATTAACCATTGTTTTTATGGGTTTGTTTCGACGTTGAAATGCATTTTGATTCGACTTTGTATATATGCCATATTTTCACACATGCATGAGTTTATATGGATGTTTGACTTATCTTGCTTGTTTGAGTTTGGTGAGATGCTCTTATCTCAATTTTGTCATCTAGCCGTTAGTAGACTTAAGGAGGAGGTGTGCATGTAATAACCGTTTACCGTGAGGATTAAATTAAAAAAAATTATGGGTGTTCACGAGAAAGGGCTACGAGAGTGTAAATTTACTCATCGTGAAAGTCACTGCTTAAAAGTGCCCGAAAAAATCATAAGGCAATAAAAGGAATCATATGTCAAACATGGGCCAAATTAGTTTAGTTCATTCAAAAGAAAATATTATATATATTTAAGGGAGTTTGGATGGATTAATTTTTTTAACGGGTTTGAACAAAGAATCCTAACATTGAAAATTGTGTCATGACGCTATTGTTTGTAGAATCATCAAAATTCCGGATTCGTGTGCATGATGTTTGTTTAGTTCATTAAGCTCACACTTTAATTGTCACATATGTCTATAATAAAGTTTGATGATAGATTGCTATTGATTTGAGGTTCTTGATTGTTTCGATGAGTTGGAATTGTGATTCATTTATTTTAGTTCACTCACATACATTCCATGTTCATGGGGACTATGTTAGCATGTTACTCATATTTGTTTGTTTTGAGTTTTCTTAGTTTAGCTTCTGTTTTGCTACTGTTTCGCAGTTTTGAGCCCCATCCAGTTAGAATTTTCACTAAGTTTTCCACTGGGCAACACTATTTAATTTCCTGGGGAAACTGTGTAAAGTTGTTTATGTCGTTCAAACGACATGTTGTTTCATTAGAGCGATGTCACATCTCGTTAAAGAGACATCCCTGGCTCGTTCGAACGACAACCTTGTTTGACTAGTTTTAACCTTTTCTGGTTGACTTATTTTGTTTCAGTACCCTACTGCATTTTGATCAATATTTTGGCACTGAGTTTCTGATTATGCAGTTTACTTTGATTGATTTGATATTTTACTACATTAGCTTGTTTAATCATACTTTCTTAAATTGATATATTTTTTGTGTGATTTTCCTGTTTGCTAGCTTCTGCTTTGACATTGATTGATCATATTTACCTGGTTGTTTCATGTTTATCTAGCTATTCGTCATGATGAATTATTCATATTGGTATCATATTATGATAGATTTGTTTATCTTTTCAACGAATTATCTATTCGAGATAAAAAGGGGGAGAAATGTCTGTGATGTAGGGGGACTTTTGAGTTTTATGATTGATGGTTTATATGTTTTGTTACACATACTGGTATCATGTTTATATCATATTGGTATCATGTTTACTCACATATCAAACGATTCGGATTTGAAATTTCATATTGATTCATATTATTTGTTCCTTTACACTTCACCGGTTATTTGTCTGTTTCATGTGTGTAGGTATGCTTAAAGAGATTCGAGATTTCATGTCTACATCACATTTAGACATTTAGAGACAATTTCATGCTTGCCGGTCCATTATTTATAAGTCTTATCCTGTACTGATTATGTAATCTTATTTTTGGTTATTTTTGTGTTTTATGGGATGAAATTTAGGCGTCATATGACCTGATGACCCGACTTAGGCATTTCACAGTTGGTTTTGTCCCAAAATAGTCAAAGGAGGAGATTTATAAGGACCAAATTTTCAATTGAGTCTTAATGTAGTTTTGACTTATTCTGAATACAAAACACATTTGAGTCATAGGTAGATTTTTATTGTCCGATCACTACGAGACTATGACTTGTCGAAGATTAATATAAGACGCTGCAGCAAAGCTACAAGGAATAAATCATGTCGAAGTTTAATTGGTGCAATTTCTCGTCTTCAAAGTTTAATTATATTTTCGAGATCACTCAGGTATGAATGCATATGTTAATGAAACTCAGAATTTTATTTTACAAAAATAAGGATGTTATTTTTAAGAAAAGGTTTTTAAAATGTTTTATTTTGTTTACACTTCATTTTATCAGATATCGATGGATTAGAGTTGGATAAGAGTTGGTTTTAAGTAAAAATCTGTTTACAAAGTTGGATTCATTAAAACTCTAATATAGGGGACGTCATTCAAACGACAAACGTTGTCGTACGAACGAGTGCTGCTGTCGTTCAAACGACACAGTATCTCGCTTAAACGAGATAGATGCCACCGCCTAAAAGTCTTTTAAATAGAGGTGTGCTCCAGTTTTCTCAAGAATGTGAAGAACGAAATCAGTTTTTAAAACAATACGTGATTCTGCAATTGTTTTCTAAGGTTTCAAAGCTTAAACACATTCTTAGAGTTTACAAAGATCTGAATTATCATTACCATATGTTATGTAATCTTTATTGCACCAAGTTGGGTTTGTTAAACACTTAAACATTATTGGTTTTGCGGTGGAGAAGTTAAGAAGGTTACTTTCATGTTTAACATCGTAGAAGACACAATGCCGCATCGATGGATATCGAGGCATTCGTGGAGGCGACTGCTATGGACGAGCATCGTGGAAGAAGGTTCGCATGAGCACTGTGAAGATTGGTAGAAGATCAGAAGGGCGTCAAGTCTCATGGGGATCGAGTCGTTGTGTAAGACTACCGTCTGACTTTGTAAAACCATTGTCATACTGATTGTCTGGCCTGGATCGTCCGAGATTTTTTTTCAATTTGGTTTTTTCTCGTACATCGGCATTGTGAGTATTGCTTTACTTTATTTAACTTTCTTTAATCACTAGTTTCATGCTTAGTGTTAAACAAGATAAAATTTGGTTAAGTTAATTTGTGTCACAACTTGGTTTCATAAAATTGAAAGAAGTTTTTCAAAAAGAGATAGTTGGTTCGCATTCATCCTTAACTTAATTCCGCTCAAGAAAAAGTTGGTTTTTAAATATTTGGGGACCTACATTAACCATGTTATTTTTCGAATTAAACGCGAATAGAGTCGGTTTAATTTGAGTTATAAAATCGAGAATGACGAGTTTAAATTATTGAATACTATTAGTTCAATGTGATAAATGGATCCAACTTCCTAGTTTTTTCACATACTTGATTATATATTTCGTAGTCGCACTTTTTTATTTTTGTTAGCTTAGTTTAAAATTTCATCTCCTCTTTTATATCATTTCGTCTAGTTGGACAGTCACAATTATTTTGAATGAAAAAAATTGACATATTTTCGCCAGTTCGACCCGTATTTACAGTCGCTAATCTATAATAACCCGTGCACTTGTGGTATTTTATATATTGACAAACACTAAGACCGTGACCATACTTGGTATATATATATATATATATATATATATATATATATATACAGAGAGTCTCATGTACATACTAACGGTACATACCAATTTTTCAAAATAGTAAAGAAATTATTTCTTGACTAAATTTTTTATATGATTTTTAAACATTTCAATAACCCATATAAAAAAATCAACTCAAAATAATTTTTTTTGCTATTTTTAAAAATCGATATAATTTTTGCTGCTTTTAAAGCACTTTAAAAGCTACAAAAGTTTGACTGATTTTTTAAAAATAGCAAAACAAATTATTTTGTCCTGATTTTTTTATATGGCTCCCCCAAAATGTTTAAATACCACATAAAAAAACTGAACTCAAAATCATTTATAAAATGGGTCCGTGCCAGCGGTATGTACCATTTGGTATGTACAAGAGCCTGACTCATATATATATATATATATATATATATATATATATATATATATATATATATATATATATATATATATAGGCGAAGAGCCCCGATGGAAAGAGAAATTACCCCGGAGTCTCTTGGAACTACCTTAGTGGTGAAGTCGAAGTGGGTTGAGTAGGGTCTATGATTTCTTCGATTCGTAAGGGGGCGATTATATTTGAGATGATTTGGAATTGTTCAATTGTGTTGTTTTAAAAGCTTTAAGTTTGATTCGTAAGGGGGCGATTATATTTGAGATGATTTGGAATTTTTCAATTGCGTTGTTTTAAAAGCTTTAAGTTTTAAATTAAACCACTTAACATTTTTAATTTCGAAAGACGACCCCATTTTTACGTACTGTTCAAATCTCAATAAAAAACGAATCCAAAAAGAATCCAAAAAGAATATTCGCGAATCAAAATTTTAGATTTATTAAGTTTTTTCTATTCTTCTTGGGTGCTAATCAAGGTCGAATTGGGGCCGCACCCGCACCCATTTTGAATTTGATTCAGACTCGAGGTCATTGTCAAAGAATCGGTGCTTCATAGGTGGTTGGAGAGAGATATTTAATAATTATCAATAAAAGCCCCTTAAATTTAGTCTTACACCACGCACACACGCGCGTGCGCACACACACACTTGAATAACAAACCTAAAAAATTGATGAATCTATAAAAATTTTACAAAATTAAAATTTTCAGGCAAACTTGATGTAAATGACCTCCATGACGAGGTGATCATATATAGGTATCCTCATCAAAAATTCCAAACAAGAAGTGGGTAAAATTCAAAGTTGATAAATATGTGCATTTTCGGTCATTAAAAGTTGAGACAATCATTTCATCTAAATTTCAGTTGATTTTTTAATGACATTATATGTAATTGATTTCCTCACTATAGAGAAAATCGCCACAAAGTTTGGTTGAAAAGTTCATTTTTAACTACGGTGGGTACCCTGAATTTAGCACCATAAGGCCTGGACGAGTAGCATCTCTTTAGCGGCCCAAAGCCCAGGCCCATCACCTCTTGTACTCATTCGATTACCCCACGATCCCATGAAGAGAAGTTGTAAGGGAGCGCGATCCCATGTAGGGGAGATGGCTAATAAGGAGGAACCCATCACCCCCACTACTCCAACATATACATGTATAAATTAAACCCTAAGTCCGGGGCAAAGGACAAGTTGTATTCTCTGTACTTATTCTTCACAATATAGAGAAATAACACTGACTGAACCACCGTGGACGTAGGCACATATTTGCTGAACCATGTATACCCGTTGTTGTGTGATTGGCATCTTATTTATCTTTTCTTGATTGTTACCTCTTTCATATTTATTTGTGTTGCAAAATAATTGTCACCACAATTGACGCCGTCTGTGGGAAACGTTTATCTTTCCCCGAGAAGAGCCCACTCCGAGAAAAAATCTAAGATGTCTGGTCACAGCAGCAACGCTCCTCAAGCAGGAGATATTCAGGAGCCACCCGCTCCTCGCAGGATTAGGTCTGAAGTCCGACGTTCAGATCAAGGGGCTCGCTTAGAAAGGCCAGCCTCAGAAGAAAGTCAAGGACCAGCAAGGTCCACTCAGATATCCAGATTGATCGATGCATACGAAGCAAGGCTCCACGAGCAGAGGGAGTCTTCTCGCAGATATGAGGCTGAGAATGCTCGCTTGAAAAGAAGACTGGAAAAACTACGTCCTGATACCAGGAGACGCCCCTATCGCACTCCTAGCCCTCAGGCGAGCAAATCTCACAGCCGAGGAAGGAGCCCTAGGCGGCAATATCAAGGGTTCGAAGGTGGCGACTCAAACGACGACCTCCGCGAGCAACTGAGAAAAGCTCACCTCTATCAGAGCCCTGCTCGCAGCGATGACAACATACGAAACCTAGTCCGCAGAGAAATGGACCAACATCCAGCTCACCGCGGCGCCAGGTCGACCAGAGAACTCGCCAGGAGAGCCCTCAAGACCCAGATGAAATCGCCCTTCATGAGGGAAATTGAAGAAGAAGAAGCTCCCAAAAAGTTTGCTATTACAAGGTTCAAGATTTACGAAGTGAAGACTGATCCCATTGATCATGTCAGGCAGTACCGGCAGGCTATGACCCTCTGGAATCACCGAGATGCACTGATGTGCCGTATTTTTCCCTCGAGCCTTCATGGCGTGGCCCAGAAATGGTTCAAGAAACTTCCCCACCGATCCATCAGAAATTTCAAATCCCTGGCCGAGCTCTTTACGGCTCGGTTCATCACCAGCAGCTCCCATCCCAAAAGGATGGATGCTCTATTAACAATAAAGAAAACGCCTCAGGAGACACTCTGAGACTACGTGAAGAGGTACTGGGAGTTATTCAACGAAGTCGAGGACTGCGCGGAAGAGGTGGCAGTGGCTTCATTCAAAATTGGGATACCTATCTATTCCCTCCTATACCAGTCTCTGACAAAGAAGGAAGCAACCACCATTGATGACCTGATGGCCCGGATTGAGAAATACGCAAAAGTGGAAGATGTCACCCGCCTTAACGTAGGAGAAAACGGTCGAGCCAAGCTCGCTACCAAGGGAAGTGAGAAAGTTGATAACCAGAAAAAAGGAGGAAAGAATGGGAGCAAGAATGGCTCCAAAAATGGAGGGAACCCTGACGTTGCAAAGTCATTCCAGGCGGTCAACACCGTCTTCAAAGAACAAATTTACAAAATCCTCGCGAAGATCAAGGATGAGCCGTTCATCAAATGGCCCCGGAAAATGGGAGGAGACCCATCGAAAAGAAATAATGCACTGAGGTGCACCTTCCATAAAAAGGGAGGGCATAAAACCGAGCACTGCAAGGCTCTTAAGTCCCACCTCGAGGAGTTGGCCCAATCCAGACATTTGAATGACTTTGTGGAAAGGAAGGTAGAGAGAGTGACTGTCCACAAGGAGGCAAAACCCGACAACGTATTGGAAGACGACGCCGGACACGAATTCGCAGTAATCCATGGAGTATCCGATGTTAAGCAAATCCAGGGTAACTCAGCTCAAATGGAGGTAAAGAAGCTGACAGCGGTAATGCAAGCTTTTCAGATTGATCCAGCAAAATCACAGGCAGGAAAACGTCGTCGAGCAGAGGACATCAACTACAATAAGCATATTGTTTTCACGGATGAAGATCTTGTGGGAGTGAGAACCCCACATCACGATGCCTTAGTCATTACACTCAGGATAGCCAACTTTGATATCGACAGGCTGCTCATCGATCAAGGAAGCTCATCCGAAGTAATGTACATCGACCTAATCAGAAAATTGAAGTTGAACATCGCCGACCTAAAGGGAACAACTGTTCCTCTGGTCGGCTTCGCTGGGAAAATGACCATGCCTCTGGGCAAGATTGTACTACCAGTGCTCGCTGGAAATGTTTTAAAAATGATTGAATTCTTGGTGGTCGACATCGATTCACCATATCAAGCCATCCTCGGCAGGGGATGGCTCCATGCAATGAAGGCAGTCTCCTAGACCTACCACCAGAATCTGAAATATGTCACCGAGCGGGGAGTGATGGAGATACATGACGACCAGGCGATGGCGAGAAAGTGCTTCATAGCGGCCATCCGACTAAAGCCAGAGAAAAAAGCCGTTCAAACCAGCGAGAAAGTGGAGGAAGGTGCAATCCCTTCCAAATAGAAATTAAAATATGGAAGGCCCGGAGTGGAAGAGACCAGGCTCCTCCCCTCCGAGCGTGTTGTAGAGGACCTGGTAGAAGTAATTGCTAAAGAAGGTGACAACAGCAGAGTCTTCCTGATCGGGACTTCACTCACTGACCAAGAGCAAAAGGATTTGCTAACCTTACTCAGAAGCAACATAGATGTTTTCGCTTGGGAACCCTATGAGCTACCAGGAATCGATCCCAATATGGTCTGCCATCGGTTGCACGTCAATCCCACATTCAAGCCGATAGCGCAGAAGGCACGACGAACTTCTCCCGAGAAGGCCAGAGCAATAGAAAAAGAAGTCAAAAAACTGCTGGATGCAGGGTCCATACGGGAAGTGAAATTCCCCAAATGGTTATCCAACCCAGTGGTAGTTCCAAAAAGCAACGGGAAGTGGGGAGTTTGCATAGACTTCACTGACCTCAACAAAGCCTGCCCCAAGGATAGCTTCCCTCTTCCGAAGATAGACCAACTAGTAGACGCCACTGCAGCTCATGAACGAATGAGTTTCCTGGACGCATACTCAGGCTATTACCAGATTCCCCTGTATGCCCCAGATCAGGACAAAACGGCGTTTATCACGACGGTTGGTTTATACTGTTACAAGGTCATGCCTTTTGGGCTAAAAAATGCAGGGGCAACCTATCAGCGACTGGTTACTAAAATGTTCAAGAATCAAATGGGAGACACAATGGAGGTCTACATCGACGACATGCTCGTCAAGAGCAAGGAGAAGAAAAATCACCTCTCGGACCTGTTAATTACCTTCAAAATCCTCAGGAAGTACCAAATGAAACTCAACGCGAACAAGTGTTCCTTCGGTGTCCAGTCAGGAAAGTTTCTTGGGTATTTGGTCAGCGAACGAGGTATAGAGGCTAATCCGGACCAGATTGATGCAATCAAAAGAGTGCAACCTCCTCGCACAATCCGCGATGTACAGAAGCTCACTAGAATGCTCGCTGCTCTAAATCGTTTCATTTATAAATCCTCCGAGAGATGAAAGTCCTTCTTCCGACTCTTAAAAGGAAGCAAAACGATAGAATGAACCCCAGGTTGCTCACAAGCATTAGACGAGCTCAAGTCCTACCTAAGCTCCCCACCACTGCTTGTCATACCACAATAAATGGATTATTTGTACCTCTACCTCTCTGTATCCAGCCATACTGTCAGCTCAGCGCTAATGTGTGAAGTTACAGGGATCCAACATCCAGTCTATTACCCGAGCAAAACCTTACTAGACGCCGAGCAGCGCTACCTGCCATTGGAAAAGCTCGCATTCGCCCTAGTAATGTCCTCGAGGAAACTGAAGCATTACTTCGAAGCTCATACGTTCATCGTTCTTACATCACACCCCCTCAAGGTTGTCCTAAGGAAGGCGGATTTGTCAGGCAGACTGTCTAAATGGTCAGTCGAGCTCGGCCGGTTTGACATCCAATTTCAACCAAGGACAACTATCAAGGGTCAAATCCTTGCTGACTTCATAGCTGAATTCACAAGTGAAGAAACCTTCGACCAGCCTAAGCCAACAGAACAAAACAACCAGGCTATAGGGGGAAGCTGGAAACTATTCGTTGATGGAGCCTCCAACTCAAAGGGGACAGGGGTAGGAATTGTTCTCATCACTCTAGAAAATACAGTCCTCGAGCAAGGAATCAGGCTGGGATTTGCAGCCTCCACCCTCCATCTCTCTTCATTTTCTCTCTAGATTTCTTCTTTACTCATCTTATTTATTTATTTTTCTCTCTCTTTTATTGGTTTGGGTTGAGGCATATTTCACATGGGATTTATTTGGGACCACTGGGAGTTTATTTGGGTCTAAATGGAAAGAGGAGGAAAAATGGGGGGCGGTTGCATCGCGGGTTAATATCGAAGAATGTTTCAGGGTTTGGAGGTGGGCACGATGGCCTTAACGGAGGTGGTGGCGAGGCAGAAAGGTTCAAATACAGAACAAGAAAGATTGGTTTTGGGTGTTTTTTGTTTTTTGTTTTTCCAGATGTGTTCTAAGCTAAAGATTTCATTATTTAATTCTTTTGGCTATGGTGTATTCTATCAAGAAAGCATTGTTTTAAGCTTTAGCGGCGTTTCCCCCCCCCCCCCCCCCCCCCCTAAATGTGTTCTCACTACATGAGTGTTAACATTGAATCAAGCCTTTTGGCCACTGATATAAGGATCCTGTCACTGAAACACTGTCGGGATGTATTAGGTTTGATCCCTCCTTCGACCTTATCGTATGTTACAAACAAAAAAAAAAGTTAACAATGGATTTTTTAATTGTTCACATACACATTTTATTTAATGGTTAGATTGCGGACCGGACATGCGTCATCTGGCGGTGAACCCAGAAAAGATAGGCTAAATTATAGGCACACTCTCTCTTTCCTTGGCTCACTGCCAGGTGACACATGCACAAGAGCAACACTATATATATATATATATATATATATATATTTCGTAAATAAAATTTTCACATTTATATCTATTTTTCTACATTTGTGTTTGATAGAAAATGTGAAAATTTGATGATTTTTCAACTTCTATCAAACGGACACATATTGAAAAATATTCATTTGCATTGGAATTTTTTGTCCTAGAATCGAATGCGCTGGAATCATTTGCATTTTTTGAATTTTCTATCAAACGGACCCTAAGAGAAATAGCCTCTCCTATGTGGCATGAACAAGCTCGACAAATTTTTAATCGATCGTTGATCCCATTAGATCGATTACAACGAAAACATAAATATAAAATTTTATATATAACCCCATTACACAAATTATTTTAAGACTATAACATTAGGAAGACCAACCCTATCTAAGTTTAAAAAATCTTTAACTATATAAGGAAGATAATTAAAATCCATACAATTACTAAATGAGCTAGTGAAGATAGAATGACTTGCAAGACTGTTCGGCACCACATAAAACAGAAATCTCAGTATGGTTTCATTCTTAGCATCACTGTCTCAAGAATAGTATAAATATAATACGAATAAACCATACAACTAACTGAACATAATAAATGCCATGCATAAATAGACAATCGAATGTGAGTCGAATAAACCATCGGTCACCAAATAATAATCATCCACTACAAACAAACTGATAAATGAAATAGTATCTCGACATAAAATAAACTCCTATCCAACTACGGGAAAAATACCCAAAATAAAAATACTGGAATGATAAAGATCTTCTCTAGGTAGAAACATCTCAGAATCCTGTAGCGTCCATAGCTACTGTAGTGGCAAGAAAGGATTGACCCCTGCGGTCCAGGCTGCTGCTACTGCTGCTGCTTCAGCACACCTGGGATTTTGAAAAACAAGAAAAACAATATTTTGCAAGTAATTAATTGTTTTAAATTGATAAAACTTGTAGTGTATTACTTTCATAATTAATTATCCAGTCGCGCTTACATGAGATAAAACCTTACCTCTCAACTACGGTGCGCACCCAATGCATTCATTTTATTTCCTTACTTAAACTATCTAGTCTGACTAGAACTTATAACTGCTATACAATCCCAATCCCGCTAGTACTCTATTATCTAAGTGTAATCTACCCTCACTGGGTATACATCCCTAAACAATATCGTAGCGATACATGTGTTATAGATAAATATATACAAAATAAATACAACATAGTTATACTCGTGCTATAAATTGATATATACTCTATATCATATAAACACACACACACACACACACACACACACACACACACACACACACACACACACACACACACACACACACACATATATATATATATATATATATATATCACTCGCGATATACCTATAATCGTATCCCCGGAGCATGGACCTCGTAGATACATCCCTTGTGTGCTATTAGGCTCCAGGCATCATGCATCATACTGAGCCATTGGGTCAGAATCTCACTACCGATCCCAAATGTGAACAAATATAGCGGAGGCGATCATAGACATACGTCTGGGGGTCGCAAACATACCAAATTGCACCCGACCGATCTCCAAACTAAAACCCATCCTTACATATGGATAGTGGCCATGTAACAATCCTATGACCCCAAGAATCAATCTGACACCTATTAGTCAATATCGGGATGGACTTCACATTATGCACAACCTCCTAAGATAGCACTGTCGAGTAGGTATGTTTAATATAAATAAGTAGTACACACACACACACACACACACACACACACACATACACACATACACATACACACATTACTCTAATATGTATATATATAAAGTAACGAGCTTATACGCATATCCCACAACGCCTCGGTCTCCTAATCTCGAAGTTCGAACTAACTTCCCGATTAAATATCTAAATGCTCACTCACTTGTATTTAGATTATCCTCACCCGAACCTATCTATTCGTTGACCGATCACACACACCAAACCCTATAAAGCATTCCCCAGTAATCCCACAATACCCCGAAAGATCTTACGGTCATTTTTTGAGCTCTAACGGGTTGAAATAATACATGAACAAAAATTGGTAAGGCCAGCAAACCGAACTGGTTTGCTGACAGACTGTAACGATTCGGTTGAGTGAATCGGTTCACTCCCACAACGGATTGGTTTGGTTTGCTAGGCTGCCTATCATTTTCTTCGTTTGATTTTTCTCATCCAACCCTCCAATGGAGGTTCCAGACCACCCCAAACACAAAATTATTCTCATACAACATTACACTAACATTCCAGAAGTATTCTAACACATAATTAACCCCGAATCACGAATAAAAACCCTAGGATTCTAAGTCAAACTTCTAAATTATCAAACCCATAATTTTCCCAATTTGAGTCGTCATCAATTCAAATATCCTATTATTATTCTACATGTTCATCATACTAAACCCGAATTAAATTTTGAATTTCTTATATGTTCAACACTAACTAATGATTAATTCAAATAAGAGATTAATTTAAACCTATCTCTCTTAATCAATTAAATCAAAGTTTCATTCTTTCATCTCTAAACCCTAGATTTTATATCAATTATATATGCAAGTGATTAACTATACACAAACGAAATTTAAAACAAGTAACCATTTGCCTTGGTGGATCTAGATTTGAAGTATCTGCATTTGTGATGGGCTGAATCCGAAGATGGTATCTTTCTTCTCTTCTCCAAGCCTTTTTATTCCTTTCTTTCCTATTTTTCTCTTATCTTGTACTCTTTCTCTAACTTTATTATGCAAAATGTCAAAGGTGGGATGCCATCCACATTCCTTACCTTTAAATACCTACTTAATTCACCCTAATCACATTTTCCCATAGATCCTAAGTGTAAAAAGATCACCCTACCCTTATACGAGTCCCGCTATGTATAAAAAGCTTCCAGAATCCAATTATAACACCTGGGCATTCTAGACTCTTTTGACCCTTTTCGAATCTTCGGTGCACTCAAAAAGGTCATCTGAGTCACTCAACTATAATAATACTAATATCTCATTAACTGGGCCTGACACGTGCATACTGTATGCATCGCCCATAAATTATACCATCCCGTCGATGTAACACTCTATCGACAGATAATAATAAACCGCCACTTTTACTCATACTCGACATGTAATAAATCATATATGCATTTAACTATCACACACAAGTTAATAGTAGTAATAATAATAATAATAATAATAATAATAATAATAATAATAATAATAATAATAATAATAATAAATGTTAATCCTTTATTTCTCTAATTAATATTTATCGAAATCCAATTCAATTTTCTTCAATTAAATTAATAATTATAAGTACACAAAATTAAATAATCATAAAAATACGGGGTATTACATTCTCTCCCCTAATAACGGAATTTTCTCCTCGAAATTCGAACGTACCTTCTACGAAGAGGTCCATATAGTCTTCATCCACGAGATACCTCCTCAATGACGACACGTGGAACACGTCGTCAGTCCTCTGCAAATGCTCCAGTAAGGCAAGCCTATACACATTCGAACCTACTCTCTCGATGATGGAAAAAAGCCCTACATACCTAGGGCACCAAATTCCCCTTCTTCCTGAACCACATCACTCCATTCATGGGAGATACTCGCGGTAACACCTGATCACCCACTTCAAACTCTAAAAATCTCTGGTTTGCACCGACGTAACCATTCTACCGGTCTTAAGCTACCCAAATACGACTCCTAATCAACTCAATCTCCGATGATGTCTCCTAAATCATGTCCGACTCAAGAAGTTTGTTTTCCCCCACCTCTAACTAATAAGAGAGCGAATGATAAGGTCTTCCTTACTAAGGCTCAAACGGTGCCATGCCAATAGTGAGCTGGTACGAGTTGTTATACGCAATCTCTAACAAAGGAAAATACTGCTCCCAGCAACCCTTAAAGTCTAAAATACACATCATCATTATATCCTTGAACATCCGATTCACCCTCTCCGTCTACCCATCGATTTGTGGGTGATACGCCGTGATCACACGTAACTTCATCCCCATTTCCTCTTGAAAGTTTTTCCAGAAGTGGGACATAAATATCTTATACGACACCCCGTGAAATCTCATTATATTTTCTATAAATAGTTATGCATACTAACCTATGATATAATCCACCTGAACTGGAAAGAAATGAGCTTCCTTAGTCAATGATCTATGATGCATAGATAGAATCGTGACCACTCTGCTGTGTCAGTAACCCCGTGATGAAGTCCATCAAAAAACTCTCCCATTGTCATACTGAAATCTCTAATAGATGTAGAATCCCAACTAGTCTTTGATGATCTTCACCATCTAGAAAGTGGTTCACTTAGAGACAAACTCTACTATACCCCGCTTCATATTGGCCCACCAATACTGTTCCTTTATACTGTGGTACATTTTATGCCCTCTAGAGTGTATAAAGAACCGTCACCCATGTGCCTCCTCCATAACTGCGCTCCGTAGGTCCTCATTGTTTGGGACAACCAACCTCCCATTGAAGTATAAGTCACCCTCAAAACTGACTCCCATGTGACGGTTATCACTGCTATATATTCTTGGACTACCTCCTTTTCCCGATGAATCTCAACCCACTTCACCCTCCACACTGATCCTAACTGCCCTTCCAACATATGGCTCAATGAATCTACCACTATGATAACCTTCCTCAGATGATACTGGATGTCAAAATAATAATCCCTCATGAAATCAAGCCACTTACTCTGCCTAATATTCATATCCTTCTGTGTGAAAAGATACTGAAGTGACTTGTGGTTTGTGAACAACTTAAACTTCTCCCCCAGTAGATAGTGCTTCCAAATCCTTAAGGCAAAAATGATTGCTGTTAACTCCAAGTTATGCGTGGGATAGTTATTCTCACTGGGCTTAAGCTTGTGAGATGAATAAGCTATGGCCTACTCCTCCTACTATAGAACTCCCCTAAGTCCCTGTAAGTATGCATCAGTAAAAACAAAGTATTCCACTCCTCCTCTAAATAATGAGAGTAATGACGTTGAAGTCAACTTGTCCTTTAGCTCATCGAAAGCTAATAGAAAGTGTTCATCCTTAAAAAAAGGCACTCCCTTACGAGTCAAATTTGTCAAGGTACGCGTAATATTAAAAAATCTTCTAATAAACCGATGGTAGTACCCCATAACCCCAAAAAACTACGAACCTCCGTCGGTGTCGTGGGTTGGCCCCACTCCCTCACCACTGACACTTTACTTGAATCTATAAAAATACCTCTTTCGGAGAAAATATGACCCAAGAACCGAACCTACCGCAACCAAAATCCACACTTATCAAACTTGGTATACAATTGGTGGTCTTGCAAAGTCTAAAAAAGAATCGGTAAATGCTCTGCATGGCCTTCCTTTGTTCGAGAACAAATCAAGATTTCATCTATGAACACAATGACTAACTGATCCAAAAATCCATGAATAACATGTTCATGAGATCCATGAAGATTGCTGGTGCATTGGTTAGCCCGAATGTCATAACCTTGAACTCATAAGATTCTTATCTCGTCAAAAACATGATTTTAGGGAGATCATTCTCCCTGATACGTAACTGATGGTATCTCGACCTCAAATTAATCTTAGAGAAGCAGATTGCTCCTCTCAGCTGATAGAAAAAGTCATTGATACTCGACAACGAATACTTATTCTGAATAGTGACTTTTTTCAACTCTCGATAGTCGATACACAATCAAAACGACCCATCATTCTTCTTCACAAATTGTGAAATAACTGACTCAAATAAAATATGACTGGAACAAACACTTTGCCTGAAACTCCAATACAATAATCCATATTTAAAACTGAATCCAACAACTCAAAATAAATGCAGTACAGTGTCTCTAGAAATAACTACTAGTAGAATATGGGGGCAACATGCCCGACTAAAATAGAGATAATTATGCATATGATCTGAAAGAAATGAAGGTGTCAACTACCGAGGTCCTGCAAGCATCCACAATGACTGCAGTACATAAAATGAGATTGAATTCCTAAGATGGGCATCCCTGTGGCTGAGCATATACATGTTAGTTTCACGTGCTCTCACTTGAGGTCCTCACCCATCAACTATTGTGCACGCCTAATGTATTCTACTAACCCGTCCTACTTATGCTACCCCGCCTAACTAGGTCGAGTCCATTATCTTACTACACATACTTACTCGTGGTGCGCACCCACATTACACATACAATACGTTATGAATTTGTTTGCTCATATCATTTAAATCAATTAAGAATTCACCAAATTGATATTAAGTCTCTATGTTCTTAGGTTATTTTAGATATCACTATCTTTCTCATCTACTAAGCACACATAGTAGGATAAACCACAAGTGTATATATATATATATAATACAACACCCCTAGACTGAGACCTTCGGTGCGTGCATACTCTACTATTAAGTTCCGATACATCACGTAATAAATAAAGGACTCTGGGTTCAGGATCACTCTCGAACCATAATATACAATTCACACATAATTGGAGGCGAATATAGTTCTAGGCCCTTAGGATACGTACATACCTATGCACCTAAATGACCGGGCATACCCTCATTCACACAAACACTGGTCATCCCTAAGTTCTATGCTCTGAGGTATAAGTCTAAAATCCCCCAAGATGTCTCATCAGGATGAGACTGCCCCATTTTTAAACCTCCCATGATAGTAAGCAGTGTAGGTATGTCATACACATAATAATTCACACATTAGGTATTCACATGACCTATGTATATAAGTTCAGTATAGGTAAGCACGTACCCTATAATATATCCTTCACGTAGTCTATATAACTATTGGATAGCCTACTTACCGTTAATATACCTCCCTTAAGTCAATTCAGTAGCTATCACACTCATACCCTACTAGTCTAAGTCACCGATTCCCTAGGAATCCTTGTGTCACGATGAGTTTTCCCGAATTTGAATCTTAACACGCAATTATGTTCAATTAACTTTAGCCCTAAATTATCCTCATGAGATTAAGTCTAAAAATAATCCTTGGCTTAATGGTATTAAAATAACTCTCATTATATTTAAAAATCATCTCAAAAGTTAACCAGATCATTTCCCACTCATTTTAATCAAAAAGGGAAAAAATTCTCAATCTGTGCAGCCAAATCGATTCGGCCAAGGAGACGAATCGATTCACCTGTAGCAGGTCTTAATTTTTTTACTTAAACAGTTACGGGTTTCTTAATTTTTAATCATCCAAACCTTCATTACTCGATCCCATACTCCCAACTAAACCTACCAAACATTATCCTAACATATATTAATGATTTCTGACGTAATAGAATCATCAAATCATCAAGAAACATCATCAAATTGAATTATTTCAACAAGATTCTTAAGAATCCTAGAATTATCATATTTTTTCAAAACTCCAAAAAAGATTATGGACTTCTTCACCAAATTTTAACATTAATTCATGTATTTCGTTCTACATACATAAAATGGATTTATCCTATCTCAATTTCAACTCAAGAATATGTTTTATGTCTTCCAAATTAACCCAAAATACATGAAGTTCATTGATTAATCATCCTAATCTAACATGGATGGTATAAATATCATACATTTAGCAAGATAATACTTGCCTCTATTGGAAGGTGTGATTCCTTGTAGAAAAATGGTATGGTTTTGATCCTCTCCTCCCGATCTACGTGATGGTGGTGTTTGTGGTGCAAGAATGGTGTAAATTGCATCAGGACCTCCTTTCTTCTTCCTCTTATGGCCTCTCTATGATTATACAGATTCTAACCCTAATTACCTCATCCTAAATACTGATATAAACCTATAAAATTCGTAGGTCCATTTTCTCCAAAAATGCAAATGACCAAAATATCCTCTCGGGGTGTCGATTTGGCTTAAAAGTGCCCCGAGACCCAAACTAAACCCCCGAGTAAACTTTTCTGACTATTTCGACCCTTTCGGACACATTGGCGAACTCGAAACGATCATATGGATGACTTATAAATATATTACTTTTTATTTCATTAATTTAAGTCTCGATACGACTCACATGTGTGTCCCAACTAAATTACTGTAACTTCCGTATTTCCCACTCACGACAATTTTAATACATCCTTATCATTATTGTTACTCATTCACTAAGTAATATTCAATATAAATAAATATTAACCTTTATTTCCCTAATTAACATTTATTTTATCGGAGTAATTTCTGAATATAACTTAATTAATCATATTTAATTCCCAATATAAAATCAATAAAATTACGGGGTGTTACAAGACCATTCCATTCCCCATTGAGCACTCGAGGGATCCATATCTCCTTCCTCTTGGATATCGAGGGGCATATATCCAGGGAGTTCTAGTGGGGGGTGTACACTTTGACTATACCGTCTCATATGTTTACTTCATTATGGAGAGATTGGTTCTCGAAGTCCTATACATTGGATAGGGAGAGGGATTGTGGGAGGCTCCCCCAGATTTTAATTTTGTTCCTCCTTTCGAGGGGTCAGCTAAATGATCTATTACAGCGTCGAATTGGTCTTTTGCTCCTCAATTAGTGGTGCGAGTCCTGAGTTTATCCGTCTTATATACCGATGATGATGGCATACAATATGAGGCATTAGTTCCTCCTTCTCATTCACATTTATTTGTGCCTAGGGGATTCAAGGTATGTGATATATTTTATTTGATTTATTTCATTCTTGTCGTCTTTATTCATTTTTTAAATTTTGATGCATAGATCTTTCATTTCAATCTCTCACCTTCCCTTGGGTGGTATTGGAGCAGATGTCCCAAACTATGGGCTCATACCTAGCCTATATCTGGAGGATGATGAGGAACTTGGGTCAGGGTCACCCAATGATTGATGATGTTTCATGTTTGTTTACTTGCAGTTGTCAAGGTGTCCATGATGTGGATATTCTCAAGTTTTCCCGGAGGGTGCGCCTAGGTATCAAGGGCCTACCTCTCTCGTACTTCCCCGAGGAAGTCCAATGATATTAGAGGCTACTGCAATGTAGGTGGTTATTTTTTATTCTAATAATGAGGAGTACGATGACGACTCTTATTTTGTAAGGTATGGGGATCACTTTTAGCATTTATTTTTGTAATTTTGTATTTTCGTATTTTTGTATCTTTAGTAGTTTTTATTTTGTAAGAGTATGAATTTTACTCATGTGCACTAATAGGACTAGATTGTCTTTTTTCGTCGACCAAATATATTTTAAGTCTTGCCTTTGAAGTTGTTTCGGTAAAGATTCATGCAAAACATTCAATGGGCATCCTAACCTTCGCGCGTATCCTTTTATACCACTATTAGTAACGTAAATGGATGTGTAGTCTCAAGCAAGTTTTACACACACATGTTCTCTTCATAGATTTTTTTTTGTGTGTTTATATGGATATTTGAAGTTATTAATGAATAAAATTGTTTTTTCAAAAATCTTAAAAATGCATTTTAAAATAAAGGATGTTGAGGTATGTCGAAGGAGACGTTCACCGCATAGAGTTTTTCTCTCACCGTTGCGAAATTTTCTCCCTATCCGTGCCTTGTTCCATATATTATCATCTTTGTCTTGACTTATATCCTCCATACATGATCATCAAAACTCTGGTAATATGTGCGAGTCTAACAAAAAATTCTCTTTTTGAACTAGATTATGCACATTCTTCTTGGCACTCATGCAAGCTAAAGATCTGACCATGTATTTTCTACTTTTTACACCATGTTACTTCATGTAAGCATACTCTTTACCTATTCCCGACCCCCCCCCCCCCAAAAAAAAAAAAAAAAATTCTTTTGTAAGGTTGTATGTAAGTAAATATTTTGGGCTTCAATTTTGTGAGTGACTGTAAGTGTGATTTTGTTCTTTCTTTGTGGACAAAATATTTTTACTAATTTTTTTTCCCACAAGAATCATTTTAGGAGAGAAAAATATTTAGACAAAAACATTTTTGGTGTTGAATCTTGAATTCCAAGTTTTAAATCTTATTTTTCTCTTTAATATATTCTTGAGATATTATAAGTTTAAATTCTTGTGAAATCTAAATATATTTTGAAGTGAACTTGTTTGCTATAAAGTCTTTTTAAAATTCTTGAACAAATCCCTTTATAATTTATTTTTATTTTATTGTTCAATTTTGTATATCTCAAAGATATATTTTATGAGTTAATCCATTCTTTTAAAAAACACTTTCACCTTAGGTCACCACACTCCTAGAAAGTGGTACTATAGTAATCGGAGACTTCACATCATTGTTCCATTTTGGAACACATAGTTTTTCTTCAAACTTTAAAAGAAGAAAGATTTCTTCAAACTTCAAATGAAGAATTTATTTGTCACGAGGAATTTTCGGCATTGGTTGTGGGTCAAAACTAATCGCGATTGTGTAGCGTTCTCTAGCTATTGGCGCTCTCTATGGAGGATATAATGGGAAAAAGCGTCTAGTCGGTTATAGCATCGCGAGGGTTATATATCTATTTCTTCTAGTTGTAAACTCTACCATAATACATTTGTCGTTCTATTAGCTCGAGAATTTTTTCCGTTGTGCATTTTTCTCATATGCATTGGTGTAATGCTATATTGCTTATCTTTCCAAATTTTGATTAGTCACCTAAATATTGAAGATACAATTTGGTGTAATATATTTGGTAAGCAATTTTTCACATAAAAATTACGGCTTTTATTTATTTTTACCAAGGTTCTAAAAAACGCGGGGCGTGACTGAGGCGTGGATGCCAAGCCTTAAGCCCTAGAAGCCCTGGTGGGCCTTAGGCATAAAAAGGCGTTTAGGCCTTTTTTTAAAAATATATTTTAATATTTTTTAACCACAACAAGGCTATTAAAAATACTAAAATAATACATACCTTAAAAATATGTCTAAATATTTTCAAATTAAAATACTATTTTTTTAGATACTAAAGAAAAACGAGCATTTTTTCACGCCTTACCCCAAAAAACGTTGATAATCGTTGACCGTGCCTTAATACATGCATACGATCAAAACTTGGCGTTTGCTTACCGGCATTTTTTAGAACACTGATCAATATTAATAATCATTCAATAATCGATAATCAATAATCAATACAAAATGATTCAATATAATACATGTATTCTGCACCTTTCCTATCCATGGCACTACGGGGCGTGCTTTATTTGATACGGGGGCGTCACACTATTTTATAGCCACTAGCTTTGGATGGGCCATGGGATTGTTAGGTATAGAAGAGAGTACAATGACATGTGTAGACTCACCATCGGGAAATGGGTCTTTGATTTTCTTTATATGTCGGGGAGTAGGTATAGAGATTGGTAGCTTGATTCTACCTGCGGAGGGTTATGGGCCCACACTCACATCGCGATAGAGGAGATTGACTTACAGCCCAACAGTTCTTATAAGGAGAGACCAGTGGCTATCCTAGACCATAGCGAGAGGAGACTGAGGTCAAAGGTAGTTCCACTTGTACGGGTCCAGTGGGAGCATCATAATGTGGAGGAGTCCACTTGGGAGCGCGAGATAGATATGCACGAAAAATACCCAAATTTATTTTTACCAGGTATGCCTTATTTTTCAAATTTCGGGACAAAATTCTGTTATTAGGAGGAAGTATGTAATACCCCGTATTTGTATGGCATTTAGTTATGGAATTAATTAAATTAAATTGGGATTAATTTAATATTAATCCGTATTTTAAAAATAAATTTTTACTAGCATGACTAGAGTTAGTAATTATTTGGTGGAAATTAATTAATGAGTAGAACTGAATTTATTAAAATTTTCGCGAGTGAATAATATGACAATTAAAGAAATTAAGTCGGGATAAGCATGTGTCGTGTCAGGACTAAAATATTGGAATAAAAAGTAATTAAATTATAAGTCAACAGTATGGTCATTTCGAGTGAGACAACGTGTCTGGAAGGGTCGAGATAGTAAAAAAAATATACCCGGGCATTTAGTTTGGGTCTCGGGATGTTTTAAGGCCTAATCGGTAACCGGGAAGGGCATTTTAGTAACTTTACTTTTTAAGGCTTAATTATGGACGAAAATTGAAGGGGTATATCTAATGGGAGTTAGAGTCCTCGAGGGTTAGAAGTTGTAGAGTTGCAAAGAGGCTAAGGAAGAGAGAAGAGAGAAGCCTTCCAAGGAGGAGAGCCACCAAACTACACCACCTTTGCCATCTTTCACCACCAATGCGTAGATCGGGAAACGAGGGACTCAACCATACCCATCAACACCTGATAATCAGACCGTCATATCTGAGGCAAGTATTCTAACTTGCTGTTATTTGGTTGATATCACATCCATGCTAGTGTAGGAATGAATTATCTTACGTCTCATGAAAATATATTGTTGTTTGGGAGATTGATATCACTATTTGGAGTAGAAATCATGAAGGATGAATGTCTGGTTATATGTTGTATATTAAATCACGAAATTTGATGACAGTAGAGATGATAATCTGGAAATCAAAGGAATTTGTGAGAAAATTAGATAAACTAGGGTTTGAGGATAATTTCTTGTATTAACCTATTTGATGTTGACTCTTGATGAAATAATGTAAACTTTACGTTAGAAATCATTTGTAATCGTTTATATAATGATCCTTATGTTTGGTTGGGAGTTTGGGATTCACTAATGGCGATTTTGTGAAGTTTTATGGGGGAAACTCGTAGGTATGAATTTGCAGAATCTGGGCAAGAACTTCTCGATCGATCGATCAACTCAAGAATGTCGATCGATCAACTGATCGATCGATCGAACCCTTTTCATCGATCGACCGATCACGCCTGGAAGTTGTATAATTTTTCCTTTGTCAAGTTAATTCGATTAAAATGCATAGGAACCCTTGGAGATAATTTAAAGATCATAATGGGACATGGGAAGTACCAGTAGAGTCTATGTAGGGTCCAAGAGATGCAACTTTATACGAGATGTAACCGTGGGATAACGGGGGCATAAAATCTATTAGAAATCGTGTGTACGTTAAGTGAGGTATTGTGAGACTCAAGAAAGACTTAGACCAGTATGTCAGTGATGGTACACTTATTGAATTTACTTCTAGTAAAAAGAAAACACTTCGAGGGACGAGAAGTACTCATGAAATGGCGTCAATTGAGAATAAAACGAAATGGGTTAATTATACGAAGAACTTGGGTGATTTGTGCCACGTATGGATAGAATATTATTATGGGTCGTGGGCGTACCTAAAAGGAACAATGGGAATATATATATATAACCGAGTGCATGTGTATATATATAATGATATTTATCTATGTATAATCATACCCGCGCTACTTTCTATTACGGAGGTTTCCGTGCCGGGACAGTCTTATCTCGATGGGAACTTTATGGGGGATATTGACTCATGCCCTAGAACATAGGATTCCTTAGTACAGGCTATCAGAGAATGATAGTCAGACAGTCCTAAGAGACGTGAGGGTATGTACTGACCTCTTAGTGACTTGGAACTATGCTTCGCCTCCATTATGTATGTACTCTGTTAATACAGTTCGAGAGTGATTCCAAACTAGTATTTCCCTTTATATGAGAGATACGGGGGACTTGATAGCAGAGTATGCCAGCACCATAGATTTTATGTGGGGTGCCAATTAGTATATATATTGTATGAGTAATTTTATATATATGCTTATACCTGGAATTCTTCTACTGTGTATATAAGTAGATAAATATTAAATAAATGCTTTTCATTATAGTAAGAGCTTGACACTTCCTAGCATTATTGAGAAATACATAGTTGACTTAAATGATCCTTAAGAGGATGGTATTTTAATACGACTTCGTGAATCAGACTATATGGGAGGAGAATTGGGTTAGAATTATTAGTCATTTTAGTAGTATGATAAGCATGCACACTAGATGAGAGGTGAGAATTCTCAAGAGAGTGTCGCGTACTAACATGTGTGTCATATCAGCTAGTAAGCATTTTAAATACTTGGTAAACTATTTTTAAAGCTGTTTTACACTCGGCCTCTGGCCCGTTTCCTATCATTTTTCCTTTTCTTGTATATATATATCTATATAATAAAGTATGAAAGTTATGTATGTCATAAGATAGAGGAATGATGTCATCTATTTGAGCTTTTTCAACACTACCTCTTTTACCCTTAATTATTTAATTTCCCCCTTTTTTTACTCCCCAAATTTTCACCTCAATTCAAAATTGGGGTTGATTTGGTCAAGTATCACATCTTTTGACATCCCGCCCATAATAATCTCACATATTTTGAGATTAGAAATGTGTGTCCAAGAAAGTTTAATTTGAAATCCCGTTTCTCTCTCTAACATGCACCGTCTCTCTCTAAACCCATTGCTCATTTGAAGAACGAAGCACGCCGGCAAGCTACAGAGGACCCCCAACATCCCTCTCCTCAAACGCTCTCCATTGATCGCCGTCAAGAGTGATGGGGTATGTGGGATTTAGGGTTCCTATCAGGGCTTTGAGGGAGAGAGAGAATGGGCGAACATGAGGAGGCATGTCTTTACTTTGTATCATTTATACACAAGTTTGACAGATCGCCAGAGTTTGAATGTAAAGACATGCCTCCTAATTTTTTTCTGAATACATCTAAGATAGATCGCCGAATTTTTTTGGATCCAACTGACTTTTTCTTGCAGATCGACATCAGGTATAGTCTTTTTGCATCTCTATGTTTTTATAGTTTTGTTTTGTTCTCTATTTAACATTTTATAGTTTTCTTTTCTGTTTAACATTTTATAGTTTTGTTCTCTGTTTAATGTTTTTATATTTTTGTTTTGTTCTCTTTTGCAACTCTATTTAACGTTTTGTTCTTAACTTTGGACATCAGGTATAGTTTTCTATTTTAGATCTAACATTTGGACATCAGGTATAGTTTTGTATTCAGGTTTCCGCCTCTATTAAAGGATTTTTATTCATCTTTGGGTTTGTTTGAATTTAAAGTTTCGTTTTAATTTTTTTTAGCATTGATAACTGATGATTCCCTGTTTTAAGCACTGATAACTGATGATTCCCTGTTTTAAGCACTAACAACTGATGATTACCTTTTTTTATTGGGATTAAAAGTTCGTGAAATATAATTTATGGTACATATTTACATTCCACAGAGGCCCAATCTCTAATCTTTGTCGGCAGCCTTATTAACTCCATATTAACTCCATATCAACTCCATTTGTACTGTAATACCATCACAGTTTAAGAAATTCCGCTTTAAAAAATGACCCACATCTCTCTCTTTCTTCATGGTGTGTTTGTATGCTTTGTCCGATATTGGGTTTGCCATCGTTTATAAAAAAACTTAATGGTTGTGTTTATGGGTTTATTAGAATCCCTGCATTTTATTATTATGTTGACAGGATAAATCGTTAAAATCTAAGCATTTTAATTTTAATTTTGTTGAATGTTAACTGTGTCGGTGGTTATTTCACTGTGAAGTTGAACACACTGATTGCACTTCATTAGATATTTTGGCACAATCACCCTCATGACACGGGAGAAGTCTGTGAATAAAAAATTGTAGAACCATTTCTTCTTGAATTGTAGAAAATGAATCATGCGAGAGAGTCTGTGAATAAAAAATTGTAGAACCATTTCCTCTCGAATTGTAGAAAATGAATCACAGTGATTGTGCCAAAATATGTAAGCTGTGAAGCAAAAGTAATCATTCATGTGTTCATCTATAAGATGTTTCTAATGAATCACAGCTTACAGCTGTGAAGCAAAAGTCATAGAACCACAGCAAAAGTCATGTTTCTTAGACAACATTTGTAAATGAATCACATAGAACCACAGTAAGTCACCATAGAACCAAGTCATCATACTTTTGGTATAGTATGTTTACTTCCTATGTTAATTGTACAAAATGATGGGACTTTGGTTTTGGCATATAAGGTCTTTCCAGTGATGTATTTGGTTTAAATAAAGAGTTTTTTTCCACGATGTATAAATGGAGGTACCTATTTTATTTGGTGCAGAGAACTTTTATTTTTCTTAGTTCAGCAAAGTAGTTATTTTTAATTCCTTAAATCTAATATAAGTTGGTAATCTCATGTACCCACGTCAACAATAGGTTTTCAAAGAGATGTTTGAGACTTTTCTTTATTTTTTAATTTAGCAAAGTAGCTATTTTTAATTTCTTAAATCTTAGATAAGTTGGTAATCTCATGTACTCAAGTCAACAATAGGTTCTCAAAGAGATTTAACTGGGAATTCAAGATGTAGCTGGAAATCTGACTTTAGCAAAATATAAAGCAGTAGCAAGTGATGCAGCTGAGTTTTAAGCACCCATTTAATATGGGTTTTATGTTTGATTTTGCAGATCTGCCAACATAAGGTTCACTTACTTGGAGATCTCTCCATTTGATTTTTTTATTTATTTTGTGGTTCAAATCAGGTATACTTGAAGATTAGTAAGATTACTAACTCACTGTTTCATTTTTCATGACTTTTAAATTCTTCTTAGATTTGTTTGGTGTACCACAAAAGTCTTCCGATGGACAATTGAAACGAGCACGTTCATGTAAGTAAATTCCAAAATAACTACGTCTTTTGAAATATATATATTTCGAATCAATGTACTGATTTTTCCTTTCGTTTTTAAAATTTTCAACTACTCTATAACAATTAAAATTAATTATTGGATCTGTATTGTATTTAACCTTAACTCTTAAATTTTTATATTTTTATTTGGTTGTAGAAATTGTAGTGGCAACGAAAGATATGATTGGGGCACACTTAATTTGTGAGTTTGGAGTAATTAATTTATTCGTATGACAATAATTTTCGTTGAGGACAACATGCGTGGAATGTGGCGAAAGTGTTGTTGGGGTATAGAAGATGACAATTGTGCCATGAGTGGTTTGATGAATCAACCTTTTTAGTTTTATAGAAAATTTATGTTTGTATGATATCTTTGTTATGTTTGCTTAAATTGCCAATAATGGTATGATGTGTAGTCATATATATATATATATATATATATATATATATATATATATATATTCTGTTTTTGAATAATGGCAAATTGATACATTTGTTTATAAGATGTTCATGATGGACTATTAGCATTATTGAACAGGTGGATTGACATATAAATAAAGTGGATTTTGCCCAAATTTTTTAATTTTTATACACTTTGTTTTATTTCGAGATGAAGCTTTGTAAATTATTGAAAGTCATTCTATTGGATTATTTTAGATATTTTATTTTTAAAGATGCCAATAAGGGTTTGTGGTGTAGTAGGGGTTTATATATAAATATTGTTAAATAGGCGACGTTTATACTAGGTCTTGGACGGTTTATTTATGTCGTTAAAGTATTTTTTATACCTTAAACAAGTGGATACTCATATACACAAAGGAAATTATGCATAATTTTTTTCTTATATATTTACCTTTATTTGTGGTGAAAATAAATTTTTTGACTTGAAATTATACGCGATTAAATAATTTTGAAAAAATATATTTGTCTTTCAGAAAAATTGATCACGATGATATTTTGGAAAATTATGTTATAATACAAAACTTTTATGACTTAACCACACGATTCATACTTAGGAGAATTGTCGTCATGCCTTTCAGCACATGAACGACTTTGGAAATTATGACCGTTTTTTTAATTATATATTATTTTGTTGGGGAACAATTTTTTTTTTTGCAGTTGCGCACATAGAATATTTTCGCAGTTTTGCAATTACGTACTTTGAAAATTTTCGCGGTGTTTTCAGACAGGAAATTTTTTGCGTTTTGTGATTATCAGCGTGCCTTCAGGCACGGGCATACCCTAGTATATATATATATATATATATATATATATATATATATATATATATATATATATATATATATATATATATATATATATTTTACAGGTGCCCAACCACAGGGGCGTCAGGCGTAGGTTCATTGGATTGGACGTGTTGTAGCTTGTGTGGGAGTTGCAGGTCCTTGCAGTAGATGATTCTTCCTTTGACTTAGCTTTTGATTTAGCTCTCTTTAGTTAGGGCATGTGCCGTCCATTTCCATATTTCTGTTTAGATTTGTTAGAGATTTTGTACTCCCTTATGGTTTCAGTATTCTGTATTATTTTGGATTGTTTTATCTATTACGTTGAAGGTAGTTATGGATATTTATTTGGATTGTGTAATCTAGTTGGCTTAACTCATTTGAATGGTTTGTTTTATTTATCATTAGTACTATTCATAAACTGGTTTATATACATAAGGCCTTTACAATGAAATTTAAATTAAATAAAATTAAATGTTTTGACACTTAGCTTAATTATTTACTAGGGTGTTAATAAAGAAAATTGTTTTATGACAGTGATGCTAAGAATGAACCAACCGGGCACTTTGAATTAATTTAATTAAGGACTGATCACCCGGTATTTAATTAGGTGGGGTGTTACAGTTTTTCCATGTGAATTAAAAATAAAGGGAAATAAATTGTCAATCATTTGAAGGGGAATGTTAACCATAAATATGGACATGGAATGGACACCTATCATCATAAGGTGCTCGACCTACTCACTAAAATTGGTTGGCAATGATCAATCTAGTCGACTCAGTGATATTCCTAGCTGATTAGATAACTAGCCACCACAAGCTGATGTTAGCAGATAGCCTTACCAAGGCACATGTGAATCAAATTATGGAATATGGGAAGCTCCACTCGCACTAATGCGCACACGAATTATCCTATATCGTGGCCCACTCTTTGAGTAGGTTATAATTTAATAATCATTATACGTCTTCTGAAATGTAGAAAGGTGTAACTGGTTGACTTATAAAGGCACTCCACCTATCCCACTTCTCTTTCTCTCCACCTATAAATATAACACAATCCCACCTGAGGAAGGGGAAGAAATCGATATATCCAATGTCCATATAGAGAGACCTTAGAGATAATCTTGAGAGATTGTATTCACTTTTTTAATAACTATCGTCTAACAGAATATCATATACCTTCATAGCACCTGTGGATGAAGGAACCACATTGGGATGAACTATGTTAATCCCTTATTTTATTTCTTTGTCTCTCATCTCTCTCTTATTTAGAAAGTCTAAACTGATAATTTCTTAATTTGTTATTATTTATTATTAGTATTTAGTAGATAGGACTCAGAAATCCATATACTAATTTAGATTATAACAGATTGACACCGTTTGTGGGAAGTCGATAAGCCATTTATTATTTCATACCATTTCCTATCCACAAAACCCTACCCTCTTATATATGTAATTTCTGGAAATAGGAGAAAATTTAAAAAGCAGCCGTGTGCATGAAACAATTCCACCCTCAATCTCTGTTGGAATGGGGGATATTCAAGGAATTCTGATGAGCTTGTCCAGAGGCCAGGAGGTGATGTAAGAAATTATAAAGCAATTGACACAAACACTCAAGGCCGAAAAAGATAGACTCGGAGAAGAACCCATTAAACCATTAGGGGGAAAACATCTAAGAATAAGGGAAGAAATTCCACCTCCTATCCCTTATCGAGAAAGATGACATGCCTATCACAATCGAGCCTTAGAGAACCCAAGTAGGCTGAGTTGGGGTTTATAAGAAGAGGGGTGCAGGTCCAGGTAATCCGGATCGTAAGACGACATGTCCTATCGCCCTGGGACTACCTGATCCCTTAAAACTACAATCTTAGATGATGAACAAACTTTCTTCAAAGAGATATCGAGTACGCTGGAAAGGTTTAGGAGAGGTTTTGAATTTGATCGTCTAGGTCCTTAAGCAATGAGGGGGAAATATTGCAAAGAGCCCGTAAGTCCTAGATAGCATGTGGGAGATCAAAAAAGTCTACCACCAGAGGAACGAAGTGTTTGTATAGACTTGGGACAGTTGAACAAGGGGTAGCATGAGCCGAGCAAACTTCCAAGAAAGAGAGTTCATTAGAATGCCGTGGCCGACTAGGCAAATCCATCACGGTCATGGCCGAGCAAGACAACCAGCCCTGGAGGGAGTCGATTCTGCATCTAGAAGATCATTTGTGGGGAATATTTAAATCAAAGTATCCTTTTCATAAAGGTCTTATGAAAGGGTCTCCAGTTACCCCGTCAATTATGGGTTATCCCATAGTCGCGAAGTTCAAACCTCCGGTGCTGACCCCCAAGTATAATGGCAAGACTGAAATGGTGTTGCACGTAGAACATTACCGGGCCATCATCGATATTTATTCTATTTTGAATGAGATGCATTGTCGGGAATTGTCTACTACAATCACGGGATTTGCACAAATCTGGCATATTAGTCTACTGCAAGGGAAATTTCAAGCTTTCAGCAACTAGCTGATATCTTCATAAGTAATTTTTTCTTTAAAACCAAGCCCTATAAGAAGGTGGCTCATATGTTGAATGCTCGACAAAAGGCTGATGAGATGACTTATGTGTTCATGACCTGTTTTAACAACGAGAAACTAGATGTGATTGACAATGATGAGAAGATAACCATCATTGCCTTAATGAGTTGTCTACTATAGGGAAAGAAATATTAGGCATTTTCTAAGGATCCACCCAGGAAAATAACTTAGTTATTAGCTAAGGATGGGAAGATTATGAATTTCGAAGAAGCAATGGCTGTTGAAGAGGTTAGCAACTCCAAAGCCAACATTAGTAAAATCATGGAGAAGAAAATGCAGAAAGATAAAAATGTTGACAAAATAAAGAGTTACGACGAGTATACTCCTATGAACTTTGGTGTCCATTATATCCTTGAGGAGATTCATGGAGGCAAAGACCTAAAATGGCCTGAGAGGCTGGAGGCATCAACGAACATAAGGGACGGTAACAAGTAATATGAGTTCCATAGGGATCATGACCATAACATTACAATTTCTTGGCCATAAAGAACGAAATTGATAATCTAATCCCGGAGGGGGGGGGGGGGGGGGGGGGATTGTCAGGTTTATGGACATAGGAGGCTGAGCTGATCATAATGAGGAGAAAAAGTCCCAGGTATGGGTAGAGTCCCCCTGTAGGAGGAATGACAAAAAGAAAAAAGGGGGAGGGATGATGATTCGAAGGACGACTTAGATCTTCCCAAAAGACCCAAGGATCTTGTGCTGGAAGTTAAAATAATCTCCTTTGCGTGTAACTTATTGTAAGATGAGACGCTAGAGGTGGATACGAACTTGTGGAAATGAAATCCTATATTAATAAGGAGAAGACTTGTGCTCATATAAGACAGATAAACCAGACGAGCGCTGTGTGCAATACCCTTAGGAAAGTGAATAAATATCGCCTAGTGGTCAGTTTATCTAAGGATGACTTATTCGGCGTACTTTAACCACATGATGATACTCTAGTCATCGCGATGATGGTACATGAAAGTAGGGTGAAAATAATTCTAGTCCACAACGGTAGCTCAGCTGATGTCTTATTTTATAACTGCTTCAAAAGTTTGAGGTTGAGGGAAAGTGTGAGTGAAAAATAATCATAATTGAAAATACTAAAAAGCAAGTAAATGAAAAAAGTAAATCAATCACACGCACAACCTATAATATACGTGGTTCGGAAAATTACCTACGTACATAGAGAGATTACTATTTTTGTATTTAGTTTATCTCTCAAGATTACAAAGTTCCCCTTGACCATGGGGTGAGGGTTTACATTTATTGTCGCCTTCCAGAGGTTGATTTGTACAAGCACTCTTCTGGCTTGAATGTAGCTCATGAGGTGTCCCTGAATATCTCTCCGAGATTATTGGTAATCTATTTGAGCTTATCAAGATATATTTAAGCATATGTTAAATACACGGATGGAATTAATAATATGAGTTGGGTCGGATAAATCCTACCTCTTGCTTGGTTGGTCAGCTAAAATCGTGGGTGGGCCTAGTGCATTGTTTTAGTAGCCACAATTTCCCTTATAATCTCTATGATGATATTTATTAGACCAGTATATTTTATCCTCGTTGTAAGCATAAGACCTACAATTATTACAACTGGCATGATAATTTTGTAATATTTCTAAAATGCCGAGGGTACGCTCATTCGATCAAAGTTTATAGTGTCCAACATGGAAAATTTATAATAAAATTGAAGTATTGGGGGCGCACTAGCCTAAGCTATGAGTTGAAGTGCCAAAAAATCTCAAAAATTATAGCTCATGATTGAACACACCATTTCAAACTAAGCTCTGCCACTTCCAACCGTCACTTTTGCATTTTTGAGTCTTTATCCTCGCAAATCAACTGTGAGATTCCTTTCTGCTTTCCATTCCTTCTGAGCTTCTTCACATTATTTTTTCTTTATAAGTACATATTTCTTACTTCCTTCGTTCATAGTTTTCTTCTCTAATCTTTGTTGTTTGAATTTATTCCATCAATGGTAACTTTTCACGATAAAAGTGCTGAGGAGTTCAGAAAAATGCACTCCATTCCTACTTGGGTAGAAATCGGTTGTTCCTTTATGCCCAGAGATGTCAGGTACCAGGACGAGGGGTATTGGATTCACACCCTAGCAGTAGTCCAAGGGAGTTTAATGCTTCCCACAAAATAGTTATTTTTTTTATTATTTTGAAGTTGTTCCTGCTCAGTATGGCCCTCATACCTGAAGGATAGTCAATAGGGTACACAGGATCAATGAGCACTATGGGCCTAACCTACCGATCCTAGAAATTAGGTTCTGCTACATCTGGTCACACACATCTGATGGTCTCTGTCACTTGAAGGAGAGGAAGGACAATATAATTTTGGTGTTGAACTTCCCTAATTCCAATAAGGGATATTAGGATCAGGGCTTTATTGCCAAGAACTGGCAACATCTGCCCCTTCCTAAGGGAGAGAGACACAAAGTGCCTTTCTGCCCTACCTAGGGGTAAGACCACATGTGTTGCCTTTTATTATTCATTTTAAATTGCTGATACTTTATTTCTCTTGCCCGCCTTTCTCAATAATTTGTGTCTTCCTTAGCTCTGTGTAGCTTGTGATAAAAATAAGGAACTGTCGCTCCATCATGTCAAGGTTTCCAATCTTTTAAAAGTTTAAGGAATCAAGGATAGACTGATTGACGACAAACATCCTCAGTCATCTACCTATCACTTGAGTATACTAATATCACCACATGCTTTGTTGCTCGCCCGGTGGACGAGATCCCAGATATCATTTTTTCGGATGAGGATACTTCTTTTATTTCCAAGCCAATGGTCATTGAGTCTTGTTACCAAGAGGAAGAAGAAGAATATCAGATGGCTCTCCCAAAGAGAATACTTTTGCTGGATGATGGTTATGTGGATGATCAATTCCTCCTTTCTGCTAGGGTCAAGACCCTCAAGAAGTTGGAAGGGTATTCCTTAAAATTGGTAGTGGCCCTAGCATATCAGCCAAAGAGAAGAAGGAGGAGGATAAGAAGAGGGGAGAGAAGGATAAAAATGGAGAAGAAGATGAGGATCATTGAGGTCCCAAAGATGAGAGATGTCTCATCTTCTCTTGATGATTCCTCAAAGGGAAATAATATGGACTTCAATCCTTCTATTGCCCCCAACCTACTGAGGGGTAAGTGCTCATAGAAGATCACAGGCGTGCGATAATACTGGGTCCTGAACAGCTATCCCTATGATACTAAACTCTTTCTTTGTTAAGCATCTTGCTTCTTAATTTTATCTTGTTATTTTAAAATATACTTACCGCTATTTACTTATTTTTTTTAAAAGTTTATGGCAGATTTTACTACACTTCTGAATGGCCAAGACGACTAGTCTAAGAAGAATAATGATCTTTCAAAGTCCTAGAAGAAGTTCGAGAAGGCCCTGGCTGATGACCAAAGGCTTATGATGAGGAGAAGAAGACCACCATTGAGTCAATGGCCATATTGAGGATGACCAATAGCCTTCTGATCATAGATAAGGAGAATCTCGCGACAGATGTTGTGAAGTCAACAAATAAAATCCTTGAAGTTAAAGAAGCCAGCTTTGTGTGAGGATGGAGTGAGGCTTATAACGACACCAAAGTATAGATTGCGTACACTTGGAAGATGAACTTTAAGAAGGGTTATATAAGGCTTTGATGGAAGTTTGGGTCCCTCTTAAGTCAGAGCTCTTCGAAAGGCATCAATCGAGTTCTCGTCTAGTCATCGAAGAAGAGCCTATAACGAGTCGTCCTACCGACCAGGATGAAGAATCAGCTGATCAGGTCGAGAAGACTACTGATCAGGAGAAATCATCGAAGGAAAAATCTTCGAAGTTAGGGTCCCTCTTGATTCCAAGGATAAAGATCCAAAGCTGTTTTAACAAGTGAATTAGTGAAGAAATAAAGCTAGTGGACTTAGGGTCTTTCGTTATTTTTCTTGTTCAAATGTTGTACTCCTTTATTTTCCTTAGTTGTAATGATACGCCTATCTTTTTTGTTAATGAAAGATGACACTTTCCTTTACTGAGTTATCCTTCATTATTTCTTATTTTCTCTGTTCATATCTAGTTTATTACTGAGTAGACTTACTCTTCTAAAAAAATTGATAAGTTTCTCAGGGGAGATGTAAGCGATAAGATTGCCAAGTGTTCTTGAAGGACTGCATAGCATTGAAAGTGAGAACTAAAGCATATAAGGACCAGTCTGCCCTACTCGCGAAGTTGAAGGACAATCTTCAAGATTTGCAGGATGTGAGCTCCATAATGAAGAATGAGATAACGGACTGCCTTGGTCCAGTATGAAAATAATGCATTGAAGAAGAAACTCTCAGAGTCAGAGGAAAATCTCCAAAGGAGTAACGTCATTATTGCTGGGATATAATGTAATTTGAATAAGGTCCGATACTTATTCAGAATGGGCCCTTGAGCTTCCTGATTGGTAGGCTATAGTGAAGGATGGCTGGATGCCCCAGTTCGATTACAAGAAGCCCAAGATGTACCATAACTGGGACATGTACCAAATGGATTGTCTAGCATACCGATAACCTCCTTTTGGAAAATACGAGTAATGGGTTGCCTTGGACTCCATCCCCAATTAACTAGTTAATGGCTACCTGGAAAATTAAGACCCTCATGATGAATATGCCCCCAATTTCGACGATAGGTAAAGGAGAGAAATATAATAATTTTTGTCATGTCAACCATAAACTTTTGCATATTTCTTGTAATTTTTGTAATTTTGCCATGTAATTGTTACTTTTTGTATTTTGGTTTTCACAAAGTAAACAAAATTAATATTACTTGTTGTTGCCTTTTTCTAGTCCAATATGCCTTTGCATGTGTTATTTCATCCTCCTTACCTTTTAGGTTATGTCATCACACTCCCTTAATCCTAGTAAAGATGATGGTAAAAATGTACCTAGTTTGTGGGCAATCCACCCGTTTTGGATTTTGGTTGACCAAACAAAGTTAGCTGATTGCCTAGGGATCCTCGTAGGGATTCTATCTTGCCTGGGAAAATCGTGAGGTTTCCTGTGTTGGTTATGACAGGGACCTATGAACTTTAGTTTTATTTGAAATAAAGAATACTGTCATTGTAATTAAATTAAAGTATGATCATATGATTGTATGGTCGACAACTTTCCATGATTAAAAACCAATTATGATTCAGTTACTTAGGAAACAATATTGATCAACAGAATTATATTAAGATATTTGAGCATAATAAAAAAGAAATGGCTTTCCTTTATTCAAAATGTAAAATAGATACTGCGAGCAACATAAGTTTGAAATAAAAATTTGCGTAAACTGAATGTGCTGAAATATAAGAAGACTAAAAGTAGAATTTCTTGAGGTTGGTCGCATTCCATGCCCTTGTTATCTCTCTGCCCTCCATTTTTAGGATCCTTAAAGATCATCCCTGATTACCTTAAAAAGGTCCCTCCCAGCTAGGCCCCAGTTTTTCGTCTGATGGCCTTATGGCATTGTTGAGAAATTTCCTTAGGACATAATCTCCTACCTAGAAATTCCTCGTATTGACCCTTATTATACTACCTTGCTAATTATTACTAGTATGAGGCTAGATTAATAATGGATTTCTCTTGTCCTCCATCTTCTAGGTCAAGTTTAGCATGAAGGGCATCGGTATTCTGTCCTTGGTCAGCCACTCTAGTTCTCATGGTTGGGAGATAAAGTTCAAGTGGTATGACAACTTTCATTCCATAAGTGAGTGCGAAGGGTGTTTCCCCAGTTGGTCTTCTGGGCGTGGCACGATATGCCCAGAACACACGAGGAAGCTCATCCACCCAAGCACCTTTCGATCTTTCCATCCTCTTTTTAAAGCCATCAATAATTGTTTTATTGGAAGCTTCTGCTTCACCGTTGCTTTAAGGGTATGCTATATAGCTGAAGTGGTGCTTGATTCCATACCCATTGTAGAAATGACCACTCTTAAACATCGTGCCTTTATCATATATGATGGCTCTTGGTACTCCTAAGCGTGTTGTGATGTTCCTCCAAAATGAACCTTATCATGTTGATGTCTCTGATTTTGGCCAATGGTTTTGACTCTACCCACTTGATGAAGTAGTATGTGCCTACCATCAAATAAATGCGATTCATAGGTGCAGTAGGTAGTGATCCCATGATATTAAATCCCCATTGCGTAAATGGCCATAGGCAGGTCAAGGGCCTCAAATCATTAGCCGGTTGATGAACCATAGGAGAGAACTTCTGGCACTTCTGGCACTTTTGAACATAAATACTTGCATATTTTTTCATATACGGCCACTAGTAGCCCTCTTTAATTGCTCAGAATGCCAGAGATCTTCCTCCTACGCAACTCCCATAAATCCCATCATGAAGCTCCTAACGAACTTTCTCGATGTCTTTTGGGTGGACGCACCGAAGATAAGAACCCGTGAAAGATCTTTTATAGAGTTTTCCTCCAGGATTCAGATGGAAGCGAGCAGTGTTCACTCTCACTTAATGAGACAATTTCTTGTTGACCGATTATGTCTTGTTCTACAAGTGTGCAATGATTGTATCCATCCATATATGACCCTTTTCAATGGTGAGAATATACTCAGTGATAGTCGGCTTGATAATACTAGGCTTGGTGATGGATTCCACTTTGATTGTTCATTTGAGATCAAAGTCCATTGCTGAGCTTAGGTATGCTAAGGCATCAACATGACTGTTTTTCCCCTGGGGAACTCTTGAATGTGGACTTCTTCGAACTCTACTATGATATTGTAAACCACAGCAAGGTAGGATGACATACTATTATTTTTTGGTTTGAATTCACCACTGACCTGGTTAGAGACTAGTCTTGGAATCGCCAAACATGTTGGGCCGCTTTTCCCTTAGTAGTAGGGCCTTATGTAGGCCGACTATCAGTGCTTCGTACTCGATTTTTATTACTGGAGGCTTCAAAGCCTAACCTGATTCCTTTCTCAATAATGGTGTCTTCCAGGGTTATCAGAATAATTCCCACACATGTAACCTTCAAATTGGAGGCTCCATCTACGTATAGGGTCCAGTCTTTTGACTGTGCTTCCTTGTTCATTAATTTCTCTACCAACAGTTGCTCGGTTAAATTGTCTCTAGTGAATTCGACGACGAAATCGGCCAATATCTTCCCCTTAATCGCTGTCCTTATCTGAATGTCATTGTCAAACCTTCCAAGCGCCACTGACCATTTTTATAATTGTCCATAAGGTCGACTTTTTAAAGGATATCTTTAAGGGGGAATGATGTGATCATGATAATGGAGTGGGATTCAAAGTAGTGCTTAAGTTTCCTTGAAGTAATTACCAGAGCATATGATAGATTTTCTAGTGGAAGGTAATGATGCTTTGTGTCCATAAGTGTCTTGCTGGTATAATAAATAGGACACTACTTTTCCTCCTTCTCGCATACCAAGGATGAGCTAACTATGTGACCTGATACTACAAGGTATGGGTATAATGGATCTCCACCGTCATGAATTTTCAACAGAGGTGTTTTGCTAAGGTAAGACTTGATCTTTTCAAGGGATCTTGAATAATTATCGTTACAGGTGAGGCCTTTATCCTTCTTAAGCAGCTGAAAGAATGGTCGGTAGTGCTTTGATGACATGGAAATGAAGCAATTGAGTGTTGCGAGCATTTTAGTGAGCATATGAATGTCGCGTAATATCTTTGGTGGTTAAACCCTATTAACAGTGTTAGTCTGATCTGGATTGGCCTCAATGCCTCTTTTACTGACCAAATAACCTAGAAATTTTCCTGATTGGACACCGAATCAACACTTGCTCGCATTGACCATCATCTGTTAGTTTCTGAGGATTTTAAAGATGTTGGCCATATTGCTGAGGTGGTCGCCTTTGTCCTTGATTTTAACTAGCATATTGTTGATGTAAACTTACAAGCTTAAACCATATGTTGCTTGAATATTTTTGTGACCAAGTTCTGATATGTGTCCACAACATTCTTAAGGATGAATGTCATAACATTGTAGTATTAAAAACCAACTGGTGTGATGAATGACGTATTATCCTGGTTAAAGTCGAATAATGGAATCTCGTGATACCCTGAATAGGCATCTAAGAAGCTCATATGTTCATGCGCAGCTGTGATGTCGACCAGTTGATCTATCTTTGGAAGTGGAAAACTATCCTTGGGGCATGCCTTGTTGAGATCATAGAAGTCAACGAAAACTCTCTAGTTGTCGTTGCTATTTCACACCACCTTTAGATTTGATAGTAATTTTGATAATTGAACTTCTCTAATGGAACTCGCCTCCAAAAGTTTCCTTACGTTGTTTTCTAGTGCTTTAGCCCTTTTCAGGGTTATTTGGCATACCTTCTGAGTTATCAACTTGAAAGCTGGGTTAACGTGAAGGTGGTGGCAAGCCACTTGGGGATTAATCCTTTAAAGATCATATGGTTCCAATGCAAACACGTCTAACTTACTCTTTAGGGAAGCATTGAGCACCATTTTTTCGTGATCATTGAGTGTTTTTCCAATCATAAACTTTCTTTATGGCTGGTTGACATCAAACGCAACCTCTTCTAGGTTTTGAACGACCCTGTCAGCGGATTGGTCCCTGATCTCCTCCACCCCTGGTCGATCGTATCGTAGTTACTATTTTAAATGAGTATCCCCATCTCGGGCTTCTTCGAGAGGGGCTTCCTTTTCTTTCTTCTTTTCTTTTTAGGCACGAATGGTGACGATGAAGCATTTCCTGGCGGTGGCCTGATCGCCTCGAATTTCCACCACTCCTTGGTCTGTAACGCACTTAAGATTCTAGTGGTAGGTCGATGGTACGACTCTCATTGTATGAAGCCATACTCTACCTAGAATGGCATGGTAGGGCGATTCTACTCCTACCACCAAGAATTCAATCTATTTTAAAATATTCCCTGACCTTACTGGCAGGACTATCTTACCCCAAGACATCGTGATCTTCCTCGCGAAGCCCACTAGTGGAATCGTTACCTTTTTGAGATCAGCCAAGTTAAGCTTTAATTTGTGGATGATTTATAGGTACATTATCTCAGACGAGATCCCTTGATTCACTAGTATCCTATTATCATCCCAATTCGAAATCCGTAGCTTGATTATGAGTGCATCATGATGTGGGGTCCTTACCCTAACCAAATCTTCCTCATTGAAGACAATATATTTGTTGTAGTTTACTTTCACTATTACTAATGCTTGACAACCTAGCTCTTAGCGGGATCAATCTAGAATACTTCCATAATAGCCATGACCTTCTTTAGCTCCATCCAAACAACATTCCCTTGGATATGTTTTAAGTCAGACGCTCCATAAATTACTACAAATTCCTATCACATATCATCATCTAAGACGTTATTTGGCTTATGGTCACCGTGGGCTGTGTACTTGTCAGATTTTCTATCTATATACTCTTCGATATGCCCAACTTGGTCTAATGTTTCTAAGTGATATTTTAACGAATTGCAGTTTTCCATTTAGTGGACGCCTTATTTATGGAAAACACATCGTAAGGCGTTGTTCCTCTTCGTTGGGTCACCACCTATCTTCTTAGGACACTTCACAAACTGCTAATCCTTGATCTTTCCCAGTATCTTGTAGATTGGTTCCTTGAATAATGTGTTGATAGCTTGGAAGGATTTCAAAGGATCTGCCTTGACCCTATTCTTGGAACAATTCTTACCCCCATTCTTGTTTCCCTTTTTAGGACTGTTATACTTGTCGCCTCCCTTATTTGCCTTGATACGACCATTTTTAGCATGACTATTGTGAATCACATCCTCAACCTTCGTGTATTTTTTTATGCGCGCCATGAGATCATCAATGGTGCTATCATCCTTATTTATAAGGGACTGGTACAACATGGAGGTAATCGACAGATCGATCTTAAAGGATGCTACAATAACTTGCTCTGAATAATCCTCTATTTCGTTGAACACTTTTTAGTATCTTTTAGCATACTCACGAAGAGTTTCTTGTGGATTCTTCATCATCATGAGCAACAAATCCATCCTCTTTGAGTGGAAGATTCTAGTTATGAAGTGAGCAGTAAAGGACTCAGTAAGGACCTTGAAGCTCATGATGAAACTGTGGGGTAACCTCTCAAACCACTTATGAGCTACGTCATGTAGGCTAAAAAAGGAAGATGCAACACATAAGAGAGTCGTTATGGGTCCCCACAGGGTCATGGCCTTCTTGTACTACCTGATGTGGTATATGGGATCAGTCTTGCAATCACAAATTTTAAACATGGGGATTATAAATTTATTTTGTGGCACTTCATCCTCAATCTCCCTTGTAAAAGTGGATCTCATCTGTGTGTTAAGAGCTATTCTAGCTAGATCTTTGGTTGACCTATCCCCTCTATGGGTTGGGTGTTGATCCATTTATCTTCGGACCAAAATTCTTATGTCTTGATGTTCATTATTTATGTGGCACCTTTTTAGTCGACCACATTTCGATCGGTTTAAATCGTGCTTAGAGCTCCTCCTTCGGTTGAGAGTGTTGCTTGCCTAGGGACTAGGAGTCCTTGCATGACGCTTATGTTTTTTTATGTTGAGATCTTTATCCATTCTTTCTAATCGCCTCTGAATGCAAGCATTTTTTTCCATCTGGAGGCGTGCGGCCTTTTCTTTCTCTTGAAGCCTAACATCATAGGCGTCGAAGAACCTAAAGATATGTGTAGACCTAGGCGGGCCATGGATCTATTTAAAAGGTAGTCTCTCTTGTCTAAACTTTGGATTTATCTCCTTACGAACCCTTGACTTGACCCTGGGTGAAACTCGGTCATCTTTTACATCACTGGCCCGAGGTAGGTTTCTATTGTAGTGAGACATCATGGCACTTTCTTGTAGTGATTACTGTTCACAAACAACACAAATTATGAGTGCAAAAATAATCATAATAGATAATCTCAAGAAATGAAGGAAATGAATAAAGTAAATCAATCACACGCACAACACACAATATATGTGGTTCGAAAAATTATCTACGTCCATATAGAGGTTACTATTTTTCTCATTAATGTATCTCTCAAGATTATAAAGTTGTTGTTGATGTAAAAAACTAGATTGCTCTAATTATTCAATCACAGATAAATAAATAAGACAAGGATTTTTAAAGTGGTTCGGCTAGGAATAAAGCCTACGTCCACTGTTATGTTATTGCTGAGTGTTTGTGGAATTCTTGATTACAAGTATTCTCTCAAGAAATTCCGGTCCCCTTTGAATGAGGATGATACAAGGTATTTATAGCCTTGAGGCTGTACATGAAAGGTTCGATACATTAAATGACATACATATGAAAGGGTAATACATTTAATGCAGAGTGCGTGCCAAGAATATAAGCATTCAACGGTTGGAGGATAGATTGGGAGAAATGGCTAAAGCGAGGAACCCCCTACAGAGAACTTTTGTTCAAGGGACACCTTTTGTGCAAGCCATTGTGGATTTCCCTACACCGTCGAAATTCAAAGCACCTGTAGTGACCCCCAAGTACGATGGAAAGACAAATCCCGTACTTCATATAGAACAATACCAAGCTGCTGCAGATATCTACGCTGTCCCCGATGAGATGAGGTGCAGAGCATTCTCGGGGAACTCTTACCGGATCTGCACAGATATGGTACAATAATCTTCCTCGGGGTAAGATTTCAACTTTTGTTCAGTTAGCCGAGTTGTTTATTGGCAATTTTTGTTTTGGAGCAAAGCCGGTAAAGCGAGTAGCACACTTGCTAAGTGTTAGACAAAAATCAGGTGAAAGTACTAGAGATTACATAACTCGTTTTGATAACGAGAAATTGGAAGTCATAGATTACGAAGAAAAGACTGCAATCACTGCTTTGATGAGTGGTTTGCTGCCTAACAAGCTGTACTATACTTTGGCCAAAGATCCACCTAAAAATATGTCGGAATTGATGGCAAAAGCGGCCAAAATCATGAATGCCGAGGAGGCTATGACTGCGAAGAAGAATATGGATAAAGAAGTTAAAGTGGAGGTCGACAATTCTAAGAAGAAAGATCAGAAAGGTAATGGTGGTGACAAACATTCCAGGAATAACAGGATGAAGTTGGAAGTCCTAAAGAAGTATGATAATTATACTCCATTGAAAATGGGTATTAATCATGTTTTGGAAGAAATCAGGAATAACGAGGAAATCAAGTGGCCAGAGAAACTGAAGACAAATCCCGACCTGAGGAATAAGGCCAAATATTGCGAGTTTCACAAAGATCATGGCCATATGACCAAAAATTGTATAGCCCTTCAGAACGAGATTGAAACACTCATCCGAAGAGGAAAATTATCAAAGTATGTAGATCGCAGAGGTGAAAGGAAGAATGATGATAGAACTAGAGAGAGATCTAGATCTCCTCGTCGTGCAGAGGAGAAAAAGAGGAGGGACCATGAAGAGGATCCAGATGATGACCCCGATCTTCCCAAGAAGCCAAGGAAACCTGAACGAGAGGTATTTTCCATACGTTTTGGGTCATTTGATTGTAATGTTATTACAGGAGGAGATGCAGGAGGAGGAGACCTTACTGAAGAAAGAAAAGCTTACCTCGGAGAGGATCAAGCTTGTTCATACATTTAGCGAATAAACCTGGCCGAGGATGATCGTCCGAGGAGGGTAAACAAAGAGAAGCTAGTGATTGGTTTTTCAAAAAACGACCTGGCAGGTGTTCTTTACCCTCATGATGATCCTTTGGTGATCAAAATGAGGATGAAGGATGTGGTCATTTCAAGGGTGTTAGTAGACAATGGTAGTTCGGCAGACATCATGTACTATTCATGCTTTGATAGCTTGAATTTAAAATTATCTCAATTGGAACCTTATCACAGACCCCTTCTGGGTTTTGCTGGCGAGAAAGTTTTTCCACTTGGGACGATCAAGTTGGATATACTCATTGGAACTTGGCCTGCTTGTCGAACAGAAAGAATACGCTTCTTTGTGATGGATAAGAATGTGCAGTCCGCCTACAACATCATCATGGGAAGAGTTGGATTGAAGAAGTTCGAAGCAGTTCCATCTACAGTACATCAGTGTTTGAAATTCCCAACGAATTTTGGAGTAGGAATTATGAAAGGTGATCAAAAAGTAGCTCGGGAATGCTATTATTCGTCTGTCGAGCAAGAAGAACTTGAAGAATCAAGGAAAAAGACTACTACTTATCAAGTGGAGGAGGGCACAGAAATTGAAACTCTTGACCCTAGGGATGAATCTCAACTTGTAAAAGGACAGGTGATGGAATCTACAGAAACTGTTATCCTGGACGACGAGCATCCTGAACGAGTAACTCAGATAGGATCGTCGTTGGATGTTTCAATAAAACAAGAGTTGATAACTTTCTTGAGAAGAAGGAAGAATACTTTTGCTTGGAGTCATGAAGACATGCCAGGTATAGATCCAAACTTTTTATGTCATGAGCTCAACGTGAATAAGGAGATCAAGCTTGTGAAGCAAAGAAGAAGAGTGTTTAGTCCCGAGAAGAACCAGGCCATACAAGAGGAGGTCGAGAAACTCCAGAAAGCCCAATTCATTGAAGATGTGAAATATCCAGATTGGTTGGCGAATGTGGTGATGGTAAAGAAGAAGAACAATAAATGGAGAATGTGTGTTGATTTTACTGATCTCAACAAGGCATGTCCAAAAGATCATTTTCCATTGCCCAGAATTGATCAACTAGTGGATGCTACCTCGGGACACGAGCTACTCAGCTTCATGGATGCTTATTCTGGCTACAACCAGATCAAAATGAAACCTGAAGACAGGGAAAGTACTTCTTTTATTACCCCAAGGGGAACTTATTGTTATAATGTTATGCCTTTTGGTTTAAAAAATGCAGGTGCAACATATCAGCGGTTGATGAACAAGGTTTTTACCGAACAAATCAGCCGCAATATGGAGGTCTATGTCGACGACATGCTCACCAAAAGCAAGAGAGCTGCAGATCATTTGGTTGACTTGAGTCAAACTTTTGATCAACTGGATAAATACCAGGTGAAGCTTAACCCGACGAAGTGTACCTTTGGAGTACGAGAAGGAATGTTCCTCGGATACATCGTCAACCAACGAGGTATTGAGGCAAATACAGAAAAGATCAAGGCTCTTTTAGGGCTGCGATCCCCGACGACAAGGAAAGAAGTGCAGAGTCTTACCGGACGGGTTGCAGCACTCAACAGATTTGTATCCCGAGCAACTGATAAATGCCTCCCATTCTTCAAAACACTGCGAAAAAGTTTTCAGTGGACTGATGAATGTGAGAAAGCCTTTCAAGATTTGAAGAAGTATTTGGGAGCCCCACCATTGTTGTCTAGGCCAATAAATGGAGAGAAGCTGTACTTGTATTTGGCGGTATCAGAAAATGCAGTTAGCTCGGCGTTGATCAGATTGGAGAATGGAGTCCAGAAGCCAATTTATTACACAAGCAAGGCCTTCCGAGGTGCGGAAATCAGATACTCAAAGCTGGAAAAATTGGCACTGGCATTAATTGAAGCAAGTAGAAGAATGAGGCCATACTTCCAGGCCCATACCATCATTGTGTATACCGACATGCCATTAAGACAAGCCCTTCACAAGCCAGAAAAGTCAGGAAGATTGATGTACTGGGCAATAGAGCTCGGTGAATATGATATTGTGTATGAACCCAGATCATCGTTGAAGGGGTAAGCCGTGGCAGATTTTATAGCAGAGTTCACATACCCTGATACCCCCGAGGAGCAAAAGGTGCTTGCTGACCTACCTGTGGACGATACAGGATCAACAGACACAGATCCAGACCAACCAAGGTTGGTAAAAGGACTTGTGGATGTAGAAAAATCATCATATTCAAACCCCGACCAACTCCGGTTGGTAGAAGGGCGCGAACAAATGACCGACGAGGAACGAAGGATACCCGGGGATGATGAAAGAAAACAGATGATATTTCACCGAGGAACTCTAACAGATAAGAAATTTGAAGACGAGTTACATACATGGAGATTATATGTAGATGGATCATCTTGCACGGCTGGTTGTGGAGCATGGATTGTTTTAAACTCTCCAGATGATATTGACATGGAGTATGCCTTGAGATTCCAGTTCAAAGCTTCCAATAATGAGGCTGAATATGAGGCTATGATAGCAGGTTTTCATTTGGCAAAAGTTATGGAGGCACGTCAAGTAATTGTTTTCAGTGATTCTCAATTAATTGTGAATCAAATGATGGGAATATATGCAGTGAAGGGAGAGTTAATGGTGAAGTACCATGCAAAAGTGATGGAGTTATTGACAGAATTTGATGCTATTCAATTGGTGAGGATACCGAGAATGGAGAATGCTAGAGCAGACGCATTGGCCCGACTAGCGTCAGCTACGCGCACCGAGCTGCGAAGAACAATACCAATTGAAGTATTAGAAAGTCGGAGCATAGAAGAAGATCTGACGGTGAAGATTATTACCCTTGATTTAGGACCATCTTGGATGGATCCTATCAGAGCATACATTGAAGAAGGAGAATTGCCGGAGGACAAACTAGCTGCCAAGAAATTGAAGTATAAAGTTGCTTGGTATGTGTTAACTAATGGTGTTTTGTATAGACGAGGAATTATGGCAGGTTTGCAGAGATGTGTGCATCCATCAGAAGTCAAAGAATTGATTGAAGAAATTCATGAAGGATCTTGTGGAGCTCATGTAGCAGGTCGGACACTTTTGCAAAGGGTAATGACACAGGGATACTACTGGCCAACGATGAGGGCTGATTGTATAGCCTATGCTTAGAAGTGTGACAAGTGCCAACGTTTTTCCTCCATCCGAAGAACTCCACAGGCATTATTGACACCCATAACATCACCTTGGCCATTTGCCATGTGGGGAATTGATCTGGTTGGACCACTACCGACGACCCGAGGAAGGTTCAAGTATCTCGTCGTGGCATTAGACTATTTTACTAAGTGGGTGGAAGCTGAACCACTAATTGATATGACGTACGAGAAGGTGTATCAGTTCATATGGAAGAATATCATTTGTCGATATGGTCTCCCCCACGCTTTCATCACAGACCATGGAACACAATTTGATAATGAAGAATTTGCTGCCTATTGTCATCAGTCGAACGTTTTGAAGTTTCATTCAGCACCAGGTCATCCCCAAAGCAATGGACCGACTGAGGTGACGAACAGAACATTACTAAATGGGTTGAAGAAGAGGTTAAGTGAGGCTAAAGCAAATTGGATTAATGAGCTACAATCAGTTTTGTGGGCTTACCGAACAACTCCCCGAGCAGCAACAGGAGAATCACCATATATGCTAGCATTTGGAAGTGAGGCTGTGATACCTGCCGAGTTGGGCCTACCAACACACAGGGTGTTAAATTTCAATTCTCCGATCAGTGATTTGATGAGAAGACTGGATTTGGATATGCTCGAAGAAGTCAGAGAAGAGGCAGCCATTAAGAATGCTGCTTATCAACAACGAACATCTCTGTTTTACAACAAAAGGGTAAAGAAATGTGATCTAAAAGAGGGGGATTATGTGCTAAAGAAGGTCATTCATAAGCAGAATAAACTGGAAGCAAACTGGCATGGACCTTACCGAGTTACAGAGGTTGTTCGACCAGGAACTTACAGAATAGCAACTCTAGAAGGAGAGGAATTTAAGAACGCATGGAATGCTGAACACCTGCGCAAGTATTATCAGTGATGTCAAATGTAAAGCATTTCTTTCATTATGAATAAAACGAGGATGTTTCGCCATTTTCTTTCTGGTTGAAAGTTTTTCGGGGAATACTAGTGTAATACACTACACAACAAAATGCTCTAAGGAGCCAACCTCCTTTGGTTAGGAGGACAGCTCTAAGGAGCAAAAGTGCTATAAGTAGCCAACCTCCTTTGGTTAGGAGGACAGCTCTAAGGAGCAAAAGTGCTATAAGTAGCCAACCTCCTTTGGTTAGGAGGACAGCTCTAAGGAGCAAAAGTGCTATAAGTAGCCAACCTCCTTTGGTTAGGAGGACAGCTCTAAGGAGCCAAAAAGTGCTATAAGTAGCCAAAAGCTTTAAGGAGCCAAGAAATATTCCTTTGGTTAAAAGGTGTACACCAGCATGATCAACTACGGTTGGTATGATAAAAATGTACTCTCATATTACAACTTATGTTGGTCGGGAAGTAATATTATTACAAAAAGTTCTTTGAAGAACAAAATATTCCAAAATACACCAAGTATAGTTGGTCGGGGATAAAAATCCATCAACTATAGTTGGTCGACAAACATTATTTATCCACCTTGGTTGGTTGGAAACAGTTTGAACAATTTACTTTATTAAGTGATTGAACAACCTTGATACTTGTAATTTTTTAAGTTGGTTGCTGGTTAGCACAATATTGTTATCTTTTTAACAGATACATAGATACATATGTACAAATATAAAGGTGTTTGATAAACACAAGACAATAGCAAAATTGGCAAACAGAAAATGAAAATCTTTTCATTAATTTAGAATAAATTACAAGTTACATAAATGTACTAACTGTTACATTGAAAACCTATTCTATTGGTTTCTTTCCTTTATTTTGTGAAGCAGGCTCCTCTCCAGCAGGAGGATCCTCTAGGCAAAGAGGAGAATTGATGAAATTAACATCCCTGAGCATTCTGACGTTCATCACAGAAGGTGTATCCAAAAGATGCTCAGGACGAGACAATTCAACCTAAGAATGAAGGCTATAATCGCCAAGGTATTTTGAAATCAAGCTACGAGGAATGGAACAAGCTGGGATCCATGCCAAGTCCAATTTGAAAGGTGGTACAGGCAGGTCTAATAATGATGGAGCATGATAGTCCCATAAAAAATGCCCTTGCTCCAATTTTAACACACCTAGTGCGTTTAACCATCCTTGCTTGTAACCTTCATTGTTGGCATGTTCAATACGAGCATCCAGGTGAACAAGGGCTTCATTGTATCCTGCCATCCAGAATTCCCTTGGCTGTTTATGGAATTGGAAGGTTAATATATCCAATTGTTCATGAAGGCTTTTGGCAAAAAGATCCTTATTATGCAGAGCAGATTTCGTCGCTGTAAGTTGATCCTCCAAGGATAGATTCTTCTTGGACATTTCTGATAGGGCCCGATCTTTGATGTTTAACTGGAATGCTTGAGTTTCTAAAGTGGATTGGGTACGAGCCTCTTCAACATTGCGACTGAGAACTCTTGATCGGCTCCGAGAAGCAACTGGAGAACTTTGCTCCTCGACAGTTCTTCCTCGCCCCCGAGAACCTCTTCCTCGTCCCCGAGCAGTTCCAGAAATGGCAGATCTTCTTAAGTCCTCCAGCTCTTGCCTTAGTTTGGCGTTTTCGACCTCTAAGAACGAGAAGCCTTCATCAGTAACTGGTATTAATGCAGTAGAAGATGAAGCAGCAGATTCATATTGAGCCAATTTTTTCTGCAAATTATTATTTTCTTGTTCCAGGATCTCGGCAATTTGTCTGCAGGCTTCAACTTCACCTTTTAGGGTCCTTTCCCTAATATCATATGCAACAATGATCTTTTTATGACCTGTATCAGAAGAAAGTTGTTGATATTTATTTTCATATTCCTTGTGTAATGAAGCCATTGATTCATTGTGCTGACCTTGGAGATCCTTTAAGGAACAATGCAGCTCTTCAATCAAGTCATAATAAGCGACATTGTTGGCCACATCTCGGTCGAGTAAATCTTTCAAGTACCGATAAGCCTCAATAGCCTGTTCTGAAGCACCATGACCAAGGATATCAACAATTTCCGATGTACTAAGGTCTGTATGACCAGCCTTATAGTATTGATGACATTGCTGCATCAGCTCGGTATCATGTGAAGAGATCAATTCCATTCTAGCAACAAACTAAGGACGAGAAAAAGACAACAATCAACAAAAACAAGTTATCAACAACAGAGATGAGCAAAGATGTATTTTATTAAATAAAAAAGGATTACAGTGTTCGATTACAAGTAATGAAATATAGAAATGATACCGAACAACTTCACACCTTTTCCTTGTCCCCCAAGACTTTCTTGGGAGGCTGGTACGAGGAGCTCGGTTGCTCGGTGGTAACAACATTTTGATCAGCTGGAATTTTCTCGGCAGGAGGAGGCATAGAAGAAATGTCCTCAATGACAGAGGGTTGAGAAGTAGAGACTGGGTCATCCACAACCATAGAAGATTCATCTGAGACAGGCTCATCTTCTTCTTCTTCCACAATTGCTGGAAGAGGACCAGGGAGGTGTTGTTGGAATAGCTCGGAATTGTCTTCGACTTTCAACTCTTCAAGAGCAGCTACCCAGCCATCATAGAAGTATTTCAACTTCCCATATTGGACTTGGGATGTCATAGCAGCAATCCCTTTATCCCATCCTTTTTCCCAACCAGCACTGAAATGTTTCTTGATTGCAGCTTTTCTTTTCAACTTCTCCGAGGAGAGTTTGGCATCCAACTGTTCTTTTTGGACTTTGATGTCTCGAAGGGTAGATAGTTCTTCTTCTGCCTTCTTCAGCTGGTCGTCGCACTTTTGCTGATTGACCTCTAAGCTTTTCACCTTCTCCTCCAAATTCTTGGAGGTTTCAGCCATCTTCATCTTATCAGCCTCAGCCACAGCCAGCTTTTTCTCCCAAACAGTTTTCTCCTCGATGTATTGTTGGCGAGATTCCTTCACAGATTGGGCTAAACCCAACAAAGCATCGTCAACATCGGACGAGGAACTGGAAGCTTTAATAACTTGATCTTTCTTCACGATGGTATTGAAGCAGTTCACCAGCTGAAAGATAAGAAAAACAATAAAGTCAACACAAATACAAGAATTCAAAAAAAAAAAAAAAAAAGAAAGAAAGACCAAAGGTATGAGAAATTTACTGAAGAAAGATGACGAGCAGCTAGGGATGTCAGTGTATCCCTAGGAATTTTTTCATCAACCCCGAGAACCTCGGGTATAACTGAGCTCTTTGAAGAACTCGGAAGAATGATGTTTGAAACACTACTACCACCAGCGGGTAGAGAAGATGCAGTTCCAGCAAGATTAACTGAGGATGATTTCCTCAATCTCTTCAAAGGAGGGTCAGCAGCATCAACCAAGGAAGAAGTCTTGGTCGGAGAGATTGTAATTACTTCCACGGGAGCTTTCTTCTTGCTCGGAGCCACTGGGGGCTTCTCGGCAGCTTTTGAAGGCTCAATATCCACCTTCTTAGTCCCTTCTGGGACATCAGTTCTGCTTTTCTTAGCCTCAGCAGCAGAGGAAGAATCATCAAATAGAGCAGGAGGAGCTCTCTTCTTGCCCATTTTCTGACTTAAGGGGACGTGAGAATCTGATGAGGAGTCCTCTGGAGTTGATGCAGGCTCAACAGGACGAGCAGTATAAGAGGTCGTGTAGCTCTTATACTGCAGCAAATATGATGCAGACCTAATATGCTCGTCTGCAACTGTCTTATGCAAATTCCAGATAAGTTTCAAATGCTTGATATTCACTTCTGACTCTTTTGGAGTTTTTCTTTTGCTATCAACTGCAAATAAATACATAATGAAATATCAGTCATACATTTTGTCAAACATAATGAATTCATAAGTTCATAAATGAGATAAAATGAAAAATAAACCTATCCCGTTGCCATATAGGGGACATCTGGGACCATTGTACACTTCGTCTCCCACCAGAGCGGCATATTGCCAATTTTTTATAATCACCCCATGTTCAAAATAGTCTCTATTTGCATCGGGGAGGTTAACTACAAGGGCCCTATTTAAAAACCTAGTTTTTAAATAATAAATATTATCTAAAACAGCCCATCTGTAGCAATACATGATTTCAGGGATCCCTATGCGAGTCCCATGAGTTATATTTAATTTATATACCCCATTAATAATTCTCCATGAATTTGGGGCTATCTTTGCAGGAACAAGATCAAAATATTGACAAAATTCAAGACACAATGGGTTTGGTGGAAAGGAAAACCCACATTCAGCAAGAAAAAGACTGGGGAACCAATGTCCCTCAGCCAAACGAAAATAATTTTGAGGTTCTGAAAGATCCTCCAGAATTACCCAAGATGGGATAGAAAAGTCAGAGCGGAATTTTTCAAGAGATTCAATAATATAAACCATAATGAACAAAAGAAGAAGGAAGAAAATCTTACAGAAAGGAAGAAGGTCTGCTGACAACTAACGAAGGAAAAGACGAACGCACAAGAGGGAAGAAGAGAATAGAAAGCTTGAATGCAGAAGATTGGAAAACGTAGAGGACGGTATGGTTACCAAAGAAGTTTAAATACTTTGCATTGGGAAGCGGCGAAAGAAATGATTACCAAAAAGAAACTACTGAACTTCCGGCGGCTAAAAGGACAAAAATTGCACGAAGATCGAAGCGCTTATAAAAAAGGCGGAAAACAGCGAAATAAGAAGGAAATTTGAATACAATGTTCCTGAAACTCAGGAAGGTCATTTAATATTGCCATATACCGAGAAAGAATGTTACATACTCCTCAAAATTCGAAATATGAAACATTGGGGGCTTCTGTTGATACCAAAATTAATATGCTGATGTGGACGAATAATACGAAGACACGTGTCAATCTACGTGGCACAATAGTAGCGGGGAAGATCATTTCCCGACCAACCATGCTTCTTTCCGAGCAACGAGAATACACCGAGGAACTCTATCACACCGAGGAACTCTATCACACCGAGGAACTCTAACGCACCGAGGTACTCTAATGTTCCGAGGAACTCCTGATCAGCGAATAGCTATGGCGGTTCGAGCTGCATCTCGATCGTATCATTAATTGCCAGATAATCAACAGTTCAGATATTCATTGAATGCTTATATTCTTGGCACGCACTCTGCATTAAATGTATTACCCTTTCATATGTATGTCATTTAATGCAGAGTGCGTGCCAAGAATATAAGCATTTAATGAATATCTGAACTGTTGATTATCTGGCAATTAATGATACGACCGAGATGCAGCTCGGACCGCCATAGCTATTCGCTGATCAGGAGTTCCTGGGAACATTAGAGTACCTCGGTGCGTTAGAGTTCCTCGGTGTGATAGAGTTCCTCGGTGTGATAGAGTTCCTCGGTGTATTCTCGTTGCTCGGAAAGAAGCATGGTTGGTCGGGAAATGATCTTCCCCGCTGCTATTGTGCCACGTAGATTGACACGTGTCTTCGTATTATTCGTCCACATCAGCATATTAATTTTGGTATCAACAGTTGTATTCCCTTGACCCCGGGGTGAGGGTTTACATTTATAGTCACGCTCTAGAGGATAAGTGTACTTAGATTTCTTGAATTAAGAATTTAAGAAATATCTAATTTGGAAATATCACTAGTGAAAGTGTTGGATAAGTGTTAATCGTTAAACGCTGGAAAGTTGGTGTGTGTAACTTAATAATGTTTGAATGGTTAACACTTATGAATTTTGGAAAGAAGATATTGGGCTATAGAGGTTTTCAACTTGAGAAGAATGATACCCTAAATATTAAAAAGTTGTTAAAGTGTTGAAAGCACTTAAGAAGTAGTATGAGTAACTTAAAGGTGTTTGGGAAAAATAACACTTGTAAAATAGAGGAAAATGACAGGTTTGGAAACAAATGGGTAAAATGGTAATTTTACATAAAGTGGAACATTTTTATGAAATAAAAATGTTGTAAAAGGTGTTCAATAAATTGGTCCTAAATGATTATGATTTGGAACAAAATCAAAGTTAAGTGTAAAGGACATGAACTTGTCATTTCAAAGTGTAACACAAATTGGGGAAACCCCGAGTTTGGCTTTAGCCGGGTAAAAAGGGAAAGAAAGAATAATGTAGACATTTGTAAAATGTTAAAGCACATAAAAGGAACTCAGTTGATACCAGGATAATTAAGGAGGGCCTGGATCCCTAGGGTGAAAGACCTAAAACCACTGGCCAGAGTATCTGATGGCATCACGGACGGTGTTGAGCCCTTTAAAGTATGCAGATTATTGGAAGATTTTGAGAATAAGATAAAGGAATAAGGAACATGTAAAGAAACGGGTTGTGCGGTGAAATGAATTAAGATAACTTAACTTGAATGAATTAATGAATGTTCCGATAAATGATAAATTGGATAAGGAATGTATAAATTGATTAATTTCCATAAAGTAAATGAAGGAGAAAGTGTAATGGTAAATGGGTGAGTTTAGCAACCTAAGAAGGTGTAACCGTGATTAACACAAGGGCATACTATGAAAAGGTTATTCAAAGATTAAAGAAGTATTGTCTAACACAACATCGGTGTGTGTTGAAAGAGGTTATTTTCAACAAAAGTACTATTGCACATTGCTTTAAATAAAAAAGAACATATCGATAAAGAAATGGTTTATGTCAAACAAAATGTAGTGGTTTCTTGTATTTAATCGTGTGCGCTAAATAAAAGGATAAATGTCAAGTTAAGAAAAAAGAATTCTTTTACGAGATTAAGGTAAATTAATCGGCATAAATAATATTTTTGGAAGTAATACAGTTTCATGCATTAAGTCTCTCTCTCTCTCTCTCTCTATATATATATATATATATATATATATATATATATATATATATATATATATATATATGTATGTATGTCCAAGTTAGTTGCATGTACACATAGGTATAACGTGTTAGAGTCTCCTTTCTGCCATTCGTTTCACTAGTCATTGGCTCACACCTTTGTTTTAATATTTAACCGTGTGCATTAAATAGAAGGATAAATGTCAAGTGAAGAAATAAGAATTCTTTTATGAGATTAAGGTAAATCAATCGGCATAAATAAAATTTTTGGAAGTAAAATGTTTTCATGCATTAAGTATATATATGTACAAGGTAGTTGCATGTACACGTAGGTATAACGTGTTAGAGTCTCATTTCTACCATTCGTTTCTATACTGCATTTGTATATTCCCACTATGGATTGGCTTACACCCTCATCTTTGTTATGGCAGGTGGGTGCAGGTTCCTATTTTGAGAGCATTATACATATAATTATTCTATTTAATTTCACGTTAGTAGATCTGTATGGTTGGACATCGGGGATGCTTCCCACAAGTCCTTCACATAATTTGAATTTGAATTCACAATCGTATGCTAAACAAGTGAAACGTTAATTAAAATAAAATTGGACTAGCAACATTATATAGCTTGTTTCATTGCACTTCACACCTAACGATCGGGTCGGACTGGGTTGACTACAGGTAACCCATAAATTCGGACTGAGGCATTACCAATGATATCAGAGCATGTTCAAGGTTCCTTTTAGGAGTGATGTGGTGAGGTCGGTAGTGGATCTTCCTACATCGGTGTTGTTTTTGTATTGGTCACCTTGATTTTAGTGACAATTTAGTTTCTGTCCTCGACAATAAAGTAAAAAAGGTTAGCAATAGAAGGCACACGATCGAACTGATAGTTGTTAAATCACTTTCGCGCTTCCAATTATATGTTAGTAATTTACGGGTGACCTTGCAAGCCAATGACATCGTGGTTGTTAGTGTGACGTGCTTGTGCTTAATTCTTGATTGTGTAGAATCTTTTGAGATGTTAATAGAATGAGATGATGCCCATCAATAAAGTGGCATAAACTATCAATGATAAAGGTTGATAGTTAGGATGTAGTGACTAAGTAATGGTGATTGATGATTAAAATGTACATAACCCCTATGTGTGGTGCTTAAGGGTGGTTAACACCAATAATATAGTTAGGCAAATTCAAATCCTTTGGGTAATACCGTAATAGGTGGATAGTCGATGCTCATGTAAATTTGTGTGGGTTAAAGTTTGTGGTTGGGTACATTCAATCTTAAATTATAGGATGCTATCCTTGTGGGTGAGTACTTTAGTAGTTGTTGGCCAATGAATGTATCTCATAAGCAGTGATTAGAATTATGGGCCATATATGGAAAAGGTATTATGTATGCAAAAATGATGATTGAGGAGGATTAATAATGATCTATAGATAGTCTTCTATGATGGGGTTTTACAAAATATAGTGTGAGTTCAAGGAATAGGATCTTTAGTGATGTCAGTGATACAAACCTAGAGGTTTATAGGTTGTAGGCGACGTCCTGTATCCTACTAAAATCCTCAGTGTCATTAGTTGTGGTTTGTACATGGCATGTGGTCACATCCATTTAGAAGGAAGATAAGATTATTATCTAAGTGGTGAGGCTCGTTTTAGCTTCCGAAGTAATGGTTAGGTGAGAGGTAAATCAGTATGAATGTGGTTTAAGGGTATACTGGAGTGTCCGTAGGACTAAGTGGGTGTGGTGTCGTTGGGGATAAAAATTGATTGCTATGACACATTGAGGTGTTTAATGGTTAAGGTGCACTATATGTAGAAGTCCATGGACCAGTGTCCTTGCGAGCGCCCAGAATCACTATGAGGGTATTGAGAGGTTTCTAGAGCGCACCTACAATGATAAAGGTATGGATGATGAAATCTTGTCGGGTATTAAGGATGGTTATATAAAATGTGTTTACTATCCTTAGGAGACCAGTTGAGTCTGGTATGAAGCAATATTATCATCCTAGTAATGGTTGTGATGAAGGTCAAGTGATGATCTAAGGCTACTGGTCAAGGTTTAGAATAGTCATATAGCGTACGTGCCATGTGCGACTTCCCAAATCGGCACAGATAGGTGGAGTGGTCCCTAAGGTAATTTAAAGGTTTGTGTTGTTACGAGCATGAGGCTTGAATGTCATGAAATGAATTTTATTGGTATTGTGACACTCGTTTTTAAGAGGTACTAGGAAATATATTCGAGAATTCAGGGCGATGATGCCATGTGGAGACCTAAAAATGGCAACCAAGGTGGGGTAATATCGAAGCATGGTTAGGATATTGGCACGTATTGATGGTATATGCTAGGGTAGCCTTAGTAAGGTAAGGACTAATTCTCGTCACATCCTTCTAAGCCGGTACGGATTAGAAGACATGGCTCTGTGTGGTACTTACTACCCTTAGAATGCCAACGACGGATGATATGGTCACCACGTAAATTTAGTTTGGATAGAACTCGAAAGTAAGCTTCGTGGAAATCTTGTGTAGTCAAAGGATATGATAAGGTTAAGTCCCCTCTTGAACTGACTAATGCCTATGGGAAATTGAGGATTTTGATTAGGGTACGAGAAGGCATAAAGTAACCTAGATGCAGTAGGTTATTGATGTCGTCATCGAAAAATGGCCAAGGTCAGTGTAGACAAGGGTGTTAGGCATCCTCCAATCAGGGTGATTCATGTGTGGTAAGGATTCGAGGGGTAGGGCCTTATTCCTAAGGATGTAAGTCGGGCATTGACTTCCTAGAGAACTACACATTTGTATGATGCTTTCGTGTTATGAGAGTGAATGGTTGTTATTCAATTCATCACGATTAGTGACTCAATCTAGGGTATGTGGCTAGGATTTGTACTCGGTGAGAATTTTGGGGATGAGTGATATGACTTCAATCATATGACGAAGGTTCACTTTTATAAATCATAATCGAACACTTCTGGGCAAAATTTCTCGGGACGGTTGCTTGTTCCTTTTAACTCCCATGTGTCTTGCTAATCAAGAATCAGTATTCTCACATATATGGTAACTCGAATTGATTCCATGCCATGGTATGATACGGTTGCGCCTGGTAGAGCGTAGTGGATTTGGTATGGTAAATGTGGCTCGATAACTGGGTGCTCCCTATCTGAGGTGTTCTTACTATTGCATAAAGTTTCGTGTATGGGTGGTTGCGACTTCGACTATGAAATTTTCTTGTAGTGTTGGATTTTATTAGGATTAGTGACCTTTTAGATGGACAGCATGGCACTCAATGGATCTAGTTGTAAAGAACGGGATGATGGCTTAAGGATATTGAATAGCATTGAAAATAGAGGAAACTTAGCATATTGTGTTTCTTTGCCACGGTGAATGGATTAGAGAGAGGATAAAGTGAGTGCTTAGAGGAGAGATGCCTAGAGTAGTACTAAGGTCATTAGAGTGATGCATCAGGAGGTGTCAGCCAAACATTCGATGATTATTTGGTAGGTGTTTAACTTCTCGGAGTGAGAAATCAACAGTATATAATCAATGTCAAGCCTAGAAAAAATGTGTGGTCAGGATAACCTGGAAATTTTGGGGAATGCAAGATGCTTAATCCTAAGAATGGAAATGGTTATTGATGAGGAATTTAATGACTTATTGTATTTTGGTTTGATCTTCGGTGAGTGTTGATCGCTAGAGAGGGTTTCCCGTGGAGGCATCAGCATGCCTTGGGTACTAGCATGGGTATTACTAGAATTTTTTTGGAAATGATCATCAAGTGAGTGGAAATTTGGAGTCAATTATGTGACATTCATGATTAGCGAGATAGTGAGCTTCAGAGCATGTCGCATGTTGATTATTTGGTGACAAACCCTATATAAGGGCACGCAGTGTGACCTTAATATTGAGAACTTTGATGGTTTTGTCTTGGATGATTTTTATGGCTTATAATAGAAGTTGGTGAACCCCGTAAGCTTAAGGATTGACGAATTAGAATTTTGGGGATGAAATTCCCCAAGGATGGAAGTTTGTAATACCCTGCCCTAATATTTCATTTAAATTCTTGTATAAATTATAATGAAGTGAAGTTTGATGATAATTATAGGAAATTTGTGGGTAAAAACTGTAATTTGGAGAAAATAATAAGAAAGGAGGGATCGAACGAGACTGAGGTCATTTGAACGATGTTTGGACCTCATTCAAAGTAGCAGATAGAGTGAGGTCCTATTGCCTAACAGTTCTAGGTCGCGCGAAGGTCAAATTGAATGAGATTAACTTGTTATTCAAGCGAGGTTCAATGTCGTTCAAATGACGTGGTTAAAAAATGTTACATCTGACTTGACCTTGTGCACAGTCATGTTTCTGGCCCTTGGATTATTGAGTTGTCAACATCTGGTAAGCTCAGATGGGAAAAAATGGTATTTTTGGTGTTTTTAAGGTTCTCATAAGGGCTGATTTGGTTCATTTGGGTATTTTGAAGCTGGAAGAAGATGCGAGAGTGAGAGAGGTGATCTTCCACCATGGGAGAGCTTCTCTCCACCTTAAACCACCCTAAATAACCTTATTCTTCTAGTATTTCATCACATTCAAGCGTACAACTCCCATTTCCACCATTGTTGAAGTGGGGCGACAAATTTTGGAGAAGTATTGGGGAATTTTTAGAGAAGATGATGGAAGCTTTCATGGAGGGGTTTTTGGCTTGTAATCTTAAATGGAGAACATTTGGAGCATTTTAGAGAATGCATTTGGTAATTCCTTGAGGCCACCTTTGGAGGTGGTGGTCGCTCCTCCTACATCAACCTTCTCATCACCATTTGAAGTTTTTGAGGTGAGAAAATCTATCCTTATTATTTAAGACTTTATTTTCATTACTAGTAGTCTTGTTGTTAGAATACATGAGTAGAATACACATGAATAAATAATGGTTTCTAGTAGATTAATACTAAACATTTTTCTGGAATAAAAATGTTGATAAAATGTTATTTTGTTAGGAAATAAAGGATGAGTAAATATTTCAAAGTTTTGGAATGTTAAAGTTGGTATTTTATGAAAATGAGGTATTTTCTAGAGATTTGATGCTAAACATATAATGAAATAAAATTCTTTAAAAATAAGGTTGATTTTGGTAAATGTTTGTGAAATAAAGTTTGTTGCAAAAATGGTGATTTTAGGAAAAATAACATTTGCTAATTTTGAAGAAATTAATAATATCTTTATGTCTTCAAAAGCATAATTTTGTAAGTATAGTGTAATCCTAGAATGAAATGTATATTTAACCAATTTAATTTGATTTTAGGATTTAAAATCCATCTTCTCATGCATTTGAGCTTGTAGTATTTCAATAAAATATGTGAACAAGTTTAAAGGAGGTTTTGTTGGGTTTAAATAAGAAATAAGAAAAATGGAAATTCTAATGTTTAAAGTTAATGAAAAAGGGGTTAAAGGTGTGATGATTACAAGATTATATACTACATGTATTGATAAAAAAGAAATGACATTTTCTTATAAAAATAGTCTTTAGGTGTAATTAGATTTCTTGAATAAAGAAGTAAAGAAATATCTAATTTGGAAATATGGTTGGTAAAAGTGTTGGATAGGTGTTAATGGTTAAACATTGGAAAGTTGGTGTGTGTAACTTAATAATGTTTGAAAGATTAACACTTACGAATTTTGGAAAGGAGATAATGGAATAAAGAGGTTTCCAACTAGAGAAGAATGATACTACAAATATTGAAAGGTGTTAAAGTATTGAAAGCACTTAAGAAGTAGTATGAGTAGCTTAAAGGTGTTTGGGAAAACAACACTTATAAAATGGAGGAAAATGACAAGTTTTGAAACAAACGGGTAAAATGGTAATTTTACTTAAAGTGGAGGTGTTACACAAATTTTTCCTCAATGAATCTGATTTGGAACAAAATAAAAGTTAAATTGTAAAGGACATGAAATGGTAAATATAAATTGTAACACAAATTGGGGTGAAACCCCGGGCTTGGCTTCGACTGGGTAAAAAGGGAAAGAAGGAATAATGTGGATATTTGTAAATTGTTAAAACTCATAAAAGAAACTCGGATGATACCGGGATAATTAAGGAGGGCCTAGAGCCCTGGGGTGAAAGACCCAAACCCAAAACCACCGAGCATATTATATGGTGGTATCGTTAACGCTGTGGAGCCCATTAAAGTACACGAAATATTGGAAGATTTCGAGAATAAGATAAATGAATAAGGAACACGTCAAGAAACGGGTTGTGTGGTGAAATTAATTAATACAACCTAACTTGAATGAATTAATGAATGTTCCCGTAAATGATAAAGTGGACAAGGAATGTGTAAATTGATTATTGTCCATAAAGTAAACGAAAGGAAAGTTGTAATGGTAAATGGGAGAGTTAATCCCCCTAAGAAGGTGTAACCATGATTAACACAAGGGAATGTTATGAAAATGTTTTCAAAGTTTAAAAAAGTATTGTCTAACACAACGTTCGCGTGTGTTCAAAGAGGTTATTTTCAATGAAAATACTATTGTGCATTATTTTAAATGGAAAGGGAAATTTGGTAAAGCAATGGTTTATGTCAAACAAAGTGTTTTGGTTTCTAGTATTTAACCGTATGAGTTAAATTGAAGGATAAATTTCAAGTTAAGAAAGAAGAAGTCTTTTATGAGATTAAGGTAATTTAATTTGGATAAATAATGTTTTTAGAAGTAAAACCGTTTTATCCATTATATATATATATATTTAGTTTCACGTTAATAACTTTGTATGATTAGACACCGAGGATGCTTCCCGCGGGTCCTAAACGTAGTTTGAATTTGAAATTGCAATCGAAGGCTAAAAAAGTGAAACTTTAATTAAATTAAATTTCGACTAACAACATTATATAGGTTGTTTCATTGCCCTTCACACCTAACGCTTGGGTTGGACCGGGTTGACTATGAGTTACCCCTAAATCCGGGTCGGGGTGTTACACATGCTCTACTAGATTATGTTATTTTTCTATCTCTATTAGTATAATATGGACTTGATTCCTTGAATTGCATATACTATCTTTGTTTGATTTGGATTGAAATAACTCATTAAATGATCATTCTTAGCACACTTGTTTAATTTAATATTTCTTTACGATTGTCACTTCCATGACAAAAAAGGGAGAAATATTAGATTAATGGGGACTTCTAATTACAAACATATCTTGATTTGTTTCATGAAAAATTGAATGAACATAGAGTATATATCGAAGAAATGTAGTACCCATCTCAATAAGTCTTATAACACTCAGATATTTTCATTTATAGAACTTGTATACACACCTTAGAATAATGAATCACCTATATATCTTATTCATCACATGTTTTTTGTTTAAACTTCTCATTACATTGGTATTGCTATATATCTTTTATTTAGAATGCATGACAGGTGCAAGATATGTTCAGAGCTCTTGTCTTTGAAGATCTGTAGTATTGGTTTGTCGAATGCCTTTGGTCGGGCTTGTGTCTATGTGTCATAGGTTGATAGACTTATGATAATACTTATAATCATCATTTTTTTATATTTTGTCACATAATATATAAAGGGGGAGATCATAAGAGTATCCATTTTAATCATGTGCCCAAATAGGACTAGATTGTCTTATTTCAGTGAATAAATATTTTGAGTCTTTTTCTTAAGGCTGTTCCTTCCAAGCTTCATGCAAAACATTAAACGAAAATCCTCACCTTCATGTGTATCCTTTTATACTACTATTAGGAAGGTACGAGGACACATAGTCTTAAGAACATGTTACTCACACATGTTCTCTTCATAGATTATACCTTTATGTATGTGTGTGTTTGTGTGTTGATATGGATCTTTGGACTTATTTATGAAATGGAATAAATTTATTTTGAAAAATCTTAAAAATGCATTTCATAAAGGCTGTCGCAGGAGACCTTCGCCGCAACATGGCTTTCTCTTACTGCAACGATAGTGTCTCTCTGGTCACTCCATGTTCCAAATATTTTCTTCTTTCGCTTGCATCATATCCTTGCTGAAGAATCATCACAATGATGTAAAATCTCGTTGCAACAAAACTCCAACAATATCTGTCAGTGTAGTGAAAAAGTCACTTATTAAACTAGATTATGTCCGTCTTTCTTGGTACTTGTGCAAACTAAAGATCTCATTATATCTCTTCTATTTTTTACACCATATCACTTCATGTAAGCCTACTCCTTACCTATTTATCCCCCAATCATCTCTTGCAAGTTTGTGTTATAAGTAAGTATTTTTTGCTTCATTTTTATGAGTGAGTGTGTGATTTTACGATTTCTCTGTGGACAAAATAATTTTACAAAATCTTTCTTTCCACAAGATTCATTTTAGGAGAGAAAAATCTTTAGATAAAAACTTCGTTGGTGTTGAATATTGTATTCTTCTAAGTTATAAATCTTTTTTTTTCTCTTCAATATATTCTTGAGATAAAGTTTAAATACTTGTGAAATTTAAAAATATTTTTAAGTGGAATTTTTTGGTTTAAAATATTTCTAAAATTCTTGAACAAGTCCCTTTCTAATTTGTAATTTTTTTTATTTTTAGATTTCATATATCTCAAAGATATATTTTGTGAGTTAAGCCATTATTTTCAAAGACACTTTCACCTTAGGTAATCACACATCTAGAAAGTAGTACTACACTCATCAAAGGCTTCTCACCATTTGTTATGTTTTTGAACAAATAGTTTTCTTCAAACTTTAAAAGAAGAAAGTTTTCTTTAAACTTTAACCTAAACACTTTGTTTGGCATAAGGACTTATGAAATTGGCTGTGGACCAACTCCAGTCACGATTGTGTAGCGTTCTCCAATTGTTGGCGCTCTTTATGGATGATATGGTGGGAAAGAGTGTCTACTCAGTTATAGCATCGTGAGGATTGTAAGCATATTTCTTCTAGTTGTAAAACTCTACCATAGTGCATTTTTCATTCTGTCGGCCCAAGGTTTTGTTCCGTTGTGGTTTTTTTCTCTTACGCCTTGGTGTTTTGCTTTATTGCTTATCTTTTCACATTGAGATTAAGTCACCTAAATATTGAAGATAAAATTTGGTGTAATCTATTTGGTAAATAATTTCTAACACAGACCTTAGGGATTGTATTTACTTTTACCCATAACAATAAATTCAAAGAAAACACTGTCCATTTTTATATGAAATTTTAATTTTTTACTTTTTGTCCATCTAGGTTTCGAAAACACGCACTCTCAACTTTTGTATTATAGTATTTTGACATTTTTGTGTTTAAGGTTTAAAGGGCATTGTCCTTTATTCTTGAACATTATGTATGCAAAATGTTTTATTATGAGAAAGACCTTATATTTTTGGGTTATCTTAGTTATTTTATGTTAATGACGACATGTACATGGTATACATGTGGCTAGGATACCAAAATGGGAAAAACTCTATTTCTAAGTTTTAAAATCTATTATAGTTTCCATTCTCGTAATAGTTCTTTTCAATTGGTTTTTTAATGAATAGATCTGCCAGGATTGACTGAATATTCTGATTTTGACATAAGGAGCGATTGGTCTATGGGAGGACCGATCGGTCAACTCGTCATTACTATAAATTGGGAGGAGTCTTGGATTGGAAACTCACACGTCCTCCTTTATTCTCTCAAAATCTAGACACTGCAGTATTTTTTAGATTCTTCTTTGAGATAGTCCTTTTGAATTTTGACTGTTAATCTTCCCTGAACTATCAAACATATTACTTTATTCATATCTTTGATTATTGGTTCCTTTTGAGGCTACAACGTTATGGTTTAGTCCTTTTATTGTCTTGTAGGACCATAGCCATTAGTTGGGCCTTCTTACAAGCAATTGATCACTCCTGGTGCACAATGTATAACCTTTTTCATTTCGTGTTAGATAAAGTATGCCCAACTTTATAGAATTAATGTTTCTTAATAGGATATGACACAGACCATTTCGTAGCAGAGCTGAACATGTATCAAAGGGTAATCTCCTCTATTGGTGTACTTTTGGAGGTGGACCACCCTACTACTTGTGAATCACTCACTGAAGAAGGAATCAATCTAATTGTAATTATTTCTTTCTTCTTGTATCACATCCCCAGAAGAGTATAAAGGGGACACTATGCTAAATATAGAAAATGGTCACATCATTTAGTCTTGGTCCAAATTCGTGACCGCTACATGAAACTTGTGACCAGGGTTATAACAAAAGTGAAGGGTGACCTAGATAGAGTCTGGGTCACGGTCCCCAACAATTACCAAATCGTGACTAATCCAAGTGAACCAAACCTTGACCCTGCCCCTTTAGTTTAAATTGATCACCACCTAATGGTCACGACTCCAAACCGTGACCATGTATGTGGCTTTATTGGTCACAATGGAGTCATGAATCAAGACCGTGACCATGTTTCAAGTATAAATAAAACTCACTAGGATTTTTTCATTTCACCCGCAATTTTTTTCTCTCTCTCTCACCGACGATTTCTGCTCTCATATTCACTGGCATCCCTCTCCCCTTGATCCTCCTTGGAGACTCTGTATCTCCCTCACACTCATCGATAATACTCTCTCTCTCTCTCTCACTCACTCACACAGACCTCTAAACACGCACACAGTTATAAACACACCCCCATGTAAACATACACCCCCTTGTACCCCCCCCCCCCCCCCCGGTACCCCCCCATATATATATAAAATCAATTTGAGTTCTTTAGCTAATTTATGTTTAAACTTTTTTTAAGAAATTTTGATTAATAAGGACATGTTCAAGAATCATTAGGTTCAACTGTTTTATATGAACATTTTTTAAATCAATTTATCAATTTGGTATTATTCATTTATCAATTTGGTATCGTTCATTTTAGTGTACAAATAATAAAATAGATTTAAGAACTTTTCTTATATGGTATTGTTTTAAGAAGATAATGGGAACTTTATTATACGGTAATAGTTTGTTTAGCTAATTTTGAACTTTTTCTTGAAAACAATGTGTATATATTAATGCCAATGTTTAGGGAATTTCTGTTTGAAGTTTTGATTGTGAATTTTGGCTTACGCAAAAAGTGAGGATTTGGGATCAGTGGAAAAGATTTTTGATGGGATTGATTTGGGTTTTATAACTGTTGTTACGTGGAATCATAAGATTATGGGGTATGGGTATGTTGAGATTATGTGTGTGTGTGTGTATGTCTCTCTCTCTCTCTCTCTCTCTCTCTCTCTCTCTATATATATATATATATATATATATATAATATATATATATATTTTATAAATAATATGACCTTTGTGGTGGACGTCCACTTAACTTCTATGTTTATTGGGATACCTCACTATGTCCTATAAATAGGGTGATCTCCATATGAGTTTGTACTACACACATTTTGAGAAATAAAATACTCTCTCTCTCTCTCCCCCTCTCTCCAAATTATCTCTACAACCTTTATTTTATAACACGCTAGATGCACGAGTTTCTATGCATCACGGTCCTCAGAAGTTAATTTTTTTTGGAAGTTTCTCCCTTAATTATCTTAGCTATCTCCTTCACTTTTCTCAGTGAGTTTATTATTCTTAACATACTGAAACAAAGTTTTATTTGTTCTTTAAACATCATTGATACTTGTGAGGTTAAAGCCTATGAGATCTCTATTTGAACGTAAACAATAAAAACATGAAAAATCTTACAATTACTTTTTTATTTTGTCATAAAATTGTTCTATTACCTAAAACATAATTGCTTAATTGCCAATATTTTCTAGGATTGGGAAGTCCCAATGTTTAACTCACTTCCTAAAAATAATATCTTGATGTATTTTGTTTTCTTTGTCTCGAGTTTTGTAAAAATTTTGTTGGGCGTACATCTGCGTATTATTAGTATTTAAAAAAAATTATAGTCCCATTTATCACATGTGTGGGTGTTCAAAAGTTGTTTTCAACCCAACATGTGTAGAACAATTCACATTTGTATATCATCCTAATATTTTAGATAATCCACTCATGGTAAAGAAAGATATATAAAAAAGGGTATATACTTTGGGTACTTTTAGTGATATTTATATTTTCCCCATATTTTTAGTTTTCACAAAATTCTATGCTTTTACACATTAAAATACATATAAAACTATATGATCAACTTTAGCATTCATCATTTCAATTTATAATAAAATACCCTTACTATTTTTATGACGGACTTGTACTTTAGTTGTTTGCAATTTTACTATTGCATATTAACAACTTTATAGCATATTTGAATACTTTTTTTATTCAACTATGAAATTCTTATTTATATTTTGGGGGCTTAACTTCCCAATTACTATTTACATTTTTGGACCTGAAGTTTCAATAAAATATGCCCTAAATTAACACCGGAAATTTTGATTATTTTTATAATAGGGCAAGGGATACTAAAAAAATCCTAACAATTTTCTACAATTTGGACCAAAAGTTCCAACAAATGTTTCTCTAACCTGAAGTTTTGATTCTCTCTAATATAAGGGCAAGGACATTAAATGTCCCCCAATATTTTTTAGGACCTAAAGCTCCTCACAATTTTTTGTTTTAGTCTCGAAATAAGTTAAAAAAAAAGATGAGTTTTTAGCTTTCGGGCCTATCATTTTTCTTTCTAAAAAGACATATTTTTCTATATATCATTTTAATGGTTACAGGCCCTTTACCTATTTTATTAATGGTTAACTCTTTATATTTTGACCTTTCGGTTCATGAGATTATTAATTTTTTGATGGCATTATAATTAAATTGCATGAAAAAGTTCCAAATATTGAATTAGTTTCTCCCATTATTATGCAGTATATCATTTTCTAATTATAATCTATTAATTGCATAGTTTAAGATATCAAACATTTATAAACTTGAATTTGAAGCTCTTGACATCTTTAGGGTAAATTATCTCAACTGGGTCCAAGATGAATATCTCCATCTCTAAGCTCAAAGTCTTGGTGATGCTATAACAATTAATAATACTATGTTTCGACATGATAAATCCAAGGCCCTGATTTTTCTACGGCATAATATTCTCAATGATATAAAGACCGTGTACTTCATTATGATAGATCCTCTTGAATTATGGAACTCCCTGAAGGAGTGTTTTAACCACCAAACATCGGTCATACTTCCGAGTTCACTCCATGAATGGATTAACCCGAGATTTCAGGATTTTAAAACAATATCTAAATACAATTATACAATGTTCAAAATTACCCCCAAGCTTAAATTATGTGGAGAAAAGGTGGAGGATGCAGATATGTTGGAGACAACTTTCTCCACTTTTCATTTCATGAAAATTCTCTTACAATAGTAATATCGAGATTAAGGATTCAAAAAGTAATTACAATTAATCTCTTGTCTCTTAGTTGCTGAACATAATAATGATTTATTAATGAAAAATCAGACATCTCGAACAATTGGCTCAATAGCACTCCCAGAAGTGAATACTAATTCCTCTCAAAATATTAAAAACGACCAAGGCAACATGTGATGAGACTGTGGCAACCCCAGAAGAGGTGGTCATTGTAATTATAGCCCGCAAAAATATACTAACTTCAAGCCCCACCATAAGAGGAATGGTTTCCACAATAACAAGAATCAAAATTCTGCACCACCAAATTTAAAAGATATATGTTAAATATGTGGCCTCATTGGACATTGGACACGAAACTGTCATTCGTCCAAGAAAGTGGCAGAAAAATATCATACCTTGAAAAAGGTAGTGGAGACAAATGTTATGGAAGGTCCAAAAGACCATTAGATGATGGAGACAAATATCATAGAAAGTCCTGAAGATCTCTTTAAAATTCATAATACTCAGCTCAATGTTGATGACTTTTTTGAAGATGGGGATGGAAATCTCATTGGTAATGTTACATTTGATGCCATGATTGGCACCCCCCGAATAAGATCCCTAAGAACTGAATAATACATGTTTTATTAATATCTCTCCAATAATATTTTTTTTAATTATGCTTGAAACATCCTTATGTTTTTTTTCCTTTAAATGCTTCTTATAATAAATTGCATGGTTTTATATTTATATTTTCATGCTTATATGGTTGGAAACCATTAATTGTGTTACTCGTATGAAATGTATGGATCTAAAAATGCAAGCAAATAATGACACTTATGTAGTTGACAGTGGAACAACTCGTACTATTTTGAAAAACCAAAAATTTTTCTCTAACTTGGTGTATGATACGCAAAATATTTCCACAATAGCCAGTCTTGCTAAAATTATAGACGGATCTGGAAGAGTCCAAGTGGTACTACCTAATGGTACCCACTTATTGATATGAAATGCAATACACTCAAGCAATTCTAGAAGAAATATTCAGAGTTTTAAAGACATCATAATGAAAGGGTATCATATGGAAACACGTAATGTATATGACAGAGAGTTTCTTTGCATTAATTTGAGTGTTGGAATCCAGAAGCATACACTAGAAAAACTCCTTGCATTATCCATGGGGTTATACCACCCAACACTTAGTTTTGTACACTCTCACTCTGTCATGAGTCGAAAGATTAATGGTCCTAATGAATGAGATTATGGAACAATCATTTGGATCACCCCGGATTCAACATGTTTCAAAACATCATCAATAACTCGAATGGACACTTTTTAGTAGACCAACATCTCACCCTGCCAAGTGACCATTTTTGCACGTGGTGTACACAAGGAAAATGAATCACTAAACCATCTCTTATCAAAATAGCCTCCGAGTCACCATCATTTTTACAACGAATTCAAAGGGATATTTATGGATTTGTTCACACTTTTAGTGGACTTTTTAAATATTTTATGATTTTTATTAATGCTTCCACTAGATGGTCACATGTTTGTTTACTATCCACTCTCAATCTGGTTTTTGAAAAATTACTTGCTCAAATCATTAAACTTAGAGCACATTTTCCTGATCAACACACCAAACCCATTCTCTTTAGATAATGCAGACGATTTCACTTCTTATGTTTTTTATGATTATTGTTTATCCAAAGGAATTGATGTTGGGCACCCAGTTCCCCACGTTCATACCTAAAATGGTTTAGTTGAGTCATTAATTAAACATTTGCAACTGATACCATGACCTTCGCTTATGCAACCCAACTCCCAATCTCAGCTTGGGGTCATGCCATCCTACACCCTGCCAAGTTAATCAAATTTCCACCAACTTCTTACCATTATCTTTCCCCTTCACAACTCGTAATTGGATGTCAGCCAAACATCCCGCACCTGCATAAATTTATTGCATTGTATACGTGCTTATCTCACTGCCACAACATACTAAAATGGGGCACCAACATCGTTTGGGAATATATATTTGTTATGATTTTTCTTCAATCATTCGTTATATTGAGACATTGCATGTGATGTGTTTATCACTAGATTTGCAGATTGACACTTTGATGAGACCATGTTCCTACTATTAGAGGGAGTGAATGTAAGGACATAATTTTATAAATGTTCGGGGCAGAATCTCGAAATTTTCTGTTTTCCCTAGATCACAGTTTGTATGTCTGATACCGCTACATTAGGCACATCAACACGATAATCCTCGATGGCCTTTATCCGAATCTATGCACCCATCATCTTCACACGTGCATCATGCTACATGCGACGTGTTGCTCAACTGTTTTTCACTACTCCACTACGCAATACTGGTAAAATGATTTATTGGAGTTATTTATTTTTGCATAAATATTTGGGAAATTTTTCAGAAAATGTTTTTTCAAAGTCTGAATTATTTTTATCATAAGAAGAATTTTTTCTAAGTGTAGAAGCGGAGTGCCTCGGTTGATGAGCTCGTTCAAATGATCTAGCACTATCGTTCGAGAAAGATAAGCATCTCGCGTGAAGTCGTTCGAATGACACGTGTCCTTCGTTCGAGCGTGATGCCTATCTCGTTCGAACGACACCACCGTCTCAATTTTCATATAAATATTAGTGTGCATTCTACACGTTTTTCAAGTCTTTTCACAACACAATTTCTGCGAAAAATTACCCAGAAAAAAACTTCACTTTTTAAGGTTTTACACCTTCTTTATTCACATAAACACTCCCATCTATATATGTGAATTGTTATACCTTCATGAGGATCATTTTTACTCATCTGGAGTAATTTGTGGAGAAGACGTTCTCTTCTTCATTGCTGCCTACCTGGAGTTCTTGAGAGAGATTCCACCCGAGGCATAAAAACCGACGCTTGAGGGTATTTCTTTGTTGCTCTTATTTTCATTGTAATCCGTGTAACCGTTTTTAAAAATTATAGTGAAAATAAAAAAAGGTTTCTCCCCTTTGGGGGATTTTTCCTCTTTTGTGTGTTTTGTGTGTGATTAATTATTCTTGCATGATCATATTGATTTCAGTCACACACAGATGCATGTTTTAGGATTTAATTGAAAAATTGATATTTAATTATATAATTTCTAATTTGAACGCAAGCACAATATTCAAATTGGTATCAGAGCCAATTACACAATTATACCTTGTAATTTTCAGCAAAATTTTTCTAAGATATCAATTTTCTGAAAAAATTGATTTTTGAAAAAGGGCGTGTTCATAATGGAGAAATTATATAACAAAATGCCAGTTTTTGATGGGACTAATTATGCGTACTGGAAAGCTCGCATGAAATTTGCTTTAAAGGCCATTGATGAAAGAGTCGGGATTTTGGTTAAAAGAGGGTGGATTCCTCCCTCCATCACTGTTGAGAATGTGACCAGTTTAAAATATGTTATTGGTTGGATTGAAGAAGAATTTAAATGGTCATCTTTTGATTCTAAGGGTTTAAGTGCTATTTCTGGATCCGTCACACCTGACGAGTTCCGACGCATAATGACGTGCACCACGTCAAAAGAGGTATGAGATGTTTAACAACTTACCCATGAAGGAACTAATACTGTGAAAGAGTCTAAACTGCAAAATTTGACAACTCAATTTGAAACCACCACCATGATTGAGACTGAATGTTTTGATGAATTTTATGCTAGGTTGTCTGATATTGTAAACACTAGCTTTAATCTTGGTGAACACATTCCTAATGCTAGAGTTGTTAAAAAGATTCTTAGATCACTGCCTAAGCATTTTATCCCTAAAGTCACTGTGCTAAATTCTATGAGTAATTTAAACACGCTTAAATTGGAGCTTGTAGGAGGCTTACAAACATATGAAATTGACATGTTTCCTAAATCTGTCAAGCCTAAAGATAAGGGAATTGCACTTAATGCCCAGGATAGAAAGAGTAAGGGGCCAGCAAGAAAGAGGGTTGATTCATCTAGAAGAAGGGAGATAGAAACGTTAGATTCTGAGTGTGACTTTGATTTAGATGATTTGGCACTGTTTGCTAAAAATTTTAAGAAAATTCTCAAATTCAAGAAAAATGGAAATTTCAAAGATAAAAAGAATTTTGAGAAAAATAAGAAAAATGAAAAAGATTTTAAAGACCCTCCTAAGAAAGACAATGAGAGATGTTATGAGTGCGACGGTAAGGGTCATAGAGCTTTTGAGTGTGCTACCAGGATAAACAAACTTGCTAAAGAAAAGGGCAAAGTTGTCCTTAATGCTACCCTTAGTGACGACAGTGAGATCGAGTCAGCGGACTCTAGAGATGAGTCACCGCATGAGTGTAACTTCACCGCATTTATGGCTAGTCATGTGAGTACTTCTAGTGCTCTGCGCGACGATGAGGATGTTGCTTCATAGGGACACCTCGACAGTGAGAGCAATGTGAGTGAGGGGGAGGATGATGCATGTGAGAGAGAAAGTAACCTTCAACGCTCCTACGCTGAGTTATATAATGAGTCTTTTAAAATCAAAAAGTGTTAGTTCTTAGGATCACCGCTTTAGAGGAAGATTTAGAAAAAGCGAGAGAGTGGGAGTCCTCCACCTGCACTACCTTGAGAGAGAGAGAGAGTCTGCCTATGCTGAGAAAGAAAGTTTGTTTAGAGAGAGAGAGATACTGTTTGGAGAGAGCGTGTGGTTTTGGGAAAGAGAAAGGGGACTTGACTAAACAAGTGGCTAGTCTTACGAGTGAGATCCATTCCTCCCTAGAGACTCGAAAGAAACTTGAAGCCCTTGTTGCCCAGCTTACTCATGATCTTGAGAGAGCCCGAGAACTCAAGGTTCAAATCGAGGATAGATTCGGAAAGATGCTCCTCGGGTCCGCTTTAGGTTTTGGTGATAGGTAGGGAATAGGTTATAATGGTGCCTCCACGTCCTAAATTGCACCTGGACCAGTTCCTGAGTTTACTATGACTCCATATGTCCATCGTAAAAATCCACGAAGAGGAGTTTGACCAAGAAAAGCAAACCCAGGTCCGCCTAAGACTGTGTTCTTTTGTACGTACTGTAAAAAAAAAGAAGGTCACCTCAGGGAGTTTTGCTATAAATTGGGTCGGACACGACGTACTACTGCTCCACCACATCGTATTGATGATTTTGCCAGTTTGAGAGAGCATGTTGAGTTTTTAGCTTCCACATCAAAGAGTTTGATGAAGTAATTCCAATGTATGTCTTTGCCGTCGGTGAATGTTTCCCGCATCCCGGCTGAAACCAACAATAACAAGGGTAAATAAAAGGTTACCACTTCTTGGGTACATAAGAAAGACGAAAAGGCCTTTGTTGTTCATGTCGCTCTCAAAGCACATAATACCTCACAGTGGTATTTTAATAGTGGGTGCTCCAGACATATGACTGGTGATGTCTCATTTTTTACCTACCTAGAGGAGTATAAGGAAGGTAGAGTCACCTTTGGAGATGGGAGAAAGTCTAGTATTGTAGGACGAGGAACAATAGAGCTACCAGGATTTACTAAGCTAGAGACTGTTTTGTACATCAATGGTTTGAAAGAAAACCTTCTCAGCATTAGCCAGCTATGCGACACTGACTTTGCCATAAAGTTTGATCGGGACGCGTGTAATGTCTATAATCAAGCTGGTAAACTTTCAGTGCAAGGGTTGAGGACATAAGATAATTGATATGGGACTGTGCCCACATCCTCACTTGTCTGCAACAGCGCCATGATCACTCCTATGGATTTGTGGCACCAACGTCTAGGTCACGTGATCATTAGAGATTTGACATGTTTAGCTAAAAAAGACCTAGTACGTGGCTTACCATATCTTGGAAAGACAACTTCCATGGTTTGTGGGCCCTATCAGTTGGGAAAGAAACTTCGTAGCCCCCATAGGAAGTTGCATTCCATTACCACCTCTCCTGTTCTTGAGTTGATTCATATGGATCTTATGGGTCCTACTCGTACTGAGAGTTTGGGTGGTAAGAGGTATATCCTCGTGATGGTAGATGATTTCTTCAGATATTCGATTATACGTTTTCTGAGAGAGAAATCTGATGCTCTAGAGTTTTTAACTACTAAGTGTCGTGTCCTGTAAAATCAACACATAGTCACTATTAATAGGATACGTAGTGAAAATGACACGGAATTTAAGGAAGCAAAGGTAGATCTTTACTGTGACAGGCTTGGAATCAAACATGAGTTTTAAGCTGTGAAGACTCCTCAACAAAATGGGATTATTGAGAGAAAGAACATCACGATTTAAGAAATGGCTAGATCTATGCTTCTAGGTCATAAGGTTTCTAGGAGATTTTGGGCAGAGGAAGTGTTTACTACATGCCATACGGTAAATAGGGTTTACTTGTGTCCACACACACTTAAGACGCCTTATGAATTGTGGATTGGCAAGAAACCCAACCTTTCATATTTTCGTGTCTTTAGGAGTAAATGCTACATCCTACGGGATAAAGAGCAACTTGGAAAGTTTGACTCACGGAGCGACGAGGGAATATTGCTAGGATATTCATCAAATAGTAGAGCGTACCGAGTTTTTAACCAGAAGAGCTCTAAGGTTATGAAATCAATAAACGTCACCATTCAAGATGATGAACCTTCAACGTTTATTGATCCTAGCCTTCAGTGTGAGGATGAGGACTTTTCTGGTAGCGATTTACTTGTTCCTCACCCTCACCCTATGGACCCTACTCCTTTATTAGGGGACACACCTGCTTGGGTTCGCAAGAGTCATGATCCCTCTGCCATTGTTGGCGATCCCACTTTAGGGGTCAAGACTCGTGCTCAACTAGAGAACGTTGTTAGTCATTTTTGCTACACGTCCACAGTCGAGCCAAAGAATCACAAAAAAACACTCAAGTATGAACACTGGATATCTGCCATGCAGGATGCATTGCTTCAGTTTAAAAAGAACAATGTCTGGGAACTTGCCCCCGACCTAGTGAGACTAATGTGATCGGTACCAGGTGGATTTTCAAGAATAAAATGGTACCATAGTCAGAAATAAGGCTATGTTGGTAGCTCAAGGATACACACAGATTGGGGGTGTAGACTTTGGGGAGACATTTGCTCCTATTGCGAGGCTTGAGTCCGTCTTCTCACTACTCGCTATCGTCTATCGTCTGCGCTTCAAGTTATACCAAATGGATGTCAAGAGTGCCTTTCTAAATTGCATTCTATGGGAGGAGGTTTATGTGGAACAACCAAAAGGGTTTGAAGACCCTAAGCACCCGAAGCACGTCTACTATATGAGGAAAGCCTTGTATGGTTTGAAGCAAGCACCTCGTGCTTGGTACGAGAGGCTTACTTCCTATCTCTTTGCCCGTGGCTTCAAGAGAGGGGAAGTTGATATGACGTTGTTCGTTAGGAGAGATGACGATGTTATTTTGGTTTCCCATGTCTATGTGAATGATATAGTCTTTGGATCCACGTGCTCCCACTATGCTCACCACTTTGAGGAGGAGATGAAAAGTGAGTTTGATATGACCATGGTAGGTGAGCTTACTTTCTTCCTTGGTCTCCAGGTTCGTCAGCTAGAGGATGGGATGTTCATCTCCCAATCTAAGTATCCTAGAGACCTAGTAAAGAAATTTGGTTTAGACTCCGCTAAGTATGCCCGTACACCTATGAGTACTTCTATCAAGCTTAGTAAGTATACTTCAAGCAAGGACGTAGAGCCAACCTTGTATCGAAGTATGATATGTAGTCTTCTCTACTTTACTGCCAGTCGTCCCGATATAACCTTTAGTGTTGGAGTTTGTGCGCGATATCAGGCATTCCCGAAAGAGTCACACTTACTCGCTCTAAAACGTATTATCAAATATGTGAGTTGGACTCTCTCATACGATATTTGGTATATCTTTGATACCGATGACTATTTGTCTGCCTATTTGGATGCCGATTGGGCCGAGGATATAGATGGTTATAGGAGAACTTCTGGTGGGTGTTTGTATTTTGGTTCTACACTTATCTCCTGGCTGATCAAGAAGCAAAACTCCATCTCTTTGTCCATTGCGGAGGCTGAGTACATCGCCACCGGGAGTTGTTGCATGCAACTCTTGTGGATGAAGCAGATGCTGGAGGATTATGGGATTACACAAGACACCATGACCATTTCCTGTGATAACACGAGCGCGATACACATATCCTACAATTCAGTCCAGCCTTCATGCACAAAGCACATTAGGATACACGAGCACTTTATACGACAGTTAGTTGAGGAAAAAGTGTTTTGTACCCACCGACCGTCAGTAACCGATATTTTCACGAAGTCGTTAGATGCCCTAAGATTTGAGAGTCTTAGGATGTCTTTGGGGATTTGCACAGTTGACTGAGGGGTTGGTTCATGTCTAGGATAGGATGCATTGTCATGTTCATATCATATGATTCCTACTGCTAGTTTGAATCATTTGTATTATTATTTTTTGTTTTTTTATTTTTTTTAAAAAATCCAAAAAGATTTTCTTTTTATAAAAACTTTAGAAAAGAATAAAAAGATTTTTGTATTTTATTTGCACCTTTTATGGATGAGCATTTAAGATAACTGAGTCACAAATTTCATTCAATTTATCCATGTGGCTGTTTGATAGTGATTTGAGACACTACATCATTGCATCCATGTGCTTTACATTGTTTGGAGTCTTTAAGATGTGATTAGTGATATATTTCTACATGTTTATCTCCTTATCTCCTTTATTACACACATGCACGGTCTTATTTGATTATTGTACTTGTCTGTCACATAATGGCTTGAGTGTTTCCATCTCAATTCTGTCTATACAACGAACCATATGAGATAAAACTTGATAAGATTGAAATGCATGTAAAAAATCATTTGGTGAGATTGTGTTTTTTAAAATGGTGAAGGGCTACGAAAGGTATTTTTTTATCCTTTGTGATTAAGCCACCGTTAAATCAGACCTAAAAAATTGAGGAATTTATTATTCGGGGTCCAAAGAGGTTAAAAGAGCTCGAAAAATTTAAAGGCAATAAAAAGAAATTTATGCCAAATATGGGCCATATAGGTGCCACCATCAATTCTCCAAAGTTTGAGAATTTAGATCATGTCTATTCAAAATATATATCTGAGGGCGTTTGGTTGGAGAATTTAAACGGGTTTGCACTTCCTTGAAAGTCCTGAAAAAGCATTAAATTATTTTGGGCGTTATTGGTGTGGAAATCATTTTGAGCTTTGATTTGTTGATTTGATTGAGTCAATGTCTCATATTTCCATCTTTTTACACCTAAGGTAGATGTTGAGTTCATCTGTTAGGAGTATCCGATATTCATCGTGCACATATGTCATGATTGTATGCATTGATTTTCCTATCGAATTTGATCACACCCCTACATTTACACTATCATCGACTTGGTAGTTTTTGTGTTCTTTCATGGTGTGATTCTTTGTTGTATATTATATGTGAAAAAGTTTGAAAATTAAAAAATAGGAAGTTTATTACCATGTGACATTTTCCATATTTATGCTTCTCATATCTGTCTATCTGGGGACATCATAAAAAGGGGGAGAATGAATTATGGGGGAGAATTTTTGTTGATTTATCAATGATTTTCTTAAGATTAATTGATCTTTTATTTAAGCATATAATTATATTTCAAATTTTTGCGTGTCACGGGTATTTGCTTTATCTCATGTGTGTAGGTACAAAAGTGATATTCATTGGATTTCACACCCTGATGAGAAAAGCTTTGGGAGTTTCTGAAGAGCTGAACATTTGAAGATGCTGAAGTTTGATTGAAGACATGTCATTTAGTATTCTCAGTTTGAGGGTTTAATGGGGATATTATATTGTATGTCATTTATTTTATAGAGATTTCATAATTCGGATTTTTTATGTATGTACCGGCATAGACATAGGGGGAGATTTGTAAGAACATAATTTTATAAATGTTCGGGGTAGAATCTAGGAATTTTCTGTTTTCCCTAGATCACAGTTTGTATGTCTGATACCGCTACATTCGGCACATCACACTACACCAAAAACAGCAATCTGGCACGATTTAAAGCTGTGCCAGATCAAATCTGGCACGGTTTTGAACTGTACCAGAATCAGATGTTCCAAAATAGCCATTTTTTTCTGGCACGGTTTAAAAGTGTGCCAGATTTGACCAAACATGAACACTTCTAGCACACTTTTAAACCGTGCCATAATTTGATAATTATGGCACACTTTTGGCACAATTTTGAACTATGCCAGATTGAGGACATTTTGATACACTTTTGGCACAATTCAAAACCGTGCCAAATTTTTGGATAAAAGAAAAAAAATTAATTATTTGAAAACAAGAAAATTCACAAATTTCAAATCTTGCACGTTGTTGATAAACTAATGTACATACAAACTTCAAAATATTACAATTCTTTAGTAGTTCACACACCAAAAAAAATTGGGCAGAGTTTCCTCTATTTTCTGGACATTCTAAAACCTGCTAATATAAAACCTGCGCAATATAAATCCCGCACGACCACAAAATAAAACAATAAACTTACAAAAGCCCGCACGGCTGTAAAAGTTAACAATAAAACTATAAAACCTCACACGACCATAACACAAAAAATGGAATCATGAATAAACCCCTTGTTGAAAACCATTGAGTTTTCAGTGTGTTCCACGTGAATGAATGCTAACGATAAAATGTTATCCTACAAAAAAAATAGGATACAAAAAAGATACGATATTAGTAACCAAATAATTTATAAAAAAAGCTTACTCAAGCTAAAAAATTACATATATGAGCTGCAATTATTATTATATTCTAAAATTGAAAATCTTACGCAAGTTATGACTACTTGATCAGTTCCTACGAGTTACATTAGTGTCGTGGGAGGTGTTAGTGCTTCTTACGTGATCGTTTGGGGGTTGGTTTGGGTTTTCACCCTTCAATGGCTTATTTCTAAGACTAATTCATATATTATCAAATTATCATTATATTCTCAAACCAGGAGATCTGCGACTACGCGATCAGTTCGTACAAGTTACATTGGTCCCGTGTGAGGTGTCCGTTCCTCTTACGGGGCCGTTTGGGACTTGGTTTTGGTTTTCACCCTCCAACGGCTTGTTTTCAAGCCTAATCTATGTATTTTTGAAATTATTGTAATATTCTCAAATCGAGAGACCCGCGCCTATGCAGTCAGTTTGTACAAGTTACATTAGTCCCGTGCGAGGTGTTCGTGCCTCTTACAGGGCCGTTGGGGGTTGGTTTGGGTTTTCACCCTCAAACGGCTTATTTTTAAGCCTAATCTACATATTTTGAAATTATCAATATATTCTCAAACCGGGAGACCCGCGACTACGCGGTCAGTTCGTACAAGTTACATTAGTCCCGTGCGAGGTGTTCATGCCTCGCATGGGTCGTTTGGGGGCTGGTTTGGATTTTCACCCTTTAAGGACTTATTTTTAAGCCTAATCTGCGTATTTTTAAATTATCATCATATCCTCAAATCGGGAGACCCGTGACTACGCTATCAGTTCGTACAAGTTACATTGGTCCCATGCGAGGTGTTCGTGCCTCTTACGGGGCTGTTTGGGGATTGATTTAGGTTTTCACCCTCAAACGACTTGTTTTCAAGCCCAATCTACATATTTTGAAATTATCGTCATATTATCAAACCGGGAGACCCGTGACTACGTGGTCAGTTCGTACAAGTTACATTGGTTCCGTGCGAGGTGTTCGTGCCTCTTACGGGGCCGTTTGGGGGCTGGTTTGGGGTTTCACCCTCAAATGGTTTGTTTTCAAGCCTAATCTACCTATTTTGAAATTATCATCATATTCTCAAATCGGGAGACCCGCGACTACACGATCAGTTCATATATTGGTCCCATGCGAGGTGTTCGTGCCTCTTACAGGGCCGTTTGGGGGTTGGTTGGGGTTTTCACCCTTTAATGGCTTATTTTTAAGCCTAATCTACGTATTTTCAAATTATTGTCATATTATCAAACCAGGAGACCCATGACTACACTATCAGTTCGTGATACTAAAGGTTCAACACGTCTTAATAAAGGTTCAACACATCTTATTTAAACGAACTTCATAATTTGGACACCAGTATAGAGGAGCTTTTAAATGGGATGATGCAGTTAAGGTAGCCTTTTTACAGCTTAATGAATCTCTAACCACAACTCCAGTCCCTTAAAAACATTGGTGTTACACTAAAATAGCTTCACATAATGGGGCAGGGCCTATACTTCCTTAAAAACATTAGGGAAAGTGAAGTAACAATAGAATTTAACCTGAAGGGACTGATATTCTTACATATGGTAAGAGAAATATGTGTCTTCCCGAATCAGAGATGAGAACATTGTAAGGTATGTTTTATTTTGAAGGAAAATGCTCCATCTTTTATCATAAAAGCTAAAATTTTAACTGAGATGAGACCCATGAGGGTAAATCTAGTTTAAATATCTAACTTCAGAATTTATAATATTACATTAAGATGGCCATGAAGATATAATATTAGTTCTAAGCAGATTTTATCACCTATGTAATCTCTAAATCTTGGAAGGATGTGGCCTACTCATTCAACGAGGATTAGGAAGAAGAAAAATAGTCGTCTAGAGCCATTGAAATTAATATTATTAAAGAAAGAGGAAGATATGTAAAAGTATGATGGGATTTTTAGAGGACTGAACAGGGGATTGAACACAAATCTATAGGAATTTTCAGCATAATAAAACTAAGTAGGACAATTTCTATCATTGTCTCTAACTCAAGTTCAGTTAATTTTAGCACACAGCAACATATATGCATACAGTAGCATATATGCAATAATTGTATGCATATATGCAACATATATGCACACAACAACATATATGCATACAATAACATATATGTTGTATATATGCAGTAGCTGTATGCATATATTCAGTAGCATATATGCACGCAGTAGCATATATGTTGCCTATATGCACACAACAACATATATGTTGCATATATGCAACATATTGAATGGGAGAACAATTTCTTAAATACCTGAGTTTCTGCTTCCCAATCTTGGGCCTCAATCTCGATGCACTAAGAAGAGGCAAATCTCGGCTGTTCTTTAAACAAGACAGATATTAGGATCAAATAAGACATGTATTGTTTTGAGTTTTGAATTGTTATTTCGTAGAACAAAAGAAAATTATTGTTTTGAATTGTTTTATGGGTGGATTAACAAGATTTACCTTAAGGGCATTTACTTTCGCAATTACAATGGGAACATTCAATCCAGAAAAAACGGGGGCAGCTTTATCAAACTAGAATACAATAAATAGAGTAGTTAGTCTTCTTCCTTGGCATGACATCCAAAAGATAAATAAATAAAAAGAAAAGTTCATATGAGGAGTGACTAGAGTAGGAATGTATTCAAGGATATCTTCTTGTACATTATTACCTACAGTAAATAAATAAAAAGAAAAAAATTCAAATAGAGAACAGAAGACATGGAGAAGTTTGGTGTACTTCTCATTATGCATAGGCAAGACATTTCTCTAAGAGATAAATCTACAATCGTAAGGTGTCATGATAAATGAGTAAAGTTACTATTCCGTAAATCATATTGGGATTTCACATAAAAAAGTAGAGTATATGTAAATATCCTTCAATTAAGCAACGATTTGGCCAAAGACTCAACAGTCTAGCATTTGACATATAATTATATTTATGCAATTTTTTAACAGAGATATCTTCTTTAAGACCTGAAATTGCTGAAGAGTTAAAACAGGTTCATGTGGTAAATAATCACAAGTATGTCAAACGGGTCAACCCATTAGTGATTCGAATCAGGTGAAGGTTAAGACAAGGTTTGTTTGAGACAAGCATGGCCACCGAGTTTTACTGTACATGTTAAAAGTACTAAACTAAGGTTAAGAGTACTTGATTATCAATTTAAAATTTTGTTTTACTGTATTAATTTGACCCTTCAATCCAATGAAGTTTTCTTGATTATATTCCAATCAACTTGCAATATGTCATTCTTTTCCTTCTTGAAATATTGGTCCGAAAAAGGAATAAAGTACTTGATAAAATACATAAATCAGATATTGAAAAAAAATAATATTTATGAATACCTTGCAGCATCAAATAAATGAGTGGCAATATGTTTTCTTCAGTTTGAGGGAGTGACCCAAATGGATCTAATACCACATAAAGTAGGCACAACTTCGTTTTCGCATAAAATTGCTCCATTCAACATCTTAAAGTTTTTAACTGAAGGATTCTTATTCACTTTCTCTCAATGAAAGATCACATTGCCAAATTGGATGGTGGATGAAAACGGTTCCAATGAAAGGCCAGCCAAACTTCACCAAAACCTCCATGACCAAAGCTTTTTGAAGTAAATAACTTAAATCAGGCATGACATGCTCATGTGATTCTTTATTTGAACCAAAGGGCAAGCACCTATTTTGGTCACTGTACAAAATTAATGGCCCACCAATGGTATTAGGAAAAGGTGCTGAGTATTGGGCATCCTTTCGAATCACAAAACTGACGAATCTGATATTAGCAAATTTGTTGACGTTCTCTGACAAAGGGAAACGCACATTGCTACTGTTTTCTTCCTTCAGCCTATAACCTGTCAAACTTGTAGTATCTGGATGAGAATGGTCCAATTCAATGAGTTCAGAAGTCGTGTTATCAGATGTATGGTCCTGGATATACTTCTAGAGTTGCATTAGTATCAGATGTTAGTCATCAAGTTTCCCCTCTTTAACAAGCCTTTCCTTCAGTGTGGTTTTAAAAAGAACAGTTGATCTTAAAGGAATCACAACGGCTGCTAAGTTATCCATTCTTCCCTTTTCAAATGCAACATTTACAACACAATATTCTACTGAGTATGAGCATATGGAACTGAATTATGATCTCAGAGCACTATAAATGCGTCTTTCCTATAAAATATTGGAAACATCCTGCGTGGTCTGTGTTTCGAAAATTCCATTAGAGGCAGCCACCAAATAGCTATCATTGGGTGTCAGAGTTCGCCAATCCGTCATCCCAGGAACAAATATTGAAGGAAACATCACCAATAGATCGAGAAACAAACAACTGGCCATTGACTCTTGATACACTCGCATGTTCAAACACATAATCACCGAAAGATACCACCTGAAACTTCTCATCATCTCTATCTGGATGATGATCTCTTGACAGTTCCTTGGCTAAAAAATGTGTCAACCCTTGTGACAATTTCGACCTGCCATAATCCTCTTGGTATCGAATTACACCATCACGTCTTCTTTGCGCGTACAAGCTTCTTGATAAAGTAGATCTGTCTTCAGGAGGAGGCTGAAATGTCTCTGAGAGAACCTTATAGGCTTTCTTTATTATTTTCTCTACTTGATAACCAACAATCCTCTGAAAGGAAATATATAGATACACCTTCAATGGTGGAAAATCTGGTTAGTCTCTAGAAGAGAATAAGGATAATATACGCTAGGTTGTTTGATTTGAAGCATCACTCTTATTATAAAAAAACACATTTCGTACAGGTTTGGGCCTAACTGAAATTTTATAAAATGATATGAATGTCTTGTTCAAGGATCTATAAAGATGAATAAAGTCCACAAAAGTATATAACCTAACAACTACATCAAGAAATAACCATATTTATAGTATGGACTAGCAAAAGTACATAACCTAACAACTTATGATTATAAATCACCACCGGGACAAACAAAGACAAAAAAAAGTCTCAAACTGTCATATTCATAAACAAAATGTAACAATTGTCTGGCAAGTTATGGATGTAAGAATAAACCGTATCCAAAATAAGAAAAGGAAAAGATTAGGGTCATGAAGATGGTAGTACTGGGTAAGAGACATCAATAAAACATTATAGTTGTGATTTCATTAATACACCACATAAATAATAATAATGCAATTAATAGAAGTCAAACATTAATTCAATGGCCAAACTGTTATGGAATATTTTATTAAAGATCGGTAAAAATGATACAAGTACACAAATCAACATACTGTTATATAAATTAAATCCTACACAATGATAAAACTTAAACAAATTACATTCCCGAGTAGAGATCATTCATAATTTCTGTTGATATAGATCATAACTGCCCACCAAAAAATGCAATATTCACCCACCTATTTATATGGCATCATCTTTCAATTATATATATGAAAACAAGACAGTTGGGGTGGATTACAAAATATATGATGGATAATTAAACAATGAAATGAACTAAAATTTGAATGATTTTACAAAATCTATCATCATTGAGCACTCTTCTTCCCATCCCTATAGTAACTAAGGTACCACCAAACAAATTTCTTCAACCCCGTTTGCAAATTCGTGGTGGGCTTATACTGAAGTTCCCTCTGCACTGAACTTATATTCTCGTACGTAAATTGCACATCCCCATTTCACGACATCTTCATAATCACCCTTTTCTCTTTCATAAGATTCGTAACCAGAACAGGTGAAGTAATTACCAAATTAAAAACTCTCAATTGAGAATGTCCTTTTTTCTTCCTTCCACTACCAGTACTCTTCTCTGTAGTATCCAAAGAAGACAAACACCATCTTACAATATCATCAATGTAAGTGAAATCTCTTGAAACAGCCCCATGATTTGTAGCCTCAAATATTAGGATTGACTTCCCCTTCAAAATATCTCTAGTGAAAAAAAAAGTAAGCCATATCGGACCTCCCCCACGATCAACCGTGAAAAATTGATCTTGTCCATTTATGGAGAATTTGGGTGGAAAACATGGAGTGATCTAACAAAGTTCGCAACACATCAGTTGATTTCCCAAAGATTGCCACAATCAATATGTGACGTCCCGATTAGAACACCTATAAAAATATTCAAATCAGGATACTGTTGATATAAAAAATAATACATGGTACTCTATATAATAAATTGGATTGAAACCCACACTAACCAAATTATAAACAATTCAATTCCTCCCATTACTTTGAATACATTAAATGAATCTTGAAACAATTCAAATTGATGCAAATCTGTTGATAACTTCCCTTTCGCTTAAAGCAAACACAACTCAAGCCCTTTCCCCATTCACAATGGCCTCCCACAAGTTGCATCATTTGCACTCAAACAATGGACTTCTTTCATTAGCTTAGAGATTTAAAAACTAACATTACATAAATTAAGCATCAATTAGGTTCGTCGGAAGAATCATAGATGAAAAGTATTGGCCATATATTTTCTTTTCATTTTCATTTTCATTTAATCGTTGCAAACCTACAACTACTCACTAAATACAAAAATAGAAAGCAAGACTATAAAGTATTAATCGTATATGATGAGACTTGACAGAGCAAATAGAGACCACGTGCATTAGCCACATGAAATTGCATATTAAAACAAGTCTGGGAATCATATGATTCTATCGGATGATCACATCACCAGGTGAGCGTAGGTTTGCATTGCCCCAATTTGTACAACTGTGAAGTTTTGTTAATGGTGAATGACCATCCATTCTCATAATGATACATTTACATATAAAATTTAGACAATAGCCAACAAATAAATGGGTAATTAGTTAAGTATGAGCTAGACACATACATATTAGAGATGATGAAAACTACTTAAAATTGTGCCAGGAATTTAAATTTAAGTCGATGAAAGCAATAATCTACATGCCATGTGAGAATAAATGAAATAATAAACAGAAACAACTAATGTCATGAGATTGTATCAAAAATCAAAATTGATGTTATAAAGTGATAAATTTGAAGTGATGTTCTTATTAATTGAATCAAAGTAAAGAGATTGTAGATTGCAAACCTAAACAAATTGCGCTCTCTAGATCATTCCACGCCATTGGAAGATTGAGCTCCCATATCTAAACAAATATGTCACCATATCAACCCTTCAACCGATAATAAACCCTATCCACTAACCAAACAACCCACTCCAAAAATAATTTCCATAATACTATATTAAAAAACCCTAATTTATTTTTACTTCAAATAACTTTGATAAACATATAGGGCTCAAACTTACCGATTGAATATAAACACCCGATGCTCACTAATCGACCATTCAAAATCTCCAACATGATTTACAATACATTTACTATATGGGTTCTAAGACAAAAGTTGTCTATTAGTTGAAAGAATAAATTTATAGGTTTCAAAAACAAAAGTTTTACACCCCTCCTCTTTTCTGCATATCTTTATCAGTATCAAGGTTATAATTTTTAGAATCAATATCCACTGACAAATCAATATCAACATCAGTGCTCGAAGGTTTCACTCTTACCTACAAAACAAACAAATAAAAACTCTCATAATTATAATAATTATTGAAATAAACACAACATTCCATGTCATAAAGTGAAGAATTACAAATTAAACAAACCTTTTCACATTGTTCATGATTCGTAGGGTCTCTAGCACAACTTTAATGGATGTTGCAAAACATATAGATGGATTTTTTTAATAACTGTAAATAAATGTACAATGATGCATTTGTATATGTAAATATGTGTGAAATTTTGTAATACACGTTACCTGAGTGTTGGAATCAGTAGTAAGGTTAAAGAAGACGTAAATTTCTCGAACAATCCTTGATGAGTTTTAGGGCTTGAAAATGAAAGTTAAGGAATGAAAAGTAGTATATCCCTTTTGGGTTCTAAAGGTTTGGTTAGAAAAGAGAGAAATTTGTGTTGAGGGAATAAAAGCGAGACCTTCATTTTAGATGGGAGGGAAAAAATTAGGGTATTTAGATTTTAGTTAGGTGTGCTTAATTTGGCACAGTTTTAAACAGTGCCAAATTTTGGCACGGTTTTAAAGTAGGCCAGATTTTCATTAAATCGTGCCAGAATTTGGCACCCTTTTAAACTGTGCCAGATTTTTAATATCAAGGTGTGCCAAATTACTGTATTTGGTGTAGTGTCAACACGATCATCCTCGACGGCCTTTATTCGAATCCATGCACCTATCATCTTCTCACGTGCATCAAGCTACATGCGACATGCTGCTCAACTGTTTCCCACTACTCCACTACACAATATTGGTAAAATGATTTATTAGAGTTATTTATTTTTGCATAAATATTTGGGAAATTTTTCAGAAAATATTTTTTCGAAGTCTGAATTATTTTTATCATAAGCATAATTTTTTCTAAGTGTAGAAGCGGAGTGCCTCGGTCGAAGAGCTCATTCAAATAAGCTAGAACTGTCGTTCGAGTGAGATAAGGATCTTGTGCGAAGTCGTTCGAACGACACGTGTCCTTCGTTCGAGCGAGATGCCTATCTCATTCGAGCGACACCATCGCCTCGATTTTTGTATAAATATCAGTGTGCATTCTACATGTTTTTCAAGTCTTTTCACAACACGATTTATGTGAAAAACTGCCCAGAAAACAGACTTCACTTTTTAAGTTTTTACACCTTCTTTATTCATATAAACACTCCCATTTATGTATGTACATTGTTAAACCTTCATGAGGATCATTTTTACTGATTTGGAGTAATTTGAAAAGAAGACGTTCTCTTCTTCATTGCTGCCCACCTGGAGTTCTTGCGGGAGATTCCAGTCGAGACATAGAAATCGACGCCTGAGGGTATTTCTTTATCTCTCTTATTTTTATTGTAATCCGTGTAACCGTTTTTACAAATTATAGTGAAAATAAAAAAAGGTTTTGCCCCTTTGGAGGATTTTTTCCTCATTTGTGTGTTTTGTGTGTGATTAATTATTCTTGCATGATCATATTGATTTCAATCACACCTAGATGCATGTTTTAGGATTTAATTGAAGAGCTGAGATTTAATTAAATAATTTTTAATTTGAACGCAAGCGCACTCTTCAGTGAAGAACATACCTGAACAACAAATTACAAATAAATTACCCGATGCCTTTAGTGATGTTGCAAAAGTGACCAAGTATCATGTACCCGTGGTTAATGCACGAGCTAGAATTGATGTTCCAGTGCGATAAAATTTGATTTCTGTAGCAAATGAATTTGTTTCGTGATAGAAGCGTGGAAAATATATAGGTTCCAAAGACTCCACTCCTCGAAAGAGGAGATAAAATGAAAAATCATGACCTCATAATGCTCTAGAAGAGGTTATGAACAAAGGATCCACTTTCTCTAAAACCCCTGGAGAGGTTAGTGGCTATGAAAAGACACAATTCACTGAAGTGACTCTAAATGCCCCTAAAGAGGCAAAGGTACCTAAGAACAATAATGAGATATCTATATTTTATACATATTCCAGAGAAATGTGGGATCGTAATAAAATAGTCATCGGTGACATATTTTATTATGCAGTAGCTACACAAATTTTAAAGGGCATTGATGATGATAATGAACTGCATACTATAAATGAATGTTGGCAAGGAGAATATTGGCCAAAATGGGAAGTTTCTATCAAAGGAAAACTTGAGTCTCTAAATAGACATGGTGTATTTGGACCCATAGGACAAACCCCAAAAGATTTTTACCCAGTAGGTTACAAATGGGTGTTTGTAAGAAAACACAATGAGAAAAATGAATTCACTCGATATAAGGTACGACTTGTGGCACACGATTTCCTACTAAACCTGGGATTGATTATGACGAAACACACTCCTCCGTTATGGATGGTATAACTTTCATATATGCGATTAGTTTAGCGGTCTTTAAAAATCTTGATATGAGGCTCATGGATTTTGTGATTGCTTATTTATACGGGGCTTAGACACAAAACTTTATATGAAAATCCCTAAAGGATTTTCTTTTACCAGAAGCAAAGCCAAGGAGTACGTACCCAATTCGACTAGGATAATCATTGTACAGCTTAATGCAATCTAGAAGGATGTGGTACAACCATCTACTTGTCTAAAGAATATTATGAAAATAATCAAATTTGTTCACATGTTTTCATAAATAAATCCCCAGTGGGATTTACGATAGTAGTAGTTTATGTGGATGATATTAATTTGATTGGGACTCCAAAATATCTTGAGAATATTTCTAACTATTTAAAGAAAGAATTTGAGATGAAAGACCTCAGGAAAATAAAATTTTGTCTCGACATGCAGATTGATAGATATTCTAGTGGAATTTTTGTCCATCAGGCTAATTATACTAAAAAAGTTTTGAAAATATTTGGTATGGACACATCATATCCTTTAAGTACACCCATGATCATCCAATCTTTAGATATAAAGAAAGATTCATATTGTCTTAAAAAAGATGATGAAGTATTGAGTCCCAAAATACATATTTAAGTGCAATTGGTGCATTATTATACATGGCACAATGCATTAGATCATATATTTCATTCTTAGTCAACTTGCTTGCCAGTTATAGTTATGAGACAATAAAAAGGCATTGTATTGGGATCAAGCATATCCTAAGATATCTATGAGGAACCATTGACACGATCTTATATTATTCTAATCATTTTAATGGTTACGAGTTAGTAGGTTAGGTAGATTTCGGATATCTGTCTGATCTTCATAAGGGTCTATCCTAGATGAGTTGTGTAATTTTTAGTGTTATACTGCTATTTCTTGGTGTTCTACTAAATAAAATTTAGTAGCTACTTCTTTTAACCACTCTAAAATTTTAGCACTTCATAAATAAAGTCGTGAATGTTTATGGCTGAAATATTTAATTTAGCAAGTTCATAGTTCTTGTCAATTGTCTCCCATTACAGATTTACTTAGTATCATATATAAAGACAATGCATCATGCATAGCCCAAATTCAGTAAGTCTTCATAAAAGGAGACAAAACTAAGAAAAGTTCACCAAAATTTTTCTTCACTGACGACTTTCAAAAGAAAAATAAAATTGAAATAAAGCAAGTGTGTTTAATTGAAAACCTAGCTGATCTGTTTACCAAGTCACTTCCAAAAGCAATATTTCAAAAACTTGTACATGGGATTGAAATGCGCAGACTTCACCAACAGTCAATTTTAGATATGCATATCTAGGGGAGCTCTTTTTTAGGGGAAGGATCAGAAATCATGATCTTTTGGGAGATAAGTGTGATGTACTCTTTTTCCTTTAACTAGGTTTTCCCATTGGGTTTTTCTAGTAAAGGCTTTAACGAGGCAACATTAAGCACGTCCAACACCAATTTGCAAAAGTTGTATTCTTTTTCCTTCACTTTGATTTTTTCCCATTGGATTTTTCCATAGTAAGTTTTAATAAGGAAACAATCATTAAATGGTGGATATGGTGTACATCCAAGGGAGAGTATTAAATAATATGAACTTTGAGGTAGATGTCCATTCATCTTATATGTCTATTGGGATACCTCACCATGTCCTATAAATAGTGATCCCCATATGAGTTTGTACTATACACATTTTGAGAAACAAAATACTCTCTCTCTAAATTCTCTCCACACCCTTTATTTTATAACAATATATCTATACACACACACACACACACACACACACACACACAGAGAGAACAAGGGCGTGAATTATTTATTTAGTATGATACAAAATAAGCTTAGGCATGGATTTTTTGTTAGATAATGCAGTGTGATTTATGAATGCTAGATGGAGTTGACGGAGAGATACTATAGTGCGATGTTCAAATTCACCTATTTAGAGAAAATAAAGATATAGATAGAGGAGAGAGTATAAAGTATTTGAACATTTGAGACTCTATTAAGAAAGTGTGTGTGTAAGAACGAAAATGTAGATATCAATTTATGTAAATGATTATTCTCACTCGAGATATATGGTATGGACCTACTTAGGAGTTTCGAATTTAATTAGAACATTAAAATTTAATTATCCCTCTAATTTAATGTGAATCCTCATCTCATGGATACAAATTCAAAATCAAGTTCACATCTCTCAGGTGCGAATTTAACCAATGAAATATATTTGTAAATAAGTTTCAAAATGCAATATTTTTGTAAATACATATTGAAAGAGTTGGAGCGATAAGTTTATTATCATTACAATTTTGATATTGTATCAAGAAAATATTGAATAAAATGGAACTTGAACACAACTATACACGTATACTCACACGCGGACACACACACACACACACACACACACACACACACACACACACACACACACACACACACACACACACACACACACACACATATATATATATATATATATATATATATATATATATATGCACATATACTAATGCACGCACATATATATATATATATATATACACACATACTCACATGTGCACATATATATACACATATACTCACACTTGCAACACATGAATTCATATATATATGAAGTCCCTCATATGCTCACACTCACACATTCATATATACTTTTGGTAACAATTTAGATGAAATAATATGTTAACATATTTTCTTCTCGTTCCATGTGCGCGTGAAGTTGGAGAACAATTATTGAAGCTTAACTAATTCTAGGTACTTTCTTTATTCAGCTAATTTTATTCGTCTTTTCTTTTATGGAACATTTTTATATATAATTATAACTTATTGGTTAACCTTTGTGGCCATTTTCACTCCTTCCTTAAGTGAGTGATGTTTAGCTGAACACAAATTGGTGGAAGGGTTTCCACATTTGTTGGACACATAGTGACTGTAGGATTAATTTAACTAAAATGAACTTAAATTTGACTTGTTGATACTGCGCGGTACAATATTAATATATATATCTGTTTGGTTAACTGTTGTGGCTGTGTTCACCCCTTCCTTTAATAGTTACTATTTAGGTGAACACAAATTGGTGAAAAGGCTTGAATGTTTTGTGGACACACACTAATTTTAGGATTAATTTAATTAAAATGAACTTTAATTCGATTTGTTGATACTGTGCAGTTCAACATTAATTCATATATCTATTTCGTTAAATATTTTGGCCGTGTTCATCCCTTCCTTAAGTGGTCATTGTTTCGGTGAACACAAATTAATGAAAAAACATGCATATTTGATGGACACGTAGTAATTTTATGACTAATTTAATTAAAATGAACTTGAAATGGATTTGTTGTGTATGTTTGATCTATTGGAAAATAATAATTAATTTAGTATTAATTAGAGCCATTACTTCTAGGATTCATATCCACACCCTCCTTATATATATATATTCTCAGGAAAAATGAGCTACGGTAATAATTACTTTCAACAAGAGTACAAGAAGGTACAATTGGACGACTCTAAAACATCTCTTATTAGTGCACTCCATATAGAAGGAACTCATATTTTCAAGTATGGGAATAGAAAAATTGGACAGTTTAATAATATTACAAATCGTGGAGTTGATCGCAAGCACGCGACCTGTTCGACCGTATTTTGTTTTCCTTGATAGAACACTAGGATGAGATAGTAGAGAATATATTTTGCCTTCATAATCAACCATATATGGTCATGTATCTAACAATAACATAGACCAATAGTGGGAAATAACATGTGCATGAAGGAAACATACAGCTGTGTGCACATAATATTAAAGAATCAAATCTCAATTTCGATCTTCAAATTGCACAACAAAGATTCCTTAAACATTTGAATCCCAATATTTTAGAAATTTATGAACCCAAACATGTTCATGGCACAATAAAAAATATTTTTAAACCAAATATTACCCGTACAAAGCCCAAAACTCTTAAATGGATGGTATATAAGAAGAAATAAAAATTAATATATGAATGTGAAATATAATTCCAAATCCTCATGAGAAAATGAAAGGAGTTTACATGATACAACGACTAAAAGAGATATGGCATAACATGAATTAAGATTGGTTATCCCACTAATGGCACATACATATCTATATATTCTTGGAGATTTAAAATGCTAATGCCATGCAATATAAAAATCATAAACGAACTTAATTTAAAAGAAGATCACTCCTACATAAAGTTAGAACTTTAGAAGCATTGAGTGCATACATAAGTAAATGATGAATCTCCAAAATCTCAAGGAATTGATATAAATAGTGCAATATTATTCCCAATGAAAACAAATCATGGTTATGAAAACAAGGATGTCTTTATCCTTGAAACACCCTTAACATATGTTATTTTTTTTAGCCTTTTTACAATCTATAAACATGTAAGCATAATATTAATTATAAAAGGAGATAATATGTTTTCATAAATAATGTAACCTATCAATATTTTTGCATTAATTCTTATTGAAGTTGGCATGGATCTTTACTCAATATTAAAATGTCTTTTGCGAGTGGCATCTTTTACACAAACTTATGTTGAAACATTTTATGATGATATTTATAGTCAAGCATCAAGTATATTCCTTCCAATGGTGGCCCTTTCCATTGCACAAAATGGTTCACATTCAACTACAATAAACAAATTTAACAGATGATTTCACGAAAGGGAAAACAAAAACTCAGAAACAAAATTTATAAGAAAGTGAGAAATTTGTGAAGAGGGAGCATATAATGAGAAACATACTTTATCAATATAAATAAATAGAGGTGATTGTGCATGTGAAGTGATAGCATATCGAGTAATGAATGAATGATATAAAAATTATTTATTAATAAATATGTAAACATTGTGTGTTAATGTCAAGGAATATAAAAAGCACTAACGTCACAATTGTGTCCTTTTGATATGATAAATCACACAAATATAAAACGGGTATTTATATCAACTCACATCCCAATGCCAAGAAAATATTTTTAAAATTTTCACATACGTAACCAAAAATAAGGCAAAATATGTACAAAACATATGCAAGAAAAAAATTAGAGAATTAAATCACACCAATATAACAAAACATACTCTCACATAAAAAAATCATAAAATATTTTTCGATTTTTATTTCATAATAAAAAACCACAAAAATAAAATATTTAAAATGAAACCGTAATTAAAAGAATCAAATCAATCATATGACAAAGAAATCCCATAAATTAAGTCAAAACATTCACCCAAACTAGACAACCAAGAGACACAAAATAAATGGTTAAAGATAAGATACGAAAATCACTATCATAAGATATGAATATAACACAAACCTAGAATAAAGAAAGTGTGAGAGCCCTGCCTTTTCTCCCGTCCTCGATCGGCAATGCGCGATCACCTTTCCGACGGGTTTGGATCTCCGTGAAGACCTAGTGATGGAAATTGATCTACATGTTAACCATAAAGTCTAAGGTCCGAGGACTAGGTTACATATTGGGAAGGTGTTAAGCACCCAATCCGCCCGTTCGGTATCAAATGTAGTTATAAAATATTTATTTTGGCATGTTATAGTGTAAAAGGAAATAATAAATTGAAAATAGTTAATATGAAAGTATGTTGTCCAGTGAAACATGGATGTGTGTGTAAATAATATAGTCCAAAGATAAATATATACAAGGTTGAACTTGTTCACTCCGATGAAAATCTGAGAGATCTTATGTGCTTGTATGGAGTGATTCAAAGTCCACGTAGTTTGTAAAGAAACAAGATGGATTTTACCTCTTATAGAGGCTCAATGTAAGAGATTTAGACTTTTTTTGATATTTTCAAGATGTTTTAGAGTGAAATAAAACTGGATGTGAATGTATATATGGTTTGTGTTCATGAAAGAACTTGGATGAGATTGATTAACTCATTAAGTCACTTTGATGATGAAAGAATGGATAAACTTCCAAGAATAAGAAAAAATAGTTGATAAAATCCCCGGATCTAGTGATCCTCTACCCTATATGAGAGTTTCAAATTGTTTTGAAACTTTCTGTTTGGTTTTGAGACATTTTATAGGAATAAAAGTAAAAACACACGAATATGTATAAGATTTTATGTGAGTTTTAAAGACCGGGCTTCTCTAATAAGCCTACATATCCACTATAGGCGGAATCGAAGTCAACGTAGTTCAGACATAAACTTTAGACAAGGTTCAAGTAACGAAGAACAAAGAAACAAAAAAAGTAACTCGGGGAGGTGTTGTATCACAACACCACCTTTTTCTATATCAAGACATTAAAATAAGTGAGTGAGAATAATGTACTTTCAAGGTGACATGTGTTCTTTTTCATTTTGAAAACATTTCGGCTTAGAATTGAACTTTTTTGGGAAGGATCTAAGGTTACTTTAAAGATAAAAACACCTTTAAAGAAAAAGAAAGTAAGAAAGAGAAAAAATGTGTTTTTGGTTTCTTCTGGGTTTATATTAGAAAGTTAAAGTTATGGCTTTGGGTTAGAACTCTAGATTTAGGATTGAATAGGGTTTGGAAGGAAAATAAAAAGGGTTTTAGGGATTTTTTGGAGAAGAAAAAACTTCTGAACATAAAACTAACATTTAAGACCGAAGTTAATGCCTCTCAAATGTTAGGTGAGGGCACAATTTTATAATTAAATTGCCTAGGGCAAGGGACATATCGATCAAGGGTAATGTGCACCGAGGACCAATTGATCAAGCACATTTCCCTTGGCATTTAGGCTCATTTTGGGCTCGCTTGAGTTATTTAGGCAATTTATGTGTGGGCTTCTTAGTCTTTTTATCTTTAGGGAGACATCATTGAGTTTGAATTCTACTTGGGCATTTGGGAGACCAGGATAAGGAGGGTGTCTACAAAACCTCTCAACAGCGAAGTTCATTTTAGGCGAATGTTATTATAAGGGAAGACACCCATTTTGTGAATGCTGGGAAATTACTATTTTTTGGTAGGAAACTTAGGAAACAATCCGCATAAGATGTGGTGTTTGTCAATACACCAAATTGTTTAAAAATAGTATGCATGAGGTAAGGTGTTTATCGATACATCTGATTGTTTGGAAACCATCCACATCAGACGGGGTGTTTGTCTATATACTAGGTCATTTGGAAACCCTCCACATCAGACGTGGTGTTTTTCGATACACCAGATCATTTGAAAATCATCCGCACGAGATGGGGTGTTATTTGATACACGAGGTCATTTTAGAAACCGTCCTAATGAGATGGGGTATTTTTCGATACATCAAATCGTTTAGAAATAATCCACATTAGACGGGGTGTTTATTGATACACCAGATAATTTGGATAACTGTCTGCATGAGTTGGGTATAAGGAACATGGAGTTGGAAACAAAGAATTTTCAATTTAATTTCGATAAGAATTTTTGATTCTTGAGTTTTGCTCAGGCCGAAAGGAATTTGGAGATTGATAAGGATAGTGAGTTTTTGGATTTAATTTTGACTTTTGAATTTAATTAAAGGAGATAATGAATTTTAGAATTTTGAAAATTTTATTGATTTTTTGAGAAAAGAATATTGAATTTTTGAGAACTTTGTTGATTTTTTAGGAAAGGGATAGTGAATTTTTGGATTTTGAGAATTTTTGAATTTTCGCTCTTGGGAAATTCTATTAAAAAGAGGATTTTTGATTAACTGAGGGGGGTAGGACCGACCAGGCAAGTGTCGGGTGCATTTAACCAATCGTCCAAGCTCGCGCTTGATCGATTTGTCAAGCTCTTGTTCCTCTGAATAAAAGAGTGATTTTAGCATTTCCCCCTCATTAATCACTTTTCATTATGTCCCAAACTTCTCTAGTCCTCTGATTTTCTCTATCGTTTATGATTGTTTTTCTTTGAATCGTCTTCTATGGCCGAGAGAGAAGTTTGGGAGTTATTAGAGATCTTTTTGGGTGATCTCCCGGATGCTTGACCTTATCCAGACGTTGGGGAGCAAAATGACTAGGCGGATATGGATATACTTATGGAGACGATGGCGAGGGATTTGGGCATGTGCTATGATGTGCCTCGACCTGGGGATCAAGTTATCTTGTTACGAGATCTTTCTACTCATATTTCCACGGTTGTGCACACTGGTCTGATATGTCCGATTATTATTTTTTGTGCCATTTTATTCTTGTATTGGTATGCATTACTATAACTTTTTATTTATTTATTTATTTTTATTATTTACATGATAACTTCAGGAGGATAGTTCCACACACCTCCGTCTTAAGGGTTTCCCTAAGAGGGTTATGACTTTATGGACTCGTGAACATTTAGCTGCCCTAGTTTGGTAGAGAGTGTTGATTTTGGCTTCGGCCCTTTCTTTGATTCTTTGGTGACACTCCATAACACCTCGAGGAATTCGACGCCAGAGGAGAAGTGGTGGGACACGACTTCTACCTACCACCTCACAGTGGGTGAGATGACACTCACCCCACTGGATTTACATCTCTTGATTGGTCTTTCATCCGGTTTATTCCCAGCGATGATTCCCCACTATATCCGATTTTTTATGGATACTATTAAGGCGACGATAGGATTCATCCCCGCTCTTTGCTCTAGGGAGACATGTAGACTCATTACTCTCGATACCCACATGCAGGTGCATTGGAGGCATATAGGGAGAAATGAGGTTCAAATCCACCACTTCATGCAGACCTTCCTGATCTTTATGCTCGACCACATCATCTATTCTTCTGATACCGAGGTGGTTCATGAGGGTTTTAATACTGAGGTGGTTCATAAGGGTTTTCTCTTCTCTCTTTGATAATTAAACTGCATTTATCAGTATGAATGGTGTAGTTATGCTCTGGTATTCCTTTATGCTAGCATGATCACCCTTTCTAGATGGGAAACTAGGAGTCCCGCTGGTTACGTAGTAGTTGGGAGGTATGCCTTCCATTTTTTTCTTTTATGTCTTTTTCCTTTGTATTTATTTTCTTGCATTATTAATAATCTGCACCTTATTTTCATATCGTTATGGGCCTTTGAGGTATTTATCACTCATATGGGTTCTCTAAGAGTCAAGGAGGACGATGATTGACCCCGTCAGGGGAGATTATGGAATGACAACTGAGGATAGGGCTTTCAGGTGTATTCTTGTAGTGAGATACACACCTTTCTAAGCGGGCTGACCTCATATAGGGTACATTTTTACTTTTCTACCTTCCATATTCTTCCATGTTATTTCATTTCCTCATTATTATTTCTTGATTTGCATGCTACCTTTTCCCTTGGGCGATGTCCCAAAGACATTAGGCTGTGGATAGGACCACAACTTAGACTACCTCTCTACTGCTCCTATGGACTCATATTGTTGCATCCTCTTACTTTGGATAAGGTTAGTTCATCAGTGTCCCTTCCATTCCCCATTGAGTACTCCTATAGTGCCTTCCTATAGGATGATGAATCCACATCTCCTTCCTTTTGGATATCTAGAGGCGTATATCCAGGGAGTCCTAGTGGAGGGTGTCCATTTTGACTATACCATCCTGTATGCTGACTTCATTATGGAGAGATTGGTGCCTGTAGTCCTATACCCCGACGAGGGTAAGGGATTAAGGGAGGTTCCCTCAGATGCTTATTTTGTTCTTCCTTTTGAGGAGCTAGCTAAAGTAGCTATCTCAACATTGAATCGTTCTTCTGCTCGTCTATTAGTGGTGCGAGTCCTATATCTATACGTCTTGTACACCAAGTATGATGGCATACAGTTTGAGGCATTATATATTGTTGATATTTTATTTGATGTATTTCCTTCTTGTCACCTTTATATATTGTTGATATTGTGGTGCATAATTCTTTTATTTGAAGATCTCACTATCCCTCAGGTGGTATTGGAGCAGATGTCCCAAACTATGGGCCCGTACCCAGCCTATATATGGAGGATGATGAAGAAGTTGGGTCAAGGTCACCTAATGATCGAGGATGTTTCAGGTTCGTTTCCTTATGGCTATCAGGGTGTCCATGATGTGGATATTATCGAGTTTTCCCAGAGGGTACGCCTAGGTATCGCGGTCCTACTTATCTAGTACCTCCCCGAGGAGGTCCAATGATCATAGAGGGTACTTCAATGTAGGTGGTTGTTTATGTTTCTGATAATGAGGAGGACGCCGATGACTCTTATTTTCTAAGGTCTAGGGATCACTTTCAGTATTTATTTTTGTATTTTTGTATCTTTAATATTTTTTACTTTCGTAATAGTGTGAATTTTACTCATGTTCACCAATAAGACTAGATTGTCTTTTTTCGTTCACTAATTATATTTTAAGTATTTCCTTTGAGGTCATTTCGATAAAGCTTCATGCAAACCATTCAGTGGACATCCTAACCTTCACGCGTATCCTTTTATACCACTATTAGTAACGTAAATGGATGTGTAGTCTCAAGAAAGTTTTACTTGCACATGTTCACTTCATGGAAAATAGTTTTTTTTTTGTGTGTTTATGTGAATATATGGATTTATCAATAAAATGCAATACTATTGTTTTTCAAAAATCTTAAAAATGCATTTCATAATAAAGTATGTTGAGGTATATCGGAGGATACCTTCATCGTAGAGAGGTTTTCTCTCACCGTAGTGACATTTTCTCACTAGCTGTGTCATGTTCCATATATTTTCATCTTTGTCTTGCCTTATATCCTCCCTGCAGGATCGTCAAAACTTCGTCAATATGTGTGAGTCTAGCAAAAAAGTCAGTTCTTGAACTAGATTATGTACATCTATCTTGGAACTTATCCAAGCTAAAGATCTGACCATATCTTTTCTACTTTTTACACCATGTTACTTCATGTAAGCCTACTCTTTACCTATTCTCACCATATTCTCTTATAAGATTGTGTATAAGTAAATATTTTGGGCTTTATTTTTGTGAGTGAGTGCAAGTGTGATTTTGTAATTTCTTTGTGGACAAAATATTTTTACCACAAGAATCATTTTAGGAGAGAAAAATATTTAGATAAAAACTTTTTTAGTGTTGAATCTTGTATTCTTCGAAGTTTTAAATCTTTTTTTTCTCTTTAATATATTCTTGAGATCTATAAGTTTTATTACTTGTGAAATCTAATATATTTTGAAATGAACTTGTTTTCTTTAAAGTATCTTTAAAAATTCTGAACAAACCCCTTTCTAATTTGTTTTTATTTTTCTTTAGATTTCATATATTTCAAAGATATATTTTATGAGTTAATCCATTCTAAGACACTTTCAACTTAGGTCACCACACACCTAAAAAGTGGTATTACACTTATCAGAGGCCCACCATTGTTAGATTTTTGAACACATAGGTTTTCTTCAAACTCTCACGAGGAATTTACGGCATTGGTTGCAGACCAAAACTAATCGCGATTGTGTACGGTCCTCCGACTATTGGTGCTCTCTATAAAGGATATGTTGGGAAAGAGCGTCTAGTCGGTTATAGCATCGTGAGGGTTGTAAGTCTATTTCTTCCAGTTGTAAAACTCTACCATAATGCATTTGCCATTTTATCGACCCGAGATTTTTTCCTGTTGTGGGTTTTCCGTCGTATGCATTAGTGTTGTGCTATATTGATTATCTTTCCAAATTTTTATTAGTGACCTAAATATTGAAGATACAATTTTGTGTAATCTATTTGGTAAACAAATTTTCACATAAACCTTAGGGATTTTATTTATTTTTACCCATAATAAGAAATAAAAAGAAAAACTTATCTACTTTTTGACTAGAAGTTTCAATTGGGTACCTTTCGCCCATCTAGGTTTTAAGCACACACACGAAATTTGATATAGTGTGTGTGAATATGGACTTTATCATGTGCAATAAGAATATACGAAATTTGATTGATATGCCTAATTTCCATGTTTTTATCTATCTTGTAACTCCGCCCAATTTTTTGAATCACATAATTCCTAACATTGAAAAAACTTATATTAGTAGAATTGATGATAGTGATAATGATGTTCTCTAAACTTCTTTCAACAAGTTCAATAAAACTTATTTTAAAAAAGGAAGTGTTGTTAAGAAGAGTAAAGATCATTCATTTCTCGGTTTCTCTTTGAAAGGGATAATTTTAAAAAAAATATCAAAACTCTTGAGGACGAAAAAACCAAAATTTCAAATGAGCTTATTTTTATAAAAGAAAAAAAAAATGATTTTTTCAAGCCTTTGAAGCTCATGGTCATTCACTCTTTTCTAAACTTAAAGCCATTAATTTTGACTTTAATGACATCTTAGAATTTATTGACGAGCTAAAAGATCAAAGGAGGCTTCTGAAAAAGTGGATGAATATTTGTCCGAAGTTAAGAAAAAACAAATGATTTTACCATCTCATTTGATAATTTGGAAAATGAATATTGAACATCTTCAAAAAGACTTGGATTCTATTAAACTATAGATTCCTAGAGGTGATACAATTAATGTTAAACCTTCGTCATCAAATCACACAACACCCACGAAAAGTTTTTCCATGTATTTTAAAAATAAAGAGAAACAAGTTGTCAATTATTTGAAGGGGAATGTTAACCATAAATATGGACGTAGAGTGGACCAATAGTATCATAACACCTGTCATTGTAAGGTGCTCGACCTACTCAATAAACTTGGTTGGAAATAATTAATCTAGTCGGCTTAGTGATATTCGTGGTCGTCTGTATAACTAACCACCACAATATGATGTTAGCAGCTAGCCCCACCAAGGTATGTATGAATCACATGATGGAATACGGAAAGCCCCACTCACACTAATGGACACGTGGATTATCCTACATGGCATCCCACTCTTTTAGTAGGTTGTAATTAAATCATCATTAGTCATCTTTTGAAATGTAGAAAGGTGTAATTGGCTGACCTATAAAGGCACTCCACCTATCCCACTACTCTCTCTCCCCCCAATAAATAGAACACAATCCGTTGGACCAAAGTTAACTCTTCAGATAGAATGACACTGAATGAATCTTTAAAAATCACTAAATACCCTTTTCGACTGTCCACCTCATGCACAAATTCTCCTTACTTCTGTTTTACTCCGAAAGGTCACCGTACGCATTTAGTCCCCATTTGACCAAAGTCAACTCTATGAACCGAGCAAAGATATTTGGAACATCAAAGTAACTCTCATAACCTTTCCAACAGTCATCCCCATGCATCATTCAAACTTACGATTTGAATGAACGATCGATCGTCGTTCGACAATCTTTTATCCAAAGGACCGACAGGAGCATTCGAGCTCCGTTTGATCTAAACTCAACTCTCGAACCTGAGAGCGGCCTAAAGGATTCTTAAAGGTCCCTGAATTACCAATCTAGTAGTATTATCCATGAACAATATGGACTTAGAAATTGCATTTTATGACTGTTTTTTTTAAATCTGCACGAGGCTTCCAATATGCAAGTCCATTTCCCTGCCTATCGGTAGTGTGTCTTGGGCTACCTGCCGATTGGCAGGGCAAGGACTATGGTGATTGGAAGTCCCCTACCCTATTTAATGAGAGAATGAGTTCACTTTGAAAGGCACCCCATATCCATTAATATTAGTGATCTCAACAACATTCTTCTGCAATTAACGAAGTTTCCTTGTATGAAATTCCTTTCCACCTTTCATTCCCATCATCCTTATACCCAATTTAGCAAAAATCTCCTTCTCTCTCTCATACAACATTCATACCAACTTACAAGTAAGCTCATCAAGGATCAAGGTCAAGCCTTGAGTCTCCCAAGAAGGTCCAAACATCCTTCTCTCTCTTCAAAGTTCATTATTTTTACATTAGTTGTGCAAATTATTAATTTATCTTTTACTTTAGATCATACACATTAGTATATCATCCTTTATTAACTATATTGCACATAATCTATTTTTTTATATAAAAACCCCCAAAAAAGAAAAAGAGGGTTACACCTATAAATTCCGATGGGATTCTTCATCACATTATCTCAAAACTAAAAATATATTTTTCACACACACATATATATAATAAACTCCCGTTTGAATCTATAGGATAAACCCCACCCTTGTGCTGAATGCGAACTACGTGAAATGTGATGCCTTTATAGGCTACATAGGCATCTCGGGGAGACTCGAGTCCTATTTTCCTATTTTTCCTATTTTATCCATGTTTTATTCATATATTTCATACTTGTGATTCATACTTACGTCTTATCTAATATATATTATCATTTCATTATAATGATAAATATTTCGATAAGTGCACACATCATAATTTATAAACGATTATTTTGTGAACATTCCTATGGATGACCCCACTCCATGTTTTCCATGATGCGAGTCGAGTGATTCCAATCTCCAATTATATATACACACGCACATACTTCACGGGGAAATTAAGGAAAATAGTAACACAAGTCCATGAGAGACCGAAAGGGTGGGATGAGTGCCAAACACCCTTCCATTCCGTAACTTCACCCGTACCTTTGAACTATTGGTTTCTCAAGCATCAGTTTGTCTTTGATGCCGCTCTATTGAGGCAATGACATGTTCTTTTACCTATTTTGTGAAAAATAAGCTGGTGACTCTATCTCTTTACATCACCCCAACACCGATGACGATCGAAGCACCCCCACGATGTAGCGAGGGGTACGGGACCTTTATCTCCTCCTCTTTTTCCTCTGAAAGTTCCCCGGAGCAAGAGAGGGTAGAAGATCTCGGGATGGCCATAGTGGTAATTCCACTGGGGAAGTTACTTAAGAGGGAGAGACTCCGTTTGCATGGGTGTTATCATTTTCTACTTGTGTACGTAGGCACCTACATGTATGTTCCCTTTTTTCTCCTCTATTGTTTTTTGTATATATCTACCTCATGTTTATATCACCTTTCACTCACTTTTCACTTCACACACTCGTAAATACTCTCCATGTACACCTCACACTACCTACACTTGTATATAAGTTCACTTATACCCATATGTTGTACACACCACTTAGAATATCCATGCTTAAGTGTCACTAGCACATATCTCCACTTATCACACTTGTATGTATCCATGCTCACTCACACGTATCACACACCACTTATAGATGATCCATGCTTAGGTTCAATACCACACACTCATTTATAAGTATTCACACATCACTCACTCTCACATATCCATGCTTAGTATAATCTCCACGATAGATTTACTTTTCATAATACTTGTATATTCTCCCTTAGTAGTATAATGCTCATCATGCCAAATAAAATACTCTCTCCATAATATACTAATAAAGAATCATGCATTTTGCAAACTACATCACTAAGAGCATGGATATTGACCAAAATTTTGTCCCATACTGGGGTCACTTCATGATGGGCGCTGGTCCGACTGGTCGCAATTAGTGTAAGAAATATGAATCTCACCTTCCATTGGCCAAGAACCTTCGTCGTATATCGAACGGTTCCCACCACATCGTACCGTTTGACCAAAGTCATAACGGGAGGTATATAGAAGGGAACTTATTCATGTATGTCGAGTATATTGAATTCTCTTTCACACGTACTGTCCCCACGAGGTTTATAGTAAAGCAATTCACGTACACTCTGGTATATCAAATGGATTGTCCACATGTACTGATTGCCATCAAAAGTAAGACGTGTATCGTGGAAGTCATGCCAGGGGGGACCTTTTCATTAACTCAACAACTGCATACCGTCATATAGGCATCAAACCTAGGGCACTCATATTTGGTTTGTCAGTTACTACCTGCAACTCTGCTGAAAATGTCGGGTCGGCATGCAACCCAAATTTTCACGCGATTTTGTCTTTTTCCAAAATGGGACCTTGTCCATGAGCCTAGCAACTAGTCAAATCATGTTTTACATATTTTTCAAGCCCAATTTTCCCAGGCGTGGGTCCCGTCCGACATTTCTTTTGCATTCAGATAAACCTAATACAAGTGAAAACATAATAATAATAATAATAATAATAATAATAATAATAATAATAATAATAATAATAATAATAATAATAATAATAATAATAATAATAATAATAATAATAACAACAACAACAACAACAACCATACTGAAACTCTTTTCTCACTTATCCTCCTTCCTTACGAAAAGTGTCAAAAACATTTTTCTCCTCTTTTATCAAAATACCCCCAAAACAATTTCTCCTCTTTTATCAAAATACCAAAAACATTTGTCCTCTTCTTTTATCAAAAAATACCCAAAAACATTTTCTCCACCTTTTCCCAAAAATGTCAAAAACATTTTCCTCTTTTCCAATAAAATATTCTTCCTTTTCCTTTTCAAAAATAAATTTGAATCATATTCCTTCTCAGGTCAATCGCATACGCGACCCTTGGATTGGCTCCCTATTGGTTCCGATCTTCCATCGGAACTCACCAAAGCTTCGTTACTTCTCCCGCTACTTCCTCTAAATTGGAAATCCACCTTCACCCACTCTCCAGGGAGAACACATATCAAGTACCAAATGCACAACTTGATTTGATGACGGTACTAGTCCAACTTACCGCCAAGATTGACAACCTTCAAATCGAGGTTCATACGATGCAGCAAAATCGAATTCCAGCTCTTGAGGAGACCAAGGTCCTCTTCCCTTATGCTATAGGTACACCCACACCTGAGCCTATTTGGGTCCCAAGAGAATATCAACATTCTTCACGTTCCCCCTTCTAATGGGCCACCGCCAACTCAGCTCCCTATGCCAAATTTCGCTCAGCTAGGGACTAACTTACCAGTACTCATCGAATTGAAGGAAGAAGAGTTGAAAAAGGCCAAAGAGGACCTTAAGCTATTAACCAAGAAGTTTGACTAGGTCTGAATCTCCGGGAACTACATGGATTACACCAATATGTCTCCATACCCTAAAGCAAGGCTCCTAGAAAAATTCAAGATGCCCAACATTGAGAAATTTGGGGGTGGACCCCCAATTATTCATCTTCGAAGTTACCACCGAGATATGAATCTCTTAGGTGCCTCTGAGGAAATAATAGCCCAGATGCCCAAACAAACTTTGAAAGATAGTGCTCTTCGCTGGTTCTTATCCCTCAAGGAATCCAGAATTTGGAGCTGGGAGGATGTTGCTTGTGAATTCATATCGCAGTAAAAATACAACGAGGAGCTGGAGGCTACACTCCCTGATTTAGAACTTCTCAAGAAGAATCCCAGAGAAACTGTCAATAAGTTTATAGCAAGATGAAGGGAGAAAGAGACCACCATGACCGACCGACCTTCCAAATAGGAGCAAGTTAGTATTGTGAAGAAAACTTCTTAACCCATGCTCGAGTGATGATGGGAGGATAATATTACACCCATGTTCGAGCCCTTCGGTAAGCAAGAGTGGAGATAAAAAAAATCTTTCCAAGATAGAAGTTGAGGCAAAGAAAGTATCTGGACAGTTTTCTCTAAGAAACTATGAGAAGCCTAATAAGTCTCAACCATCAACAACATCTCATAGCCTGCTACCTCTTGGGCGCCAGAAAGTCGTGCCAACTCGATAAAAAAAGAATACACCGAACTTCATGTTCCCTTCTCCAAAGTCTTCCAAGCCCTATTGAGTCAAAATCTCATCAAGACGTTGGATCCTCATCCTTTCCCAAACTCACTTCCTAAATATTTCAAACTCGATGCCATTGTAATTTTTAACAAAATACTGACCATACCACTGATCAGTGCTTCCATCTCCAAAATGTAATCCAAGGTCTGATTGACTGGGTTATTATCACCCCACCAGCCACTCCTAAACCAAACACCACTCACAATCCACTCCCAAATCATGCAAATGCTATCTTCCTACAAAATAATCTAAAATTTGATCCATCTATCCAGATTGTACCTATTAAATCATCCATTATACCCATATATTCACCCAAACCCTTTAAAATCTTCCTATATTTTCTCATGCACCCTATCTATTTTGTTGACCAGGTCCTGTCGCTTCTTATACGAGCATGTATTACCGCTCGTACTCGGTTCAGAGGGAAAGATATGGAATTGCCAGCAGTAACGAACCAGGTCCCAGATTTTGGGCTAAAATTTCCCTCGGAAATGGCCATTCACTACTAGAAGTTCAGCACCTTGTTCATGGAAGCCCGAAAGTGGGGGAGAGTCAGATAATTAGGTGCTACCCGTTGAAGAAGTTAGTTTAGACGATGCATTACAGATTATGGAAGGCTTGTTCTGACAGACTAATCAGATTTATAATATGACCAAGTTACTCGATGCCTTAAAGCTACAAGAACGGTTAGTCCCTTCACTTTTACATCTCCCCGTTGAGTGGGAGGACCTATATAAATAAGTCATGGAAGTTGTAGAATGGATTAAATTCTCATGGAGGGATGCCATTATTGCCACCGAATGGGAGGGATGAGTTTGATAGTTCAGATGAAGGGCCAAGCCAGGAAAAGGTTATACCAGTGATCAGTATATGTGGGATGATATCATTTGAAGACCTTCTAGGAAAAATCAACAAAGTGGTTGAACAACCCGAAATAGATAAAAAAAAAATAGGGTTTTTGTTCTTCCCCTCTTCTGTGAACCATATGAAAAAATTTGGGAGGTACTACCAGAGTCCAAACCCTCAATCAGGAACTACAAATAAAGGAAAGGGTGTTGTCAAGAAACTCCCCATGCCAGAAATGACCATCGAGGAGAGCAAGATCCTTGACCATTTAAAGAAAACTCAGGCCAATATCACTTTGTGAGGACTCTTTATGTCTTCCTCGCTACACCAAAATGCCTTGATAACATTTATTACCGAGCCCATAGTCCCTTCTTCCACCACTCTAGAAGAAGAAGTGAGCCTGGTTGGATACTTAACCTCTACTATTTCTCTCTTCTTTTCCGAGAAATAAATCCTTAAGTTTGGTCCTAATCACAACTATGCTCACAATATCTCCGTTGAGCTAATGGGGAAGACAATCCCACTTTCACTCGTCGATAACTGATCAACACTTAATGTTTTCTCGTTAAGAACCCTCAACTACTTAGGTTTAAAAGTAAGTGACCTTGCTCTAAATTTCACACAGTGCGTGCTTATGAGAAAACTCATCGAGAGGTGATGGGATCCATAAAGCTTATAATAAGGGCTTGCCTTATAAATCTTATTATCGAGTTCCAAGTCATTGACATACCTTTTTATTTCAATCCATTGCTCGATTGACCATGGCTTCATAGCATCAGGGGGTGTCTTATTCTCTCCATCAGTAACTGAAGTTCTTCGCCAAGGACATGTCATCACCATCTTGGTCGACGATGATAGTACCGAGAATGAAAGCACCAGTAATCCGGTGCTAGTGATACAATATGGGGCAAATGAAATGCTTTTGTCTAGTTTATGAGTTAAAACCCTTCCACTCCCAACAGGGGATGATTTAAAAGATTGAGTATCTCTAGAACATAACCCTCACGGTAATGTTAACATGATACAAATGTTTAAGAATATGAACTTCATGTCGGGACTGGGGCAGGGACGATGACAACGGGGGATACTGGAACCTATAGTACTAAAAAAGGCCTTTCATCTATGTGTCCTGGTCTATTAATAATCATCAGAAGAACTCAAAATGCTCCTCCAAACCCGATTGAAGCGAAGGTTAGAAAGTACCAAGCTGTTTCAAGAGATTCCTTAAACGGAAGATTCGTTAAAGAGGGTGAAGATTTTCCCTTTTGTGTCTTTCCTGAACCGTGGTACGATCATGTGGATAAGAAGATGAATCCAAGAATGGATATTTTGTCCAAGACAAATACTCATGGGTCAAAATTTAAGGAGGGAAGTGACTCTAAGGACTCATTCAATCTGTAGACACTGGGGCTGACACTGTGCATGATCCAATCAAGTTTTACATCATTGAACCCATACACTTTAATCAAGACTGTAATGAACCCCTTCTTAACTGGAATGCTATACTAGTTACACCGGTTGAGATACAACCTAACCCAAATGTTTATACTATTTATTCTTCTTTTATTATTCCTCATTGTTTTAATCACAATGTAATCAAGACCACCTTTGTCGAGGTTCTCAACGCTATTTTTCCCAAGAATGAAATAAACAAAGATTTTGAGTATCTTGTTGTGCCTTACATTAATTGTCTTGATTCTAATCAAACTCTTGATGATAATGATTTTGCAAATGAACAATTCTTAACTGATCTTAATAAGGTCAATAATAAACAACATAACGACATTCAAATTAATGAAGATGAAGCGGTTATACCAATCTCAGTTCTAGTAGCTAATTGTGCGAGATTAGAATAGGGTCTACCTTTAATGACCATGAGCGTGCACAACTCGAAGAACTGTTAAAGGAATTTGTGGACGTCTTCGTATGGTCCTAAGATGACATGCCGAGCATTGATCCATAGATCGCTCAGCATGAGAATCTAACTTTCCTAGAATGTAAGATGGTTAAACAAAAACTAAGAAAGCTCTACATCGAATGGTCGCTCAAGGTTAAAGAAGAGGTGGTCAAACAGTTGAATGTAGGCTTCATCCGGGTGATCGAATATCCCATATCGTTAGCCACTATTGTACCCATGCTAAAATCTGGAGGAAAAGTCTATATGTTCATTGATTACCAAGATTTGAACAAAGTCTCTCCAAAAGATGATTAATAGCTACCCAATATCAACATGATTGTGGAAAACATGGCCAGTCACACTCTCAAATCATTCATTGATGGGCTTATAGAATATAATCAGCTCAAGATGCATCATGATGATCAAGAAAAATTGCATTCATCACCACTTTGGGAACCTTCTATTACACAGTTATTCCAATTGGTCTAAAAAATGCAAGGGCTACCTACCAAAGGTCTTCCACAACCATCTTTCATGATCTAATACGCAAAGAGGTCGAGGTCTACATGGATGATATGGTCATCAAGTCTATAACTCGAGATGGTCATGTTCTCTCTCTTCGAAAGTTCTTCAAATGACTACGACGATACCACATGCAAATTAACCCATAAAAATGCATTTTTAGCGTCACCTAAGCTTTTGGGATTCATGGTAAGCGAGAAGGGGATTGAAGTTGATCCCGTCAAACTAAAAGCCATACTCAAAATTCCACCGGAGAAGGAAGTTTGGGGATTCGTGGGAAAAATACAATATATATTAGTCGGCTCATTTCATCCAGTTGACTTTTATTTATGAATCCATCTTTAAACTCCTACGAAAGGATTCTATGAAAGTTTGGAATGAAGCTCGTGAGGATGCCTTTGACAGACTGCTATGGAGTAAGCATGTGTCACCCCTGTCAGGGTCACCCAAAAATTACGGCATTATAAGCTCTCTTTTCCCATTAGACTTGTGTCCCGAATGGATTCTATCAAATACTTGCTCGAGAAACCAACCTTGTCTAGAGGAATGGTCCGATGGTTAATGCTGATAGCTGAGTTCGATATTGTGTATGTCACGTATAAAGACATGAAAGGCAGAGCCATCTTTGACTACCTTGCTGACTACCCTATAGAAGAAGCCGAAGTTTGGATCTCTGAATTCCCGGATGAAGATATCTTTTGCACTTATCTGGAAGACCTACGATGGAAAATTATCTTTAACGGCATGGCTAATAAAAAAGATACGATATTGGGATAGTCGTAATCATCCCTAATGACTCTCAGACTCCCATTGGCATCAAGCTAGATTTTTCTTTCACTAACAACATGATTGAATAGGAGGCGTACATCATAGACCTGAAAGTCTCTCTCAAGAAAGGAACCCAATGGCTAGATATCTACGGGGACTCTTCCCTCATCATTGGCCAGGTCCTTAAAAGATAGAAAATTAAAGACGAAAAGCTCTTACCCTTCCACGCTCACCTAGAAGAGTTGGCCTCCCAGTTATAAGATATCACCTTCAACTATTTTCCCTGAGCAAGGAACAACTTAGCCGATGCCCTCAACACCTTAGCCTCGATGATCGACATACCCGAGGGAATAACAATGGCCCCCTTTCCTAATCCAAAATAAAGATAAATCGACCCACTGCTAGCACATTGAGCTCGTCACATAAGAGGATTCCCATATGATCAAGTGCTAGTACTACGAAATTTGGCTCCTCCTTAAGTACGGTAGGTACCCCCAAGATGCTAAAAAGAAAGATCGAGCGACCCTCTGCAAACTGGTTTCCCAGTACATTGTCTACAATAAAGCACTTTTTAAGAGAAATTTCGACGTAACCAACTTACACTGCATCGCTAGGGCTGACATTGAAGAGATGATGCATAAAATCCATAGTGGGGAATGCGGACCCCACATGAATGGCCATATGGTCTCTAAGAAGATTATTCGACAGGTTTACTACTGGACTACCAAAGTTCAAGATTGCACCACCTATGTTCGAAAATGCCCTAAATGCTAATAGTTTTCCAATCTACAATATTCGCCTCATGAGAATTATACAACATGACCTTTCCCTATCCGTTCTCCACATGGGGCATCGATATCATAGGGAAAGTTACACCCAGAGCCTCTAATGGGCATCAGTTCATCCTGGTTGCCATTGAATACTTCACCAAATGGGTTGAAGCAGAATTATACGCAGTGCTAAATACTAAAAAGATAGCTAAGTTCATTAGAAATAACATCATTTATCGATACGGGGTCATACACGATCTAGTATCTGGCAACATATTACATTTTGAGGCTGAAGTCACAGAATTGGTCAACAAGTATGGGATGCAAAAACATAAATCTTCTCTTTACCAATCGCAAACCAACGGTGCAGTTGAAGTCGCTAATAAGAACCTCAAAGAAATCATCAGTAAGATGATCGAGAGTTGTCGATATTAGGACGATCGTATCCCTTACGCTTTCTGGGGCTACCGCACATTAGTTCGAGCATCTAATGGGGCTACCCCTTACTCTTTGGTATAAGACATGGAAGCAGTCCTACTCGTTGAACTTTAAATACCTTCACTATGCATCATGCTTGAGATCAGGGTCGATGAATAAGGTTGGCATCAGAGCCGACTTGACGAGTTATTGCTCTTGGACGAAAAGAAGCTAAAGGTTGTATATCATATATAGGGATATCATCGCTGGATAGCGCAATCTTTCAATAAGAAAATTAAGGACCGTGATGTTTGTAAAGGGGATTTAGCCCTCAATGAAATTATAGAACCCGTTTGGGAACCCAGAGGAAAATTCAATCCAAATTAGAGTAGCCCCTACATCGTGAAAAAGATCTTGTCCGATGGAGCCGCTATGCTCACTGACCTTGATGGAGAGGAGGTGGCGCATCCAGTCAACCTGGACCGTCTAAATAAATTCTACTCTTATTTCGAAATCTTGGCGCACTACGACTCCTCTTATCCCCCCTTCTATTATAAAAACAACCTTTATTTCTCTCTACTCAGGACTACGTGGGGCCTGATCCTCTAAAAAAACTTTTTTCTTTCAAAAATGAAATTTTCAAAACCCCCAGAGGTACGTAGGCAGCTCATACACTTTACATGAGCATGGTCCCTTTCTTTTTCATAAAATGATATTCCGTTCTTACCTCCGAGAATGATAATTCATTTTATCATTTACATGAACAAAAGGATTAACGATTGATTTAGATAATTCAAATGTAAAACTCATCAAGAGTCACAACAATATAATTAAAATCATTTTTATTCCATTTTGGGAAATTTCGGTACGATTACATGAAATATCAACATAGGGAGTCAAACAACTGCCCCCGCCAATCTAACTGTCCTAAAAACAAACCAAACCAAACTACTAAACTAACCAAACCTTCCCAAATTGATTCCATCCTACCAAATATAACGAAAAATAACCCAGTCATATAAAAGCTTCATAAATATCAGCAACTTCACAAAAGACCCTGCCTGTAGCTACCAGAAGATCCAGCCCCGGCATCATCTGCTCTTTGAGGCACCCAAACTTCACCTTCCTGGATAGTATACCCAAAGGCTCTCCATGGAATAGTAAGCTTGGACCAACCTAGAGAAAATCATTACGCCCCCTCAATAGTGTCAAACATGGCAAACTATCTCTGCCCGCTCTCCTCGGCCAAGATCTTGACACCACTTTCTTCCACAGCCATTTCATATAGTCTCCATACACATGCCAAACCCTACTAAAAGATTGGGAAGGACGGTTGATGACCAACGACTCTCCTACAGAGAGCCCAACATCATGCGCATGCCTTTCATCAAATTTTTTATATGACAGAAGTCCAAGGTATGGGAGGGCACAATTTGCACCCATCTGACTTAACGTATGAGCCACTAGGGAAAATAAAAGGAGGTATGCTAGAAGTCAACTAACCGAGCATACTGCTATTCCCCCAATTCTAGAATAGGCTGTAGCTCCCCACATCAGGGCACTAACCAACGTAGACATTAATCTCCATGCTCCACAAACCAATATACCCAGTTTCCCATAGTCGAGTCAAAGCTGATGAAATAATGAGTGTATAATCGGGCTATTCAGGGGGACCAATAAGCAAAAGTCAGACAACCACATAAATATCATAACCGAGTTACCTCTTATAAAATCAGAATGACCTTCCCGCCAAGCATCTAGACCATTTAAGGTCTTTGCCAGTATCATCACCACATGATTACGTGTAATACCCCGTATTTTCGTGTTATTTATTTTTGGGGATTAATTGAATTAAATGTGTATTAATTGGAAATTAATCCGGATAAAAATATTAATGAGATGTGAGTTAGTATTTGATTATAATGTGTATATTTGGCAATATATAAATATTGGAAATATTGAAATTGTCGCAAGATTGAAATACGGTAATTTGGGAAACTTTGTTGGGACGCGCGTGACAGTCGCGTCCGGAAAATAATTATTTGAATTAAAAAGTGAATTTTATATTTATCACCCGTATGGTCATTTTGAGTGCGCCAACGCGTCCGGAAGGGTCGAAATAGTCAAAAAACACTAGCCGGGGGTTAAGTTTGGGTCCTGGGGCATTATTGGGCCATACCGGTAACTTATAGGGGCATTTTGGTAATTTTGAAAATCTGGGAATTAAAACCCACGAAAACTAGAGTTAATATCTGACTTAGTATTAACCCACTAAGCCATGTTATAACACAAATTTAGGTAGTGGACTACGGGAGAAGTTAGAAACCATAAAGATTGGCAAAAACCAACCCCACCTCCATTAACACCTTGAGAAGAACCTTGAGAAGAACTTGTAGAGAGAGAGTGGAAGAGAAGAATTCTGCAGAGAGAGAGAGAAGACAATCCAACCTTCAAGTTTCAACCTCAAATTCAGAGAAAGATTAAGGCAAGTGGTTTAATTACAATTGATTCAAATCTATGCTTTCCATGTTTAGGAATTATCGAATTTATCAGCAGGGTGCTCGTCATGAGCCACAAAGGCCACTTTTTCCACCTGCTCTTCCAGCTCCAGACCAAGTGCCAGCACTACCATCCATTCCAGCAGTTCATGTGCAGCAGGGGCAGTTACAGCATGGACGTGTCTATAACGTTCACCAGGTAGCCGCTCCAGAGGCACCACCCGCGATTGAGGGTATGTTTCCTATCCATGGTACTATGGGTCGGGTTTTGTTTGATACGAGGGAAACACACTGTTTTATAGCTACACATTTTGCGAAAGCCTTAGGGTTGTTAGCTACGGAAGAGAGCACAGTAACGTGTGTAGACTCACCATTGGGGAGTGGGTCACTTATATTCTTAATATGCCGGGGAGTGGGGGTAGAGATTGGTGGTTTGGTATTACCTGCAGACATGCTGGTATTAGATTTGCATGTGCACGATGTGATTATCGATATGGATTGGGTCGTAGCTTATAGGTCCATGATTGATTGCTTCAGCGGGAGCATTGTTTTTGCCATTCCGAGGCAAGAGATGTTTGTAGTGGCGATGCTTCGCCCAGAGGGAGGTTCGACCGCTCATTTATATTACATAGAGGAGGATACCTCTAAGGAGGTTGCGATTCCTTTAGATTCGATCCCAGTTGTCAGGGAGTATTCCGATGTGTTTCAGGAGATACCAGGCCTACCTCCCAGTCATGAGATAGACTTTGTCATAGACTTATTACCAGATACGAGACCTATAGCACGCGCACCGTACCGTATGGCTCCAGCTGAGATGAGGGAGTTACGGGATCAGATTGAGAAGTTGTTGGATCAGGGGTTTATTCGGAGGAGTACTTCACTGTGGGGTGCCCCTGTGTTATTCGTGAAGAAGAGAGATGGTTCACTGAGATTGTGTGTGGACTACCGGGAGTTAAACAAGGTCATGATACGGAATAAGTATTCGTTGCCTCGAATCGATGACCTATTCGACCAGTTGAGAGGAGCTTCTTTCTTCTCAAAGATTGATTTGCGATCTGGATACCATCAGTTGCGTATTAGGGAGGAGGACGTCTCAAAGACTGCGTTCTTATCGAGATATGGTTCTTACGAGTTTCGGGTTATGCCATTTGGTTTGACCAATGCTCCAGCAGCGTTTATGGACTTGATGAATAGGGTGTTCAGGGATTTCCTAGATCAGTTTGTCATTGTCTTCATCGATGATATTTAGGTTTACTCCCAGACAGAGGAGGAGCACGCCGAGCATTTGAGACAAGTTTTGCAGACGCTACGTCAGAACGAGCTGTATACAAAATATGAGAAGTGTGGATTTTGGCTGAAGGAGGTCCAATTTTTGGGGCACATTATTTCCGACCAGGGGATATCTGTTGATCCGGGGAAGGTATCCGCGGTGAGGGAGTGGGGACAGCCCACGACACCGACTGAGATCCGTAGTTTCTTGGGCTTAGCAAGATACTACAGGAGGTTTATTCGGGGTTTCTCCACGATAGCGGGTTCCATGACACATCTAACTCGTACAGGTGTGCCGTTCATTTGGAGTGATGCCTGTCAGTTGGCATTCGATGAGTTGAAGGACAAGTTAACCTCAGCACCTGTGTTAGCACTGCCGAGACCGAGAGTTGAGTATCTTGTTTACACCGATGCGTCCTTACAAGGACTTGAAGGTGTACTGCAGCAGGAGAGTCAGGCCATATCTTATGCTTCCCGTAAGCTTAAGCCTCACGAGAAGAATTACCCTACCCATGACTTGGAGTTAGCAGCAGTGGTATTTGCCCTTCGTATTTGGAGACATTACCTTTTGGGGGAGAAGTTTCGATTGTTCACGGATCACAAGTCCCTACAGTACCTATTCACGCAGAAGGAGTTGAATATGCGGCAACGGAGGTGGCTTGAATTCATGAAAGATTATCAGTTCGATATCCAGTATCACCCGGGGAAGGCTAACGTGGTGGCAGACGCGTTGAGCCGTAGGCCAGTAGATGAGGTGGCAGGGGTGTGGAAGGCCAAGTGGAAGGAGTTGGGACACCAGGATGTAGTGGCCCGATCATTCATGTCTGTGATGACCGTTGCACCGCAAATTATCACGAAGGTGGTAAAGGCACAGGAAAAAGATTCATTCTGTCAGGAGCAGATAGTTCGGTTACTAGCAGAGGGAGCCGAGTCCTATACCGTTAGCTCAGATGGGGGATTACGCTTCAATGTGAGATTGGTAGTTCCGAAAGGGGAAGAATTGCGGCACGAGGTGATGGCAGAGTCGCACGGCTCACGGTTCGCGGTACATCCCGAAGGGGACAAAATGTACCAAGGCATGAGGCGACAGTATTGGTGGAGCGGGATGAAGAGAGATATTGCTGAGTTTGTTTCAAAATGCGCCACTTGTCAGCTAGTAAAAGTGGATCATTGGAGATCGGCAGGACTTCTACAGACATTGGAAATCCCGATGTGGATGTGGGAGAGCATATCCATGGACTTTATCACAGGGTTGTCTACGTCACAGAGAGGTCATGACTCCATTTGGGTAATTGTGGACAGGTTGACCAAAGTCGCTCATTTTCTACCCGTAAGGACAGACTACACTGCGGGACAGTATGCCCAGCGCTTCATTTCAGAGATAGTGAGACTTCACGGTGTGCCCCTAAATATCGTGTCTGACCGAGACAAGATATTTATTTCACGGTTTTGGGAGAGTTTTCAGGAGGCCATGGGCACAGAACTGCGGTTGAGTACGGCGTATCACCCGCAGACCGATGGGAAAACAGAGCGTACAAACCAGATGTTGGAGGACATGCTATGTATGAGTATCATTGACTTTGGGGGTGGATGGGAGCAGTATCTTCCACTGGTGGAGTTTGCTTACAACAACTCCTACCAATTCACCATTGGCATGGCTCCATTTGAGGCGTTGTACGGTAGACCTTGTCGTTCCCCAACATGTTGGTTGGAGGTGGGGGACAACAAACTACTTGGGACGGAAGTGATTCAGGATACTTCGACAAGGATATAATTGATTCGGAGTCGCATTCGGGTAGCTCAGGATCGGCAGAAGAGCTATGCTGATGCGAAGAGGTTCTTCAGAGAGTTCCAAGTGGGGGACCAAGTTTTACTCAGAGTATCTCCTATGAAGGGGATTATGCGTTTCGGGAAGAAAGGGAAGTTGGCACCGAGATATGTGGGACCATTTCCTATTATTGAGCGGATTGGACCTGTTGCTTATAGACTTGGGTTACCGGAGCATTTGCATCGGATTCACGATGTATTTCATATTTCCTCGCTAAGGAAATATCTTAGAGACGATTTGGCTCATTCTCACATTGCCTTGGAGGGCATCGATCTCCAGCCGGACAGCTCCTACAAGGAGGGGCCGATTGCTATTTTGGACCGAAGTGAGAGGAAATTACGGTCAAAGATAGTTCCGTTAGTGCGTGTTCAGTGGCGACATTATAATGTCGAGGAGTCCACATGGGAGCGCGAGGATGAGATGCGCGAACGTTATCCAGAGTTATTCTTATCAGGTACTTTCTAGTTCCAAATTTCGGGACGAAATTCAGTTATTAGGGGGGAAGTATGTAATACCCCGTATTTTCGTGTTATTTATTTTTGGGTATTAATTGAATTAAATGTGTATTAATTGAAAATTAATCCGGATAAAAATATTAACGAGATGTGAGTTAGTATTTGATTATAATGTGTATATTTGGCAATATATAAATATTGGAAATATTGAAATTGTCGTAAGATTGAAATACGGCAATTTGGGAAACTTTGTTGGGACGCGCGTGACAATCGCGTGAGGAAAATAATTATTTGAATTAAAAAGTGAATTTTATTTTTATCACCCGTATGGTCATTTTGAGTGCACCAACGTGTCCGGAAGGGTTGAAATAGTCAGAAAACACTAGCCGGGGGTTATGTTTGGGTCCCGGGGCATTATTGGGCCATACCGGTAACTTATAGGGGCATTTTGGTAATTTCGGAAATCTGGGAATTAAAACCCACGAAAATTAGATTTAATATCTGACTTAGTATTAACCCATTAATCCACGTTCTAACACCAATTTAGGTAGTGGGCTATGGGAGAAGTTAGAAACCATAAAGATTGGCAAAAACCAACCCCACCTCCATTAACACCTTGAGAAGAACCTTGAGAAGAACTTGTAGAGAGAGAGAGGAAGAGAAGAATTCTGCAGAGAGAGAGAGAAGACAATCCAACCATCATGTTTCAACCTCAAATTCAAAGAAAGATTAAGGCAAGTGGTTTAATTACAATTGATTCAAAGCTATGCTTTCCATGTTTAGGAATTATCGAATTTATCTTGGAAGATGATATAGACCCATGAATTGGAAGTTTAAAACTATGAATTATGTTAGGGACTGCATGTAGAAATGTTCTGGGCGAATTATGAACTCAGAATTATGACCCTTGATGATTTAAAAACAGATTTTAGAAAAAGTTATTAATGTTCTTAAAAGAAATAGAAATCTGAAATTCTTGATGAAGATTTGATCCATATAAAGCCCTTGAATGATGAATTATTGGTTTTAGAACGTTAACACTGTTGTAGGATAGTTGTATGATGATATTATAACGTTATCTTAGAGCTTCATGCTTGTTAATGGTGTTTTGGGTTGATTTGGAAACTGCAAAACGAAGCAGTCCGTAACCATACCTGGTGCGTTCGATCGATCGATGTTCTTCAGTCGATCGATCGACCACCATCGATCGATCGAAGGTAAAGGTCGATCGATCGACCTTCGTAGAATGAATAAAGTTTTTCCCTATTTAAATTTTAATGATGTTAACCCTTGATTAATATTGTTGGAGACCATATGAATACCCTTATCCTTAAGGAAGACCAGTAGGCATGGTTATGAAATTTGGACCTTAATTAGAATTAAAGTTGAGGAATTATTCTAAACTAATGAAATTCGATAAGTTAGTTAATATTTGGGTTAATGGTGTAAATTTGAATAATTTGATGAAATGAGGTTTGAGGCAGAAGTAATGACCTTAGGAATAAAGATGTTGTACGTGGGAATAATAGGAACTTAATAATCTATTTTAGATAGGTTTTAAGTATAAGAAACTACGACGTGAGATGTGTCAACAGTTTAACTTTTATATTATCGGGAGACGTAAAATATACAAATTTGGAATAATGGTATAAGGATGTTCAGTATACCTTTATTAATACTGAATTATCTAAGATGTGTGAATGCTTAGTATATGATTTTTATATGTATGACATACCTACCATACTTGCTATCACGGGAGGTTACGTTCTCTTAGGGCCTTCTTATCCTTGTGTTGCCCGAATTTAGATTGGTACCTTGAGGACATAGTTCAAGAGAACGACTTATTTGTGAGTTAATAAGCCAGCTGACTATGGAGCGTAGGTATGTACGTGACCATGGATATGTTGAATTATGTTCGCCTCCATTTTTGTGTGTGGTGTTTATTCTAACAATTCTTGAGAGATTCGGAATTTGTGATCCTTATGTACGTGATGTACCGGGATGGATAGCAGAGTATGTGTGCACCGCAGCTTAGCCTTTGGGTGCTTGTATTGTATATTTATGATGTGAATAATATACGGTTAAATGAAAAGGGAATTGTTATGTTAAATTGTGGGTATAGTAATTGAAATACTATGAAAAGATAAAAGGGGACATATATCAATAAATGGTTTTGTTATTAATTGGGAATACGAGAATTAAAGTAGAACTCTCTATTTAATTGTTAAGGTTGGAATTAAACGTGAACCGAGTAGAAGTGTTAGAAACTCTTTGGAACTAGATAGTTATGAGAAACAGATGAATGGGTACAGGAACGTTCGGAGTGCACAGTTAGACGAGAGGTGAGTACTTCATGTGAGAGCACGTCCTAACATGTATTTTGCATTTGTTGTTTTAAATGTTGTTAAAGCACTTGCTGTTTTCAAAATAATCTCCACATTCGGGCTGTGACCCGTTTGCTTTCAAATCTATCTTTTTGTAAAAACCATTTTAGGTGCCCAGCCACAAGGACACCATGCTTAGGATCCTCATTCAGGTGACGAGCTGTAGCTGTTTGTGGAAGTTACAGGACATTGAATATAGACGCTTCATCTATCTTGACTCTATACTCAGTATTTATCAGTTGTAGGGTATGTCGCCCATTTCTTTTAGAGGCATTTCATTTATATTCAGTTATTCAGACTTTTGGCATGTAAATTATTCAGGATTCAGACTTGTCTTATTATTTTCAGTTGTGGGATTGTTGTGAGGAGTTTTCCTCCGGACGTATTACTATTGTTGGTTATTTCATTACTTCGTTATGGTGAATGGATTTATGTTGTTCTTCCATTATTCTTTTATTGCATGTTAATCAGACTTAACTTAAAATTTGGCAACTTGCTTTTTAAATACTAGGTGGTTAGTAATCATTTAAATGTTCTCGACAGTGATGCTATTAACTGAATCAACTTGACATTTTGTATTAATTTAATAAAAGAGTAGCTACCCAGTATTTAATTAGTCGGGGTGTCACAGGTGGTATCAGAGCATCAGGTTCTAGTGTTCTTTAGGATCTGTACGGCTTATTATGTTTTTCGCTGAGCTTTCTTTGATATAGAGCCCAATATTTTAGGACTGTTGTATTCATTTGTATATGCTACGTTCTTCAGCTATTTTAAGTTTATAATTGCAAACTTAAAAACTTTATTCTCATTTCAGATGCCTCTACGACGTGCGCAGCGAGTTCCCAGGGATGCTACGCCCGAACCACAGCCCGTACCAGTTCAGGGCACGATGAATGTCGCCGAGGTTGCAACAATTGTGGCCCAGGCGGTAAATGCCGCACTTGCTGCAGTTCAGCAGGCACCACCTCAGGCGCCGATAGCCGCGCCAGTTCAGGTTCATGCATTCCCGTATGCTTGGGAACGTGTACGTGATGCTTTTCTGAAAGCACACCCTCCGGAGTTTGCTGGTAGCTCCGATGTTGTTGTTTCGAGTCAGTGGAGAAAGGATATACAAAGGCACTTGAGGATGTATGAGTGCACTGACGTTCAGAGGCAGGTACTGGATACTTTTAAGCTAGTGGGATCTGAACTACAGTGGTGGGAGTCAATTACCACCGCAGAGGAGATAGATACTCTCACGATTCAGGAGTTCTGGATGCGGTTCGACCGCAAGTACTTTTCGTCTGCTGTTCACACGGAAATGAGGAGGAAGTTGATGAACCTTCGACAGGAGGGTAAGAATGTGGCCGAGAATGAGGCCGAATTCACCAATTTGCTGAATATTGTCCCAGATGAAATACCGACGGAAGAGAAGAAGATTTAGAAATTCATAGATGGATTGACTTGGAGGATCCATCAGCATTTATTGGGGAACCTCTCTTTGGCCACTTATTCTGACGTGGTTAACGCTGCTTTGCTCCATTGCCAGGACCACCGCTTTCACTTGACAAAAGGGAAGCGATCAGGAGAGTCCAGCCATCAGTGCAGGACAGGGGGAAATGGTGCCAGCGGGGCACAATCAGCTCAGGATCAGTATAGGCAGAGTGATCAGGATTCCCAGCAGGGGGATCATAAGAGGTTCCGATCAGGGGGTTTTAGGAATGGTCAGGGGGGATTCCAAAATGGCCAGCAGGGTCATAACGGCCATCAGGGCCAGCAGGGTCAAAATGGTCAACATCAGCAGTTTCACAAGGGCTAGAAATGGTAACGGCCACCAGGGCCGAGGGCAGCAGGGGCAGCGAGGGGGAAACTTCCTGGGGAAGTGTTTCATTTTTGGTAAGATTGGCCACAAACGTCAGGATTGTCCTGATAAGGGCAGGGCCCCGCAGCAGCAGGGTGCTCGTCATGAGCCACAGAGGCCACTTTTTCCACCTGCTCTTCTAGCTCCAGCCCAGGTGCCAGCAGAACCAGCCATTCCAGCAATTCCTGTGCAGCAGGGGCAGTTACAGTATGGACGTGTCTATAACGTTCACCAGGTAGCATCTCCACAGGCACCACCCGCGATTGAGGGTATGTTTCCTATCCATGGTACTATGGGTCGGGTTTTGTTTGATACGAGGGCAACACACTGTTTATAGCTACACATTTTGCGAAAGCCTTAGAGTTGTTACCTACGGCATATAGCACAGTAATGTGTGTAGACTCACCATTGGGGAGTGGGCCACTTATATTCTTTATATGCCGGGGTTACCTGCAGACATGTTGGTATTAGATATGCATGTGCATGATGTGATTATCGATATGGATTGGCTCATAGCTTATAGGTCCATGATTGATTGCTTCAGCGGGAGCATTATTTTTGCCATTCCGGGGCAAGAGATGTTTGTAGTGGCGATGCCTCGCCCAGAGGGAGGTTCGACCGCTCATTTGTATTACATAGAGGAGGATACCTCTAAGGAGGTTGCGATTCCTTTAGATTCGATCCCAGTTGTCAGGGAGTATTCCGATGTGTTTCAGAAGATACCAGGCCTACCTCCCAGTCGTGAGATAGACTTTGTCATAGACTTATTACCAGATATGAGACCTATAGCACGCGCACCGTACCGTATGGCTCCAGCTGAGATGAGGGAGTTACGCGATCAGATTGAGCAGTTATTGGGTCAGGGGTTTATTCAGAGGAGTACTTCACCGTGGGGTGCCCCTGTGTTGTTCGTGAAGAAGAGAGATGGTTAACTGAGATTTTGTGTGGACTACCGGGAGTTAAATAAGGTCACGATACGGAATAAGTATCCGTTGCCTCGAATTGATGACCTATTCAACCAGTTGAGAGGAGCTTCTTGCTTCTCAAAGATTGATTTGCGATCTAGATACCATCAGTTGCATATCATGGAGGAGGACGTCTCGAAGACTGCGTTCTTATCGAGATATGGTTCTTACGAGTTTCGGGTTATGCCATTTGGTTTGACCAACGCTCAAGTAGCGTTTATGGACTTGATGAATAGGGTGTTCAGGGATTTCCTAGATCAGTTTGTCATTGTTTTCATCGATGATATTTTGGTTTACTCCCAGACAGAGGAGGAGCACGTCGAGCATTTGAGACAAGTTTTGTAGACGCTACGTCAGAACGAGTTGTATGCAAAATATGAGAAGTGTGGATTTTGGCTGAAGGAGGTCCAGTTTTTGGGGCACATTATTTCCGACCGGGTGATATCTGTTGATCCGGGGAAGGTATCTGCGGTGAGGGAGTGGGGACAGCCCACGACACCAACTGAGATCCGTAGTTTCTTGGGCTTAGCAGGATACTACAGGAGGTTTATTCAGGGTTTCTCCACGATAGCGGGTCCCATGACACATCTAAATCGTAAAGGTGTGCCGTTCATTTGGAGTGATGCCTGTCAGTTGGCATTCGATGAGTTGAAGGACAAGTTAACCTCAGCACCTGTGTTAGCACTGCCGAGACCGGGAGTTGAGTATCTTGTTTACACCGATGCGTCCTTACAAGGACTTGGAGGTGTACTACAGCAGGAGAGTCAGGCCATAGCTTATGCTTCCCGTAAGCTTAAGCCTCACGAGAAGAATTACCCTACCCATGAATTGGAGTTAGCGGCAGTGGTATTTTCCCTTCGTATTTGGAGACATTAACTTTTGGGGGAGAAGTTTCGATTGCTCACGGATCACAAGTCCTTACAGTACCTATTCACGCAGAAGGAGTTGAATATGCGGCAACGGAGGTGGCTTGAATTCGTGAAAGATTATCAGTTCAATATCCAGTATCACCCGGGGAAGGCTAACGTGGTGGCAGACGCGTTGATCCGTAGGCCAGTAGATGAGGTGGCAGGGTGTGGAAGGCTAAGTGGAAGGAGTTGGGACACCAGAATGCAGTGGCCCGATCATTCATGTCTGTGATGACCGTTACACCGCAAATTGTCATGAAGGTGGTAAAGGCACAGGCAAAAGATTCGTTCTGCCAGGACCAGATAGTTCGATTACTAGCAGAGGGAGCCTAGTCCTATACCGTTAGCTCAGACGGGGGATTATGCTTCAATGTGAGATTGTTAGTTCTGGAAGGGGAAGAATTGCGGCACGAGGTGATGGCAGAGTCGCACGGCTCACGGTTCGAGGTACATCCCGGAGGGGACAAAATGTACCAAGACATGAGGTGACAGTATTGGTGGAACGAGATGAAGAGAGATATTGCCGAGTTTGTTTACAAATGCGCCACTTTTCAGCTAGTAAAAGTGGATCATCAGAGACCGACAGGACTTCTACAGCCATTGGAAATCCCGATGTGGATGTGGGAGAGCATATCCATGGACTTTATCACGGGGTTGCCTACGTCACAGAGAGGTCATGACTCCATTTGGGTAATTGTGGACAGGTTGACCAAAGTCGCTCATTTTCTACCCGTAAGGATAGACTACACTGCGGGACAGTATGCCCAGCTCTTCATTTCAGAGATAATGAGACTTCACGGTGTGCCCCTAAATATCGTGTCTGACCGAGACAAGATATTTGTTTCATGGTTTTGGGAGAGTTTTCAGGAGGCCATGGGCACAGAACTGCGGTTGAGTACGGCGTATCACCCACAGACCGATGGGCAAACTGAGCGTACAAACCAGATGTTGGAGGACATGCTACGTATGAGTATCATTGACTTTTGGTGTGGATGGGAGCAGTATCTTCCACTGGTGGAGTTTGCTTACAACAACTCCTACCAGTTCACCATTGGCATGGCTCCATTTGAGGCGTTGTACGGTAGAGCTTGTCGTTCCCCAACATGTTGGTTGGAGGTGGGGGACAACAAACTACTTGGGCCAGAAGTGATTCAGGATACTTCGGCAAGGATATAATTGATTCGGAGTCGTATTCAGGTAGCTCAGGATCGGCAGAAGAGCTATGCTGATGCGAAGAGGTTCTTCAGAGAGTTCCAAGTGGGGGACCAAGTTTTACTCAGAGTATCTCCTATGAAGGGGATTATGCGTTTCGGGAAGAAAGGGAAGTTGGCACCGAAATTTGTGGGACCATTTCCTATTATTGAGCGGATTGGACCGGTTGCGTATAGACTTGGGTTACCGGAGCATTTGCATCGGATTCACGATGTATTTCATATTTCCTCGCTAAGGAAATATCTTAGAGACGATTTGGATCATTCTCACATTGCCTTGGAGGACATCGATCTCCAGCCGAATAGCTCCTACGAGGAGGGGCCGATTGCTATTTTGGACCGAAGTGAGCGGAAATTACGGTCAAAGATAGTTTAGTTAGTGCGTGTTCAGTGGCAACATCATAAGGTCGGGGAGTCCACATGGGAGCGCGAGGATGAGATGCGCGAACGTTATCCAGAGTTATTCTTATCAGGTACTTTCTAGTTCCAAATTTCGGGACGAAATTCAGTTATTAGGGGGGAAGTATGTAATACCCCGTATTTTCGTGTTATTTATTTTTGGGGATTAATTGAATTAAATGTGTATTAATTGGAAATTAATCCGGATAAAAATATTAACGAGTTGTGAGTTAGTATTTGATTATAATGTGTATATTTTGCAATATATAAATATTGGAAATATTGAAATTGTCGCAAGATTGAAATACGGCAATTTGGGAAACTTTGTTGGGACGCTCGTGACAATCGCGTCAGGAAAATAATTATTTGAATTAAAAAGTGAATTTTATTTTTATCACCCGTATGGTCATTTTGAGTGCGCCAACGCGTCCGGAAGGGTCAAAATAGTCAAAAAACACTAGCCAGGGGGTTAAGTTTGGGTCCCGGGGCATTATTGGGCCATACCGGTAACTTATAAGGGCATTTTGGTAATTTCGGAAATCTGGGAATTAAAACCCACGAAAATTAGAGTTAATATCTGACTTAGTATTAACCCACTAAACCATGTTCTAACACAAATTTAGGTAGTGGGCTAGGGGAGAAGTTAGAAACCATAAAGATTGGCAAAAACCAACCCCACCTCCATTAACACCTTGAGAAGAACCTTGAGAAGAACTTGTAGAGAAAGAGTGGAAGAGAAGAATTCTGCAGAGAGAGAGAGAAGACAATCCAACCTTCAAGTTTCAACCTCAAATTCAGAGAAAGATTAAGGCAAGTGGTTTAATTACAATTGATTCAAAGCTATGCTTTCCATGTTTAGGAATTATCGAATTTATCTTGGAAGATGATATAGACCCCTGAATTGGAAGTTTAAAACTATGAATTATGTTAGGGACTGCATGTAGAAACGTTCTGGATGAATTATGAACTCAGAATTATGACCCTTGATGATTTAAAAACAGATTTTAGAAGAAGTTATTAATGTTCTTGAAAGAAATAGAAATCTGGAATTCTTGATGAAGATTTGATCTATATAAAGCCCTTGAATGATGAATTATTGGTTTTAGAACGTTAACACTGTTGTAGGATAGTTGTATGATGATATTATAACGTTATCTTAGAGCTTCATGCTTGTTAATGGTGTTTTGGGTTGATTTGGAAACTGCAAAACGAAGCAGTCCGTAACCATACCTGGTGCGTTCGATCGATCGATGTTCTTCAGTCGATCGATCGACCACCATCGATCGATCGAAGGTAAAGGTCGATCGATCGACCTTCCCAGAATGAATAAAGTTTTTCCCTATTTAAATTTCAATAATGTTAACCCTTTATTAATATTTTTGGAGACCATATGAATACCCTTAACCTTAAGGAAGACCAGTAGGCATGGTTATGAAATTTGGACCTTAATTAGAATTAAATTTGAGGAATTATTCTAAACTAATGAAATTCGATAAGTGAGTTAATATTTGGGTTAATGGTGTAAATTTGAATAATTTGATGAAATGAGGTTTGAGGCAGAAGTAAGGACCTTAGGAATAAAGATGTTGTACGTGGGAATAATAGGAACTTAATAATCTATTTTAGATAGGTTTTAAGTATAAGAAACTACGACGTGAGACGTGTCGACAGTTTAACTTTTATATTATCGGGAGACGTAAAATATACAAATTTGGAATAATGGTATAAGGATGTAGAGTATACCTTTATTAATACTGAATTATCTAAGATGTGTGAATTCTTAGTATATGATTTTTATATGTATGACATACCTACCATACTTGCTATCACGGGAGGTTACGTTTGCTTAGGGCCTTCTTATCCTTGTGTTTCCCGGATTTAGATTGGTACCTTGAGGACATAGTTCAAGAGAACGACTTATTTGTGAGTTAATAAGCCAGCTGACTATGGAGCGTAGGTATGTACGTGACCATGGATATGTTGAATTATGTTCGCCTCCATTTTTGTGTGTGGTGTTTATTCCAACAATTCCTGAGAGATTCGGAATTTGTGATCCTTATGTACGTGATGTACCGGGATGGATAGCAGAGTATGTGTGCACCGCAGCTTAGCCTTTGGGTGCTTGTATTGTATATTTATGATGTGAATAATATACGGTTAAATGAAAAGGGAATTGTTATGTTAAATTGTGGGTATAGTAATTGAAATACTATGAAAAGATAAAAGGGGACAGATATCAATAAATGGTTTTGTTATTAATTGGAAATCCGAGAATTAAAGTAGAACTCTCTATTTAATTGTTAAGGTTGGAATTAAACGTGAACCGAGTAGAAGTGTTAGAAACTCTTTGGAACTAGATAGTTATGAGAAACACATGAATGGGTACAGGAACGTTAGGAGTGCAGAGTTAGACGAGAGGTGAGTACTTCATGTGAGAGCACGTCCTAACATGTATTTTGCATTTGTTGTTTTAAATGTTGTTAAAGCACTTGCTGTTTTCAAAATACTCTCCACATTTGGGCTCTGACCCGTTTGCTTTCAAATCTATCTTTTTGTAAAAACCAGTTTAGGTGCCCAGCCACAAGGACACCATGCTTAGGATCCTCACTCAGGTGACGAGCTGTAGCTGTTTGTGGAAGTTACAGGACATTGATTATAGACGCTTCATCTATCTTGACTCTATACTCAGTATTTATCAGTTGTAGGACATGTCACCCATTTCTTTTAGAGGCATTTCATTTATATTCAGTTATTCAGACGTTTGACATGTAAATTATTCAGGATTCAGACTTGTCTTATTATTTTCAGTTGTGGGATTGTTGTGAGGAATTTTCCTCCGGACGTATTACTATTGTTGGTTATTTCATTACTTCGTTATGGTGAATGGATTTATGTTGTTCTTCCATTATTCTTTTATTGCATGTTAATCAGACTTAACTTAAAATTTGGCAACTTACTTTTTAAATACTAGGTGGTTAGTAATCATTTAAATGTTTTCGACAGTGATGCTATTAACTGAATCAACTTGACATTTTGTATTAATTTAATAAAGGAGTAGCTACCCGGTATTTAATTAGTCGGGGTGTCATATTACGGTGATATGACATCCACTCAGTAATGGCAGTCAGTTGAGGGTCCACCAATAGGTCCCTATCACCATCAGTAGATTCAAAGATAAGCCAATGGCAACGGCTCCGGTATGTCCTGCATTATTAATATCCCGCAGATGCACAAATTATAGTTCATTTGGGAGGGAGATCATTCCTCTATTAACCAATGGCTGAGCCACCGAAGGAGAGATATGGAGTAGTCCTGCTAAGATCTCCCTAGGAGACCAAGAAAATTTAGGCATGACTGCCGCCACACTAAGATTTATCCCCAACATAACATAAAGCTCCTAGTAGGTCAGGCAGACCTCGTCCAAGCTAAATCAAAAAACATGATTTTTAAGGTACCAAAATAATGCTGCCGCCATCAACATGTTCCATTCAATGGGCCGGTTGCGGCACAAAAAGACCAGACGCGGGTTAAAGGCATCATTTTATACAATGTACGAACACATAGCTTTTAAATTCTCAAGATAAGAGTCAAATTCCGCACTTATGGGAAGGGCCGTTTTGGAAATAACAAGACACGAGACAAGAAATAAGAAAGAGAAAGAAGATGTGAATGGGTGAAGAAACCTCATCACCTTACTACCCCTTTTATACTTAAAAAATTGAGCTAAAAATAAGGGGCCTGGAAAATCCGAATGAAAGACTACCCCATCAAGTACTAGTAGTTAAAGAAAATGCAATCAAAGCTTTAGGGTGATTTGACTAGACTAGCCTGCCTATAGTGAGGACAAGGGGCATGCCGATTAACATCCCATATTTTTAAGAAAATTCCATCTACCCTTTTTTGTCAAAATCATAAACTAAAAAAAAATCTTTATTTTAAAGAATTCAGGAGTTTTTCTTCCTATATTTTACTCATCCGAAATTTTCTCTTGAGTAGTTCTATTCTTTTTTACGGCCTCAGTAAGCAAAGTAAAAAGTTCATGTAGATTAAGTCATTTAAATGAAAGATAAATAAAAATCCCATTCATTTCATATATATATATTGCCATCATTACATTTTTTGTAGAAAAAAAGAAAAACAATAGGACTCAGCTTGAAATCCTAAACTCTATCTCTCCCCCCTAGGATCCACCATCCCTGCGATGTGCACGCTTACCCCAGTGACGAGCTGAGGAGCCTCTGCTAACAGATCCAGATCCCTCCTCAGAAGAAGCAGATGGCACAAGACATGAAGGATCCGGGATCGAATCTCGAATATGAGCCGTCGCATAAGCCATCCAGTCTCGAATGTCCATCAGGCAGGTAGTCGACACCCGAACATGATGCAAGAGAAATGAAAGGTAAATCAATCAATCTGAAGAAAAAATAAGAAATCAAAAAGATTAAAGACAAAGAAATGAAAATATATACCTCTGGAAGAAGAACGTCCTCTGTTGGCACCAACACCATCGGGTCCATCGTATTAGGGCAGTGCTGCATACTCAACGATTCCCGTCCATCCAGCTTGATATTATAGGAAGGAGGAGAAAGCTGGAGGAATGGAACCTTCGCCGCTGCTGACATCGATGCACCACCAGTGATGTGGGAAGACCATACGGGCTGAATCGTCCTTATGCCTGAAGCCGTAGGAGGAAGTCAAGGTAGTTGTAAGACGCCACCGTGTCCGTATACGATGATTAGGGATTTCCAATCATCGTCGCCACCCTGACCTCCTCCGACATCTCTCGGACTCGCTTCATATATCTTAGTGGCATCGCCGATAGTACCACCACCTCATCCTCCATAATATGTTGGATTATTCTTTCTCCCAAATACCAAGAGTATCCAAATTCGTGTGCAGCAGTCGGCACATCTCCGCATGCATCTCGGTCACCCCTATGTGCTGGATGGCCGTTCCCCATGGATAGAAGGTCACCTTCACTTATCCAAGATAAAGTCAATACTTGAACAAACATAGATAAGGATAAAGAAAAGTATTCAAGAGAGAAAAGAAGAAATAACCTGGTTGCTCGTCAAGACATTCAAGACCCGATGTACTACCGATAATGAGAGAGACTGATTCGACCATCGGGTGGACTTTCGCCACTAGTATGTCTGACAATAGATCCCCACCAACTCATCACACAAACCAATGAAACAGGCATTGAACTCGATCACCACGTAGAACCATATCTGCAAAAGGACAAGATCTAGAAATAAAAAGAAATCGAAAAGGAAATGCAAGAAAATGCATAAAGGAAAATGCAAAAACAAAATTGCCTCCAGAAAATACGTGGCTCCAGGCATCACTGACTGAAAGCCTCCAAAGAAGAATAAAGGGTCACCATAGTCAGGCTCCCCTAGTCAAAGAGAGGGATATTAGAAAATACCCTCAAATATGGTAAAAACCATAACGTCACTGCTCGACGCCACCACTACACCAAAAATAGCAATCTGACATGGTTTAAAACTGTGACATATCAAATTTGGGACGGTTTTGAACTGTGCCAGAATCAGGTGTTTCAAAATGGCTATTTATTTTCTGGTATGGTTTAAAAGTGTGCCAGATTTAGCCAAACAGAAACACTTCTGGTACACTTATAAACCGTGCCAGAATTTGATATTTCTGGCACACTTTTAGCACAGTTTATAACTATGCCATATTGAGTATATTTTGGTACACTTTTGACGTAGTTCAAAACCATTCCAAAATTTGATACATTTTTGGCACGGTTTTGAAGTGTGTCAAATTTTTGGATCAAAGAAAAAACTAATTATTTGAAAAAAAAGAAAATTCCCAAATTGCGAATCTCACACGTTGTTGATAAACTAATGTACATACAAACTTCAAAATATTACAAGTCTTTATAGCTCAAAGATAAAAAAAAATTGGGCAGAATTTTCTCTTTTTTCTAGACATTCTAAATCCTATTAATATAAATCCTGCGTAATGTAAATCCCGCCGCGATCATAAAATATAACAATAAAGTTACAAAAGCCCGCACGACCATAAAAAATAACAACAAAACTACAAAAGCCCGCACGACCATAACAAAAAAAAGAGAATCCTGAAAATTTAATGACACTAAATAAATAACCCCCTTTTTTAAGCTATTGACTTCTTCATGTGTTCCACGTGGATAAAAGCTAATGATAGAATGTTATCCTACAAAAAATAAGATAAAAAAATAGATGATATCAGTAACCAAGTAATTTAAAAAAAATCGTATTCAAAATGAAAAATTGCATATACGAGTTATAAATATCATCACATTTTCAAACCGTGAGTCCCGTGACCACACGGTCACTTCCTACGAGTTACATTGGTCCCGTGTGAGATGTTCGTGCCTCTCACGGGGCCGTTTGGGGTTATTTTGAGTTTTCGCTCTCTAACGGCATGTTTTAAGACCAAGTCTAGATATTTTCAAATTATTATCATATTCTCAAATCGGGAGTCCTGTGATCACGAGGTCAGTTCCTAGAGTTAAATTGGTCCTGTGCGAGGTGTTCGTGCCTCTCACGGGGTTGATTGGGGGGATATTTTGATTTTTCACCCTCTAACGACTTGTTTTTAAGCCTAAATCTAGATATTTTTAAATTATCATCATATTCTCAAATTGAGAGTCCCATGACTACACGGTCAGTTCTTACAAGTTACATTGGTTCCGTGTGAGGTGTTAGTGCCTCTTAAGGGGCCGTTTGGGGGTTATTTTGAGTTTTCACTTTTTGTTGGCATGTTTTTAAGCCAAAGTCTTGATATTTTCAAATTATCATCATATTCTCAAACAGGGAGTCTCTCAACCACGTGATCAGTTCCTACGAGTTACATTGGTCATGTGCGAGGTGTTCGTGCTTCTCACGGGGCCGTTTGGGGGTTGTTTTGCATTTTCCCTCTCCAACGGCATATTTTTAAGCCTAAGTCAAAATATTTTCAAATTATCGTTATATTCTCAAATCGGGAATTCCGTGACTATGCGGTCAGTTCCCAAGAGTTACATTAGTCCCGTGTGAGGTATTCATTCCTCTTACGGGGCCATTTGGGGACTGGTTTGGGTTTTCACCCTTTAACGATATGTTTTCAAACCTAATCTTTATATTTTCAAATAATCTTCAAATTATCAAATTAAGATACCCATGACTACGCGGTCAGTTCGTACGAGTTACATTGGTCCTGTGCGAGGTGTTCGTGCCTCTTATGGGTTCATTTGGGAGTTGGTTTGAGGTTTCGCACTTTAACGATGTGTATTTAAGCCGAATCTAGATATTTTCAAACTATCGTCATATTGTCAAATCGAGAGTCCCATGACTACGCGATAAGTTCCTACGAGTTACATTGGTCTCGTGCGAGGTGTTAATGCCTCCTATGGGGCCATTTGGGGGTTGTTTTGGGTTTTCACCCTTTAACGACATGTTTTTAAGGCAAAGTCTTAATATTTTTAAATTAGCATCATATTCTCAAATTGGAAGTCCTGTGACTATGTGATCAGTTCGTATGAGTTACATTGGTCTTGTGCGAAGTTGTTGTGCCTCTTACGGGGCCGTTTTAGGGTTGGTCTGAGTTTTCACCCTCTAATTACATATTTTTAAGCTTACTCTAGATATTTTCAAATTATCATCATATTCTAAAATTGGGAATCCTGTGACCACACGATCAGTTCTTACGAGTTACATTGGTCCCATGCAAGGTGTTTGTGCTTCTCACAGGGCCGTTTGGGGGTTGTTTTGCATTTTTACCCTCTAACGGCATATTTTTAAGCCTAAGTCTAGATATTCTCAAATTATCATCATATTCTCAAGACGGGAATCCTGTAACTATGAGGTCAGTTCCTAAGAGTTATATTGGTCCCGTGCGAGGTATTCATGCCTCTTATGGGGCCGTTTGGAGGCCGGTTTTGGTTTTCACCCTTTAATGGCATATTTTTAAACCTAATCTATATATTTTCAAATTATCATCATATTCTAAAATTGAGAGCCCCGTAGCTATGATGTCAGTTCGTACGAGTTACATTGGTCCTGTGCGAGGTGTTAGTGCCTTTTACGAGTGCATTTGGGGCTGGTTTGGGGTTTCATCCTTTAATGGTGTGTTTTTAAGCCTAATCTAAATATTTTCAAATTATTATCATATTCTTAAGCCAAGAGTCCCATGACTACGTGTTTAGTTCCTACGAGTTACATTGGTCCCGTGCGAGGTGTTAGTGCTTCCTATGGGGCTGTTTGGGGGTTGTTTTGGATTTTCACCCCTTGACAACATGTTTTTAAGCCAAAGTCTTAATATTTTCAAATTATTGTCATATTCTTAAATCGAAAGTAGTCCCGTGACTACGCGATCAGTTCGTACGAGTTACATTAGTCCCTTGCGAGGTGTTTGTGCCTCTTACATGACCGTTTGAGGGATGGTTTAGATTCTCACCCTCTAACGGCATGTTTTTAAGCCAAAATGTAAATATTTTCATATTATCCTCATATTCTCAAACTAGGAGTCCCGTGATTACGTAGTAGGTTTCTACGAGTTACATGGATACCGTTCTAGGTGGTCGCTTCTCTTTTTGGGCCATTTGGTCTCTATTTTTATATTTCACCCCAACGCCTCGTCTTAACCTAAAAATTGTGAATATTTGTCATTTTAATAAATCGAGAGTCCGATAACGACACGACCAATTCACACATATTACAATGGTCCCTCTCGAGGTACTCGCTGAGCTTTTCGGGCCATTTGGTCATTATATTGATATTTAACCCCTCCAATGCCCTATTTTTAACCTAAGAATGGGAATCAAATCTAACTCTCCCTACATTATATCTATATATCTGAAGGTTTTAATTTTTATGGATAAAATGTCTGGTTTTGACCTGGAAGAAACATTATTATCTACACAATATAGAAAGGACTACATAGACTACGAGGAAATAACTCATCCAACTACAAGTAGATCGTATAATAATTAACACGTGAACTTATTATTTAGAGATCTCTGAAGATCTTGAAGAGCTTGAACTAAAGATTATTCGATGAGTAATGTCATAAAAACAAATATGTAAAAACTTAAAAATTGTACGAATCATATATATGCATGCTAGTGAAATAGATTACTCACCTTTTCATCCCTTCATCACATTTTTTCCTAAATCACTTGATATCCCCCTACCGAGAACCATGAAAAGATGAAAAGATATTAAGGATTCATTTGGTTGTAGTGTGGTAAAACTGGCAAATTTTATCATGGCTAAGTGTGATTGGACGCTTTTTGAAGTTGTGGTTCTAGTTAGTGTTGGATGAAAGTATTCAAGTTCGATGAATGTACTCGATATCGATAGGAACATTTGATTTTGGTGGCTGAAATGAAATCTTGACTCTCTTATGGGTCATCTATGAAAATCATTTCATATGTGTTCAGGTATACAACGTTAAAATGGTTTGTTAAATTATAGCATACTGCTCCGTTCAGTAATGGAAAAATGCTAAATGCTCTGTTTAGGTATATTATGTTACATATATATTGTGTTCAGATTTATTGTCCAAACTAATCAGTTATTACCACTACTCAATTCAACACAATTGCACCATTTGTCCAAACTAAGCAGGTATATCCTTGTACAAGCACAAGGAAAGAAAGATGGAAAATGAAACCACTACAAATCAAACATAAATATTGTTTGTTAATACCGTCGGTAACTAGGATGTCCCTTACTTGCTAATTGTAAATCATAATCATATGAAAAAAACATCATATCTCAAAAGTGTTTTTTTTTTGTTCTGCTAGAACAAACAATTCATTCTACACCATGTAGTTTTTTTTTTTCATTTTCTTACAATTAATGTAAGTAAACAATTATTTTTTATATCAGTGTTGTCTTTTTGGAGTGTTTCTATTCAAATTCAATAAATCTCTTAGATGAATAGCATAACTCTATCAATTAATTTGGTCAGAAGCATGCTTGCTTCAGATATAAACACTGACTCGTGATACACATTATAGTTGAAAATTTCAAAATACTCAACCAAACAACCAAATCGGATATGACTATTCATTTTTATTTTCTAAAAATAAAAACAAATTGGGATGAACTCAAAACAATATTGGTTCTCCTGAAGAAGGTAGTCCCAAAAACCTGTGCAAACATTAATCACCCCAATAATCATTTCTAATTTCATCATCAAACTTCTTCTTTAGCTCAGGATGCTAGCTAAGTATTCATTTGCAGTCACGGTGCTCATCTTGTTCTTCAGCTCCTGCACATACGAAATGGTATGTAGGATTAATTCATTATTTTGGTGAACCCTATATCATGTATTGGTCTTCCCCCCAGCCAACCAACTACTAAAAACATAAAACCAATCATCAACAATAACAAAGAACCATATTATACATGCCACTTCGTTATATGAGATCCAATGAACAAACTAAAAGTTCATAGTAAGTTTAAATAGTAGAGTATTATCGCATTACAAAAAATTGAAGACATTCAATGTAAATCTAGGTAATAATATTGTAAATCAATGAAAAATGTGCTAAAATAATTGTGTAGGCGTGTAAATATTTAACATTCATGTTATTAAATTTCTAGTAATTGAAAATTCAATAAACATTTTCCTTACTGAATCTAAGGACGACTTTAACCAAAAAATAACATTAATCCAAGATGCCTCGAAAATTTATCTACTTAATCAGAAACTCTTAAATTTACCATGCTGAATAAGCTATCATGTTTCATATTCACTCGTGCACACCTAACAACAACTTAAAGTATCAACCATCAAATGGACTAAATTTAGATTTATACATAATAAAGTCATGGCTTACGACACTGCACACAAAACAAATGAAGAAATATTAGTTTATTAGTCCAACCATGTGAATCCAATACTTAGTAGTGTGATTAAAAAATTCACCATAGAATCTATGACATACATGAAACACCACCATGAACAATTAATCAATGAACTCCATGTATGACTAACAAGATTTGAAGACGAAATATTGTCATTTTTTTTTCTTTTAGGAAGCTAAGCACTCTTTAAATAACAAAAAAAAAAAAAAGAATTTGTGTATATGTCTAAGGCAAATAAAACTGGAAAACAACAATAAAAGCATATAATAACTATATCATAAAAGGGATAGGAGCAAATCAACATTATCTCAAGTAGACTTATCTTGCTTTGGCTTCCCCAACCATGAGAAAAATCATAGAAATCAAATGCACGGAGTAAAATTTGAGGGGATGTATAGTCCCGTAAGAAAAATATATTAAACAAAATTTATCTTGTGCTTCTAATTTATAGGTTTACAGACTATAATCTCACCACCACCATCCATAGGGCCTGGCAACAATAGTAGGAAACAAGATCAAGTGGAGAACAATTTTTCCATTCTATCTATGATAATTATAGTGTTGGGAAGCATTCACCATAAAGAATCATATAAGCAAACAGAGTATATGTGTTATGCAATCCAGTTATGATATTATTACAGCTATGTAAAAATAGTTATTGATTTATCAGCTTGGAGTGTGCAGGGTAAGTCTTTGTATAGTTATATTATTTTTTTTGTATTCTCAAACATAATGTAAAGTTTATAGACAAAAAAATATAATTTAGTTTAATTCCTAGAAATGTGTAGATACCAAAATTTTGCATTTTAATTTCATAATCTGATGAGTGCATTATTTTGTATTATTTATACCCAAATCTAGGCCTTGTTAGGTCCCTTGCATCGTAAATAAAGAGTTTTTATAGCCATTTTTGTTATTTAAAAGCAAAATGCAACTTTGAAAATAATTCGGATTAATAATGCAATTTTAGCAACTTTGGGGTGAAACCGTAATTTCAGAAACTTTACAAGCTTAGAAATAATTTTTAAATATTTATCTGTCAATATGAAGTTTTCCTTGAAATTTAGTTAAATTCCAAGTTAAAATGAGTGACACATGAATTTTGGGGACTAAAATATAAATAAGGGTAATTATGTAATTTTCAACATTTTATGACCAAAAATTTGTATCAAGAATTTTTATTTTTAATTTTTTACCGGCGTTTCGAGAATTCGGAAAACATAGGAGTGTGGATATGCAAAAAAAATGGTTTGGATATGTCGCGACACGACACACCGACACGACAGTAAAAAAATGATTATAAATTTGTTCGAGTGTCCGTTGAGGTCATGCAATAACTTTTCGGAAAGGTATTTAAAAGACTCACAACTTTTTAATTCGGACGAATCTTAAAATAAGGTGTTTTGAAGGTGCAAAATCAGTTTGAAAATTCTGATTTAAAAAGTGACGAAATCCAAAAGGAAAGAAAAAAAAGTCCCTTCTACTTACCTTTGTCTGCCGTCCCAAGACTATTATATCCAACATTTCCTTTGATCCCACACCCATGTTTTGATCCATCACTCCCATATTTTATGTTTGGTGTTCCCCACCTTTTGTACCCACGTTTTCTTATTCCCTTATTTTATTGAATTGGACTTATAAATGAGGGGGATAGCTCGAACATAACAGAGGAGGGAGATCACAGCATAAAACATTGTGGAGGGACGAGAGAGTGATAAAAGAAAAAATACACACTTAGATAAAAAAAAAAAAATAGTGTAGTGAGTATTTTTGAAGCACATTTTGGAGGAGCATATCGTGTATTGTAATTCAAGTCTTGGACCCAAAATTTTGTAAGTTGACATTTATTAATGAAAATTATTTTTTTCATCTTGCAATATTTGTGTGTCAAATATGTTATGTGAGTAGTTTAATTACTAGGACTTAGGGGATGTTTGTCATGACTAATTAAACTACGCATGTTAATTTAATTTCGTACAAATTCCGACGTGTTCTAATTTGAAATAAAAAAATTCGGTATTAGCTTAAAATTACACGAGAGTGTATTTTTAAACCTCAACGAATTAATTATAAATTCATGCTTTAAAAAATTTAAAGTTGTCATTTTTGATGGGTTATGCTTGCACTTAGATGTTTTGATACTCCATGCTTAAATACACGTTAAAATTTTAAACATGATATTTTCGAGGGAATAGGGATTTATGGTGTCTAATTCAAGAGACGTTAAAATATTTTGACCCATGTAATGTTTTATTCTCCGAAATGTACGCGGCGAGAGTCGGTATATTTTGTGTTATAAATTCGGAACTACGAAATTAAATTGATGTGTTAATTTAATTAAAATTGACAAACGGAACCGACATCCTAGTTTCTTCCTCATTTAATATTATCTATTGTACTTGTTCGTTTATTCCTTTATTTTATTTTATTTTATTTTAGAAACTTAATCACTCTTATACACTCATATGTCTAGTTGGACAATCAATATTTTATAAAGATCGACGAAATCTCTGTGGGTTCGACCCGTACTTACACACGCTATATTTCAATCGCCGTGCACTTACAGTAATTTTTTATACTTTTAAAATTTGACAACATAATCCCTACCTCATTAATTATGAAAAGCAATTCTTATCGTCATCAGCACACAAACCTTAAGACATATTTGAAAAAATCTCATAATTATGACAAGAAATAAAGAAGTAAATCATCAGAATAGTAGCATATGTGCATTGGAAAATAAATTAAAAGAAAAGGGTGCAAATTAGAATCAAATATTCTACTATACGTTAATAAAATAATGATCAAAAGCACAATGTAGCATGCGTAATTTGGAATGCATTTAGGAACAGTGATAAAAGGAATTCATTCTAAACATATTAATTTATTTATTGCAACTATCTTTACCAATACATTATGACTACCTCCACTACTATAAGGATCTTGTACCACGAAAATTACAGAGTCTAGACACTCCGGATCCAATCACCTTTGCCTCGTACCTTTATTTTAACTCCATGTTTCCACCAGTGTGGTCATAATGATGATGAGTATTAAGTATGTAGGTAAAATTTTGATTTTTCTTGCTCAAGGCATCTATAATAAGTACAACTTTGGAAGGATCAACTACTCCAACAGTGCCAGTATCCATATCATGCAAGAGATAAACATAGTTGTCACTGAGACATGGCACCAATTTAATTTGCAATGTGGAAGATGTATTGACAATGCTACATAAATGAGAAACTCCAAGAATTTGACTCACTCCTCGTAAGGTTTTGAACGGAATAAAAAAAATTTCATAAATTCGTAAAACATATTTTTTCTAATGCAAAGTTGTCTCATGCCTTGCCATACGCAAATCGCTTGCCTCGTCCTAGAATGATGCAAAGCAGCGATGGAAGATCGTGCTTCTCTACAAATCACTTGCATCAAATATATTCATATTATTATTTTAACTATCAGCACTTTAACTACACAAACATCAAGAGAAAAATAATCAAATAAATTTTAGATAGGGTTCAGTCTATACAAGTGATCATCGCCATTACTAGTCTTCAAAATTATAAACCGTGGTCTCAACAAATAGTTGTACTTGTATCGATTTGCAGAAATAATTCAAAATCATTAAGTAACAATTTTGTTTCAAGAAGTAACATTGATTTGGCGGATCACTTAATCAAACCGAATACAATAACTCTATTAGATTTATCACATCCCTATTATCACTCTAAATCTTAGCACTCACCATATAATTACATAAGCAGTAGGAATAATGCTCAAAACACACCAATCATATAAAACCAAATAACTTTAAGAAAATAGAACCTGTGTGCTTGAAGGTACCAAGTTAGAGAATGCTTCCAGTATATTCACCACTTTCCATTGAATCGAAAACTCCACATTTTCTCGAAGACCCCTCTTTGACTCAGCCTCGAGATACGACCCACAGGAACATGAAGATTCCTTCCCATGACATAGATCCTACAATCACAACATGAAGATTCCTTCCCGTTAAACTATGTGTATATATACGTAAAAATATGTAGGTATGTGTATATATATGTACATATTATCATGCACGTATATATACAAATAGCAACAAAAGGAAAACTAATAAAAACTCAGTCCGTTTTTAATTTCTCAAAATTAATTCTGAGAGTGTTCCAAAGAATTCTGAGATTTGAACAAAATATTCAAACAAACATTTTATCAGACACCATATATACATAATCATAGATGATTTTTGTAATTGATTATATACACAATCTTTGACATTAATATAAAACAAAGTTTAAAAACCGTCAATATCAAACCTACCCAACATCATAACCTTTAAATAAAATTAACCTCAGAAATTAACTTAAGAAATATAGAAAAATTCAAATAGTAATTTAATGTAACTCATATTGTTTTCAACATGGAGGAAATAAAAATGAGTACTAAAATGGGGGTAGCAATGCACTACCCCCGATTTTAACCAAAGTTATCACCTTGTTTTGTAGTACCGTCTCAAGAAACCCTAAACTTCCAATACATCCTTTTTAGTGCCTGCAAAGAAAACTTCATCTTATACTTCCTGTTATGATAACATATAAATATATAAAAATGAACATTAAATGTTTGAAAATTAATAGTGTAGAACCGACATCCTATTTAACCTTGAAAATGAAATCGAACAAAAAACATGAACATGAACATAAATAAAACAATAACAAATCTAATAGATAACAAAAATGAAATGGAGATAAGGTTGGCTGAGATTGGATAGGAAATGGAGTCGAAACTGAGGAACGACCAAGCTTTAGCACAACAATGAATTTGGGGAGAAGAGATATAGTCTTGATGAACCTTCGGAGTTTGGGTATGGTTTCTCAGAGAGGGAGAGGAAGAGTGAGCGGGAATGAAATTCTAGATGGATCCAAATGAAACTCAATTTATTTTTTAATATTTTGTTTTTATATAAATTTTCATAATTTTGGTATGATTTTGGCACGGTTTAAATCAGTGCCTGATTTTGGCACGGTTTCAAACTGTGCCAAATTGTAACATAACCGTGCCAGATTCTAGCATAGTTTATAACTGTGCCAAAATCTCCTTTTGAAAGAGTGCCAGATTGGTGTTTTTGGTGTAGTGAACCAAAGACCCTCGCAACAACAAAAGAATAAACAAACGGTCCATCTACCGCACCTGCAGCCCGTAAGTTTCATTGATCTATTGACTCAGCAAAACCGACTGAAGAATAGATATACTGATGAGTCCGTCAGACTATCCGCCCCACATCGCCTAGCACCGCAGCCTCTGTCATCGGTGTCAGCCTTAGAGACCAGTCCACCTCTATCTGTGTCCCCTCACAGTCTATCACTAGTAGCTGCTGGACATCAATGGGAGTCACCATCATCTCCCCCAAACCCAAGTGTATAGTGTGGGTAATCTCCCACCACCTCTCCCCCAGAGTGCATAAAATGGTTATAGAGCGCGGTGTTTCATCCAGTGCAAGCGCCAAATGACCAAAACCTGCGAAAGAGACTGCCCAACGCACCATCACCAGAAGGTGCTCCAACACATCCATAAATACCGTCGTCCCCTTGGAGAGGAAACTCATAGAAGCAATGGTAGTGTCTCAAAACAGGAAGAGAAACCTTTTATCGAAATTCAAAGAAATAAGAAAATGTAAAAAAGAAAGAAAAGAATGCCAAAATTCATGCGATACTTACATAGCCATTACGGTTTATCACCCTAGATGACCGGTGGTGCAAAGGCTCATGCAGAAGAGTCTGATCATTGGTAACAAGCTCAAACAAATCAAAAGCATTCTTGTTGCTCAACGCTAAGGGCACCCTAGCCCGCTACTCTAGATTAACCTAATCGTGAACGCCCATACACGCCACGTGGGTCTCACTACTTGAGAAATCTGTCATTTTCTAGTCTCGAATGAGGAAAGGACGCAAGAGAAGATTGCAGAAGATAGGAAAGCTAGAAGCTGTGAAAAATGAAGAAAATCCGCCCCTTTTTATAGGAGGCTAAAGGGCATGCCGATCGAAAGTTGACTGACACCCACCGATCGACACTGTCCCTTCCCCTTCCCAAGGAAGTCCAGAAGATTGTTCCAGTGCCGATTGGCAATTTCTGCCATCATCCAATCGGCAGTACCCCTGAAATTTTGTACAAAAAATCCCCAAAAATGCTCGAAAATTCCAAAAAATTCTCAAAATTTTCCTAAAATTACCAAATAAATATTGGAATATTTCTTCACCCAAAAAATATTTTTTTAGATCCCAAATCCCCAGTCGAATTAATACCACGTTTTACCCAGTTTAAATCCTAAAAATCAGCGCATGTGCGTCCCAAAAATCTCATCCTTATCAGAAATTAAATGCTTTCCTATCAAGGCTACGCAATATCCTATCCGTTTCCAGTAAGGAATTCCCGAATTAAACTTGTTCCTAGAAAAATTTCAATCCCCCCCCAAGAAGATTTAGATGCCCTAACCGGACATCTCTCCCTAGAAACGCATTTCCCAATAGAGTCCCAAAACCTCACGTTATCAATTGTCCGCCCAAATGGAATTTCCAGACTAAGATTTTTAGTTTTTTTAAAAAAAAAACATAATCCCTAGACAGATGTCTCACCCCGAGCAGAGTCTAAAATAAAAATTTCCCCGGAAAGCTATTTCCCATGGTCTCAACTTAAGGTCCTCAGAACTGACCTCGACCCTCAGAATTGGTCGCTCCCTACTTAAGGTCCTCATAATTGACCTCAACCCTCAGAAATGGTCACCCCTACCTAAGGTCCTCAAAATTGACCTCGACCCTCAAAATTGGCCGCTCCTAGCTTAAGATCCTCAGAATTTACCTGGACCCTCAAAATTGGTCGCTCCTAAATTAAGGTCCTCAGAAATGACACTTAAGGTCTTCAAAATTGACCTCGACCTATGAATTGGTCGTCCCTACTTAAGGTGCTCAGAATTGACCTGGACCCTCAAAATTGGTCGCTCCTACTATAGGTCCTCAGAATCGACTTCACCCTCAGAATTGGTGGCTCCCAATATAAGGTCCTTAGAATTGACCTCGACCCTCAAAATTGGTCTCTCCCCAACTTAAGGTCCTCAAAGTTGACCTCGACCCTGAGAATTTGTCACCCCACTTTAAGTTCCTCAGAATTGGTCGCTCCCTACTTAAGGTCCTCATAATTGACCTCGACCTTCAGAATTGGTCAACCCTGCTTAAGGTCCTCAGAATTAACCTCGACCCTCAAAATTGGTGCTCCTAGCTTAAGGTCCTCAGAATTGACCTCGATCCTCAGAATTGGTCGCTCCCAAATTAAGGTCTCAGAACTGACTTCAACCCTCAGAATTTGTCTCCCTCTACCTAAGGTCTTCAGAATTGAACTCGGACCTCAGAATTGGTCGCCCCTACTTAAGGTCCTCAGAATTGACCTTGACCCTAAGAATTGATCGGTCCTACTATAAGTCCTCAGAATTGACCTCGACCCTTAGAATTGATCACTCCCAACTTAAGGTCCTCAGAATTGGCCTCGACCCTCAGAATTGGTTCCTCCCTACTTAAGGTCCTTAAAATTTACCCCGACCATCAGAATTGATCGCTCTCTAACTTAAGGTCCTTAAAATTGACCTCCACCAACAGAATTGGTCGCTCCATCTTAAGGTCCTCAGAATTGACCTCGACCCTCAAAATTGGTCGCTCCCTACTTAATGTCCTCATAATTGACCTTAACCCTCATAATTCGTCTCCACGATTTAAGGTCCTCAAAGTTAACCTTGGACCATAGAATTTTCCATCCCTAAAATAACCTTAGGTCCATAGAATAGACCTTGACCATATGAATTGGTTATCCTCGTCCCTTTAGGGTCGCAGAATTGACCTCTTTCTAAAAAAATCATGTGGTGTCTATTCGACGGCTTTCATTAGTTCCAAGCTCACCCATCGAGGGGATTTGTGCACACCACATTACAGGACTCCCTAAGTCTCTCCTTAGGTCTCTATAACCTCCCTAATTCACTGCAAACCCTAGGTCATACTACAAGTACCAATATAAAGGCCATCGAGCGCTCTCGGACCCCGTTTGACTCCGATCAACTCCATTATTAGAGTGAAAGCTCGATAAATCTTTGAAGGGATCTGAATCCCCTTTCCAACAGTCTATTTTGTGTGTGAAACAGCATAACAGTTTGGACGAACACTATCAAAGATCGATCTGGAGGCCACCGAGCACTCACGGGCCCCGATTTGACCCCAATCAACTTCACCGTTAGAATGAGAGATTAATGGATCCTCGAAGGGAACTTAAATGCCTTTCCAACGGTCTACCTTGTATGAAAAATAACATAACTGTTTAGATGAATCCATTTCCCCCGAAAATTAATTCGGAGGCCACTGGGTGCTCTCGTCCTTCGTTTGACCAAAGTCAACTCTTCAGTGTGACACTCCGCCTAATTAAATACCGAGTAATCTGTCTTTTATTAAATTAAATCAAAGTGTCCGGTTCGTTCATTCTTAGTGTCACTGTCGAAAAACAAATTTTCTTTATTAATCACCTAATAAATAACTAAGCTAAGTGTCAAAACATTTAATTTTATAGATTAAGTCCTATTGTTATGATTTAATACGAAACCACTTTCATGAACACGAATAATATTAAATACCAAACCACCCAAGTGGAATAAACAGACTAGATCAATCAATCCAAATAAAATATCCCAAATGGCAGGACAATGAAATAATTAAAACAATCCCAACTAAACTAAGTGCTGAAATAAAAAAGAGTACAAGTCTCTCTGAGCTAAATGGAAATTGGAAAGGGGCTACACATGCCCTATCTAATAATGACTAAATAGAAGACTGAGAAGAAAATAATGAAGTCATCTACTGAATGGCCTGCAACTTCCACACTGGATGCAACACGTCATCAGTCTAAAGATCTAAGCATGACGCCCCTGTGGCTGGGCACTTGTAATATATATATATATATATATATATATATATATATATATATATATATATATATATATATATATATATACAAGAGAAAGAAGAGATGACAAGAAACAGATCAGAGGCCATGTGTAAAATGGCTATAAAATAGTTTAAAAAGTATTTAAAATGCTTACCAGTTGATATTACAAACATGCTAGTACCTCGACACTCACTTGGAAATTCTCACCCCTCAACTAGTGTTCATGCCTAACGTACTACTGAACTAATCTAGATAAAGCTAACCCAATTCACTAGTCTAACCCAGTTCACTAGTCTAACCCAATTTTCCCCTCACCAAATTCTGTTTTAAGTAATCACATAACTATATTTTATATCTGCTAACCTTTTCTTATGAATATATTAAGCCAGTTATGTTCATCTCAATACAAACTTAAGATCTCAACAACTTAATTCATTTATTATTGATTATTCAATCTTATCTACTTTCAAGAAAGTAGATTAATCAAAGGTATATATATTTATCATTCTTAATATATATACTAATAGGGCACCCCATATAAATCTATGTGTGACACCCCGACTAATTAAACACCAGGTAGCTACTCCTTTATTAAATTAATTCAAAATGACAAGTTGGCTCAGTTAATAGCATCACTGTCGAAAACATTTTATGATTACTAACCACCTAGTATTTAAAAAGTAAGTTGCCAAATTTTAATATAAGTCTGATTAACATGCAACAAGTGTAATAAAGAATAACAACACCATTCACCATACTGAAGTAAAACGAATAACCATCACATAGTGTAAATAAAGTCTGGAGGAAAACTCCTCACTACAATCCCATACTGAAATAAATAACCGAATGCTAAAACAATACAAAACAAAGTCTGAAAACTGTAATGTAAAAGATGTCTCTAAATAGAAATGGGTAGCATGCCCTACAACTGCTAGATAGTGACTCTGGAATCCAAAAGATAGAAGCGTCTACAAGCAAATCCCTGTAGCTTCCACAAACAGCTACAGCTCGTCACCTGAATGAGAATCCTATGCTTGGTGTCCCTGTGGCTGGGCACCTAAAATGATTTTACAAGAAAAAGATTTGAAAAGCAAACGGGTCAGAGCCCGAATGTGGAGTTATATTTTAAAAACCTGCAAGTGCTTTAAAAACATTTAAAACATTAAATGCAAAGTACATGTTAGGACGTGCACTCACATGATATTCTCACCTCTCGTCTAACTGTGCACTCCTAACATAAGTACCCATCTATAACGACGCAAACCACTAGCTAAGTGACATCATCTCTAGCTAGACTATCATAGGTCCTACCCATATTACTCGGTTTTATTAACATTATAACGCTCGTAATTACGTAGGGGTTTAACGTAAACTCAGATGCTCAATATGCAATATATATCACTATCAGTTAACTCGCTATACTTCTCGAAGCAATACCGTAATTATATTCACAACATTAACATGAAGGTTCGCATTAATTAAGTGTATATTATTCACATCATAAATATATAGTATAAGCACCCCGAGAACTAAGCTGTGGTGCACACATACTCTGCTATCCATCCCGGTACATCACGTACATAAGGATCACATATTCCGAATCTCTCAGGAATAGTTCCGATAACACAAATCACAAATAGTGGAGGCGAACACAGTCACATCACATGGGTCACGTACATACCTACGCTCCCACGATCAGCGGATTTATTAACATCCCAATAAGTCTTTCTCTGACCTATGTTCATCGAGGTAACCAGTCTAAATCCGGGCAACACAAGGATTAGAGGGCCCTAAGCGAATGCAAACCTCCCGTGATAGCAAGTATGGTAGGTATGTCATACACACAATTCATATACCAATACTAAGTAAACACGCATCTTAGTAATACCGTAGTTTAATCGTAGTACATATCGTATTCTCGTACTAACTTATAATATCTACACTTATATTATTTCGGTTTATCGTCATATGCGCCATAATCGATTCTCACGTCGTATTAGACACTCACGTCTCAACCCGAACGGTTCATTTAATATAACTCGCGTATATAGTTTACTCCTCTCAATACCCCAAAAGTCCCAAATATATCCTTACATCATCAAGGAATGTTAACTCTACCCTCGAACCAGTCTACGGGACTCCAAAAATCAAAACAGTCCAAAAAGGACCAAACTGTCAACTCGTTAGAAGTCTCGTTCGAACGAGACTGTTCGAACGAGATTCCTCTGTCAACTCATTAGAAGTCTCGTTCGAACGAGGCGGTTCGAACGAGATTCCAGTTCGTTCGAACGAACTGTACCTTCTAACGATATCTCGTTCGAACGAGATATCGAACGAGATCCCTTCTCGTTAGCAGCGACTGGTCAACTCGTTAGAAGCTCGTTCGAACGAGTTCGTTCGAACGACCTGGGTAGGGGCTTCTAACGAGCTACCAAATTCGTCCCAGATTTTCTAAGTTACGTTTCTCACCATTTTTAACACCTCAATCCTTCTCCAAAGTTCTTCTAACAGAGTTTTAAGTCCTCTAATCATACCACAACATGCTAAGGTCATATACTAACATCTTTTAATACATTAATGCATCCTAAACATCAATAAATCACAAGATTTTATACTTTTCCCCAATTTTATCAAGAACATGAACCCTAGATTTATATCATCATCAAATCCCAGAATTTAATCCGTTTTAATTTCTTCTAATCACAATTATCATGAGAGAAATCATCTACCTATCATTCTACATGCAATTCTCTTCAAAATTTTCAAGTTCTAAACTCCAAACTACATGGGTTTTCATTCATCTTTCAAGAACAATAAAATTCCTCAATTTCTAACATGGAAGAGACATTCTCTGAAATTAAATGGAATAAAGTCACTTGCCTTGGTTCGATTTCTGATTTTGGTGTAGGTTTGGTAGAACTTTTCTGCAGAATTTCTTCTCTCCAAGCTTCCTCTCCAATGGTGGCTTAAGGTGGCTAGGGTTTTGATTTGGGAACTTAGAAAACTCTTCTAATAACCTACGTATCCTTCTAGGTTAATATGGTTTGGTTAATGGGCTTAGTGGGTTTAATCCACATCAGATTTACATCTCCAATTTTCGTCACTTTTAATTCCTCAAAATGTAAAATTACCAAAATACCCTTTAAGTTGCCGGTATGGCCTAAAAATACCCCGAAATCCAAACTACACCCCCGGGTAGTGTTTTCTGACTATCTCGACCCTTCCGGACGCGTTGGCGCACTCAAAACGACCATACGGATTATAGATTTTAAATTCATTTTTATAATCAAAATATTTCACCGTGACGCGGCGGTCCCACGCGTCTCAATAAAATTTCTAAAATGCCGTATATAAATCTCACGACAACTTTTATAATACCAAATACATATATCAAAACATGTATGCACATAATCAAATACCAACTCGCATCTCGTTAGTATTTAAAACCCGGATTAATTTTCAATTAATACGCATTTAATTAATTAATCCCAAAAATAAATATAGTCAAAAGTACGGGGTATTACACTGTGGTGCTAGAATACTATGCTATCAAGTCTGCTATCTCTTGTACAAAGAGAAATACTAGTCCGAAATCACTCTCGAAATGTATTAACACAAAAAATACATATTAGAGGCGAAGCATAGTTCCCAGTCACTAAGAGGTCAGCACATACCCTCACGTCTCTTAGAAACGTCTGGCTATCATTCTCAGATATCCTATATCTAGGGATCCTATGTTCTAGGGTACAAGTCAACATCCCCCGTAAAGGTCACATCGAGATAAAACGTTCCCGGAGCGAAAACCTCCGTGATAGAAAGTAACTTGGCTATGATTAAACACAAATGTTAACATAATATTTATATTCATACACTCATATATATTTACATTATTCATATAGGTAAACCCATGGCCCATATCATGTTTTAACCATACTTGGTGCGTAGCGCCCGTGTCTGACGTATAATTAATCCAGTTTTACTTTCTCAATTACCGCAAGTCCTTAAGTGCTTCTCGACTCTCGAAGTGTATCATCTTGATATATATAAACTCAGTAAGTGTACTCTTTCTACCCTACTGGTCTAAGTCATTCTTAATTCTCACAAGACCTAATTTAACGTACGCACGATTTTCACTTCATTTTATACCCCCAAAATCCCACGGTTAAATTTCATATAAAGTCGTGTTATTCGGACCTTTCCTATACCCTACTGGTCGTTCCCAAGTACCATTATAATATTTAAATTATGCCCAAAGGTCCTTACACATTGGGATTGGATTAACATTAAAAGGGAAAGATGTTTCAATTTCCAGGAGGAGTCGATCTATCCAGTCAATCGATCGACATTCTTGAGTCGATCGATCGATCGAATAGTTATTGGCCCAGTTTCTTCAATTCTTTACCTACGGGTTTCATCAACTTAGATCCTCAAAACCTCTATTAATTCATCCCAAACTCCCAAACAATCAAACCAAAATTTGTATTATCCTACTTACATGATTTATAACGTAAAACATATACAAATTCATAAAGGGTCATCAATTAAAGGGGTTAATTCAAGATAATTCATTAAGAACCCTATATTTATCGTCATCATCAATATCTTCCTAATTCTTCCTGAATTCAACCTCTACTGGACATCAATTTCGTATTTAATTATCTACATATATATATATATATATAGGGTTTTCCTAACATGGTTTCTACTCAGAAATTCAATATAAATCTCTCAAACATCATTTAACTTTCATGAAAACATAAAATCATTATCTCCTACACTATCATGGATGTGTTATCAACTTAAGAACATCAAGTTAGATACTTGCCCCAAGAATGAAAGTCTGAATTGTAGGAGGCGATGGGCATGATCCTACTCCTTGTTCCCTGATCTACATGTTTGTGGTGGAATTAGTAGGTTGGTGGTTCTCCTCCTTGGAAGACTTTTCTCTTCTCTCTTCCTTAGCCTCTCCACAACTCCAGTGGTTCTAATCCTAGATGAATCCCACTTTCATCAATTATAACCTCTCAATTTTCGTCATTAATTAAAGCCTAAAATGGAAAATTACCAAAATGCCCTCCTGGGTTGCCGGTTAGGACTAAAAATGTCCTGAGACCCAAACTAAACCCCCGGGTACACTTTTCTAACTATCTCGACCCTTTCGGACATAATGGCGCACTCGAAATGACCATGCATGCAACTTAGAATTAATTTACTTTTTATTTCCTTAAATTAGTCCTAACACGACTGACACGTGCGTTCCGACTTAATTTCTATAACTGTCGTATTATTACCTCGCGATAATTTTAATAAATTCGATCTCATATATTACTTTACTCATTAAGTAATATTATACATAATTGTTACAAATAATTACTAACTCTCGTCATGCTTGTAAATATTCAATTTAAAAAAATATAATCCGGATTAATATTAAATTAATTCATCCCAATTAAATTAATTTATCCCAATTAAATTTAATTAATCCCATAATTAAAGGCCATAAAATATGGGGTATTATATACTTCCCCTATAATAACGGAATTTTGTTCCGAAATTCCAAAATAAGGCATACTGGTAAAAATAATTCCGGATACTTTTCGTGCATATCTGTCTCGCGCTCCCAAGTGGACTCCTCCACATTATGATGCTCCCACTGGACACGTACAAGTTGGATTACTTTCGACCTCACTCTCCTCTCACTATGGTCTAGGTTAGCCACTGGTCTCTCCTCATAATAACTTTCGGGTTACAAGTCAATCTCCTCTATCGCATTGTGAGTGTAGGCTAAATCATCCCGAAGATACCGCCTCAACGACGAAATGTGGATCACATCATGAATACGATGCAAGTGCTCCAACAACCCAAGCATGTATGCCACCAGTCCAATCCTCTCGATAATGGGAAATGGTCCTACATACCTTAGAGACAATTTCCCTTTCTTCCTGAACCTCATCACTCCTTTCATAGGAGACATTCGAAGTAATAATTTGTCCCCCATGCTAAACTCCCTGAAGAACCGTTTTGAATCGACGTAGCTTTTCTGCCTGTCTTGGGATACCCAAATGAGACTCCTGATCAACTCAATCTTGGCTGACGTGCCCTGAATCACCTATGGATCGAGTAACTTGTTGTCCCCTATCTCTAGCCAATAAGTGGGAGAACGATAAGGTCTGCCATACAACGCCTCAAACGGGGCCATGCCAATTGTAAACTGGTAGGAGTTATTATAGGTGAACTCCACCAGTGGGTGGGACTACTCCCATCCCCCTCCAAAATCAAGGACACACATGTGTAACATATCTTCTAGCATCTGATTAGTGTGCTCAGTCTACCATTTTATTTGTGGGTGATACGCCGTACTCAACCGCATCTCGATACCCATAGCCTCCTGAAAGCTCTCCCAGAAGCGTGACACAAAAATTTTGTCTATGTCAGACACAATATCCAAGGGCACCCCATGCAACCTCACTATCTCAACATTACATAACTAGGCATACTTTCCCGTAGTGTAGTCTGTCCGCACCGGTATAAAATGAGTTACCTTGGTTAACCAATCCACTATTACCCAAATAGAATCGTGACCCCGCTGTGATGTAGGTATCCCAGTGATGAAATCCATGGAAGTTCTCTCCCATTCACACATAGGAATCTTTATTGGCTAATGTAACCCCGATGGTCCACCTTTACCAGCTGACAGGTGGCACACTTGGACAAGAACTCCGCAATGTCCTTCATCCCACTCCACCAGTACTGTCGCCTCATATCTTGGTACATCTTATCCCCTCCGGGATGTACCAAAAATTGATATCCATGCGACTCTATCATCACTACATGGCATAAGTCCTCCCCCTCCTGGATCACTAATCCCCCATTAAATCGCAAACCCCCATCTGAACTCACTGAGTAGGACTCCACGCCATCGGCTAGAATCCATACAATCTGATCCAGGCCAAACGAATCAACTGCTTGGGCGTGGATTACCCTCGTAACAATCTCTGGCATGACTGTCATGATGGACATAAAGGATCGGAACACTGGCTAAAAAAACTTTTTTACAAGATTACTAAAAAAAAGTTATAAGTTGAGTAAACTCCGAAATAAACTCATTGAACAAAACTCTTTTCAAAATGAACACTAGATGTGTTAAAACAATTTTTCTGAATATGTTCACTAGATTCATTAGTTTGATTACCATGAGTTTTTAAAACTAAGACGTTTAATTTAAGTTTCGAGTACGATATTGTTAACCAAAGTATTCAAGAAAATTAACACTTGATTTTTAACGTGGTAAAACCCTAAAATAAGGGAAACATCCATGGCCCCCTCTACAGAGCAAAACAAAAAATCCACTAGAAACACAACCAAGTTACAACACTAAAGCATACAACTAAGAACCAAAATGCAAGATCAGAAAACGTACTTACCCGAGTTACTCCACTCTTAAAGGCATTCTATCTTGAATTGTTCCTCTCCTATGCAACTTCTTGTTTTATCCTTGAATCCCGGATAATAGCAACCCCACAAACGAAATATCTCACCAAGAACCACAACTCCTAAGTGTTCATGTGAGAATGATAGTGTTTGTGTTTTAAACTAAATGCAACAAATGTATCTCATGCCTCTCAATCAAATACAAGAAATATACTATTAATGACAAGCAACTTCTATATGCAATGAAAATCATCTCAAATATTCTTTGAATACAAGACTTCAAAAATTTCAGATTTGGAATAAAAATTCAAATCAAGTTTTGTTTCAAAATTATTTATGTCCAAATTTATTTCACCAATTTGGGAAATTCATTTTTGAAACCAAAAATGTCTTTCTAAAATCTGAATATAAGCCACAACAATAAGTCTTGTGTTTCAAATTTATTTGAAACTATATTCTTAGATTCAACAACAACAAATTTAATAGAGATCCAAGAAAACAAATAAAGAGACCTAAAAATAATAGTGTGAACTAAATCGTTCTCACTCTCGTTCTTTCCGACCGACACTCGTCCTAATCTCATTCTTTCATAACAGCAGCAACTCATCCTACTCTCATTTTTTTCTGACCAGCAGCAACTCGTCCTACTCTCGTTATTTTTTATGACATCGGTATACGGACATCAGCTCTGGTGATCTCGATTTTGGCACCGAGATGATGAACCTGGTCTGGCGCCACCCTCTCTCTCTCTCTCTTTATTTTTCTCTCAGGGAATGGAGGAGAAGATTTGAAAAGTTAAGAAGACTCTCTCTCAAAGAATTCAGCCACCCCTTTTTTTCTTAACCCTCTTTTCACTTAACTCTTCTAAAGATAAAAAAAAACTAAGAGATCTTTTATATGAGGTACTAAAAGGTTGTTACAAATGAAGGGTGTAGATCAAATCTTCAAGATCCAATAGTGTGGAAAGAAAGTGGAAGAACTAATTTGATTGGTTAAAAGGTATTCACTAGGATTGAGGCACTAATAATATGGTTCATTGATAACCACTCAATCTAATGTCACAAATGAGTCTAACCACCAAGACACTAAACAAACACATATAACCTTATTAAAATATAACGCACATGTGTTTTTAAAGTCTTGGAAAAATTAATTTTTTGACTCAAAAAAAATATTAACCAATTAAAAATTGAACCAATCAAATTTTTATCATAAAAAATATTCTTATGTTAACCTCAAATATATTTTTTAAAATCATATTTCAATTAAATGAAAAATCATTTCAAATGATTAAAAAAAGTATTCAAATGAATTTCTTTTTCAAAAAATAAATAAATATTTGAAGCAGCAACACCACCATAAAGAATATGCACACATAATAAACATGTATATGCAGTGTATGTGTCCTAATTGTGGTTCAAAAGTTGTCCTTACCTCTTTGTGTCGTATTGGAGTACTTGGACTGGGAACCCTTGGAGACTTTGAGATAGAGTAACTCAGAAAAATCTAATCCTGTATTGATATCCAAACTAGTTGGAACTCCTATATGGCACAGACTCAAGTAAGTCAACCATATAGCGTGTTCTCAATATCCCCCTTTGGATATTGGAGACAAAATTCCCTTGAGTATCCTGAGCTCGTGGGTAAAAATGAAAAATCCTAGGTTTCCAATACAAAAATTTCTATCTACCCATTCCCATCCTAGAACCGAAAATAAGATAAAAAAATACATTACTTAACTACAATACATACCAATACCCTTATAAATTGGACAAGCTATACAACCGGGTCTGAAAAATGCCTGAAAAAGATTTCACACCCAATGGCATATTAGTTGAGTTAGTACCAAAAAATATAAATCGGAGCACAGGTACTCAAGATCTTCTCCCCTAATTTTGCTCAAATATACAACGAGGTAAAACAATATAAATCAGGAGAATATGAGATAATGTTCCAACACAAGCAACGACATATGCAAGGGAAGATACAAGGGTCTCCTACATTAAACAGATATTAGGAGGCGTCTTTTGTCATTTGAGAAACGTCCATTCCCTAAATGTTCAGAACCCAATTATTAGCATGCAACTACCGAGGATATGAATGAAGTGTTGAATTTAAGTAAGAACTATCATACCAATGGCATTACGAAGATACTCATATTGAATATGATCAACAGATTCAAAATTCTACATAAGGTATACCTGATCAATGATACGACAAGCCGTTTTAACAACTTCGGTCCAAAAATACTTAGGTAGATCTTTCACATGTAGCATAACCCTATACATCTCTTGTAAGGTTCTATATTTCCTTTCAGTAATGTCATTCTATTGAGATGTCTTAGGCGCACTAAATTTATGTTTATATCTATTGCCTATGCAATAATTTGCAACACCTGAATCTTTGAATTCTTCAACCATGTCACTTCTAACGCGACATACTTGGGTATCCTTCTCGCTCTCTATTTTTAAAAGTATTTTTAAGAACTCATAGAAGGTATGGGATTTATTTTTCATTAATTCGACCCAAGTATATCGTGTGTAGTTATCCATAATAACAAGTATATAACTATTGCCACAGAATCTGAGAGTTTGAGAGGGACCTATAAGGTCCATGTGGATTAATTCAAAAGGTTTTATAGGTAAAATATTTTTAACATTCTTATGAAAGGGTTTACTTATTTTCCCTTTCTGACAAGGATCACCGATAGGATAAAAAGAATTTTTTATTTTAGGTAATCCTCTAACAATTTCTAGGGAATTTTTCTCATGAAGATTATCGAAATTTGTATGTCCCAATCTATTATAAGATTCAGACTTAGGAAGTACTGTGTAACAGTTATTCTCATTTATGTTTCCTGTTAAAATACAATTTCTCTTTTCATAAATTTTTTTGCAATCAGTTTTAGAAAAGGCAACAGTATGATTGGAATCACAAAATTGAGATATACTAAGCAAGTTATCCTTAAGACCTCTAACTAGGAGGATATCATTTATCTCGGGGAGACCTTCCTCACACAATGTTAGCTTACCTATGATCTTGGATGAAACTCCATCACCAAACACAATACTACCTCTAAGGAAGTTTGTTTTGTTTGTTAATTTAGTTTAATCTTCGATCATATGTTTAGAACATCCGGAGTCAAGATACCATCCAGACGAAGTGCTTGGTGCCTTAATAGAAGATATGACAATGTTGCACTTGAGCTGGGGTAACAAGTCATCTTTTCTAATCCAAATAGGCCTAGTTTTAATAGTTTGATTGGCCTTTGATTTAGAAAAGTTTTGTTGGGTCTTTCTAAATGATTTCTTCTTATTTTTAGGTCCTCCCTGCTTTTTATAGTTAGAGTTGTGAGTGGTCTATCTTGGGAGAACATATGTATTCCTACTTTTTCTAGAATAGTTAAAGTTTGAGTAAGTAGGTGTATACACTCTCTTTTGAAAATATTTGGCAATGGAGTGGCTATAGATATCACAATATGAATAGTACTAATGTGTGGAGGACTTGACTTTATTACTAAAGTCTTTGAAAATTGGTTTATCTCTACTAGGAATGGTCATCCAAGTGTCATTAGATTTGAGTTTCTGATAATGATTTCTAACAGGTGGACAGACATACTTAGCTGGACCATTAGATTTTTGATGTTGAGTATAGTCATATTGTTTTTCCTTAGAGACATCTTTAAAAAAAAATTCTTTCTGAGTGTTTTGAGGATTTTGGCCTTGTTTTACAAAAAACAACATTTTCAGGAGAAACCTTTTTTCTAGTATAAACTTTGTCTCCAAATCCAAAACCAGATTTATCATCAGAATCAAACTTGCTTCCTACAACAATTTCTTCGTAGGACTTACCTCGAGTTTTAAAGTGTAAGAATTTTTTAAACACGCTTGAAACTTTTTTCTTAGATTCTTTAAGTTGTACCAAGATAGACTTGTATTTATGTTCCAAAATATTATTTTTCTCAGAAAGTTCTTCTATTTTTGCAGAAAATTCTTCAATTTCAGTCTCACGGGCAACACATTGTGCTGTAAATTCTTCAGCATTCTTCATAATAGTCTGGTTAAGTAAATCAATATGCTCATTAAGTAGCTTAACCGTTTTTTCAAGACGGGCTCTTTTCTTACGCATTTTCGTGTATAACTCTTGAAGATGTGGAAAATCATCATTGAAATCACTAAGTGTATCGTGTGAAGTGTCTCCTATATTGCTCATTTCATATGTGGAATTCACACACACTTCAGGTTTAACGACAATGCTTTCAGTTTGACACACCCTTAAGCTATCACTAACGGTGTTGTCTTCATCATCAACAATCACAACATTATCAATAATAGATGCAACAATAGGAACAATAGAATCATGAGTAGACACACATTCATCATCGTCATGGTAATAGATCCTAGCATAAAATGACATATAGGACTCATAATTATAGGTTGACTCAATTTCATCTTCATCAGAATCACTAGAGTCGTCCCATGTCTTACATAAATTAGCCCTAGTATTGTTGGTAGGTTTATTTGGGCATTTATTAGCAATATGTCCCATTTTACCACATCTATAACATTTGACATCTTGCATGTCTATGTTAGGTCTACTATTGTCATAGGTCCTTTTGTTGTCATGTCTTTCATGAGGTCTATGATTTTCAATACCCTAATAATTTTGTCTGCCTTGTTTATAGGCTAAAGCATTTTTATATTTGATAATATTTTTGAAATGCTTGCTCATAAGGGCTATTTGATTGCCAAGGTGATCCAAGTCACAGTCATCATTCAAGTCAAGGAAAAAGTCTAAGGGGATGACTTTAGGTGAAGTCAATTGTGATGAAAACACAACATTAGATCCAGTGAGTCTATTGTTATGGTCAGTCAATTATTTTTTGAACTCTAACTCCATCTTAACAGTTCTTAATTTCCTACTTAGCAATTTAGGAGTCAGGTTTGGGTCATTCATTTCTTTTATGGCATATCTCCTATTGTCAAACTTAGTAGATAATGACATAAGAATCTTTTGAATGATTTCTTTTCTACTATAGGTTATACCATTTGCATGTAATTTTGTAAAAATATCAGTTAACCTAATGTAGAAATCATCGAAGGATTCATTGTCATCCATAATCAATGTATTGTACTGTTGGACAAACATTTGTGTTTTTTCGACCTTAACTCGTTCATCACTCTCATGTGCGGTGACTAGAGTGTCCCAGGCCTCCTTAGTAGTAGAGCAATAGATATTCTTTTAAATTCATGCTCATTAATGGACATAAAGATAGCATTCTTGCCCTTATTATTATTATTATTATTATTATTATTATTATTATTATTATTATTATTATTATTATTATTATTATTATTATTATTATTATTATTATTATTATTATTATTATTATTATTATTATTATTATTATTATTCTCGAGAGACTTCTTTTTCTCTATCGTAGTAAATTCACTATGAATATTCTTAACCATTGTGGGATCAATATCAGACAAAGACTTAATTGGGTGTTCATAACCATTTTCAATCATGTCCCAAACATCATCACCAAGATTTCCTTGAATGAAAGAGACCATTCGTACTTCCCAATAGGAAAAGTTGTTTCCATCAAAGAGTGGTGGTTGAGAAAGGTTACCTAACTTCTCCAATGTTTCATCCATATTCAGAAATGGATTTCAAAAACAATTTCTAGAGTTTCAGGATCAAAATATCTTTTTATAAACCCGCTCGGATACCACTAGAAAAAAATTGTTTACAAGATTAATAACAAAAAGTTATAAGTTGAGTAAACTCCGAAATAATCTCGTTGAACAAAAATCTTTTCAAAATGAAAACTAGATGTGTTAAAATAATTTTTCTAAATATGTTCACTAGATTCGGTAGTTTGATTAACTTGAGTTTTTAAAACTAAAACGTTCAATTTAAGTTTTGAGTAAGATATTGTTCACTAAAGTAATTAAGAAGATTCAAGTAAATTAACACGTGATTTTTATTGTGGTAAAACCCTAAAATAAGAGAAACATCCATGACCCCCTCTACGGAGTAAAATAAAAAATTCACTAGAATCACAACCAAGTTCCAACACTAAAACATGCAACTAAGAACCAAAATACAAGATCAGAAAACATACCTACTCGAGTTACTCCACTCTTAAAGGCATTCTATTTTGATTTGTTCTTCTCCTAAGCAACTTCTTATTTTATCCTTGAATCCCGAATTCCAACAACCCCACAAATAATATATCTCACCAAGAACCACAACTCCTAAGTGCTCATGTGACAATGATAGTGTTTGTGTTTTAAACTAAATGTATCTCACGCCTCTCAATCAAATACAAGTAATATCGTATTAATTACAAGCAAGTTCTATATGCAATGCAAATCGTCTCAAATATGCTTTGAATACAAGACTTCAAAAATTTCAGATTTGAAATAAAATTCAAATCAAGTTTTGTTTCATAATTATTTATGTCCAAAATTATTTCACCAATTTGTGAAATTAATATTTGAAACCAAAAATGTATTTCTCAAATCTGAATATAAGTCATAACAACAAGTCTTGCATTTCAAATTTATTTGAAACTATATTCTTGGATTCAAAAACAACAAATTTTATAAAGATCCAACAAAACAAATAAAGAACCCTAAAAATATTAGTGTGAATTAAATGGTTGTTAGAGAAAATATATGAGCAAATTATATCTAGGTCCCATTTATTAGGTCAACAAGCTTATAAGTCCTATTGACTTTTTCATAATCTCATAGGTCCTATTCCAACTTTTTAGGAAATTTTTTCACAATTTTACCCTTTTCAAACCAACCATCCGTAACTTCCTTGAGGAAGTTACATAAGTGGTTGGACTTTTTTTTTTAATCTTCAAATGATCATAACTTTTGATTCACAAATCCGTTTTTCACAAAATTACTATTTTTGAAATCTGCTCGACGATATCTATCAAACAAGATCCATGAAGACTATAAAATTTCAAAGAAAAAAATTTACACAAGCAGTAAACTTTACCGTATGCACTAGAATATGAAATAGTTTTATATATGTGACATTTCATAAACAGACAGTAACATTTACTGTGGTAATACCACACAGTATATATATATATATATACACACACATCCGGTGGATCCAAACCCTCTTTTTTCAAAAATACCTTATATTTAAAGGTCCGCGCTAACGGCATCCAATCCTTACCACCATTGTTGGAGCTTCAACGACCTTCGTCAGAGCTCCGATTTGGGGTGGGTAAGGGTGGCATGTGGTGCCGCTGGCGCGGACCTTTGAAAATAATAGACTTTTGGATAAATGGGTTTTGGATCCATCGGAGTATTATGGGGTGCCGCTGGCGCGGACCTTTGAAAATAATATTGGATCAATGGGATCGGGATCATCTGGAGCCCCAATTTGAGGTGAATAAGGGTGGCACAGAACTTTAAAAATTTTCGAGCATATTGGATATATATATATATATATATATATATATATATATATATATAGTTTGTAAAAATGTCATAGATATTAAACTTTATTGTATACACCAGAAAATGAAATAGTTTTATATTTGTGACATTTTCACAAACAACAACATTTACTATGATAATATATTTATGAAATAGTTTTACATTTGTGACATTTTCACAAACAACAACATTTACTGTGATAATATATTTATGAAATAGTTTTATATATATAACATTTTCACAAACAGTAACATTTACTGAGTTAATATTACACAATATATATATAACATTTTCACAAACAGACATTTACTGAGTTAAGACTACACAGTATATATATATATATGGTGGATCCAAACCCTATTTTTTCAAAATTACCTTATATTTGAAGGTTCGCGCTTGCGGTATCCAATCCTTACCACCATTATTGGAGCTTCAACGACCTTCGTTAGAGCTCCGATTTGGGTGGGTAAGGGTGGCATGTAGTGCCGCTGGCGCGGACCTTTGAAAATAAGAGACTATTGAATAAAAGGGCTTTCGATCCACCGAAGTATCATGGGGGGCCGCTGACGCGGACCTTTGAAAATAAGATTGGATAAATGGGATCGGGATCATCTGGAGCGGCAATTTGGGGTGAATAGGGGTGGAACAGAACTTTAAAAATAGGAGCATATTGGATATATATATATATATATATATATATATATATATATATATATATATATATATATATATATATATATAGAGGCAGGCTCCTGTGCACACTAAGTTTGCACATTACCTTTTATATATAGTAAAAAAAATATTTTTGAGTTGATTTTTTTTGTGTGATATTTAAACATTTCAAGGAACCCATATAAAAAAAATCAGCTCAAAAAAACTTTTTTTGCTATTTTTAAAAAATCGGTCAAACTTTTGCAGTTTTTAAGCCCTTTAAAAACTGCGAAAGTTTGACCGATTTTTTAAAAATAGCAAAAAAAGTTTTTTTGAGCTAATTTTTTTTATGTGAGTCCGTTGAAATGTTAAAATATCACATAAAAAAAATGGTGTGCGCCAGCACTAAGTTTGCACACTTTTAAAAGGTAATGTGCAAACTTAGTGTGCACAGGAGCCTACCTATATATATATATATATATATATATATATATATATATATATATATAGTTTGTAAAAATGTCATAGATATTAAACTTTATTGTATACACCAGAAAATGAAATAGTTTTATATTTCTGTCATTTTCACAAACAATAACATTTACTGTGATAATATATTTATGAAATAGTTTTATATATATAACATTTTCACAAACACTAACATTTAGTGAGTTAATATTACATAATATATATATAACATTTTCACAAACAGTAACACATACTGTGTTAATATATATATATATATATATATATATATATATATATATACACGGTAGATCCAAACCTCTTTTTTTTTTAATTACCATATTTTTAAAGGTTTACGCTAGCGACATTCAATTCTCACCACTACTCACCCCAATTGTCGAAGCTTCAACGACTTTCATCAGAGCTATGATTTAGGTGGGTAGTAGTGGCATAGGGTGCCGCTGGCGCGGACTTCTAAAATTAAAAGAATATTAGATAAATGGAGTTTGGATCCACTGGCGCTCCGATTTGGGGTGAGTAGGGGTGACAGTGGGTTAGGTTTATATCTATAACATTTTTACAAACGTTAACATTTACTGTGTTATAACACAGTATATATATATATATATATATATATATATATATATATATATATATATATATATATATATATATATATACGGTGGATCCAAACCTCTTTTTTCAGATATTATCTTATTTTTAACGGTCCGCGCCAGCGGCATCCAATCCCCACCCCCTTTATCGGAGCTCTAACAACCTTCATCAGAGCTCTGATTTGAGGTGGCATGGGATGCCGATGTAACATTTTCACAAACAGTAACATTTATTATTTGTGAAAATATTACAGATATAAACCTAATCCAATGCTACCCCTACCCACCTCAAACTGGTGCGCCGGTGTATCCAAACCCCATTTATCCAATATTCCCTTATTTCCTAAGGTCCGCGTCAGCGGCACTCCATGTCACCCCAAATCAGAACTCTGATGAAGGTTGTTCGAGCTCCGACAATTGGGGTTGGTGATGGTCGGGATTAGATACCGCTAGCGCGGGTCGTTAAAAATAAAGCAATATCAGAAAAAAGAGGTTTGGATCCACCGTATATATATATATATATATATATATATATATATATATATAGAGAGAGAGAGAGAGAGAGAGAGGCAGGCTCCTGTGCACACTAAGTTTGCATATTACCTTTTATATATAGTAAAAAAAATATTTTTGAGTTGATTTTTTTTGTGTGATATTTAAACATTTCAAGGAACCCATATAAAAAAAATCAGCTCAAAAAAACTTTTTTTGCTATTTTTAAAAAATCGGTCAAACTTTTGCAGTTTTTAAGCCCTTTAAAAACTGCGAAAGTTTGACCGATTTTTTAAAAATAGCAAAAAAAGTTTTTTTGAGCTAATTTTTTTTATGTGAGTCCGTTGAAATGTTAAAATATCACATAAAAAAATTGGTGTGTGCCAGCACTAAGTTTGCACACTTTTAAAAGGTAATGTGCAAACTTAGTGTGCACAGGAGCCTGCCTCTATATATATATATATATATATATATATATATACTGTGTTATAACACAGTAAATGTTAACGTTTGTAAAAATGTTATAGATATAAACCTAACCCACTGTTACCCCTACTCACCCCAAATCGGAGCGTCAGTGGATCCAAACTCCATTTATCTAATATTCTTTTAATTTTTAGAGGTCCGCGCCAGCGGCACCCTATGCCACTACTACCCACCTAAATCATAGCGCTGATGAAAGTCGTTGAAGCGTCGACAATTGGGGTGGGTAGTGGTGGGGATTGAATGTCGCTAGCGTAAACCTTTAAAAATATGGTAATTTAAAAAAAAAAGAGGTTTGGATATATATATATATATATATATATATATTAACTCAGTAAATGTTACTGTTTTTGTGAAAATGTTATATATATATTGTGTAATATTAACTCAGTAAATGTTACTGTTTGTGAAAATGTTATATATATAAAACTATTTAATAAATATATTATCACAGTAAATGTTATTGTTTGTGAAAATGTCAGAAATATAAAACTATTTCATTTTCTGGTATATACAATAAAGTTTAATATCTATGACATTTTTACAAACTATATATATATCCAATATGCTCCTATTTTTAAAGTTCTGTGTCACCCCTATTCATCCCAAATTGGCGCTCCAGATGATCCCGATCCCATTTATCCAATCTTATTTTCAAAGGTCCGCGCCAGCTGCCCCCATGATACTTCGGTGGATCAAAGCTCATTTATTCAATAGTCTCTTATTTTCAAAGGTCCGCGCTAGCGGCACCACATGTCACCCTTACCCACCCGAAATCAGAGCTCTGACGAAGGTCGTTGAAGCTCCAATAATGGTGGTAAGGATTGGATACCGCTAGCGCGAACCTTCAAATATATGGTAATTTTGAAAAAAAAAAGGGTTTGGATCCACCGTATATATATATATATATATATATATATATATATATATATATATATATATAGGCAGGCTCCTGTGCACACTAAGTTTGCACACTAAGTTTGCAAACTAAGTTTGCACATTACCTTTTAAAAGTAGTAAAAAAATTATTTTTGAGTTGATTTTTTTTGTGTGATATTTAAACATTTCAAGGAACCCATATAAAAAAATCAGCTCCAAAAAACTTTTGAGTAAATATCATTCGTATAGGTATACACTCTGTAAGAGGGTAGTTTAGATAAGATGGAGACGTAACCCCTTTTGAGTACGGTAATGATAAGTTAATTAGCCAAAACCTTGGATTAATGATATGACATACAAACACTACTCAATGAAGATAGACTCAGTTTGATCTCTCTAATCTCTCGTGTATAACTCAGAAGATAGTAATGAACTTAGAAGTAACTTAGCTAGAGGGAGAGAGAAATAAGCACCCTAGATACACCTTGGCAGGCAGCCAAACACACCAACCACCCTCAAGAATCTCTATCAAGTATTAAAATCTTTGTAATAAATGAAAATGGTGGGTGAGCAAACTCTCTGGTTTGTAATAACTCTCTCTGATGTATATTCTCTCTAGTAATAACTTCTGAACTCTCACCAAAAGATATCTCTTCCTCAAAGGTGGTTGGGGTCCTTAAATAGCGCCCCCCCCCCCCCCCCCACACACACACACCACCCCCGAGGCAACTCAGTCATCAATGCCTGTGAAATACCTCCCTCATACTTTATGTCACAAACGTTAAATACCTGATGCGCTAGTTGTATCCACGTCATAAACATTATATGCCACGACATTCCTTTTGCCTAACCACTGTGTGTCACGGGGCTGTTGTCGCAAAGGTGGCTCACCAACTGCCTGACAGCCCCAAATACCACAGTGGTTTACTCAAGTGCATGTCTGGCATTGTTTAGTATGACACCTCGCCTAATTAAACATCGGGTGATCAGGACTTTATTAAATTAAAACAGGTTTCTCAAATGGTTCATTCTTAGCATCACTGCCGAAAACTTTTTAATTACTAATCCCCTAAGTAAAATTAGACCGGTGCCAAATTTTATCTTTCTTAAAACAGATAAATCAACCATGCGGAAAATAGTAAAGCAAATACCATGCTAAAACCCAAACCAACAAAGTATAAGTACAACAGTGCAAAAGTATTACCGAATAAACCATCGGCTAAAAATGCTAAACAACAATAGAAAATAGAACAACTACTAATCTGAAACTAACATCTGAGACTGATACCGGACTACAAGTCCATACATAAATCCTGTACTAGATCTGAATGAGAGATATCGTCTAGTCAAAATCCTGTAAGCATCCACTGTGCTACGCGAGTCCCTGGAATAGAATCATCATCCATGGCGTCCCTGTGGCTGGACACCTAAAAGGTTTTGAAAATATTTTATAGCAAGAGTTAGTACTCAAAACATTTTGAAAATATTTAGCAAGCGTTTATCACAATATAAAATGCGGTTATTGATTACACATGTTAGGTTTTCGTACACTCTCTTGAGTTCACTCACTTCTCATCTATTGTGCACACCTAACTTTCTACACCTAGCCTACCTAGCCATGTTCCCCAAGTTAATTAGGTCTAAGTAATCATCTGAACTTATTTAAGCTTAAGTTCTCACATCGCCCACACCGTGCATTCATTTCAATAACATCTCGCAAAGGTTAATTAATACTCAAATAACATTTCACCTATGTTATGCTTCAAAGCTATTTAGTTTCACTACTAAATTTCTAGGATTCTCACAATTGTTATCTTTTCACTTATGTAATTAAGTTTCACTACTTAAGTTACTAATTAGATATTCTCTATCTAAAGATACATTCCGTAATTAAGTTTCACTACTTAACTTACCAATTTGATACGTAACATTAAACACATCATATTCATCTACTTATTCACAACAGTATAATATCATTAAATGTATATATTTCACACATAATATATACTAAATATCAGTCATTACTATTTGTCCTTTTTACACACATAAAGAACTCTTGGTTCGGAATGATTCATCGACCCCAAGTAAGAATTGGTTCAGAATGATACATCGACCCCAATTATTTATATACACAAATTCTGGCTCGGACTCTTTCATCACGCCACCAGTTCAAAGGTTTGGTTCGGCATTTTACATCGACCCCAAACATATAATAACCCTATGTTAGTTCGGAATGTCTCATCGACCCGAACATAGTTAATTTAAGTATATATCAATCTACTAATACACAGAAGTAGAATATCATTAAATATATATTTCACACACAATATATATTAAGTATCAATCATTACTATTTGTCCTTTTTACATACATAAAGGACTCTTGGTTCGGAATGATTCATCGACCCCAAGTAAGAATTGGTTCGGAATGATACATCGACCCCAATTATATAATAACCCTATGTTAGTTAGGAATATCTCATCGACCCTAACATAGTTAATTTAGGTATACTTCTCTTAACCTAAAAGTTCATACAATTCAGTAGGTACACGCCCGACCTATCAACCATGCTCGTACGTAATATTTTATTCTCTTATATTTACCGTATAATATTCATTGTACGATTTATCTCATTAATCGCATTTATTTGAGTATTCACAACAATCTAAGGGCCCTAGTTACCCCTAACGTAATATCAATTCAGTAGCTACCCCTTGTTAACATATTGACCCAATAAATTTAAGCTCGCTCATGCTTTTTCGTAATTATATTCTTATCATCTCGAATTAGAATATGTCACAATCAAGCCTATGAATCTCCACTTTAATTCTCTCACAAGATTAAAGTCCAATGCTCAATCATAGACCTACTTCCATAACATTATTCTAAAAATATATTTCATCAAGATCCCAAACACTTCCCCGATAAAATTTTAGGCATTTGAGGCGCAGCCTAACGAATCATAAAATTTTCTGGCAGATTAAACACCTTCTAGTAAAACTTCGATTTCTCCCTCTACAGAACTCCGATTGACCTGATTCCATGTTCATTGGAAAGCTAAGAGATATACCTTTCCATAAATCTATGATTAACACTCTAATTATAAGGACAACTCAAATCGTGTATGTTTAAAGTCACGTGAAACTTCTGGCAGATTACTATGCTGGCAGATTAAACACCCTGTAGTAATAGGTCTATTACTCCCTCTACAGAACTCCGATTGACCTGATTCCAAGTTCATTGGATAGCTAAGAGAAATAAATTTCTAGTAATGTATGGTTAACACTATAATTCGAAGTATAACTCAAATGGAATACGTTTAAAGTTGTGTCAAAAATTCTGGCAGATTGACATCTTGTGTTCTTCAATTAAACCCTAAGTCATTCAAGATTCATGTTCTTTAACCAAGAACTCATAAAGATTATATGTTAATCATCAAATATATTCAAATTTAATTTTACCTTTACTTAGGGATTCATTCTACATGCAATCCTACCCAAACATGTGATCAATTCAAACATTCAATTCATGGTTTTTCAATAGAATTAATCAATTCTTAAAACTCCCTACACATGGGTATTATAACTTGAATTTGATTTGCAATAAACACTTGCCTTGATAGAGGGGTTCTGATTTTGTGATTTTTGTTGATGATTGATTGTTTTTCTCCTTGAATCTTCCTTCCCCATAAGTTTGTGGTGAAAATCTCCTTTGAATCCTTCCCAATTCTTCCTTTTGCCTTGAGAATTGTTTCTCTCTTCTCTCTAATGGCTATGGTGTGTTTTTTATTTTCTCTAACCCTAGCCTCCAACTCTTATAATCTGACTTAGAGTTATTAAATTTGTAAGTCTTCTCACTCCTATAATTTAAAAGACTAAAACGCCCCTGAACGGTCCTGGCTTAGCCCAAAAACATCTCGGGACCCAACTAGTACCCCTGGGTATACTATTTTGACTATTTTGACCCTTCTGGGGTTAACCGTGACCTCTAAATTATAATTTGAGTCACTTAAAAATATATTACTCATTCTCGCCCCAAAACGGTCTACATGCGTTAAGGAACTATTTACTACTCGCACTAAGTAAATATAATGAGGCAATATAAATCGGTAACTATCTCTCGATTAATATACTATAATTACAATTCTTAATAAATATCATTAAATTACTCCTCTTACGTAATTTAAATTAAGCCGTATTTTCTCATTTAATTTTCCAATTTAATTAAATAGAATATTCAAAAATACAGGGTATTACATACTTCCCCCCTTGCAAAGGAATTTCGTCCTCGAAATTAGGATAAGGCTGGTATTAAGACTAAGGACCTTAAATATCACTGCATCTTCTAATACTCAAAACCAAATCATAACATCCTAACATTCGTCCCAAGTACATGCCTTGCTTCATTATAAATTCTTATCGCATGTTACCCATGCCGCATATATCATAATTAAGTCTCACTATTTAATTTCTCCATAGATTTCCCCAATCTAACGTTAACTCTTAAAATTAAGTTTCTCCCTACTTAATTTAACCTTTTGATGTATATCTCTATATATAATATCTATGGATCTACTATCACTCATAAATAGAATATTAATAGGTATATATTTCACACACAATATATACTATAAGGGAAATTGGTCCGGCAAAATCATCGACCCCAAAAATCCTATCATTTACATTGGTCCGGAAATCCCTCGACCCCAAGGTAAATGTAATGCATATGTTGGTTCAGACCTTCCGTCGATACCAATAATTATCATCGATTTGGTTCGGAAAATCATCGACCCCAAATCGATCCTTCATGTATTGGTCCGAAACATCATCGATCCCAATACATAATTAAGCATACTTATTATTGCACATAAGTAAGAAAACCATAAGGTATATATTTCTTACACATAACATATACTATCAACACTAATATTATAATCACCCCCCCTTCTAAAATACTTTTGGGGTTATTGGCTCGGGATCTCACCTCGATCACCAATAGTGATTGGTTATATTGTCGCGGAATCACACTTCGAGAACTAATATATGTAAATATATCTCATCGCACATGAGTAGACAATTTATGAGCCATATATTACACACTTTATATATCCTAAAATGTCATACTCCAATAGAATGTCCTCATAGCATGCGTTAAGGACTAAGAGTTCAAAATGTCTCCTCGAACCACACCTCAAAGTACATATAAGTTCATAATAGGTATCCAAGAAACTAATCCTTATGTATAGTCCATATAGGAACCCACACTACCTATAAAATATGCTCATACGGTTATACATTCAACCTATGAATTGATCAGTGGCTTCTTCCAAAATTCCACTATCGTTAGGACGTAGTATCTTCCTTTCTCACAATCATTGGGTCATAGGCGACACAGAACACCCAAAATAAAACATTATCTCCATTCCTCCCTAACCATCTCTCACAGGGTGGGATTTTAGGATTTCATCCTGATTCACAACAATATAGAGCGGCACCTTGCACTTGCGCACTCTACCTTTTTAATGACATATTAGTTCATAACGGTCAACCCATTTCGCTAACCCAACGGAATGTTGACTTAGTTACGATGTCCATAGCCCATCCATAAATTATAAGTCTGCCTATGCATTCCATCACTGGAAACGTAGGTTCACCACCGAATTTCGGTTGCTCATTTCGAGACTGTCTTTCTCTATTAACTAGTGGTGCGTCTGGAGACAATCTCACTATATCTCTTTCGTAACACCGCTTCCCACTTACGTCATCTTTCCTCAAGTGGTAACCTATTCCCATTTCACTCCGGGTATATTATACTTTACAATCCGTGCACTCTTAAAAATTGGCGCACTTTTAGGGTTGATTACCTTATAAGAATCAACATTTTAATAACGCGTATGTCACTCTCAACACTCAGTTAAGTAGAACCTGGTGTCACTTATTCACAACAGTTAGGCCTCCCATATCAAGAGACAACTTTTGAACGGCTTCCCACCGACTTTCATCCCATAGGGTGTGCTGGCTCTCTCAGTACATAAAAATCTTGGATCATCGTCTATTTCCCATGACGTTCAATCCATTTCATCGATACGACTTGCCTCATAACCTCCCCACCGGCGAACTTATCAAATATAATTTTTTTTCTGCATCCCTCTACCTCTGATGACTAAGAAAGTCAATTGACTAGGGCGTCCATACCCCCTTTTCTCCGTGCACATTTGCAAAAACATTGCAAACGTCGCACTCGTAACATGCTTTCCTCAACTCTCACCTTGTCTTCACGGCGTGCCTACAATTTTATGGGTATTCACAATCCCCTATAGAACAAAATTCAAATTCTTGCCCACAAAGTCCCACTTATCCTTTCGTGGTGAGATAAGCTTTTCAGTGTTTCCCCACAACACTACCGGCCCCACCGATGTCCTAGCATCTAACGTCTCTTCTCCTGACGTGCATAAAAATCTACTCGTATTCCCTTGAATAACTTGGAAAGATCAAAACGTGTGGTATTACGTCCCACATAATACATCTTTTCATAAATCCCCTTATTCCAGGCCACACTTACTGGTTTAGGGTATTCCTCCTCTCGGAGCTGGCAACCATAATTCTGAACACTATCATCATGGTTCCCTTAGTTTCGCTGACCAAGAGGAACACACTATTGGACTTAACAGTCTTGGCTTAGAATCAAATCAATGAATCCCCTAGTGGTTTTCCACTTATGGCTTGCACTAGCCCCCTTGCATTCAGTCTTACTCTTTGACTAAATCCTTAAACTCTTTTAGCTCCGGTAACCTAGGAGCATTTACATCAACCTTGTAAGAAGCACCATACAACCTTCATACACATAAGTCGTCCAAGCAGAGTTTTACCAAAATTGTGGATGACAACTCGTGAGTCCATTCTCTCAAGGGCTCTTTTTCCTTTGTACCTATCTCATCGGGTACCAGTTCACTTCAACGGATAAATTTCTTTCTCAGAATTGGCCTTTACCAGGTTTTCATATGATGGGTTCAGAAGTTTCCATTCACTTCGCTTCTTAACCATCATTAGAGAAATTTGCGGTTAAACTATACGTAAAATCCCTCTAACTGTATACTGACCCTAGGTTCGGATGTGGTGCCTGGTACCCCCACCACGTTGCCTCAAAAATCTTTACCCAAACTTTCACTTCTGGGTATTCCTACTCTATCCTAAATGCCAAGATCTCTAGGCATTCAACTTCTATGCATTAACATGCACAGTCGCTGTTTTATCACATTTTTACGGCCCGTTCTCATAAAAATCCTCCAGACCTCCTCTCACTATCACTGCATTTGGCGGTCTATATTAGCATTCCCCTTTTTCCATCGTGACACTTGGAAAATGCCTACTATGCCTCAACAGCCCTTGCGGCATTTACTTATAATTTCACACTTGGAGAGACCTCGACAACGGTCATCTCTTCTACGATTACCATCCTCGAACACCCCATGCCTCATGCCGAGCCCCTTCCTCCTGCAATTCTTCCAACTCCTCCACTAGTTTTTATCGCCATGTTCAACGTATCATACCCAATCGAACTTGTATATACTACACTTCATCAACTAAATAGCAGGAGAACGTAAACCACGTACGTAAATGAATACAATAATCCTAGTATAGGGCTCTGTATCAATTAGACGATACACTGAAAACGTAGTAAGCCGTACATATCCTATGGACACTAGAACCTGATGCTCTAATACCATCTGTGACACCCCGCCTAATTAAACATCGGGTGATCAGGCCTTTATTAAATTAAAACAGGTTTCTCAAATGGTTCATTCTTAGCATCACTGCCGAAAACTTTTTAATTACTAATCCCCTAAGTAAAATTAGACCGGTGCCAAATTTTATCTTTCTTAAAACAGATAAATCAACCATGCGGAAAATAGTAAAGCAAATACCATGCTAAAACCCAAACCAACAAAGTATAAGTACAACAGTGCAAAAGTATTACCGAATAAACCATCGGCTAAAAATGTTAAACAACAATAGAACAACTACTAATCTGAAACTAACATCTGAGACTGATACCGGACTACAAGTCCATACATAAATCCTGTACTAGATCTGAATGAGAGATATCGTCTAGTCAAAATCCTGTAAGCATCCACTGTGCTACGCGAGTCCCTGGAATAGAATCATCATCCATGGCGTCCCTGTGGCTGGACACCTAAAAGGTTTTGAAAATATTTTATAGCAAGAGTTAGTACTCAAAACATTTTGAAAATATTTAGCAAGCGTTTATCACAATATAAAATGCGGTTATTGATTACACATGTTAGGTTTTCGTACACTCTCTTGAGTTCACTCACTTCTCATCTATTGTGCACACCTAACTTTCTACACCTAGCCTACCTAGCCATGTTCCCCAAGTTAATTAGGTCTAAGTAATCATCTGAACTTATTTAAGCTTAAGTTCTCACATCGCCCACACCGTGCATTCATTTCAATAACATCTCGCAAAGGTTAATTAATACTCAAATAACATTTCACCTATGTTATGCTTCAAAGCTATTTAGTTTCACTACAAAATTTCTAGGATTCTCACAATTGTTATCTTTTCACTTATGTAATTAAGTTTCACTACTTAAGTTACTAATTAGATATTCTCTATCTAAAGATACATTCCGTAATTAAGTTTCACTACTTAACTTACCAATTTGATACGTAACATTAAACACATCATATTCATCTACTTATTCACAACGGTATAATATCATTAAGTGTATATATTTCACACATAATATATACTAAATATCAGTCATTACTATTTGTCCTTTTTACACACATAAAGAACTCTTGGTTCGGAATGATTCATCGACCCCAAGTAAGAATTGGTTCGGAATGATACATCGAACCCAATTATTTATATACACAAATTCTGGCTCGGACTCTTTCATCACGCCACCAGTTCAAAGGTTTGGTTCGGCATTTTACATCGACCCCAAACATATAATAACCCTATGTTAGTTCGGAATGTCTCATCGACCCGAACATAGTTAATTTAAGTATATATCAATCTACTAATACACAGAAGTAGAATATCATTAAATATATATTTCACACACAATATATATTAAGTATCAATCATTACTATTTGTCCTTTTTACATACATAAAGGACTCTTGGTTCGGAATGATTCATCGACCCCAAGTAAGAATTGGTTCGGAATGATACATCGACCCCAATTATATAATAACCCTATGTTAGTTAGGAATATCTCATCGACCCTAACATAGTTAATTTAGGTATACTTCTCTTAACCTAAAAGTTCATACAATTCAGTAGGTACACGCCCGACCTATCAACCATGCTCGTACGTAATATTTTATTCTCTTATATTTACCGTACAATATTCATTGTACGATTTATCTCATTAATCGCATTTATTTGAGTATTCACAACAATCTAAGGGCCCTAGTTACCCCTAACGTAATATCAATTCAGTAGCTACCCCTTGTTAACATATTGACCCAATAAATTTAAGCTCGCTCATGCTTTTTCGTAATTATATTCTTATCATCTCGAATTAGAATATGTCACAATCAAGCCTATGAATCTCCACTTTAATTCTCTCACAAGATTAAAGTCCAATGCTCAATCATAGACCTACTTCCATAACATTATTCCAAAAATATATTTCATCAAGGTCCCAAACACTTCCCCGATAAAATTTTAGGCATTTGAGGTGCAGCCTAACGAATCATTAAATTTTCTGGCAGATTAAACACCTTCGAGTAAAACTTCGATTTCTCCCTCTACAGAACTCCGATTGACCTGATTCCAATTTCATTGGAAAGCTAAGAGATATACCTTTCCATAAATCTATGATTCACACTCTAATTATAAGTACAACTCAAATCGTGTATGTTTAAAGTCACGTCAAACTTCTGGCAGATTACTATGCTGGGAGATTAAACACCCTGTAGTAATAGGTCTATTACCCCCTCTACAGAACTCCGATTGACCTGATTCTAAGTTCATTGGATAGCTAAGAGAAATAACTTTCTAGTAATGTATGGTTAACACTATAATTCGAAGTATAACTCAAATGGCATACGTTTAAAGTTGTGTCAAAAATTCTGGCAGATTGACATCTTGTGTTCTTCAATTAAACCCTAAGTCATTCAAGATTCATGTTCTTTAACCAAGAACTCATAAAGATTCTATGTTAATCATCAAATATATTCAAATTTCATTTTACCTTTACATAGGGATTCATTCTACATGCAATCCTACCCAAACATGTGATCAATTCAAACATTCAATTCATGGTTTTTCAATAGAATTAATCAATTCTTAAAACTCCCTACACATGGGTATTATAACTTGAATTTGATTTGCAATAAACACTTTCCTTGATAGAGGGGTTATGATTTTGTGATTTTTGTTGATGATTTATTGTTTTTCTCCTTCAATCTTCCTTCCCCATAAGTTTGTGGTGAAAATATCCTTTGAATCCTTCCCAATTCTTCCTTTTGCCTTGAGAATTGTTTCTCTCTTCTCTCTAATGGCTATGGTGTGTTTTTTATTCTCTCTAACCCTAGCCTCCAACTCTTATAATCTGACTTAGAGTTATTAAATTCATAAGTCTTCTCACTCCTATAATTTAAAAGACTAAAACGCCCTTGAACGGTCCCGGCTTAGCCCAAAAACATCTCGGGACCCAACTAGTACCCATGGGTATACTATTTTGACTATTTTGACCCTTCCGGGGTTAACCGTGACCTCTAAATTATCATTTGAGTCACTTAAAAATATATTACTCATTCTCGCCCCAAAACGGTCTACATGCGTTAAGTAACTATTTACTACTCGCACTAAGTAAATATAATGAGGCAATATAAATCGGTAACTATCTCTCGATTAATATACTATAATTAAAATTCTTAATAAATATCATTAAATTAATCCTCTTACGTAATTTAAATTAAGCTGTCTTTTCTCATTTAATTTTCCAATTTAATTAAATAGAATATTCAGAAATACAGGGTATTACATTTAGCTGGCTAGTGACATCACCTAGAGTAGATGTGACATTAAGTAGAGGGTTGTTTTGTTCACAACTCAACGCCCGATGGAACTCCAAGATGCTCTGCCCGAGGTTCCATGGTCAGGGTTCTTCGGTGTTTTACCAGGTGTATCTAAGATGGTCGGACAAGTCCCAATGGTGCTTCACTTTAGTCCTCCAAACCAAGTTCCTCTAAAGTTCCCACGGTGAGGTCATTCGATAGAGCATGATAGCTCTCCCAGGCCCTGCCAAGCCTGGTCTTTTGTGAGTACCATTTGACCTCACACTAAAACTCATTATTATTCTCGTTACATAATTACAACTGTTATATCTTATAGTCAATATAAAAAAAGATACAATATGACTAATACAACAAGCTAAAATATAAGTTGTCACGCTGAGCTGCTTCGCTTGAGCTGCCACACTGAGATGCCACGGTGCCTTAATCCCATCAACACTGTTGCTAATGTGGAATTACCTCTAATCTCAAAATTACCTTCAAGGCCCCTCTACATTTTCCCCTTCGTGGAGAGATTTGTAGGAGCAAGAAATGTTTGCACGAAACTTCTCAAATCGATGAACCTTCTCTGGGTGGAAAAAATCTGGCCTCCTTTCCTTCGTTAGAACCACGGTGTTATAATCTCCAGGAAAAAGTAAAATTCTCCCCGATATACCTGAGCCGAAGCACTATGACTTGTTGGGGCTTGGACGAATGGACATCGCCACTTTTTCCTTATACTGCACTTCAACCATTCTAGAGTTATTATTTGAACTTCTCCCGAAAGGCCTGGTAACCTTCTCAAATACTCATTTTGATTCTTGGTAGGTGAAATTCTCCTTCGTAATGCTTCGCTATGTTCAAAAAAGAAAAAAATTTCCCCGATGCAGCCGAGTCACCATTTAAACAACGTTTGGACTTGTGGCGAGGGGGCATCGTAGCTTTTTGGAATCGTTAGGTTATATTTTCCGTTGGGAGTTATTGGATATGTCTGACAAAAATTCTGGCGCCAAAACTCGAACTTGCTTAGGAAGTCAACCCTTTCCATTCCCCATGCGTCACTTCGTAAATGACGTAGCTCTATCTTTTTAGCTGTCAAAACACTTCCCGAAGTGCCACGTGTTCTTTTGAAATGATTATAGGCGGTCGTGCACGTGCGATGGTGGGAAACTCAAAAATCAAGTTTAAAAGGCTTCAAACATCTCTTTTTTCAAACCCTTCTCTTTCCTTCTTCTTCAAGCTCCCGTATTCCTTAGAGAGAGAAACTTTCTGCAAAATCCATTGTTGCCTAATTCTTTACTCAATCTCTTCCCTTTCTCATTTATTTTTACACTACCACCTGTGGTTGTGCTTCTCACTCCTTGTTCTTAGCCCTTCTTACTCAGTTGTACCATCACCGCCACTGTATTATGGCTTCTCCAAGTACTTCTAAGGTTTCCACCACCACCCCTCAGCCAAGCTCCCCCTCTACCACTGCTGGCACGGTTGCTGCCCCTAGCGGTGCTGCCCTGAATGCTGCTCGTCAAGAGAAACTACGCTTCTATCGCTGGGCGCCCATTTTTAACGAAGATGATAAATTTTCTGATGCATGCAAGACTTGCCATTTCTCATCTAAGTTCAACCCCTTACTTTTGGGTGATGAGGAAATGGATTCATCAAAGTGGGGTTATCTTCCACCTGAGGTGACTCTGCATTTTCGTCTCGACCGTGGTGACTTCCCCTATTCTCAGATTGACTTCGAAGCACCCGGGGGGTCGCCAGCCCATTTCAGTGCCTAGAATACATATATGAAGAGTTCTTACGCTGCATATCTTGCAAAGGTTAGGTTGTATCGAGCCTACTAGTTTGGGGAGTTCACCCTCTCTAAGCGCAACACGGCGCTACAAGTGCTAGTTTCTAGATGGAACGTCATAACTCACACCTTCTTTGCTGCGTGGGGGGGAGTTCACCGTTACACTGGAGGACGTCTGTGAACTCTTAGGTTTTGAGACAATGGGCGAGTTCACATATCACGATGAGGCCCTGGATGCCGAAGAGGTTGCTGATCGAGCTGAGCTGGATTAAATCTTCCGTCGTTGCACCGGTTCCTCGAACAAAACCACATTTACTCCTCTCATCAACTATTTTTTTGAAGCTCTGACCTCGAAGGATGTCAGTGATGTAATGGGCCGAGGTAGAGGTACATCCCTAGAACTACCAGCCTATATACTTGTATTATTTCCACCCTTCTTCCTGACTGGGAAACCCAATGATCAACTCAGGAGGGACCTTAAAAATATTTCCATTCGTTTATCCAGGGGTTTCAACCTTCCTCTGGATGCTATCGACTTGGGGTCCCTCTACACCTGGTTGGATCGAACCCACATAGACATGTAACGATCACTGGGCCGTTATAACTTGGCCAATTTTGCCAACACCATCATTTTGACGGGCTTTCTTTACACCCGTTTTCCTGCCATCGCCGCCAAGTCTATTCCTCTGCATGTGGGAGGTATCAAGCCCCCACTCCTCCTATGTTTTCATAAAAAATAAAGTCTAAAGGAGATAATGGAAGTTTTTAATGTTTTAGACTCCTTTGTGATGAGGCCATACAGTGAGTCTACATTTGCCCATAGTTGGGATTTCTTTCCTTGTGCAGCCGCAACGGTCAAGTTCATCCCAATTATAGAAGATCCATCGCAAGCCGTGGTTCTTCTATTTAACCCCGGGTTTTTTCCTTCATGTACTGAATATGGGTACACCTGAGAGCCCTATAAACCCGACAGATATAGAAGGCAATTCGAGTTTAATCAGGGGCCCCTCGACCTGTGTTTCAACACAACCACCCAAGGGACACTTTCATTGAAGCCTGTACCTTCTATACTGCAGCCGCGGTGCTTGGTGTGACGTCCACCATCGATGGTCGTGTCACCCTTCCTAGTTACACTAGGAAGGGAGACGTATCCACCTCCTTTGCCACCAAGTTCCATTTGAGGCAATTGGAAATGATTCGTGAGTACATTCAGTCCCCCCTCAATATCCCCCAGTCCTTTCTTTATCTTCTTCTAAACTGGGTCTTAAGGGGAACTCCGTGCTTGGGGTTGAGTTTTCTTTGAGTAAAACCATTAAAGAATATCCCTGGGAGCTACCTCCTTATTGCCCAATGATCCAAACTGCCGCCACGAAACCCAAGGCCATTACCACTCCCAAATAAACTGCCAACGGGAGAAGGGCCTTCTCAACCACCTACTAAGAAGTCCAAGCCTTAGGCTCAACCAAAAACTCCTTTGGAGGCGTTTCCTATTGACTCCATTCCCCCTCCTATGTCTCCAGAGGTAGTTGAATAGATGAGGAGGCAGGTGCAAGCTGAGGTCAAAAGAATAAATGCTGAGTTTCAACGGTGCGCTATCGTCGTTCCGCCTTTGGCTGCTTTTCCCATGATAGTGGTTGATCTGACTGAGCCATCGATAAAGAGGAGAAAAAGGTCAAGGCTACCTGAAGGTGGTGATGCAAAGAGCTCAAGGAATAAAATGCTGGGTACCAAGTCCCAGAAGAAATGAAATGTCGAGGTACTTTCATCCCCAACCCCTTCTACTGTTGCCTCCTCGCCACCTTCACCAGTTGTTATACCCTTTCGTTCTCCCTTCAGATCTCAAGTATATGTGTATGTTTTGTTCTTATTCCCCTTTTCCTAAGGCAAGCTCCACTCACTTATTTCTTTGACAACTTTGATACAGGGAGTTGAAGAAGAAAGGCCCTGACCCCCCAGTCCCCCTGTAAGCCATTTTGTGGGGGGCATTGTGGTATCTCTCCAACAAACACTACCCTTCCCCGTTCCCCCTGATAAGTTTTACTTACTATCATCGTTCATCCTCTCAACGGCCTAGAGATGCTGCTGCGGGGACTACTACCGTTGAATCTACTGAGGCAATAAGCCCACCCTCAGCTTCTTCTGAATTAGAACCTCAGCCCGAGGCTCTTTTACCTCTTGTTCCTATTGTAGAAAGTTCCCCCGATCTAACATATTATCTATTACCTGTTAGGTCTGGCAACATTTCTTTACTCCGCCCCTTTTTCTTTCTGTGTAATATACTGAACCTTGACATGTTGGGGTGCCCCAGGTTAAGATGGTGTCTCTTGTATCTAGCATCCTTCTTCCCCCTGTACTGACGAGACCTCTGGCTGCAATTCCCCTCTTTAGTGCCATAACGGGGGTAAGTAACGTTTATAAGTATTTCTCTCTTTTTGAGTACTAATTTGTCATTTCTAACACTTAGCTTTGTTGCTACAGCTTTCTCCAAGTCTCTCTCCACCCTTTGCTCTTAGTGGCCTTTTCCTTTCCAAGGCTCGATTAATGCTACTGCTCCTCATGTTAGTTCTTTTGTACCCATCGGCGTTAGGGCATCTCTTGATGGTCAAACGCCTTCCACTGATGATACGCCCATATTGGCCTTAGTACCTTATATTGGTGAGAGAGGTTTGCCTACTGTCGAGACTTCTTCATCCAAGGGCCCCATTAAAGCTACTGAGGCTATGAGCCCGCCCCCAACGGTTTCTACCATTATGGCTGCCATGGTGACTCCCGTTATCGCTTCTACTACTGTTGAGGTATTTCAAAAATTTCTCTCTGCATTTCTCAATTTCTCGAACTTCACTTGTGTTTGTGACTTAACATTGAAAACACTTGTTAAGATTTTTTTCATAAACTCCACCTATATCGGTGACTTAACAACGAAAATGCTTATTAATATTTTTTCATAAACTCCACCTATAAGGGTGGCTTAAAAACGAAAACGCTTGTTAAGATTTTTTTCATAAGCTCCACCTATATCGGTGACTTAACAACAAAAACATTTGTTAAGTTTTTTCTTATATCGGTGACTTAATAACAAAAACACTTGTTAAGGTTTTTTTTCTTTAAACTCCACCTATATTGGTGACTTAACAACAAAAACACTTATTAAGTTTTTTTTTTCTTTTTTTTCATAAACTCTATATTTCATCTAACTGTTTTTAGGCTGCTCGGGAGGATTCTTCACCAGTTCCTTCGCCTATTGACTCACCCCATTGGGAACCTATTACTTCAGAAGAATCTAGCCATAATGATCAAGGTTCCATGATCGGTGCTGCTGCGGAGAGAGAATCTGGCTGTGAGCTTCCTCTGCCTGACCTAGCTCCTCACGCCTTCTGCCTAATGGTGATTCAGCATTCCCCTCAAATGCCTGCCAACCATTGATGATGCTAAGATTTAGCACCACCGAATAAGTGATAGTAAGCTCAAACAGTAGCAGCCATGGCAGCCATAGAGATATATGAGTGTATAAGTGTGTAGAAGGGGATGAGTATAACAGGAAATAAGACGATGATGTATAGTGGTTCAGCCAATTTGGCCTACATCCACTGTGAATGTGTGATCCACTAAGTATGGGCACTAATGGCTTTGGATACAATGCACATAACCCTCTCTCACTCTCTACTGTGTGTACAAGCAGAGTCTTAGCTAGGGCTACAGTTAATTGATCGATCCCTTGTAGGGTTGTAGGTGATAAGTATATATAAGTCTTGGGGGGTGCAGTGTACCCCCCAAGTATGCATGGTGCATGTGAATCATGATCTAGCCAATCCCCTGTGGACACCTGTAGATGCCAAATGATGACATAATATTCCCTCACGTGAGGGTGTGATTAGGTTATAACGGTCTTCCATGTGCCATGTGAGCCTCACGTGCACTGTTCCACACGTCTCCCAAACCACGCGCTGCGATGATGTCACCCTCGGCCTATGGGCCGAGGCCGAGGGCAAAGTTCCCTCCGGCAGTGAGTCTGGGCCAATTCTGGCCTCGTATTGTCGTACCCTCAGCGGGTCATCTGGAGAGTGGTGAAGGGTCGGCCCCTCGTAGGGTCGGCTGGAGTCTGAAGGAGGGTCGGCCCTCTGAGGGGTTGTATGGAGCCTGTTGGAGGGGTCGGCCCCTCGTAGGGTCATCTGGAACCTGGTGAAGAGTCGGCCCCTCTGAGGGGTCGTCTTGAGACTGATGAAGGGTGCCCCTAAGGGGTCGTCCATTTGGAGGTAATCCTCAACTAGGCCGAGGATATAAACGGGTATATCAATCACCCCCCAACCCTTAGCCATAAGTGCTGTTGAGATGGCTGAGGGATTGTGTTGTAATTGAGATGTGTGTATGATCAGTTAGGTGAGTGACACCTGGGCAGACACTCATTGCTATTCCAGTTTCCAAGGCATGGCGGCTGCACACTTTGCTTGGGTCCTTGCACCCTAATGATGCCTTCCTCGTGGGCTGTGTCCTGCCTTAGTCAATGGGCCCACTCATTACTAAGGTATTTAAGAGATTTTTGAACTCTCTCTCTCTTCTTCTTCTTCTTCTTCGCGCCCAAGCCTTCTCTCTCTAGCCTTTTACCAATTTTTGTCGCCATTTCTGCTGCCTTCAATCCTTCAAGCTTAGCGACTTGGGCAGTTCTTGCTCTCTCTTTATTAGGTAATCCTTCAGCGCTCTCTTTTTCCTTCATTTCTGTTTGCTTTTTAGGCTCGTAGGGCTGCATTTTCTTTGAGTTGTCCCATAGCTTTTTCCGGTGTCTTCTCCGGCAACTGTTTCTCAAATGTTCTTGAGTGTTCTTGAGTGAAAACCATCAATTCCCTTTTTAATTCAAAAGTCTAATTTGGTCAACTACAAACTTATTTGTAGTTAAGTTCCCCAAATTTCTCTAAGTGTAGGGTCTTCCCTTTTAATGCTTAGGAAGCTTTATAGTTTTGCATCTGAATTCCCATCCTTGAGAGAGAAGCTCTTTGCAGAGATCAGACGAGTAGAGGAAGAGGAAGAGAGGAGACGAGGGGCCGACCCTAATTGGGTACGACCCATCTTTCCCATTCCTCTTACCACAATAAAACCATTTGAACCGTCTGAGTCTTGTGGTTCGTCCCATCGTCCAGCCGAGTGTCATTCAAGTGAGATGGACGAGAGAGCCTCGTCGCTAACTGGCGCTGTACCTTCCGGTAGGAGAGAGACATCTGACCTAAGCCCAGGCCGAGAGGCCGAGGGTATGATCCCCTCCGAGGCTGTCCCTGTGACAACCCTATCTCCCCATGCCTTTCAGATGGCCTTCCCTCAGGGGCCTCTGGAAGAAGATGAGGCCGAGGGAGAGAGGACTGAGGACGAGGGCGATAATACAGATGACGAGATTGATACCTCCCATGCCTCGTCCTATATCTACTCTGTTAGGGATCGTGACCTCTTGATATGGAGGCATGCCTATGGAGTGCCCCTCAGCGTAACTATGAGGGTTCCCTCTGAGTCTGAGAGGTTTTTTGATTGTGAAGAGGGAGAGGTTGTAGTCTACGAATAGATGTTCAAGGTTGGAGTCAGATTCCCTCTGCATCCTGCCATCGTAGATATCCTGTCTGCCCTTGGTGTTGCCCCCTCTCAACTTCCTCCCAACTCTTGGAGGACGATACTGGGCTACATCTCCTTGTAGAAGAATGCTTTCACCGATGAGCCCTAGACCGATCTATTATTGGGCTGCTACAACATCACCTCCTCGTCCAAACAGCCTGGATACTATCATCTGGGGGAGAGGAGGTCTAAGAAGAAACTCCTCCACGTGGCACAAACTTCTAACCATGATTGGAAAAAAAGATTCTTCTTTATCTCTGGGGAGTGGGAGTCCACCGCCGATGGTCCGAGGGTTCCCAGAAGATGGTTTAACCCATCCATGAAGGCCCGGTCAGACCCTGGACTTAGTCTCGAGGGGAAGGACATCGTTGACTATCTGAGAGGACGAGGGAGAGAGGGTGAGCTTCCAAAATTTGAAGACCTGATGACCCCTCGGTTCCTCAAAGAAGCTGGTCTAAAGGTCGGCCCTCTGACATAACTATGTGAGTTATACTGAACGTTCTCAATTCTTTACTTATTTTTGAAGTGTTTCCTCTTTTTCTCTGCATTTTTCTGACGTGTCGTCCTCTTATCAGGTCGCCCCACAGGTGTATCAGACCGACTTTGGGAAATGACAGCTCCGAGCCTGCTGTCTAGTCTGAGCAAGAAGAAAGGGAAGGAGCCTCAGCAGGCTCCGAGGAAGACGAGGGCCGCAGGGCCGACAGTGGTGGAGCCGACTGTTGACAGCCATAAAAGAAAGGAGCCTGAGGCCCCTGTCGACCCTCGACGAGATGCTCGGACGAGGGCCAGGGTCGAAGCCTCTGAGGGGACGACCTCTTCATCCAGCATAAGGGCCTTCTGGTCTCAGAACCTGGCACATTTGAGGGTCGACCCCTCATCACTCATAGCAAACTTGAGGGTAGCCAAGGCCTCAATGTTCTCTGCACCCTCGGCCTCTAACTACGAGTTCCTGTCCAAAATGCCTCCTGCGAAAGTGTACGACTATGGTCCGCATGGCCTTGCCCAGGTATTGGTCTTGAACCACTTCTTTTAATTTCATTCTTTCACCAACTGTATCCTCGGCCTCTTGACATGTGTTTGATTTCCTTGTGCAGTCTGTGTGTGCCTTTACCTCGACAACAAAATGGATGGCTGAGAACCAAGAAAAGTTCCATGAAGTCGAGAGGGCTATCCAACATGAGGCAGATCTTCAGTCGGAGCTCAATACTGCGAGGGCCGAGTTGGAAAGTACCAGGACTGAGCATGCAAGGATCCTGGACGAGCTGACAAGGCAGCACGATGAGGACATTAAGGCCAGGGACGAGGACATTAAGGCCATGGACTTGCTTCTCAAGGAAAAGGACGAGGCCTTGGCCAACATGGAGGCCAAGTGCAAGATTGATCTTGAAGCAGCCACCAAAAAAGCCGAGGCTGACGCTGTTGAGGCTTATAAGATTTCTGACGAGTTTCAAGGCTTCGGCCTTGAATACTTGGAGAGAGGAATCAGGACTTCCTGTCGGTGGGTCGTCCTCAGGCTTGGTGACGTTGTCTCATCGGTCCGCCCTTCGCTTGAAGCAGTCCAACTGGACGACACTATGATTGCCAAGGCTCTGACTTATGTAGAATCTCAAGTGCAGGTTGAGGGGATCGACACATCTGAGGATCAGCCGGCCATGGTCATTGAGGAAACCCCTTTGGTGGATGTCGAGGCTCTGCCCTCTGATATTGTCCCATAGGGTGGCTGTCTGTAGCCCATACCCTCTTAGTGTAATCAACATTTTTGTACTTTTCTTGCAGTACACTTTTAACATTTTGTATAACTGGCATTTCGTTAATACTATCGTCTTCTTTACTGTCTTCCATATTTGCTTCTTGTATGGTTTACTGTCTTCCATATTTGCTTCTTGTGTGGTTTGCTGTCTGTTAATGCCACTAACCTCTCCCTCGTCTTTCTTGAGGGTGAACAAGGGGTGATCCCTGCGTTGGCCCTCATTATAGCCGAGGAGTCAAATTACCAACTGGTTTTTAATAAAGTTTTCCCTCGTCTTTCTTGAGGACAGTGGTGGGGTCTTCCCCTCCACTGGTCCCCATTATAGCCGAGGGATCAATTCACCAATTTAATGGTTTTTAACAGTCTTCCCTTGTCTTTTTTGAGGAGAGTGATGGGGTCGTCCCCTCCACTGGTCCCCATTATATCCGAGGGATCAACTTATCAATTTAATGGTTTTCAAGTCTTCCCTCGTCTTTCTTGAGGACAGTGGTGGGGTCGTCCCCTCCACTGGTCCCCATTATAGCCGAGGGATCAACTCACCAATTTAACGGTTTTTAACAAAGTTTTCCCTCGTCTTTCTTGAAGACAGTGATGGGGTCGTCCCCTCCACTGGTCCCCATTATAGCCGAGGGATCAACTCACCAATTTAAGGGTTTTTAAGTCTTCCCTCGTCTTTTTTGAGGACAGTGATGGGGTCGTTCCCTGCACTGGTCCCCATTATAGCCGAGGGATCAACTTACCAATTTAATGATTTTTAAGTCTTCCCTCGTCTTTCTTGAGGACAGTGATGGGGTCGTCCCCTCCACTGGTTCCCATTATAGCCGAGGGATTAACTTACAAATTTAATGGTTTTCAAGTCTTCCCTCATCTTTCTTGAGGACAGTGGTGGGGTCGTCCCCTCCACTGGTCCCCATTATAGTCGAGGGATCAACTTACCAATTTAATGGTTTTCAAATCTTCCCTCGTCTTTCTTGAGGACAGTGGTGGGGTCGTCCCCTCCACTGGTCCCCATTATAGCTGAGGGATCAACTCACCAATTTAATGGTTTTTAACAAAGTTTTCCCTCGTCTTTCTTGAGGATAGTGATGGGGTCGTCCCCTCCACTGGTCCCCATTATAGCCAAGGGATCAACTTACCAATTTAATGGTTTTTAACAAAGTCTTCCCTTGTCTTTTTTGAGGACAGTGGTGGGGTCGTCCCTCCCACTGGTCCCCATTATAGCCGAGGGTGGTTCTCTGTAGATGTTTCCATGAGTGCTAGAACTAATAACCGCAGGATGAGGGGAAACACTGATATTTCTCATTAATTTTCAAAGTGTTATGTTGGAGCGACTCTTATTACAATTATGTTCTATCAAGACCTTACAACACTACTGATAGTATTTCTTCAAATAATCTGCATTCCAGGGGTTAGAAAAAGGTTCCCCCTCTAGGTTTTCTAGTCTGTAGGTCCCAGGGACGACTTCATCGATGACCCTATATGGGCCATGCCAATTAGGATGAAGCTTGTTGGGCTTTTGCCAAGTCTTCTTGAGGACCAAGTCCCCCACTGCGATAGGCCTCTGTTTCACCCTCTGATTGTAGAACCTTGCGGTCCTCTACTGGTAGGTGGCCTGCCTTATCTCAGCGTCCTCCCTTTTTTCCTCAATCAGGTCCAAGTCGAGTCTTCTCTCTTTCGCATTTTTCTGGGGGTCATACACCTGGGCTCTATGCGTAGGAAACTCAATCTCGGTAGGGATGACGGCTTCTGATCCATAAGCTAGCATGAATGGGGTCTCTCCGATAGAGGTCCTCACTGTCGTCCTGTATGCCCATAGCACAACATGTAACTCCTCGACCCATCTTCCTTTTGCCTCCTCAAGCCTCTTCTTGATTCCATCTAGGATTGTCCTATTTGTAACTTCTGTTTACCCATTGGCCTGAGGTCGGCCAGGGGTGGAGAAAAATTATTTGATACTCACCCTTTCACAGTACTTTTGTAGAGAGGCATTCTTGAACTGAGTCCCGTTATCCGAGATGAGGGTGTTGGGGAGACCATATCTATATATAATATTTTTCCAGATGAACTGGAAGGTCTTCTGCTCGGTGATCATCACCATCGGCTCCGCTTCCACCCATTTTGAAAAATAGTCAATGGCTACGATGAGGAATCGATAGTTATTGATGGCCCTAGGCAAGGGTCCTACTAGATCAATTCCCCATACTGCAAATGGCCATGGGGATGTAATGAAAGTAAGAGGCTGATGGGGCTGGTGAGGGATGGTGGCGAATCTTTGACATTTGTCATACTTTTTTACATATGCCGCAGCGTCTTTCCCCAAGGTCGGCCACCAGTACCCTGGGTGATCACCCTCTTCGCTAAGGATCTGCCCCCGATGTGGCTTGAGCACAATCCTTCATGCACATCTTGCAAGATGGAAGGGACTTCTGAGGGATGCACACACCTAAGTAAGGGGAGTAAAAACCCCCTTTTGTACAAGGTGTCTCCGATGACAGTGAATTTTGCAGCCCTGTACCTCAGCTTCTTCCTTTCTTGCCTTGCTTCTGGCATCTCACCCTCTTTAATGTACCTGATCAGAGGGTCCATCTATGAAGCTTCCTGAGAAACATTTAGGCAATTGCTAAGTGTTCCCTCTGTGTCTTCAATAGTTGGCCGATGCAAAATTTCTACTGGGATCGTCCTCCTGATATCTGTTCTTGTTGCCGAGGCCAGCCTAGCAAAGGCATCAACACGACCATTGTCGAGCCTAGGTACCCTCCTTAATTTAAGTTCTCTAAAGCCCTTCAGTAATGACCTCACCTTCTCAAGGTACCTAGCCATCCTCTCGTCCTTAGCCTCGTAGGCTCCTAGTATCTGATTCACTACTAGCCTTGAATCACTATGGACCAAAATCTAGCCGACACTAAGAGACTTGGCCAAGGAGAGGCCTGCTACTAAGGCCTCATATTCAACCTCGTTGTTGGAGGCTTTGAAGTTGAACCTCAGGGCGTATTCAACGTCTGTGCCATCGAGTGCTGATAGTATCAGTCCAGCACCACTTCCGCTGTCACAGGAGGACCCATCAACGAAGAGGCTCCACAGAGTCTTTCCCTCTGAAAAATTTCCCTCAGAGAGGGATCCCTGTCTAAAGATGTATCTTCCCTCTTCGTTCTCAGTCGCTTTCCTTCTAGCGGTGCTTGTCTCAGCCCTATCTGCGGGTGTGTTAGCGGGTCTGTCTTGTTGTGTATCCGTTTTCCCAAGGGTCTCACCCTCGGCCTCATCATCCTCCCATGTGAACTCAGCCACGAAGTCTGCTAATGCCTGCCCCTTAATGGCCATCCTAAGCTGATACGCAATGTTAAACTCCCCCAGCTCTATAGCCCAGGCCATCAACCTGCCTGATTTTTCTGGCTTGTGTAAGACCTGCCTAAGAGGAGAGTCGGTGAGGATGACCATTGTATGGGACTGAAAGTACGGCTTCATCTTCCTTGAGGCATGGATCAGGCGTAGGCCAACTTCTCCATCCTCGGGTATCTTTCTTCTGCCCCCTGGAGTGCCTTGCTGTTAAAATACACAGGCTTCTGTATCCCGTCTTCGTCTCTCACAATAGCTGCACTGATGGCCGACTCTGAGACGGTGAGGTACACATAAAGTCGTTCACCTTGCACGGGTCGTGACAGCAGCAAGGGAGACCCTAAGTATGACTTTAGGTCCCTGAAAGCCTCATCACACTCTTCACTCCATTCGAAGGCCTTCCTAAGGGTCTTGAAGAATGGCAAGCACTTGTCTGTGGCCCTAGACACGAACCTGTTCAAGGCAGCAACTCTCCATGTGAGCCTCTGAACTTCTTTAATGGACTTGGGGGTCTTCATTTCAATAAGGGCCTTTATCTTTTCAGGATTGACCTCGATGCCTCTTTGGTTGACAATGAACCCCAAGAACTTCCCTGCTCCGACCTCGAAGACGCACTTGGCCGGATTAAGCTTCATCTGGTATTTGTCCATCGTATTAAAGGTCCTCTTCAGGTCTGCTACATGATCCTCTGCCTTCAGACTCTTAGTCAGCATGCCATCCACGTAGACCTCCATAGACTTCCCAATTTGGTCTTCAAACATTTTATTTATGAGGCGCTGGTACGTTGCCCCCGCATTTTTGAGGCCAAAGGGCATGACCCTGTAATAGTATGTCCCCTTGTCAGTGATGAAGGCTGTCCTCTCCGAGTCTTCAGGGTTCATGAAAATCTAGTTATACCCTGAGTAGGCATCCATGAAGCTCATGAGCTCATGGCCTGCGGTAGCGTCTACCATCTGGTCGATGCGAGGGAGAGGGAATCTATCTTTGGGACAGTGCTTGTTGAGGTATGTGAAGTCCACACACATTCTCCACTTGCCGTTGGCCTTTGGGACAATGACTGCATTGGACAACCATTCAGGCTAGATGACCTCTCTGATAAATTCAGCGTCTTTTAATTTTTTGACCTCGTCCCTGATGACCTCATACTTTTCTCTGGAGTAAATTCTCCTTTTCTGCTTTATCGTCTTCACTCCCTCTACCACATTGAGCTTGTGGCACATGATTTCAGGGTCAATCCCTGGCATAGCTATATGACTCCAGGCGAAGACGCTTCGCCTTCTCCTTAACAGTTTAATGAGGTCTTCCTTGATGTTGGGCTTCAGAGACTTGCCAACTTGGACGGTTTTTTCCGTGTCATCCTCATCGAGGATGATGGATTCTACCTCTTCCGCGGCCTCCCCTTTCTTCAGCTTCGTCTCATCTCTGGGGTCTAGGGTATCAATATTGTAAGTGGTCGTAGCCCTTTTGAGTGTCTCCTTCTCTTCAACGGAGTTGTAGTAACATTCTCGCGCTGTCGTCTGGTCTCCCTGAACTTCCCCTACCCCGTAAGGGGTAGGAAATTTGATCATCTGATGGACCGTAGACGGCACAGCTTCAAACCCCTTGAGGGCCACACGCCCCTGTATGATGTTGTAGGCCGAAAACACCTGCTCATCCAGCACAAAGAAACTGACCTTCTTGGTGAGCCATCTCGTCCACTCGTCCCCCATCCTCACATCGGCCTCATATACCCCAAGAGGATGAACCTTTTCCCCACTGAACCCAATCAATGGATGATGGTAGGGGACGAGTCTAGCACGGCTGATACCCAAGGCTTTGAAGCATGGCCAAAACATCACGTCTGCAGAGCTACCCCCATCTACCAACATCCTCGGCACCTTGCATCCGTGCACCCTGGTAGTGATGACGAGAGGGTCATCATGTGGGGCTAAGAGGCCTTTGAAGTCCATTCTATAAAACCCTACTATCAGTGTGTCCATATAAACCTTCTTCCTCTTTTCTGACTTGACCTCCAGGGAGGTTGCGTGTACCGTCTTCGTGACTGCCTTGGCCTCAGCCACATGGGCCTTCCTGTCGGCGACCTCAGACCCTCCTCCTGCAAGACCCCCGGAGATTATTCCCACTCCGAGCGAGATCATATTAACCCTCTTGACAGGGCCGTGCTCGTCTCTCGGCGGGAGGTTAGGGTCGTCCTCATCATCAGAAGGGTCGTCCCCTCTTTTTTGAGGACCTTCCCTACATGAATCGCCTCGCTTCTTTCTGGGGTCGTCCCCTCAGCCCCTCTTGAAGGCGCCTTTATCGATGTACTTTTTGAGCTTCCCTTCCTTCAGCATCTTCTCAATCTCATCTTTTAGAGCAAAGCATTTGTCTATTACGTGGCCGTGGTCTTGGTGAAATTCACACCACAGGTTCTTATTCCTCTTGCCGGGGGCTGCCCTCAGCTTCTTAAGCCACTTCAGCGACCGGTCACTCTTTATCTCATTGAGAATCTGTTCACAGCTGACCATCAGAGGGGTGTACTCAGCGAACTTGTCATCCGTGGACCTCTTTTTCCCCTCTTTGTTTTTCTTAGGGTATTTACTCCCACTTGCACCTCCTCTTTTGTCTTCATATTTTGCAGCCATCGCCTCTTCGGCGTTCATCACCTTTCCTGCTGTCGACAACAGTTCAGCCATCGTCCTCGGAGGGTCTTCAGCAAGCTTCCATAACATTTCCCCTTTTGGAGTCCTCCAATCAGGGCTGTCATAGCTATGCTCTCCTCATAGTCTTCCACCTCCAGGTTATCCTTATTGAATCTGGCAATGTAGTCCCTCAGACTCTCACTCTTCCCCTGCTTAACATAGAGCAGGTGGGTGGTCTTCTTCTGTGGCCTCACCCCAAAGCAGAAGTTATGGATGAATATGTCTTCCAACTGCTTAAAGTTTTCAATGCAATTTTTGGGAAGAGACGTGTACCAGACATGCGCAGCCCCTGTCAAGGTACCAGAGAAGGCACGACACCTCATCTCATCTGAGATAGAGTATATGTCTGCCGCTGACTGATACATCTCCACGTGGTGGATGGGGTTGGTGCTCCCGTTATACCTTGGGGTGACCACAAGTGGCTTGAACTTTGACGGCGTGGGGAAGTTGACTATCTTTGCGACAAAGGGTGAGCCTATGGTGTATCCCCTCTGAACAGGGTCTCGGCTCTTCAATATATCACCGATCTTATCCTCTAACCGCTGGATTGAGTCATTCCAGGGACTCACAGGGTCGGCCTGGCCGATATTATCCCCTGCTGCCTCTCCGAGGTGGACGGAGGGTTCTGCTGCAGCAGGCCTGTGTCGGCTGTTCACTTCCCTTTGGTCGTCATCTCGTCCTCGGGGTCGGCCATCTGCTGCCTCCCTCCTGGATCTTGCAGCACTTCTTGGCCTGGACAACTGTTCCCGCAGGTCATTTACTGGGCCTAGCCTCTCAAAGGCCGACCCCCTGCTCAAGCGATCAAAAGCAGAGCCTCTTGGGCGATCATCAGGGTTTAGTCTCCCGCACTTTCCCCTACTGTCCTGGAGGGGTCTTACAGTATTGTTGGAGACCTCGTAAGGTTCCCAGCACTCTATAGGAGCCTCCTCTCCCTCCAGATCTCCATACCTATCCTCAGGACAAGGGTTTTCTTGCCTCCCCAGGCGTAGACGCCGGGGGTCAGCAACATCCCTACGCCGCTGAGGGGGTGGCAGGTCTTTGCGTGGTGCCTGGGGTGGTCCCCTGGCCTCATGCTGCCCTGGAGATGCTGCCCTGGAGTAATCATCTCAGGTGAAACCCCTGGTTCTCTTAATATGTTCTGGCTTAGAGCTGTGAACTGCTCCTGCATCATCCGCTGGCTTGCTGCCAGAGACTTTAAGGCTGCTGCTACATCAGCCATCTCAGACTAAGGCGGCGGCTGACTGGAACTGGGTCTTCCCCCATCATCCGGCGGGGGAAGTGGTGGTGGTGGCATCTCAGGTGCCATGTGCTTGAACTATGAAAAGTTGAACTGAAGAAAAGACTGGTGAGCTTGGGAACCTTAGTGGGTCTCTTTCAATGGTGAAACACCTCCTCTCAGGGGGAGCGTTGGTTCACCACCAGAGTGCCCAGTGAGGTCAAGCTGTACAAAGGAAGAGATGTCTTCTCGTTCCCACAGACGGTGCCAAACTGATGTTGCTAAGATTTAGCACCACCGAATAAGTGATAGTAAGCTCAAACAGTAGCAGCCATGGCAGCCATAGAGATGTATGAGTGTATAAGTGTGTAGAAGGGGATGAGTATAAGAGTAAATAAGATGATGATGTATAGTGGTTCAACCAATTTGGCCTACATCCACTGTGAGTGTGTGATCCACTAAGTATGGGCACTAATGGCCTTGGATACAATGCACATAACCCTCTCTCCCTCTCTACTGTGTGTACAAGCAGAGTCTTAGCTAGGGCTACAGTTAATTGATCGATCCCTTGTAGGGTTGTAGGTGACAAGTATATATAGGTCTTGGGGGGTGTAGTGTACCCCCCAAGTATGCATGGTGCATGTGAATCATGATCTAGCCAATCCCCTGTGGACACCTGTAGATGCCAAATGATGACATAATATTCCCTCACGTGAGGGTGTGATTCGGTTATAACGGTCTCCCATGTGCCATGTGAGCCTCACGCGCACTGTTCCACGCGTCTCCCAAACCACGCGCTACGATGATGTCACCCTCGGCCTATGGGCCGAGGCCGAGGGCAAAGTTCCCTCCGGCAGTGAGTCTGGGCCAATTATGGCCTCGTATTGTCGTACCCTCGACGGGTCATCTAGAGAGTGGTGAAGGATCGGCCCCTCGTAGGGTCGGCTGGAGTCTGAAGGAGGGTCGGCCCTCTGAGGGGTTGTATGGAGCCTGTTGGAGGGGTCGGCCCCTCGTAAGGTCGTCTGGAACCTGGTGAAGAGTTGGCCCCTCTGAGGGGTCGTCTTGAGACTGATGAAGGGTCGGCCCCTGAGGGGTCGTCCGTTTGGAGGTAATCCTCAACTAGGCCGAGGATATAAACGGGTATATCAACCATCTTCTGGTCATTGAATAGCTTGTAAATCATCATCCTGAAACGTTCACGGTGGATTGCCTGCATTCAAACATCTCTGTTATGAGTTACAGGCTTCAGGGCATGGCTACCATCGTTACTGAAATTGCCAACACTCCGACCTCAAACGTTACCAGGCTCCTCCTTAACTAATTTCTGGGTTATCTAAGGGAGTTAGGTCGTGAAGGCTTCCATTTTGGCTGGCTTATCACGCATTTTAAGACCTTAAAGAGCGAACGACTGGACGACCAGAGAGAACTCTAGCGGAAACATCATGAGGACCAGCGGACTGGGGAAGCTAAGTTGGACGAGCTAGCACCTCTTCTTAGAGACATTGACAAGGAGGTGGAGGACATCGAAGAAGCTCTGCGTCTGGCGAAGCTGAAATGAGAGAAACTCCTGATCGAGCGTACAGAGGCACAAACAAGGTTGGAGGTCTTTATCAACGCTCAACGGTCTTGCCAAGCAGCTTCTTCGGGCCTCCCTAGAGATTTTTTCTCTTCTCCAGACCTGTGGTTCCTCTTAGGCCAATGATCTTGTATATATATTTTTTCTTTTCTTATCATGTAATTCTTGGGCAATACCTCCCAATTTTGTAATGCCCCAAAGTTTATGAATGGAAAAAGATATTTATTTTTTCATGCCATTTCTTTATAATACAACTGTTTACATAGATTGTGAAGTGTGAAGTTCTGTAATTCTTTCCTCTCTACTTGAGTTATAATAAAAGTAACTTGCATACTCATCACAAAAAGAACTTGTGTATTTATAAAAACAGCCAGCTACATCAGTGGTCCAAACATAATTGTCTACACATGATAGACTTTCAGCCATTTTTTGTTAATCTTGAATGGCCCGTCTTCTTCAATCTTAGAAATTAAGCAATAACCTGAGTCATGATCTTCTTTTACAATAAAAAGTCCCTCCCAATTCCCTACAAACTTGGGTAGAGGAAGCCCCCTGATGTGTTTCACTGGTGCTTTCAATACAAGGTCTCCCTCCACGAACTTCCTTGGTCTCACTAAGTTATCATATGCCTTGGAGAGCTGTTTTGCATACATTTGAAAGTGTTGCATCACATTATCTTTATGCTCTACTGGGAGAATCTCCTCGGCCCCATAAATAAGAGAGAACGGTGTATACCCTTTGGGCTTCCTTTTAGTTGTTCGATAGGCCCATAATACGGCTGGTATCTTGTCGTCCCACGATCCTGGAAAATCCTCTATTGTTTTAGCTAAGATATTAACAAAGTTTTGTAATGCCACGTTGAGCTGCCACGGTGCCTTAATCCCCAAAACACTGCTGCTAATGTGGAATTACCTTTAATCTCAAAATTACCCTCAAGCCCCCTCTACACACTCTACCTGTAATATAATCCATACAGGTATCCACTCAACCTATAATATAATCCATATAGGCAGACACTCAACCTATAATTATCATTTGTACGTAGTAGAGATACATATCTCTTGAATATTTATTGTACTTCTCAATTTACGATTTATAACTTTTTATCATGTATCCTGAGTATTATTCTCTACCCGAAAGTCCCTAATTACCCCTTAAGTTATTTTAGTAGTTAATTCACTCACGCACTACTGGTCTACATCATAGGTTCACTCGAAATCCCCGTGACTCGATATCATTATCTCGAATTCACTTACATTTCAAATTATGTCCGATTAAATCTTAGCCTTAATTCTTCTGACTATGGACTAGTCCCCAATCCTACCATTAGACTACTGGCAATCAAAATATCTCTCACTATATTTGAAAGTTACCTCAAAAGTCTACACGATCATTATTCACAAGTTCTAGGCTTTAAAGGGAAAAATTATCAAAATTTGGGAAATTGAATCGATTTTACCAAGGATCGAATTGATTTGCCTTACCGAATTGATTCACCCATGGGCCGAATTGAATCGAAATGTAACAGGTCTCTACGCAGTTGCGTTTTTGCAATTTTTCATCATCACAACTTTCTCAAAACTTCATGAAACTTAGCCAAATCTCCAACCAACATTACTAAACATAATATAAGTGTATAGGAATGATTTCCAACATACATCTAACGTTAAATTATCACGAATTCAATCCAAGAAACAAATTTTCTTCAAATATCCTTAAAACATTAGTTTTTATTATTCTTCATCTCTTTCCATCCAAAATCCATATTTTATCCATTGTTATTATCTCATATATTCAATTCTCATTTTCTATTCACATAGGGATTTAATCTACATGCACATTCTCAAAAACCCCAAGAACATCAATTTATCGACAATTATAAAACCCTACGCTACATGGGTATTATAACCTTTTTGAAACATGCAAGATAAACACTTTGCTTGAGATTGTAGGTCTGATTTTTGCATAAAGATGGTAGAGTTGTCTTCCTTTCCTTCCGATCTAAACTCCGGTGGTGGTGGTGGTGCAAAAATGATGTGGGGAGCCTTGAAATCCTTCTCCTTTCTCCTATAATGCCCTCTTTTTTTTTTTTTAACTCTTAACCCTAGCACCCTTAACATACATGATGATATAACCCTAGAAAATTCGTTGGTCCCTTTACTCCAAAAAGCTAAGAGACCAAAATACCCTCCCGGGGTGCCGATTTGGCCTAAAAATACCCCGGGGCCCAACTCAAACCCCCAAATATACTTTTCTGACTATCTCGGCCCTTATGGACACAGTGGTGTACTCAAAATGAACATTTGAATGACCCACAAATAAATTACATTTTATTTCATAACTTTAAGTCCCGACATGACTAACACACACGTCCCGACTAAATTATCGTAACTGTCGTCTTTCTCACTCACGACAATCATAATGCATTCCTACTAATTTATTAACCGTTCACTAAGTAATACTCAATATAATTCATACAAATAAATATTAACCATCGTCACACTAATTAAGATTTATTTTAATTTGAATTAATTTCCAATTTTTATCTAATTAATCCCCATATAAAAATAATTAAAATTTACGGGGTGTTACAACATCTTCGGGTTCACTCCCATTATGATATTCCATAAACGATCCCTCCCCTCCCAAGACAAGTCCTACACTTGAACACACATCAAGTTCGAACGTGTATAACTACTAGATAATGTTGGCTTTGATCCTAAGTCCTCTTGGGTACGTAGGCACAATATTGAGTTCTTCTCATGAGCTCGAGACTTGACAATATGTCTCGCGACATATTATTTCACTGAGATGCGTCCATCTCTAATATTTATTCAGTTCAAATGAGATATCAAACTATCTCAAGGCATGATCTCACATATATACATATACAAATGCTCAAACTCATATACTTACTATATAATCGACTACGTAGACTTTCATCCCATGTCCTCTTGGGAATGTAGGAGAAATACCGAGTCTTTATCGTGAGCTCGAGCCTCGATAATATGTCTCATGATATATTGTCCCCACAGAGATGCATCGATCTTTAATCCCTCACATACTACAAACGATATATCAAACTTTCTTAGCACTGGACCTCCCAAATATATTCCTATATACAAACGTGCAAACACATAGGTAATAATCATAACATATGTGAACCCATCTCTCAGCTTTTCTATCTCTCCTCATAACACGAACGAGATATCAAACTTTCTCAAAAGTTGAGCTCCCTTTCACAGTTATATACACACTGACGACCACCTATTATACAAGCTATGCATTTTCACACTCTTATATACTTAATAAAGTCCATAGGTTATGTACTACAAAGCATTTTAACACCATGCACAAGAAAATCTTGTGTACCTACACTAGTTAAAGTGACATTTTTATACCTCTCACTAATATCAGTTTCTAACCAAAGCACCTATCTACATATTTTAGGGACCCTCACACTAAGGTCTCTAAAACAATTCTAAAATAACTAAAAATTAATCAATTAATGTAAAGAGAAATAATCTACATAGAATTAAGGAAGCATACAGAACTAGTTGGGTGACTAACACTTTCCCCACTCGTAACTCAGTTCCCAAAGTCGCACAATGACTCTGGACCAATCGCAGACTTTAAAACCTACCGTAGGATTAGCACAAAAGGTCTAACCCAAATTTTTTGTTTGTTTTATTAAAAACAAGCTAGCGACTTTGAAAAACTTTGGTATTCCAAAAATCCATAAATAGATTGATCAGGTCTACCATAAAAAAAATCATGGGAATAATTTTTTCTGGTAACATTCTTAGAATAAGAAATAATTAAAAATAAAAAGAACAAGGAAAATATAGTAAAATACTAAATCTACACAAAACCAACTCTGATACCAATCACCGACCAAATAACATAAATCGTCTCTAAATTTATGTGGACATATACAAACAAACTAACAATCTAGGAGTAAAATAAAAGGATGATCTACTCTAGCTCAACTCTTAAAATCATGGGAGTAAGAAATGGGACATCACTAGAGATGCTCCTCAAATGATCCTATGTCTACATGAACTACCTCAACAAAGACCTATAAAAATATCTTTTAAAAGAAAACGTAAACAACTAAAGTAGAATAGGATTATAATTGAAAAAATACACATCTTCGTCTAGTGTTTAAACATATTTAAATTATTAATTACCCAAACCAAGAACATAAAATATCATCCGGTTCTAAATCTCGAACCCATATGTCTTCCATGTGATTAAACCTTTACATCTTCATTCTTTAATATTTAGTTCCTCATCTTTAGGTTTATATATTTCATTTTAAAATATAAGTTGTGTTGTAGTCTCAAACCTATCGTTCCTCTTACCAAATAACCAATATACCAATAACAGGTTTGTATTTCAAGTTTATACACATTTGACTATCTCATGCCAATAATATAGTATACACCTTGCTAGTATATGTAATACACAAGTCTGAAACATAAGTATATAGGTGGGCATCTCTACTATAATTCACATACATCACTAGTACAAAATATAAATCAATACAACTATCTCTGGTACCGCCACACATTAATGACATATTATAGGAGAAAGACTCTACTCATGTCTAACGTCCATACAAAGGTACAACCTTCGGCTTGTACAAATAGATGAGAATTTCTAATGCCCAGACATAACGGAGTCCTACTCTTATTACATTTGATGATCTCTTGCACATACTAGGTATAGTCTTAGTTCTTCCCAAACATAAGACCATTGCACAATCAAGGACTAAATCATCATGTTTACCCATCAGTTATAAAGCCTACTATGCCCAATACTTAAGAAAAAATATCCCAGAGACCCTCTTGGTTGAGGGTACCTAGATGTGTAACCTTGGGGTAAAAAATATGACCAAGGAAGAGCCCATGTACTCACTGGGGTACCAGCACGGTCCGCATCACAAGTGCCCCACCATAGAATCCCTCCTAGTATGATACGCCACGAGAACTCACACATGGTATGCATTGCACATAAAACACACAAGCAATCACAACCATCACTAACAGGTTAAAACATACAAATACATAACCCTCACTAACGAGTTAAGGTAAATACATACACATATTGACCCTTACTCTATCGGGTCACACTAGCATAACTATCATGGAAAATATATCATATTTAAAACCCTATAATTATCCCATAAAACATCAACCCTAACCTCTCGATTCCCAATTCTAGGTGTAGACTCACCCTTTCATGCATTAAAAATCGTACATAATTATATTCAATCTCGATTATCCCTAGTTTATTCTCCCAAAGCATTGTGTCTAGGTTTAATTGCACACCTATTTTAAATCAAACCATGGAACATAATAAAAACCTCACTCGATAAAGTTATATCCCAAACCCTATCTCATCCAAATGATATTCACATCACTCGTACATCATAAAATTCGAATCAATCACAGCCAATATTCCCAATCATCTAACTTACCAATTCCTAATCAACAAACCCATTCTAGAGTCGGGTCTACCCTCAAATGCCAAATCCTCCCTTTAATCCCTTTAAATCAGTGATTTTTCTAAATATTCAAATACCTCGAAATCAATTTCCAACGATTCAAATCATAAGAATATGTCTCTGTTCTATGAATACCTAAAAATTATAGGCCAACAAATCCTAGCCCTAGGCCTAAAACCCAAAATTCCAATCAATACCAAAAAAGCCCCCACCTAGGATATACATGTTACCACCGGTCGACTAGTGACCTAGGACGAGTCGACCGGTCAACACAATAATATCCTAATTTTCCCTTACAGGTTTCTTCACCTTCAACCCCAATCGTCTTCTCTCAAACCTCCGTTAAAGAACCCAAAAAAATCATCCTACCTCCCAATTAACATTCAATTGATAAAAACACATCAAAATAACAGTTGGAACCTAATTTCATCAAAAAATACCAAATCTATCCCAGATTCAACAAAAACCCAAATCGAGATCCAAGAACCCTAGTTTTTTTTCCAATTCTTCAAATTTCCATGGATTGATTCAAATAAATGATAGAGTTACTTTTGCGTATGGTTGTTGTTAAAGCTCCTCTAATAAAAAAGCTCAATTACCTACAGAAATATATAACAAAACTAGAAAATAGTGGTAAGTGAGGTATCAATCCAAATCAAAGGAGTCAAATGAGAGAAAAACTAATGGAATCCCTTTTTTTTTATTTAATTTCTTTTGTGACTTTTTGCATTTTCTATTTTTTTTAGCTTTTCTTAATATTAAAACAATTTTTAAGACGAGGGTGAAATAAGACTAAACTAAATAAAAAATGTAAAGAACTATCTAAAAAGTGACTAAAAATGATGAACAAAGTCTAACACTAAAATAAGAGATAAAGTGAGGTTAATAAATGTGAGAACAAACAAGAGTGGAACTACACCACATATTCAAGTTATTTTAATTAATTAATTCACTTATTTAAAAATTTTCCAAGTTAATATTAAAATTACAAGCCAACTCTCGTCACAAATGTAATTTTAACACTAACCTTTTAGAAAATTAATTTCAATCCCCCGAAACTCTTAGAAAATAGATTTATACTCCTTTTAATAAACCACCCACGAGGATCGATTCATCAAAATTTATATAAACCATAAAAAATAAAACTAGAGTTGAAATTCAAAGAATAATACCACACTTGAGAAACCCCTATCTCTATTTCGATTCTAAAATGGGTATTATATCTCTAATTTTGATTTTCTCTTGAAAATCATTAACCCTCTCTCGAGGTGTAACTTGAAGGGTGAAGGATCAAAATTAATATTCAAAGGGAATTTTCAAATAATCAAACTAATTAATCAAAATAGCATTAAATAAGGGTTCACCCCACCCCCTTTAAAGGGGTTTTTAGCCTAATATGACGTGAAATATGATAAACAATTAATCTAAGGCATTAAAATAAGAGTAGAGAAGAGAACAATCAAACTAAACATATTTTCTTCCAATTGAACTCTAGTCCTTGAATGGGAAGCATACAACCCTCCAATTGAGTGATCAACAAAAATATGAATGAAAATTCACACTCAACTTGAATCTCACTACAATTTATTTGCCTTTATTTAAATCTAAAAATAAAAATAAAATAACTACCTAAACTACAATTTATTTCTAACTAAAAATATCTCAATACTTTTATCCAGAACTAGGTCTTTTTAGATGGGTCTTCAAATGGCCTTGAGTCATCTTTTATATGCACATGGGGCTGGGGTCATTTGGGGAAATAGGCTTGGGTTCAAGTGGAGTTGAGGATAAGTTGGGGGTAAAGTTTAGAAATGCACAAATGTTCATGGGTTTAATGAGGTGAGAGAGGGGTGTGAGGTGTGTCGGGTTATTTTAGGAAGAAATGGGGGAATTAAGTTAGCTGGGGGTAATTTGGGAAAAGGGGTTAAGATTACTAAACATGTGGGTCTTGTTAATTTTTTATTTGGTTTATTTGGCTTGGTTTATGGCTTTGAAATTGACAGATAGAATTCGCGTAGGAGTTTAATGGAGTTAAAATGGGTTTTGGCTTATGGTTGGACATGGGTTCACTAGGATTACATAGGGGGTTTCATGGGTTGCGATCCGACTAAGGATCGTGCATATCAATGGGTTAATGGGTTTAGTGGCTGGTTATGGGTTGGAGGTCGGTTCACGAACACGGGAGGTCGGGTCGAAGTGGAAATTGGGTATGGCCGGCGACGAAAGGGGTTATCTCCAGCTGGTCAGTTCCGAGTTTAGGCCGCTCATGGGTTCGGGTTTTCTGGTCGGGGTGGGACTCAGGCTAGGAAGGTTGAACTCCGATGAGTTTGGTTATGGATTGATTTGGGTTTGAGGTGAAATGGGTAGTTAGTTAATGGACGTGATGGGAGTGTTTTGTTTTGTTATGGAGGTTTATGAGAGAGAGAATGGGTTTGTTGGGGAAGAAAGTGAATAGTGAATGAGGGGTGATTTGGTGTGGTAGGGAGTAGGAAATCAGGGGGGGGGGGGGGGGGGGTGAGGGTGTACGGAATGGTGTGTGTTGATTTGTACCATTAAAAGAAAATGAAAATTAAACTAAGTAAAAATAAAAATAAAAAACCAATTAAACTAAAAATAAATAAAATTAAATTCCTAATCTATGAAATAAAACTTAAATAAAGAAATAGAAATAAAAAGTAAAAATCTAATCAAAAAAATAAAGACCTAAAAAATAAAGTCTAATAAAGATAAAATTAAACTCCTAAAAACTAATCCTAATAAAATAAGATAAAATAAAAATTAAAAACTAATAAAAACAAACATAAAAATAAAAATACACTAATAAAAAGAAAATAGAAAAAATAGAAAATAAAACCTAGAGAATTCTAAATAAAGCTTAAATTAAACCTGAAAAATAAAATGACTCAGAATAAAAAATCTAAAACTAAGAAAAGTACAAACATAACACACACTGGTTTTGGGGCGGGTTTAGGCCAGGTCTATGGTAGGCTAGGTTTACGAGATTGGTTATTTATCCCTCTCTTGATGCAAATTACCTCGAATTATAGCTTTTGATTCCACAACCGCAATCAAGCCAGCACAATAGACATTACGCGCATAAGACCCAATTTTGTCGAGAATTAGCAATTAAAATGCGTCTATTTGGGGCATAAAATATACAGTTTTGGGTGCTTATCACACCAGCCCCAAACAGAACAATTCTAGTCCTCGATCAAAATATAGAGAGAAAGAAGGATAAGAAACCAAAAGTGTACCACTTTCGCGAGAACTTGCGATTGTATTTAGCATGTGCAACAAGCCTTTAAACTTATATGTTGCCCTACGGGACGAGTTTTGTCTCGTGAGAGTTTGCAGGGAATATACCCAAAAAATTCTTTATTTTAAAACGGCAGTCAATCTCTTATTAGACATAGAATAATTGCACAATCCATAATGAGATAAATATTTTGAGAATTACAAGCTAGAAGTGTATAAAAAGTTTACCTATGTGAATACTTAAGGCACATCCTTTCTAGAACTCAATGTGTATAATGTGAATCAGTCAAAACGGGTCGATTATCACGAGAATAATTCCTAAATTGCCTTTTTGGAATCAACGCTTCGAATTTAAAATCTCACGGGATATAGCTCTCTCAAACGAACTCTCGAGATTTGGGTTAGTGTACCACTCTTGTGTGTGGGGAGGTGAGTAAATGTAAGCAAGTTCAAATTTCTCTCACACATATAAGAAAGAACGAACATTTAAAAAGAAAAATAATCTCATGAAAGAATGATAATCACTATAGTGAGAACGTCGAGTTGTTCACCACGTTGACTTCCATTAGCTTGAGCACCTAGGGGAGAATATGGATGTTTGTGGGTGAGGGGGAAATGAGATGGGAAGGATTGTATGAGGTGAAGTAGGATAGGATGCATTGATGATGGATGTGTATGCGAGAATAGTGTATGATACGTTGAGCACAAATGTCTTTATTACATAAAAACTAACTACAAATTCTCTTTTTCTTTTCTTTTCTCTCTTTTCTTTTTTTTTTCTTTTTCCTTTTTTTGTTTTGTTTTCTTTCGCTATTTTTCTTTATTTTTTTGTTTTTCTCTTTTTCTCTCTTTTTTATACTCTCAACACTGAAGACATTTTACAATTATAAAACACTCTTTTTCTTAAAATGATGGATGATATATTAATGGAGATGATAAACGGATGGTGTGGGGAATATGTGGGAATATGAAAAAATATTGGAATGTAATGGGTGAAGTGAATGGTAATTGGTAGGTGTATGGATGAAAATCTAGTGTTTGGGACAAATTTTAAGACACATGTTTCTTACAACTCGAAAGTGATGTCGTTCTCAATGATCAAGCCAAAATTTAATGAAGAATAATGAGATTATACAACGATTTCAGTGCGGACCCAAAGGAAGTTGAATCAACTTGTGACTCGAAGATTGGATAAAAAACTCTGAAAGGGAGAAAGGCACAAATATCACAAGCTAAAGGCTCTGCTAGTGATCCTTAAGATATTCTTGAGAATTGTAGTACTCTTCAACTCTAACCGTAGTGACGTGATAAGTGCGCAAATTTTGTTGAGTCTAGAAATTCATGGTGAAACATGCCTTGTTATGCATTACATAAGATATTTAGAAAAAAAATATCCTCCATCTTGATTCCCAGACTAAAAAAATGGATGATAGAAAATTCACGTCAATGAATGAGATAAAAGAGAAACTGCACGATTTTTTTTTTAAAAAATCAGGTTTCAAATTCAAATTTTTTCAAAAGAGGTACAATTTTGATAAAATTCCCCACCCCCAAACAAAAAGGAACACCGTCCTCGATGTTAAGTAAAATGATTTTTAAAATTGAGAGCAAAATGGAGGAAAGATATTACCAGAATCAACCGCTAATGAAGTGGACAGATGTAGCAAAAATGAACCTGAATAAAAATATGTACAATTCTATAACATGGGAAAGCATTGGGTAGTGTGAAACACCACCCCCAAACAAGATAAGACTCGTACTTAAAAACCGCGGGCTGCCTCCCGGTAGTGCTAAGTTTAATGTCTTCAGCTAGACCGAAACATTCTCACCATAAAGATAAGATCTATGAAAGCACGGGGTGGCAGAAAAATTGGGTGATGAGAATCACCTCCAAACAAGATTGAAGTGTCAATCTTGTTGTATAAAGGCTAAAGGGGATCAATGCACTTGTATAGCAAAGTTCTTCACACAATTGAAAGCATCGGCGGACCATGGGTGGGTGGGGATTAGGGTAAGGATAAGAAAGAAGGGAGAGAATAAGCATCGATCATGGGCCTTATTGAACCTAAAGATGTGGGAAACAAGGCCCCTATAAGAATGGTGATCTAGTTGGTGAGGAAGGATAAAAGGTGTGAAAAGTGGAATGGATTGGGGATTATATAAATCACACTACCATTCTATAAATGGACGATGATAATGGTCGCATCGTGACATGCCAGGGATTTGTTGATGGTAAAAATCAACATCACAAGAGAGTGTTGGGCATAGAGTAACAAGATCGTTGACACGAAAATGGATAGTATTACCACAAATACTCTCATGAATGGTGGATGGTTTCAGGTGAGGATCTAAAAATGTAGATGGAAACATGAAAGGTGTAAAATCAAAATACAAACAAGGTGGTGGGGTGGAAGGAACAATGGTTGGGTCGGGTGGGATAAATGGTGGATCGGGTGGGATAAAGGGCAGAGGAAGAAGATCCAACTCAAGTGTGGGAGACACACACTCCTCATGAGGCTCGGAGTGATCCTTAAGGGAATTCATAGGAGGAGTAAAGGAATACTCGCAAGGGATCATGGTGTCTAAATAGGGAGTGGTCAAATTCTTCATAAGAGTATCACTAATGAATGTGGTGGGTTAGTCAAACGAGGTACCAAGATCGGAGATATAGTAATCCCTAAAAATAATGGGCTTAAAGGTAGCCATGCATAGTGGGACAGGATCCATATCCGGAGAGGTAGAAACCATATCTGATGCAATCTCGAGAAAATGGTGAGCACTCGTAGTTGGAGCTACCCTATGATAAAGTGGTTCGTCAGGAACACACACAGTGGAATCGATAGGTGTAGACTCAGATATTTTTTTGGATTCAGTGGAGAGGGATTGGGATTATCAAGGATGGCCTCATTTGGACATGATGAGATTTAATCAGGTTCACTATCATCGGATAAATCAACATAAGTGTCAACTTGAGGCCCAGACCATGGAATGGTCTCATCAACGAGATTCTCAGGGTGGTAAGTTTAGTCACACTCAAAATCAGTGGCACAAGATGATTCATCATCACTCCACGTGGGTGAAATAATATGTTGACTTGGGGTGAAGTCCGACTCTCTCTCACGTTCAATTTCATTTAATATTTGTTCAAGCCATTGGAGGGCTTCATTTTGAATTTGAGTGGCTTGCTCTTACCGGACGATGGAATTTTTCAAGAGGATTTTGAGAGCGGATGTGGATAATGGTGATGGGTGGCGGGGGTGGGTGAGGTGGACACTACTCACTACTCACTACTGACAAGTGAAAATGGAGAATACTCGTATGAAGTGTGTAGAACACGATTAAGTGTATAATACACGGGAGAAGCATCTCCAGGAGAGACAAAAGGATGATAATAATTGGGTGAATAGTGAGGGAACTGATCGGGATAGGGTGCACAAGGTTGTTATGACGACTATTGGAACATGTGAGGATCCATAACATCGGGTTGGGATTCCTATTGCGTGGGAGGGTGATCACGCCTCCCTGAATAGTTTGTTTGCTCACACCACTCGGTATTGGATATATCATAATAATATAACGAGGTGGGTTCCAAAACAGTGTCATATGGATATACGTGAACCATGGTGGGTTCGGATAGATATGAAAGGTAAGGACACTAATGGGACAAGTGATCGACGTGAAAATAATATGGGAATGTCAAAGCATGTGACGCATTACTCATCATCGAAGGAAATGGAATGTGAGATGCGTGCGTGGGCAACACAATAATATCAACGGTGTGTGTTTCAGAGTTGATGCCACGAAGGAAGGTATGGATGTTCGACTCAGGCTCAACGTCCAACATGCTTTGAGAAAATGAGAAATGGCCAAAGTACTCCCGTAAAGAACGTTGTTCGGCCATGATGAGAGAAATATTTTTTTATTTTTATAAATGTTTTTCAAAAAGAAAGAAAATATTTTTGGATTTTTTTAGAAATGAAAAAAATAAAAAAATTGGATTTTTTGGAAGAAAAGACGAGAGAAAAATATGAGGACTCTCTGAATTGGACGAACTCAATAAAACCCGGCTACCTAAGGATGGAATTGGACACACACAAGTCAAGGAGAAATCCTAACTAGCACATATCCAATTTATTTCTTGAAATTTAGGTGCAATGGTAGTCAAATGTTAATGAAGTCCATGGGCGATAAAAATCAAGGAATTTATTTTTCTGATCGCCTTTGCAAAAATGCTCTCCTAGTGGGCTAGCTGGTTGATTGATTTTAAAATTAATGATAGTTAGGGTAGCACACAAATGGTAAGCGAGTGAGTCGGGTGATGAAATCCCTTATCGTGAATGACCGGGTATAGGTCTTAATTGATTAATTCATCATACACATTAAAAAATAAATGCGATAATTAAAATCAAATAACAACACGTAATCACACAGAAAAATTGACTCGCTGACAGGAAAAGCGCGATGGTTTCAGAAATGTATCTCCCACGGTTTTCACACCGTGGGATGATGAACGATTTGAGTACGAAAAATAAATGGTGTCTTCAAGCACTGCAATACAAGAAAAATGATAAAGTCCTAATATAAGCCTTCTAAAAAATTGAAAAAGGGTACAAAAAATAAAAGTGAAATACAAATGAATCATAAATAGGAAATCCTCTCTAATGCTTCAAGATCCAAAGGTTGGCAACGACGCCATTTAATAGAGTACTTTTTGGTATGTCGTTGTGTAAGCTCCTCTAATAAAAAATATAAATTACATACAAAAATATATAACAAAAATAGAGAATAGTGGTAAGTGAGGTATCAATCCAAATCAAAGGAGTGGAAATGAGAGGAAGACTACTGCAATCCATTTTTTATTTAATTTCTTTTTGGACTTTTTGCATTTTCTATTCTTTTTTTAGTTTTTCTTAATATTAACGTTTTTTTTTTGTGATGAGGGTGAAATAAGACTAAACTAAATCAAAGATGTAAAGAACTAACTAAAAAGGTGACTAAAAATGATGAACAAAGTATAACACTAAAATAAGAGATAAAGTGAGGTAAATAAATGTGATAATAATCAAGGAGTTGGACTACACAACATATTATAGTTATTTTAATGAATTAATTCACTTATTTGAAATTGTCCCAAGTTAATATTGAAATTACAAGCCAGCTTTCGTCACGAATGAAATTTTAACACTAACCTTTTAGAAAATTAATTTCAAGCCCCCACAACTCTTAGAAAATATATTTATACTACTTTTAATAAACCACCAGCTAGGATTGATTCATCAAAATTTATATAAATCATAAAAAATAAAACTAGAGTTGAAATTCAAAGAATAATACTACACTTGAGAAAATCATATCTCTAGTTCGATTCTAAAATGGGTGTTATATCTCGAATTTTGATTTTCGAAAATCATTTACCATCTCTCGAGGCGTAAATTGAAGGGTGAATGATCGAAATTAACATTCAAAGATAATTTTCAAATAATCAAACTAATTAATCAAAATAGCATTAAATATGGCATCACACCACCCCTTTAAAGGGGTTTTTAGCCTAACATGATGTGAAATATGATAAACAATTAATCAAAGGCAATAAAATAAGAGTAGAAAATAGAACAATCAAAACAAATCTCTTTGCATCCAATTGAACTCTAGTATTTGAATGAGACGCATAAAACCCTATAATTGAGTGATAAAAAAAATGAATGAAAATTCACACTCAAATTGAATCTCACTACAATTTATTTCCCTCAATTTAAATCTAAATATAAAAATAATTAACTACCTAAACTACAATTTATTTGTAACTAAAAATATCACTTTACTTTCTTTGTAGAACTAGGTCTCTCTAGATGGGTCTTCAAATGGCCTTGAGTAATCTTTTATATGCACATGGAGCTGGGGTCATTTTGGGAAATAGGCTTGGGTGCAAGAGGTGTTGAGGATGAACTAAGAGTAAAGTGGAGAAATGCACAAATGTGCATGGGGTTAATGAGGCGAGGGAGGGGTGTGAGGTGTGTGGCGTTATTTTAGGAAGAAATGGGGGAATTAAGTTAGTTAGGGGTAATTTGGGAAAAGGGGTTTAGATTACTAAACATGTGGGTCTTGTTCATTTTTGGTTTGGTTCATTTGGCTTTGTTTATGGCTTTGAAATCGGCAAATAGAATTCAGATAGGAGTTTAATGGAGTTAAAATGGGTTTTGGCTTATGGTTGGACATGGGTTAACGAGGATTGCATAGGGGGTTTCATGGGTTGCAATCCGAGTAAGGCTCGGGTATAGCAGTGGGGTTGAGGGTTTGGTGGCTGGCTTCGGGTTGGAAGTCGATCCGTGAACATGGAAGGTTAGGTCAAGGTGGAAACTTGGTATGGCCGGTGATGGCAGGGGTTATCTCCAGACGGTCAGTTCCGAGTTTAGGCGATTCATGGGTTCAGGTTTTCTGGCCAGTGGTGGGACTCGGGCTAGGAAGGTTAAACTTCGGTGTGTCGGTTTTGGATCAATTCGGGTTTGAGGTGAAATGGGTAGTTAGTTAATGGAGGTGATGGGTGTGTTTTATTTTCTTATGGAGGTTTATAAGAGAAAGATGATGGATTTGTTGGGGAAGAAAGTGAATAGTGGATGAGGGGTGATTTGGTATGGTAGGGAGTACGGAAATAGGGGGGGGGGGGGGGAGGTGAGGGTGTATGTAATGGTGTGTGTGAGTTTGTGTTGATTTGTACCTCTAAAAGAAAATGAAAATTAAACTAATTAAATTAAAAAATATAATAAAAAAATAAATCAAATTAAATTCCTAATCTATAAAATAAAACTCAAATAAAGAAATAAAAATAAAAACTAAAACTCTAATAAAAATAAAAACTAAAGACCTAATAAAGTCTAATAAAACTAAAAATAAACTCCTAAAATCTAATCCTAATAAAATAAAATAAAATAAAAACTAAAAAGTAAAAACTAATAAAAACCAAAATCAAAATCAAAATACACTAATAAAAAGAAAATAGAAAAAAATAGAAAATAAAACCTAAAGAATTCTAAATAAATCTAAAATAAAACCTGAAAATAAAATGACTCGAAATAAAAAATTTAAAACTAAGAAAAGTACAAACACAACACACACTGGGTTCGGTGTGGTTTTAGGCCAGGTCTAGGGCAGGCTAGGTTTATGGGATTGGTTATTTAGCCCTTTGTTGATGCAAATTGCCTCAAATTATAGCTTTTGATACCGCAACCACAATCAAAATTGCAAAATAGACAATTACGCGCATAAGACCCAATTTTGTTGAGAATTACCAATTAAAATACCTCTATTTGGGGCATAAAATATACACTTTTTGGTGCTTATCAATGAACAAATGGTTTTTAACTAATTTATAATAGAGAACATGTTAAAATAGTTTTTTAACAATCTCAAGTCATATACATTTGGAAATCAATCAAAATAAAAGGGGATTTGACCTAATTACTAACATAATTAGGTTAATTATGAAATTATTCAATTAAATCTTACAAATCAAATTTAAAACATGTTTAGGGGTTAGAATCCAATGGAATAGATATAATCTAGCACATATGCAATCATAATCATATTCTATATAGATCTTGCCTTATGCATTGATTGAGAAATTAATCCCTAATTTTTTCAAATCTTCCTTTCCTCTTGATGCTTTCTCTCTCTAGCCCCTCTAATATTTCCCCATTGTGTTTATGATAAAATGAGATCCCTAATGACCTCTTACAACCCTTAAATCTCGAAATTGAGTTTGTGTCCCAAATGGGCCTCAAATAAAAGATCCCCAAAACAACTATAAATGACCTTAAATCATTCTAGAGCCATATACTAACCCAATAGGCATTTAAACCATTGTTTTAAACTATAAACGAACACTCTACACGTCCCAAAATCCAATCACCAAATATATCCAAAAGAAATAATAAACAACTCAGTTATTTAATGATACGAGTCCAAATATTAATTAATTCCATTAATTAATGTGCCTTAAGTCCAAATTCCAATCCAACTTAAATAACACATAACCATATAAATGGTGACATCTGTCACAATAAGCACATCTAATTAATTTTCATAATTTAATTAATTAAATAGTATATATATATATATAGGGTATTACATTGTTCACCCTTAAATAAGGAATTTCATCCTTGAAATTCGAATTCAGTATGTTCCAAGTAAAAAATCTAATGATATCTCACCCGTAGAATCCCTATACTGCTGAAATAAGAATTTACTCAGTCTATGACCTAGCATATATTATGTTCTATTTTATCGTAAATCACATTCGGATATATTCTCAACCAAACTAATGTAATCATTAAAAGAACAATTTGACAATTAAGGATTCCTTCTGTTATCCCCCCAAAGAAATCTACCATGCACACTGAGATGGAAAAGTGAGGTCGAATGGCACCAGCCTCGCCCTACTTAAACCTTCTGAAAGAATCTTCATCTAGTAACCTAGCCATATAGGAACCTGTGCTCCACAATTCCCATGTCGGAGGTCACTAATAACACGTGACCTCCCTCCTGAACCTATAAATCAAGCCTCCGCTCGTACTCCATTTTCTTAATTATTTCGACAAAACTTCCCATTCTAAATTTCAGACACACTATCCTGTACGGTGTACTAATCGCATCCTGAAACTTATGACTTATATCACTTATAACTATAATCAACTTGGTCAATCTATCTCTCATAACCCCAAATTATCCCTTGTCCCTTTTGGAAACCTAGAAATGTATTACAACCAAATGATTATACTCTATTACCTTAATACTCATACTCGTTTATGGAACGTTAAATGAATCACCAAAAATGTACCTTGGTCAAAACCACCTCTTTTAGCTTGGGGACCCCCTCAGTAAAAAACTTCCCCCAAAATGTAACCTTCTCCTACCTTAATCAGAGAAAGGAATTATTCCCAATACTATATACATACTTACTCTTGGTAAATTTCAATGTTAGGGCATAAACCAACCTCAACTGGTCTAACAGATCATTCATACGTAACATCTAACATTTATCTCGTACCTTGACCCTAACCTACTCCTGAAAGGCCAAATCTAATCAACCATACCTCTCTCGGAACTCCCTTTATGTAACGCCATCCCCCAATGCTCAATTGGCTAAAAATTATGGTCTCTACTCCCAGGACACATCTACTATCATTGAAGAAATCAATCACATGAAATTACCTAGCGATTGATGTACTGATAGTGCCATCTCTAAGGAAAAAATGAATAAATTTCTTACGTGGGTGTTAACTCAACACCTATTTAAGTAAAAATTAAAGAACCTTGGGCTAGAGGTTATACCTCCACATGATTGTAATCCCCCATATTGTACTCACATTTATACATATATAAGCGTGTTATCCCTTTATCTCAAGCCTAAGCATAACCTCATAAAGAAATCCTTGCATAAACACAACATAAAAAGCCTAATCCCGGTAGTCGATATAAAATAAAAACACAGCTATGCTCAATAGTAAGATGATAATATCTCATTTAAAAAGATATAAAGCGGCTGAAACTGACCCAACCAAATAAACTGCAACATTTATATAATCACGACGTAAAATATCCCCCTCCTGGTTGTCGGTAACCATAAATACATAACTCAAAGTAAATATATTTACTTCATAATCATAGTACACACACTATAAAATAAAATGACAAGTTCTCGATGTCTAATCTAGAATCATACTCATGAGCCATAACGTACCCATAACCATTCCCCGAAAGTACTCTAAAAAGTATGTTGCCACTAAGGCATCTACTAACTAGGTGGACCCACTTGCCAGGAGAATAATTCTTTCCTTTAAAGAAACTATCAAAATGGATGCCCCACTGGTAGCTTGTTGACCTTGCCTCAATGGTAATATATTCTAATTATTTTTCATTTACTATCCTCTAATAGGTCGTGGCTTTACGCACCATACTTATCTTGGCCTACTTGACCAAACAAAATCATATCGTCTAGTCTCGAAAACCACTTGGGGGTGTCTCCCACTATGAGGTCTCCCTACTCAGGTCCTACATGGTTTCTATTTATTGGGCCTAATATGGCCTCATTATTCCTAATCTTAGGGGCTCTATCCCCATAATATGTATAATGCTCCTACTAATGTAGAAGGGTAACTTCAAGAACCCGAGTCTAAGCGGTTAACAGGAGATTACCTAGTAATATTTGTCAAACCCTTCATGTAAGGTTTCTGCCACCTCAACAAGTCTTTCTCTTACTAGAGCATAATGCGAACATCCTTTTTTGCCTTTGTGTCAATATCTCCTAGTGCAGAAAAAGAAATATAGTTAAACTCCTCCCCATACTAACCACGACATGGTTATGAAAACGGGGTCTTTTAAAAACTCATTTCTAATGTTGTTACGGATGGTGAATGAAAACATTTCCTCTCTAACCATTAGCTAAGCACTTGCTAAAGGACTCGCATCCAAAATACCTTAACTCCCAACTGAAGTCGACCTCATGCTTGGGACGTCTTATGAGAAAAATCCAAAAAAGGAACCCTCTAGATACACTTGGTCTAATTGAGTCATTCATGAGGAAACAATGGCACGAAACCTCCTAAATGGTCGTCTTTTAGAGAATACTAACCATAAACTGTAAGGCTCTAAAGTAATCAAAGAATGCAACGCAGAAAAGTAAAGGACACACACAAAATACCTAGGACACTAGAACCTAAAATGCTCTTATACCTAATGTGATACCCCCAAAAAATCAATAAATAGATTAATCGGGTCTGCCATAGAAATCATGAGAATAAAAACTTTTCGTAACGTACTTATCGTAAAAAAAATAAACGGGAATTAAAAGAACAGGGACAATATAATAAAATACTGAATCCACACAAAACCAAATAACATAAATCATCTTTGAATGTAAATATATATATACAACCAAATTAAAAATAAAGGAGTACAATAAAAGGATGGGCTACACGGGCTCAAATCCTAAAATCCTAGGAATAAGAAATGGGACCTTGATAGAGATTCTCCCCCAACGATCCCATATCTCTAAGAACTACCAAAATAGGAACCCGTAAAAATAATTTTTAAAAGAAAATATAAACATTAAGCCTATGTAGAATAGGATTATAATTGAATATGAGCCACATCATAACTACACATTTTCCTCTAGTGTTTTAACATATTGTAAGTTACTAGTTACCCAACCCAACAACTTAAAATATAATGCGATTCTATATCCCAAACCCATATCTCGCCCATGTGATTTAAGATTTAAATCTTCATTCTTTAATCTTTAGTTTCTCTTTTCTAGGTTTATCTCTTTCATTCTAAAACATACGATGTGTTGTAGTCTCAAACCCACAGTTCGTCTACCCAAATAACCAATAGACCAATAACAATCTTATATCTCATGTTTATACACATTTGACTATGTCATGCCAATAATACAATATAAACCTCTCTATTATATGTAATACACAAGTTCGAAACATAAGAATATAGATGAGCATCCCTACTATAAGTCACATACATCACTAGTACAACATATAAATCGGTACAACTATCTCTGGTACCACCACACATTAATCACATATTGTAGGAGAAAGAATTTACTCAGGTCTAACGTTCATATAAAGGTACAATCTTTGAATTATAAAAACAAATGATCATCTCTCTCACCCACACATAACGAAGGCCTACTCTTCTTGCCTTCGGGAATCTTTTATTTGTACTAGGTATAGTTTTAGGCCTTCCCAAACCTAAGGTCTAGGCAAAGTCAATGGATAAATGACCACGTCTACCAATCAGTCATAAAGCCTACCATACCTAATACTTATGAAAGAAATATCCTCAAAGACCCTCTCTATTATAGTTACCTAGACGTATGACCTTGGGGTAAAAAAATATGACCAATGAAGATCTTATCTACTCACCGGGGTACTTGCACTGCATCGCATGTGCCCTGTCATAGAATCCCTCCTTGTACGATATGCCACTAGCACTCACAAATGATATTCATTGCACATAAAACACACAAGCAATCACAACCCTCTCTAACGGGTTAAAGCATACACATACATAACCCTCATTAATGGGTTAAGGTAAAACACATATACATGTCGACCCTAACTCTATCAGGACTCTAGCATAGATATCATAGAAAGGTATATCACATCTAGAACCTTATAATCATCCAATAAATCATCAACCCTAACATCTCGAGTTACCAATTCTAGGCGTAGACTCACCCTATAATATATTAAAATCGGTGCATCATTATATTTAATCTCGATTAGCCCTAGTTTATTCCCCCAAGGCATTATATCTAGTTATAATCGCACATATATTTTAAATGAAATCACAAAATAGAATAATTACCTCACTCAGGGTAGTTATAACCTAAACCCTCGCTCACCCAAAGTATATTCACGCCACTCGTACATTTCTATATAGAACTTGCCTTATGGATTAATTGAAAAATCAATACTTAATTCTCCCAAATCTTCCTTTTCCGCTTGGTGCATTCTCTCTCTAGCCAGTATAATGCTTCCCTATTTTGTTTGGGATAAATGAGCCTTTAAACCAAAAAATAACCCTCTTACAACCCTTAAATCCTCTTACAACCCTCTTATAACCCTTAAATCCTGAAATTGGGTTTGAGCCCTAAATGGGCCTCACCTAAAATAGCCAAAAAATAACTTTAAACCATTTTCGAGCCTTATAATAACCCAATAGCCCTTTAAACCATCTTTTTAAATTAAAAATGAACATTCTACGCAACCTAAAATCCAATCACCAAGTATACCCAAAATAAATAATTAGCGACTCAATTGTTTAATAATTTTTTGATACGAGTATGAATATTAATTAATTCAATTAATTAATCACCGTGTCTTAAGTCCAAATTCATAACCAACTTAAATAACAAATAAAATATAAATGGTAGCATGTCTAGTCACAACAAGCGCATCTGATTAATTTTTAATTAATTAAATAATATGCATAAATATATGGGGTATTACAACAATCTACAAAACTCCATTTTTGCATGAAAGCCACACTTACCAAAGGGGCATGCCCCAAAACTGGACATAGTGTCAAACTAAATCCAGGCTCAAGTCACTAATGGCCTAAAAAATTTTAAACTGATAATTCGACCTCAGGGGAACATGAAAAATGCGAGAGATAAGCACTCCTAGCTTCCCCACGATGAAGCTCCCCCTAGGCGTAGTGCTGGCAAGCTCACTCAAGGCCTGCGACACCACACTTTTCTTACCTCCGTGGTGGAAATCCTAGAAGATATGGATCAGGTAGAAGTATATGTATGCAAGAAAGATCGACCTCATTTCATGTATGAAATCTACATGATCGATGCAATAGACGAAGGACCTTGGTACCAAGAAATAAAGGATCTTCTTCAAAAGGGTAAATATCCTTTCAGATCCAATAAGAAAGACAAGACGTCACTCTGATGGAACTTACTTATGATGTCATGAAAAGAATGAAGTAGATGAGGTAATGGAAGAAATCAATGAAGGAGAATTTGATCCTCCCATGAATGGCCACATATTAGCCAAGAAGATTATCTGTTACAGGTATTACTGGAGCACCCTTCAACATCATTGTAAAAAGTTTCATCCCGATTGGATGGGACCATATATGGCAAAAAATATCTTATTAGGCAAAATGACTCTCTTAGTCGATCTAGCCGAAACATAATTATCCAAAGTGATCAATCTCGATCATCTCAAGAAATACTACGTATGAAAGAGAGACTTCAAACAACCAACAAGAACTACGTACGACCTGATCCTCCATAAGTAAAAAAGAACTCATTGAAAACATCATTAAATTCATTTCACCACATATTGGAGGTACGTAGGTAACCCTTAAGGGTTCGGTTGACCAAACCACACCCCTCCATTGGTGAGGTCATTCTATTTTCAATTCTCATCTTTTAGATCCCTAAAAACTCGATTGTAGAGTCATTAGGATGATAAAAAAAGGTTTAAAACCCACAAGGGGACTCATTTTTCATTAAAACATAAATATTTCCATCATAAAGTACACATTTATCATTATTAGAAAACAAAATATTACATAAGTCTACTCAAAGTGAATTACTGCCCATGCTATCGATTTTAGAACCATCCACCTCTTCCTCTAAAATACTCATATCTTGGGAACCATTGCTCGTATCCATATCATCAAAGGACTCCCTATCTTGCAGAAAGGCAATCCCATAATCTTCCTCAGATCCATAAAGAGTTAACCCAAAAAGCTAGTGAAGATTGGTCTCTCTCACGATTCCTGTATCCATTACCTTCTCCCAGAGCCAAAGCAGATACTCCTCCGACAAGATCATCGGCATGACCTGGAATGAACCAGGCGAAATAGGGAGGAATAATGAAACCTTATTCCTCTAGAGATTAGATATCATAAATACTAGGTACAAGGATAGAGGCTTAACCAGATGCAGTTGGCCCAAAGGAGGAGGGATCTTTTCCCTTATCCCGATTTGATGCATCACCTATTACGAGAAATAAAAAGAGTAAAAGAACAGAGCACACAAGCAAGTATATGGGAATTAATCTATGGACATACTAGGTTCCACGGTTAACCTCTAAGGAAAATACCAATGAAGATAAAAGTGTCCAAATTTGAATATCCAATAAACCCATTCTTCTTCAATCTCCCTCACATGAATAAGCAGCTTTCTAAAGATATACTTGACCGATTAATAAGGAAGAGATGGAGGATCCTTGATCAATAAGATCATCACTAAAATCCATATATACAGAAGCAAGGGTCTTCCTCGAAGATAAAATAATTCATAACAACGAAAGGAAGAAAGACCATTAATAGTCTCACCGAAAATCAAGGATATTGGGCTCTTACCCTCCTTCATATACACAACCACTTTTGCTAGAATAATGTTAACTCATGTAATTCTAGTAATTGAAAAATAGTGGGACACCAGTGCCAAAGCTAGCAACCTCTTCAGCTTCCCACTATGCCATATACCGAAAATGATCACGATCTTAGAACTTAACCCCGGGACATGGTCATGATTTGGGCCGTGACCATTTTAGGGGTGAACATTTTGAGGGTCACGGTCCAAAGCTGTAATCCTAATATGGTTCGCAACCCAGTGGGTTACATCAACATTAAAGGACTAATCAACATTTTTTACCGTGACCCAGTGGTCAGGGCTTAAAACTGTGACCCCACATATGACCAAATTGTCTTGGTGTTTTTAGTGATCACGGTCCAGAATCGTGACCGCAAAAGTGTGGATTTGCTAATGGTCACAATCTTGACCAAACTTATGACCAAAAAAATTAATATATGGCCATGGTTTAAAACCATGATCGTATATTATTTTTTTGTTTTTTGTCACAGGTTAGGTGACCTCTCAGAACTATGACCATGTGTAAAAAGAATTAAAAAAAGAATTTAATTTTATGCATCTAAAAAAACATGTGCATGTTTCCAAACTTGTATATATTTTCACTAATAAATATTAAGCCACCAAATTGTTTAAAACAAATTAAATCATTATTAAGCCACTAACTAATCCTTAAATAAAAAAATAATAACACAACACAAATTAACTAACTATTAAGCCATAAAACGATGCAACTAAATCTGAAATGCTTGCATTGAAGTAAATCCATTGTCGACTTTTTTTATCCCGCTTAATACTCAAGCGCCTTTTTCCCCTTTTTAATGGGCATCTCTGATTGTGATGACAATGAGTTTACTTCCATTGGAGACGTGGGTTTGGGAGGTCACAACGGAACATTCGTCCTATTCTTTACCAAATCTACAACAATACATGAATAAATAATTGTACTCAGTTTAATTCTGTTCAATCTTAAATCAGTACATATGAGTTTTAAACCCAAGAAAATGAATTCCAAATCAATGCATCTCATTCTGAATACCATTCAAGTATTGAATTAAAAAATATTACAAATACCATTTCATTCTAAATACCATTTCAAATAGTGAAGTAGAAAGAAATTAAAAATAGGGAATTGCAAATGTATTCCATCAAATAGAATTTGAAATAGTAACCCAACATTGTGCATGGATTCAAACATGAGTCCAACATGAGGGCATCTCATTTTTACATAAACGACCTTAAAACAAGATAAAAACCCAATCAACCAATAACAAATTGGAGTCCCTTCACTATTAGTATATTTTTTCATAATTTCCATAGAGAAAAACATCACATCCATTCAAATAACTATCATTTATGGGAATAACACTGTTGGAAGACTCCATTTTTCCATATGTTGAGTTCATTAACAATGTGGAAATCGTTCCATATGGAATTCCATTGTACTCAGGTGTTACCTATCCAAGACACTTACTACATCTAGGACAATAGTGGTACACCTATCCTAAGTTATTATTCTTATTGGAACGTGTCACTTTAACATTCGAACACCCACTGCATTTATAATTAATTTGTTTGAACTTAAGTTATAGGTTGATGGTTCCATTCGATGGATTCATTGATGACGTTTTTATTACCTATTAAATTAAGATTGTTGTATAAGCCCCTTTTTTAGAAATGTAAAAAATTGTGTGAATGCTCTAAATTGGGAATTTAGGTATAAGCCCCCCTTTTTGGGTTTTTGATTTATGAAAACTAATTTGAATTGTTGCAAATTTAGGGTGTCATGTGTTTGAAAGATTTTAGATAGGTGAATCAACTGGATGATGCATTAGATTCCCACCTACCTCAACTCGAGCATTCCATGTAATGGCCTCTTCTATCCACGGTATAGTGAAAAATCTTTTTAATCGTGGTTCGATGGGAAAATACTTCAATACCTTATGTGGAACTATTGATCCTTTTCGAGATTTTGCAGGTTTTTTTTCCACTCTCACAAACCATATATCTTGGCTCGCTATATACAGGACACTAATCTGTCAGTTCATGTTCATTGCGGTACAATATGTAATCATACATGCATGATTCAAAAGATTTGTACTTCAAACCCAAACCCTTCAAGCTCTTCTTCATGCTCGAATAACTATCTGGTAGCATGTTCTCTTTTGTGAGAATTTTTTGAGACCAAACAAGAATTTTGGTTATCTTGTTGACTTACAAACCAAATCAACTCTTCAAATTTCGAAGACAAATCATTACATACAATACAGAGTGATATTCTTTAAAATATTTATATAAAGATTTCAACCTTATGGATTCTCGATCTTCGAGTAACTCGGCATCAACTTATTCATTGACTTGGTCATAATGAACATTATATGTATCCATAGGAGGGTGGTTTTTATGGTGGCGGAATCCATAAGTATGATTAATTAGGTCAGTCAAAGGATGATGTGTTGGCGAATCATTCACCACTTCCACCCTATTGGGTTTCATCACGCGGTCGGGTATCGACAATTCTTCTGGAATATATGGTACATTCTTTTTCCCATGGATTGTCCATATCTTATAGTCTGGATACATACCCCATATGAGTAAATGCAATTTAACATCTTCCAAAGACTTATATTTCTCGTTAATACAACGGCTGCACGGACATGGAATCTTGTCATTGTTAAGATTTTTATCATCATATGTAACAAATTCATGAACGTACCTTTACATGATTATAAAAAACTCTATTACTCTATCCCATCCACTCCTTGAACTGTGGGAAATCCATTAAATAGTATTCAAAATTGAAGTACCCTATATAAATAGTTTGAAACGATGGTAATGTTATATACAAAAACTCTCAGTTTATAATTAGAAAAAAATCATTAAACCAAAGAAAAATAATTCAAATTCATTCAACCCAAGCATTCAATAAATATGAAATAAAACCAAAAAAATTAAGATGTCATTAAAATTAAAATAATACAAACTTTAAACATTGTTCATTTCCAAATCCTGAGCAACAAATTAATTGACCAGGAAATATAATATTTTTTATAATATTTTAACAGAGGTCCTTCACCTTAGTCAACATGCACAAGCTCATTTACCCAACCATTGTATACTTTATCAACTAATATCTGACCCTCACCCACTAGCAAAGGACAATTGTGGACATGTGTTCTGTCATTCATGGAAACCGGCATGCACATGCTAGCGACCGTGCTATTGGAAAAGTCTATTATATAATACTCTTATCCATACTCATTGTGCATCGACTATGATGATCTCAGAAATGTTATAGGGGAGGATCTTTGCATGGGGTTGCAGGAGGAGGAACTTGGGAGTGGAATGTTGCAGGCGGAGGCACTTAGGGTGGGGGGAACCTTGAGGCATAGGATAGGGGAATGTTTGAGTTGGCATCTAGAAGGGTAAACCATATTGTTGAGTAAATAATTGGACCAACCCCTTGATTTCATTAGTCTATATTAGCACATTGTTGCTAACATTTCCCACATCCAATAGAAGCTCTGACAGCTCTCCTTTTGTCCTGGTTTATTCTTCCGCCTTGCTTGACACATGGCTCCCCACTGAATAAATCATGTCCATTAGAGGTGTAGTGTGTTGTGTTTTTCTACTTGGAATATGTGAACCCACACCTTTCGTCCTCCCTATTTTGTCCCTCCAAAGTACCTTGGTTCGAGCATATGCTCCAATGTCATAGGAGATGCACTCAGATTGATTACTCAACATGCCTTATATTATTTCTAGTAACATAATACTATATTTAGGACTATAATGTTAACATTATTTTACTATAATGCATATATATATATGATAGCTAAATTCAAACTCACCAATGTCAATTTTAATTTATCTAGGAAATGATTTTTTTCATTTTTCCCATTAGGGATGCAAATACAAGTTGGCTAAATTCAGGTATTTACCTTCTTTCAGAGTCCCCTTAATCATGTTCTCCCATTCACCCTTCATATCATCATATGATTTTGCCTCAAGTTTGTGGACATCATCTTTCTTCGACTTATTCATTTCATCATTCTCACTCTCTACAAGTTTCCCCACCCTAGCCTCATTCTCTAAGAAGTCATTCCATTGGTCGATGGACATTTGAAATTTTAGGAGAACTTTGTTTTTCAACCCCAAGATATAAAAACTTGATGTCCCTTTCGGGAAAAAAATCATCCCAAGGTTCCTCTAATAGGGTTTTAATTGATCTGCTACTCTAGATAGAACCTTTGCCTTCGAACCGGATGGGAATGCAAAAATCTTAAAAGTTATTCCCACGCATCATCCTTTACGGCAGGATAAACTTTCTTCCAGTTTTTTAAGACTTCAATGCCCACAATCATCCTTTCTAGAGACAGACAACGATCTTTAAAAATCTAGACGTTAGGTTTTTTATCGATATAATGATTCTCAATCACGGAGAACCCAATGGACATATTATCATTGGTTTGAGATTCCTCGGTAGCTAGATATGGGGGTGGGGATGGGGGTGTAGGCTTAATAGGGTTTTATTGAGTCTCATAACTTGGATATGAAGTGATAGATGGGATTTGAGGCAGGGTAGATTATTTCCAACCCACAGGCGATGAGAATTGAGGTTGGGATGTAGGAGATCACCCACTTGGTGGTGTTTCATTATTTATTTGATTATTTCCATTCTCGTTCGACATGACTTATAATTAAAATAAAAATTTGTGATGAATTTATGAAAATTATGATTACAATTGTATATATGCATATACATTTTCAACAACTTTTAAAACATGTTTGATGTGTCTGATCCATCAAATTAGTATTAATTTTTAAAATTTTATGAGATCATTCACCCAGTTGGCCGCGTGAAAAATTTAATAAAATTTTAAAAATTCATACTAATTTTTAATAATTAATACTAAATTTTTAAAAAAAATCACGCGGCCAACAGGATCCTTTCTTCTTCACTTATTTTCAAGCTCATTTTAATGTGATATGTCACAAGGCGTCAGAATCTAGTTGAATGATCCGTTTATGGAGTTCTATCCATAATAGATGATATTTTTTCAACCTTTTTCTAATAGTGTCACCAGCATCAGTGCCCTGTTGGGATTATGAAGGCAAAATATATTTTCTACTAGCTCATCCCAGTGTCCTAAAGAGTAAAACAGAATACAGTCGAACAGGTTGTGTTCTTGAGATCAAGTCCATGATTTGTAATATTATTAAACAATTCAATTTTTCTATTCCTATACATGTCAATAGGAGTTCCTTCTATATGGTGCGCACTAATAAAAGATGTTTTAGAGAAGCCCAATTTCACCTTCTCGTACTCTTGTTGAAAGTAATTATTACCGTGACTCATTTTTCCACAGAAGAATATATAGAAGGAGGGTGTGGATATGAATCCTAGAAGTAATGGCTCTAATTAATCCTAAACTAATTAATATTTACCAATAGATTAACATACACAACAAGCCCATTTTAAGTTCATTTTAATTAAATTAGTCCAAAAATTACTGCGTGTCCACCAAATGTATAAGTTCTTACACCAATTTATGTTTACCAAAACAACAACCACTTAAGGAAGGGATGAACACATCCATAATAGTTAACGATATATATATATATATATATATATATATATATATATATATATATATATATATATATATATGTATATGTATATGTATATGTGTGTGTGTGTGCATTAATATTCAACCGCCTAATATCAACAAGACCAATTAAAGCTCATTTTAATTAAATTAATCCTAAAAATAGTATGTGTCCACCAAATATTCAAGCCCTTCCACGAATTTGTGTTCACCTAAACGGTAACCACTAAAGGAAGGGTGAACACAACCACAATAGTTAACCAAACATATATATACATTAATATTGAACCGAACGGTATCAATAAGTCCAATTTAAGTTCATTTTAGTTAAATTAATTCTAAAATTACTACATGTCCACCAAATGTGCAAGCCCTTCCACCAATTTATGTTCACCCAAACAACAACCACTTAAGGAAGGGGTGAACACGACCACAAAGGTTAACCAATAAGTTATAACTATATATAATAATGTTCCATCAAAGAAATGTGAAATAAAATTACCTGAATAAAGAAAGAATCTAGAATTAGTTGAGCTTCAATAATTGTTCTCCAGTTGCATGCGCATATGGGATGAGAAGAAAATATGTTAACATATTATTTCATCTGAAATGTTACCAAAAGTATAAATGTATGTGTGGTTTTGTATGTGTGTGCATGTGATTATATGAGAGACTATATATATAGGAATTCATGTATTGCGCGTGTGAGTATATGTGTATATATGTGTGCACATGTGATTATGTATGTATATATGTGCGCACGTATGTCTGCATATATATATATTAAATATAAAATAAAGGGTGTGGACTTAATTTAGAGAGAGAGTAATTTGTTTCTCAAAATATGTATAATACAAACTCATATGGGGATCACCCAATTTATAGGACATGGTGAGGTATCCCAATTGACATAGAAGATGAGTGGACATCCACATCAAAGGTTAAATTATTTAACTCCCCCCTTAGATGTACACTATATCCACCATTCAATGATTGCTGCCTCATTAAAACCTTACTAAGGAAAAATCTAATGGAAAAAAAAAACAAAGTGAAGGAAAAAGAGTACAACTTTTATTATCAATGAATTAGTGTTGGACATGATTAATGCTGACTCGTAAAAGCTTTTAATAGAAAAACCCAATGGAAAAAACTTAGTTAAAGGAAAAAGAGTACGACATAATTATGTCGCAAAAGAGCACGATTTTTTATCATCCCGCTGAAAAAGAGCTCCCCCTGATTCACATATCTCAAATTGACTGTTGGTGAAGTCTGAGTATTCCAATCCCATGTACAATTTTATGAAATATTTCTTTCGGAAGCTAATTGGTAAACATGTCGTCTAGGTTTTCAATTGAACGCACTTGTTTGACTTAAATTTTATTTTTCTTTTGAAACTCGTGAGTTAAGAAAAACTTTGGTGAAATTTGTTTAGTTCTGTCTCCTTTGAAGAAGACTTCCTGAATTTGGGTTATAGATGATGCATTGTCTACATATATGATACTGGGAACATATATAATGGGAATCAATTGAAAAGAACTATGAACATGATGAATTAAATATCTCAGCCATACACATTCACAACTTTCTTTATGACGTGCTGAAATTTTAGAGTGGTTGGAAGATGAAGCTGCTAAATTTTATGAAGTAGAATGCCAAGAAATATTAGCATTACCACTAAAAAAATATGTAACTCGTTTCAGATCGACCCTTATGAGGATAAGAAAGGTATCCAGAATCTGCATAACCTACTAACTCATAACCATTAGAATGATTAGAATAATATAAGCCCGTGTCATTGGTTCCTCATAGATATCTTAAGATATGTTTGATCCCAATCCAATGCCTCTTTGTTGGTTCAAAACTATATCTAGCAAGAAAGTTAACTAAGAATGAGATATCTGGTCTAGTGCATTGTACCAAGTATAATAATGAACCAATTGGACATAAATAAGGTACTTTTGGACCCAATATTTCATCATTGTCCTCTTTAGGATGGTATGGATCTTTCTTTATAACTAAAGATCATACGATCATGGGTGTACTTAGGGGATGTGATGTTTCTATACTAAGACTTTTTTAGTATAATTAGACTGGTGGAAAAAAATTCCACTAGAATTTCTCTCGATCTACAGGCTGAGATGAAATTTTGTTTTCCTGAGGTCTTTCATCATAAATTTGTTCTTCAAATAGTTAGCAATATTCTCTAGATCTTCTGAAGTCCCGATGAAATTAATATCATCCACATAAATTGCTACTATCGTAAATCCCATTGGGGATTTCTTTATAAAGACACATGGTAAAATTAGATTATTTTGATACCCTTATTTAAATAAGTATTAATTAAAAAGGTTGTACCACATCCTTCCAGATTTCAATAAGCATACAATGATCATCTTAGTCGAACTGAGTAAGTACTCCTTGGCTTTGCTTCTGGCAAAGAAAATCCTTCAGGTATTTTCATATAAATTTTCGTGTCTAAGTGCCTGTGTAATTATGCGATCACAAAATCTTGGAGTCTTATATAAATATTTTTAGAGACCACTAAATTAATCAGATATCTGAAAGTTATACCATCCATAATGGAGGAGTATATTTCTTCATAATCAATCCCAAGTTTTTGTAGGAAACCTCATGCCATAAGTCGTACCTTATATCGAGTTATTTCATTTCTCTCATTGCGTTTTCTTACAAACAACCATTTGTAACATATTGGGTTACAACTTATGGAGTTTGTACTATTGGTCGATATATAACACGTTTATTTAGAGACTCAAGTTTTGGCTTGATGTAAACTTCCCATTTTTGCCAATATTGTACTTGTCAACATTCATTTACAGTATGTGGTTCATTATCATCATCAGTGCCCTTTGAAATTTATGTAGCAGTTGCATTCTGTCACCGATGAATATTTTATTATGATACCACATTTCTCTTGAATATGTATAAAACATAAAGATCGTATTATTGTTCTTAGGTACCTTTTCCTCTTCAGGGGCATTTTCAGTCACTTCAGGGAATTATATCTTTTCAGAGACACTAACCTCCTCAGGGGTTTTAAAGAAAGTGGATATTTTGTTCATAACCTCTTCAAAAGCATTATGAGGGCATGATTTTTCATTTTATCTCCACTTTTGGGGAGTAGAATCTTTAGAACCTAGAGCTTTATCATGACTTAATCATGCTATAGATTCACTTACCGCTGAAATGAAAGTTTATCCCACTGGAACATCAATTATAGTTGGTGCATTAGTCGTGGGTACATGAGACTTGGTTGCTTTTGCAGCATCATTAAAGGCATCGGGTAATTGATTTGCAATTTCCTAAAGATTTATTATCCCTCACACTTCATGCTCATAATAAGCAGTATGGGGGTCTAGATGAGAAAAGGTAAAAGTATTTCATGTTAATTCTCATGTTCTTCTAGAACGGACTATATTTAGGTAAATTCTTCACTCTCCCTAACATCGGGATGATGGTTTCATCAAAGTGTCAATCCGCAAATCTAACAGTAAACACACCCCCTGTAATGGCTCAATATAAAAAATGACCGATGGAAAATCATAACCAATAAATATGACAAAACTACGTTGGGGTACCATTTTGGTACGTTGTGGAAGTGAGATAAGCATGTATACGGCACAGCCAATTTTACACAGGTGTGAGATGTTTGGATGACATACTGGCACAAGTTATGTAGGGGAAAGAGAATGGTAAATAGTTGGTCAAAGTTGAATTAACTTGGAAGCTTGTAGGATGGCATGATCCCAAGCTGAGATTGGGAGTCTAGATTACATAAGTGAAGGTCGTGGTATCTGTTGCAAACATTTAATTAAGGACTCAACTAAACCGTTTTGTGCTTGAACGTGGGTAACTGGGTGCCCAACATCGATTCCCGTGGATAAATAATAATCATAAAAAACATGAGAAGTGAATTTTTCTTCATTATCTAAGCGAATGGATTTATGTGTTGATCAGGAAAATCTACTCCGAGTTTAATGATTTGAGCAAGTAATTTTGCAAAATCCAAATTGTGAGTGGATAGTAAAAAAACTTGTGACCATCTAGTGGAAGCATAAATTAAAATCATAAAATATTTAAAACTTCCATTAAAAGGGTGAAGGGTGCCACATATATCTCCTTGAATTCTTTGTAAAAATGACGGTGACTCATAGGATATTTTCAGAAGATATGGTTTAGTGATTAATTTTCCTCATGTATACGGGGTGCAAAAACGATCACTTGGTAGGGTGAGCTGTTGGTTTGCTAAAAAGTGTCCATTCGAGTTATTAATCATCTTTCGGAACATGTTGGATTTGAGGTGACCCAAATGATTGTACCATAATATCATGCATTGGGATCATTTATTTTTTGACTCATGACAGAGTGAGATTGTACAACACTAAGTGTTGGGTGGTATAACCCCCATGGATAATACAAAGAATTTTTTTAGTGTGAGATTCTGGATTCCAAATCTAGAAGTAATGCAAAGGACCTCTTTGTCATCTTCATTATGTGTTTCCATATGAGACCTGTTCATTATGATGTCTTTAAAACTCCATAAATTTCTTCTGGAATTTCTTGAGGATATTGCATTTTGTACTAGTAAGTGGGTACCATTAGGTAGCACCACGTGGGTTGTTCCAGATCCGTTAAAATTTTAGGAGGACCATCTATAGTGGAAATATTTTTCGTATCGTACGTCGTGCCAGAGAAAATTTTTGGTTTTGAAAAATAGTATGAGTTGTTCCACTGTCAATTAGATAAGTGTCATTGTTCGCTTGAATTTTTAGATCCATGTCTTTCATATGAGCAACACAATTAAAGGTTACTAACCACATAAACATTGATAATATAAATATAAAACCATGCAATTTATTATAATAAGCATTTAAAGGAAAAACATAAGGATGTTTCAGGCATAATAAAATCAATTATTGTAGCGACACTAAGAAACATGTATTATTCAGTTCTTCGGGATCTTATGCAGGGGGGGCCAATAATAGCATCACATGTCTCGTTATCAATGAGATTGCCATCCTCGTCATAAAAAAATCCGTTAACACTGAGTTGGGTATTATCAATTTTCCAGCATTCTTCAGGACCTTCTATGATATTTGTCTTCATTATCCAAAAGTCTTCTGGACCTTCTATAACTTTTGTCTCCATTCCTTTTTTCAAGGTTTGATATTTTTCCACCACTTACTTGGACGAACGACAGTTTGTGTCCAATGTCCAATGAGGCCATATGTATAACAATTATCTTCTATATTTGGTGAATTGAAATTTTGATTCTTATTATTGTAAAGACCATTCCTCTCTGATGGGGATTGAAGTTAGTATATTTTTGCGGGCCATAATTATAGTGATCACCTCTTCTGGGGTTGCCACGGTCTCATCGCATGTTGCCTTGGCCTTTTTTAACATTTTGAGCGGAATTAGCACTTACTTCTAGGAGTCCTACAAAGCCAGTTGGATGAGATGTATGATTTTTCATTAACAAATTATTATTATGTTCATCGATGAGGAGACGAGAGATTAATTATGAGTACTTTTTGAATCCTCGCCCTCGATATTGCTGTTGTAGGAGAATATTCAAGGCATGAAAAGTGGTAAAAGTTCCCCCTAACATATCAGCATCCTCCACCTTTTCTCCTTATAATTTAAGCTTGGAGGTAATTTGAACATTGCATAATTGTATTTAGATACTGTTTTAAAGTCCTAAAATCTCAGGTTGAGCTAGCCATGGCGTGCACTAGGAAGTATGACATATTTTTGGTGGTCATAACGATCCTTTAGGGAATTCCATAATTCAAGAGGAACTTTAACAATTAACTACTCGGTCTTAAAATCATTGTGAATGTGATGCCGTAAAAAATGAGGGCTTTGGCTTTATATTGTCGAAAATAGTATTATCAAGTGTTATGGCATCAAGCTTGGAGATGGAGATCTGCATTTTGGACCGAGTTGAGATAATTTATCTCAGAGATGTTAAGAGCTTCAAATTCAATTTTAAAAATGTTTGACATCTTAAACTATTCAATTAGTACATTATAATTAAAAAAATGATATAATGCATATTAATAGGAGAAACTAGTTCAGTAGTTGGAACTTTTGGATGCATTTTTATTATAATACCACTAAAAAATAATAATCTCATGAACTGAAAGGTCAAAAGATAAAGTGTTAATAGTAATACCATTAACAAAATAGGTAAAGGGCCTATAACCATTAAAATTGTATATAGAAAAATATATCTTTTAAGAAAGAAAAATGACGAGCCCAAAAGCTAAAAAATCATGTTGTAAATTTAATTTATTTTGAAACTAAAACAAAAAAAATTTGTGGAGCTTTATATCCTAAAACAATTATTTGGGGACACTTAATGTCCTTACCTTTATATTAGAGAGAATAAAAACTTCAGGTTTGATTAGAGAAAAAATTATTGGAACTTTGTGTCCAAATTGTAAATAATTGTTAGTTTTTTTTAGAATTCCTTTCCCTATAATAGAAATATTCAAAACTTTAGGTTTATTTTATGTCATATTTTATTGGAACTTCAGGTCCAAAATATAAATAATAACTGGGAACTTCAGGCCCCGAATTGTAAATAAGAATTTCACAATTGAATGAAAAAGGTATTCAAACATGCAATAAATTTGTAAATCTGCAACATTAAAATTACAAACAACTAAAGTACAAGTTCGTTATAAAAATAGTAGGGGTATTTTATTATAAATTGAAATGATGAATGTTAAAGATGGTCACTTAATTTTATAGGTATTTTAATGTGTAAAAACATAGAATTTTTTGAAAACTAAAAATATGGAAAGAATATAAAAATAACTAAAAGTACCCAAAGTATATACCCTTTTTTATATATCTTTCTTTACCAAGCGTGTATTATCTCAAAATTTTACAACGTGAATTATTCTACCCATGTTGTGTTGAAAACAACCTTTGAACACCCACATATGTGATAAATGGGACTATAATTGTTTTAAATACTAATAATATGCAAATGTACAAACAAAAAAGTTTTTTACCACACTCGAGCCAAAGAAAAGAAACTACATCCAGATATAATTTTAGGAACTGAGTTTAACATTGCGACTTCCCAATCCTAAGAAATATTGACAACTAAACAATTATGTTTTAGGTAATAGAACAATCTTATGATAAAATAAAAAAATAACTATAGGGGCAAAGATTTGTCGTGTTTTTATTGTTAACATTCAAATCAAGCAGGTTTTTAATTGAGGTCTTATAGGTTTTTAAGCTCACAAGTATCAATGATGTCTAAAGAACAAACAAAACTTTATTTTAGTATGTTAAGAATAATAAAATCACTAAGAAAGGTTAAGGAGATAACCAAGATAGTTGAGGGACAATTTGCAAATAAGATTTGACCTTTGAGGACCCCTGATGCATAGCAACTCGTGTTGATAATGTGTTATAAAATAAAGGGTTGAGAGAGAGAGAGAGAGAGAGAGAGAGTATTTAATTTCTTAAAATGTGTGTAGTACAAAGTCAAAGAGGGATCACCCTATTGATAGGACATGGTGAGGTATCCCAATAGACATAGAAGATAAGTGGACATAGTCATATTATTTAACATACACACACACACACACACACACACACACACACACACACACACACACACACAACCTCAACACACGCATACCCCATAATCTTACAATTCAACGAAATAGAAGTGTAAAAAACCCAAATCAAGCCCATCAAAGATCTTTTCCGACGACCCCAAATACTCAAATTTTGCGTAAGCTAAAACGCGCAATCAAGAATACAAACACATATTACTTAAACATTGTCATCAATATATAAACACTGATTTAAAGAGAAAGTTCAAAATTAGCTAAACAAAAAACTATCGTATAATAAAAATTCTCATTATCTTCTTAAAACAATACCACATAAGAAAATTTCTTAAATCGATTTTATCATTTTTACACTGAATATAAACAATACTAAATTGATAAATGGACAACACTAAATTGATAAATAATTGTTGAACATATCATTTTTAATCAAAATTGATGAGGAAAACTTCTAACATAGATTAGCTAAAGAACTCAAATTAATTTTATATATGTGTGCCGGTTATAGGGTGTGTGTTTACTGGGGAGGTGTGTGTGTGTGTGTGTGTATTTAAAGGTATGTGTGAGTGTTATAGAGAAAGATAGAGTATTATCGATGAGTGTGAGGGATATACAGAGTCACTGATGAGGATGAAGGAGAGAGAGATGCCAATGAGAGTGAGAGCTGGCGAGAGAGATAGAGATAGAGATTGGGATAGAGATAAATAGATAGATAGATAGATAGATAGATAGAGAGAAAGAGAAAATTAGGGGTGAAATGAAAAATGCTATGGTGGGTTTTATTAATACTTGAAACATATTCACGGTCTTAAGTTGTGGCCGCCTGTGACCAATAAATCCTCATACGATGTCATGGTCTGGAGCCGTGACCATTGGGTGGTGGCCAATTTAAACTAAAGGGACATGGTCAAGGTTTGGTCACAGTTGTGGACCGTGACCATAGTTCACTAGGATTGGTCACAATTTAGTCATGGTTAGGGATATTGACCCATCCCCTATCTAGGCCACCCTTTACTTTAGTCATAACCCTCGTCACGAGTTTTATGTTGTGGTCACGGATTTGGACCATGACCAAATGACTATGACCATTTTTGGTTTTTGGCATAGTGTTCCCTGTGTACTCTTCTTGTGATTTCATACAGGAAGAAAGAAATAATCACCATTAGATAGATTCCTTATTCAGAGAGGAATTCATGAGTAGTAGGGTGGTCCACCTCTAAAAGTATAGTAAGAGAGGAGATTCCCCCTTAATACAAGTTCGGCTTTACAACGGGATGGTCTGTGTCGTATCCTATTAATAAACATTAATTCTAGAAAGTTGGTCATACCTTCTCTAATGCAAAATGAAAAATGTGATCCACTGCATACCCTAAGTGACCAGCTGCTTTTGGAAGGCCCAACCAATGGCCATGGTCCTCTAAGACAACAAAAGGACTAAGACAAATTGGTATAGCCTTGAAAGTAACCAATCATCAAAGCTATCAATAAAGAAATATATTTGATAGTTCAGAGGAGCTTGATAGTCAAAATTCGAAAGGACCATCTCAAAGAAAAAGCTTTAAAAGACTGCAGTGTCTAGATTATAAGAGAAGAAGGGAGGAGGTGTAAGTTTCCAAGCCAAGACTCCTCCAAGTTTATATTAATGGCTAGTTGACCAATCGATCCTCCCATAAAACGATCGCTCCTTATGTCAAAATCAGAACATTCAGTCAATCCTTGTAAACCTATTCATTGAAAAACCATTTGAAAAGAACTAGTACCACAATGGAAACTATTATTGATTTTAAAACTTGGAAATGGGATTTTTCCCATTTTTGTGTCCTAACCATATCTCCCACATATCTATACCATGTGCATTTCGTCATTAACATAAATAACGAAAATAAATAAAAATAAAAGGCTTTTCTCATAATAAAACATTTTTCATACATAATGTTTAGGAATAAAGGGCAATACCCTTTAAACCTTAAAAACAAAAATGTCAAAATACAAAAATACAAAAGTTAAGATTTTGTGTTCCCGAAACCTAGATGGACAAAAAGTAATAAATTAAAATTTTGTTATAAAAAAGTAGGCATTTTTTTCTCTTAATTTATTGTTATGGGTAAAAATACATACAATCTCTAAGGTCTATGTGACAAATGATCTACCAAATAGATTACACCAAATTTGATCTTCAATATTTAGGTGACTTAATAGCAATGCGAAAAGATAAACAATAGAGCACAACACCAAGGAGTAAGAGGAAAAAACCACAACAAAAAAACTTTAGACCGACAGAATGAAAAATGTATTATGGTAGAATTTTATAACTAAAAGAAATATACTTCCACTCCTCCAGACGCTATACTTGACTAGACACTCTTTCTCACCATATCATCCATAGAGAGCGCCAACAGTTGGAGAACGCTACACAACCATGACCTTTTTTGGTCCACAACCAATGTCATAAAGTCCTTATGCCAAACAAAGTCTTCGTTTAAAGTTTAAAGAAAACTTTATTCTTTTAAAGTTTGAAGAAAACTATGTGTTCCAAAATGGAATAATGGTGGGAAGCAATTAATGATTGTAGTGCCACTTTCTAGATGTGTGATTACCTAAGGTGAAAGTGCCTTTGGAAATAATGGCTTAACTCACAAAATATATCTTTGAGATATGTGAAATCTAAAAATAAAACAAGAAGAAATTGTTCAAGAATTTAAAAAATATTTTAAACCAAAAAAATTTCACTTAAAATACTTTTAAATTTCACAAGTATTTAAACTTTATCTCAAGAATATATTGAAAGAAAAACAAGATTCATAACTTAGAGGAATACAAGATTCAACACCAACGAATTTTTTATGTAAATATTTTTCTCTCCTAAAATGATTCTTGCGGAAAGAAAGATTTGGCAAAAATAGTTTTCCCACAAAGAAATAATAAAATCGCACACTCACTCATAAAAATGGAGCCTAGAATACTTACTTATAACACAAGCTTGCAAGAGAAGATTTGGGGAATTAATAGGTAAGATGTAGGCTTAAATGAAGTGATGTGGTTTAAACAATAAAAAATATATAGTGAGATCTTTAGTTTTCTCGAGTACAAAGAAGGATGGGTATAATGTAGTTTAAAAAGTGACTTTTTTACTAGACTGACACATATTGTCGGAGTTTCACTGCAACGAGCTTTTGCATCATTGTGGTGATCCTTCAGTGTTGATGCAAGGCAAGTGAAAGAGGAAAATATCTGGAATATGGTGTGACAAGAGAGACACTATCGTTGCAGCGAGAGAAAGCCAGGCTACAACAAAGGTCTCTTACATCAGACCTCAGCAGCCTTTATGAAATTACATTTTTAAGATTTTTCAAAGACAATTTTATTCCATTACATAAATAAGACCAAAGATCCATATCAACACACACATGCGCGCGCGCACACACACACACACACAAAATTATAATCTATGAAGAGAACTTGTGTGAGTAAAACATGATTGAGACTATGTGTCCATTTACCTTCCTAATAGTGGTATAAAATGATACACATGAAGTTGAGGATTTATGTTGAATGTTTTGCACGAATTTTTGTCCAAACGGCCTTAAGGAAAAGACTCAAAATATATATTTGGTCAATGAAATAAGGAAACCTAGTCCTATTGGGGCACGTGATTAAAATTCATACTCTTATAATATTCCCCTTTGTATATTATGTGATAAAATATATAAAAAGAAGATTATAAGTATTGTAATAAGTCTAGAAATCTATAACAGATGGACACAAGACCGACTAAAGGCATAAGACAAACCAATACTACAGATTTTCAAAGATAAGAATTCCGAAGATATCTTACACCTGTCATGCATTCTAAATAAAAGACATATAGCAATACCAATGTAATGAGCAGTTTAAATAGGAAACATGTGATGAATAAGATATATAGATGATTCATCAGTCTAAGGTGTGTATACAAGTTCAAAAAATGACAATATCTTAATGTTATAAGACATATTGAGATATGTACAACATTTCTTTGATATATAATCTATGTTCATTCAGTTTTTCATTAAAAAAATCAAGAAATTTTCGTAATTTGAACTCCCCATTAATCTAATCTTTTTCTCCCTTTTGTCATGGAATTGATAAAGGTAAAGAAACATTAAATTAAACAAGTGTTCTAATAATTATCATATAATGATTTATTTCAATCCAAATCAAACAAAGATAGTATATGCAAATCAAGGAATCTAGTCTATATTTCACTAATAGAGATAACAAAATAACATAATCTATTAGAGCATCTAACATAAATACAAGTCAAAGTGCACTATAAAATAGATATAATGAGGCATGTGTGCGAGTCAACAGGTATATAACATGGGTTAGTCGGTAGTAAAGCAAGTGAGTGACTAACAAGACTACATAATCCATGGTGTGCTAAATAAAAACATATAATATTATGAACTAAGGATTAGGAGATAAATAATCATAATAGAGATGCAATTTAAACAAAGCCCAAATATATCAAATGACATAGAAATGCCATAATGAGTATCCAATCCATCAAAATTTGTACTCCCACCTGCTAAGTACACAACCAAAATATCCAAAACTGGCCTATAAAAGTCACCAAAATAGTAACAAAACACACTAACCCAACAAAGTGTTAAAACATCAAACATAAATGTCTAAAACAACAAACATATAATGATAACAATAGATATCACCACCATCAATAGGAAGTCACCACCACCTAATCTGAATCGTCATTGTCCTCATTATCATCAGAGTCTCCATGATATCATCGGTGAACTCGAACCTCTAATCGAAGATCAACAATTTCTCATCGCTTGGCGTCTATTTGTGAGAATATATAAGTTTGAAAATAGGTGAACTCGGGATATAATAAATTGACAACCCTATCAAAAATCTACATGATTTGATCATTTCAAATATTGATGTTAGAGGAGTGTGTGGTCCTACGTCATCACTGTTAGGCATCACCACTAAGTCCTTGGTTGAAAACCTCGTCCACATCATCTGTAGGAGGGAGTGGGGATATCTGATTTCACTTTTTATTCCCATCATGGAATGTGAGATAGGTGATCATCTTACCAACATGTTCCTTCTTTTCCCTTGAAAAATATGAACGTTTCTAGCAAAAAGTAAGAGTTGAATAAGACGTCAAAAATAAAAAGTGAGCCAATTGCCACTTCATGTACTTTTAAAAATTTTCCACCATCGCATTAAATAGAATATTTCCCAAACCCATGGTATCACTAGTTCCAACTGCATGCAGAAACAAATAGTTATATGGAGGGATAGTATTATGGTGCGAGTTTTGGTTGATGTTTGTACAGATAAGAATATGGAGAATGTAGAAAAAATTCGATGATATGGGCTTAGGGAAAAGAACCTTGTGGTGGTTTTATGATTTATCCACGGGTGATTTTGGTGAACACCTAATCCATAGTGGTAGGGAAAGGTAGGCTTAGAAATATGGGTTAAACTATAAATCTCCCTGAGAGTAGTAGGGGTAATGGTGATGGAAACCTCATGAATGACAAAAGTAACACCGAACTCAGTCATCATATCCATGGTGTGAAATTATTTGAGAAGATCAAGAAATACTTCATTATCAAATACCTTGGTTTCCAACATTCAACCAACCTTGTTCCTTAAACTCCCTAATCTGGATGCATTACTGTACCTAAGAGAATTCGAGTCGATGATAGTGGATAGTTAGAAGATGGAAATTCTCAAAACTTGTGAAGTCTTAGAAAACTGGGGGAGAATATGGTTCCCTATGATAGAAGAGCCTACTCCAGACCATAATCTCTTAAATAAACCACATATGGTCTGAAAAAAAAGGGATCCGTAAGAAATACCCAGCTCAAAAACAAAAAAAAATACTCAAAACATGTGATATGAGTCAATTCCATGGAGTTCAACTCATATAATCATGGAGCGGTATAAAATAAAACTTAATAAAGTCAAAGAGTGAATCTAAAAAGACAAAAAGAATAAAATATCTTTAAATCCATAAAGGAATATCAAAATAAATTCCATATCTAAAAGTTAAAGAGTATAAGAATCTTATCAAATGATTTTAGAAAAGGAAATAATGGAGTCTAGAAATCCTCAAAGAAGTCCAAAAATGGAGTAGGGTCGATTGGATTTTGAAGTAGAGAGAACGGTATTTTGAGAAAAACAAAATTTTCGTGTGGTGTCTTTCACACATTCATTACTATAATGGAATACTATTCCAATTTTCATAGGTAGTATTATCAAATTAAAGTTGTATCCCCGACCACATCATCTCTCATGATTTTGATGTATATATGATTTTTAACTCCAAGCATGAAGATACAAGGCAAAATGACACCCTTTTTCAATTCACATACATTTGGAAAATTCCATAAAGAATTAATCACAAGTGTTTTGTTCTTTATTTCATAAGATAATGCTCAAATTGTAGTACGATTTATGTGAGACGAGTTATGACATTTATTCAAGATAAATTAATCTAGAAAACCACATATTTTCAAATATTTTGAATTCTAAATGTAGAGCTCATAGTCATAAACACAACCAAGATGAAAATATAATGTGCAAACAAGTAAAAAAGATTAGTGTTAGCCTTTTAGCAAGGTGACCTATAAGCACATAATCATAAAAAGTAATCAGAAACAAATTACCAAAATAAAGCATTAAACAAAGTACAATGAGCCAATGAATAAGATAACCATTCTAGGAAGTCCCAATATCATAGTGAAACCTTCTAACAAGTAGAAGTTGAGGGGATCAGCAAATGATCCTATTTTGTAGACAATTCTTCCTAATCCATAATTATCTAACATGCGGCAAATCGGGAGTAGGTTGAATCTTGGGCGTATTAGCAATTCTTTTTCCACCTTTTCTATGAACATGTCTCGAATGTTCACGTTGCTTTCTCGAGGTTATATTCCTATCAAATCTATAATTCTTTCTAGAATTATGAAAGTGCAAGATTGATTTAAAAAAATAACAATATTCTCTCAGATTTCCTTTCCTATCACAATAATCACATTTATAAATCTTATGATGAGGCACATAAAGAGGTATCTTGGGAGCAACCTTAATGAAATGTTGAAATTTTGTAAATATAAAATAAAAATGCTTGAGATGACCTTTTTGTGATAATAGGAACAAATAAAGGCCTTTTGGGGTCTCTTATGATTAAGTGTGTGTTTTTTTTAGCACAAATGAGAGAAAAATATTCCTCCATCCTATTATTTAAAATTGCTATATGGATTTATGAGTCCTAACGACTAAAGACCAATAAATAACAACAACAACAACAACAACAACAACAACAACAACAACAACAACAACAACAACAACAACAACAATAATAATAATAATAATAATAATAATAATAATAATAATAATAATAATAATAATAATAATAATAATAATAATAATAATAATAATAATAATAATAATAATAATAATAATAATAGACTTGCCAAATAAGAGAGAGTTAAGAGAAAGAGAAGAAAACAAGGGACTAACGTGGTTTAGCCTAATGTGGTGCCTACATCCACATGTGCTATGCAGGTATATGATATTTTATTAGATAATAGTCATCAAAAAATTAAATATAAGATCTCACAATTCTCTCTAAGGTCTCTCTGTATGGAAGTTGGAAATGTCGATTCTTCCCCTCCCTCAAGTGGAATTGTGTGCTAATTATAAGAGAGAGAGAGAGAGAGAGAGAGCGAGAGAGAGAGAGAGAGCGAGAGTAGTAAAATAGGTAGAGTGCTTTTATAGGTCATGAAGTTACACCTTTTTATATTCCAGGAAATGGATAATTATGATTCAGTTACAACTTGCTAACAAGATGGGCCACCACATAGGATAATCCACGTGCACATTAATGAGAGTGGGGTTGCCCATATTCCATCATGTGATTCACACGTACCTTGGTGGGGCTATTTTCTAACATCAGTTTATTGTGGTTAGTTATCCAGCCAATTAGGAATATCACTGAGCCGGCCAGATTGATTATCGTCGACCAAGTTTAGTGAGTAGGCCGAGCACCTTCTGATGTTAGGTGTCATAAATGAATTGGTTCATTTAATTTCCCATATTTATGGTACAACCAAATCCCTCAAGACTTTATCCTTGATTGGAACGGGTAGTAGTTTTTCAGGAGCATTAGATCTTCAGAGAGGCTGGGAATGTGGAATGAATGGACGAAGTGTTAAGTGGTGGGAGTTGATTTGCTTCATAAAAATTGTTCATTGATATTTCTTCATGATTTGGTCATCTAGCGATCTCAGAGAGTTGGTGTATTTGAATTTTTTGTCCTCCCACCTTAGTGTCTGTTTTGTATATATAGGAAAGTTTTGGGGAAGCAAAGCACTCTTGGGGCATGCTAGTAATAAACTGCATTTATTGTTGAGCCACCGTCAAAATGAAGCTTCAGATATGTTTAACCATGATTAGAATTGGGAAACTATGTAGCCATCATTTAGGCTTATAAAGTGTTAGTTCCTACCCTCTTCTCGCTTCACTTTTCATTCAAGAACTCCCTTTCTTTATCTCCAAGTTTTTCAACCATCATGAGAGCACGTTGTGTAATTTTTCATGTTCTTAATAAAAAATGGCTTACACCGTTGATGAGAGTTCATTAGAGGCATTTAGGTCCATGCATGGAATCCCTCCATGGGTAATAACTGAACTATTAAATGGGGCTTATGACCTTTGTTCTTTGCCTAAGGGTCATTAATTTCCCTCTATCTTTATTGTGGAGTGTGGGGTCACTTATCCCCCTAACCACCTAAATGTTTTCCTGTATTTTGATGTGGTTCTTACCCAATTTTCCCTAAATACTTAGAAGGTTACTAATAGGGTATATTGCATTAATGATCTGTATGGGACCCATATCGGACCAACAGAGTTGATGCACTGCTACCATTGGTTTAACACCAACAAAACATCCATTACATGAAAATGAGGTTTTCGAACAAAGATTTATCTGTGAACCTCCTTGATTATAATAAGTAGTTTTAGAATTATGCTTTGAACGTGAAGAATTGTCATTTATCCCCTCTTCCTGGGGGTATAGTATATGAAGGTCTAAGATGCCCTAGGGAAGGCAGGGGAATAGGTTAAGAAATGAATTTAAAATATCTCTGGATGAGTTGTCCTTTTCTTATTGATGTTGATTTTGTGCTTTTATTTGTTGTTTTACAACGAAGAGCAAGAAGAAACTTCCTTGATATGTCGACGTCAAGTTTCGTCGACCATAAGACTGTGTGGTCTATTCAACAAAGACTAGGCATTGAAGATTTCCCTAGGTCAATTTCTCTTTTTTTGGGGTATAAGATCATGAAAACTTCTTTTGTGGAAAAACCTATTATGGAGTAACCAGTCACCTCAATCCCTCTATACAACTCAGAAGCATCAAACTTTGATTATCCCGATCTTGGTTCAGAGTCCTCCCCTATTGAAGGAGATAATTTTTCTAAAGATAGGACCTCTTAATAATTTTAACCTTTGGACATTTCTTTGGTGCCTACCATTGTTTCCCCGAGCAATATACTAAAGTGGAAGATCACTAATCCGATTGCCTCCCATGCTGGTGTGAGGTCACCCCCACTAACTCGTCCACTAAGCAAGAGGTATGAGGGTGGAGGATTTAAAAACCACCTAATTATGGATATATCTCTTGCGAAGGATCATGAATCCCTATCTAATAGGATGAGAAAGTACCCACCTCCTCCAGTTGAGTTTGTTGGAAAGAAATCTACTGACAAGGATAAGGGTACTACCTAGTTCATTAATGCTTGCCCTGAACTTGCTCGTGGCTTAATCAACTCTGGGGTCCTTCTTGTTGATCGAGAAATATGTCATCTATTCCCCACTCTAGATTCTAAGAGAAAGCGAATCATAATTTAGCCCTCATAAGTTGATTGCCCATTGTTTAGTTTTCCATTATACTTATTCTATTCTCTTTTCTAATATCCTTTTTACCTATTTATTTTCTAGTTCTTGATTGACTATGAGAATTTCCTAGCAAGGAATGACAAGCTGAAGGAATCATCCTCTGATGTTGAGGTCATCTTTAATGAGTTGTAAAAATCTTTGGAGGTTGATCGTTACGCTAATGAGGCCCAAATTAATGAGAAAAAAGTTGGAAGAGAAGGTTCATTTATTAGAGGAGGATAAGGTAGTGCCGGATAACACTGTTCTCACTATCGAAAAGTCAAGAAAGGGGGCAGAGGATGGCAAAGCTATGGTCGAGCTGGAAAAAACCAAGGTCGAGCAAGATTCACCATCTCCTGCTAAATCTAAGGAAGCGACATTCATAAAAAGGATGGGACAAGGCCTTTGCCAACGGTTGTATATAGATTGACTACATGAAGAAAGTGGTATTTAAGAATGGTTGAGATGTAACCCTTGTTAAAGTTAGCACTGCTGATGACTATGACCTCTTCCAAATACATATTCCTAAAAGTCCTCCTCATATTGATGATGAAGAGGTCGGTGCTTCTACTGATAAGGAGATGTTGGTGGTCTTTGAGTAGGCTAAGGGTCATATCGTTGCTATAAGATGTGGGTTATTGGAATATAGTTATTATCAAGTTAGGTGTAACCCCTTATTAAGATAAGGATTAATACTTTGTACAGTATTAAATAATGACAATGAACACAGGTGAATAATGGGCAATGAGTTCAATATTCGAACCTATATTAAGTGATATATATGCACCATAAACATGCACCAGGTATAATAAATAGAGGGAACCAACAGGCAGCTGGGTCAGAGGGAGAAAGAGCAAGCAATCTGGACACAATAAAGGCAAGGCAGTAATTTGAAGCTGAGTTAATGCTCAATGATATGGGTATTAAATGGGTGCAGTAATAATGTCCTCACGGGAGTTCTCATGTATGAAGAAAAGTTGGGCAACAATTCTAGGTGCAGAAAGAAAATCAATATATGTAAACTATTTAGTTAGTCTCTTTATACGAAAAGCAAGGTTACTCGAGTAACCTTGTTAGTATTCAATGTGATCAACTGCATTAAATGCACACGTACCACCCTTATTAATGTGGGAGATATTTTAATATCTGTAAACTATTTAGTTGGTCTATTTAGTTGGAGGCACAGTGAGCATTTAATGAGGGGCGCGATTGGAAGTTTAGGGGCTTATCTCAGAATGGTTGAGGGGACAGATTCGGTAGACTAGTCCTGTCATCCTAAGGATAAACCCACTTGAGTGCTATAATTTTGAGTCCCTAAATGCCAGTCGTGATGACGTCAGAAAGTTGGTGAGAAGTGACACCACTAGGTGTGTGGTAACATCTGTTAAATAAGATTGTGTTTGGTTTGAGGTTTCTCGACTGATAAGTAGCTCGAGTGTTTAGATTTCTGTCTATTGATAAAGAACTATCTTTAAGCCAAGGTTGCAATATTGAGGTACCTCAAGGAGGTTCGCTCGAATGAGTGGAAGTTATGGTAGGTCGGTCGTAGGTGTCTCGAGCAACCGCATATACTAGATGAAGTTTTGCCTAAGTGTTCCAAGAGGGTTGGTAACTATATTCTCAAAGTTTCCTTACTCACAATCCTCCAAACCATGTCCCTGCGAGGTTCCTAGGAGGATATTGTTTAATAGGTCATGTAAGCCCTCCCATGCCCTGCCAGGCATGGTCCCTCATGGGTACCAAACAACCTTACTCAACATATAGCATAAGATAAAGTACATGATATAATTCATTATGTTTCATTTTACAATCTATTATCATTCGAGTGACTTTGATCTACGAGTAGGATTCCTCGAACCATGTCCGTGGAGAGTCTTTGAGAGATATTCTTTAAGAGAGATCCTTCGAGTCACATCTGTGGAGAATCTTCGAGGTAGGTCCTTTGAGAGAGCTCGCTTGGGCGATCTTTACCTTCCTCCTTTGTCTGTCAAACAATGGATGAATTAAGTTAATCATTCTTTAGTGGGGACTCCTCCCTACATTTGCCCCTTCGTAAAGATATTTTTTATTGCATGAAGAAATATCTATACGAAACCCTTTGTTGATCTTCAATGTTGTCTTGCAACAATCATCTAATATCCCTGGGCACTTGATTTATAAGAAATGACAAGTTGTTAGTAATGGAGGAGTTATATCTTTCTTTGTCTTTCGAACCTCCTCCTCTGCTTTAAATATCTTCTAATATGTCTGGTAACATCTTTTTCTTCTAGTGGGGCTTTATGATTACGTGTGGCAGATACCTTGGGGGACGTGAAGGGATTTATTTAAATTTTCCCCAAAGCACTTCATCTCCCCAAAGATTGAAAAGACTCCAAGCATATCTCATTTAATGAGGTTGTTATTTGTTCTTCTGTCTATAACACGTGGCAATGTCAGGGTAAGTGAGTGTTCCCTACACGACATCATTCGTATGTCGCTTCCTGAAATGCCATCATTGTAACTCTTGAACTTCGTTATTATGTGTGTGTGTTGGTCACGCAAGTTGATTCGATCATTATTGCACTTATCCAAGTGTCACCTTTTATCGCCTATCGGGGCTTGTGTTTCCCCTACATAAGGCGTATACCTTCATACCACATTTCCCCCCTTGGGTTTTCATTTTCAAAGTGAGATTTTGTGAGAGCAGATTTTTGTCTTTCCCTTTAGTTTCCTTTCTTTTAACTTACTCTATTTATTTCTCCTTCTAAACTTATTTCATGGCACACATTGTAAAGAGGACCTAATATTATAGGGGTCCTTCCCCCAAGACTCAGGCACGCCAGAACTAGAGGTCGCATTACCGGCATGCCCCATACTTTGGGGAACTCGATCGATTTTGGCCAACTGCTGAAAATTTCCCCGACAAACTAGAGTCGATGGAAAATGCGAAGTTACTGATGGAGGAAGGAGATGATGCTAAGGACTTCGCCTACATCCCTACTGCCACTGTCACCATATTTTATATTGAATGGGGTGATTTACCGTTCTCAAAGTTGGAGTTCGAGGCCTCTTCTAGTGCTTGTGAAGGTTTAGGTACTTGGACCGACCATATACATTCCAAATACTCTATACAACTTGCTCTGATTGGTTTATTGTGCACCAATTGGTTGGGTGACCTCACCCTCGCAAATAATAATATCACCCTCCAATTACTCGTGTCCTGCTAGAGTCATAGGTCAGACATCTTTGTGACCTCTTGGGGTGAGTTTACCATTACCCTTGAAGATGTCTATGAGCTGTTGGGGTTAGAGGTGGAAGGTTTTGACACGTTCTTTGAGGAAGTCATTTCTATAAAGGAGAAGGCGTTAAGGTATGAGTTGGAGGTAGTTATGAAAGATTGTATGGTGACGTACAACAAGTATACCTATTCGAAGGTAATTAGGTAGTTTAATTTAATTGAGGGTAAGGCAGGGATTAAGGCGCGCGAGGAAGCAAAAGGGAACCCTCACGGGAAGCATGTATTTGAACAACCTTTAGCTGGAAAAGGGTATGCTTCTCAGATTGAGCTTGCTGGATACATCTGGGTGATGCTATCAAAGATTTTCCCCTCGATAAAGCCCCACGATTGCCCAAGAAAGGACTTAATTAATATGGCCATTCGCATGATCAATGACGTGAAACTCCCTCTCGCAGCTATTACACTTGGTTCGTTGTACACTTTGTTGGATCGAGTAGTAGAAGACTCGACTAGGAGGATCGACAGGTTTGATGTCTCCAACTATGCGAACCACTTACTATTGACAACTTTCCTATATGCCAATTTTCCAGATTATGCACGACCGGTAGCTACCCTAGTTCTCATCCCATCAGAATCCCCCGAATTTTCTATTGGAATTACAAGAGTTCCAAGAAACCTCTTATATCTTTGATTGAGAGAGATGAAAGGTTCGCACCTCGCCCCTATGTTGGGGTGGACCAATTTGTTTTAAATTATTTCTTTGCAGAGGAGGAGCGTCCCATCGTCCCCATTGATGAGGCGCTGGCTAGAAATTTCCCCTCCAATGATGTCCCCCTGCTTTTAATCCCTTCTTACATGGAATGGTCTTTTTTTATTCCATCTACATTCCACACCACGTAGCCATGCAGTTTTTTAATGATCAAGGAAACCCTATGTTGAGTTATTTCATCCGAGAAAAACCCACCAATTTATCCTTTGCGTAAAGAAATTTCCTTACCTCAAATCTTGTTAACCTTTGGGCGAATTACCCCACTAACCCCATAATCCCAAGTAAGTGTGCTCAAGGAGGTAGGTCAATAATATCCCTTATAGTGTTATGGCAGAACCATCTTGGCCACTTCGAGAGTAATCTTCTTAAGGAGCCTCGTTATCCTGAAGTTGAAAGGTATCCTCCCATGAAGTTAGGTTTGAGAAATTTTACTACCTTAAACTCAATGTTCCCTATGAGTACTACTAACATTTATATTACCTCTGATATGCCTCCACTTTCCCCCATAGATCAAGCAATAGTGAAGAGGAAGAAAGCTGCTAAACCTTTTGTTGCAGTCATGGCAGCTGCCATTATCCTAAGTTCTTCTAGGCCTAGAGAGGGGGTGCCGCTTCTCGTGATGCTTCAACTGGATCGGCTATGTGGTCCACTAGGAAAGCGCTAATAAATAAGCCTAAAATTACCCATTAAGTCTCTCCAATCAAAACTCCTGATCCCAAGACTACTCAATAAGTCATCTTGACGTTTGACCAACTTAAGTAGACTTGGGAGGATAGGGATTTTATGTTAGCCCAGATGGCATCTCTTGGGATTTAATATATTCCCCCAGCTATCGAATTTAGAAATAAGCGGAAGTTGGTTAGTCTGGTGGAACTTGTGTTGGAGGAATCAGGTGAGGTAAGTGAAGAAGGGCAGCCTGAAAGGTATGCATCTGTTGGTGAAGGTAGTTATGGTGATGATGATGATGATGATGATGATGATGATGATGACGATGATGATGACGAGGAAGATAAAAAAGAAGAAGAGAAGAAGAAAAAGAAGAGGAGGAGCAAGAGTCTGCCTTTGAGCCCACGTCACCTCCTCGAGATTATGAGGTTTTTGAGGATATTCTAGGAGAAGAAGAGGTATGTCTGGTATTCTCCTTTTAAGCCTTTAACTTCTTTTACTTTTGCCTCATAATAATGACTCCCATTTATTCCAACTCTTATTTTTTTCTTTTTTTAGGTTAATGCGTGAGGTAGTTCGCGCGACGATGTTGAAGAAGGTCGTCTGTTGGAAAAATCAATCAAAGTTTTACTTGCTTTGAAGGAAATTGTGCCGAAATAGATAACTGTTCCTACAGCTTTGCAGGTAACCTCACATTTCCCCCTAAAGGCTATTATTTCTGATACTTCAACTAGATCCAATAGTGGTTATTCACCTGACCCTGCTTTTTGCGCTAGCAGGCTGGTCATGGGGTAGGTGGTCCTAGTGCAAGTATTAGTGAATCTACATAAGACCTCTGCTCCTGTTGTCCCGTCATCCATGGTAAGCTTTTCCTTTTACTGTTTTAAGCTATTTGTACTTTTTTCTTGCTATTCTAACTTGCTTTCCATTATGCTTCGCAGGTATTTTTACCCGAAATTATTGGTCCACTAGTCCCCACTCCCTCTTATGACCATGTTCTTGTTACACTTTTTAGGCCCTTAATCCACAATCAGGATCCAGTCGATGTCACTGTTATGGGCCCAGGAGAAGAAATACAGGAGGAGGTTATGGAATTAGAATGGAGGTGATTGCCCCTCAAGAACAACATCTTTTGGTGGAACCTATTTTGCCTGAAGAAGAAGATGTAGTACAAATGGCTCGTCAGTTTGCTGATGACCAACATCCAGAGGTATGCCTTTCTTCTTCTATGTATCTTTTTTATTTAACTTTGTTAGTTTTTCCAAGTTATATTGGTCTTAGAATCTCCCATAACCGAGGGTTAGGCACGCCAGCCATACTGGTCTTAAAATCTCCCATAACCGAGGGTCGGGAAGGCCAAGTCATATTGGTCTAAGAATTTCTCATAACCGAGGGTCAAGAAGGCTAAGTTATATTGGTATTAGAATCTCCCATAACCAAGGGTCAGGCAGGCCAAGTCATATTGGTCTTAGAATCTCCCATAACCGAGGGTCAGGCGAGCCAAGTCATATTGGTCTTAGAATCTCCCATAATCGAGGGTTAGGCGGGCCAAGTCATATTGGTATTAGAATTTATATTTAAATTTTTTTTGTATGTTTGTTTCTTGACTTGGAAAATTCTTGTATTTCATGTGGAAGTTGAACAACTTATGGCGCACGACCCAAGAGCTGAGCCTACCTCGCATGTAATTGTGCAAGCGAGCACCTTGGCTGAGTTTGCATCTCTGGGTGGGGCCCCCACCATGAAGGTTTAAGGAATGATGTTGAATATTGGTGAAGTGCGTGAGGTGGTTGCTTCTAGGGTCCAAGAAAGTGACAGTGCCTCGCACACCAGACTCCCTTCCACAAGTGATAGCGTTTCAATGCACACCCCCTTAGGTAGCTCCTGATGTGGTTATAAGGTAGACCTTGGACAATTTCCCCCATATACTGATTGAGGGCCCCCGTACGTTGATTGATCAAATCTTATCTCTCTTTCCTTCAACATTCACTTCTCGCAGTCTTTTGCCTATCCCTGGGATGATGGCTTGTCGCCTGCTCATGCTCATTATTATTTTAGAGGAGATTCTCAATAGCCCCCGAGGTCACTTAGTTCTTATACAATCAAATCATTACTGGGGAAGGTTAATGTTCTTATCAATGATGGTTTCTCATTTTCTTGGTTGGTGAAGCTGGTGCGTGACTTCAAGAAGGCTGACCTACTTGCTCTCTGCCATTGTTTATAGAGTTCCCATCGTTCATAGGTGGCCATTTCGGAGGAGCTTATAAGTCTTGAGATCGAGATGATTATATCTGAGCAAGTGGTGTAGGAGGCTCATGAAGTTGTTATTCAGGTAAAGGCTAAGCTTCTGAAGAAGGAGTAGAACTTAGAGAATGTTCAACAAAGGATGGAGCTTCGTCAAAATGATTTATCCGACCTCATCTTCGACTGTAATAGCCTTGAGAAAATTCTTCCTCAACATCACCATCGCCTTCTTGTCTTGGCCAACCTTCATTTTATCATGGATAACCCCTACCAATCTTTGTTTGATTTCCTTTTTTGGATGCCCCTAGTTTGTTGTTTTGGACTTGTTTGGCGTGTAATCACAGCACTTCTCTATTTAAATAAAGTTCATGGCACTCGATGTTTCTTCCTTTTTTTTATTTGAATATCGGTTGATCTATTACATTAATGTAAGTCACAAAATGCAAAATAAGGAAAATAACTAACACAAAAGAATAGTGGCTAAACATTTTCAACATAAACATTACTTCACCCTATGTTAAACGAGGGACATCTTCCTGAATAAGTATTAGCAAAACATGATGCAATAGACTGAAGTATGGGCCAGAAATACATTTAAACGTGATAGGTTTTAAGCCACTTGTTGTTTAGCTTGAAGGTATCATCATATTCAACTTTGGATATCTCGCAATATCCTGAATGATGAGCGGATCGAATGATGTAGGGTCCTTCCAAGTTGGCTTCAAACTAGGGAAATGATAAACTTCTGATGTGCCTCGTGCATGCTTTTAGAACTAGGTCCCCTTCTTTGAACTTCCTTAGCCTCACCATCTGGTCATATAATCTGGACAATTATTTTCTATACATCTCGAAGTGCCTTGTTGCATTATCCCTATGCTCTTCTAGTGCTTCAAGTTGAAAGTGTCAGCTATGAGGAAGCATGGAACTTTGCAAGTTATAGCGGGCAAAGGGTATTTAGAGCTCAACTGGCAGGACATCTTCTGCCCCCCAAACTAAGGAAAATGGAGTATACCGCGTTGGTTTCCTCTTTATTGTTCGATAGGGCCACAGTACTTCAGAGATTTTATCATCCATGTGCTCGAGAAATCCTCTAACCATGTGCCCGAGAAATCCTCTAACATTTTTGTCAAAATATTCACCAAAGTCTTGTTAGTGGCTTCTGCCTAACCGTTACACTTCGGGTATGCTACTGTTGACTTATGGTGGATGATGGAGTATTTTTCTGTTAGTATGTTTACTTCACTATTTACAACAAGGGTGCTATTATCTGATAGAAACACATTCGGGATGCCAAATCGGTAAATGATGTACTATTTCATGAATTGATCCATTACCCCCATTGTGGCCCTTCTGAGTGGTATGGCCTCTGCCCATTTGGTGAAATATTCAATGGAAACCAATATCCAATTCTTTCCTCTTGAATAAGGGTTTATTGCCCCTACTATATTGAACGCCCATGTGTGAAATGGGAAAGGCGTAGAAAGGGAGTGAAAATCCACCGAAGGAGCATGGTTCATGTTTTCGTACAGTTAACAAGCCTTACATTTATGAAAGAACTCATTTGAGTCTTTCTCCATTATAGGCTAGTAATATCCCAGGGTCATGATTTGATTATAGAGTTTGGCTCCTCCGATGTGTCTCGGCTTGTGGGCTTACTTCAGCACTTATTCAGCCTCTTCCCCTCTGATTCACCTTAAAGGCCTGTCATGATAATCACATCGATATAATTGCCCTTATTGAACAAAATATTTGGGTCCTCGTCTTTTCACCTTCGTGGCATCTTCTTTATCTGTTGGCATTACCCCATATACCAGCAGGTCCATATACGGTTGCCTCCAATCTTGTGGTTGATCGATGAAATTACATTCTGCTGCCCAGTATAATAGACAACATTTCACACAATTTCTTTGTATCATCGCGAAGTCTTGCTTCATCGAAGGCCAAAAATACCATGCCCGTTGGATCCTTCTGTACAGTGATTTTATTGGTCTCACAATTTTCTTCTTGTACTTCGGTTCATTTCTTCTTAGATTCTTTGAGGTCTACACATTTGGATAACCAACCCCCTTTATTTTTATAACATCAGTTCCCATGGTAACAAAATACTGTGCCAAATCAACTAGGCTCAGTGGGATTTCACCTCTTTCCAATTACTTTTTTATTTCCCCTCTCCAATCATCTTTGTCATCTGTGGGCAACATTTTCGACACGGTCGAGGAAGCTGTCATCTTTATGATTCAAATGACTATTGACTCCCCTTCTAAGGCAATCTTCTGGGCAATGGTAGCATAAGTATCGGCATGCTGATTCATCCTTTGGGGATGTCTTCTGATTTTTACCACTTCGAATTGCCCGAGTAATCATTCTATGATCATTAAGTAAGGCGTCGGAATCATGTGCTTCAAAGTGAATTCATCGGTTACTTGTTTCACCACTAAGTGTGAGTCCCCTTTTACTATTAGGACTTAGATACCTCTTTCGAGGGCCTTGAGTAGCCCTAATACCAATGCTTCATAGTCATCTTCTTTGTTCAAACATTCAAATTCTAGCCTGTAGGATAACTGAATCTCTTCTCTATTCTTTCTCAAAATGACCCCATCTCCCCCTTTCTTTTTGATCGAGGAGCAGTCAAACTCCATGCTCCACTCGTCTAGCCTGGCTGCTACAAAGTTGTCTTAAAGATCATCACCTGGGATCTCCTCCACTGGTGGCTCGAACATTCCCGATGGGAAGACGGCCAGTAAATCAACATTAGCCTGGCTCTTGATACCTCGAGGGGCAACGCACTTGAGATCATACTCCGAGAGGATTAAGAACTATCGAGATGCCCTGCCTATTAGTATAGTTCTAGCAAGCAAAATTTATATGAGATCACATCTAGTGATAATATGGACTGTGAATGACAGTAGGTAGTGCCTAAGTTTTTGTGCTACAAATACAAGGGCTAAATAATGCCTCTCAATACAAGTATATCTGGCATCAGGCCCATGTATAATTATACTCAAGTAACAAACAGGTTTTTCTACACCATCCACCTCCTAAGACATCAGTGCACCAATAGATCGTTCAATTGATGTAAGATATAGACATCAACGGATACTTGCCTTCGGGGGGGATCATCGTCTGAGGAGAAGTACGGAGTGCTTTCAGCTTGTCCATGGCATCCTGGTGCATCGATTCCCATGAAAACTTCACGCCCTTTCTTAGTAACTCCATCAGCGGGTGCATTACCTCAGTCAACCCTGGAATAAACCTCCTCTAGTAAGAGACTTTTCCTAAGAAACTTTTCAGCTCTCTTACTGACTTTGGTTTTGTCATATCAAGAATGGACCGATGTTTGTCCAAGTCCATCTGGACATCTTATTGGTTTACCATAAACCCCAATAACTTCTCGCTCGTCACCCCCAACGCGCATTTGAGGGGATTCATCTTTAGTTTTTATTTCCTACATCGAGTGAACACTCTTCTCAAATCATCTAAGTGGGCCTCCTCCTTCTTGGATTTGATTACCAGATCATCAGCATAAAATTCCACGGTATTATGGAAAAGATCGTGAAAAATAGCCATTATTGTCCTCTAGTAAGTGGCCCTCGCATTCTTCAACCCAAAAGGCATACCTATGTACATAAAATTACCCAAAGGCGTTCGGAAGGTAGTCCTCTCCGCATCGATCGAATCCATCTTTATCTAGTTATACCCCACATAACTATCCACGAATCTATACATCTCATGGCGTGCAGTCGCGTCGATCAAGCTATCTATGCAAGGCAGTGGGAATTTATCTTTTGGGCATGCTCAATTCAGGTTCCTAAAGTCAATGCAGATTCTGATCTGGATCTTATGTTTCTTTCCTATAGGTGCAATACTAGAAAGCTAAATTGGTTACTGGATTGGGACTATAAAGCCGGCTATAAGGAGTCTTTGTACTTCCTCTTTGATCTTTATATCCAACTCTGCCTTATACATTTGGATGGCCTGCTTTATCAGGATGGCTGATGGCAAAACATTTAACTTATGGCAGCTCACCTCCTTGTCTACCTCGGGCATCTCGGTGTACTTCCACGTGAAGTCACCTTTGAACTCTAATAATAACTTGATCAACTCCTCTTGATGCGCCCCTTCCAAGTCCTTAGAGATAAATATAGGATTAGGATCGTCACCTTCCTTCACCAAGTCTACTTTCTATAATTCTTATATCTGCGGCATGGGTCTCTCCTTCATGTACTCAGGTTCCTCTTCTATTTCTTCTACAAAATCCTGGACTCCAGAATTATCAATCACCAAACACTGCCCCGGATCGTCCACCAAAAAACATTCATAAACTGGGTCATCCTCATCGTCTAGAGTTTCAGCTTCCAGCTTACACCTTCATAACTTGTATATAATTCTTCTATTAGGCAAAACTACCCTCTTACATTGTCGGGATGCATCTTCTTTAAAGGGGCACTTCCAGTGATTATCATCAAACTCTCTCGTAGTATGCCTACTAAGAACACTATGATTCTGGACTTGTTGCTCAATTGGATTAAAGTGCGGGGTCATTCGGTCCCGAAGTTGCCTCGATAAACTAGGGGGCCTTACTGCATCTAAACCACGCTCTTCTTCATAAGCCATAATTGCTTGAGTGGGTGATTGCACACTCTCTCGGGTGGTTGGACCCTTATTCCCCCGATATATCTTGACACCATCGTGTCTACTTTTGTCAGATCTATGTAAAGGGAAGTGTCCATTATATGAGATTCCTCCTTTGTAAAGGGCTTCTTAGACACTCGAATCACTACCTCCTTTCCTTTTATGCTCGCTTTAGCTCATCGATGATAAGTAGAGGGTATTAGCCCATGGTTTTTCATCCATACCCTGCTAACTAGAAGTTGGTATGAGGTCTCACAGTTCATGATATGAAATTTGATGTGGGAGGTAATATTCCTCATTATGATGCCTACGGTGACATACCCCATAGATTTGGATGATTCATTGTCATATCTCGATATTGCCAATGAATGTGGCACTATCTTTGTCTCTGACAGGCCAGTGGCGTAAAAGGACCCAATAGGCATAATGTTAATGGACGCTCCCCTATCCAATAGGACACGAGAGAAAACATAATCATTTACTGATGACGTCACATAAAAAGGTCTGTTATGGGGATACCTAATCAGTTTGTCAGCTTCTGAGAACCTGACTTTGGATAGGTACCTTCTTACGAGCTTGGCCATAGGGCATTTCCATTTTAGGTGTGGCGTCATGTTCTTCTTTATAATTTCCAAGATAGATTGCATAACTCCCAGTCACGATTTCTCAGGGAGCCCAACCTAATCGAAAAACCAACCGAACTTTAGTGAGCGAGCAACTACCGCGCATTCGATCCACATGTTTTTTTGTTCCTCTTTTATCTCATAGACTTCTTTTACATCTCTATATGTAGCCTCATCGCAGGCTATCACTCCATTTACCACCTCCAGAGATCAGGCTTCCATCTGCCTACTTAATCCCATGATGGAGTTATAATTTTCTCTTTTTTGTTCATCTTCCTTCCCCGTCTCATCCTCCAATTAGAGCTACGCTAGCTCAGAAGTGCATTACTTTAGAGATTCTTCAAAGTCATTCTCATTAAACCACTTATCTCTCATCAATCGTTCAGCCTCTTCATCAAAAGCGCGGGCCATATGGGCCCCGTGAGTGGTAAAGGATTATCGTTCATGTTAGCTTATAGCAACTGGATGTCTCCATTATTTACGTGATAATCAATCAACCTCATTAGTGAGAAACATACCTTGGACGGGTGATTCACAATACTATGAAGTGCACAATAATGAGGTCTTTCTCTGTCTTCTCGGGGAACTTGCGCCGTATTGACATTGACTGGCCTACAGACCTTGTCACTAACCATGAGATCATATAGGTTCAAGGCTTATTCCACTGTGCAAGGTAGCTTGGGGGGATCTTCCTCACCTTCAAATATTATCTTATTGCCTCTACCTCTTCTACCTCATCCCCTCCCTGAGGCAACCGCTGGCCTTAGTATCAAGCTTGACAAGGGAGATGGGGGAAATACGGGATTGACCCCCAAGTCAGTGTTCATTTCTGCCTTCAAGAAAGGTGTGAGCGTACCCTCGAATGTTTCATTGATCAAGTGGAAAATATATTCGGGCAACCACCCTTATGAACCAGTTTGCAAAAGTTTATACTATCGTGTTTCCTCACTTACATCTAGGGAGCATTCACAAAATCATCTAATATAGGCCATAACATCTTCCCCTGGCTTCTGCTTCTCACGTGCTAGCTGCGTGAGTGTAAACTCATCTTTAGCCAAAAACTTTTGTACGGACAAAATGTGCAGGTCCTCCCAGGAGGCTACACTGCCTGGGGCCAGGTGGTAATACCACGTGTATGTTTTCTCTATCAGGGACTTAGGAAATTCCCTAAACCTTAGCTTTTTGTCATTGCAATGGGCCCCAAGGATTTTAATAAATCTCTTCACATGCTCCTTAGGGTTTGCACTTTTCCCCATGTAATTCTCAAAGAATGGTGGAATATACCCTACTAGGTAGGGTTCATTGTTATATGCCTATTGATATGGAGTATGGAAGTCATCATACACCGAAGAACTATATCCCCCTTTAGACACCACTATGAACTTCAGCATCTCCTTCTTCATTTCCTCCAAGCTGGCCAGTGAAGAACTGGTTGGCTGCATTGTCATCACCGCTAGTGTCGATGGGGTGGGCGGTCTATTTTTCTTCATGCCACTAGTTATGGCCTGAGTTTCTGAAGTCATTCCCCGATCTTGCATCGCTAGCCCTATCGTTAAAGGTGAGATTGTAGTGGGAGGAACGTCGCCAAAGGTTAGTGGGGGGAGTGGGGAGAACACCGTTGAAGGTGGGTGCATCAACACCTCCTGTAATAGTAGGAGCAGGTATTCTTGCTGGTGGAGTCGTGAAAGAGCTTACCCTGATAGGGACTCCCAGCATCTCCTGGGCTATCGGAGTTTTAATGAACTCTACGAACAAACCCATGACCCCTTCATTTGTGTTGGGCCTATTCCTGCTTGTATACCCGTCATATTCGTCACATCGGTGGCAGACGCACTAGGCTCCGTTCGTGCTACTCTCATTCCCTCAGGTAACATGGAATGATCTGCCTCCTCCTCACGTTGTATGGCATCAAAATCAATTATCTTGGCGGTATTATCCTCTGACATCTTTTCAAAAGAGAATACCTCCACAACGGAGTCGCCAAATGTATGACGTGGGTTCTTGGAATATAGTTAGTATCAAGTGAGGTGTAACCCCTTATTAAGATCGGGATTAGAACTCCGTACGGTATTAAATAATGACAATGAACACACGTGAATAATGGGCAATGATATTCAATATTCATACCTATATTAAGTGATGTATATGCACCATAAACACACAACAAGTATTCGAACCTATATTAAGTGATGTATAAGCCAGTCATGATGACGTTAGAAAGTGGGATTCACTCTCATTCGAGCTTAATGTATTCGATCTTAATGTAACACCCCGTATTTTTATGGCCTTTAATTATGGGATTAATTAAATTTAATTGGGATAAATTAATTTATTATTAATCCAAATTATATATTTTTTAAAATTGAATATTTACTAGCGTGAAGAGAGTTAGTAAGTATTGGTAAGAATCATTTTGAATATTCCTTAATGAGTAAAGTAATATATGAGATCGAATTTATTAAAATTATCGCGAGTGAATAATAGGACAGTTATAGAAATTAAGTCGGGACACGCGTGTCAGTCGTGTCGGGACTAATTTAAGGAAATAAAAAGTAAATTAATCCTAAGTTGTCCGTATGGTCATTTCGAGTGATCCATTATGTTCGAAAGGGTCGAGATAGTCAGAAAAATGTACCCAGGTGTTTAGTTTGGGTCTCGTGATATTGTTAGGCCGAACCGATAACCCGGGAGGGCATTTTGGTAATTTCCCATTTTAAACCTTAATTAATGATGAAAATTGAGAGGTTATATCTGATGAAATTGGGATTCCTTGAGGGTTAGAAACACTGGAGTTTCAGATAGGCTAAAGAAGAGAGAAGATAAAAGGATTCCAAGGAGGAGAACCACCAACCCTACACCATCCTTGCCAATTCCACCACCAATGTGTAGATCAGGGAACATGGAGCGGGATCATGCCCATTGCCTTCTATAATTCAGACTTTCATTCATGAGGCAAGTTTCTAACTTGATGTTCTTTAGTTGATAACACATCCATGCTAGTGTAGGATATAATGATTTTATGTTTTCATGAAAGTTAAAAGATGTTTGGGAGATTTATATTGAATTTCTGAGTAGAAACCATGTTAGGACAACCCTATTGATATATATAGATGATTAGCTACAAAATTGATGTCTAATAGAGGTTGAATTCTGGAAGAATTAGGAAAATATGGATGATGATGATAAAAATAGGGTTCTAGATGAAGTATCTTGAATTAACCCATTCAATTCATGGCCCTTGATGAATTGGAATATATTTTACATTAGAAATCATGTATGTAGCATAATACAACTTTTGGTTTGATTATTTGGGAGTTTGGGATGAATTAATAAAGGTTTTGAGGATCTAAGTTGATGAACCCCGTAGGTAAAGAATTGCAAAAACTGGGCTAATAACTTCTCGAACGATCGATCGACTCAAGAATGCCGATCCATCGACCCTTTTCATCGATCGATCGACTCCTCCTAGAAATTAAAAATTCTTTCCCTTTTAATGTTAATCCAATACCAATGTGTAAGGACCTTTGGACATAATTTAAATATTATAATGGGACTTGGGAAGGACCTGTAGGGTATAGGCAAGGTCCAAATAAAACGACTTTATATGAAATTTAACCATGGGATTTTGGGGGTATAAAATGGAGTGAAAATCATGTGCACGTTAAATTAGGTCTTATAAGAATTAAGAATGACTTAGTCCAGTAGGGTAGAGAGCGTACACTTATTAAGTTTATATTTATCAAGATGATACACTTTGAGAGTCGAGAAACACTTAAGGACTACAGTAATTGAGAAAGTAAGAGTGGATTAATTATGCGTAGGACTCAGGCGCAACGCGCCAAGTATGGTTAGAACATGATATGGGTCATGGGTTTACCTATCTTAATAATGTAAATATATATATATATATATATATATACATACTTGCTATCACAGAAGTTTTCGCGCCGGAACAGTCATATCTCGTTGTGACCTTTACAGGGAATATTGACTTGTAACCCTGAACATAGGACCCCTGGATACTGGATATCTGAGAATGATAGTCAGATGATCCTAAGAGACATGAGGGTATGTGCTGACCTCTGTGACACCCCGCCTAATTAAACATCGGGTGATCAGGCCTTTATTAAATTAAAACATGTTTCTCAAATGGTTCATTCTTAGCATCACTGTCGAAAACTTTTTAATTAGTAATCCCCTAACTAAAATTAGACCGGTACCAAATTTTATATTTCTTAAAACAGATAAATCAACCATGCGGAACAAAGTACAAATAATCATGTACTATAATTCAAACAACAAAGTAAAAGTACAACAGAACCAAAGTATTACCGAATAAACCATCGGCTAAAAATCCCAAACAATAATAGAATAACCACTAGTCTGAAACTAACATCTGAGACTAATACCGGACCACAAGTCCATACATAGAATAGTGTGAGATCCTGTACTAGATCTGAATGATAGATATCTTCTAGTCAAAATCCTGTAAGCATCCACTGTGCTATAGCTCCGAGTCTCTGGAATGGAATCATCATACATGGCTTCCCTGTGGCTGGACACCTAAAAGGTTTTGAAAATATTTTATAGCAAGAGTTAGTACTCAAAACATTTTGAAAATATTTAACAAGCGTTTATCACAATATAAAATGCGGTTATTGATTACACATGTTAGGTTCTCGTACACTCTCTTGAGTTAACTCACCCCTCATCTTTTGTGCACACCTAACGTTCTACACTTAGTTTATCTAGCCATACCTCCTAAGCTAACTAAAACCAAAGTAGTCAACTCAATTTATCTGTACCGCAGTTCCAGTACCGCCCATACAGTACAACCGTTTTACTAACATCTCGCGTATGTTAATTAATTCTCAAGTAACATTTCATCTATGTTATTTTTCAAGACTTCTCCTTTAGTTTCACTACTAAAATTTCTACAATTCTCACAATTGTTAACTTCCCACTTGTGTAATTAAGTTTCGCTACTTGAATTACTAAATAGATTTTCTCTATCTAAAGGTGCATTTCGTAATTAAGTTTCACTACTTAACTTACCAATTCAGTATGTATCTTTAAATACATAATATATATCAATCTAATAATACACAGAAGTAGAATACCATCAAGTATATATATTTCACACACAATATATACTAAATATCAGTCATTACTATTTTGCCCTTTTTATACACGTAAAGGACTCTTGGTTCGGAATGATTCATCGACCCCAAGTAAGAATTGGTTCGGAATGATACATCGACCCCAATTATTTATATACACACGTAAATGATTCTTGGTTCGGAATGATACATCGACCCCAAGTGAGAGTTGGTTCGGAATTATCCATCGACCCCAACTATTTTCAAAATATATATATATATACACATATTCTGGTTCGGGACTCTTCCATCGCGACACCAGTTCAAGGTTTGGTTCGGCATTTCTCATCGACCCCAAACATATAATAACTTTATGTTAGTTCAGAATGTCTCATCGACCCTAACATAATTAATTTAGGTATCAAAATATGAATATATACACGTATTCAGGTTCGGGGCTCTTCCATCGCGACACCAGTTCAAGGTTTGGTTCGGCATTTCTCATCGACCCCAAACATATAATAACTTTATGTTAGTTCGGAATGTCTCATCGACCCTAACATAATTAATTTAGGTATAAAAATCTTTACCTAAAAGATCACATAATTTAGTAGGTACACGCCCGACCTATTAATTATATACGTACGTAATATTTTAATCTCATATATTTGCCGTACAACATTCGCTTTACGATTGATCTCATTAATCGCATTTATTTGAGTATTCACATAACTCTAAGGGTCCTAGTTACCCCTTACATATAATTTCAGTAGTTATTGCTTACCCTACTGGTCTATTACTTAAATTGAATTTACTTCGCCCCGTAACTCAATTTCCGAAGTCCCCGATACTCTACTAAATCGGATTATTCTCCTCGGTCCGTAATCCAAGCCCTACACCCAATGGCCTTATTGGACCTCAACAATGTACCTATTGGTCTTATTCTCACTCCCATATAAGTATAATGTAAATCCTAGGATACTCATTCATTCCCGAAACTCAACGAAGAATTAAACACAAAAATTTTGGGAAACAGCTTGCGTCGATCGATCGACGGCTGGGTTCGATCGATCGACATAGTCGATCGATCGATAGTTCGAGATCGATCGATCGATAGTTCGAGATCGATCGATCGATCGAACCGGGACAGACGCAGTTTGTCTTCTTCGTTAATCTTTTCCTCCATTAACAAATATTCAATCTCCATTATAGTCCACCAAACTTCGACCCAATGATCCCAATATGTTTTCACGTATACTAGGACAATTTCTAACGTGATGAATACATCACAAACTCCAATTCCTTTAAAGAAATAGTGAATTAAACCCAAAATTTCTTGAAACCCTAGTTATGGTGTTCTTCCCATATTATGATTCAAAATCCAGATTTTAATCCGAAAAATCATTAAGTCTAATCTGAATCTTAATCCTCTACATAAGGTAAATCATTCTACATGCGATTCCTATCCCAACATGTATAAATATCATCTTTCTCCAATCAAGATAATGATTTAAACAAAACTATTCAAAAACCCTACACATGGGTATTATAACTTTATAATTTTTGCAATAAACCACTTGCCTTATGATCAGTAGGGTCTTATTTCATGGTTGTTGTTGATGATTGATGATCTTCATCCTTCAATTCTTTTTCCTCAACAAGTTGATAGTGACAATCTCCTTTGAATCCTTCCTAATTCTCCCTTTTGCCTTGAGAATGGTTTCTCTCTTATCTTTAATGGCTATGGTGTGTTTTCATGGGTTTTCTAACCCTAACCCCTCTATCATACGGCTGATATAAAGCTCTCAATTTCATAGGTCTCCATACCCTCTCATGTTAAAAGACCAAAACGCCCTCGAACGGTCTCGATTTAGTCCAAAATTACCCCGGGACTCAACTAGTACCCTCGGGTATACTATTTTGACTAATTTGACCCTTCCGGACTCATCGGTGACCTCTAAATTATCATTTGAGTCACTTAACAAATATTACTCGTTCTCACCCCAACACGATCTACACGCGTTAAGTAACTATTTACCACTCGCACTAAGTAAATATAATGAGGCAATATAAATCGGTAACTATCTCCCGATTGATATTCCAAAATTACAATTTTTAATAAATCCCATTAAATTACTCCTCTTACGTAATTTAAATTAAGCTATATTTTCTCATTTAATTCTCCAATTTAATTAAATAAAATATTCAGAAATACGGGGTATTACATACTTCCCCCCTTGCAAAGGAATTTCGTCCTCGAAATTAGGATAAGGCTGGTATTAAGGTTAAGGACCTTAAATATAATTGCGTCCTCTAATACCCAATACCAAATCATAACATCCTAACGGTCGCCCCAAGTACATGCCTTGCTTCATTAAAAATTCCTATCGCATGTTACCCATGCCGCATATATCATAATTAAGTCTCACTACTTAATTTGTCATAGATTTTCCCAATCCAGTGTTAATTCTTGAAATTAAGTTTCTCCCTACTTAATTTACCCATTTGATGTCTATCTCTATATAACATCTAAGTGTCTACTATCACTCATAAGTAGAATATTAGAAGGTATATATTTCACACACAATATATACTTTAAGGAAAATTGGTCCTACAAAAATCATCGGCCCCAATAATCCTATCATTTACATTGGTCCGGGAATCCCTAGACCCCAAGGTAAATGTAATGCACATGTCGGTTCAGACCTTCCGTCGATACCAATATTTATCATCGATTTGGTTCGGAAAATCATCGACCCCAAATCGATCCCTCATGTATTGGTCCGGAACATCATCGACCCCAATACAGAGATTAAGCACACTTACTATCGCACATAAGTAGGAAAAATCAATAGGTATATATATCGTACACATAACATATACTATCAACACTTATTTTATAATCACCCCCCTTCTATAACACTTTTGGGGTTATTGGCTCGGAATTCCACCTCGATCACCAATAATGATTAATTACTTGTCTCGGAATCACATCTCGACACCAATATATGTATATATATTTCATCGCACATGAGTAGACAAATTGTGAGCCATATATTTCACATTTCATATACCCTAAAATGTCACACTCCAATAGAATGTCCTCATATCACGCGTTAAGGACTAAAAGTTCAAAATGTCTCCTCGAACCACACCTCAAAGTACATGTATTGTTCGTAATCGGTACCCACGAACCTAATCCTCATGTACAGTCCATATAGGCACTCACTCTACCTATAAATATGCTCTTATAGGCATACATTCAACCTATGAATTGATCATTGGGCTTCTCCAAAATTCCACTATCATAAGGGCGTATCATCATTCTTTCTCACTAACATTGAGTCGTAGGTAACACAACGTACTCAAAATATAACTTTATCTCTATTCCTTCCTGACCATCTCTCACAGGGTGGAATTTTAGGATTTCATCCTGATTCACAATCATGTAGAGCGGCACCGTGCACTCTCCCTTTTCAACTACATACTAATCCATCCCGGTCACCCCATTTCGCTACCCTAACGAAATGTTGGCTTAATTATGATGTTCACAACCCATCAATAATTTATAAGTCTGTCTCCTCATTCCATCATTGGAAATGTAGGTTCACTACCACATTCCGGTTGCTCATTTCGAGTCTATCTCGCTCTATTAACTAGAGGTGTATCTGGAGACAATCTCACTATGTCTCTCCTCAACATCGCTTCCCACTTACGTCATCTTTCCTCAAGTGGTACTCTATTCCCCTTTCTCTCCGGGTATATTATACTTTACAATCTGTGCACTCTTCGCAATTGGCGCACATTTTTGGGGTTGGTTACTTTATAAGAATCAACATTTTAGTAACACGTAAGTCACTCACAACACTCAGTCAAGTAGCACTTTGCGCTACTTCTTCACCACAGTTAGGTCTCCCATATCAAGAGATAACCTTTGAACGGTTGCCCACCGACTTTCATCCCATAGGGTGTGCTGGATCTCTCAGCACATATAATCTTGGATCATCATCTATCTCCCATGACGTTCAACCCATTTCATCGATATGACTTGTTTCCTAATTTCCCCACCGTTGTACAAAAAATTTCTGCATCCCTTTATCTCGGATGTCTAAGGAATCCAATTGACTAGGGCGCCCATACACCCTTTTCTCCATGCACATTTGCAAAATCATTGCAAATGTCGCACCCGTAACATGCTTTTCTTCAACTCCAGCCTAGTCTACACGACGTGACTATAATCTTGTGGGTATTCTCAATACCCTATAGACCAAAAATCAAATCCTTGCCCACAAAGTCCTACTTATCCCTTCGTGGTGAGGTAATCCTTTCAGTGTTTCTCCACAACACTACCGGCTCCACTGATTCCCTAGCATCTAATAATGTCTCTTCTCCTGTCGTGCATAAAAATTCAGTCGTATTCCCTTTCGCAACCGAACTTAAACAAGGGACTTCTACCCATGTATTCTTACTGAGCATTATCGGAACAACACATAGTCGAGATGACCAAATTCGATTCCTCGTCAATATGTGCAACTATACTCCAATATTTCTAAAGGAGTCAAGTGGCACCGCGCTTATACTATCACTAAGTCCTTAGCACTAATTACAACAGCGAGCTCGATTTCTTCGCTCAGCAGTCATACGACATACATTGACTCACATCATTTAGGTTCCTACACACCGGAATCAATTACTATGAGACGTTCATAATCCCTGAAGTCCCTCACCTATTGATGAATAATGACAACTCGACCCTCTTTCAGGTGAGGTATCGTCACATACCCTATTCACTCGAGGCTAAAACCCATATACTTCCTTATCCATCGCTCTGGTGGTTCAGATGGTTTCCGAACATAACACACTTGTCCTCTCCGGAATGTAAAACTTATCAGAGTTATTATTTACTCAAATAACTTCAAGCTAAAATAAAATGCGTGGCCCTACAAACCACACTAGACATCTTTACAAAAATCCCCTTACTCCAGGCCACACTGACCGGTTTGGGGTATCCATCCTCTCGGACTTGGTAGCCTCGATTCTGAGTACTATCATCCTGGTTCCCTTAGTTCTGCTGACCAAGAGGAACGCACTATGGGGCTTAACAGTCCCGACTTAGAATCTAATCATTAAATCCTCTAGTGGGTTTCCACTTATGGCTTGCACCAGCCCCATTACATTCAGTCTTACTCTTTGACTAAATCTTTAAACTCTCTTAACTTCGCCCCCTAGGAGCATTTACCCCAACCCTGTAAGAAGTACCATTCTGCCTTCATATACATAAGTCATTCAAGAAGAGTTTTACCAAAAATTGCGAATCACAACTCGAGAGTCCATTCTCTCAAGGGCTCTTTTTCCCTTATACCCATCTCCTCGGTACAAGTTCACTTCAATGGATAAATTTCTCTCTCACGATTGGCCTCTACCAAGTTTTCACGTGAGGGGTTTAGATATTCCCATTCCCTCCGCTTCTGAATCATCATTGGAGAACTTTGCGGTTAAACTATATGTAAGGTTCCTCTATTTGTATACGGACCCTAGGTCCGGATGTGGTGATTGGTATCCCCGCCACGTTACCTCAAAAATTTTACTCAAATTTTCACCTCTGGGTATTTCTACTCTATCCATAAATGCCAAAACCTCTGTACATTCTACTTACATTGGTTACCATGTACAGTCGCCATTTTATCACATATTATGGCTCGTTCTCATCAAAAATTTCTTCAGACTCCCTCCCACTATCCCTGCATTGGGCGGGTCTAGATTAGCATTCCCCCTTGCCGTCGCTACACTTGGAAAATGCCTGCTATGCCTCAATAACCCTTGCAGCATATACTTCCATTACACGCTAGGAGTGACCTCGACAACGGTCATCTCTCCTATGATTACCATCTTCGAACACCCCATGCTTTATGCCGAGCTCCTCCCTCCTGCAGTCCTTCTAACTCCAATGCTGGTCCTACCACCATATTCGACGTACTGTGCCCAATCGAACTCGTATATATAACACTACATCTACTAAATAGCAGGAGAACGTAAACTACGTACGTAGAGGAGTACAATAATCCTAAGATAGGGCTCTATATCAATCAAACGATACGCTAAAAACGTAGTAAGCTGTACAGATCCTATGGACACTAGAACCTGATGCTCTGATACCATCTGTGACACCCCGCCTAATTAAACATCGGGTGATCAGGCCTTTATTAAATTAAAACAGGTTTCTCAAATGGTTCATTCTTAGCATCACTGTCGAAAACTTTTTAATTACTAATCCCCTAAGTAAAATTAGACCGGTGCCAAATTTTATATTTCTTAAAACAGATAAATCAACCATGCGGAACAAAGTACAAATAATTATGTACTATAATTCAAACAACAAAGTAAAAGTACAACAGAATCAAAGTATTACCGAATAAACCATCGACTAAAAATCCCAAACAACAATAGAATAACCACTAGTCTGAAAGTAATATCTGAGACTAATACCGGACCACAAGTCCATACATAGAATAGTGTGAGATCCTTTACTAGATCTCAATGAGAGATATCGTCTAGTCAAAATCCTGTAAGCATCCACTGTGCTATCGCTCCGAGTCTCTGGAATTGACTCATCATACATGGCGTCCCTGTGGCTGGACACCTAAAAGGTTTTGAAAATATTTTATAGCAAGAGTTAGTACTCAAAACATTTTGAAAATATTTAACAAGCGTTTATCACAATATAAAATGCGGTTATTGATTACACATGTTAGGTTCTCGTACACTCTCTTGAGTTAACTCACCCCTCATCTTTTGTGCACACCTAACGTTCTACACTTAGTTTATCTAGCCATACCTCCCAAGCTAACTAAAACCAAAGTAGTCAACTGAACTTATCTGTACCCAAGTTTCAGTACCGCCCATACAGTACAACCATTTTACTAACATCTCGCATATGTTAATTAATTCTCAAGTAACATTTCATCTATGTTATTTTTGAAGACTTCTCATTTAGTTTCACTACTAAAATTACTACAATTCTCACAATTGTTAACTTCCCACTTGTGTAATTAAGTTTCGCTACTTGAATTACTAAATAGATTTTCTCTATCTAAAGGTGCATTTCGTAATTAAGTTTCACTACTTAACTTACCAATTCAGTATGTATCTTTAAATACATAATATATATCAATCTACTAATACACAGAAGTAGAGTATCATCAAGTATATATATTTCACACACAATATATACTAAATATCAGTCATTACTATTTTGCCCTTTTTACACACGTAAAGGACCCTTGGTTCGGAATGATTCATCGACCCCAAGTAAGAATTGGTTCGGAATGATACATCGACCCCAAGTGAGAGTTGGTTCGGAATTATCCATCGACCCCAACTATTTTCAAAATATATATATATATATACACATATTCTGGTTCGGGACTCTTCCATCGCGACACCAGTTCAAGGTTTGGTTCGGCATTTCTCATCGACCTCAAATATATAATAACTTTATGTTAGTTCGGAATGTCTCATCGACCCTAACATAATTAATTTAGGTATCAAAATATGAATATATACACGTATTCTCGTTTGGGGCTCTTCCATCGCGACACCAGTTCAAGGTTTGGTTCGGCATTTCTCATCGACCCCAAACATATAATAACTTTATGTTAGTTCGGAATGTCTCATCGACCCTAACATAATTAATTTAGGTATAAAACTCTTTACCTAAAATACCACATAATTTAGTAGGTACACGCCCGACCTATTAATTATATACGTACGTAATATTTTAATCTCATATATTTACCGTACAACATTCGCTTTACGATTGATCTCATTAATCGCATTTATTTGAGTATTCACATAACTCTAAGGGTCCTAGTTACCCCTTACATATAATTTAAGTAGTTATTGCTTACCCTACTGGTCTATTACTTAAATTGAATTTACTTCACCCCGTAACTCAATTTCCGAAGTCCCTGATACTCTACTAAATCGGATTATTCTCCTCGGTCCATAATCCAAGCCCTACACCCAATGGCCATATCGGACCTCAACAATATACCTATTGGTCTTATTCTCACTCCGATATAAGTATAATGTAAATCCTAGGATACTCATTCATTCCCGAAACTCAACGAAGAATTAAACACAAAAATTTCGGGAAACAGCTTGCGTCGATCGATCGACGGCTGGGTTCGATCAATCGACATAGTCGATCGATCGATAGTTCGAGATCGATCGATCGATCGAACAGGGACAGACGCAGTTTGTCTTCTTTGTTAATCTTTTCCTCCATTAACAAATCTTCAATCGCCATTATAGTCCACCAAACTTTGACCCAATGATCCTAATATGTTTTCACGTATACTAGGACAATTTCTAAAGTGATGAATACATCACAAACTCCAATTCCTTTAAAGAAATAGTGAATTAAACCCAAAATTTCTTGAAACCCTAGTTATGGTGTTCTTCCCATATTATCATTCAAAATCCAGATTTTAATCCGAAAAATCATCAAGTCTAATCTGAATCTTAATCCTCTACATAAGGTAAATCATTCTACATGCGATTCCTATCCCAACGTGTATAAATATCATCTTTCTCCAATTAAGATAATGATTTAAACAAAACTATTCAAAAACCCTACACATGGGTATTATAACTTTATAATTTCTGTAATAAATAACTTGCCTTATGATCAGTAGGGTCTGATTTCGTGGTTGTTTTTTATGATTGATGATCTTCATCCTTCAATCCTTCTTCCTCAACAAGTTGATAGTGAAAATCTCCTTTGAATCCTTCCTAATTCTCCCTTTTGCCTTGAGAATGGTTTCTCTCTTATCTCTAATGGATATGGTGTGTTTTCATGGGTTTTCTAACCCTAACCCCTCTATCATACGGCTGATATAAAGCTCTCAATTTCTTAGGTCTCTATACCCTCTCATGTTAAAAGACCAAAACGCCCCCGAATGGTCTCGGTTTAGTCCAAAATTACCCCGGGACTCAGCTAGTACCCCCGGGTATACTATTTTGACTAATTTGACCCTTCTGGACTCATCGGTGACCTCTAAATTATCATTTGAGTCACTTAACAAATATTAATCGTCCTCACCCAAACACGGTCTACACGCGTTAAGTAACTATTTACCACTCGAACTAAGTAAATATAATGAGGCAATATAAATCGATAACTATCTGCTGATTGATATTCCAAAATTACAATTTTTAATAAATCCCATTAAATTACGCCTCTTACGTAATTTAAATTAAGTTGTATTTTCTCATTTAATTCTCCAATTTAATTAAATAAAATATTCATAAATATGGGGTATTACAACCTCTTAGTGATTGGGAACTATGCTTCGCCTCCAATACGTGTGTTTTGTGTTAATACAGTTTGAGAGTGATTCCGGACTATTATTTCTCTTTGTGCAAGAGATACGGGGACTTGATAGCAGAGTATGATAGCACCATAGATTTATATGAGATTCCCTATTAGTATATATGTTATGAGTGATAAATATATGTACCAAAGTAGATGAGATTGAATAATCAATATTAAATGAATTAAGTGGTTAAGAACTTAAGTCTGTATTGAGATGAACATAACTGGCTTAATATATTCATAAGAAAAGGTTATCAGATATAAACTATAGTTATGTGATTATTTGAAACAGAATTTAGAGAGGGGAAAGTTGGGTTAGACTAGTGAGTAAGGTTATCTTTATCTAGATTAGTTCAGTAGTACGTTAGGTGTGAACACTAGTTAAGGGGTGAGAATTTCCATGTAAGTGTCGAGGTACTAACGTGTATGTAATATCAACTGGTAAGCATTTTAAATACTTGCTAAACTATTTTAAAGTTGTTTTACACTCGGGCTCTAACATGTTTCCTGTCATCTCTTATTTCTCTTATATATATATATATATATATATATATATATTACAGGTGACCAGCCAGGGAGGTGTCGAGCTTAGGTCTTTGGACTGTTGACATGCTGCAGTTAGTGTGGAAATTGCATGTCCTTGCAGTAGACGACTTCATCCTTATCTTCTCAGACTTATATTTAGTCACTATTAGATAGGGCATGTGTCGCACCTTTCCAGTTTCCATTTAGCTCAGAGAGACTTGTACTCTTTATTATTTCAATATTCAGTTTAGTTGGGATTGTTTTAATTATTTCATTGTCTTACGATTTGGGATATGTTATTTGGATTGATTGATCTAGTCTATTTATTCCACTTGGGTGGTTTGGTATTTAATATTATTCATGTTCATGAAAGTGGTTTCATATTAAATCATAACAATAGGACTTAATCTATAAAATTAAATGTTTTGACACTCAGCTTAACTATTTATTAGGTGATTAATAAAGAAAATTTGTTTTTCGACAGCGATGCTAAGAATGAACCAACCGGACACTTTTATTTAATTTAATAAAGGACTTATCACCCGGTATTTAATTAGGTGGGGTGTCACAGGTGGTATCAGGTTCTAGTGTCCTTTAGCATCTGTATGGCTTATTATGCCTTCTGCTTAGTGTGACGACCAGGATATGATTATGATAAACCATGTTTAAATAATGCTTACCGTATGGGATGGGGATAATGTTTTTTTAGAATATATAATGTTAAGTTATTGTGTTTAGTCTAATCCTACCTTCATATCTTATGAAATATTGAATTAGTCACAAACAAAAAAATTGTGAAGTCTTCGGTACGAATGTTCAAGTTCGAGACTAGTTTTGGACACTATAATATGATAATTGACTTGAGGTGAAAACTATATAGTTGTATATATATGAGTTAAGTTTGTAAAAAGACAAACAATGTGTAAAACAAAGGTGTGAGTAAGGAGTTATGCTGAAATTAAGGACAGGGGGTAAAGTAGTCATTTAGCTTTAAAGGATATTTTGTCTTATATGGCGACACATGTCATATTTTAATTGGACCAAGGCGGAGGTGACTTATGACAACTTATAACTCTTGAAATAAGTTCTTCCTTAAGCATATTTCATAAAGGAAGAGTTTTATCCTAAGGCGAGAGAGTCGGGAACTTCGGGAAGAAGAAAGTGAGGAGAAAAATTGAAGAAAAATTCCGTAGAAATTACATAAAAGTCCCTAAGGTAAGGTTACCCCTAAATCTTTTTATATTTTTGGTATTTAATTGAAATGATAGAAATCATCATCTGGTTACTAAAATTCAATGTCTTGAGGTATACTTATGAATAGATACGAGTTTAAGCAAAGTTGAATGTGTAAATCATGTATATTGCTTCGATTGGAAACCTTGTGTATTCAAACTCCTATATCTTTTTGTATATTTATTGGAATTGAATCATTCCAGATGGAGATAAAAATAGAATCAAATATGTATAACATATCCTAAATTTATATGAAAATACCAATAAATGAATCTTTGGTGATAGTTGGAAGTTCAGGTATACAATCTTCCCCAAAGGTTTAAGTATGCACACCAGGTGTTCGATGTTTTGCTTGATATGGAAAATGAACCTTAAAAATTATGAAACTTTAATTTTGTATTTTCAATATGTTTATGGATGTTGGGTGAAATATCACAGGAAGTTATGATGTTTAAAAACTATAAAAATTCCTGGAAGTTGACTGGACGATAGAGGAGCATATAGGGAAAATTTGCTATGTAGCAAAGAAATGGGCATATCTTGCTTTAGGAAACTTGAAATGATATGTCGTCTTTTGGATTTGGAACCTTATATGTTAAGAATGAAACTACTAAGAAGAAATTAAAATATATTTAGCCTATGATTTGGGTATGGTAAATATCTTACCATGAAGTTAGATTGGACTTCATTTACAATATATGATTTGACTGGGATTATATGATGCTTATGAATTGGATTACGTTTAAGTTATGCTTTTGATGGTTAATATCCTTATGATGATATTAATATTTTAAGCATTTATATGTGAAAGGGAAGAAGAACCGTTTGAACAGGTGTCAGACAAAGGCAAGGAAAAAACACATGAAGTGGCCAAGGTGAGTGTACTCACTGGAAATAGATGTATTATACATGGTTATGGAGATGATTTGAATATCACTCAGGAGTAAGATGTATTACACATGGTTATGGATACGATCTGAATATCACTCATGGGTAACATGTATTACACATGTTTATGGATACGATCTGAATATCACTCACTGGTAAGATGTAATATACATGGTTACGGATATGATCAGAGTAATATTGAATATGAATTTGTTCATTTTGGTTTATCACAATGGGAGGTTACTCCCCGACCCGGAATGGGGGAGATTTGATTATTAAAGACAAGGGGTTACTCCTCGACCAGGAATGGGGGAGAATTATCTGTTGCATACAGGATATGTGAATCATTATTTGGATAAGTTGATCATTCTTTATGAATGAGCTGGATAAGTATATAATTGGTCATTCTTTATGAATTAGCCGGATAAGTATATAATTGTTCATTCTTTATGAATGAGCTAGATAAGTATATAATTGGTAATTCTTTATGAATGAACCGAATAAGTACTTAATTGGTCATTCTTTATGAATGAGCCGGATAAGTATATAATTGATAATTCTTTATGAATGAGCTGGATAAGTATATAATTGGTAATTCTATATGAATGGGCAGGATAAGTATGCATATATCATCACGGGGATATGCTTTATTGCATTTAATTTTATGCAATATGTAGTAGTGATGCATTTGTTAAGTTATTTTGCTCATGGTTCCTATGTTTATGTTTTTCAGATATTGTAATATCACTGCAAAATCTAGGAGTTTAGTGGGGTCAGCAAGGGATGCATAAAATCATGATTTGGTCAAATGTAAATGGGGTAATTTAAGCCTACTTATCTTTTTCGTAAGTTTGAATAAGCATAATTACCTTAAAATTGTGAAAGGCTTTTAGTTTTATTGATTCATGTTAATAATTGAATAAAGATACTTGTGTTTATGGTTTGGTTAAGGTAAAAATGATTTGACTCACATTGACTTTCAAACTTGATTATAAGTAACTGGGTTGGAGTGTGTTACTTAGCGTCCTTTTATTTAGATCCCTAATATTAGGAATGTTGTATTCATCCTTATGCGTTGGAAATTCATACTTTTACGATTTATTTGTATGAATGTTGAACTCAACCTGTCCATTTTAACTTTCAGATGGCACATCAAGAAGAACAAGCTAACAATGCTAGGGGATTCAATGAACAAGGTTAGCTGATACCTCAGGTACACCCGGAGAGTGTATTAATCACTGAAATAGTAGGTATTGTGGCCCAGGTAGTTACCACTGCAGTCTTATAATACCAAGATCACAGTATGTTGCATATAGGAGGCAAAAGAACAAAAGAAGATAGTCAATCTGACATGACTAGAGTTAACAATTATTGGAAGACACCGGTGCCACAGCAATAAGTTCATTAAGGTCGTAAGGATCAGGAAGGCAATAGAATTTCCATGAAGAGCCAAAAGCGTCAGGGCCAACTTAGCTAGGGATAGAATGATGTCATAAAAAGGTGTTTTAAATGTGAAAGAGACGACCATAAATATCAAACTTGTCCAGATCAGGCTGGAAATAAACTCCGACCTGACCAGTAGGGACAACAAGGTTAAAGAAAGCAAAGACTTATATGACTCTTCTATAAGTGTGAATGACAGGGTCACAAGTGGAGGGACTATCCTCAACCTGATATTGTTTTTCGTTAAACTGCTCTGCAGGGACAACAAGGTCAAGAAAGAGGGGGGACTGAGTAACATGGTCAAAATCAATAGATTCGTAATATGGGACAGTTTGGTGGTAGATGCTTCAATTATGGCAGGATGGGTCATAGGAGGCAGGATTACCTAGATAAGGGCAAGATACCCCAGCGATAGGGTGCATATATTAGGAGCCGCATAGGCCTATGTTTCCAGCGACCCTTCCAATACTGGTGCAAGTACCACCCTTATCAACCATTTCTCCTACCACCCCACCATAGCAGGGGCAGCTACAGTATGGGTGTGTGTACAATGTCCAGCAGGCAGCAGTTCAGCAGCCACCACCCACCATTGAAGGTATATTTCTTATCCATGGTTTTATGGGGGCATTTTATTTGACAGTAGGGCATCACATTGCTTCATAGACACTAGTTTTGCACGGTCCACGGGGTTGTTAGATATGAAAGAGAGCATAATGACATGCGTAGACTCACCGTTGGGTAATGGGTCATTGTTTTATTTATTTATCGGGGAGTAGGTATAGAGATTGGGAGTCTAATTTTGCATGCAGATATGCTAGTCTTAGATATACATGAGCATGACGCCATTATTGGCATGGATTGGCTTACTGCTTATAGAGCCATGATAGACCATTTTAGTAAGAGTATTATTTTTGCTATTCCTATCCAGGAGATGTTTCTGGTGGCAATGCCTTATCCTGAGGGAGGATCGTCCACCCATTTTTATTACATAGAGGAGGAGACCTCTAAGGAGGTAGTGATTCCTATTGATTTGATTCCTATAGTTTGCAAGTTTTTCAATGTGTTCTAGGAGATATCGGGACTACCACCTAGTCGAGAGATAGATTTTATTATAGATTTGATGTTGGGCACTCGATCGATAGCTCGTGCACCATACTGTATGGATCCGGTTGAGATGAGAGAGTTGCATGATCAGATTGAGAAGCTATTGGGATAGGACTTCATTCGTAGGAGTACCTCACCTTAGAGTTCTCCCGTGTTATTTGTGAAGAAAATAGATGGGTCATTGAGGTTGTGTGTGGACTACCGAGAGTTGAACAAAGTCACGATACGTAATAAGTATCCGTTGCCCCGAATTGATGACTTATTCGACGAGTTGAGAGGAGCTGCCTTCTTCTCAAAGATCGACTTGAGGTCGGGATATCATCAATTGGGATCTATACGGCTTACTATTATTTCAGCGCAACGTTATTTGATATAGACCCTTATTATAGGATTGTTTTATTCCTATATGTATAGGACTTTCGTTCTCCTCCTACTAAGTATAATTGATGTGATTAATATATGAGTTCAGTTGGGCTTCTTACAATGGCCAATATAGGACGACCAACGAGGGCCATTGGAAGGACTATAGCAGGAGAGGCTCGATAGAAGTAATAGAGTATTTTAGGAACGATAATTGCGATAGAAGTATCCATGATTATTTTACAAACAAATGACAATGGGATAATTACTCGGGAGTAGTAGCATCTCCAAGCACTGTCGTAGATAATGATGGTACATATTCAGACTCACCCAGCATAGTCACCCGGGGGGGGGGGGGGGGGAGTCAGAGAAACTATTTCAAAAATCCAACTATAAGGATTTGGGGAAGATAGGAAATGTGATGGGCCAATGGAAGGATATAATCCAAAGGAAATTATGTAGGGTGGATTGTAGTGACACCCATGATTAGATTTCAGGAAAAATTATTTTTGCCCATAGCCACAACATTATAATAATGGGAGTCAATCATCAAAACCATGGAGAGATAAATTAATAACAAGGAATTTGGGTGTGGTTTGATCGTAAGATCTTCCATCCGCTGTTCAGACAGAGATGCAAATGAAGTTTTGGAACTTATCACAAGTGGGTCAGATAGAGACCCGTAGTGAGAGAGAAGTTGACTTGTTTAGAGAACTTCATACCTGACAAAGGGGATACGAGGAATCAAAAGGGTCCATAAGTTGATATTGGACTCATGGGTAGAATACACAAGAGTGGATGGGAAATACAACTAGGATGACTAGTATCCATGTCATTAAGGTAGTACGTTTGCAAGTTTATATCAACGCTTCCATGAGAAGGGAGCCAAAAGGGTTGGAGTATCTAGCTAAAGAGAAATACTAGATTAAACGGTGCTAGTGAAACACCACAGGAGGGTATACCTAGTGGACTGAGATCAATTGAAGTCCTATCAAGCAATGGTTGATTCAGTCAGTGCCGTCAAGGCCAGCATCGAGTTCCAAAGGGCTAGCGAAGACAAAGGTACAACGTGGGTAGCAATTGGGGCCAAGACTACTAGGTCCAAGAGAAGAACACCCCGACACAGCCGGTGGGGCCAGAGATAAGGGATGTCACAGAAAAGGTATCCTATATGTCAGAGTAGGACCACTTTTATTAAACTGGTCCATAGTGAGAAAGTGAGACTAACCAGACTGGGAAGGTAGATGGGAATGGTGCCAATGGGGCACAACAGTAGCCATAGAAATGAGACTTCCGGAAGGGGAATAGGACTAAGAGATTTAAATACGAAGGTTACCAAACCGATAGTGGTGAGATCAGGCTAGACCAACATGGTTCTCAACAACAACAATAACATTTCGTTCCTCAAGGCCAAGGGAATGGCGAGAGAGGCCAACAAAGCCAAGCAAGAAAGTTTCTATGGCAATTGTTACGGTTGTGGAGATATGGGACACACAGGAAGAAATATTGGCCAAAGCGAGGTAGGGGATACTAAAGGATGAGATCCTGGATATACAACCATTGTAGCAAATCATGGGTCAGTTTCGATGTTAGAGTTATGCTCAGGAACCTGTTGACTAGGCAAGGTAGATAGCAAATGGAGATATAATTTTTTCTTGTTCTTATGAGTATAGGATAAGTTCGAATGACGGGGGTGGGTCATATTATATGATTATTTAACACTTAAATTAGAGTATAAGTGAGATTTAGTGGTTGCGTTGGCGGTATCAACCTTATTATGGGTATATTTACTGTTGGATAACGGGGCTCTTCGGTGTCACCTATAGAGGAACAGGTGAGGGAACTAAGAGGATTATTTGGTTTTGATTTGCTACTTTTGAGAGTTATGAAATTAGAATTGATTATGATCATTTGTAGTGACTGGTTACCAATGATTTAAGTGGTAGTAGATTGTGTGATAAGACTATCGTGCTCATTATTTCAGGGTGAGATATATTATTTTTATGAGGCATCGGTTGAAAGAGGGTTGAGCCTGTATATATATATATATATATATATATCGTAGACTTCGGTGAGTATGTTGTCTTGTTATATATGATCCCGGTGGGTAGGGACATTTACTGATGCAATTTAGGGTATATTGGTTTATTGTCTAGTGTAGAGGTTTAGCAAGTTATTGATTTAGTGCCAAGGACTAAATAATTGTAGGAGAGCCATGTTTTATATCATCTTTAGTGACATGAGAGTGAACGAGTAGACTTTTTATGTCCGGAAATGAGAAGTTGGGTACATGTTATGTGCCGAGGGCCTAGCGGATCTTGACGATTGATAATGTCAGTTAACAGTGTATCAGGGGTTCCTTATTTGTATTTCGCTTTGCGAGACATCCCACGCATGAAACATAGCAAATTTTGAGATTTGGGAAATGGTTGTCCTTTAGGACATGGGTTTAGTACCTTAGTTATTATACATGTGTGTAGTTATAACTACGAAATGATAGTTATATTATGATTTAAGGCCAGTAGAGTTACATGATGTTGATGTGATAATAATTAAGTTGTGATTAGTAGGGTGGTTGAGTATAACCTTATTGTATAGTCACGCCTAGTATACAAGTATTAATTTAAAACTAGTATATTACGCTCAATCAATTTGGGCAGAAATGCATGGGACATAGGGTTATGGGTGCCCTAAATAGTTGAGATTTTTAATATCATTCATGAGGAGAAGACGTGGAAATGTATGAAATGAACATAGATGCATGGGTAAATTAGAGGAAGAATTATAATGAGATAAAGATAATGTAGTTTCATTGTGAGAAAGGCGTGCCACTAGAAATCAAAGAGAAGACGAAAAAGGGTGATTATAGTGTTGAAAAGTATAAGGAATGTACATTTTAGATTTTTAGGGATAATCACGAACTACTCTGTTCAGAGGAGTAATATGATGAGAGTTACGTCATAACCAACTGAAGATGTAAAAGTTTGACATGGGTAGTTGACTATGATTGCAGATATCTCCCACGAAGGGAGTATATGATTTAAAAAGGGGGAATTTAGCACCTCTGGATGAGGGGACCTTTTTCAAGATAGTAAATGGTATAGCCGTTAAAATGTAGGTGCAATCGTGTTGGAATATTCTTGTGAGATGGGTAACTGGTTTTTGTGGTGCCAAGATGAAACGGTAAGGGAAATAAAGGAATACTTCGGAGTAAATTGATTAGGGCAGATTGATCACTAGTTCGAATGGCAGAGTATAGACCATCGGACTAAATACCACTAGTGAAGGGGTATCAGGACTAGCGTAATGTTTCCAACTTTAAAAATATGTGGATGTCGTGTGAGGAAGTATTTGAGACTGTTAATACTGAGCTTATCCTAATTTTGAGGATGAAATTCCTTTGTAAGGGGGGAAGTATGTAACACCCTGTAATTTTTAATGATTTTTATACGAGGATTAATTAGATTAAAATGGAAAATTAATATGGATTACAAAAATATTAATTAACATGACAAGGGTTAATATTTATTTGTATGAATTATATTGAGTATTACTTAGTGAACGAGTAATACATTAATAACAATGCATTATGATTGTCATGAGTGAGAAATATGGTAGTTACGGTAATTTAGTTGGGACGCACGTGTTAGTCGTGCCGGAACTTAAAGTTATGAAACAAAATGTAATTTATTTATAGGTCATCTAAGTGGTCATTTTGAGTACGCCAATGTGTTCGGAATGGTCCAGATAGTTAGAAAAGTATACTCGAGGGCTTGAATTGGGTTCCGGTGCATTTTTAGGCAAAATCGGCACCCCGAGAAGGTATTTCGGTCTCATGGATTTTTGGGTAAAGGTACCAATGATTTTGTTAGGGTTATATCAGCATGTATGTTGAGTTTGCAAGGGTTAAGATTTAGAAAAATCTAGATAGGCCATTAGAGGATAGAGGAGAAGGATTTTAAGGCTCCCCATACCATTTTTGCACTACCACCACCACCACCGGAGTTTAGATGAAAGGATAGGAAGACAACTCTACCATCTTTCTACACAAATCAGACCTAAAATCTCAAGGCAAGTGTTTATCTTGCATGTTTCTAAAAGTTTATAATACCCATGTGGTGTAGGGTTTTACATTTGATGATAAATTGATGTTCTTAGTTTTTTTTTAGAATTAAACACATGAATCTTAGGTAGGATTTGCATGTAGTTTAAATCCCTATGTGGATAGAAAATGAGAATTGAATATATGTGATGAGAATAATGGAGAAAATATAGATTTTTGATGGAAAGAGATGAAGAACAATGAAAACTAGGGTTTTAAGAACTTTTGAAGAAAATTTGGGTCTTGGATTGAATTCGTGATAATTTAACGTTATATTTATATTAGAAATCATTCCTATACACTTATAATACATTTATTAATGTTGGTTGAATATTTGGTTAAGTTTCATGAGGTTTTGAGAAAGTTGTGAGGATGAGAAATCGTAAAAATGCAACTGCGTAGAGACCTGTTACATTTCAAATTGATTCGGCCCAGGGGAGAGTCGATTCGGTAAGGCTAATTGATTCGGTCCTTGGACGAATCGATTCGGTTTCCCAATTTTTTACAATTTTTCCCTCTTAAGTCTAGGACTTGGGAATAATGATCGGATGGACTTTGGAGGTAACTTTGAAATATAGTGAGAGATATTTTATTACCCGTAGGCTAATGGTAGGGTTGGGGCTTAGTTATAAGTGAGAAGAATTAAGGCTATGATTTAATCGGACATAATTTGCAATGTAAGTGAGTTCAGGAGAATGAGATCGAGTCAGGGGGATTTCAAATGAACCTATGATGTAGACCAGTAGTATGTGACCGAATTAACTACTGAAATAACTTAAGGGGTAATGAGGGCCCTTTGGGTAGAGAATAATACTCGGGAGATACGATAGAGAGTTATAAATCATAAATTGAGAAGTATGGTAAATATTCAAGAGATATGTATCTCTACTACGTACAAATGATAATTATAGGTTGAGTGTATACCTATACGGATTATATTATAGGATACCTATACGGATTATATTATAGGTGGAGTTCATACCTATACTAATTATATGTATATGTTGTGTGTATACCTTTACGAATTATATTTATATGTTGTGTGTATACCTATACGGGTTATATTTATAGGTTGTGTGTATGCCTATATGCGACACATTGATAGGTTGTGTGTATGCCTATTATGTGATCTCTTATGTGTGTGAACTTACCTACACTTCCAACTATCACGGGAGGTTCCATGTCGTGGGTAGTCTTATCCTGATGAGCTCATTTAGGGGGGGGGGGGTGGGAATTTAGACTTGTGCCCGCAGAACATAGAACTTAGGGTTGAGCACTATATGTGTGTATGATAGTGTGACCGATCATTTGGGTGAGTTAGGTGTATTCATAGCCCAAAGGCTTAAAACTATGTTCGCCTCCATTGTATGTTGTTTGATTTTTGGTTCGGGGAGACATTCCAAACCGATAGTCCTTAGTGTAGTACGAGAAGAGCATGGACTTAATAGCAGAGTATCCATGTGTGCATCGCCGTGGCCAGTTCCGGAGACGTTATATATATATATGTATATATATATATATGTACACACTTGGGTAAATTATCGTACTTATATGCAATAGTAGGGAGGCTAGATAGTGTATATCTAAAATAATGCTTAATCTACTTAGTGTGTGATGGTAGTAAAGTTAGATCGCGTATATCTAAGGATGATTTAACTAGAGAGACTTATTAAAATGGTTTAAGGATAACATACGTAAAATGTTAATTATGGTTTAGTAATAACATACGGGTAATGTTAATTATTTGTATTACAATAACGTACTGCATGGGCGGTACAAAAGAGTTAAAGAGAAACTTAACTAACGATTTAATGATAATTAAGGGTATAGTGTATCATACTATATGGGAGGTATGGGTGAACTAAACCTATTAACGGTTATCTAGATACTTATGAGGTCTAGTTAGGCTGGGTAGCATAACTAGGTGGGATAAGTAGGAGACGTTAGGTGTGCACTTCAGAGGAGGGGTAAGGAACTCAAAAGAGTGTATGCGGACTAACATGTGTAATCAATAACTGACTTTAAACTATGATTTAAATTCTTGTAAAATATTTTCAAAGGTTTTCTTGGGATCTGACCCCTATGCAAAATATTTTCAATTAATTTTAGGTGTCCAGCCACATACACGCCAAGCTTGATGATCTGTTCTAGGCATGCATAGCTACAACACTTGTGTATGCTAGCAGGATTTGGATTAGACGTTTCAGTCATTTCATTCCTAGATTATGATGCAATTTCAGTCATTTCATATAGGCATGTCGCCCATTCAGCTATTTCATTTATTCAGTTGTATCAGACTATGTATTATTATATTCAGTTTAATTTCTTAGACTCTTAATTGGATTTTGTATTGAGAATCGATGGCTTATTCGTTATTGCTTATTTGTTTATTTCTCTTGTGATGGATTTATATTTTTATTATTGAATGGATGGTTTGGTTATTTAGTTTATTTACACATTGATGGGTTAATGAAAGATAAAATTTGGCACCGGTTTATTTAAAACATAGGTGATTAGTAATTTAAAAAAATTTCGACAGTGATGCTAATGAATGAACCAAATAAGATTCCCGTTTATTTTTATAAGGGACTTATCACCTGGTATTTAAATAGGCGGGGTGTCAGAGATGTCTATTATTTTTTTATAACCTTATAATACCTTGTTTATTACTATCCGAAAGGTGTTATCCTTCAGACTAGTCTGGAGGTACAGCGTTTAAGGATATGATATCTTAAACATCCATCGTTAAGGAGGAAGAGGTATAAGTTGGGGAATTTTTTACTAGGCATAGAGACATCCATAAGAAATAATTCATCAAGAGACGTATTATAAGGCATGGGATTCACGATTTTATCTTGCCATAGCACGTACGTACCCTAGGGGACTCGGGATCAAAGTCAAAATTGTTCACTCAAATGGGCTGGATAAATATGTAGATGTTGGGACTAGATATGGAGGCATCCATAGGAAATAATACGACAAGAAATTTATTATGAGGAGTGGGCTTCACGAGTTTAGCTCAGTATAACGCCTACGTACATAAGGAGACTTGGGATCAAAGTCAATGTAGTTCACACCAAATGTGTTGGATAATCTATAAAAGTTGAAACTAGATATTGAGGAATCCCTAGGAAATAATATGCCGAGAGACATATTATGAGGCTTGGACCTCATGAGTTTAGCTAGGTATCAAAGCCAACATAGTTCACATAAAATGGATGGATAAATATATAGAGGTTGGGAGTAGATATGGAGGGATCCCTAGGGAGATAAAACACTAAGAGACGTATTATAATACCTGGGATTCATGAATTTAACTCAGTATTTCACCTACGTACCCAAGGATATTTGGGATAAAATCCAATGTAGTTCATACACGGGTATATTTACGTGTATAGGCAAATGAGATAACGGGTATATAAGGTACAACAATGTGATATTTATGTACCTTAGTCCTTAATATCGCATTTGCATTATGTTCGGTTGATATATTTATATGCTTAAATAATAATTTGATCAAATGCAAATATTTAAAAAGTTTTGAAATTAAAATACATATTCGGGGTGCCATATAGAGACGGACTTTGTTCGCTCAAAAAAGTGGTGAATATAGCCAAATTTTAGACTTTGGCCTAAAAAGTTTCATGTTAAGCACAACACAATGGGCCTCTCTTGAAAACGTGTTTTGAACGGTATGTTTTCATGTTTTCATTTTTGAATTATGGCGTTTGATTTGTAATATTTTTTTATATGAGCATGTCAATTCATACACAAGTGGAAGTGCAAGATCATAAACCATGATTTAAACAAATATAAACACTATAAATTTCGTACAGTTGATGACAATATATAAATGTGGGGTGTTGCCCCAGAATTTGGGCTAGGTTCTTTACCCCCGTGGTGAAAGTCGACTTATTTGCTTTTGGGGAAAGCCTCTATTTTTAGTGCTTTTCAATCGGGTAGAGCTTCATCTAGGAAGGTCGACTTTTGCAAAATTTGTGACAGCGTTTCGAATTCGTTCTGTGTTTTGAGGTGAATTTTCTGAAGTATGGACCTATTTTTGGGACAACTTCGTAGAAGTAGAGCTTTTCCTTGTAAAAAAGTGGCTTATCTAAAGTACGAGCCCTTCGAGACTTTTTAAAAATGAGGTCAAGTATCTCGGGTGCTCAGGATTTAGAATGTTAGAACATCGAATCAATGCTGGATTTTTGGGATTCCCTTTAAGGTTGGTGGGAGACTCTATTTATAGGGGTTTTGAGGGATCATATGGTTGATCGACCGAAGGTCTTGAGCCATTGATTTTTTATCAAGGACTGAGAAAATATTTTCCAAATCTTTTGTGTCAGAAAGGATAGTAAATCAATGATCCATTTGTGGGGGCCTTTAATCGATCGATTAAAGGTCTCAGAGGGTGTATTTGGGTCATTTTCAGTGAAAAAGTGAACAAAATTAGTTGGTCAATAGGTTAAAGGACTAAAAGGGCTTTGTCCATTCGGTTAAAGGCTTCACTTAAGCATTCATCACAGTTTTGTATTATTTTCATAAGTGTTGACTCGTAACTCATATTGATGTGTAATTTTCACCATTGGAGAGATAATTCAAATATCTACCTATTTACGGTTCCCAACTTACCCATCCATGAAATTTGATATGTCGAAAATACCCTTTAAAGTTATTAGTAATATGAATTTCTTTATTCTAGGGTCCTTGAGGCTCTGATGAAATCTCCAATTCACGCTTGATATTCATTGTTGAATATATATTTTAAATTTCTACTACTCTTTTTTTACAACTTTATTAAATTATGAAGTTTATAGGTCCAAAATGTCCATAAATTAATAATGAGTTAAAATCGGCTCAATTTGGACTATCCGCGACTTCAAATTTTGAAGTGATGCATGAACGGGAGAAATTGGAATTCGATAAGGGGTGTGATACGTAGGTTACTTTGTAAAGTTGGTTAAGTCCATGGTGGTCCATGCTTTACATGCGCTTATCATCACAGGAGGTTTAGGATTTCCTTATCACTACAATCGAGATTTTAATGAAATCTACCTATGAATTTGAGAATTCAGTGTTTTATGAAAACTATGCGCCATTAAGGATCAGGGTTAAATGAACTATACCTTTATTACAAATCAAGGTGTCCATAGAGGCAATCGACTAAAAGGGTGCACGTACGGACACTGTTTGTCGAAATTGATGGTTGGATTGGTCCTTAATAGCGAAAGGGTTTGGGTTATTTATCTAAGGGATGAATGCATGATAGAGACCTAAAAGGCCTCCGTTAAGGCTGCATAGGGAACTACGGTAAGAAAAGGCCTAGAGGTGCGGTCATGACTAACGATGGGTGCTTGGCGTTGCATAAGGGATGGGAACTTTTTTTTACGATTACCTCACAAATGATTAAACTTCTTAGTAAGGGATTTGGCTTTGAGCACATACCTCCCTATTTTAGGTCACATAGGGTACCAATTTGGCTTGGAGCGTAGGGATCCATATTTTAGGTCACGTAGGGGACCAATTTGGTTTTTAGCACATGAGTCCGAATTTTTTATTAGGTAGGGGATTGAATTGGTTTTTGGAGTGCAGACATCCAATTTTAGGTAGCTTAGGGGAATGATTTGGTTTGGAGCAATAGTCTCCCTATTTTAAGTTGCATTGGAGACCGAATTAGTTTGGAATGCAGGGTTCCCTATTTTAGTTTGCGTAGGGGATTTATTTGGCTTGAAGCATAGGGCTCCCTATTTTAGGTCACGTAGGGGACCGGATTGTTTGAAGTGCAGGTCTTCATATTTAAGATAGCATAGGGGACCAAGTTGGTTTGAAACATGGGGATTCGTATTTTAGATCACATATAGGACCAAAATGGTTTGAATCACGAGGCTCCCTATTTTAGGTCACGTAGGGGACCAATTTAGCTTGAAGTTCAAAGCTCCCTATTTTAGGTTATGTAGGGGAAGGATTTGGCTTAGAGAGTAGGGATCGTTATTTTAGGTCACGTTGGGGATGGATTTCTCTTTTGGAATGAAGGGCATCCTATTTAAGTTAATATAGGGGATAAGGTTGTTTGAAGTGTAGGGTTTCCTATTTTAGGTCATAGGGGGATCGAGATATTTTGGAGTGTAGGGATCCCTATTTAAGGTCATGTAGGGGACCAATTTGGAGGAGGTGACCACTTTGTTTTTTCTCGAGCGAGGGTTTAGTTTTGCTATCTCGAGTGGATCCGTGGGTATTATGGTATTCTTAGAGGAATTTAGGAATTTAATCGGGGAAGTTCTAAGCTTTTTTATTATTTGCTCATAGCATATGCAGGGTTTGGTTAAATCATTTTCCCAGGAATTGTACGAGGCTTTAAGTGAGGTGCTCAGGCTAGTGAGGCTTTTTTAAGGTTCACTCAGGTGATATCTGAGGATTAAGTTTGGGTTTTCTCAGGCAGTGTTCGAGGATTAAGTCGGATTCTCAAGGACGAGTGATACTTTTAAGGGTTTTTCCCATGCGGTTCCCGAGGCTTTAAGTGAGGTGCTCACAATAAGAGGGTTTTATTTGCTTGGGTGGGGTCTGAGGCTTTAGAGAGGTTTCCTAAGAGAAGTACGAGGCTTTATAGGGGTTTTACTTTATGGATCATGGGGTTTTAGGTAGGTTATATTGGAGGGGTCTTAGGCTTTTAATTTGCTAAGGTGGAGTCTAAGGCTTTGGATATGTTTGCTCACAGGAATCTGAGGCTTTGTAGTGGTTTTCTCAGGCGGTATCTGAGTCTTAAGTGAGATGCTCATGGTAGTGATGATTTTGTTTGCTCAGATGGTGTCTGAGGCTTTGGATAAGTTCTCAATGATAGGCTTGGTTGGAGGTAATGGTTGCCTTTAATAAGGATGTATGTAATCACTGACTGATGCCTTTTCGATATATTTACAGGGGAGTCCATTTGTTTTGTATGAGTGGAATGTAGAAGGTAGTTTCTCTTCAGGAGGCAAATGGGATTCTAAGGTAAAGGTGCTTTTGGGTGAGCCATAAGGTGTTTAATCTTGGAGAGTTTTTCATTTTTTTCATTTCTTTATTGGGAGTCATTGATCGCTTCTTTTTTTCACAAAAAAGAGTACTGTTGTGATGTAGAATCGACGTGGAGTTTTCATTTTTGGGGTTGAAGTAATGGGTGAAAAGGATAAATTCTTACCTAAAAAATGGAGGGTAACTTTGAAGACCTTTCTAGACTCTTATATTAAAGTTAGATTTTTAAAATATTTTCTTATGCTCATTATATGATGTGAACTTATTCCCTGGGATTTGAAGATTCCAAGGATGATGGATTTCATCATAAGGTTTGACTTTGGTTAAAAGGACTTTGAAGAAATGAGGGATATATTTTATGGTGTGACTGAGTCTCTAAGTGGACTGCCTACATATCCCTTGAGGGCAATCAGGTCAAATGTAGTTCCAAGGATGTGGTGGTTTGTAGTTCACCTTCACTTAATGTTGGTAGTGTATGATGTTTTTCGATCTTGTCTTGAGGGCAAGGATATTTACAGTAGAAAATTGAGGAGATGGGAATGTGTTTTCCCACTAGGCCTCGTAAGTTGCAGTCCTAGTGTACTGATTTTTGTGTCATGTTTTAAATAATGAGAATCCTGGAGAGTTCTAACACTTTAGAGTGAATTTTATTACTTTTCATCATTCATTAGATCAGGTAAATTATATCTCAATTAAGACATAACGATCATGTTTTTCAGGAAATCGTGTTGGGGTTTGCGCTTAGTGTTTGACCGGTCCTAAAGTAACATGTCAAGTTTCCTACATATCTCTGATTGAAAGGACAACTGGGTATTTGTATGAAATGTCTACCATAAAAATATAACGGACAATCAGGTCAATATGGATCTCTTGAATGAAAAGTTTGGGGCTCAAGTCTATTAGTTGACTTCAAGAAAAAGGTTAATAGTCCAAGCATGCTTTTTAATTTAGGTTTGGTAATGTGTATGATATGCATCATTTGTTTAATTCTTCTATACCGGCTAACAGGCTTAATGTAATTTGAAGCTTTGGTTAAGTTTTTTTTTTCACACGAGTTTCTACTCCTGTTTATGACATAGCTAGGGACATTGAATATTTTTAATGGTAGAGGTTATAGGTTTGAGAGAATGTGATCTCGTCGAGGTAAGACAATGTGGTTGCCCTATCGGTGTTTCTTTTTGTTGATAAGTTAGGAACCCTCTTATTAGCTATGAATTTGACTTTGAAAGTCTGAGAGGGCTTTAGGTTATCCTTAAGGACAAGGTTGTCCTCTTAGATATATATTTGATCTTCCATTAAAGGTTACGGAGAAGTGCCATTAGTTGAGATAAGGTCCCATATAGATATATTTAGGATATTAGACATTTACTAAGTTATTGGTCATTATATCTATCTCGATAGGAGTTTTACAATAATTTTGATCTATGTTACACCTTTTGAGATACTTTAAGTATATTTGACCCACAAAACCTCATTATTAGATTTGTTGTTTGATTCATTTAGAATGTTTAATTAAACACACACAACAAACAACGTTAAGTACTTTGAACCTCTACTTATCATGCCATCAAAGGGAGAAAAATAAACTTTAGAGATCCCGGAGAAGTATAGATCTTAGAGAGATATAGGGAGACTTGGTTTTCAACTAAGTAGACTTAAGAAGTAGCTGGTTTATTGAAATGGGGAAATATTGTTGGTGAGGAGTTAGGATATTTGTTGATGGTCTTGTGGATGAGCTCCATTGAATATGGGTAAGGAGGATTTTATTATTTTCTCAAATCCATTATCATTTTGAATGAGGGTATGTTTTATTTTCAAAATTTTATCCATAATGTAAAAATACTTTTTTTTAGTCTAGGCAGATATAACTTTGCTCTTTTTAGTGTAGGCTTCATAATTTTGGCATGCATGGTGTGATTTGGGAAGTTTTTTTTTATGTGTGTTGGGGGGGGGGGGGGGGTGAATTATTGATTGCAAATATTTGTCAGACTCCAAAATGGATTAAGTGATTGTTTATCCCATTTGTCTCCATTTTTATTAGAAAAAAATTGTAGATTAGACACTAAAAAATGCGTGGGTTTAAGGCAAGACCTAATATAGATGATGGTTTTAAGAAATCCCTTAAACATGTGCGATATTAATATAATGCCATAGGTATTGGATGAATAATTTGGAGAAGGTTCCTAGAGAGTGGATGAGGGCCTTAGAGAGGCGGCCTCTCATGGATGATGATGCCTTGGGAGAGACGTATAAGCTTAGTCCAGGTAAGGTTTTTTTTACTAAAAGGATGTATGTGCGATAAAAAGTCTAGCCTCACAGAGATGTGTGGTGGGTGTCTCATTCTAAATCGGAGTGTGATCTCTACTGGCCACATTATCATGATTTGCAAGTGTCTTCTATAGAAGAGACACCATATTTACGAAGCCCCATGGGAGGCTTAGGGACACATCATCAGATGGTGGAGGAGATATGAACTCAAATCACGGGGAACTTTGAAGGCGGTGTGTGGGTACTCAATGTACTGATGGCAGGGGTCAATGTATCCCTATAAGGAAAAAGGTACTTGCAAGTGGGGGATGTTGACGTTAGTAAGGGGAGCCAGTACTGGCATTACTATAACTGGATTTTAGGGGATAGTTGGTACTACTTTGACTGCTAACACATTCAGTGTGCAAATAATGGGGATGGGGAGTTAATACGTTCTCTCCAATTTTGGTCGTAGAAGTGGCCTCTCGTAGGTGGAATTATGCTAGACCTAGGGCTTCGATTTTTGACTGCATGGTGTATCAAGAGGCAATGATGTTATCGAGCTATCTAAAGACCGAGGGCATTATGGATGGAGCCTGATCTTCTTTGGTAGACATAAAACATATGATCGTTCAGATATGGCCGTCATGGATGGGGATCTCACCGAGAAAACTAGACAACCACACAGAGCGCGACTTTAGGTTTTCGGAGTAAGAACTTGGTGGTAATTTTTCTGCTGAAAATGTCGGGTACTTTTGCTCAGGTTTTTGCAGATCGAAGGGATGATAGAAGGATAATACATAGTGGAGAAAGACTCATATGTGCAATAGCTTAGTCAGATGTAATTATTTTATCCATTTTCGAACGCTATTTTTTAAGTTCTTTCATTTTGTAGTATCTTCAAAGGAGGAGAACTTTATCCAAGTCCCATTGGATTCAGGTAAACATGGGTGAGCTCTTATTTTTTACGATTAGGGGGATCGAATGTAAGGGACCTTTATGTTGATGATGACTTACGAATTCATACTATTGATCTCACTTATGCAGGGAAGACATTCAACCTGGAATCTGAGGGCTTTTTGTCTAGCCTCTGACAGTCTGATAATTTTTGAAAATTCTGTCAAGACAATTGACGTGTAAGTATCTTTTTATTTTTATACAATAGGGTGTGTTTCTAGAGATTTTTTAATATGTAAAATGGACGATGTGCCTCGATTATTGGAAGGTCACTTTTCAAAGTTGTGGGTCATGATATATTAGGCTACTTAGACTGAGCAACCTTTAAGGTATACATCATACTATTTTACCCTAGTACTGAACAACTATGAGAGCCTATTCGATATACCCCATTACTAAAAAACATCAAACATTCCTTATCACCGAGAGTTTAGGATCAAGAGAAAAGTTGTTCATAATACCAAATGGGTCGATAAAAAGAGCGAGAACACTCATTGATAGGCTCTCAGGGAAGTGAATTTTCAAAAGCACATGATTTAGGAATTGACTTCTTAAAAGTAAAAACCTCTATCTTTGGGAGAGGTGACTTTTATGATGTACAAATATTCCTTTGGATAAAGTGACTTTCATAAAGTACGAACTTCTTTCTACTAGTTGCTTTTGGAGCCTTGGGGGCATAGGGTTTAAACAATTTGAAAATCAAGACTATGAAGTGCGTAATGCAAATTGGTAATATTTAATTTTTACTTACTTTGATGTTAAATTTTATCATGAGGTCCTTCACACATATCTATGTGTATAAGGAAAAAATTCTCTGACCCCACTTTGAAAGAGTGGAAGGATTTGATACCAATTTGGGAATTAGAAAATAAACGTGCTCGACAAAGATGGCCATAATAAAAAATTACACTTTTGTAATTTTTCAAATTAAAACCCAAATAAATCTTTCTTCTAGAAACCAATTTACCAAATTTTATATTTTTATTCTAAACATGCATCTAGGTGATAAAACTGATAAATAAAACATATAATCACACGATAAATAAGGGAAATTCCCTTTTAAGGGGAAACCTATATTTCAGCACTTTAGATAATTTTACAAAACAATTGACTAACAAACTAATTAGTATCACCCACAAGTATAATGCACAGTCTTTGCAGAACCTCCAAAGAATACTCTTCATTTATGAGGAGTCCACAGGTGGTAATCCTTTCTCGGTATCCACCAATCAGCCCTCAGCCTTCTTTTGTCGTGACAACTCGGGTCCCAAGGTTCAACCATAGACAATCCTCTCCGTAAATATGTATGCAAAGATACAAAACTATATAGACGTTCAAAACGATTCATAAAAACTACTTGGCGATGCAAAGTTTTAAATCAAAAGTATTTTTGTAACACAAAAAGTAAAAACCTTTGCAACACATATGCATGAAACGTTTTGGCAAAGGTCTAATGAAATTTGGAGTTAAAACAGGTGTTTATAAACGTGACAAAAATTTTGATGCCGCGATTCATTCGAACGAACTAGGTCTCATTCAAACGAGAAAGGCAATTCGTTTGAATGAAAACAAAGTTCGTTAGTATGACAATGCCATATCATTTGAACCAACTCCAAATGACCTCCAAATGATGCGAAACAGTAAGCCCTCGTTAGATGCCCGCTAGATGTAAAGACCAAATGACCCTTCTCAAGATAATGTAAAGTAATTCTAATGAGAAACGAATCTCATTTGAATGAGGTTAAAAAATCATTTTAAAAACTTCGAAAAAGTCCCAGCCTCGTTTTTCAATAAAAAATAAACATCCCAAATAATTTTATGAATAATTTCAAACTCCTAAAAGTATTTATACCTTCTTGAAATTTAGAGGAGTCTTGAACTTGGAGATGTTGGTGTTCAGTTCGACAAGTCATTCCGAGTCGATTTGTAACAGGATACGCCAAATATGCCAAAGTGAAAATGAAACAAATAAAAAGCTTAAGATAAAATATTTACGCTTACAAATCTCCCCCTTTGGCTATTGTGGTACAAGAACAAACTGAAACCCAAATTATAAGAAATCTCCCTTAAGACAAAAGTTCTAATACCCTTCTTAAACCCTAGATATGGAATGGCATAGAAAAATAAGTTGTGTCTTCAATCTCCATTTGTTATTTTCTTTGATACTTTGTCTTTATCTGGTGTAATATGATATTTCGCAAGTACCTATACAAATGAAGAAAATATAAAATACCTCGTAATGCATCGTGTTTGAAATAGAAAACAAAACCAAAAACTTATGATACTATCTCCCCCATAAATCAAACTCATCAAATCTTCCCATAATTTGTTCTCCCTCTTTTTGCTCGAAATAGACAAAGGAGCATAATATAAATGAAGTAAAAATCATCACATAGAAGAAGTATGATATCATCACATAGATATGTGAATAACGCACATGTAATAATAATCTCAAAGGCCATCACTATCTATTTTTGAAAATTTTCAATTTTTTTCAAGAAGTGTAAATATTACAAATACAACACGATACCATATATAATATATGCAAAATATACCAAAGAAATTCCGTCACACATATATAGGTATAAACGACCACAAAACTCGACACAAAACACATAAGCCTTACACACTAGCATAGTATCGAAGTTTCTAAACATGTGGGATGGACGGAATGGGCATGAACTATTTACAAATAAATTATGACCCAAACACTCAAACATGGTCAAGAAGTTCTAATTGACTGCAAAAACATTATCAAACTAAGCTTTAGCCTCAAGTGACAAATAAAATGAACTTAATGAACAAACAAGTACAATGCACACAAGCCTAGAATATTGATGATTCTACAAATCAATAACGTCATAAAAAATAAGCATAACTATGATTCATTATGCAAACCTATTGATCTTCAACTAAACTCCCTCAAAAGATAAACATGTATCATATTTTCTTTTTCTTTCTTTATTCTTTTCTTTGGAAGTTATTTCTTTTGAAAGATCAAACACTAAACTAAGTTGTTCCCTTTTTGGATTTTTTTTTTGTTTTTATTTCCTTTAATCTTTTTATTGGGCTCTTTCAAACAATGGCTTTCCCATAAAGGAGATTTGCTCCTTTTGCATACCTTTCCCATGCTCACTCATATTTTTTCATTACTAATCAAATATTCTCACAAGAAACGATTCTTACATGTATAATTCCCCCATAGTCACATAAACACATAGATGACAAAATTGATGGGAGAACATATCATAAAACTCAAATACACATGTGAAGTTAACGTTCAGAAATCTCGTGCATGTGAGTGCATAGGCATATACAAAGTTGAATTCATAAAGAAAATTAAGTTCGAAACAACTCCATAAACTTGGTTAAGAACAATATAAGTATCTAAAATCATAACCAAATGTCCAAGCTACGTGAAAAGTACGGAGTGAATTGGATTCAAACACTCTAATATGCCATACCAAATGTGTAAAACTAAGATACACACAAAAAACAAAAATTCTTTTTGTATTTTTCAAAAAATTTATCAAAATAAAATATTTTTGTATTTTTTCAATATGATTCAATGAAACAAAAATATAATACAAAATATGCACATGCCATAAGACTAACAAACATATATCATTAAGAACAACTAGAGTATGGCAAACAAAATCATTCAAGCAATTATCCATAAGATATAGCACGTGAAGCAACATGTGCAAGCATGTGAGTATGAACAAAACTAGCATTTAGCATCTTCAAAATGTATTTCCTAACCTAAATATATGTATAATTAAGGAGTCAAGTTTTGGGAACCAAAGGCACATTAGACTTCAACTTCTTAGGACCTCTTTCAGATCATAACAAAATGCCCTAAGGTGACCTTTCCTACCACAGTGCGAACATGTGTAGACTCAAGGAATGTTACATATGGGTTGACCTTTTCTAACATCCTTGGATGTGGTTGATCCTCTAAAAAAAACAATGGTCTTCGCTTTAACACTGGAAGTATTAAAAACATGGGAGCGAGTACCATTACTATAAACAATACTCGAGTTTTTTTAAATCATCTTTGAACTTCAAAATTTTAGACTCAAGCAAAGAATTTGACTCTTCAAGTTTTAAGTATTCCTTATTCAAATTTTTAATCATTACTAGAAGGATATCTATCCCCCTCAATGCAAGCAATCCTATCCCTAAGAGTCTTTTCACGTGCTCACAAATCTAAAATTGATTTTTCACTATCCTCATTGGCACTTAAATACACCCTAGAAATTTTTAGAGTCTTCTAATTCTTTTTTAAAAATCGGACTCTATAATTACTCTCTTTCTTAGACAATTCTAAAATTTTAAAATCACGATCCAGTTCTCACAAAAGAATATCTTTGAGTTTGAATAGTTTGCAAAACATCCATAACAACTTTAAAACGAGAATTTTCTTTTTCAATAATTTTAATTCTTTTAGCAAAATTCAAATTCAAATGATTTATATCGTCATCACTATGGATATCCGATAAGAGGAAAAAAAACTAACATTAGAGATATGAATAAACAATCACCTTAAACAATACTAAACAATGATCTACACGATAAATTAGTGCAACCCGCTCTGATACCACTTTGTTAGAGATGGTATCAATAAGAAAAAATCTTTAAAAAATCAGGATTATACGATAATTTGGTGCAACTATCTATGATACTAATTTGTAAAAGGTAAAAATGATCTAATACCACTTTGAAACAGTGGAAGGCTCTGATACCAGTTTGAGAATGAAAAAATAAACGTCCTTGTTAAGGATGGTCACAATAAAAAATTCTATTTTTGTAATTTTTCAAATTAAAACCCATGTAAGCCTTTCTTGTGAAAACCGATTTACTAATTTTATTTTTTATCCTAAGCATGCATCTAGGTGATAAAAAAACACATAATCACACGAAAAATAAGGAAAAATCCTTTTTCAAGGCAATATCTTTCTTTCAACACTTCAGAAAATTTTACAAGATGGCCGACTTACAAGCTACTTAATATCACCCACAAGTATAATGCGTAGTGTTCGCAAAACCTGCAAAGAATACTCCTCAATACTATGTTGTCCACACATGGTGGTTTGCCCTTGGTATCCACCGATCAGCCTTCAGCATTCTTCTGTTATGATCACTGGGGTCACTAGTTTCATCCATAGAGAATCCTCACCACAAACATGTACGCAAATATATAAAACTATCTAGTGTTTCAAAGCGATTCACAAAAATTATTTGGGATTCAAAGTTGTGAATCAAAACTATATCTGTAACAAAAAAAGGGAATATTTACAACACATATGCATGAAACATTTTGGCAAAAGTCTTACAAAATTTGGAGTCAAAAAACGTATTTATAAATGGAGCTCAAATTATGAGGCGATGGTTCGTTCAAACGAATATGAGGCTCATTCAAATGAGAAAGGCAACTCATTTGAATGAAAACGGAATTCATTCGAATGACAAGGCCATCTTGTTTGAACCAGATTCAAACGATGCAAAACAGTATGCCCTCGTTAGATTCTTGTGACACTCCGCCTAATAAAATATCGGGTGATCAGTCCTATACCAAATTAAAACAAGAATCCCAGTTGGATCATCCTTAGAATCACTGTCGAAAACTTTTTAAAACTTACTAACCACCTAGTATTCCAAAAGTTGTTGCCAATTTTAACTTTTTAATTAACAAAACAGTACATGCGGAATTAAATATAAACCATTCACACAACTGAATGAAAATAAACTGAATCATTAATTACTCAACCTGCCGAATAAAACATCGTCCATCAAAGAAATAATCCAATACAAATACGCAACACCGGAATAAAATAAGTCTGAAACCTGAACTGAAAGTCTGGGCGACATGCCCTAAATAAAACTAAAACTGATACAAGATTCCTACTCTAGGAATGAATGAATGATGCGTCTAATCCAAACTCCTGTTAGCATCCACATATGCCGCAGCTCCGTGTCCCTGGAATGGAATATCAATCCTGGCGTCCCTGTGGCTGGACACCTGAAAGGTTTTGAAAATAGTTTTATAGCAAGGGTTAGAACCCAAAACATTTTGAAAATATTTAGCAAGTGAATTAACTGCAGTAATTGAAAATGCATGAATGCGCTTCATATTTAAGTTAGTGTCGCACTCTCTTGTGGACATTCTCACCCCTCCAGTATTGTGTACACCTATCGGTTACCTTAACCCCACCTAGTTGTACTACCCCGTCCAACTAATCCTGGTATAACCTTCCCTTGCCATACTACTCTAACCTGAGTATAATGATTCTTGAATTATAAGTTATCTCACAATTAACTTAATTAATTCCTCTTAGATAGTATCATATAACCGTGTCACAAGTTATATAAAGTAAATACATCACACATTGTATTACCTGCATATAATATTTACTACCATTATATACGTACCTTTACTACAACATCCACACATATAACATACATATATCCATCCGTTGGAGTATACCCTCGCCGGATGATTCCCTCTAAAATGCTATCTCACTAGGTGTGCTCACGAAACCTAGTTTTCCCAAATTGGAATCACTCACCAACTTGGCCCAAAATATAAACGTAGTGGAGGCGGTCATATTCCTTCCCTGAAAGTGAGATAAATCCCTCACCCATATATACCGGACGCTATGACCTAGGGATATACTCGCCCTACTCCTTAAGCTAGGGGATTCACCCACATCGCACAACCTCCCTTGATAGCATTAGAGTATATTAATTGAATAAATATCTAGTCACTGATATTTAATATCACACACAATATATACACGTATATATATACTATCACTACACCGTATATATATAATATAAACCCCGGCTTTACAGTGTACTCAAAATCCCGTACACTGCCTATAATTTAATATCACACATAATATATACACGTATATACACTACAAGAAAAATGAGTATTAGGGACGGTAAAAAACCGTCCCTAAAAGTAACAAAATCGTCCCTAAAGAGTATTAGGGACGGTTTTTGCAACGGCAAAAATTCGTCCCTTATACTAGGCGTCCTAAATATTTGAGGGACGGATTTTATCCTTTTAATAATAGATGAAATTGGCCACGTGGGTGGAAGCGTACTCACAATCTCATGCACGAGAACAATTATGTTAGGACAAAAACCTCTCCTCTTTAAAATGTTGTATACTCTTTCTTTGTTATGCATATGATCTTGCACATTTAAATTTGGGCTCATTTTATGTTGGTCAAATTCTATCCATAAAGGATGAAACTCTCGTTCTTCCTCCTCTAGTAGCTATACTAATTTATCTCCACATGTTGGATTATGGTTTTGAAATATCTTTTCTTTTGCTTGATCCCAACATGGTGGTAGCGTCTGGACTATTTTTTCAAACAAATATTGTTCTGATATTTGTTTCCCACATTTTTGCAAGTAACGACATAATTCAATTTTACGGAATCCATACAAAGTAATTGGAGTGCCCTCTTTAAAAGATGAATGTTCAAATTCTTCTAATGCATTCTTAATATTATCATTAAAATTTACAGAAGACCGCATTGTTTCCTGTCACAATATCAAAAAACATTTAAGCACAACATTTATAAGATAACCGTTAATATAAAAAAATAAAAGGCAACACGTGAATACGAGAACAAAGATTTAATAAAACATCCATTTCAATCATCAATTTATAATTCTGATATGTTCTCATTAATGTAATACAGAGGTAAAAAAGTTCAAGCATTTCAACCACCATCCCTTCATTCCTCAATAACTTCATCCCTTTCTTCCTCCATGCCATCGTCATCATCAAGAACTGTTGTGTCAATTATAGAGCCATCTATCCCTTGCCTCGTCCAAGATACATTTTGATCTTGATCTAGTTGTTGCATGCTAAATGGCTCAACTTTATGAACATCTAAGTCTTCATTGGCTAAATATCCATTAAATTTTTCTCTTGGTGTCATTGAAACAATAACATGCCAGTCTGATTCTAACGGGTCTTCCATATACCAAACTTGTTCTGCTTGAGATGCTAGGATAAAAGGTTCATCACCAACTCGGTTATCTTTGTATAACAAATAGTTGAAGTTAACGAGCGTAAAGTTAAATTCATCTAATTTTTTACCCATACGGTTATCGATCCAATCGCATTTGAATAAGACAAATTTCATGCCGTTAAGGTAACGAATCTCAATGATGTTTGTAACTTGTCCATAGAAAGTAACATCCCCTAAAAGAGGATTTTTGTCTCTACGGCTAGAATAACTCATCTGTGCAGCTTTTAGAACCACCCCACTATTTTGAATTTTTCTACGTTGATCAACTGCCTTTGTCCGAAATCGAAAACCACGAACAATATAAGAGTGGAATCTAAAAGCATCCTTTAGAGGGCCTAAATACAAACTCCTAATTTTGTCGGGTAGTTGGGCGTTATTTGTCAAACTGCGCACCTGATATTTGCCCAACAGAAAAGATAATCAAAATTTATATAACAAATATACTAGAGCACTATTAAGATTAACAAGGAATAAACCGACTTACATGATTCTTAAACCATGTGCTGAATTTTTCGTTATGAAGGCGTTGAATATGGTGCTGTGAAAGTTGAGGATACTCTTTTGAAAGTTCCACAAGATGTTTTCTATAAAAATGCACACATGTCAATTTCGTAATGAATGTATCAAAACCTACAAGTAACAAAGTTGTGCACGTTGTTAAGGAAAAAACCTAACTTACTCGATGAACGGTGCCACTGAATCAGTGTTGAAAAGCACATAACGATGAGCTTGAACCAATGTTTCCTCATCAAGCTGAATTTGAACTTTTTTCCCAACAGCGCGACCAACGTCATTACCTTTGTCATCTGTTCTAATAGGTCGACTAGACTTGGTTTCCATGTTATCACCCAAATACCTCGAGCAAAAGGTCATGCACTCTTCTAAAACGACAGACTTAGCAATTGAGGCCTCAGGATGAGCACGATTTCACACATAGAGTTTCAATGTGTGTAGATACCATTCCATTGGATACATCCAACGATAACGCACCGACCCGGCAATTAATAGTTCATCAATCAAATGCATGGGTAAATGTTCCATCACATCAAAAAATCCTGGAGGGAATATCTTCTCTAGATTGCATAAAGTAAGAGCCATATGGTCTTCAAATTTCTCCAAGTCAGCTAAAGTATTTACACTTGAGCATAGTATCGCAAAGCAATTACTTAATTTAATTAAAGCTTTGACAACATGCTTTGGTAATACCCTACGTACAACCATCGGGAGTAGTTGTTGCATTAGAATGTGATTGTCATGACTCTTAAGTCCCCAAATGCTTCTCTCTTGAGGGTGCACACATCGTGAAATATTCGAAGAATAACCATCTGGAACTTTGAGATTCAACAACACTTTTAAGAATATATCTTTCTCTTTGTTGCTCATCGTAAACTCTGTTGGGGCCACATACTGTTGATTTGTTCCTCGCGGCTGAGGATGTATCACGCGCCTAATACTCATCTCTTTGAGGTCTTTGCGAGCATTTAAATTATCCTTTGTTTTCCCTTTGATGACCAACAATGTAAAAAGAATATTGTCACAAAAATTCTTCTCAATATGCATGACATCAAGATTATGGCGAATCAAATTATGCTCCCAATATTGCAATTCAAAAAAGATACTTTTCTTCTTCTAATTCAGTAATTTTTTCAGAAAATTACCTTTAGTCTTTTTTGCAAGCTCAATTTCCTTTTGGTCTCTTATCATTCTTTTCAGCACGTCTTCTTTCTTATATTCAGTTACAACGTCAAGCTCATTTAATTGTTGCAGAACTTATGATCCATTTAGTTTCAATGGTGGTGGCCTCATATCAACCTTGCCATTAAATGTAACTTTTTCTTTCCGAAATTTATGTCGCATTGGTAAGAATCGACGATGACCCCAAAAATAGTACTTACGACCGTTATTCAATCGTATAACTTGATGGTCCTTATTGCAACAAGGACAAGCAAATTCACCTTTTGTGCTCCATCCTGATAACATGGCATAACCAGGAAAATCTCCAATTGTCCATAACAACGCTGCATGTAACTGAAAAATTATTTCGCTGATTCATCATAAGTACGTACCCCATTAGCCCATAACTCTTTCAACTCATCAATTAGTGGTTGTAAATATACATCAATTTTATCACCGGGCCCTTTTGGTCCGTCAATAAGAACAGACAAAATTAAGTGGGGTTATTTCATACACAACCATGGGGGCAAGTTTAATATCATTAGCACAATAGTTCAAGTACTGTGATCAATGCTCATATTACCAAACGGATTGAATCCATCAGTTGCTAGTGCAAGTCTAACATTGCGATAATCACTTGCAAAAGATGGATTTCGCTCATCAAATGTCTTCCACGCAAGGGAGTCAGTGGGATGCCTCAACACGCCATCATCGATCCGTTCATCAGCATGCCATTTCATTAGTGGAGCAGTATGCGATGACCAATACAATCGTTGTAATCTAGGTTTCAAAGGAAAATACCTTACCTTTTTCGCTGCTACTTTTGTACCCTCACCACTATCAAATTCATTTTTGAACCTAGATTCCTCACAAATTTTGCATTTCTCAAGATTCTCACTCTCATTTCGAAACAACATACAACTCTTAGGACATGCATCCCACGTTTCATACTTAAATCCTAAATCTTTTGTCAATTTATTAGCTTGATAGAAGGATTTTGGAATCTTCACTTTCGGGAACACCTTCTGCAATAATAACATCAACATCTTAAAAGAACGATTTGTCCATCCATTTAGTTGTTTCAAGTGCAATAATTCAACAACAAATGATAATTCGGTAATGTCCTTAGGACAATTCTCATACAACTCACTTTGTGCCTCTTTTAAAAGTCTAAAATATTCTGGGAGGTCTACGTTGGGCACGTCATGATCTTCGATGTTAGGTTCTTCATCATTGCCCATATTTTACTCTCTATATGGAATCCCCCTTCCTTCTTGAACCATTGCAATCATGCTTGCCCCTGAGTTCAAATCGACTAATACATCATCAAAAACCATACCATCGCTCCAACTATTTACGTTGATATTAAAATCACCCAATGATTCCCCATGATAAATCAAATTCTTGTAACTCTTTTCAAAACCATACATCTCTATGTGATTCCTCACAGTTTGTGAGTTATAGTAGACACGATTAACACAAGTACTACATGGGCATTTGATGCTAGAAATAAGAATATCCTTATTTCTATATGCAAAATCAATAAATATTTGAACTCCATCGGCGTACGCCTTTATGGTCCTATCTCCTCCGATCCAACTCTTATCCATATTGATCTTATTGAACCCCTATTACAAATTGAAAAAAAGATATATAAATATATACAAAATTGCATTTGAATATCATTTGTTCGTGTCACTGTTCTAAAAGTGTCCGTATCAATGTTATAAACATGAATTCCTAATTAAACATGGATGGAGTACAAAGCAACTATAAACTGGAAAAAAAATGAAATCCTTCGTTCTCATTTGGTACATGGGATTTAGAAAATTATAAAAACTATAAATTTTGTAGCTAGAATCTGTTTGACATTTTCGGATTCGGACGGGATCCGATAGTCAGACACAGATCAGTACATTGGCAACCGAATCCGAATTTGTTAACAATCATGTAGTCCGGTCCGGTAATCCAATCTGATTTTTGTTTTTTATTTTTTAAATCTGGTTTGCTATAAATAATTAAAAATCCGATTTACACTTACTGATGTTAAATGCATAAAAAGCCCTAACTAGTATGTTAAAATATGTAAACAGATCACTAAACAAAACTGTAAAAAAATACCTAAACTACTATGATAACAATCAAAGCAAATCCCTAATAAATATCTAAATAAATCAATACAGATACTGTGTGTGTGTGTCTGTGTGTGTGTATATATATATATATATATATATATATATATATATATATTGTAGGAGGGATATAATACATGTTCGCAGGGGAGATGCGGAGGCAAAGGGGGAGAGGAGGAGGCGGAGGGGGTGGAGCGGGGGTAGGGAAGGGGAGAGGCGGAGGGGATACTTCTCTACAGGGGAGAGGCGGAGGCTCAGGATCTGAGCAGGGGGAGAGGCGGAGGGGTAGGCCTGCGCAATGGAGGGGTAGGGCTGCGCAGCGGAGGGGTAGGGCTGGGCAGAGGAGCAGAGAGAGCGCGAGAGCACAAAGAGAGTGAGCGGGAGCCCAAAAGTAGAATTAGGCCGGTTTTTGGAATAAGTGGGGGAAAAATTAGAGAAAGCATTAAAAGGGTCGGATGTAACCGTCCCTTATTCTATATTAACGGGGATGAATTTTTTAACCGTGTTATTTGGTATATTAAAAGGGACAGTTTAAAAAATCCGTCCCAAATGCTCATTTGGAAAAAATAAAAAAATAATTTATACTAAATGGGACGGATTTTAAAACCGTCCTTTTTTGGTATATTAAAAGGGACGGTTAAAACATTCCGTCCCAAATACTCATTTGGAAAAAATAAAAAATCAATTTATACTAAATGGGATGGAATTTAAAACCGCCCCTTTTGCTATATCAAAAGGGACAGATTGTCAAATCCGTCCCTTTTGCTATAGCAAAAGGGGCGGCTTTAAATTCCGTCCCTTAAATTAACCCGAGAAAAATCAACGCTAAAAATTCGTATATGCTTTAAGGGACGGTTTTAATTACCGTCCTTTTTGAGAAATACCAAAAGGGACGGTTTTTTAAAAACCGTCCCTTTTGTTACTATAAAAAAGGACGGTAAATAAAATCGTCCCTGTTGGTATAGTATAAGGGACAAAATGACACGGCCGTCCCTAATACTCCCGTCCCTAATATTCATTTTTCTTGTAGTGATATATATACTATCACTACACCGTATATATATAATATAAACCCCGGCTTTACCGTGTACTAATATCCCGTACACTACCTGTAATTTTCCGAGTCTGTGGCCCGACTCAACGTAATTAATTTTCACTTAATAATTTATCATCATCCCGAGTCTATGGTCCGACTCTACTATAATTAATTCACACCTCAATTAATATAATACTTTCCTCGAGTCTATGGTCCGACTCCAATTAAATTAACTAACACATATTTTAATTTAATACCTTCTCGAGTCTACAATCCGACTCTAATTAAATTAATTATCAAACCTATTATTTTAATCCTTAACGAGTCTATAATCCGACTCTAATTAAATTAACTATCCCACTTAATAATTTAATCCTACCCGAGTCTACAATCTGACTCTAATTAAATTAATTATCCCACTTATTAATTTAATCCTACCCGAGTCTACAATCCGACTCTAATTTAAATTAATTATCCCACTTATTAATTTAATCCTACCCGAGTCTACAATCCGACTCTAATTAAATTAATTATCCCACTTATTAATTTAATCCTACCCGAGTTTACAATCCGATTCTAATTAAATTAATTATCCCAGTTATTAATTTAATCCTACCCAAGTCTACAATCCGACTCTAATTAAATTAATTAACATACATTTTAATTTAATATCTCCCCGATTCTATCGTCCAACTCTAATTAAATTAATTATCACCCTTATTAATTTAATAACTTGGTGTCACCCAACCATTATCCCCGGACTCGCTCACATGGCCCATACCTTAATATTTCCCGAGTCTTTATTCCGACTTCAAATTTATTACTCTCTCTCAATAATTAAATAAATACTTTGGTATCATTTAACCAACATACCCGGACTCGCTCACTTGGTCCATTTTACCTCTCATAATTTCATTCCCACATTTCCGCCCACAATGTATCACACATGCATCTCCATAAATTTTCAAATTATATTTACCTATAATTATCAATATACCCCGAAATCGATCACTTGACCCGAAATTAAATATTTCCCGAGTCTATATCTCGACTCTAAATTAATTAGTTTATCTCCAAACTTAATTCACTACTTTGGCGTCGCTTAGCCAATAAACCCGGACTCACTCACTTAATCCGTATCTCCCTATTTTAGAATAACATTCATCAAATTCAACCATAAAGTGCTCCACATAAATTTCCCTTAGTCCCAATTACTTTTCCCCATAATTACTAGCAATATGTGTTTCATAATTTTCTATCACAATTTAATGTATGGGAGTTAATTTCTAATTAATTTCCCCCTTATATCACAAACTGGCCGAACTGCCCAGCTTTTCCCATCGTCGAACGATCGATGCCCCCCGATCGATCGATCGACCCCTTCGTGGCAGATCTTCTTCCCCACTGATTTCCACCATTGACAAACTTCAAGGTTTTTGACCCATATCTAAACCTCTAATTACATCATCCCACCACAAAAATATTGTTATTACATATCCAACGCATCATAGGGACCTTAAGATAATCAATTTCTCCACTTGTATCTACTTTTCGAAATGGGTCTTTCTCTATAAAAAATTTTATTATCTATTTTACAAATCTCAAATTTCCAATTCAATTTCCACCCCTTTTCGTTCCGGATTTCTCATTCAAATCATACATACATACTCAGAGATCTATCACCCATCTAAATCTTACTTTGAATCTCATTCAAGTGTTCCATAAATAAAAACCCCATTTTTGTACCCGTTTATCCCCAAAACGAATTTTAGTATACACATCACTAAAATATGAATTGGATATCACAATTTAGGAGTAAAAACAGTTAACCACTTGCCTGGAATTACTCGTAGGGTCTGATCCGTTGTTGATGTCCTTTAACTTGGCTCCAGTGACCTCCAATTTGCTCTTGATTTGCTTTTCCCTAAATCTCCTCTCAGACCCTAGGTTTAGAGTTATGTTGGATGCCATTCCTTAATCTCCCGATTAGGTTAAAAACCCTTCATCCCATTTTTAGCCTAATGGGCTTAATTAAAATATCCCAAATCACCCCGTGTAGGCCCGGCTATGCCCAAAAATGTCCCGAGACCCAATTACTACCATCGGGTACTCTTTTATGACTATCTCGACCCCTCTGGATACAACCGCGCACTCAGAATTGGTATCCGAATTAATTTATAAAAATCCTTATCTCACACCGAATTTACTCTATACCGACTCCCGGCTGGGATAAGTGCATACCCCATCATTAATACCCGAAATGAAGTAATTAAATTATTACTATTCACTTAGTAAATAAATTTCGCTAAATATTAACCATTCACTCCCTGATTAATATTTAAATATATATATATTGCCATAATTAATTCAATTAGAATTACAACACACAAGTAATTTAAAATTCCCGAATTAATTAAATATTAAATGTACAAAAATACGGAGTGTTACATACTCCCCCCTTACAAAGGAATTTCGTCCTTGAAATTAAGATGAGTGTAATGTTCCAAGCTTCACATATTACTCTCTAGTCATGTGCCTCCAAACCCGCTATATCTATCCCATCCGCTTCTAACCATACGTTACACAAGTATGTGTTTAAATTAACTAGGGCGCACATACCCCCTATACCCGTGCTTAACCGCACAGAATTTGCCTTAATTAACCCGGGTGCCCATACACCCTATCCCCGCGCTTTACCGCACGAAAGTTACCCGACTATGCTAGTCGTAACCCGTAATATAACTTCGAACCCGTAGTCATATCACATATATATATACCTATATATCTACTGCTCGGGTACTTAACCCATGTACTAACGTCCAAACATCTGCCCACAAAATACTTGTCTCTCAACACAAAAGTATATACGCTTACTCTCATGTTACCAAAGACGACATAAAGTACCGCTCCCTTACCATCAATAGTCCTTGCGCAAAATAAACTCCGAGCTATCTCTCTTTGCTCGAACATAAGTCTAACCACCCTGATTCACTTCAGTAAACATCCCCACTTACCGGGATAAAATGTGAGAACACAAAACCTCACTATGTGCTATCGCACCACACAATACAACTTATATATCCACATATATATAGGCTATAGGCCCTCTCCGGTGCTTCCAAGTATCAACCATACCCTGGTGTCGGGAACACCAAAATTTTATACCACTATCCACCATAGTTAAATTCCATCCCTATCCAGCCGATTTTTAGGAAATATTATCAACCCTACTACCATAGTTCTCGAAAGTAGTAACTCCTCGCATAATTTAAACCTTCACTCAATGTACACCTCCACTCTCCCATGAAGAACACCAAGGAAACTCCGCTACCCTATGAAAAGTTTATCCACATACTATGGCACTACGGCCAATGCACCCACTAAGTTCGACTTACCCGCAAACTCTAGTGAAAAATAAGTCTTATATTGTGACATCCTCCTTGTCACTCAAAAATATACCCCACGCTAATTATCTCCATACCCCAGCTGCAACGGCTGGTCCTCGAGTTCCGAAGCATATTCTCCCTGCCCAAATGCGCCCATGAATTGCTTTAGTGGCTGTACATCCAGGACCTCATCCTGTAGTTGACCCCTGCCTCATTTAAGGCAAGATCTCTTCATGTGTCTCGCTTTCCCCACAAACGAAACACCTTCTAATATATTCACCCTGCCACTGGTTCCTTTCATGCCGACCTTGTTGAAATTCCTGACAGTGCTGGAGTGTTGCGTTAACGACATCAGTATACGCTACTAATGCGTATTTACCAATTAAATGTTGTCTGATTCTCTAGACAACCCATCCACAAACCTTTACTTTCTTTCTCTTTTCCCCGCTTACCTCATCCGGTACACAATTTTGCCAACGAGTGAATTTTTCTTCGTAATCGGCCACTCAACGGTCCCCTTGAGTCACCTCACAAAATTTTCTCCTCGTTTCGCTCTCAACCGCTGGAGGAAAATACTTGTGGTCGAACCACACCCAAAACTCTGCAATAGCTAGTGTGTCCCTTTCCTCAACTGTTGTGATCGACTCTCACCACTGTAGCGCTGCTCCCACTAAACTAAAAGTGGTTAGCATTTGCTTCTGCACCTCATCGCAATCTCCCTTGCGTAGGTGACGCTGGATATCTCTCTTCCTTGACACACTAGCACTACATTTTAACCCCCTCACAACTCTGGTGGGTTCCCACTAAAAATAACCTCTCTTTCTTGTTTCCACCCCGACGACACCCCATGAGTCTGAACATCCGGCGCCACTAACACTTGTGGTGGATCCCGTGGAAAGTACCCTGCCATTGCGACCACCCTCGCTTCAACTGCCTCTGTCACTAATTCAGTTACCTATGCTGCCAAAATTATCTTTGGCCATTGCTGCGGTAAATCTTGCTCCTGGCGAGCCTCACTCGTCTCATCTCCCCCTGCTTCCCTAGCTGCTTTCTCTCTCCTGGGCGTCATCTCGAATTTGTATGAGTTCACTCTCAAATATAAATTTGGTAGAAGAACGTATATGCACATACGTATGAGAATGCAACAATCCTATAACAGGACTCTATATCAAAGATTTCTAAGCCGAAACGTGAAAAGCCGCGCAGATCCTAAGGACACTAGAGCCTGATGCTCTAATACCATCTGTGACACCCCGACTAATAAAATACCGGGTGATCAGTCCTATACCAAATGAAAACAGGAATCCCAGTTGGATCATCCTTAGCATCACTGTAGAAAACTTTTTAAAACTTACTAACCACCTAGTATTCCAAAAGTTGATGCAATTTTAACATTTTAATTAACAAAACAGTACATGTGGAATTAAATATAAACCATTCACACAACTGAATGAAAATAAACTGAATCATTAATTACTCAACCTGCCGAATAAAACACCGGCCATCAAATAAATAATCCAATACAAATATGCAACACCGGAATAAAATAAGTCTGAAACCTGAACTGAAAGTCTGGGAGACATGCCCTAAATAAAACTGAAACTGATACAAGATTCCTACTCTAGGAATGAATGAATGACGCGTCTAATCCAAACTCCTGCTAGCATCCACATATGCCGCAGCTCCGTGTCCCTGGAATGGAATATCAATCCTGGCGTCCCTGTGGCTGGACACCTAAAAGGTTTTGAAAATAATTTTATAGCAAGGGTTAGAACCCAAAACATTTTGAAAATATTTAGCAAGTGAATTAACTGCAGTAATTGAAAATGCATGAATGTGCTACATATTTAAGTTAGTGTCGCACTCTTTTGTGGACATTCTCACCCCTCCACTATTGTGCACACCTACCGGTTACCTTAACCCCACCTAGTTGTACTACCCCATCCAACTAGTCCTGGTATAACCTTCCCTTGCCATAATACTCTAACCCGAGTATAATGATTCTTGAATTATAAGTTATCTCACAATTAACTTTATTAATTTCTCTTAAATAGTATCATATAACCGTGTCACAAGTTATATAAAGTAAATACATCACACATTGTATTATTACCTGCATATAATATTTACTACCATTATATACGTACCTTTACTACAACATCCACACATATAACATACATATATCCATCCCTTAGAGTATACCCTCGCCGGATGATTCCCAATAAAATGCTATCTCACTAGGTGTGCTCACGAAACCTAGTTTTCCAGAATTGGAATCGCTCACCAACTTGGCCCAAAATATAAACTTAGTGGAGGCGGTCATATTCCTTCCCTGAAAGTGAGATAAATCCCTCACCCATATATACCGGACCCTATGACCTGGGGATATACTCGCCCTACTCCTCAAGCTAGGGGATTCACCCACATTGCGCATCCTCCCTTGATAGCATTAGAGTATATTAATTGAATAAATATCTAGTCACTGATATTTAATATCACACACAATATATACACGTATATATTTATACTATCACTACACCGTTAATATATAATATAAACCCCGGCTTTACAGTGTACTCAAAATCCCGTACACTCCCTATAATTTAATATCACACACAATATATACACGTATATATATATATATACACTATCACTACACCGTATATATATAATATAAACCCCGGCTTTACCGTGTACTAATATCCCGTACACTACCTGTAATTTCCCGAGTCTGTGGCCCGACTCAACATAATTAATTTTCACTTAATAATTTATCATCATCCCTACTCTATGGTCCGACTTTACTATAATTAATTCACACCTCAATTAATATAATACTTTTCCCGAGTCTATGGTCCGACTCCAATTAAATTAACTAATACACATTTTAATTTAATACCTCCCCGAGTCTACAATCCGACTCTAATTAAATTAATTATCACACCTATTATTTTAATCCTACACGAGTCTATAATCCGACTCTAATTAAATTAACTATCCCACTTATTAATTTAAATATACCCGAGTCTACAATCCGACTCTAATTAAATTAATTATCCCACTTATTAATTTAATCCTACCCGAGTTTACAATCCGACTCTAATTAAATTAATTATCCCACTTATTAATTTAATCCGACCCGAGTCTACAATCCGACTCTAATTAAATTAATTATCCCAGTTATTAATTTAATCCTACCCGAGCCTACAATCCGACTCTAATTAAATTAATTAACATACATTTTAATTTAATATCTCCCCGATTCTATCGTCCAACTCTAATTAAATTAATTAACACACATATTAATTTAATACCTTCCCGAGTCTATCGTCCGACTCTAATTAAATTAATTAACACACATATTAATTTAATACCTCCCCGAGTCTATCGTCTGACTCTAATTAAATTAATTATCACACTTATTAATTTAATAACTTGGTGTCACCCAACCATTGTCCCCGGACTCGCTCACTTGGCCCATACCTTAATATTTCCTGAGTCTTTATTCCGACTTCAAATTTATTACTCTCTCTCAATAATTAATTAAATACTTTGGTATCATTTAACCAACATACCCGGACTCGCTCACTTGGTCCATTTTACCTCTCATAATTTCATTCCCACATTTCCGCCCACAATGTATCACACATGCATCTCCATAAATTTTCTAATTATATTTATCTATAATTATCAACATACCCCGAATTCGATAACTTGGCCCGAAATTAAATATTTCCCGAGTCTATATCCCGACTCTAAATTAATTAGTTTATCTCCAAACTTAATTCACTACCTTGGTGTCGCTTAACCAATATACCCGGACTCACTCACTTAATCTGTATCTCCCTACTTTAGAATAACATTCATCAAATTCATCCATAATGTGCTCCACATAAATTTCCCTTAGTCCCAATCACTTTTCCCCATAATTACTAGGAATATGTGTTTCATAATTTTCTATCACAGTTTAATGTATGGGAATTAATTTCTAATTAATTTCCCCCTTATATCACAAACTGGCCGAACTGCCCAGCTTTTCCCATCGTCGATCGATCGATGCCCCCCGATCGATCGATCGACCCCTTCGTGGCAGATCTTCTTCCCCACTGATTTTCACCATTGACAAACTTCAAGGTTTTTGACCCATATCTAAACCTCTAATTACATCATCCCACCACAAAAATATGGTTATTACATATCCAACACATCATAGGGACCTTAAGATAATCAATTTCTCCACTTGTATCTACTTTTCGAAATGGGTCTTTCTCTATAGATTTTTTTATTATCTATTTTACAAATCTCAAATTTCAGATTCAACTTCCACCCCTTTTCATTCTGGATTTCTCAATTAAATCATACATACATACTCAGAGATCTATCACCCATCTAAATCTTACTTTAAATCTCATTCAAGTGTTCCAAAAATAAAAACCCCATTTTTGTACCCGTTTATCCCCAAAACGAATTTTAGTATACACATCACTAAAATATGAATTGGATATCACAATTTAGGAGTAAAAATAGTTAACCACTTGCCTGGAATTACTGGTAGGGTCTGATCCGTTGTTGATGTCCTTTAACTTGGCTCCAATGACCTCCTATTTTCTCTTGATTTGCTTTTCCCCAAATCCCCTCTCAGACCCTAGGTTTAGAGTTATGTTGGATGCCATTCCTTAATCTCCCAATTAGGTTAAAAACCCTTCATTCCGTTTTTAGCCTAATGGGCTTAATTAAAATAGCCCAAATCACCCCGTGTGGTCCCGGCTATGCCCAAAAATGCCCCGAGACCCAATTACAACCCCCGGGTACTCTTTTATGACTATCTTGACCCCTCTGGATACAACTGCGCACTCAGAATTGGCATCCGAATTAATTTATAAAAATCCTTATCTCACACCCAATTTAGTCTATACCGACTCCTGGCTGGGATAAGTGCATACCCCATCATTAATACCCGAAATGACGTAATTAAATTATTACTATTCACTTAGTAAATAAATTTCCTTAAACATCAACCATTCACTCCCTGATTAATATTGAAATATACATATTGCCATAATTAATTCAATTAGAATTACAACACACAAGTAATTTAAAATTCCCGAATTAATTAAATATTAAATGTACAAAAATACGAGGTGTTACAATTCTCTTTAGATGTAAAGTTTAAATGACCCTTCTCACGAGAATGTAAAGTCGTTCAAATGAGAAATGAATCTTTTTTGAATGAGATTTAAAGAAATTATTCTAAAAACTTTAAAAAAATCCCAGCCTTATTTTTTAATAAAAAATAAACATCCCAAATAAATTTATTTATAATTTCGAACTCCTAAAAGTCTTTATACCTTCTTGAGATATAGAGGAGTCTTGAACTTGGATATGTTGGTGTTCGGTTCGACAAGTCATTATGAGTCAGTTTGTAAAGGGATACGCTATATATGCCAAAGTGCAAATAAAACATATTAAAAACCTAAGCTAAAATATTTGCGCTTACACTATGTTTTTAGTAAAATGTAAAATCATGTACAAAGGACCGAAGAACATATCTATATTATGAGGGACTCTAAAACTAAGGCCGCTAAACAGTTCTAAAATGTACATAAAGTAGTCACGCGGGAGAGAAATATTAAGCATAGTAGCAAAAAGCATATAGATTGTTCGGTTCTCTTGATTTATCTTCAGTGGAGTCACCACTGTGACGTAGCTAGAGAGGTCATGTAATTATACACAATGTTGTATTATGATAGGAGAAAAAAAAAGTCCATAGAGGAGTTTCCACTATAGTATTGCTGGCCCTCAGAGAGCTTGTCAACGATGCGCTTGGGAGGAGCTTCGTCATGGGGATGCGATGAGTGCTTGTATCCTGCTACCACCATGTCCCCCCGAGGTCCGATTATAAATTTGACATTTTTTGGTTGTCAGTGACTTGCCTCTAGATGTAGTTTAACATCATGTCCAATTTTGGTGCACGTCCCTTTGGTGAGTGTCTTTCCTGCGAAAAATAGGGTTTCATAGGTTGTTGAGAGTCGCCAATTTATTTTATATAAAAATAAATAAATAAGTATTTGGGGCTAATACTAAGGCAGGTTTTAAGTTCTACGTTTGATTGAGAGATTCTTGTTATGTGGGTTCGGAACCGGGTTACGAATGAGGAAGGTGTTAGGCATCCCACTAATTTTATATGTTTCCTTAATTATATGCATATTATTACTCTTTACATTATTTGATTAATTTTAGTTATTTTAGAATTTCTTCAAAGACCTTAGCATGAGGGTCCCTTAAAAAATGTAGGTAGGTGCTCAGTTTGGAAAACCGTATCAGTGAGAGGTAGAAAAATATCACTTCAACCTGTACAGGTGAAATATAATTTCTTATGTATCACTACATCCTGTAGAGTATATACCGAATGGCCGTAATTGAGTCTATAAGTTTATGGGAAATCTCGACTTGTATAATGGGTGGCAGTCGGTGTGTATGTAATTGTGAGAGGGAGCTTCGCTTTTGAGATAGTTTGATATCTCGTTCATGTTATGAGGATAGATAAAAAGGTGGGATGGGTGCATTTATTTTATGATTTTTGTATATGTGTTTGTATGTAGGAATATGTTTGGGAGGTCCCATTTTGAGATGTTAGATATGTCATTTGCAGTTAATTGTGGATTAAAGAAGGATGCATCTCTATGGGGAAAATATAGCATGAGATATATTATCTAGGCTTGAGCTCGCCAAAAGGATTCGGTATTGCGCCTACGTGCTCAAGAGGACTTGGGACCAAACCCTACATAGTTTAGTTATATAGTTAGTATATGCGTTTGAGCATTTATATATGTATATTTGTGAGATCACTCCTTGAAATATTTTGATATTTCATTTGAGCTGGATAAAGATTAGATATGAATGCATCTTGGTGAAACAACATGTTGAGAGACATATTATCGAGGCTCGAGTACATGAGAAGGACTCGGTATTGCACCTACGCACTCTAGTGGAGTTGATATCAATGCCTACATAGTTCGATAGTAACATGTGTTCGAACGTGATGTGTGTGCAAGTGTAGGACTTATCTTGGGAGGGGAAGGTTGGTGTATGGAATATGATAATGGAAGTGAACCCAAAGATTTATGATTTTGGAACATAACCTTATAATATCCGGGTGATTACTAGTTGAAAAGTGTTATCCTTGAGATTAGTTTGGAGGTTTAGCGTCTAAGGATGTCATGTCTTAGACATCCATCACTAATGATGTAGAGGGAAAAGTCAAGGGAATTTTTACTAGGATGAACACATCCCCAAAAAATCATACGTCAAGAAACCTATTATAAGGCTCGGGCTTCAAGAGTTTAGCTCAGTGTAATACCTACGTACCTAAGGAGACTCGGGATCAAATCGAACATATTTCAATGAAATGGGGTTGATAAATATATAGGGTTACGACTATAGATGGAGGCATCCCAAGGAAATAATACCCCCAGAGACATATTATGAGGCTTGGGCTTCATGAGTTTAGCTCGGTATAGTACCTACATAACGAAGGAGACTAATAATCAAAGCCAACGTAGTTGACACCAAATGGGTTGGATAAATATATAGGGGTAGGGAATAGACATGGAGGTATCCCTGGGAAACAATACACGAGAGATAAATTATGAGGTTTGGGCTTCTCGAGTTTAGCTCGGTATAGCTTCTATGAACCCGAGGAGATTTGGGATCAAAACCAAAGTAGTTCACACAAACGGGTTGGATAAATATATAGGGGTTGGGGCTAGAGATGGAGGCATCCTTAGGAAATAATACTTTGAGAGATGTATTATGAGGCTTGGTCTTCACGTGTTTTTCTCAGTATATCTCCTATAAACCCTTGGATACTTGGGATCAAATCCAGCGTAGTCAACACATGTGTAGGCAACAAGATTCCGGGTATACAAGCTTTAACAATGTGATATTTACACATCCTAGTCCTGAATATAAAATTTCCATTATTTTGGATTGATATATTTATATGTTAAAATTATATGTTGACCAAATCCATATGTTTAAAATGTTTTGAAATGAAAGCACATATTCGGAGTGTCGTGTAGAAACGGGCATTGTTTGCTCGAAAAAGTGGTGAGTGTAGCCGAATTTTAGACCTTAGCCTTCAAAGTTTCGTGTTGAACGCAACTCAATCGCACTCTCATAAGAACATGCTTTGCAAGCTATGTTTTCATGTTTGTACTTTTGAATCATGGCAATTGTTTTGTTTTATTTTTCATATGAGTATGCCAATTTGTACATAAGTGGAGGTGTTGTATTATAAAACAAATTTTAAACAAATATGAATGCTATAAATTGTATACCCGGTCCCCTAAATAAGGGATCGGTTTAGAGACAGTACACAAATATGTAAAGTTTATAACAATATAAAATTGTGGGTGTTACCCCAAAATGTTGGTAGAGGTTAATTACTCTTGCGAGAAAAGCTGACCTTTTGTCCTGGGGGAATTCTCTGTTTTTGGGTGCTTTTCAGTCGGGCAGAGCTTCGTGTAGGAAGGCCAATCTTTATGGAATTTGTTCTAGATTTGGACACCATTGTCTATCTTTAGACTAATTTTCTGATGTACGAACCTCTTTTTGGGGCGAATCCAATAAAGTACGAGCTTTTCCTTTTGAAAAAGCAACATTTTTTTTAAGTACGAGCCCTTCGAGACTTTTTAAAAATGAGCTCGAGTATCTCGAGCGCTCGATATTAAGAAAGTTAAGAAACCTAATAAACATTTGTTTTTGGGATTATTTTAAAAGGTCGGTGGGCAACTCTATTTATAGGTTTTTTGGCTAATTGGATGGGCAATTGACAGAAGGTCTTGAGACGTTGATTTTTATTAATGGTTGGAAAAAGATTTTCCAAATAATTTGTGACAGAAGGGATAACCAATTGGTTATCCATTTGGGGGGTTTTAGCCGAATGGTTAAAGTCCACAAAGGGTGTGTTTGGCTCGTTCGGAGTGAAAAAACTGAAAAATATTAGTTGAACAATTACTTAAAGGACTAAAAGGCCTTTGTCGACTAGGCAAAGGCCTTAGTTTTGCTTTCATCTCAATTTTATATTATTTCCATACCATTTGACTCATAACTTCGATTGACGTGCGGTTTTCACCATGGGAATTAGAATTCAAGTCTCTACTTATTTATGGTTTCCAAATTTCCCAATCATGAAATTTATTAGGTTGAAAATATCCTTTAAAGTGTTGGGCAGTGTGAATTTCTCTAGTCTAAGGACCCTAGGGGTTCAATGCAAGCTCTGATTAGTGTGTAGCCTTCACTGTTGAAAACATATTTCAAGTATAAACAACTTTTTTGTACCACTTTCTCTAATTATGAAGTTTTGTAGGTCTAATATGTCTATAGAATGATATTTAGTGTAAATCGTCTTAATCGGTACTACACTTGACTTCGACCTTTGAAGTGAGGCCCTAATGGACAAAAAGGGGATTTGATAAAGGGTGTTTGGATATGTAAATTACTTTTTAATTTTAGTTAAGTCCACGGTGTGACAAGATTTACATATTTATAAGAGTTCTCTTAGGATCACGAGAGGTTTGAGGTTTCCCTATCGCAACAGTCGAGATTTTTTTAAATATCCTTGTAACTTTCAAAAGTCACTAGTTTATGAAACTGTTGAACCATTAAGGATTAGGGGAAAATGACTAACACCTCGATTAAAAATCATGGTGTTCACATGGAGCTAAAGTGTTCATGAAGTTATTTTGAGCTCTTGGGAGATTAAAGAACTGAACATCATCAAGCAGAGACACGTCGGTCTTTTGGATTCCTATTTTTTAAGTTATTTTCATTTAACAATACAAAATTCATATTCAAAAATATTATTGGTGCAATTGAATTTAAGTTTGGCAGTTGTAGACTAGTTTCTTCCATCTGAAGAAATCAATAAAATCCTGATGCCAAACCCTTTATTTTTTTATGGCTCAGTCGAAGTATAGTTTCCATTTGTACTCTTGTTAATTTTCAGTTTCCAGAGTTTCTTCATCTGGGAAATGGACAACGATCTTGTGTTGTTCATCCAAGTGGGATTCATCCATGTAACCTGTAATGTCATGACCTTTGATAGATTTTTGCATGTTTCTCAAGTAAGTTACTTGAGGTATCCATTCGATCAATCAACCTGATTTCAAAAGAAACCATGACAAGTTTCAACTTATGTGTTGCCCAGAGACAAGAAGATTTTTATAGGTCTATTTACAGTTCTTCGTGGGTATTGATATTTTGACTTGCATAATAAATGAATTATTATTTTTGAGATTCTTTGACATATTGAGACAACATGGCTCCTGTTATAGTGTCGAAAGTTATGAGATACAGGAAAAGAGGATGCCCAAGCTGGGTGGGGCTGATAGATAAGGGATAGTTAGATATTGCTTGGTTTTATCAAAGGAATCTTGGCAGGTGGAGTTCCAAATATTGGTAGAGTCTTTATGAAGTAGCCTGAATATTATCTCATATATAAAGGTCACCTAAGAGATGAACCTACTAATACATTGTAACCTTCCCAAGAAACCCCTGACTTCCTTCTTAGTGCACTGAGGTGGCATCTCCAAGATAGACTTGACTTTGGACCAATCTACTTCAATCGCCCTTTCATTAATGATGAATCCTAGTATTTTTGTAAACGCGGTGTGATACCAATTGATTTAATTTGCAAAGTTCACTTATTTAATTAGGTAACTTATATTTAACAAAAATAATTCAAATTAAAATTATCCCAGGTGCATGCAAGTGTAAATAAAAATAGGTAAGCAAGTGACAGAGTAATTCAGGAAAAAATCCCCTTAGAGAAAAACTTTGTATATTCTAGAACTTTGACACGGTTACACGACCTTTGACTTACATACAACTTCCCTCAAGCATAATCCACTATGTCTGTGTCAAACCTTCAAAGCTTCAGCTAGAACTCAACAGTGGCTCACTCGCAGCCGTACCAATTTGGACACACAGCCCAGACACATAGTCTTGATTCTTTGTAGGATCTCCTTCCACAATAGCTCTCGGCTCTCCAGTTGTAGAGTTATTCTCACAAAGGTTGAACTTTAGGCAAAGTATGGTTTGGGTTCTACAAAACAACCCAAACAAAAAAAAATCTCTGGGAATTTTGAATTGTGAAAACAAATTTGAACCCTCAAAATTATGTTGGAGAAAAGGTAAACTCTCAAGAACGTATTCTGATAAAAAAATTCTCCACCTAAAATACTGAACCCTGACACCTTATTTATAAAAACTTTTAAGGCGGTGACGTGTCAGGTAAAAAGAATTCTCGTTCAAACGAACAATCATGTCGTTCGAATGACGTCTGATCTCGTTCGAACGAGATAGAATCTCATTTGAACGATTAGGCACAAATCTCTAGATTTGATTTACAGAGTTTAAAATATTTGGGAACTTAGAAACCAACACACTTACGAATCTGAGAACATTTATCAAAACGATTTTATGATAAAAATGTTTTTGAAAAGATAAAAATCCATTTAAAATAATTCAAAATTCATTTTTCATAATAGGAAATAAATATTTTAATTTTTATAAAAATCCCAACACTTTTGATGTAAAATGTAAATGGAACTGGACCATATTTACGAAAGCCATCCTTGTTGGGCATGACTGTTAAAGATGACTTGAAATTCGAATCATCGATTGTAGATGTGAGCTTTCCAATGCTTCGACAAACTTGTAGTGGTATACAACATACTAAGTGTGACGGACTATGTCCTTACAAATCTCCCCCTATGTCTATGCCGATACAAAATAAAAGCTTCTGAATTATCAATATAAAAAATGACCTATACAAATTTACCCTCCTATAAACTCAAACATGGAGCGATACACTGAATAAGTCTTCAAACTTTTTCAAACTTCGCTTCAACAATCAACTTTTCAAAACTCCAAGCTTTTCTCATCAGGGTGTGTAATACAATAATTTCTAACTTTGTACCTACACACATGAGACAAAGAAAATACCTTCGTGACATATAGAGTTTGTAATGAGATAAATATAAAGTCAAATCAAAACATATATAAAATCTCAAATCTCCCCATAATTCAAAACTCCCCCCCCCCCCCCCCCATAAAGTCATAATTCGTTCTCCCCCTTTTTATTTGTCCGAAATAGACAAGAAAAGAATAAACATAATAAAGAAAATTGGGGTGTCACGGGAAACAAAGCAAACAAACTATTTTTTGAATTTTTTTATACAAAAGTGCAAGAAATGTGATGTTACAAAAAAAATCACACACCATGAATATTTACTAAGATGACCGAATCATGGAAATGGAATGAATGGGTGTGAGCAAATTCGATAAGAAAATCAACTCAATCATATCTTATATGCAAGATACATAAGTGTACTCCTAACAAATGAACATAAAAAATAGTCCTTTGGTGTAAAATTATTGAAATTAGATGACATCGTCTTAAATCATAATCAACAAATCAAAGCCGACATGATTTTCACACCAATAACGTCTAAAAACTTTTTAACGCTTTTTAAGACTTTTTAACGACATGCAAAGCCATTTTAATTCTCCCACCAAACTCCCTCATATATATATATATATATATATATATATATATATATATATATATATATATATATATATATATGTAGAGGGGGCCTGAAGGTAATCCTGGGATTAGGGATAATCCACTAATTAGCAACAGTGTTCTGAGGATAAGCTCAGCGTGGCAACTCAAGCGTGGCATCTTGGTGAGGCAGCTCAGCGTGGCAACTCAAGCGTGGCATCTTGGTGAGGCAGCTCAGCGTGGCAACTCAAGCGTGGCATCTTGGTGAGGCAGCTCAGCGTGGCAACTCAAGCGTGGCGTCTTGGTGAGGCAGCTCAGCGTGGCAACTCAAGCGTGGCAGCTTGGTGAGATAGCTCAGCGTGGCAACTCAAGCGTGGCATCTTGGTGAGGCAGCTCAGCGTGGCAACTCAAGCATGGCATCTTGGTGAGGCAGCTCAGCGTGGCAACTCAAGCGTGGCATCTTGGTGAGGCAGCTCAGCGTGGCAACTCAAGCGTGGCGTCTTGGTGAGGCAGCTCAGCGTGGCAACTCATGCGTGGCATCTTGGTGAGGCAGCTCAGCGTGGCAACTCGTACTTTAGCTTATTGTTACTTTGCCATATTATAGCTTTGTTTATATTTACTACGAGTTATAATGACTGTAATGTTGTAATGAGAATAATGAATGGGCGTGAGGTCGAACGGTACTCGGGAGAGACCCGGCTTGGCAGGGCCTGGGAGAGTTTTCATGCTCTATCGAACAACCTCACCGTGGGAACTTTAGAGGGATTTGGTTTGGATGATTGAGAAGTGGGGCACCGTTGGGGCTTGTCCTGACCATCTTAGATACACCTGGTAAAACACCGAAGGACCCTGACCGTGGAACCTCAAGCGGAGCAGCTTGGAGTTCCATCGGGCATTGAGTTATGAACCAAACAACCCTCTACTTAAATATCACATCTACTGTGGGTGATGTCACTAGCCTTCTAAACAATGTCAGACATGCACTTGAGTAAACCACCGTGGTATTTGGGGCTGTCAGATAGTTGGTGAGCCACCTCTGCGACAATAACCCCCTGACATACAGTGGTTAGGCAAAAGGCATGTCTTGGCATTTAATGTTTATGACGTAGGAAACAACTAGTGCATCAGGCATTTAATGTTGTGACATAAAGTATGAGGGATGTCTTTCATAGTCTTTAATGACTGAGTTGCCTCGGGGGTGGTGTGGGGGGCTATTTAAGGACCCCAACCACCTTTGAGAAAAGAGGAGGAAAATGATCCTTTGAGAGTTCAAAAAAGTTATTGCTAGAGATACATCAGAGAGAGAATTATTGCAAATTAGAGGGCTTATCCACTCACCATTGTCATTTATTACGAAGCTTTTAATACGCAAACAGAGACTCTTGAGAGTGGTTTTTAGTATGTTTTGTCTGCCTACCAAGGTGTATCTAGGGTGCTTGCTTCTCCCTCCCTCTAGCTAAGTTATTTCTAAAGTTCTTTATTATATTGAGGGTTATACACGAGATTTGTGAGTATAAGATGGGTTCCATACCTTCTAAACTGCTCTTTGTGTCTTGTGGCTAAATCACTAGTGTTTCTCTAATTAACGTTGCCATAACCATACTTAAAAGGGGTTACGCCTCCATCTTATCTAAACTACCCTCTTACATTTGGCGACTCTGCTGGGGAGGCATTCTTCTAAGGAAGAAGTATGGCGCAAGATAACGTTAATCGAAGGCTCAACTTTGATGATATCCAACACAATGAAGAGCAAGCAGCGGTAGAATTGGAGGCTTTAAGGAGCGGAGCTCCTCGAATAGAAGTGCCCCCAGTTCAGGCAACAACAGGCGTTCCGGGAGTGACGCAGGCTTCCACGAGCGCTGGGCTAGGATCTGCCCAAATGACCCTCCTTATGAGTAAGTTCTATGAGTTCTTGCAAACTCCTGCAGCTTCAACGGTGCTGGGAGGACTCGAAGCCAATTCCTTCATAACACCAGGGGCAGCTCCAACGGTTCCACCAAGCGCAGGTACAACGGGAGAAACCCCGGCAAGCATACCCTCCGTCGTGAATCCGGCGGTGGGAATCTCCGAAGTATCAACGACGCCAGCTGTAACGATGGCTCCAACTATAACGGTCATTCAGCCAACACCCCCATTGGTCGTTGCCCCATCGCCCATGGAGGAAATGAGGAGAGAAATACAAAAGGAGATGTTAAAATTTGTGCAGGCTTCCTCACAGTCTATAGGCGAGGTAGCTTCAGTCTATGACGACTTTAGGACACCTTATCCTCAGGAATACAACGATGAGCCTTACCCGAGGGATTATATTCCCCCCGTCTTTGAAAACTACACAGGGAAGGGTGGGAATCCGAAAGAGCACATTAAACGTTTTGTTGAGCACCTGGGGGCGCATTACAACAACAAGAAGCTCAGGTTGAGGGAGTTTTCCAAATCCCTAACCGATAAAGCATACACGTGGTATTCTCATTTGGCCTCTAAAAGTGTTTCCACGTGGGAAGAGATGCACGTGCTGTTTGTCCAAAAGTTCTTTCTAGCAGAGGATGAATTCACTCTGACCCAACTAGGGAGAGAGAAGCAACGACCAGGAGAAGACGTGGTGGCATACGTTCGGAGGTTCAGGGAAAGGTCTCTGGATGTGAGAGAGGAGGCCAAGGAGTCCAAACTATTACAAATCTGTGCCGAAGGACTACTCCCGGAGTACATCTGCCATCTTATCAATGAGACGCGCGAGGGAACCTTTTCGGCGTTCTTAAAATCTGCAAGGAACATCTCATTGGTCGTACGACCAAACCCGGTGGCGGTGCCTATGATATTCAGGCAACCGATACAACCTGGGGGAGGAAGGCCTCAACCCCCACGAGTGGGATACACCGAAGGAACAGATGGGGGTAAGGCGGCAAAGAAGGACAACAAAAGGAAGTTCGGAAGGGATAGGGAAGACCCACCACCGTTACCATGCACGATAGAAGAGGCGGTGAGTTGTTACAACGCCATGGTCCAAGGTGGAACGGTCCACCTACCAAAAGGCGTTCCTTCAGAAGAACCCGATGACGCAACAAAGGCAGATCCTAGGTATTGTCAGGTTCATCGAAAGATCCAGCACCCGACAGAGAGCTGTTTCACACTGAGAAGAATCATTGACAAGTACATGAAGGCAGGGACGCTGCAGATCCCCCCACAGAACGTTAACAACAACCCGCTTCCAGCGCATGGGGCCAACTTGGTGACGGCCTACGACGGTGAGGCGGAAAGAGGGGAAGGAAGGTCAACAATGAGGCAAAGAGAATTCGAAGAAACTCTGGAATATTGCACCACAGGAATGGCTAACGTAATTTTAGCCTACGATGAAGCAAGCGCTAAAGACGCGGAAGACGTATACAGCGTTGAAGGCGAGGAAATGGAGGCAGTCGTTGAATACAGCGCAGTTTCAAAATCCCCAAAAGGAGAGCAGACTGGAAATAACTCAGGCGATTCTAGACATCGCGAGGAAGGACGCGGTTCCCTCGCAGAAATGGCAGGGACCCATGGCGAGGCTGGTGAAAAAGTTCCTATCAGAGGTGACCTTCAGCGATGCAGATAGAGCTGTAAGGTTCCCTCATAACAGGCCCTTGTATGTGACGGCCAGTGTCAACGGGGTTAGTTTTGCGAGGACGCTTATGGATGGGGGTTTGTCTATCAACATTATGCCGATCAACTCCTTCCACGCGGCTAATATCCCAGAAGAAAGGTTGGTCCCCATGCCTCTGGTGATCTCAGGATATGATAACCAATCTTCCAAATCCATTGGGTATGTGAATGTGGGAATTGTAATGGGAAATCTGAGTTCCCACATCAAGTTCCATGTAATAGAAAGTGCAACTTCCTATCATTTACTAATAGGAAGAGTATGGATGCACAATCAAGGTTTAGTTCCTTCAACATATCATCAATGCGCCAAGGCGAATGTCAAAGGAACAGAAGTGACCATTAGGGCTACAAAAAGGCCTTTTGCTATCGAGGAAGCTCACTTTGTAGATGCGGCCTTTTATACGGAGTTGGAAGAGGACGCTCGAGTCCTAACGAGAAGAATGGAGGGGGCATGGGTTCCCTCGATCAAAAATAGAATGGGGCCTCTGAACGAGCAAAGTAAAGAAGCCACGAGTAACGAAGGGGTAGGGACCGAAGAAACCCGTCAGGTGATCCCTCGACCTCAAAATACCAGAAGGCAGCTCAAAAACAAAGCAAGGCTTAGAGTGGACCCTATGGAGCATGAGGTCCAACGGCAAAGCGTGCTGAGTCGCTTTTCGGGGGGAAGGATCGCTGAGGCTTCGAGAGAAAGGAAGAGGAAGGCCTTGGCAACAGCTACCAACAGGTAATGCAAGAAGGTGGTCACTGAGAAGGGGAAGGTAGTATACCGTTTATAACGATGTGAGCGGGCGGCCGAAGAGACCGAGGATGGGGCTGACCCATTATATGAGTGTTTCTTGATAGATCAACAGGGACAGTGTATGGTGATAGACAACTCCAACATACAGGAGTTCGTGGAGGAGGTCGCCGAAGAACCAGACTACATGGCAAATCAACCGAAGCCCCAGGCACAAGAGTTGGAGCAGTTGAACCTGGCAGGAGAAGGGGAAGACCCAAGGCCCATCTTCATCACGAAGGATCTCGGTAAGGCAAAGCGAGAAGCCCTGGTTGGGCTAATCCGGGAGTTCATAGATATCTTTGCATGGAAGTATACCAAAATGGAAGGGCTAGATGAGGAAGTGAGCTGCCACAAGCTAAACGTGACACCTTCAGCCATCCCGGTAAAATAGGCAACAAGAACTTATAAACCTGAGTTGGACTTGAAGATCAAGGAAGAGGTTCAGCGTTTATTGGCAGCAGGATTCATCAAACCAATACAGCATCCCCTATGGCTATCTAGCATTGTGCCAGTAGGGAAGAAGGACAAGAGCCAAATAAGGATCTGTGTGGATTTTAGAGATCTGAACAGGGCTTGCCCCAAAGATGAGTTCCCTCTACCCTCCATTGATAGCCTGATAGATGCCACGGCTGGGCATGAGATGTATAGCTTCATGGATGGGTACGTAGGGTACAACCAAATCAAGATGGACCCCGCGGACGCAGAGAAAATGGCGTTCAGAACCCCGTTGGGCAATTTCATGTACAAAGTAATGCCATTTGGACTTAAGAACGCGGGAGCTACTTATCAAAGAACAATGATGGCCATTTTTCACGATTTCTTCCACAAATTTGTAGAATTCTATGTGGACGATTTGGTCATCAAATCGAAGAAGGAGGAGTCCCACCTAAACGACTTAAAGAGGGTGTTTACTCGATGTAGGAAGTATAAATTAAAGATGAACCCATTGAAGTGCGTCTTCGGAGTAACATGCGGGAAGTTTCTAGGCTTTGTGGTTGATCGACAAGGGGTGCAGATGGACCAGGATAAACAACGCGCGATCTTAGAAATGCCGTGCCCAAGAACGGCGAAGGAGCTAAAAAGCTTCCTCGGAAAAGTCTCCTACCTCAGAAGATTTGTACCAGGATTGGCCGAGGTAACACACCCGTTGATGCAACTGCTGCGAAAGAACACAAAGTTCAGGTGGGAAAAGGATCACCAGGAGTCCCTCGATGAGTTGAAGAAACTGCTCGTTTCACCGCAAATCATGGTTCCTCCACAGGCAGGAGCACCGTTGCAGCTATACCTCACCTCCACTACAAGGTCCGTTGGAGCTTTGCTGGCACAGGAGATCGACGGGAAAGAATGGCCAGTGTATTACCTCAGTAGGATCATACATGGGCCAGAGATTAGATATAGGAGCCTAGAAAGGCATTGTTTGGCCTTAGTCTTTGTAGCACAAAAACTTAGACATTATATGTTATCTTTTACAATTCATATTGTAACTAGATGTGATCCTATTAAGTATTTGTTGGCTAGAACTATCTTGATTGGCAGGGCAGCTAGGTGGTTCCTTATTCTCTCCGAATATGATTTAAAGTGTGTGGTTCCTCGTGCTATCAAGAGCCAGGCGTATGCTGATCTGTTGGCAATCTTTCCATCAGGAACGTTTGAACCACCTAAAGAAGACATTCCGGGAGACGACTTACAGGCCAACTATCTCGATGCAACCGATGAGGAATGGATGATGCAATTCGATGGGTCTTCGGCAGAGAAAAAAGGAGGGGCAGGGGTCATCCTTTCAAAAGGAACGGAGGAGATTTGTCTTTCCTACAAACTGGATTTCCCTTGCTCCAATAACGAAGCAGAATACGAAGCGTTGGTACTAGGGTTGCTGGAGGCTCTTCGAAGGGGAATTCGTTCACTCTGCATCAAGGGTGACTCGAATTTAGTAATTCAGCAAGTTAACGGAGAATATGCGTTGAAGCACATGAGTTTGGCGCCGTACAGGACGATCATTCAAAGGCTCCTCAGCCAGTTCCATCGGACCACAATTAGAAGACATCCCAGAACGATGAACTGTCATCCAGACGCTTATGCCACTATTGCTCAAAAGATGGTCATGAGGAGCGATACGACTATTGTTACGATCTAACGAAGAATAGCTCCTTCGGTGGTGCAGTCAATACTACCGATGGAGGGAGACGCGGATTGGAGAGGAGAGATCAGGAAGCAACTGGAGTCTGGCGAAGGAGCTATGGGACTAAGAGAGTTAGCCCAATACTTTACAAACCAGGGAAATCTTTACTACAGAAATGCAGGGGGATGGTTATCAAGATGCGTTGGGCCAGAGGAGGCAGAGCGGAGGTTGAAGAAAACACATGAGGAGCACTGCGAAACAACTGAGATACCTCTTTATAGGAGAATTCAAAGAGGGGGATATTTTTGGCCTAAAATGAAACAGGAGGCGGCAGAACTACAGCTGAATTGTGATAAGTGTCAGCTATTTTTCGAAGCAGCTGAGTGCCATTTCATTGAAGCCCAAACAGACTGGAGGCAGCCCTATATCGACTTTATTCAGGATGGAATTGTCCCAACAGAGAAGATGGATGCGATGGGACTAAGGCGAAGGGCCCCGAGGTTCTATATCCAAGAGGGGCAGCTTTATCGAAGGGGGTACTTCAACAGGCCATTGCGTTGCATTACAAAAGAAGAAGCAACTGAGGTCCTCAAACAAGCCCATGACCCAACTCACATGGGAGGGGCCAAGTTATATGATCAGCTGATGACGTTGGGGTATTATTGGCCAATGATGGAAAAAGACTCCGCCGAATTTTTCCGAATATGCAAGGCTTGCCAGCTTCATGGAAATATGATCCATGCCCCATCGGTGGACTTACACTCTCTGGCAACGCCTTATCCTTTCCACACTTGGGCGTTCGACCTCGTGGGGGCGATACATCCTTCGTCGAGGGGCAAGATATGGATACTGGTAGCAACGGAGTGCTTTACAAAATGGGCTGAAGCAATACCACTTAGAAGGGCAACGGCTGGGGTAGTGAGTAGCTTCATTAGAGAGTATATCATTTTCCGATTTGGGATCCCAAAGGTTATTCTCTCAGATAATGGGACTCCCTTCGTTAACTCAGAAGTAACGATGCTCACAGACAAGTACTCCATTGTTCATCACACTTCAACGGTGGCGTACCCGAAGGGGAATGGTCAGGCTGAAGCAACTAACAAAACTCTGGTTAATATCTTGGCTAAAACGATGGAGGACTTTCCAGGATCGTGGGATGACAAGATACCAACAGTGTTGTGGGCCTATCGAACGACGAAGAGGAAGCCCACAGGGTACACTCCGTTCTCCCTTATCTATGGGGCTGAGGCAATTCTTCCAGTGGAGTTGGAAGTTCCCTCGGCTCGATATGCCTTGCGAAGTAGCATGCTCCCTCAGAACAGGCATGTGCAGTTGGAGGCATTGGATGAACACAGAGATAACGCGATGCAACATTTTCAAATGTATACAAAGCAGCTCTCTAGGGCATATGACAACATGGTAAGACCAAGGAGGTTCGTGGAGGGAGATCTCGTTTTGAAGGAAGCAGTGAAACACATTAGGGGACTTCCTCTGCCAAAGTTCGCAGCCAATTGGGAGGGACCTTTCATCGTGAACGAAGCTTATGATTCAGGTTATTGCCTAATTTCTAAGTTGGAGGAAGATAGGCCATTCAAAATTAACAATAAATGGCTGAAAGTATATCATATGTAGACAGTTAGGTTGTACCATCGATGTATTGGGTCCTTTTATTATGAATATACAAGTTTTACTGATGATGTGAAGTATAGACATTGATATATGAAAGCAGGCATAACTCAGAGATAAATTGAAAAATGTACATTCTTTCATTCATTAAAGAAGAGAGCATTACAAGCAAAATGGGGAACTATTGCCCAAGAATTATATGAATGAAAGAAAGAAAATATGTACAGGAGTTTTACTACCCTAAGAGAAACCACAGATCCGGGGAAGAGAAAAAATCCCCGGGAAGGCCCGAAGAAGCTGATGCAAAGGAATTTTGAGCGTTGACAGCAACCTCTAGCCTGGTTTGCACCTGGGCGCGTTCAATAAGGAGCCTTTCCCGTTTTAGCTTGGCCAAACGCAGAGCTTCTTCGGCATTCGTTACTTCTTCATCCGCCGATTCCAAAAGAGGTGCCAGCTCAGCTAACTTAACCTCCTCAGCCCGTTGGTCCTCCTGGTGCTTTATCAGCACTTCCCTCTGGCCGATCAGTTGCTGGTTCTTCAAAGTCTTCAGATGCGTTATAAGCCAGTCAAAACGGAAACCATCACGCCCCAACTCCTTCAGAAAACCTAAAAATTGGTTGAGAAGGGATCTGGTAACACTGGCAGTGGGGGTACTAGCAATTTCAGCAACAATGATCGCCATGCCTTGCAGCCTGTGACTCATCACATGAATATTTGAGCGCAGGCAATCCGGTGTGAAGGTCTCAGGATGGCGATCCACCAATTGTTCAATCACCAGCCGATGGTTGACGGTCATTTGAGGAGATTTCCGAAGCACCATGAGGCAGAACGAGTGAGGAGCTAGGTCGGGAAGAGGGACCTCACACCCAGATTCGCTCTCGACTGCAGCACCAGTCGTAGAACCTTGATCATCATGAATTGAATTTTCCAAAGCGTCAGGTTCTTGAAAGGGCGAGCCTACAGGTAAGAGGACTGGGGGCGAATCTTCCCGAGCAACCTGAAAAGAAAAGCCCAAATAAGGATATGAAAAATCTTAACAAGCGTTTTCATTGTTAAGTCACCGTTATAAGGTGGAGATTACATAAAAATCTTAACAAGCGTTTTCATTGTTAAGTCACCGTTATAAGGTGGAGATTATATAAAAATATTAACAAGCGTTTTCGTTGTTAAGTCACCGTTATAAGGTGGAGATTATATAAAAATCTTAACATGCGTTTTCGTTGTTAAGTCACCGTTATAAGGTGGAGATTATATAAAAATCTTAACAAGTGTTTTCGTTGTTAAGTCATCGTTATAAGGTGGAGATTATATAAAAATCTTAACAAGTGTTTTCATTGTTAAGTCACCGTTATAAGGTGGAGATTATATAAAAATCTTAACAAACGTTTTCGTTGTTAAGTCACTATTATAAGAAGGAGTTTAAGCAGAGAATTAAGAAAGTACCTGAATCATAACAGGGGCAGGAGTGGGAGCTATCACGGAGGTTAAAGTGGCAGGAATCGTTGGGAGGGGACTTGTTACCTCATCGGCCTCAACGGGGTCTCTGGCCCCAGAAACCTCAACCATCGGCATAGTTCCCTCGCCCACATAAGGTACCAAAGCAAGAGCAAGGGGTTCATCGGGAATAGATGAGGGTGGTGAAAGATCAGGAGAAAGCTGCAATATAAAAGCCAATGTTAGTAAAGAGGAACAAATACAGAAAAAAGGGCGAAATGTATCCAAGATTAACTTACCTCAGTCAGAACGTTGAAAAGGGGCATTGTGGCCAGAGGTCTCGCCAGCACCGTTGGACGGAGAATGTTTTCTAGCAGCGAGGATACTTCGACCTAGGGCAACCAACATCCTAAATTCAGCACACAGAACGGGGTGAAAGAGAAGGAATGCCAGATCAGACAAATTTAATTATGAAATAATTACCTCAGGATCACCTGCAGCAACCAGAACGAGGGGGAGAACAGCCTCAGAGGAAGCCAGTGAGCCAGAGGAGACTGGAGTAGGCATCTCAGATTGTGTTGTCTCTGGTAGCGAAGAGACACCCACGGGCTCTATAACCTCACCCTCCCCAACTGCCTCCCCCGCCCGTCTTGAGATTGAACGACGGGCGTAAGTAAGCCCGGTCATTGGCGAACGGGGTGGGGTCGTATCGGATGAGATGGCCCCACAGCGACCACCCACGAAATGGCTAATGGGGGGACTTGGGGGGCTAGGAGAACGAGGCCCCGTTTCTTTAAGTCCCTGCACCAAAGTAGTTAAGAACAATATATATAAGTAAATCCGGCTTGCTCTAACCAAAGAAGAAAAGAGAACAAGATAAGTGTACATACCTCAGATTGGGAAGAAGAATGAGAAGCTTGCACCGAGGTAACTTGCTTCCGCTGGGACTTGGTGCCTAAAGTCTTCCTCCTCAGCCTTGTCATGGCACTACCAGTGGCTTGAGGAACCTTCAAACCTTTTCTCCTCTTTGCAGCTGGCTCAGTGGGATCGACGACGATCGTGGGGAAGATAACCGAGGGAGGAACGACGACAGCGCGCCGTTGAAACTCTGCATTCACCCGATCTACCTCAGCCTGCGCCTCCCTCCTTAACCTCTCGGCCCTTTCAAGAGATATGGGAGGAGGAACGGAGGCTATGGGTAGGGCTGCCACAGGAATCTGGGATTTGGACTTTGCCTTTTTCGTGGAAGCCACCCCACTCTTGGCCTTCTTGGTCGACGGCTGCGAAGACCCTTCATCACCAGTAGCTTCAGTCGAAGGAGCAGTCTTCCTGGATACCCCAGCACCTTTCGCTTTGGATATGGCAGTGGGAGTCATGGGGCATAACGGAGGTAGCTCTTCGGAAGGCCCCTTAGGGGTTTTGCTTAGAGGGAACTCAATCCCCAGAATGGAGTTGCCTTTGAGTCCCAGCTCCATCGCAGCAAATGAAAGAACTGGAGGGTACACCGGCTCGCCATCTATGAATTCAGCAATGTTAGCCAGTTGTCTCGGCCAGAACTTCGTGGCAAATAGACTGGTCACATTCCCTTGCCTCTTGCTGGAGGGAATGGTGACTCTCCCAGCCATTGATTCACTTATCCCCCACGCAGCAGTGGAGGAAAATAAGGAACATGCCTCACTAAAGCTAACCTTCGGGTTTGAGGATTGGAAAACTGAGCGAGGAGCCCCCTGATCAAACCCAAATTGATGACTACACCGATTGGGGTTGTAATGTTCGCTGGAATATCCCCACTCGGTGTAGGAAGGAAGATACCCCGGAGAAAGGAGAAGCACCACGGCTAACTGAGGATCTTCAATGTCTACCCCCACCTGTACCACCCTGGATTCGTCCTGAAAGAAATCACAAGTGTGAACAAAGGCGTCCTCTCCGTAAGGCCTCATAACAAAGTCCTCAAAACGATCAATTGAGGCGATCAGCTCTTTTCGGCTCTGCCTCTTGTGATAAATATAAGAGCGGGGGGGCAAAATGGTTTCCCCAGAAGGAGGACGGTTGGCCTTGGCCGCCACAACAGGAAAGCGCACGTAAAGAAAGCTGGTTAGAAGGATGCTGTTAGCAAAATTGGCCAGGTTATAACGGCCAAGGGATCGTTCCATATCGAACAACGTTCTGTCAAGCCAGGTGTAGAGGGACCCAAGGGCAATTGTAGCCAAAGGAAGTTTGATGCCCCGGGCCAAACGAAGGGATATGTTGATAAGGTCCCTTCGGGGCTGATCGTTTGGTTTTCCCGTCAAAAGAAAACGGGACAGAATTACAAGGATGTAAGCAGGGAGCTCTAACGAAGTACCTTGGCCAGGGGCATCCGTTGAAATTGAAGAACTACCTTCACTAGAACCCTTAAAGAAATAATTAATCAGCGGAGTGAAGGTAGCTTTGTTTGAAGAACCGATGCAACTTCGGCATATTCGGTCCAACGCCAAACGGTCAGCAGTCTCTTCGGCGTCAAGAGGCTCATCGGTATAAGGCTCATGACCTGTTGCTTCGAGCCCCAGAAGCTCGCAGACATCTTCTAGGGTTATCGTGAACTCGCCCCACGCAGCAATAAATGCGTGAGTCGTCACGTTCCAACGAGAAACAAGAATGGGGAGAGCAGCATTATTTTTGGAGAGAGTAAACTCACCAAACCATTTGGCCCGTTGAAGGCCAATCTTACTCAAAATATCACCATAGGAACTCACCATGTGAGAGTTCCAAGCAGCAAAATGGGCAGGAGAACCACCTGGTGCTTCGAAGTCAATTTGGGACCATTGGAAGTCCCCTCGCTCCAGACGAAACCGGAGAGTCCCCTCTGGAGGAAGAAAGCCCCACTTCGAGGGTTCTTCGTCCTCGTCACCCAGCACTAAGGACTCAAACTTGCATTCAAAGTTGACAGTCTTGCAAGCAGCAGCAAAGCAATCATCTTCGCCAAAAATGGGAGAGCGACGATAAAACCTTAACTGATCATGACGGACAGCGTCCAAGGCAGAGGCACCAGTAGTGGTGGCAACAGCAGTTGCAGGCGGTGCACTGGTTGAAGAGATGGTGGGATAACTTTGAGAAGCCATGACAGAGTGTTAGTGCAAACAAAAAACAACCTTGAGTCAGAGGAGCCTGAGCACGACAATGGCGGAAGAACAACCACAGGAGGTGGCGAAGATGATGCGAGCAAGAACAGGACGGCACAAGGTTGAACAGCAGGTTTCAGACGATCAACAATGGAAGCTTTTTCTCTCTCTCTCTAAAAAACGAAGGAAATTTGAGGCAAGTAGTGGGAAAGAAAGAAAAAGAATGGCTTTAAGTGATTTGGCCGTTTAATTTTTAAAGTTCGTCGTTTAAGTTTCCCACCATTGCACGTGTGTGGCCGCCTGCAATCATTTCAAATGTACACGTGGCACTTCGGGAAGTGTTCTGACATGGAAAAGACAACGCTACGTCATTCAATGACGTGACACCTGGGGAACTGCCATCAATTAATGAAGTGACACCTAGGGAACAGCCACCGTTACCTTCCTAAGCAAGATTCAGTTTTGGGCGCCAAGATTTTCTCTGACATATCCAATAAACCCCCCAACGAAGAAGGTGTCCCAACGGTTCAAAAAAGGCACGATGTCCCCTCGACAGAAGCTCAAACGTTGTTTAGTTATGACTCAGTTACATCGGGGAGAATTTTTTCGCTTTTTTTCGAACATTACTGCGAGAATATTAGCAGGTCCTTCGGGAGAATTTCAGATATTCAAGCTGGAACGGTTGAGGCTCCGCATTAGAAAAAGCTGCAGGCCAGACAGAGAAGGTTCATCGGATTAAGAAGTTTTCGTGGAGGCACTTCTTGTTCCCACAACAAATCCCTCCACGAAGGGGCAAATGTAGAGGGGGCCTAAAGGTAATCCTGGGATTAGGGATAATCCACTAATTAGCAACAGTGTTCTGAGGATAAGCTCAGCGTGGCAACTCAAGCGTGGCATCTTGGTGAGGCAGCTCAGCGTGGCAACTCAAGCGTGGCATCTTGGTGAGGCAGCTCAGCGTGGCAACTCAAACGTGGCATCTTGGTGAGGCAGCTCAGCGTGGCAACTCAAGCGTGGCATCTTGGTGAGGCATCTCAGCGTGGCAACTCAAGCGTGGCGTCTTGGTGAGGCAGCTCAGCGTGGCAACTCAAGCGTGGCAGCTTGGTGAGATAGCTCAGCGTGGCAACTCAAGCGTGGCATCTTGGTGAGGTAGCTCAGCGTGGCAACTCAAGCGTGGCATCTTGGTGAGGCAGCTCAGCGTGGCAACTCAAGCGTGGCATCTTGGTGAGGCAGCTCAGCGTGGCAACTCAAGCGTGGCGTCTTGGTGAGGCAGCTCAGCGTGGCAACTCAAGCATGGCATCTTGGTGAGGCAGCTCAGCGTGGCAACTCGTACTTTAGCTTATTGTTACTTTGCCATATTATAGCTTTGTTTATATTTACTACGAGTTATAATGACTGTAATATTGTAACGAGAATAATGAATGGGCGTGAGGTCGAACGGTACTCGCGAGAGACCAGGCTTGGCAGGGCCTGGGAGAGTTTTCATGCTCTATCGAACAACCTCACCGTGGGAACTTTAGAGGGATTTGGTTTGGAGGATTGAGAAGTGGGGCACCGTTGGGTCTTGTCCTGACCATCTTAGATACACCTGGTAAAACACCGAAGGACCCTGACCGTGGAACCTCAAGCGGAGCAGCTTGGAGTTCCATCGGGCATTGAGTTATGAACCAAACAACCATCTACTTAAATATCACATCTACTGTGGGTGATGTCACTAGCCTTCTAAACAATGTCAGACATGCACTTGAGTAAACCACCGTGGTATTTGGGGATATCAGATAGTTGGTGAGCCACCTCTGCGACAATAACCCCCTGACATACAGTGGTTAGGCAAAAGGCATGTCTTGGCATTTAATGTTTATGACGTAGGAAACAACTAGTGCATCAGGCATTTAATGTTGTGACATAAAGTATGAGGGATGTCTTTCATAGTCTTTAATGACTGAGTTGCCTCGGGGGTGGTGTGGGGCGCTATTTAAGGACCCCAACCACCTTTGAGAAAAGAGGAGGAAAATGATCCTTTGAGAGTTCAAAAAAGTTATTGCTAGAGATACATCAGAGATAGAATTATTGCAAATTAGAGGGCTTATCCACTCACCATTGTCATTTATTACGAAGCTTTTAATACGCAAACAGAGACTCTTGAGAGTGGTTTTTGGTATGTTTTGTCTGCCTACCAAGGTGTATCTAGGGTGCTTGCTTCTCCCTCCCTCTAGCTAAGTTATTTCTAAAGTTCTTTATTATATTGAGGGTTATACACGAGATTTGTGAGTATAAGATGGGTTCCATACCTTCTAAACTGCTCTTTGTGTCTTGTGGCTAAATCACTAGTGTTTCTCTAATTAACCTTGCCATAACCATACTTAAAAGGGGTTACGCCTCCATCTTATCTAAACTACCCTCTTACAATATATATATATATATATATATTCTTTTCGAGGTGATCTAAATTCTCAAACATTGGAGAATTTGTGAATAAACGTAATGGCCCATTATTGGCATATATTTCTTTTTATTGCCATTCAATATTTTTTTCGGGCTCTTTTAAACCTCTTTGGACCCCAGATAATTAAAATTCCTCAATTTTTTAGGTCCAATTTAAACGGCGGCTTATCGTAATGGATAGATGTGTACCTTTCGTAGCCCTTCATGATTTATAAAAATTCTAACAAACTTACGGCAAATGGTTTAAAACATGCACACCTTTTACTATCTTGTTTTATCGCATTTGGTTCATTTTAATAGACAGAATTGGGATGAAAACACGTAACCAACATGTGATTTGACAATAACAAATGATAAAAAAAAGCCGCACATGTGTGCAATAAAGGACATAGTGAGTCAAACATAAAGGTAGCAAGACTCCAAACTTTATAAAGCACATGAATGGCACAATATATTGTCTCAAATTTCTATCAAACAGTCACAGGGATATGACATGAAGTTGTGACTGGGTCATCCTAAGTGTGCATTCATATACGGTGCAAACAAAATACAAAACTCTTTTTGGATTTTTCAAAAAATTTCAAAAAAAAGAAAATCTTCTTGTATTTTTCAAACACTGTTCAGAAACAACCCAACAGTACCAATAACTTGTAGTAGTAAGAAACAGGGACTGTAAAAAAAATTCTAGGGGTTGTTCGAACGAGATGACATATCGTTCGAACAATAGGCTGTCTTGTTCTAACGAGATTGCATCTCGCTCGAATGAGAAAACAAAAGCATTCCAAATTACACAAAATGTTATGCAGTTTTGACCAGTGGGAAAATTTCTCACAAACAGTACTTGGACAGGGCAGACATTGCTAAATAGTGCTAAAATGATACCAAAAAAAATAGGAAAGACAAAAAGTATATAACAAATGGTACATGCTAGCAATAGGCAAAAATTTCATCATGTAAAACACCCTATGCTAGCAAACGTGTCTCGACCTCAACCGGAAAGTGTGGTGGAGTTTTCCAAAGACGGTGACATCTTTTGAACCAACTCCATTAGATCATGTGTAGTCTTGACCAAAAACTTTACTTTCTCGCGAATATGTGTAAACTCTCTATCATTATGTGCAAGCAAAGTATCATGAGTGGGTGAATGTGTGTGAACATGTGAAGTGGCATGATGTGGCATGAAACCTAACTTAGAACAAAACTCCCTAATGTGTCCTATTATCTTGAAATGGGATAAAACATAAATCGGTCTAGGAAGTAATTTATCAAAAAATTTGGGATGAGTTTTCCTGTACGGACACCCATGAGAATCACTCACCAAAATGGAAATAGGCTCGGGTACATTAAAAGTAGTGGAAGCACCATCATGACCTTTTCCAACATACTCATCATCATTCAAAACGGGATAGGGAATCATCTTATCAACCTTCTCAGATGCGTTCTCTAAATATACTTGAACCTCCTGTGCCTATTCGAGATCATCCTCGAGATGGGATACACGTGTCATCAAACTAGACACCGTGTTGGTTAAGTCACACTTTTCCCTTTTTAACTCAACATTCGCTTCCTTCAACTCATA